>OX377610.1:91154211-92503287 GCA_947397855.1 Thelaira solivaga
TTGTAAGGAAAAGATTTGCTTTTTTAAAAAATTTTCGCTGAATAAAATGCGTTTCTAAGCTGCTGTATTCGATGACATTTTTGTATAATTGTGGTGTTAAAACAGTAATGGAATTTTTGTAGAAAAGTTAGTGATTTAAAATCGTTTATCATCTGTGGTTAGCGATGACTTCTCCATTACCTAAAATAGGCCATTTGCTTATTTGTGAAGTGATTAAAAGGCGCTGCAATTACATTCTTCTGGGCTGTTTTTTCGTATCTACCCTTTTAGTTCTAAAGTTACGCAACTAAAATTGCGGTGTGTTTTGCGGGAATCGCAAATACACTTTAATAAGTATTCGCTGTTGACTTCCTGTGTATCTGAATTATCATTATGTATGAATGGTAGTGTGTGTTTGTGTCATCACTCATTATTGGCGCTTTACCGTTGGGGGTATCATTCACTCACTCATTCACTAGATGCGACTAATGAATATTAAAATATCATTTGGATGTTCATTGTGGCCTTTTCTATAATCTGCTGCCATCGCTTTCTCTCTCTCCCTCTCCCTTTCATTTCCTAAGGCTATACAATTGGTTGTTGTTGTTGTTGTCAACATGTGCAGCAAGCAGCATATGAAATTGATGAAAAGCATCATTTTTTTATTATTATTTTCTGTGTTCATTGTTAAAAATTTAATAAAGTTAATTTTTGCTTTCATTACTTGTTGGAATTGCATTTCTGTTATGATTGCTTTTGTTTTTGTTGTTGTTATTGCTTTTATTAATAGTTCCCGGTATTGTATTAAATATTTATTATTTTGTATAATATTGTTCTGCAACAACTACAGCAACAGCAACAGCAACAGCAACAGCAACATCATTATTATTATTATTTTTATTAATAATTATTTGTTATTATTCTTTTGTTGTAAAGTAATTTACAAATGAATTCGAAATTGCATCCTTGTTGAACAATTTGTTTTTTTTTTTTTTTTTTGTTTGCTTGTTTGTAAATTAAGCCAAACTTTATTAACTTTACAATTAAAAACGCTTTAAGGCCTTCAATACTTTTAAGCTTTAAAATATTAATAATCAAGAATGAATGCATTTGCAGCACCAAACAGGAAGAGCTGTGTGCCTTTTTCCTTGACTTAATTTGCATTTTATTCCTCATTATTTATAATAAAAGCAAAAACAAGAAATGTTTAACAAAGGCTTGTTCATGTAGTAAAGTGGAAGAGGTCTTGTGTTTTAAACCATTAGGGACCAGAAATAAAGAGAAAAAAATATCAATTTTAATAAAAATAAAAGCTGTGTCTGTTAATTTGAATTTTATTAAAACGGAATTAAATTTAATCAACAAAAGCACTGGACTTAATAAGTGCGAATTGGTATTGGCCTTTGGCACAAAAAGAAATTTTTTGGAAAATCAAAACACTTTATTTTGTCACTTTAAAAGAGAACTAAAAAAATCAAGTCATAAACTTTTATTGGAAATTGATTAGAAAAAGATAAACTCAAAGAAAATTTATTTAAAATAAAGTCTTGAGAAACTATTTATGAAAAAAGTTCTGTTTAGTAAACTGGACTGAACACGTAAAACTAGAATTTGAAGTAGAAGTGAAAGTATGTTATGACATTGTTATTTCAAGCTTCTATGGGATCAATTTAAATTGCTTTTGCTGATGCAAGACTTATTTCTGCCCTTTTAAAGTAGAACATTTAATGATGGTCCTTCTCACTGGTTAGTAAAAACTAATAACCTCTTCACCTAAATGCGAACCATATTTTATTTCGTACATTTCTATTGCAAGCAAAAACAAATTTTTTATGTGGTTTTTGTTTTTTTGATTCTAAAAAACTAAAAAAAATTGCTCCAAACACAATTCTTGCTTTTAAGAGTTAATGACAACTTGCACAAAGAAATATGACACGTAATTAAATATTCATATTTTAGCATTAAGAATTCGGGTCAACAAGTTAATGCTCTCGTGAGCTTGTTCGCATATTTGTTCAACTGCATCAGCACCAGGACATCGACAAAAATGACAAAAGCTTGTCTAACACAAAGCACACAAACTCACACCAAATGGAAGGTTGTCAAAACGGAAAACACAGAAGAAAATGATTGCAAAAAAAGAGGAAAGAAAAATAAATAAAACAATTAAAAACACTAGCTAATGTTGAGACAACACAACTTGAAATGACTAAAGCGAAATGAAATCAAGTGGAAAACTAAACATTTGTTTTTCGTTTTAGATGTGAATAAAGATTAAAAGTTAAACGAGCAAAAATACAATTTTACACTTTTAGCACTTGACAGCACAAGCCAACAACCAACTAAATGTTACACCAAATGAAGAGAAGGAGAAGAAAAATAAAGTAGGAAAATTTGTAAAACAAAAGGAAAAGTATTTTAATTTAAAAAAGCAGTCAGCAAATCATGTTCCCAGTCCTCTGCTCTCACTTGGCAAGAAGTGTTGAATTTGCCTGCACTTGAATAAATAAATTCAAATAGTCCTTTTGCAGCACAAAATACTTATAATAAATCAACTGCTCACTAACTCATCATTGTGTTAAATAATTTGATTTAAAAGTAAGTGAATTTTAAACTCTAAAAACAAAAAACCCTGTGTTTTACTTTGCATCTAGAGCGTATTGCTGGAATTTCGTTTAAAGAATTTAAAGCTATTTTCTGCTGCTGTGTAATATGAATGCAATTTTAAATTTTGCAATAAAAGTTGGCGATCCCTTGAAGCGCCCTTGCAAAAATTGCTTTCGTATTCATTATTACGCTGCGGTGCAATTGTTATCCGAGTTATAATGCACTCGCATGTACTAGTTGTTTTTGTGAACACACACATGAGCCAAAAACTAAATACCAGCGGGAATTTTGATGCATTGCAACATGTAGCAAACATTGATCATTGTTGATGATAACGTAAAGCATGCACTTGCACACACACACACACACACACACGTGTCAATGTCTGTATGCAGCTGTGTGCACTTTTTGCTATGCATTTATGTGTACATATTGGTGCATGTGAAATAAACACGTACAAAATGCATTTACAAAATTTTAAGTTGTGCTTTCGTATGCATTTCAACATGAGTAATGGATTGTTGCCTTCTGTATTGCCTTTAAATTTTTTTTTTTTTATAAAGAAACTCTTTAATAAACTAAGAATGACAAATATTGGTCTTTAAACAGCTAATGCAGACTATAAACAAATAAATTTTCTATATAAATAAAATAGATTTTCTGTTTGTTTGTTTGCTTTATTTGTTTCCTATACAAATTTTTGTTTTCCAACGGATTTGTTTGAAATTTGGTGCAGACACTTTTGTTCCGGCCACGCCCATTTTCAACAATATTCACTAGCCACTGCTTAAAAAAATGTATGCCCGTACTTAACTTAAGCCTGAAATTATGCTTTAAAATATTTTATTTCACACTTTAGTTGTCGCCTCTGCTTATAATGCTTACAAAGGCATAAGCAACTTTATAAAGTAGTGAATGGCAGTATTTATTTAGATGGATTTTTTAAAGATTAAAATTCCATTTGTAAACGGATTTCTCTCTAAGGATAATGACTCACTCACGTAATAAAGGACTGGGCCAGGCGAGACCGGGGAAATATATCTAAATAGTAAATAAATAAATAGAAGTACAATACAAGTGCACTCTGTCTTAAGGTTGTCACAGACAACATTTATTTCAATGACTTGGGACACAATTTATTGGCATTTAGTTCTAATACATATTATTGTCCAGTCTCGCCCGGCTCAGTCCCTTATTATGTGATTGATTACAAAAATTTAATGAAATAAACTTTTTTTATTTAGTTTTTAATTTTTGTGGCTTGTTGTAAAGGCTTCAAATATAAAAAAAAATCCTTTTGTATCAAATATTTATTTAAAAAAAAATTGAAACAAGGAAAAGCCAATAATTGGCAGCATTCAGGTTTTGTAAAGTAAAATTTTTAATTAAATTTTAATTAAATTAAAGGAAAATTAAAAAAATATTTTCAATTTTTATTTTCTCCAGATCATTACAAACAACTAAATAACCTTTTTCTTGAAGTGCTTTTAAATAAAGAAGCCACCTGCCCCCAAATCAAAAACCCTGTAATTTTTTAAAGTTTTTAATTTGGAAAAAAAAATCTTGAACATTGTTTAATCCATCTTGCTCAATCCATACCATCAAGACAGTTCATTTGGAACACGGATAACATTTCTGCGCTGTCCCTTAATTTAAATATATAAAAGTGAAATGTTGTTTGTTGAGAACAGCTGGTTCGATTAGAAATTTTTTCTTGTCATTTGTTCGTCATAACCCAAAAAAGTTAACCACGCCCAAAAACAATTTTTTAAAATTTTTTTTAACAATATTTTCTACATGTCAACTGAAGTATAAGACTGATAAACAAATGTATGAGAACATAAAAAACTAAACACCCTCGGTTGTTTTTATTTATTTAATTAAATAAAAAAGCTGGGTCTCGAGCTATTGTAAGCTATGTGGTGCAATCTCGTTCTTTTTCTATAAAACGCTAAATGTGGAGATCCCGAGTCAATTAAAAAAAATATTTACAGGAATTGAAGCGTTATTAAATTGACTTTGAAGCCTTAGACCTTAAACTTCCTGCTTATCTTTTATATTTAGAAACTTGTCGTTTTACCACCCTTAACTGCAATGTACTTTCAACGCCTTAAAATAATTCGTCAGGGAATATTATTTGTGTGTGTGTGTGTGTGTCTTCAATTGCAGAAAAAATTGCAGAGTAGTAAAACAGCAAAATGCAATCAAACACACTCGCAGTCATTTTATTTGTAGCAACTCAAACTAAAAAATAAAAATAAAAATAAAAATAAAAAAATGAAAACACTAAGTAAACGTTTACCGACTTTCTCTAAACAGACTCACAAACAGTTTTTATAGCTCATGGGCGTAAGTAAAGGTAAAAACAAAAAGTACAAAATAAAGCAAGCAAACAAACTACACTTGGAGAATTTATTACTGTGCATAACACAACTACTTACAAACACTTGTACGCTGTAAAAGCAAACAAAAAAACGAAATTTGGAAAAAGAAAACTCCCAGGCAAACAGTTTTCCAGAAAGAAAAAATTCAAAAAGTCCAATAAAGAAAATAAAGTGGATCACTAAGGGCTCACAGAAAGTATTAAAACAGGAACTATATTCTTTCTGCCCTTAAAAAAACTACTCAAGGAATGTGACTTGAATCAAATTTTAAGCATAAATAATGGGAAGAAATTACTACCTCTATTACGGTTCTTAACTCAACTCAGAGCATTTAAAATTTAAGTCAGCTGCACTAAAATAAGAGTAGTAATTGCTAATAACACGAAAAGGTTGTAGTTTAAATATTTTAACAAAAAGAGTCGAGTTGGGCGTACTTTTCTTTGACTCTTCAATGCACCATGACTTCCGAACCATCAAAAAAAAAACATAAACTTTCTCTAAGACTTCTTTCCAAATATTGACTAGGTCATGCATATATCCATCCACCTACACATCAATCTCTGTTACGTGTTACATTTTTATTTGTATCTTTCATTACGGTTATAAAGAGTTCAAAGTCTGTACAACTTTTTGTTCGTGGTTTTATTTTTTTGTTTTTGCAAAGTATCAGTCATTGTGTGAAAATGTGTCCGTGTTGAAATAATCATGGAAATAGACCTACAACAACAACAGCAACAACACATAAAAGACAAACAGAAAGTGTAATGGAAACAAATATTTTATGGCAGTTGAAGGTTGGTGGCAAAATGAAACTACTCGCGTACTAAATGCTACAGAGTAAGTAACAACAACTAAATGAAAACGTCAAAACTCGTAATATTTTCACTATATTCAATTTTAGATTTTTTTCCACATTATTTTATGTGTGTGTGTGTGTGTGTGTGTGTGTGTGTGTAAATTTTAGGCAGTTTTGTTAATATTTCCCTAAAGGAAAAATCAAAAACAAAAAAGTGTTTTAATTAATTTTCAAGGTGAGTGTGAGTGGCTGGCTTCCCAAATTTTGTATCTTTATTTATGGAAGACAAAACAGAGTTTTGCATATACTTCATGGATACTTATTAACGATCATCAGCAAATTTAATGCCAAAGTAAAAAACTAAAATATCAGCTGTCATATTTAATGCTCTTTAGTTAAATAGATTCACTGATGAACACAAAAAATGATAGGAAAATAAGAAATCTCCCTAACAGATAGATAGTTAAGTGCGGTTTTTAGTGATAGTGCAAGCTTAGATACTGTAATTGTTGTGGTAAATGAAATAGAAATTAAACGCACTAGATATTAAAAAGAAAACGCTGTTTCAACATAGAAGAGACGTCCACTAAGAACTTAAAGAGTTCTAATTTGTTCAGCATTTTTTTTTAAGAAAAAAATTCTATAATAAAATTTTTAGCGGAATTTATTTCGAATATTCGTTATTAAAGTATTTCATTACAATTCCAACTGTTGACATTCTGCATTCTGCATTGGCTGTTTAATAATTCTTATATTGAGAGAAAATTTTTTTATAGAAAATATTCTTGCCAGCCTTGATAGCCTTGATTTATTGTTATGGTTATAGTGGGCTACATCACACCGCGAGCTTTAGATATACATATATATATTGTGCAGTCTAGCTAGAATTCATCTAGCCTAGGTATTTTGAGAACAACGTTCCATTTCTAAGGTATCTCATTGTGTGTCCTGCACCAGTTATACCAACGCAAAAAATATATTCAAGCGCTTAATGTTCCTCTAGACAAAAACAACAAGAGTCGTTCTGTAACACACCAATTTCAGTTAAGTTTACGATTTCAGCAGCTCAACGTAGAGTTTGATGTCAGACTTGCTTTAGTCCAACATTGTTAATTCTCATAAGGCTTTATTGGCTGCCAAATAAACTGTTAATAATTCCTTCAATTTTTTTCATATTCAAATCCACACACATACACCTAAACACGTTGATTTTTAAGAATTTTTACATTCAAATGATTTTCCGCATTTGATTGAATTTGATTTTTCTTTGTTTAATTTACCAAATTGTCATCCCATATCATCACAGTTGAAATGAATTTAAAAATTTTCCAGTAAAACAATTTCATTTCAATTTAGTGAGAAAAAATATTTCATATTCAAACACACACACACACACACAAAGCCCTTTGAAACTTTTCTGCACAGAATTAAAAAAAAGAAACAAAATGAAATAGTAACGTTAAACCGCACTCACACTCCCACAAACACTTACACATCCGCATACTTGCATATGAACTCACGCTCGCACACAAACTTTTAGCTTTCAGATAAAAGATTTTGAATGCGTCATTGTCTGCTTTCATATTCCAAAAACAAAAAGAAAAAAATAGAGCTCGTTTGAGATTAAAGTTGGAATCAATTTAAAGTCTCACCATTTTTTCTGAAAACAAACAAAACACACAAAAAAAAAAAGAATAAAACGCTGGCAAAACTGGCTTAAATTGAAAGAGGATTCATAATTTCTGCTCATCTGTATGTAAATGAATTCATAAGAAATTAACAATTTAAAATATAAAAAAATTAAATTTAAAAATTGAATATGAAAAACAAAAAGGTCATCACAATATTTGAAAAATGTTGTTAAATTTATGGCCTTAACTTTTATATGAAAATTCAGTATGCGTGTGTGTGTGTGTGTGATATACAGCAGAGTGAGTATCATGTGAACCAAAACAAAAACTTTTAAATTGCTTAAACTCAAGAATAAAGTGGTTGAAATGCTAAAAAAGTTCAAGCTGAAATTTTAAATTGTGAAAAATAAAATTAAAAAAATATTAAAGGAGTGGTTGGTTGGTCTTTTTTTTAGAAATTTAACAAAAAAAAACTGCAAAAAAAATAGTGAAATGGATATTCAAGAATTAAGAGAATTAAAAGTTTATTTTATTAAGTAGCTTGGGTAGACTGCTTGGAAAACATACGAAAGCGTCGTACCTGCTTTTAAATGTATCTGCGGCAAACATTAGGAAGAACACACAATTTTAAAAACTTTGGTAATCACGGCTATCAAGTTACATATGCCACAAGGCACTGGCGCTCAGTAAGAGTGACCTCATCTCCTAAAGAGCGGGCATTGTGGCCTTAGATACTAGCAGTGTAAGGCGGCAAATATTGGGATAATTTAAGTTTTGTGGTTTGCATAACGAAATCTTTAAACTTGTACCTTGTGATTGTTCGCCTTAAGGCAAGCCTTCTGAAAGGCTTTTTGTGGACTGCCAAAGAGCTAGGAAAGTATAAAAGCGAAGCTACTAATAACACTTTAACAAATTTTTATTCTTTTAAAGTAGTTGAATGTGTTTAAAGTATTTAATTTCTCTGAGGCAACCACAGCAACTGTAAATACGAATAGAAAATCTATAAAGTAAAAACGATTAAGGTAAATTTTATCAAAAAGGCGACTAGACGCAAATAAATTGCTTAAACACAGAAACAACTTCAGTTGTGAGAGCTAAATTTGTTTGCAGTCAAAATTTCAGTTGTGATAATTAAATTTTAACCTTCGTATTTCTTGATAAATTTTGTACTTCACACCACTGTCGGCTGTAACATTTTATAAATTGCCTAAAATTTAACTACTTAATCTCTCGTAGATTACAAAATTTCTTGTTTTACTTTTGTTTAAATCACATAAACTTTAGACATAATTCAAAGTGATTTTTTTACGCTTTTTACGCCTCCAAAAAATAAAATCTTTGTAATATAAATCACATTTTCTCTTTTTTTTTTTCTTTCTTTTTTTTCTAGCTTGTATGTTTGTTCTATGTATCTGATATTTGTGCTAATTAAATTGATAATGAAGAACAAACAGACGAACATAACTCGTACAAGAAAAATACTTACACTTCACTTCCTCCCCTTCCCTTCTTTCTAATAAAAATTATTATTTTTCTTTTATGAAAATAAAAGAAAACTCCCATATACGAGTATGAACGTGTATGTGATTAGAATTTATCTTGTGTAAAATTAGTAGAGATATTGAGGTTATGCTTGTACTTAAACTCTCTTAATACCATTCACGAGTTTTTATGTATTTTGTGTATTCACATACACACACACACTTACTCAGTTATTGAGTGTGTATGTGTTTGTGTGCATGTTTAGACAAACCTTAGCTTAAGTGAAAACATTTTGTAAAATGTAATTTTTCATGTGATTACAGTTGAAGGCAAAGCTAGTAGAGTGTAAGTAAAAAAAACAGATTTTTGAAAACAACACGATTAAATGTAGAGTGAAATTTATCCCAAAGAATTTTGTATTTTATGATATCCTTTCCAAATGTGTAATCTGAAAACCAAATTTTTTTTAAAACATTTTCTCTTTATTTGTTTTTACAAATAAAAAATAAAATAAAATTTTTTTTTTCAAATTTGTTGAAATAAATTTAATAATTTTTTTTTGTCATACATTTTGTTTTCTAAATTTATGTTCAGTTTTTTTATGACAAATTCCAGGGGATATAAAAAAAGCAACCACATTAGTGGATTCCCTCATCAATTTCATTCAAAGTATCAAACTTTTTTAGACAAACTCTTTGTTTTTGGTGCATTAAATTTGTACATTTTAGTTATTAGTGCAGGATTTGCGATTCTAAAATGTTTATTTTGTAAAATGGATTAATTTTTCCGATTCAAATTGTTAATTGAAATAAACTTTGACAGTTTGAAATATAACAGCTGCTGAGCGAATTCACTAATTCGATATAGTTTTTCCCCTTGGTCATATTAGAATTGTATTCCCTATAAAAATCCTAAAAATGATTATTTTAACCGTTATATTTAAAATTAGTACAAGTCCACCTTAAAAAGAAATATTTAGTGTTACTTTTAGTAAGATATGAACACCGTCTTTCATAAATTACCTCTGACTTGTTTTTTAGATTAAATTGACAACTTTGAGTTGGGTTTTCAGTTTGCTTTCATATGGCAACTACATCTAGCGATGGGAGCAGAACAAAAGTTAAGCCATTGAAAAATGTCCTTACTCTCATTCATTACAAAACAAAATTCATGTGTTCACTATTCCAGTTCTAGACCTCGTATGAAGCTACTTTGTTCAGTGAAAGGCTATCTAAGTCTTTATGAGTCAGAGAGAAATTTTTTAGAAAATTTTCCCTACGAGGCCCTAAACCCGTAGAGTACATATTCTCAGGTTTCGATATGTAAGCTACAGAATCTGTAAAAATAATTAATAAAATCGTTTTATTCAAATCTTGATTTTCAATGAAAAGGACTAACAAAGTATTTGCTTTTATTTTTAAATTTTCCAGGTCTTTTCATAATTTAACAAAATTTCCTCGTCTACCTCACATTTTGAGTTCTTTATTACTCTAATGTATGACTACTTTTACTACCCACTGTGCAAAAATTTAGCTAAATTATTTTACACAAGTAATACATGCACATGAAAAGTAGTGTTTGCATTGTCTGAGTGTAAGGGAGTAATGTAAATGTAAGTTTGTGTAACATTTGAAATTTAAACATAAAAATGAGGCCACAATGCAAAATCAATGCAATCAATAGCGCAGCAATAGAGTGAGATGGAAAGAAAACGCAGCTCAAAATGTTGAAATAAAAACAGAAAAGCCAAAATGCCAAAATGTAAGATTTCATTTGTAATCCCACACCTGCCCACAAGCACTCCTTAATACTCAATTGTAACTGTTAAACAAGAGTGTGTGTGTAAGTATGGGATTGAGGTTTAGACCCAGCAGAAATCGAGCCTACTCTACAAGCGTATGTGAAATGTTTTCTTTAAAGGACTAGGACTATTTCTAAAACGAATCTTGCATAGATTCAAACTGAAAATCACATGAGTTGCGAATTCATGTTCTTCCAATTTAAGCAAAATTTGTACGTTTAATGATTAGTGCAGGATTTGTAATTTCAAAAAATTTATTTGTAAAATGAAATAATTTCCCGATTCAATTTATATATTAAAATAAAATTTGACAATTTGCAGTGTAACAGCTGATCAGCAGATAAGGCGGTCACCTTGTTGACTAGTTCCAAAGTAATCCAGTAGCACTTTATGTTATTATCTCATGGATTATTAAGCGTTTTTTTTTTGTTCATTCAGCAAAAAGCTTGTGTCTAAATAAAACTAGAGTGTAACTTCTCCCTTTAAATTAAATTGAATTCCTGGTCCAACAATTTCTGCAGGGTAAATTTATTTATATATTCGTTTATAATGGGTACGTGGGTGTGTGTTTAAGTATTTTTTAGCTACTTTTTTCAGTGGATTTGTGTGAATTTGTTGAAAAGTTAAAATAGTCAATGGATGAATGAATGAATGCCTTAAAAATGTTGGTTGGTTTTTTGTTTGTTTCATTTGGAATAGATACGCCGTGGCTAAGTTTGATTTTCCATTTGTTTTGCGTAAAACTAAAGTTCTCAATACGAATCGCAAGTAAAGTTTAATATTGTGTGTGTGTATGTGTGGCAGTGTTTTATCATTTGAATGCGTAATTGTAGGTGGTTTATAGGGAAAGTTTTTTTTTAAATATTTCTTGTTGTTGTTGTTGTTGCTGTTTGTTATTAAAATGTATGGAATATTTAAACTCACAAAATAGAAATATCAAAACCATGTTAACCACCCACCCACCACACATGCATGCATGCATTCAGTCATTCATTCATTCGTTTATATGAAAAAAAGTTTCATTTTAGTTTAGTTTTTCAATCTTCCGTCTTGTTTTTGTTTTTATATTATTTTTCATTGTTTTATTGTAATTTTGGTTTAGATACAATTTTTGAAATACGGAGTGCCTTCTTTCTGCTGCACTGCAAACCAGGAATAATTTTTCATTAGAAACATTAAAATTTGTTTTGTTACTGGTATTTTTAGCACTTGTAAATGCGTTTGTTTGCGTATGTATTTGTGTATATGCAAATAAATACTTTCTTTTTTGCTCTGTGCTTCTCTGACTCTCTCTCTCTGCTTGGGTTTTTAATGTGCGTGCAGAAAAGTTAGTACACTTTTATTAAAAACTAGATGTTTTGCCCGGTCTCGCGCGGACCAGTACTTTATTACATGAGTATATAATCTTAAAGAGCGTTTGAACTAATTTCTAAAGAAATCCATTTACGCAGAGGCGCCAAGCAAAGTAGTAAATAAAATATTTCAAAGCATAATTTCAGGCGTAAATTAAGTACCTGCACACATCTTTCTGAACAGTGGCTAGTGAAAATAATTTGAAAGTGGACTTAAATAGAATGCGGTCTTCCTTGCAGTACAGACAGTACATATACCAAATTCAAGAAAAATCTGTTGGAAAACAAACATTTGTAAAGCAAACAAGCAAACAGAAAATTAATTTTCTTTATATAGATTAAAAATAAAAAAATTTTTTGTGAAGGCTTTCATTTCAAATACGCTTTTTGTGTTAAGAATATTTGCATATCAATATTTATGACATGTTTTATTATCAGGAGTGTGCTTTTGTTTAGGCAAATATTTGCCATTCTGCCAGTTCTGGAAATATAGTTTCTGCTGTCTTAAAAAAATTCTTTAAATAATTTTTGAATGTTGAAAAAAAAAAACAAATAGAAATATATTTCAATTTATTAAGGCAAAAAAAATATTCTTTCAATTGAGCGTGATATTTCCCTTTTAAATGTACTGCTGGGTATTTAGCAAATATTTGTTTAGAATATTAATTTATTTCAAAGAATTTATTTTAGTTCAAGCAAAAAAACAACAACAACATCATAAAATGTAACCATCGTCATACGAGTTTATTTCTATTTGTATAAATTATTTATCAACTGCATAAAGTAAAAGTATTTAGCCAAGTACGTGTCAGATTACTTTTATACGGAATTTAGCACACACTGCTGTTTTGCTTTTAACGACTTTCAAACTACTTTCTTTCACCTCCTTTTTTTCTGTAACAAATGTTTCGTGTGTTGTATAACGTAACGTTTGAAAATGAAATATAAAATTCATTTCTAAAATATTATATTCCCTATTAGCGTTATAAAAAAAGGAAACAAAAACCGCAGTTTCAAAAAGGTTACTTCAATGTGTGTTTGGTCTCCGTTATTAATGTAATTAAAGAATAAGTAGGTAGACTCGCTTAGAGAACTGGATTCTTTCTCCTTAAACGAAACGAGAAATAAAATCTTGAAATTTAGTTATTAAAAAAAAAAAAAAATAATTAATAAACCTGTAAATCATAATTGACAATAAATAAAAAATTTTTAAAACTTGTCTCTTGTTAATCTCAACTGTAAAGACATTCAATTCTGATTTAGTATTCCCTCGATCCATCCTGATGACGGTCTTTATCAGATATCTAAGTCTTGCACTTTACAATTTTTTAATAAAAATAATTCATTTTAATTAATTTTATGACAAAACACGTGGAATTATTGATAGGAAGTGCTCTTCCATAATATCAAATAAGGGACGACAGTCACTAATATAGAAAACTCTAATATCGATTACCATAAACCATAAAAAATGGCATAATTTTGTGTCAATGATGCCAGATGCTTAGGCTAGGTTAGATGGTAAAACAAAAAATCTTGGCTCTCTTTATGATACATGTTTACAGGAATAAACACAGACAGATAACGATAGAAAGGTGCGGGAGAAAATATGAAGTAGAAGGGAAAAGAGAAATAAATAAATATTAAGATAAAAGCAGAATGAAGAGTGAAAGATCCACTACTAGCTAAGCCAGATGTTAACTGTAACGAAGTCAGATTGCATGACTACTGCTGTCTGCAAGGTCCTGTAGTTCAAGGCTCTACAAAGTCAGCTGCTCAATTCTGACACATCGGTTTTAATATTCCACAATTCAATATTTTCTTTAATACCCAAGTTTTATATTCAAGTGCTTTTAAATCTTAATCGATTTTCTTGTTAAGAAAATTTTTTTCTTGACTGCCAAATAATTTTTCCGATAGTTTCATTCAACTCAATTATCAAAATCATTATTTTCTAAATTATTTTACTCGGTTATGTTGTTGCATCATTTATGCCAGTAAATTAATTTGATTATGATTCTGAAACCATTACAGTTTCATTTTAAATTTAATTTTACAAATGAATGCGCGTAATCATGAATGTTAATCAACAGATTCCTAGAAAAGCTTATCTACAGTATTACACACGTACTCACTTGAACACACGTGTGATTAAAAAAAAAAAGAAACAAAATACAACAACATTTAAATAAATTATAAAATGTTGTTGTCTCAGTTACGATCACATTAAAGCAAATTACAAATTAGATTTTATTTTTTAAAAGAGCAACGGAAATCGTATTAGAATCAAAGGCTTGTGAACTTTTTTATGACATTTAAATGACAATAAGACTATAATGAGACCCGATCTGGGAGACAAAAAAATATTAAATGTTATTGTTAACCTCAGCACAAGCTACATCAGGGCACTGTGAACAAAAATAAAATTGCTGTGTTATATGACGACTCTTGTCGTTTTTATTAAGAAGGACAAGTAACGTCAAAATATATTCAGTGCCTTTACCCAGAGGTGCAGAGAATCCCACAACAATTACAAGATTCGTGAAGAGTTATGGAATGTTTTAGTTTTTTTGAGGCTGCACAATAAATCTTGCAGGTCGCGGTGCCATAACTAAATAAGCCAACACAGTTTCTTGGCTTGGTTGCAGACTACACCGACGACCCTTAAATTAACCGCTTAGTACACACACTACCCACTTGTCTGCTAGTGTGCTTTTTGTGTGTGAATTTAAAACTAAAATTAATTTGTCTGCATATTTTTAGTTCACTCTGTTTTTAGTGATTTCTAGTGGTTATGAAATTAACTTTTCCCAACTCATTTTTAATTTAATTTCATTTTTAATATTCAAGTGAGTCAGTTAACAACATTCAGCGTTCTGCAGTTAATTTTTATTAAAATACAAAATCTATTTTGCTTGTGTTGTACAAATTTAATTTTTAAATTTAAATAAAAATTTTCATAACGAAAGGGGAAGGGAGAAAGAACGTGATGGGAATTGAAAAAAAAGCTATAAACTGAACAAAAATAGAAAATTTTAAAAAATCTTAAATTTTGGAAATGATTAGCTCTTACAGTCAGATAAACACACACACGTACACATGCATGAGTGTGTCAGAATGAAGGAATTTTGTTTTAAACTTGTCGACAGAATCTCAGCAGTCTGGTGGCTGATGACTTTACTTGTATGCGCTTATTAAATAATTAATTTTGGAGTTTTAGTTCCATATCCTACGAAAAGGTCATCGAAGACTTCTGCTTCTCTTTTTTAGCAACAATGTGCAACCGCTATTTTTATCCTTTTTTTTTATTTTTGTAATAAAATTCCATTAAACAAAACGAAATTTTTATATATTTTTAATTTAGCCTTAAAAGCACAATTTTTTAATTTCCTTTTTTGCTATAAATTATTAATTTCTGCTTCAATATTTTATACGAAATTTTTCCGAAATTAAATTATTGTGCACACATCAGAATGATGTTAAGTAAATTATTTGACAAAAACTAAATTCCACAATTAATTCATAAATGTAGTAAAAATTTTATACATTCATTATGTACTCAATCGCCTGCTTGTGTGTGTATGTGCGAGTATTTTCAAAACCAGAAATTGCCACAAAATATTAATTGCTTTTAATATCAGTGTCATAAACACATGCAGAACACCGAAAACTAAAAACAAAAAACATTTAAACTTGAAACTGAAATGCTCGTTCAATGAAATTTAGAAAAAAAAACATAAAAAAAAGTGAATAACACAAATAATAAAACCATTAGAAATTTGTTTTGTTTCTTTTTTTTTTTTTAATTTTCAAATATTAAATGAGTGTGCGGTCAAATAAAACCAAATTGTGAATAATATTTTGGACAAGAATATTAAAAATGTTTCGAAACATAAAATAAAGGGTCCGCCATCTAACTTTTTTTTTTCAACTAGTGCTTATTTCGTGAATGGTAACACTTAGCTCATATCTGATTTGACAGATAATTAGTTTAATCCTTCCCCTGAACGAATATGGTTGTGTATACGCTTGAACAGCGCTGGGAATATATTTCGACATTACTTTCAAAATCATGGTAATGTTGCAGAATGTGTGCGAAAATTGCGTACAGATTTTGGAAGAAGAGAAGCACCGTCAGCTCCGTATGTTCGTTATCTTGTGAAAAAAATGAAAGAAAGTGGCATCCTCATCGATAAGCGAAAGCGTGAAAAGCCAAAACCAGTGCGTACACCCGAGAATATTGCTGCTGTGGCAGAAAGTGTGCGTGAAGCGCCATCAACATCAATTCACCGTCGTTCTCAACAATTGAACATTTCGGAGACATCATTGAGACGAATTTTGCATAAATACCTTGGTATGACGCCATACAAAGTCCAATTGGTTCAGGAGTTGAAGCCAACTGACCATCCAATGCGTTTTCGCTTCGCTAAGTGGGCCTGCGATCGACTTACAGAAGATGCCGATTTTGCCAAAAAAAATCATCTTTTCAGATGAAGCTCATTTAGATCTTGGCGGGTATTTAACAAGCAAAATTGTCGCATTTGGTGCCCAGAAAACCCGCACGCATACATTGAAAAGCCGACGCACCCAAAACGAGTCACTGTTTGGTGCGGATTTTGGCCCAGAGGCATAATTGGGCCATTTTTCTTCGAAAATGAGCAAAGAGTGGCCGTTACAGTCAGTGGCGATCGTTATCGGGCCATGTTGAACGAATTTTTGTTCACAATAGTAGGATATTGGCAACATTTGTTTTCAACAGGACGGCGCTACGTGCCACACAGCCGAAGCTACACTCGATGTTTTGCGCCCTGTTTCAAAAAAAAAAAAGTTATTTGGCGGACCCTGTAAAAGTATTACAGAGAAAAAATACGCTTGTAGGGGTAAATATTCAAGCGCTTGCATATATGCAATACAATTTTTTGTACCCTGCGGTACTTTTCTATGCAGTTGTTGGCCTGAATTGAAAATCATCTAAAAATCTTGTTTAAAAATTTATTTCGAAATAATTTTTTTTTTTTGGTTGGGACATAAAACTACAATTTTGTTTCAATGTTTTGCAGGGCATCAACATTAAATTCAGTTTACACTTTGAAATATAAATACATTTTGTAATTGAATAGTTTTGTTAATAAATTAAATGAGTTTGTTTTTTTTTATTTATTTATTTTCAAATCCACACATTTGTAAAACATTTTCAAAACAAACACTCATACATACACACACATTGTGTGTGCAAATGAAAAATTACAAATCTATAGAATCATTTTACAAAATTCATTTTACAAAAAACATTATTTGACATCAAAAAGTAAGAAAAATATTTTTATATGAAAGACATCAAACACATGCAGCCAACCTACCCCCAACCACAGACATGCTGAAAGTCAAACAATTGTCAATGTCAATTATGTTAACAATAAATTGTTGTTTTGTTATTTTTAAGTTGACATTAATTTGTGTTTATTTATTTGTTTTGTTTTATACTTTTTTCTATTTTCTTAATGTGGCTTGAAGTACAATCAAGATTCATTGCTTGAGTGGGAAAATTCGATAAGAAGGAAAAGTAAAGTTTTAAGGACATTCCCTTTATTTAACTTTTATTATTGATTTAAAACTAAAAGAACCACCACATGTTGTATGTAAAGCGCTGTGCGATCCATTAATAAATCTCTTACAAATAAGGAGATCTCGGCAATTATTTTAAATTGCAGTAAACTGTCCAGCAATTGGAATGCTAGAAAACTTAATTGCTACTTGAATCTAAGCGCCGCTTTCGATATCGAATGAAATTGATAGAAACTCTAGCCTTTTTGTTTAAAATAATCTAGAAAATCCCTTTTTTTTTTAAAGAATTACTAGTCAGGACAGAGTGCCCGACCCTGGTGTTGTAACATTACCGCAGTACGAGTACAATGTCAACTTCTTTAGAAACTCTGCCTTTTTATAACTGCCGTTTACAAAACTTTTGAAAAATATTTATCTTTCTGATATTCAGGCGAAGCTAATGAAATTATTTCTTTTCAAACGATTGTTATCTGTATCGTTTAAAATAAAAAAAAAATGGGAAAAAGTTTTTTTTTTTGCTTGCATACGCTATTTCGTAATGAACGTTTTTTAGCAACTGTTATTTCATTTTCACAAAACCCTTTTTGCAAAACAAAAAAGAGGTAAATGAACAATATGTATTTAAATTCAAATATTTTTTTAAAAAAATGTTACTTAAATATTTAATAGTAAAAAAGTTTTTCATTTCAGATAATCTTTGGCTAATTTCAGTTTGATACTTACAATTTCTCAAAAGAAAAAAAAAAGAAAAAAACTAAAACAAAAATTATTATTACGGTTATTCACTATAATGCTTGCAAACACTTGGCGAATATGAGGATCAGTCAAAATGACCTCTGCAGATTATGTAACGAAGATGAAAAAACAGCAGAACACATATTGTGTCACTGTAATGGTCTAATGTGGACCCGTTTTCGCTACTTAAGACAACATTACCTACAACCGTCAGACATAGCGGACAAATCACCCAAAGACGTTTCTGAATTCTTAATGAATACTAGACTCTAGGAGAATTTGTAATTTTTGAGTAGTGTCACAATAGGTCTATTTTGGCCGCAGTGACCAGGTGACTTGTTCCTGCTTCTTATTGTAATTCTAATTCTAATAATGCTTGCAAGCAGGGCAAATATTGCAAATGAGTGCAAAAATGCTTGATTATTCTTAACACAAAAAAATTCAGAGTTTTTTTCTTCATTTTCCTTTATTTGCCCTAAAATTAACATGGCAGTCCATATTTGCTCAAACGTAAATAAATAAAATGCAGCAAACTTAAAGCCAAATGATATTCAAATGTAAAGTTGCCAGATTTTTTAATTACTTTGTCATCTGGTAGCATTGTCTTGCAAAAAAAAAAAAAAATTTGGGAATAAAAAAAGAAGTCAAATTAACAAAATCAATTATATAACGAAACAATTAAATTAAAAACAAAATAAATTTTATCATTAAAACACACAAAAAATTTAGAGTAAAAATAAATTTTGTTATTTTGTGGTTGATGTTAATGTTGTGATGTTAATGTTGTGTTCGCTGGATGTTTATCAAAATGTTTTATTTGCTAAATACTTCAACAACTAATAACCCATACTTCCTTTAATATCAAATTTCATCATGTTTATGCACAAATACCTGGATATTGAATATGATTTATATGGATTGCGTGACCGTTCGTATCATTTACATTCAATTTTGTATTCACATGCACACAAATACGCACGCAGCAGTTGTTTCAATATTAATAAATTCATCCATCTATTGATTTAAATGCGTATGTGCTTTTCTATAACTAACATTATTAGGTTTAGAAATTAGCACACACACACACACGCACACCCAAAATACTAGCCCAAATAACATTTATTGTACGAATTCAAAAGAAAATTTATTTTTAAAAAATCTAATAGAAAAAAATTTGTTTTTTTTTTTTTTTTTTGTACACTAAAGATCTTTTGTGAATTCATGTTTTCAAAACTAATAAATTTCAATTTAAAATTTTATTTATTTATTCACTAGCAGCCAAATTCATAAAAGACATTTTCATTTAATAAAGGCTTATTAACCACATTTTTTATGGCAAATTTGTTTAATAAACGCTTCTTAAACAGAAATATTTTTTATGAATTTGAATGTAGATGTTTTTGCTCCTTTATTACGTGAGCCGCTATCCTTAGAGAAATCCGTTTAATAATAAGTACATTATTAGCAGAGGCGCCAACAAAAAAGGTAAATAAAATATTTCAAAGCATACTTTCAGGTTTATATTAAGTACAGGCTAGTGAATATAAATGAAAACAACTTTTATGAGATTCATGGGAAGTCTTAAAATTAATTTAAGCCACTTTTTCTTTGAGCTCGTAGGACTGCTATGGCTACTGCTTGCAAGCAGTACAAACGCAGCAAATGAGTGCAAAATGCTTTGATTTAATATATACAACAATTAAATGAAAACATTTTCACTTTGATTCACTGGCACTAAAAATATCTTGAGCAAAAAACAAACACATCAAAAATTGGCTTTGCGATCTGGTAGCATTAATTATTCTGTTTACAAGCAAAAATTTGGGGAATTTAAAGAGAAGACTCACGATTTAATTCAATATGCTCAGCATACTTGCAAAATTCAAATTTTGCACAAAAACTTACATTTATTACGGGTCAATAAAAATAAATGTAATCGAAAGTCTTATTTTATTTATCGAAATAAAACAGTCTTTAAAAATGTTTGCTGGGTTCAGGCATGTGTATACGTGTAGTCCCTTAATGTTTGAATTATGTTGTTTATGCAAACCTCTTTTCTATTTATTAAGTAAAAAATATGAAAACAAACAAAAACTCTGCTGACATTCACCTGCACATGCACAAAACTAAAACAAAAATTTATTTGGGTTTTGGTAAAAGGGCAAATAAATAAAATTTTCAAAATATTCACCTGGGTTTTGGCTGGCTGGTGATGTCAGCGTTTATTTTGTGCGGCAATAAACTTTAATATTTTTTTTATTATTTTTATGTTTCATATGCAGCTGTTATTGTTTGTTTTCTTGGTTGGCTGCTTTCAAAATACACTGAAGTGAACTGAACTGAACTGAGCTAATAAACTGAAACTGGTAATTGATGTATTAACTTCAGACGCTTGTGCGTGTGAGAGGTAGCTGAATGTGTGTGTATGTATTTAACTAAATAAAAATTATAAATGTGTAGCAAATTTAAATGCACTTTATTTTCATTATAAACTTTTTCTTTCAAACAAAATTAAGTTTAAAAATATTTCAAATAAACAAAATAAAAACAGAAAACGAACAATCTAATTGTCTTAATTTTTACAATATTTCTGAGCGTTTTCCATAAAAATTTTTCGTATTGCTCGTTTCGAACTCCTTAAATTTTTATGCCTGTATTCAAAGAAAATTAAAGTAGACTTGAAATCGATATTGTGACAAATTTGTATGAAAAATTTGTCATAATTTATACTTGAAGTCGTTATTAGTCTCTTTGAATACCAGCCTTAAGCTTTAAAAATGACTGAACCATTTTTAAGTCACTAGTGACTAACGGTAAGGACTGTGTTTTTAACTCAAACCGTAGTCAGTTATTAATGCTGGTGCCTGTGGGCTGTAACCCATTTTGCACCATCAACTAAAATGATATTTAAATTTTTCTTGATCGCTAAAAAAAATATATTCATAGAGTAACGATACTATTTTTTTCCTCATTATTCTTATAAAGATTTTCATTTTTATTTTTATTTATTTTTCTTAATTATAAAAGACACGGAAAATACAAAAAACCAAAAATAATTTTTAGGGTTTTTAAAAATTAAAAGAAAAAAATTATGATTTTATGAATACAAATACAAAAAACAAAAACATGATTGATGAGCGAGAGTTTACATATGGCGGGTGTTGCCAAAACCACCATGGCCAGATTGTGAGGCACCTTTGTTGTAGCCCATTTGCAAATTAAGTTCGGCATTGTGGGCACGCAATTGTTCCTCAGTGAAGGTGCGTTCATTTTTCTCAGCCATTTTGGGACCCAAAGCGGGACCATTATATTCAGGATGATGTTGCGTCTTTAAAAAAAATAAAAAAAAAAATTAATTAAAATAAATTAAGTCTTTTTTAAAACGTTATTTTCTTTTTATTTAATAAAAAATTTTTTTAAACTTACGGTACGTCCCAAAGAGTACAAACACAAAGTGACTTGAGGAATATTGCGGCGCTCAAAGAGATCAGCAGTTTGAAAGATTTCTTCCTCCGGCACACCATATTTCTTAATGGCCGCCTGGAATCTTTGTATATTTTCCATCAACTGGAAGTTGGTGCCGCGTTCTTGAATTTTTTTTACCGAGCCGGGTGCCATTTTATTAATCAATTTGCACAAAACTATGCCATCTTTCAAAATGTCTTCATAGTTGCCGGAAGGCACTTTTTCGCCTAAAACTTCAAAAATCCAGTTTAAAACTTCCTGTTCTTGTTCCTTGTTGCGGGGCTAAAATAATAAAAAAAAGGAAGTTTTGCTTTAGAAAATGAAATCAAATTAAAAACTTTTAACTTTTTTAAATTTTTTTTAAGCTTTTGGTAAAAAAAAATATAATCAAATACTCGTGTGCAAATAAACTGAATATGAAATCTGCTTTGTGTTGTTTGGAATCACAATTTATGTTTTAATTTACTGACAAAACTGTGCAAATTTTAGATAAAAATTCTAGCCACAATATTTTTATTGTTTTTTTATTTATTTTCCTAAATGAATTTTTAATTTATTCTCTTAAAATTAATAATATAATGAATTTATTATCATGATAAAAATCCCAAATGAACGCACACAAATAAAACTAAAATATTTTTAAAATGAATTTGTTTCTTTTTCCCATTTAATCATTAAGTTTTTTTATTTATTTATTTTTTTTAGCAGATAGTGTACAATATTCCAGAGGGTTCTGCCACATAAAAATTTGCCATAACAAATTAAAAAAAAAAAAAATTTAATTTACTAAAAAACTTTGTGATAAAAAAAAATAAATTAAAACATAAATTTCAGGCGTTCTGCATAAATTTTAAAAATTACGAGTATTGTTAACCCATAAAACGCATCATTTAAAAAGCATTCGCTTGGATTTAATTATTTTTTTGTTTGTTTTGTTTTACGTTATAAACATCAAGCATGTTTGTTTAGTTTATGTACGAGAGTACGACATTGAATTTGTGCCAAAATTAGTTTGCATTTCTGGAATTATTTACTCTGATTTTTATTATTTTTTATTTATTTAGTTTTTTGCTTTTTTGTTCTAAATAATTTTGCTTTTGCGTTTTGTTTCAATTTCGTGCATTATTTGGGCGTTTAAGCTTGTGTGTGTGTGTGTGTATTTTTATTCTCTTATTTATTTCTAACGGAAAAAATCTGTTTTATTTAATTAAGCCAATTGGCAGTGGGCCAAAAAAAAAACAAAACAAAAATAAAAAAAATTCTAGTTGTGCACAACAAAACACCCACTTGAATGTGGCAAAATTTTCGAATAAATTTGCCATGTCTGGCATTAAAGTTTTTTTATTTATTTTTTTTTTTTTGAAAGGAAGGGGAAGATTTAAGCTTTTTTACAGTGGCAAATGCCACATTAATAAAATTATTATATCCAAATCTAATTAAGAAATTTTGAAAATCTTTTTTTTTTAATTCTTTTAGCTTTCGTTCGCATTTAGCTGAACAGACTTTTTTTGTTTTTGTTTTGAGAAAAACTCTTTTATATAAAAAAATTTAAAAAAATATATTTTTGTTTGTCTAGGGCTATAAAACTCAAAATTTTTTTTTCATTTTTTACTTACAATTTTCCGATTACTAACAAACAAAAAAATGTAAATTAAAGAGTAATTTTTGTTTAAAATCACAGATACAGATCTTCTGCTTTATAAGTCACTCCATACAGTATTCAAGGTATTTTTTTAATTAATTTATTATTTTTGTATAGAATTTGATTCATGCATCAAATATTTACGACATAAAGTTCTCGGCAGCAACAAATGATTTACTAGGACTGACTGGTCAGAAATTCGAAATGCCACGTTATTAATATCTAAACATTATGTAGAGAGCGCATAACATATAATGTGTCACTGAAATAGTCTAATTTAGAACCGTTTTCGTACCCAAGGAGTCTTTGAATTCCTATTAAATACTATAATACTAAATAATCTGAGAGTAGTATTAGAATAGACATATTCTAGGCGCAGTGACCAGGTAACTTATTCTCTTTCCTGCAATTTACTGAGTAAAGGATGTAGCACATTTTTATGCTTTAAAAAATTTATTTTATTAATTTTTGGAACTTAATTACCATTAATTTTTAATAAGTTTTGCTATAAAATCTACTTTAAGTCTCAATTATTTATTTTTAATTTCCGATTTTTTTTTTTTTGGAAAGAAAGTTTTCTCCTGATTGTCTTTATACTTAAAAAATAAAACACAATTGCTTTAGTAAATTAATTTTGTGATGAACATCATTTCATCATTTAATTCAATCAACTTATTCAAAGTTTCTTTTTTCAATAATTATAAAATATTTTTTTTTTTTTTTCAAATATTACAAAATTCTTTAAAATGTAAATTATGCATTAAGCCCACGGCAAACTACAGACTACACTTTTATATGAAAACGATTATTTTGACCACTTTACGGCAACATGGCTACGTGGTTACCGTTACCGCTTTAGCAAAATAACAGTCATACCTAAATTAACGGAGCATGCGTTTTTTATCTGTTCAAAATGTCCATCCCCATACAAAATGTATCTAGCATACCGAAATAGGCAACACTGAACAATTTTGAAATCCAATTTTGACAGCGTGTTTTATAGTGAAGTTGGCTGCAGAACATTTGCTTTTTTATTTTTGTTTGTTGTCTGGTTTTTTTTTATTTAGCGCTTTTAAATCTGTTTTTGTTCATCTTTAGTGGGTTCTATTAAGCCAGATGATTAACGCGACTGTATAAAATGCTCACCGCCAGCGCTCTTATTTAGGTATGACACTTCAACATTAATGGTGGGCGCTAAAAATACTACGCTTGTCGCTAAAATTTAGGTTGAACTATTAGGCTAATTTCTGGTGTAATAAGCGACAATAAAGAGATTTAGTGCTTTAAATGTAAATTAAATGAGTATTTGAAATTACAATATTATGCATAGATTGAAAATTAAAATTGGTTAAAATAATTTGTTTGAGTTGTTTTTACTTGCGTTTAAAAATTAAAATTTTTTGGGTGCAAATTATGTTGGGTTAGTTAAATTAAAACGAAATATGTTTATGCCTACCATATTGCTATCCTTTTCAGTATCTTTATGACTACATGGCGACGTATACAGTCTCATAATTGTATTCTATGTGTTTAGACATTCATTTAATTTTATTTTTCTTATTTTTGTTTATTAAAATAATTTTTTTTGCTAACTACAGCTAATTTTTCATTACCCACTGTGCAGACAGATTTATCTATTTTTTTCTTTTTTGAGCACACGACCAAATCATAAACTTTTTCAAAATACATTAGCTGAAACAAAAACTAAAAATTAAAATTAAAAAAAAAATAAAATAACAAAATGAAAACATTAAAACAGTCTAGTAATTCCAATTTTTTTTAACATTTTATTATTGCTGTTAAATAAAATAATATTTTTGTTTTAAACAAAAAAAAAAAAGAAAAAAACATTAGAAGCAACGGAAATCCTGATTTCTGAGAAGTTATAACGCAACCACACACACACACACATATATAAACACATGCATTTCACTCAGAGTGCAGACAATAAATTTAAAATTATTTAAAAAAATAAAATTATTTGATTATTAAAAGCATTTCTAGGGAAAAACAAAAAAAGTTATATTGGATTGTTGAGAAAATAATTTCGTTTTTCCCAATAGAGGACTTAATTGTAGTTTTTCGAACCCAACTTCCCACTTAATTATTATATGTTGTGAGAGCTGATAAACCAAGGCTTGTGTGTGAAAAATCTCAATTAATTTCAACAACGTCTTATTAAGTCATTTTAAACGACTACGATTTTAGCAGCATTCAAAGGTTTTTTCCCGTGAATCACAGTAATAAAATTGCAGAGTGAAATGCGACAGCAAGTTAGTTTTTACCTAAGTCCACTTACACCAATTGTTTTTTAACAGAATTTATTACTATTTTAAAAATTATAAAAAAATAAATTAAAATTACATAAAAAACAAAAGTTGATAGAGTGTGATACTTGAGTTTTAAGTTTAGGATTTATATTTCAACAAGAAAAAATCAATGAATAGCTACGGAAAGAGAATCTATAAGCTCCCTATCCCAATGTTACGACTGTACGTAAAGACATCGAGGGGAGACAGAGTTTAAAAAGAAAGGGAGGAGAGATAGAAAGATAGAACGTAGAAGCCGAAGAGTCGTGGTAAAGGTGCGGCAATCGAATTTTTATCAGTTTAATTAAAATATTTAAATAAAATAAAATAAAATCAGCTTTTTTACTAGAATATAGAATACGGCTAAAGGGTTTTGTTTAAAATGTTAAAGAAAAAAAAATTAATTTGTTTTTTTTTTTCTTTTAAAATGAAACCTCCTAAAAATCACCATTTGCTTTTACATACCATAAACAATTTTATTTTAATGCGTTTTCATAAAAAAAAAACTTTCTCTATTCAAGTTCACTTAACGGCTAAAGCAATAAATCAAACTCTCGTTTGAGTTAAAAACAAAAGAGACAATAAAAAACAAGTTAAAAAATTATTAAATTTTTTCATTATTTTTTTTTTTTTATAAAAAATGAATTTTACCACACATTAACATGACAACAAATTGTTTTAATATTATGACCATAAAGTCATTTAATAGCACACTGTTTGAGGGGGTTTTCTTTTGTTTTTTAGTTTTATTTATTCCTGGATACGAGCATAAAGCAACGTGCAACAATTACTGCAAATAAGTTGTAACAAATTAAAATTAATTTTTTTATGTGAACAACAACAGCCACAATAAAAAAATTTTTTTAAAAAGTTTAACAAACAAGGAAGCCAACCAACAAGCGAACGAATGAACGAGCCAATACAATTTAAAGGAAAAATTAATGAAAATCTTTTTGGGTATAAAAATTTCGTGCTAAAAGCAGAAATTTATTTTATTTTTGCTTTAACGTGTATAAAATTCAAATAAAATTACCAGCATACACATTTACAGGACAATATTTAAATTAAGGAGCATGAAAATGTTTAGCCAAACCGAATAAATGTTACTCTGCTACAACTACACAGATGCAACAACTAGGGTTTTGGTCGTAATGAACGCAATTCGGTGATGCCGCCAAAAATTTTATTAAGAAAACTAAATTCTTTAATAAGTACATAAAACAACTTTGTTTGTGAAAACCAGGGTTGCCATTTTAGCCTTTTTTAGGCTAGATTTAGCCTTTTTTTCTCGCATTTAGCGTTGAAATTTATGATTTAGCCTCTAGCTTTTTTCCTAGCTTTTTCTTTATCAAAATAGCCCTAAATAGCCTTTTTCTTTTTCGCAATTTTTTTTTTGCGGATAGTGCGAAAAAATTTTTTCGCCAAAAATTACCATGGACTACCCACCCCTCTTTGCTTTTTTTTTTTTTTTTAAATAATAAAAACATTTTTTTGCACTATCAGCAAAAAACAAATTTCGTTTGTCTATCCAACGCTAAAGAAATCAAGTCGATATATTAAAAACTCAGCAAGTTATGAGCACAAAGGTAACAAGTACTGCTGCTGCCTTTTTAGTTACCTTTTTGCTCATACCCTGCTTAATTTTCAAGATATCAACTTGATTTCTTTTGCGTTGAATAGATAAACGTATTGGCTTTAATTAGAAATTTTTTTTTTTTGGGAATAGTGCGAAAGGTGCGAAAGGTAATTTTTGGCGAAAATTTTTTTTCGCACTATCACCAAAATAAAATTTCTTATCAAAGGCAATCCGTTTACATATCTAGCGCAAAAGAAATCAAGTCGATATCTTGAAAACTAAGCAAGTTATGACCAAAAAGGTAACCAGTTCTACTACTGCCTCTTTCCAGCCATTTTTTAGTAGAACTGGTTACCTTTTTGGTCATAACTTGCTAAGTTTTCAAGATATCAACTTGATGTCTTTTGCCTTGGATAGCTGAACATATTGGCTTTAATTTTCGGATAGTGCAAAAGAGTATTTTTGTCATTTTTTCAAAAAAAGGAAAGCATCTTTAAAACCACCTCATTTCCTTTAGTTTTTGTAATTGAATTTTAAGCGATAGCATTTTTTTGTGAGTGATTTAGCTTTTTCTCGCCTTTTTTTAGAAAAAACTTAGCTTATTTTTTTTCTAGCTCCTGGGAACGCTGGTGAAAACTAAATTCATCAAAAAATCACTTTTGATAAACAAATTTTTCAGCTGTACTCAGCAGAATTCTTTAATAAATATTTTCCGCTGTAAAAGTGAGCTTCTGTCATCACAACTAAAAACTTTAACTATCAACACTGAATTTTTAATTTAAAATAAATTTAGTTTTCCGAAATGACAAACTTAATATGCACCCTTTTGTCCACCTGCTTTGCTTGTATAAAAATTCTATTTATTGCAAACACTTTTACAACCAAAAACTTTTACTTTAGCCATAATGGAATTTTAAAAATATGAATATGAGTACGAAACACATACAGACAATTGAAATAAAAATCTGTTTATATGAAATACTTCTGCTTGTAAAAATAATAAAAATGATAATATATACAAACAAACATACTAGTGCTTCTCTAAGTATCCACTATTATGGCTGCTAAAAAATTTTAAAGCTGCAAATTATATATTCATGTTCGTATTGATAAATTTATAGCATTTACAAATGAATGTATGAACAAATGAATTATGCCCTCACAAAGCTAAAATAAAATAAAAAAAATATTTAAAAATGTATTACCATTTAAAAATATATATATATATATATATTTTCCATGATTTAAGGAAACTTGAAAATATTTTTTTTGCTTGCGATTTATTAGGCTGCAATAATATTTTCCTGTGATCAATACTTTAAACTGTCGTGTACATGCAAAAATATAAATTTTTTTAAGCCAGACCTGTACTTAATGTGAATCTTTAAATGTTCAACTGATTTGTAATTCTTCCAAAAATTGTTTTTTAAACTGAAAAGGCTAGCTTAGGTTGTATTATAAAAATTTATTTTTATATCGATAATTTGCTACAATAAGAAATAAATTAGTTTAATAAATATGAATATAAATATGAAATTAGTCACAGCCGAACTAAACTTGTTTTTCTTAAATTCTATTTAAATTGTAGCATCTTGTTTATTAAGCTTGAATTATAAATATTTATTTTAATATCGTTAAGTGTTGTATGATCTTGACTCAACTTGTCTTTTAATTTTTGTATTCAAGTCTAGCCAAAAACTAACTATTTTCTTCACAAAATTCTTACTTTAACTATTGATTGATTTAGAAAAAACTACTTTTTAGTGATGCCTCATATTTGTAATAAAACCGTTGACGTACTCAATAGATTTTCGATCGATTTCTATTACCGTAGTTTTTTTTTTTTTTTTTTTTTTTTTGCTTGCACAATGTAAAATATTTTGACGTTTTCGTTATTCGAAATAGACTTTTTCTTTAAAAAAATAGTTTTTAAAAAATTTTTTACTGCTGGCTTAATCTTTTTTCTTAACGCTTTAAATTAAAACTCGCTTGTGAAGCTACTTTTTTAAAATACGATTGTTTCCTTTCAAAAAAAATATTTTTTTTTTGCTTAAAAATATTTTGAGTTTAAATGTATTTTAATTTAAAATAAAAATATACAAAGTAAGAACACCATTTCATCAAAATAAAATATGTAACAACAGCATTTGTTGCGCCTCACAGGTGGAGTTTAGTGTTCTAGGGTTAAGTACACACAACAAAGCTCAAGCAAGTAAAGTAAAAAAAGAGCACAATTACCTTTGCGAGAAACACGAAAATGTAATAAATAAAATGCAAAACTGAAATTAATGTAATTTATTTCTAAATTTATTGGGCTGGACTGTACAAAATTTTGCTGCTTTTCAAACTATTATATGACGCCTGCTGTAGCTTTTAAAAATTCTAATTATTTATTTTTTTATCAGTCTAATAATCGTCATATAACTCAGCACGTGCTCTAAATGGATTTTGATACTATTTTTTTAATTTTTATTGGATGCCTGACGTAATAGTTGTTTTGTTTTGTTGCTTTTATTTTTTATTGGTTTGTTATTCAATATTTTATTTCAGCATATTTTTTTCTAAATTTATATGTTTTTTGTTTTTATTTGTTATAAACATATTTGTTATAAACATATTTAACACTTTAAAGAGTGTTTATGTTTAAATAAAACAAGGAACATGTGGATGGCATGAGTTCCAGCAGTGACTCTATTTTTATTTTAAAAATTTTCAACAGGAAAACAGCAACTAAAACTAAATGGTTTTTTTTTTTTTTTGCATATCAATAAAAAATAAAAATCAAACTGAAATAAAATATTTCCTGCTTATAACTCTCGAAAGCATTGAAAAACACAAATGTCAAGCATTTTGCGACCACTTGTCGCTAAAGGAAAAACCCATCAATCATTTGATGTGGTTGCCATCAGCGTCCAAACTTGCTTGTGAAATTGTTAAACAGAGCGAGAAAGGGTGGTGGAGGGAGGTGGGGGTAGCAAAGAGTAGTTGTAATTCACCAAAAAATTATTTAAGGGATTAAAATAAATATTTGTGTTTACACAAAAAAAAAAAAAAACAACAACAACAACAACAAGCCAACACTCTCGTAATTTCATAAGAATTGCATATTCTGGTGGCTGGCTGTATTTATAAAATATATTCATTTAACTTGTGCTTTTTTTTCCTTTTGATTGTTGCATCATGTAACGTCAAACCCATAACAAAAAATAAAAAATAAAAAAAAAGTTTTTTGTACATTTTGATTGTTGTTGAACATTTTAAGCATTTAAGCGTACAAAAACAACTTGAAATATTTAAAGCAATTAAACAATTATGAAAAATATGTTTTTATTGTTTTCATTTTTAAAACGCTGTTTTTTTTTTGTTAATTTTATTCATTTTTAACAAGCGTATTTAAAGTGAAATTTTTGTGACACATGAGCACGCTATACAACAAATGAAAAGGTAATTAGTGATTTACACACAAACAGACACATGCACATACACGCACGGTTGTTAACTTAACGGACAGCTTAAAGACTTCAAGTTCGTTTTCTTTAATTTTTTAAAGCAAGCACCTCTTGCCTTTCTAAAAAAAAGATTTCTTTAAAGCAGTTGCTAACCATTGTTGAAATCTCTTACATTTTGCTATTTTATTTAGATTCAGAGCTTCAAAAAAATATTTAACTCAGATACGCGTGGAAAATAAAATTTTATATAACAACCTTTTAACAAACGACAAGGTACTCGGTTACATTTCTAGATAGAAGAGAACTCATGTCATAAAATTATTATTTTATAGCAAAGCCCGATACCGAGCAACTTATGTGGAACTTATTATTAACCTCAGCAAAAATTTGATCAAAGATCCCTTTCACACCTGGCTAGTGACTTGCACAAGTCGTTTTCTTTCACTAAAAATTCTCAATTTTTTTTCATTTCTTAGCTGACTTACAAAACAGTAGAAAATAAATAAACAAATTCCTGAAACACACACAGCAAAAATGAAAAAAACAAAACGAATTAACGAGTACGGGCAGTATGTACTGAAAAACAACATAGGCTCTTCCCCTCAACCCGATCATCTACAAGAAAACAAGAAGACATTTTAGATCCATTTCCCATATGAATAAAATTGTTGTCGTAAATGACGACTCCTGTGGTTTCTGTCGAGAAGGACAAGAAATATGAGAACACATTCTGTGCGTTTGTACAGTGTGGGAAAGATGCATAATCATCTACCTAGTCAGCGGGATACTGGCACTGGAAGACTTAGGTGAAATTAGTTCCACAACGATTATGGATATTACAGGTGACGGTGCAATAATTGTCCTTAATAATAATAATAATGTCGAGATTTTGAAGCTATTATTTGTTTTAAAACATTTATATTTTTTTATTGTTTAAGCAGACTAACAAGATTTTAAGCCGTTCTGGGGCCTCTCATATAATTATTTTGTATCTTTTCACAGCTGTAGTTTGCATAACGAAAGCTCTGAACATGTAGTTTGTGACCGTTCAACTAGAACCAGACACGATAACTCCAAACATTAATTGTTTAGAAAAAGAAGGAGTTAGCAGATGTACATACGTCTGTGACCTTTTATCACTTTTCGTTTTTCACCAGAATGATTGCAACACATCGAGGCATGATTGACAAAAAAAACTAAATTAACCAATATCACATTCACACATCAAATTTAAATTTTCTACGAATACAGCACAAATGACGCCACTTGTTGTATTCCTATAGGGTAATAAATAAATAATGCAAGCATAACGATAGAGAAATTTATAAGTTTTTTCTTCAAACAGTGGACAATCGTTTGTTTACAGCAAAGATATTTAAAAAAACAGTTTCTCTTGTAAAATTTTATAATTGTTTTTAAGCTTTTTTGCCGGTCATGGGCTGTTTTGAACAGCCATTATTGGGTATTCTGTAGTTAGGGTCTCGTAGGGCAAGACTTTTTGTTGATTGCCTCTGCTCAAGGTAACTGGCTTAATTCAAAGTTTAATGCTCTGTAGAAAAGATACTCTGAGTCGTGGCCAATTGTTGTTTTCTCAATCACAAAAAGTTTAATATAAATTTCACATCAACTTTAATGGCCACAGAAGCCACACACTGAAAGAAATTAATATGAAAATATCGTTGCCTATTCATACGGCTCATTGAAATAAAATTCTAGCAACCAATTCACTCGCTGATAAAATTATTTCTTACAAATAATTAAAAGCTCTTGTTTAGGATTCCTGGAAAACTTGATTAAAAATTTATTTTCTTGTTTGTTTTGAGTCCATAAAATTTCATTTTCTTTTTTTGTTCAATTTTATTAGAAACATTTCCCATTAAGTTTAATTCCTTTAATTTCATTTCAATAATTATTAAATTTTTGCAATTTTGCTTAGAATTTATTTTGGTTGTTGTTGCTTGAAAATGAAATTTCCTCTTGAACATAAATTGCATTTTCAACAATAAAATTTATTTGTTTGTTCTAACAATTATGCAATTTAATTAAATTGTTAAAAATTATTTATTTTATGTATTTTAGTTTATCTATTCTATTCTATTCTATTTATTTATATTTTTATATAAATTATTCCATTGCCATCCATGTGCGAGTATGTAAAGTATGCCTCTTGTTGCTGTTGTTATTTTTATTGGCTTCACAGAGCTGTTCTGCACTATTCTGTTCTATTTGTGTGAATGTGAATTTGAAATATTTGTAATTACATAAATCTATTCGTGTTGTCTGTGTTTATATAAACAATTTCCATTTAATTTCCATTAGCTCTCTTGTTGTTTTGCATTTAATTAATGTATAACCAAATTAAAACGGAATTTGTATAAAAAAAACTTCTAGTTCTAAACACACACAAAATAAGTAAGACGAAATATGTTTTTTTGCTGACCTTCGAAAAATAATTTTTGAATTTGAGTTCAATAATACACAGACACTGAATTAAGGTTGAATAAATTAATTTTATGTATAGATATTCCATAAATATTTTTATTTGCTAAAGAAAATAAATTTTATTAAACGAAAAATTCACAAGAGTGATTGAAACAGTAATTGAAATGACTGCTGATGGTAAATTAAAAAAGCACTTTAGTTTTTCCTATATTCCACTTGAACTTTCCAGGAGGAAGGAGAGATAAGATTCATATGTTACACTGTGCTAAAAACCTTAAAACATTTTTAATAAAAAATAGCGTTTCATGGGAACGAGTATGCGGTGGAATGTTAGCAGAAACTGTAAAAATTTCTAGTAAAAAAATTATATTTTAATAAATAGATGTCGGTTGCAAGCGATTATGTAATGAAAGTCCACCTTTTTTGTTGATTAATTTTGGTAAAAAAAATTTGAAATGTCAAAAAATTAAACGTAAACTTTCACTTCCATCATGGTTTTACAGAAAGCAGAAATTTTGTACACTATATATCATTAATTCAATGGAAACTCATTCTTTTTCAAGCAATGATACTTTCCATTGGACAAATGAATTTTTTCATTCATTTAATGAAATAATTTTAGTAAAAAACCCAAAATATTTCATTAATTTTTATAAGTTGAGAAACATTACATTAATTTTATGAAATTTTCATTTGTTTAATGAAATAATTTCATTAATACCCTTCTTTAATGCAACAATTGTAATGAATTCTTTGTATTCCGCTTGTGATACATTTTTCTTTCAAGGGATGGCGAGCTAAACTTTTGCCAGTTGCTTCAAAATTTATTTCGAGCCTGCTAAAAGAAAGATAACAAAAGATGGCTAAGCCAGAGTAAGAAAATAAACTGTTTTGTTTTGTATTTTTCAAAAACTAAATTAATGCAAACATTTATGATGACTAATTTTGCATTTGTTTTGCTAATTAGAGCAAACATTGAAACGTATTAAATTAAAAGTTAAGACAAACACGCATACGTATGTATAATTATAACTGTTGCATTACTCATGCGTACAGCTTAGAAATTTGTATAATAAAAATTAATCAATCACTCAAGGCAAATGTACGATTTTAAATTTTTTACTAAAATAAATATTTAGATGGTTGCTTGTCGTGACGGTCTAACGGCCTTCAATTAGAATCGTAAGATTCCGTCTTGAGCCACCTACTCGCCAAGACTATGTATGTAGTGGTAAGTGACAAAAATGGCTATAGTTCCCCTGATCCGCCTAGCGCACAGAGGCTTGTATACCTCCTTGACACCGCTGTGCCTCATTTCCACTCCCGTCTGGAGGGAAAGACCACCTTGAAGAACTTGTCAAAGTCTACATGGAGAATCATGTAGTCGGTAGAGGTTCTAAGATCCGTATGAATCCAATTCAGAATCTTAGCATGCCCATACGTTTTATGCTTCCATCAACCAGATGCACACAACCAGACAGTCGCACTGCTGCTGATATATAAGTATTTCTTAGATGAGTGTGAAGCAAATTATTTTTGTTTAGGACATTGTAGCTAAAATCATTTTTGTTTTTGTTTTGCACTTGTAGCAAAACGATTTCAGAGTTTTCAAAAGATTTTGACTTTGCAGGGAAGCCTTTTTCTGTTTATCTTATATGGCTGCCCTGTGTAAACTAACCTAACCTAACATTCTGTACTCTGAGCTAACCCAACCAAATACCGCAAATAATGTACAAAAATAGCTAAGAAACGTTTCATTTTTGCAATCTTTTTCCCTTAGACGATTCAATTTTTGCTTCGATAGTGAAAATTATTTCCTCCATGAATACTGTTTCGTACTTTTAAAGAATTATTTCATTTTATTTATGAAATATTTAGTAATTTTTTTATTCACCAACAACAAGTTCATTTAAAATTTAACTTTTATTTGCTGCTGGCCAAAGCAATTCCATTTCAAATTTTAAAATCAATTCAATACAAAACGAAATTGTGAGTTTAATTTTAAGTGAACTTAATTTCATGTGCGTGGATTACAATTTAAAATCATAAATTAATTATAATACTTTTATAAACTCTTAACAAAATTATTCCTGTATTTTTGCACTCGGAAATAAACCACATGAAAATGTATTTTTGTGGCGTTAAAAAAACAAAACAAAAATAAAATAAAAAAAATGTGAAACCAAATAAATTGAAATGAAATTATTATTTAAATAAAATTTTTTTTATTATTGTAAAAATTAAACTTGTATGAGTGCGAATAAGTCAGTATTTGCAACATTGAATGAACACATGAACACACATGTGTAGCTGCTGTGGCTTAATAGAGCCCAGCGCCTACAGCAAACACAAAAATGACTTCATTTTAACACAGCAAAATACCTTCACGTTATGCCGGCAAAGCTAAATTTGTATCTATATTTTACATAATTTCATAAATAAATGAATTCATTTTTATGCAAATTACTCTGGTACTCTAGTCGCAAGTATTTATTATTTTTCCCATTTCCCTTTTTGTTCTACTTTGCCAGCCCTGTCAAATTTTGGAAAATTAATGAAATTAAAATTATGCGAGGGATAGAGAGCAGCATAAAGATGTGCTTTTTGCACAGGGTCTTGCTAGTTAGAGCAAAAATCAATTGTTGTGGAATATTTTTTTAAAGAAAATGGTTGGTCACAAAAACAATGCAAGGATCGTATTTGTAGAACATGTCACATGATCATGTAAATTTTTGTTATGGCAAAGTGCTTGAATAAAAGAATAATTTTTAAAATAGAAAGCAGTTTATTACCCAGAAAAGATGTTGTATTTTTTCGCTAGTCTTTACAAAAAAAAAAAAGAAATCTGATTACAGTTTTTGTAAGCAGTGACGAGTGAAGGAACGTGAAGAGAATCTGAGATCTTAAGCTGAGATCTTAAGCCCTCCAGAGTTGGCGGAAATAAATGGCAGACAGATGGCGAATGATTTACAGAAAATTGGGGAAGTTTACTACTTCTTTAATTACAATAAGTATGGTAGACCCAGAAAATTGTGGGCATTCTCTAAGTAATGCAGAAAGCTGGGAAGAATCCGCCTAAAAAAGTAGGAGAGAGCGTTTTGGTGGAATCACTACAGTATGGAGTGATGACGGTCACTGTAAGCTCATAGGTATTTTCAATCCTACCTTACCCGCCCACCAAAAAAAAAGTTCTATTGACTTTGCTACAGCGGTACCGTCTGTGAGCACTAAAATGAAATTCAAAATTTCTATTAGTCTAACAGCATGCAGCAACAAGCAGCTCAATAAACGTTCGTTTATACCAGCTATCCATTTTTCTATCCTTTTAGACTCACCCCTGTTAAAATTATTTATTATATTTTTTTTAAATAAAACTGCAACTGAAAGTGTCTTTTAGTCTAACAGAATTTAATTCTAACAGCTGTAATTATCGGCTCAAGAAATAAAATAAATTTAAATTTTCTTAGTATTTTTTTCTTTAGTTTTGGTTTCACGGCTGTTACAATTCTTCCTTTAAAAACATTTTTTTTTAATAAAACTTTGAAGGGCTTTTAAAAAGTAATTTTGTTCGAAATAAAATTATTTTACATTTTCTGGCAAATTTATCATACTCGTATGCAAAGAATTCCACTTGATTTTAATTTAATTTTTGCATTTGAAGCATAAAAACAATTTTAATAAATTTTCATAATTTAAACAACAAAAATAAACACAAAATTTTTGTTTTTAATTTTTATTCGGTCTTAAAAGCATAATTTGCTTAATTAAAGTGTGTGTGTCCAAATTAAATACAATTTATTGCTGTAATAATTAAGTAGGATTTTAGTAAATTTGTGGTAACTAAAACGCTTGAAATTTTAACTACCGCTTGAGCCACATGCTAGTGCGGATGATTAATTCAAATAAAAATTTTATTGAATTAAAAAAAAAAAACTAACAATCCCACAGTTTTATAGTAACTTTCAGCCGCAAGTTAGTAATTTTAAATAAAATTTTATGAAATTATATTTTCACACACATACAAACGAATACGAACTTAAATTCATTCAGTCCATTTAAAGAAAAATATGAATTTCAATAATTAAAATTTTAACTTTTCAATTATGATATTGATTGTCAATCACACGCTTAAATGGATTTAATTTGATGTGATTGGCATGGTCAGGTTTTTTACTCTTTTAAATAATTAAACTTTTGTTTTTTTTTTCGAATATAAAATAAAATATTTAAGGTTATGCTTTGTTTTTGTTTTTTAGTTTTTTGCACTTACAGCCATATTTTAAGGATATTAAAATTAAAGATGTGTGTGAATATTTATTAAAAAATTTTGTTTATGAAACGTTTGTTAAGCGTCTCGTGCTAATTTGTGTTTAGCGATCGCAACCGAGTGTTAGACTGATGCGAATACCCGTTTCGTTTTTCCAATTTTCCTAAAAATGTTTTCGAAATCAAAAATTCAAAAAAACAATGCAAAACGGAACACAATTCATACACACAGACAATATTTGGTAAATTTAAATTCTTAAGCAAAATTTATTTTATTTGGTATGGATGTGTGTGTTTGTGTCTTATTTAGTTTATGGCCAACAACGTTTCTAGTGAATTAATGTGGACCATTCATCAGATTGAAAGACAATAATGACGTCAATTTGGTTGCTTGTTTGTGTCTTATTGTCGTGTGTTCTTGTTAAATAAAACAAATATTATAAACAACAACAAGAAAACCCATAGAAGAAAAAAAAAACAATTTTATTGAGCATAAAGTGGGCGTCTCAATGGATCAACATTTAAATATTTCTTTTTGATATTTTTCTTCTTTTTTTTGTTTTTTGTTGTAATAAAGTAAACAGAAAATCCAACACAATTTTTTTTTCTTTAACGGAAATGAAATCTCAAATTCTTCACAGAAATAAAATAAAATTACACAATTTTTTCTTAAAAAAAAAGTTCAAGTTCATATTTATTTTCTTGGTAATAATTTCGTTAGTGCTTCTTTTTCAACTTAAAAGTTTTTTCTTATATTTTTTCATGGTTTCATTAAAAAATAAAATTAAATTAATAAGAAAAATATCAAAATGCATCACTTGATTAATTAATTAGGTACGTACACATGAGCTTTTCATGTTGTTTTACGAATACAAGTTGAAGGTTTTTTTTTAAAAAAAAACAATTCATAATGCATACAAGTGGGTGTTAGTCAGGGATGGTACACGCTTTAAATAAATTGGCTTTGAGAAATGGCATATGAAAATGAAAAAATTAAATCAATTAAATAATTTGCGAAAAATGAAAATAAATTTCTGTAGTGAATGATAGGATTTGATTTCCATTATAGAAACACAAATACAAGTTAATTTCTACATAAAATGTATATTTTTTTACATTATTAAGAGGACATAGAGGCCATAGGGTACCAAAAAAAATTTTGTGGGAAAATTTTTCAAAATTTAGCAAGAAAAATATATTTCAAATTTGTTTAAAATTTTTTTTTAAATATTCCAAAGTAACTTCTGAGTATTTGGGCGGTAGATTACAAATCAAGACGATCTACGTATGTATCAAATTTTAATGAAAAAAATTGAAAAACAAACAAACAGAAAATGAACTTTGTTTATGTGGATATATTTTGTGCTCCGTTTCTCTATAGAAATCATTTTATGCAACAAAAATAAGCAAATATTTTTAATATTTTTTGTTAAATTGCTTATTAATGTTTACACAGAAATCGTCATCTAAAACACAGAACGCTCAAAAAAAATTTTAAGAAAAAAAAGTTAATTATTATTATTGATTTTATTCACAGAAAATAAATATTAATTATTTTTGAAAACTGCTCATAAAAGCAGCATGCTTTTTATTATTTAGTGAGATTTCTTTTCGCTTAATGCTTTCCCTTTTTATTTGATTTTATTAATGAGTTTCTGAAAGCTAAAAACTTAGCAGTAGAATAAATTATTTACTATGAAAAATTATAAATTTTTAATTTATTTGTAAAACATATTAAATAAATTGGAATTATATAGCTTAACAAAACTTAATTTTTATTCAAAATATTTGTTTGTTAATTTTTTTTTTTTTACCTTTAAGAACTATAATTTTTATTATAATTTTTTTCAATGAAAGGCTTTAGTTCTGACCATTGAATCATTGAAACAAAAAATAAATATAATTATAGTTTTAAGTTTTAACCTTTTTTTCTCTTTAAAGTGATAAAATTAATTTATTAGATTTAAAAAAAAATACAATTTTAATAATAAAAAAAATAAAACGATTTTTGTGAAAGACCTTCAGCTTGAATTAATTAAAAATATTTCTTTTCTCTTCGATAGAGCAGTTTAGATTTTAGTTAGCGACATGTCTTTTACTCTTATATATTTATTATTTTCTATTTATTATTTGCTTTATATCAATTTTATTTTGTTTTCTTTAAAATGTTACACGAAGTGTTTGCGTTAATCAAAACGAAAGAGATAAAAACATTTTAGTTTTTGTGTAATACGAATATAAATGATTAAATACACAATTAAAAAAATATTAAACAAAATGAAAAAATAGTGTTTTTCTTACTTTAATTAGCAAATCGAGTTGATAAAGAAAAAATTGTTTTCCTAGAATGAGAGAAATATAAAATTAATTTCATATTAAATTGAGATGAGATTAAAAAAAACAGAACTTAATATTAGCAAATTTCCAATAGCAAAGAATATTAACCGATTTTGTGGAATCGCAGTCAAAGTATATTTTTTCGTTGTATTTTTACTTTGTACTTATATTTCCATGTAATTCCATTTTATTGAAGTAACATAAAATTTTTGATTTTTATTCAATAATTTGATATTATTTGAAATGCAGAAAGATTGATTTTAAAAGCACACACTGGTTTGGTGGAACAATTACTTTCGGAAAAATCTCTTTCTTGTTATCAGCACCATCTGTGTCACCAACTTTGGGATGCTCATCACAATCGACATATTTAATTAAATTCAATATTCCTTCATATTTTTTAACAATAAATTTTACATACTGTACAAAAAGACAAACAAATGTTGTCTACTTTGATCCTATTTTAAACCACCCTGTATTAGCACAGGGCGCTTCAAAACATTATGGCGTAAAACTTTGACTCTGCTAACAACAGAAATTTATGTTAATCACAATCGTTTGCTTTTTTTTAATTTGTTAGCGCTATGCTGTAGAAAAGTATTTATCTTTATTTTTTATACTGAAAACTATAGCAAAAATGCAGTGTTAAATTTGAAAATATTTTTAATTAAATTTTATTAACATAAGTCTTTCGATATCGAATTCCTTTTTTATATAATTTTTTTTAATACTTTCTTTTAAAAACTAATAAATTAAATTTTAAATAGAAATCATTTTGAAAATGACTTTATAAGTGAAAATGAAAACTTAATTATGTTGCACGCTTGGTTTTTATTATAGAAAATAATAAAAATATTTTAATCAATCTTTCTTTGCATTCGGTCATTTTCTTTTAATAGAAAGAAATTTAAAAATAATTTCAATTTATTTTTAAAATAAATGAAACGAAAAAAATACTTGCATTTTCAGCAGATGTTCACACCTTTTATTTTCTTAAACGCTACATAGCCCCACTGCGTTATTAATAGCGTTTTCTTGTGAGTTTATTTTTATTTTTTCTTTAAAGAGAAAGTGAATAAAATTAACAACAACAACTAGAAAGAAAAATAAATTTTTTTTACATGCTAGCGTGTGTTAAAAAAATAGTTCATATTAAAACTTAAACAAAATATTAAGTGAATTAAAAAAAAATAATGTAAAAAATTTTTTAAAGAATTTAAGTTTTCATTTTTTTTCAGAGGAAACTGCTTTAATTTCAGGGATTGTCTTCTAGTAAAAGCAATTTCAGATATTCCATTTGATTACATTTTAAAAAGAAATATTTATTATTTTAATTAATCTTTGAATTGTTAACAATAAGTAAAGCAGTAACTGCCTGTATATGCAATTAAATATTTGGCAGAAATATTTTCATTTTTACTGACAGTCTAATTGATATTAGGTCCTTAGTGGGATTCAATCTGATTTGAAAAACTGAATGGGAAATTAGGTGGTTAGACTCATGGGTGCGGAACTGGAGGTTAGATAGATAACCCCGCAAGATTTTACTTGAGGTTGGTAGAGCTGTCTTGCGTTGTCCCTCTCTCGATGTGCTTCTTCATGCCAAATACTTAAACACAATTTGGTTGAGAATGAGAAAAAATTTTTGAGTTTTTTCTTTTGTTTTTGCTAATTGCAAGTGTAATTTAATTTAAGTGTGAGTATGGGTGTGTAGTATCCCAGTTAACCATGTCTGTATAGAAACTTTTTTACGATATGCCCAAGACTACTAAAAATGCTGAAATTATTTATTTGGATTAACTAATTTAAGTGAAGACACAAAATTTTAATATTGCAATTCCTTGGTTTGAGACATATGGAATCAGACTAATGGAAACATTAACGCCATTCCGGCTTCGAAAGAAAACAAATGACTTTCAAAGTTTTTAAAGTCAACGTTAAAATTTTCACAAAATTTCTTTTAAAAATTAAAAAAAAAAAAAATTAATTTGAAGTGGAGTACTTTGATCAAGTGTGCAGCCTCATTAATTGTCGACATGCAAATAGATTTTGTTATAAAAATTTAATTTTCGACATGAAATTTTTCTGTGTAGGCGTCAAGATTTTTGTTTGTGACTTTTTCTCTTGTTTAACATAAAAACATTTCATGTTTTAAATTGATGATTGTGTTTGCTGATGTTTGTATGTTTTTTAATTTAAATAAAATTTTTATTAACAAACATTTGTTGTTCATAATTTAAAACAAAAACAAAAAATACAAAATCTAAAAGAAAATGAAAGCAAAATATTTATAAAAATAAATAAATAAGAAGTACAGCAAAAGGGCGTTAGTTACAAAACTACTTACACACACACCTACTTCCTAACTAAAAAAAAAAAGTTTGTAAAAATTAATGCTTAACATATTGCCAGTTTAATTAACAAAAAAAAGCAAATTAATTTAAAATCTGTTTGTTTTTTTAACTGCAAATATGTACGATAATATTTTTAAAATATATTTTAATTATACGACCGTTTTGTATGTGTATGTTCGTGCGTGTTTTTTACATGAAACGATAATTAGAGTTTGATAATGAAAACTGCGGCTTTATATCAGGTTTCATGTTCATTTTCTTTCATTTAATTCACAAATATTTAATTAAGTTTATGCGAGTATTGAAACAATGTTTTCATTTTTACAATCTATTTATTTTATTTTTTTTTTTTGTTAAATGATTGTCTGTCGTTTTTTTAACTGATGCTTACTAGTTTGTTAAAATATATAATTCAAATAGTAATAAAAATAATGAAAATTAAATATGTTGTTAATTCCGTGTTTTTTGTTTTCTTTACAATTTTATTGTTTTTTTTTCAGTTTACTTATCATATCACCGAGTTTTTTGTGCTTAAGTGAAAATAAAAATATTTATTTAATTGCATTTGTAATAAATAAATACTTTTGTTGTTCGGTTACAGAATTTAATTATAAATCATTTTTGCACCATTTCATTAGTGTGCTTGCTGGTGCCTTAATTTTAAGCTTTTCCACTTAAATAAGATTTATAATGAGATAATAAAAAAAGCCAACAATATGACACTTTCAATGGCCTTACGAGTATCGTAAGAAAAATCTTAAAACATCCTTTTTGATATATGGCTTTCGGCACGCAAACATTGACCTCTAATTATGGCTTTTTATCATCATCAATTTTATTATTTGAAGGTCTTGCTATTTATGTCTTACTTATAAAGAAAATAAAGTAAAAATAAATAAAATGTGTGTGTGTGAATTCATATTTATTAGTTGTTTGAGATAAACACCAAGTTTGTAAAGCAAAAATTAAATTAAATTTCAAATGTCTTCACAAGTACATACAAATAAAATTACAAATTTTGACAGTCAAACAGTATTCAAACAGCTGATGAGCAAAATACAGTAATCTTACAGTAATAATACAGCGTTTACCTTCCACCAATTGACTTGATTCATATTCGAAATAGAGAACAGCACTGGTTGTCTCAAGGCGCTTTAGCTAATTGGCTCAATATTTTCTTTTAAATTGTCAAAAATTTTTTAGTAATTTTTGGTAGAGGATTTGTGGTTCAAAAAAATATAATTCTTTTTAAGTTAAATTGTAAACTGATATAAATTTTGACAATTTTATATAAAATAGCTGCGATCACCTTGTGTAGATTTGCCTTGAATGATTGTCTTATCAATAATTAATTTTATATTTACGCTTAAAATATAAAACCAAAACATTTTTAGGGTTTCTGGGAGACAGAGTTAAAGTAGGCTAAACATTTTTCTTTAATCTCTTTTGTCTTTTTCGTACATGAAACGTTTAAAAAAATAATTCAAGAAATTTGCGGGTCATCATTATTAATCTTCTAAATGTGAAAGGAACTCAAGTTTGCTGCCTTTAAAAAACTAGAGTATACAAAAGGACTTTTGCTTCATTCCCATTATTATAAAATTATTAACGAATCATTAATTTGGCTTTAGTGAAAAACACAATGGCAACTCATCATCACATTTCTAAGGAAATATTTTTTGTTTAAAAACATTTTTTAGTATTAAAATTAAAAAAGAAAAAAATAAAAAATATTTTATTTTATTTAACACAATAACAACAACAATTTAAAAATTATTTTTAAATAGAACAAAAAAGCAAATGGATTATAATTGCGTATTTAAATCAATATTTATGACAATTTTAATCCTCTTCTATTTTTTGTATTTTTGTTTTTGTTGATTTTTAGCAACAGCTGGTATTTGAATTTATAAAATTTTTATTATTTTTATTATTAAATATTTCTTTTATTTTACATTATGAAAATTAAATAAAATAAAAAGTGAGAAAATTTTCTAAAAGTTTGTCAAATGGCGTGAAAAGCCTGTGGGTGTTGCTGATATACAAACATAAATTAATTTTTTTTCTGATGAGCATTATTTTTTAATAACTTAAAGAAAAATTATTTTGAAATAAAAATAACTAAATGAAATGTAACTTGCAAGCAAATAAATGGATAAACATTGAATAATAATTATAAGAAAGAGAGAGAGAGAGAGAGAGTGTGAAAAGGGAGAAGAAGGAAGAAGAAGGAATATTGTGTAGGATTTCAAGTTACAAAAAAATTTTTTTTAAATATTAAATAATTAATTAAGTGGCAGCCACAAATTAATTAAATTTAAAATAAATTCAATAAATTCATGAGTGATATTTTGTAGCTGAAGCTAAAAGCCAACAAAAACTTTTTGCAGCACATAAATTTTATGATGTTGTGCTTTCCAAAGCAGCTGTTTTTTCTTCTTTACTTTTATACCCAATTAATTTTTTTGTCATTTTTATTTTTAAAACTATTTATCATCTTCCCAGAGAAAACTTTGAATTTCATAGTTTTGATTTTTCTTTTCTTTTCTAACAACACGAGTTGTGTCCAAAGAAAAAAAAAATTTATATTAAATAAAAAACTAAATGAATAAATAGTTAAGCAGTTTGTTTATTGAGAAGAGACAAATTTTATTGAAAAGAAAAAAAAACTGAATACAAAAAATTTTATTTAAAAATAAAAGAAAAATAAATAACGAGACCTTATAAAAATTAATACAGATACTAGAAATAAAAAAAAATTATTTTAACTTAAATTTAAAAGAAAATGATGAAAAAATCACTTATAAGTTTTATCAAATCATGAAGATGTACCATAAACATAGAAAAAAACTTCGGTTGTGAGAACTAAATTTGTTACTAATGAAAAACTCAATTGTAACAATCAAAATTTATAGTTGTATTAACCAGAACTTGATAATATAGACCAAAATTTAGTTCTGTTAAAAATATTTTGAGTTATAGCACGGATTTTCTATCGTCACAAATAACAAATTTCATTTTTGCAACTGAGTTTCCGTTTGGTAACAAATTTATTTTCAACAACCGAAGTGGTTTTCTCAATGTGCTTTTCAACTTCATTTAAGCCATATTATGACGTATTTTATAACAAAAGTGGCTCATTATAACCAGAGTTCTCTAATAACTACCGTTACAGTGTAAGCTCTTACTTAGAACAATTGAAACACAACCTATTTTAGGTATACATATAACAATTGTAAATATTAGTAGGAATGGTATAAGTGCTGGCACTATGACTGTAAAAACAGCTGTTTTAATTTTTTAATTGCACTATTGAGAACTATAATTTGATTTCTAGAGTTCATCTGTAGGTTAAATGTGTGATTGTTTAGCAATTTTACATATCGTCATTTGAATTTTAATCAGCCCAAAGCAACAAAAAATTAAAATTCAATTTTATTTTTGTTCACACTTATTCCATTTGGTGTCAGCAACACCATCATCATTTTTTATTGCCGTCGACATCAATTGATTATAGTTTAGTATTTCTTAACGACTATCATGACGACGTGACAAATTATCCATAATTTTAGCTCACATATCTAATATTTTAGTGAGTTGGTTTTCCATTTTTGTTAAGCAATTTATTTTGGTTTGTTTTATGAAAAAGTACAAATTAGTGTTGACAGTCATTTATGTTTGTCGATATTGAGAACTGTAATACTGATTTCTAAAAAACGAAAAAATTTTCATATTAAAACTTTTTTGTTTGCTGCTCTCCTAAAATTTATTAAAATAAAAACTTTAATTGTCAAATTTTTCAAAATTTCATTTTAATAAAAATAAATTTAATGTAACATAAAAAATTATCTGTATTTGTTTCTTTAATATTTTTCTAATTTTCTGCGAAAGTTGGCCTACTTTATTTTAAAAAAAATAATTCTTGCCTTGTAAAGCTTTTTTCTCGTAACAAAATTTTCTTATCTTTTATTTATATTAAGAAAAAAGCTGAAACATTTTGAGCAACAAAATTTAAAATTTTTATTTTTTTTTTAAATAAATAAAACCTTCATGTATAAGCTACAGATAATAAAATAATTTTTCTTTTCTCGTAAAAAGAGAGAAAAAAAGGAAAATAATTTAAATAAAACTTGCATTAAGATACAAAAGTTTAATAATTCTTTTGGTTACATTTTTTTTCTTTGGACTAAAATTGATATCATTCATTCCCGTTTTATAAAGCAGAAAAAAAAACCAACTGCTTGTTGAAGAAAAAATTATTCATGTACACATAAATTATGTAGGAACTTGGCAATGCAACAGTGGTTCTGTTAGAACAATAGCTTTAGACAATAGAAAATACACAGCACGGAGTTACATCGTTACACTGTGCTTCCCTCAACAAGCACAGCCCATTAAAATTTAGACTTTAATTTTATCAGTTTTGTTCAATTTATTTGGGTTTAAAAAAGTTTTTAAGTGTGATGAGAAAAAAATTAAAATATTACAGAGGCGCAAATTTAAATTAATTATGTATTTTCCTTCCTGTTTAAAATTTATAAATTATTTCAATACATTTAATTCCCTAAAAATGTTTTTTTTTTTGCATTTTCAATAGACAACAACCACTGTCCTTTCAAGTCGTATTAGATATGCAACCACATGAATAATATGCACACGATATCTAGTTAAGTTTACATGTACACACTCACATACTCATATAAATCAATGCAGCGCACACAATCTTGAATATTTTTACTTTTCCTGGTTTTATTTTATTTTTATTTTTAATATTTACTTAGTGAAACGAATCCAAAAAAAGAAAGTACTGCGAATGTTAAGTGTGAGTTTTAAACTAATTAATTAAATTTACTTTATTCGTATAACATTTCATAAATTAAAGAAAGAACAATATTTTTAATTGATGACTTAAATAAAAAAAAATAAAAAAGAAAAATGGTTGTGTAAGCCTTTTTTTCAGAGATGAAAACTTAACTACTACACACACAAGCTTATTTTTTTATAATTTATCAGGATGTATGATTAAAATTATTTAATTTTATACATTAATGCAATTAGGAAAACTTTTTTATCGTTTTCTTTACAAAAATAAAAATTTGTTACATGAATCTTTTTTCATGAATTTTTTATTACTATTTCAATAACTTTTCTCCTCACTAGATTTCAAACTTCAGAACTATTTTTTGTATAAACTATTAGTTCTGGAGAAATTAGAGTACTAGAAATTATCTAGCCTGATGAACCATATTAAACGTTATCATTAATGCACATTATGAACAACAAAATATAAAAAAACGCTAAACTGAGAACAGGGAGACATTCAGAGAGACATTCAGGGGATTCAGGGTGTTAAGTTTTTAAGGAAAAACTATATAGAAAATTTCAGTTAACTTTATGTTTTTGATCAGTCTCTCTCGTTCTGGTTTTTTTACGTTAGTCGTTGCTCTTAGAGAACGTATGTATTAATTTTTAGAGAAATCCATTTACAAATTCAATTTTAATTGTTAAAAATGCATAAAGTGGCTCATGTTTACTTTTTTTTAAAGATAATACAACACAAATACGCAAAGCTTCTTGGTTTGTCTGCAGAAATTACCCAGGGTCTAGACAGGAATCGAGCCTTCTACTGGGAGATTGGTAGATTAGTACGCTACTCGTATCTACTAATCTATGGAGACACTCTTAAATTATTATCAGAGGCGCCAACTAAAAATATTTTAAAGCATAATTTCAGGCTTAAATTAAGTACAAGCTCACATCTTTTTTAAGCATTGGCGAGTGAAAATCATTGAAAAGTGGGCATAAAAATGGGCGTGTCGGGTCCAAAAATATATGGCGATCATCCTTGGAGTATAGAGACTATATGTAAAAAAAAATTAAAAACAAATTCGTTGGAAAAGCACAAACAAAAAAATAATTTCATTAACTTAGATTAAGGGAACAGGCTTTTTAAAACCCATGAAAAAATATTATAAAAAAAGAAATTTTACCGAAAAGTTAAAACTGCTAGGGCACTCACACTTTCCTAGAACTAAATCAAATATGATTTTTTTTTAAACAACACAAATCCGCGAAGCTTCTTGGCTTGTCTGCAGAAAACACCCAAGGTCTAGGCAGGGATCGAACCTGCGACCCCCAGACTTATAGATTAGTACTTTACCTACTAGTCTACAGGGGCTTTTTTAACAGCTTTATTTGGGTTAAAAAAAATATTTCAATTCATTGCTTTCTATTTTCTGGCACGGCTTAATCACATATTAATTTAGCTGTTAATGAACATTTTTTTCTTCAAGGGTACATAAATTCTATTGTTTTTATTTGACTAAATTAAAATTAAAATTTTTAATATTTAAACGTTCAAAATAATATGGTGGTGTGCACAATGGCCCATAACCCCAACTCTGACTTAATAACAGATAAAGGTTTTAAAAAAGACTTCATATCAACTTGTTCATTCAAGCTTGTAGGCTGTTGTTTAAATAAATTTTATTCAAATTCAAGCAAGTTAAAATACAAAACCCTGATGAAGACCAAAAAAAATATCTAAGTAAAATTTATGAATTAAAGAAGCCAATAAACAACAAATACACTCCATTTTGTATTTAAAGGTCAGCATCACTTGAACGGTAAAATAAAGATGCCTTTAAATAAAATAAAATAGAATGAAATGAGAACAAACAAATAAGAGAAATAATAAATATTTTTAAATAAGCAAGAAATATATAAAATATTTTCTTTTCAGGCCATATAAAATAATTCCTCTCTTTCTGTTTGTATTTTACTAAATTTAAAAAAAAAATACCAGCACAAAAATAGTTATTTATTAAGGTATCAACATGATTCATTCACACACATGCATGAACACACACTTATTTTATTTTACATTAATATTTATTTATTTACCAGATATGTCCTTTAACTGTATAAAGACCCTAACAAACCTACAATTAGACTCATGCTATGCTTGCTGCTGATACAAAATGTAGACAATAATTATTCTAAACAAATTTGTTCAAAAGCCTATTTTCTGAATAGAAAATATTTTCTTCAAAAAAAAACAAAAGATCTTTGAAGTTCGTACAGTCTTTTACGAAAGATACTTTTGTGGCAAAGGACTTAACTTGACTCACAATCTCACACTAAAAAATTATTTTGAAAAAAAAATGAATTAGTTTAAGCTAAAGTTTAAATAAAATTAAATTAATTATAATTAAAGTTAAAAATTTGGTCACAGAATGGAAAACTTTTATTTTAATTTTTCTCTACCCTATCATTTAAATTAACCCTTTAAAAGGAATCTTGTTCTAAGAGAAGCCGTAAAATAATTTTTAATTGATGATGGTTAACAAAGTAGCCGCCCAAAAATTTCGTTTACAATTTATTTTAATGACAAGAATTTTATTTCAGTGTTTCATTTACTCACCCAAAGAAGCAAATTTGGTTCTGAGAATAGAATTTGTTATCGGTCACAAGTACAGTTGTCATAATCACATGTTGTAGCTGTTAAGGCCGAAATTCTATAATACAACGTAAAATTTAGTTCTACTAATAAAATTTTTGGCTGCATCAGCTCATGTCTTTCATCAAAACTAAACAGCTTAAATTTTCAACTGGTAACATATTCGTGTCCCACAACCGAAGTTTGTTTTTTCGGTGTATTTTTGTAATCTTACATTTGCAGTGGGTATACAAAAGTTTGTTTGAGTGTGTGTTTGTACGTGTACACAGATGAGGGTCGTTATAAACGTAAATCCTATTTAAATGCAAATAAATACAACTCATGTCGAAATGAAAGTGCAAAATAATAAATTCATTTGTGCTTGAGAAAATGCTTGCCGGAGCAATTTTACAGGTTCAATATTTTCACAAAAAAAATCAGTCACACTCACACTGAAACACACATACGAGTACATCAATACATTTTTTAAAATGGTAGTGGACTCATGTTTCATAACGAAAATCGTAAATACTTTTCATGTGAATATTTTTTCCTTTTAATTTTGTTATTTAATTAAGAAAACTAACAACAATAAAGTATTAAATTTATATTATTAAAGAAATAATATTGAGAATTAAATTACTAAAAGCGAATTCATACATTTCGTACAAAAAGTGATTTTCGTGTTTTGTTTTGTTTTCAGTACAAACGTATAGCGCGCTTAAGCAGAAATAGGCCCTTAAATTGCTTTTCAATTGAAAAAAATGTTTCCCCTTATTTTTATTTATTTCAAGTTAGAACTTTTACATCTGCTTTTATTAATGCAGCAACTGTCACAAATTTATGGGTTTATAAATTTTACTCGCTTTAACGGGCAGTACCAACACGTTGTAACACTAAAATCATAATTTACAATTTATTTTTATTGGCAAAACTTTTTTATCCTGTAAAGGATTACAATTTGCCAATTACAACTGCAATTTATGGCTTGAGAAATTTATAAAAGATTTTATTTTCAGTTTTGGACAAAATGTTGTTACACGACACGATTTTAAGAAGTTTTTGCTAAAGGAAAAAGCTTAAATTTTGGAACTCAAACTGTTATTTACGGGAAAGAAACGAAAAGAAATTGTATGGAAAACACTTTATCTTTAAAATATTTTTGAGTGTTTTGCCTAAATATCAAAACTCTTCATTTTGTCACACAATATTTTGTATTTAAAACTTGAAGAAAAATTACTTCTTTTTTGAAATTTTAATATAGGGTGGTGCCACCAAAACGTACAATGTCAATTGTAAATAAAACAAAAAGTTTTCAGAGAATTATTTTAATATTTTTTTTTTTTTATAATAAAAGAATCTACTACAATTATGTGTGAAATAAAATTTCGGCCTAATGCTCACCGAGGCTTTTATCCGATGATCCATATTTTCAATGACTCTGAGTCATAACTGAAATTTAATGTCGTTAATGTGCCGAATTAATTATCTCACTATTTAGCTCTAAAATTGTTCTTGACTTTCTGACGTAAACTTTTTGTTTTAAATATCCCCAAATAAAGAAGCCCAACGGTGTCAAATCACATGATCGTGGCGGGCCAATTAACATCGTTACGACATGAGATAGCACTAACAATGAATTTCTTGCGCAAAAGAGCCATCGTTACCGTTATCGTCCATGTTCATATCCTCAATTTTTAGTTATAAGAAGTTCGTTATCAACTTCCGATTGCGAACTAGTTGAATCTCTTTCTGCAGAACGATCTAGGTGAGCATGCACAAGTGGTTTCACATTTCCTACAAAACTGGTTCTGCTGAAATTTGATCACACTTTTCCCGATTGTGAACATATTTGGTAGATTACGCTGACCAAAGAAAACTACAAAGTGTACGAAATGTATTTTCGTAAACTTTGTGTTTTTTCGTTTCATTAACTTTTTTTCTAATTTATTTCCTTTTGCTGTAAACAGCAAAAACCCTTCTCTACTTTACCAGCTTAGCTGTTGTTGTAATTGTTGTCGTTCATCAAAAACTTTATTTTGCTTAAATCAAACAACATTTTGTTAAATGCCTCGTTTTCTCTTACTCTCCCTGCTTTTCCTTATGGCAAAATGTTGTCACTTGTGAAAACATGATGGAAAAAATGTGTGCAGGCGGCAGTAACATCGAGTGTGATAAATGATTAAATTTCATTTCATTTTGAATTGTAGAGGCATAATATAACGTCATCATGTTACATACTATGATTTCTAATGAAAATTATCATTTATTCTGTACAATTCCATCATTAATTTTTGTTTGTTGTCTCCATAAAATCAAAATTATCTCTTTATATTACGATGTCATTAAATGGTATGTACGAGTATGTTTTCACAGAGTAAAGTGGAGGATTTGTGTAAACAAGTGCATGCAGGGAATATATGTGTGTATGTGTACGTATGTCCTTTAAATGGATTTTCTCGTATTTTCCAAAGGCTTAGTACTCGCACATTTTTAGTGTAAATTAAACTAGAAAAAGACCCAGAGGTAATCAAGCATTTTTCATCAAATTGTAATCATTTTTAAAGCAACACATGCTGCTGCCTGCGTAATTTTTTTTGATCTAAGGACTTTGACTTGAGTGATTTTATTTATTAAATAATTTTTGAATTAAGTTTGCAATTAAAAAAATTTTAATTAAAAACAAAAAGAAATTCTTTTGAGGCCGTTTTTCCGCAGGGCTTCTTCAGTATGCACTGAAACTTACAAAATTGTTCCAAGCACTCATGTGAGTAACTAATTATTAGAATCTTAAAAAAAGTTTGTAAAGTAACATAATTTTTGTTTCAGTTTAACACGATAATGGTGCTCGTTTATTCAAAGCTGAAACTGTTTCCAAGTTTTAAAATTTTTAGAGACAGTAAATCGCTTAAAGAAGTTTGTAGGCAGTTATGTTATGTGTGTGCGCGGGTGTGTGTGAGTGTGTGTGTATGTGTGTGTGTGTGTGTGCACTTAAGCAAATCATTTAACATCACATTTGATGTCGACATGCCATTATAGTGGTTGATGTTTCCTTTGTTTGTATGCCTGCTTTTTTGCCAGTTTTTTTTTTTCTTTTTGTTCTCTGTTTTACTTATTGCAAGCCAACAAGTCAACAACAATGAAAACAACAACAATGTTTCAGTTAAAATGGCAACAATGCTCGTCATGCAATTCAAATAATAATGATGCCTTATTGAACTTGATGATGCTGATGCTGATGATAAAATGAAAGACATCATCAATAAGCAGACTTTAGTTGCTTATTGCATTCAAACGCACAAAGCCAGACAGGCATCTCTTTTAGTGTAGGAGGACATATTCGTATGTGCATGCAAGCGAAGCCTTAAAAGGGTAATATTTTGGTCAGGCTGTTCTAAACAAGAATTTTTATGGTCTAATGGGAAATTAGAGATTTCATGGATTCATTTTGCTTAAAAAATTTTGTCTAATTTGCTTCTGATACTAAATATTATGATCAGAAATTTAACACTTTGGTTACAGAAAGCGAACAATTCAATCGTATAAAAGATTTACATGGAAAGCGCTCAATTTTTAAAATAACTTTAAGTATTTCTGACACAAATTTTTAAAAGCTTTGGAAGGCCTAGAAATAGTTAACAAAATTTAGAACAGCTATTTATAAAAATTGGCTACAAAAAGATTACAAAAATGTTTAACAAAGAAGCCCTCTTTAAGCGATTTTGATACAGCAAAATCAAATGGTACTTGATAAGACTTTCGAAAAATCTTATAGCAAGAGTAACTTAGGGAGGATTGAATACACCGTTGGGCGACACCTTCCAGTCACTCAGCTTGTTATTCCCCGTTTACACGGCTGTCCAATATTTGCTAAACTGAAAGTTGTTCAGATGACCCACACTTAGTTCGTATACTGATCGGTATAGTCATTTGGATTGGCTGAGTTGTATATGTATCGTTAGTATTTAGGTTTTATTATGTGTTACGGGCTTAGTAGTAATGAATTGCCTACAGCTTTATATTCTACGGGTTGAATATTAGTAATGAATGTAATAAATTTCCAGAGATGTTAAACTCGGCTATATCAACTCCGTACCACAGTTAAAGTAGCTTGCTTGTAGCTATAATTTGTAAAATGTCCGTTACCTTTCGTTATCAAACCTGTCTACTTAAGTTACTTCTCATAAATACTTACTGTTTGAGAATTATGACATACAGATGTTGTGGATTGTTCCAAGCGCACATGCACTCTAAACATTGTGCGTGTGTCTATTAAGATTTCGAATAGTGATGTAGCAAATTGTGTGCTTTCATGAACATAAAACAAAATTTTGTGTAAAGCTAGCTCGAAATTTTGTTTAAAAAAAATTTATCTTTTGTATAACAGAAACAGAATGTTTGTTTTATTAGTTCTTAAATTTAATTGTCATGCTTTCAATCAATTTGCCATTTTGAGTAACGCTATAGCTAATACAGCTGACTGACTGTTACTGTATTTTATGTTAACACTGGGTGGCTGATCTGGTACATTTTCCTCAACTCACAGAGACAATAGTTAACAAATGACTTGCCAATAATGGCGAGAATATAAAGCAGTTCGCTATACAAACCGAAAAACCTACAACAGCAAGAAATGTCGCTTTAAGAAATATAAATTGACGTGATGTAAAATACACACACACACACTAATTTATTATGGGATAGAGAAAAGCTTTGGAGGTCTTAAGAACTTTGTCATCTTCTTTTGGAATAAAGCGGTAGGTATTTTTTTTTAATTTTTTTTTTTATAAATTCGAACCAGTTTCCAGTGGCTTATACACATGATATTTTAACCAGCCTTGTTAGCATAATAAATAAGTAAAAGGTTCGCAAGGTTAAAGAGAAGAAATGAAGTTAAGGACTGTAGGCAAAAGGAAAGATGACAAAAACCTTATAAAATTATAATGCTGGTGATGAGCATAATTTGATGTGATTTGATATCATTATATAACATGCATATGCACATGCAGAAACACACACACATACATAAATACAATCGTTTATAACAAGACGAAAACACACATACTCAAAAAAAAGACAAAAGAAAAAAAATTTTTTTTTTTTGTTTCAGCGTTGAAGTAGTTGCAGACAATCAGTAGAAATACTTCTCTTAGGTGTATGACATCCATCCATCCATCATTTGTGCATCTTTAGGTATGAATTTTCTTGGATTATTATTATTTTTTTATTTTTTTTTTGCTAATATTAGAGACAGAGAACTTGTCATTTATAATAATTTATAAAGTTTTAAGAAAAGAAAAAGTATCTCTTGAATTGCAAACATGCATGTCTTTCGTATCACAAGTCCTACGTTGTATTGACATGTACGACAACGAGTATTTGTGTAAGTACATACGAGTACGAGATGTCTTTAAATTGAATTCTACCTTCAATATTATTACAAGCAAAATATCTAATTTATAAAATTGTCAATATTTGTTTAAGAAATTGCTTGTTTAGTAAACCTAAAGTCACTATACTTTTCATAAGTTTGCAAATTTACTGCTTTTGAATTATTTTGAATTATTTATTTTACAATTGAAAATATTTAGAAATATTTAATTTAAATAATTTGATTGAGTTTATTGGCTTTAGAAAATTTATTTTATGAAAGTTTTATTTTATAATATTTAAGCAAAGTTGCTTACTTTCAGCTTGTCATGCCTTTTGGCCTTAAGATAAACATGAATTGTTTGACACTAATGGACATGCAAATTAAATAAAGAATATTAAAAATAAGGAATATTGAAACTACCCAGCTATACCTTACAGTGTATTTTTGCTACTTGCCGAATCACGTAGAATCTGTCGTACAACTAATTTGAAATTTAAGGGCTGCATAAGCATACTTGAAAGGGTTTGCAAGCACTTTTTATAATAAAATCTTATACATGTTTGCAGTGATGAGTGGCTCTCAAGTTGAAATAAATTTCTTCGACTTATACCATTAAAATTGGTTTATGAAAGCCTGTAACTATTAACGTTTCGTTTAATAATTTAAAAAAATTCCAGAAATTTTCCATTTTTAAAATTTACAACACTGAAAGCTATAGATCCATTTCAGTCACCCCAATTTTATCTTCACCTTTAATAGTATTCTTTTCTTTGAGTATTTCTTTTTTATATACAAAAGAAAAACTTTAAAATTATCTCTGCCAACCAGCACGACTTTCATATGCTTTTTTGTAAGTAAAGTTTGCATGCCAGCCAGCAAAAGTATGCAGTGCTGAGACATACGATATTTATTTATAAAAAGTTTCTAAGTTAGGCATTTTATAGTAAATTTTTAAACGTTATTGGTTCACTAAAGAGTTTTCTAAAAGTTCGGTGCATGAAAGCCAGAGTTGGAAAAGAAAGCAAACGAAAAAAAAAACGTTTAATTTTGTATTTTTTCAGAGTATTATTACAAAACGACACGTTTGCTTTCCCTTGTGTATATTTTTTTTTTTCGCGGACTCTGAAGAAAACAAAGTAAAAAATATTTCAAAATCCATAAATCGTTTTTTTAATGTGCAAAACTAAAGCAAAAACGATTTTGTCAACAATGATAAAAACAAAATAATTCTGCCGAATTTGAATTTAGCTTCGGTTTAGTTCGCTCTGACTGCAAACGTTTGTTTTCATGAGCAGCAAAAGAAGTACATAAATAACAAATCATCACAAATGTTTGGATTTTTTTTGTTTTACTCGCTGCAAAACACAAAACAAAATAACAGCAATTGTTTCGTTTAGTTTATTTTCCTACAATGGCTTAGCCATATTTTTGTACCCCTCTCTAAGGAGGCTGGAAATACATTTTGAGCCAACAGCAAAAAATTAACTAGCTCTCTACTGCAAGAAAAATGTTTAACAAATCAAATGAAACGAATTCATTGCTTTAACTAAATTTTCCATAAATTATGTCAATGAAATATTTTCAATGTTTTAAGCAATTATTTTCATAACTGAATGATTTTTTATTGAATTAGCGAAATACTTAAATTTGTTTATTTTCCTGCTCTGATAAAACCTTGAATTAGTATCTGAAATCTCTTGCTTTTTTTAATGGCTAACTTAAACTCATTTTTTACCATTCCACTAAACCATCTCTTTCTCATTTTAAATTGTTAATTGAATTAAATGGCTGAAAGCAAGTTAATCTAATTCCGACAAACTCAAATGAAGATTGACAAAATGTGTATCCACGAAATTGAAAAAAAAAATTTGTGGGTTTCTTTTATTATTTCTCTTCGTAATTGTTTAGAGATACAAACAGAATAAAATGTCACACCTACTCACTCACTGGATTTAAATAAAATATTAATTTGATTTACAGGACAGCTATTCCCTATTGGGTACTTTTTTAAATGACATTTCTAATTTGGTAAATGACTTTGACAACAAATTAAGAAAAGCAAATGAAACTCGCATAAGGGAAAACAAAATACTTGCCGCTTTTGTTAAGGAAAGAAAAATATTGTTTCTGCTATTTTTATTAATATTGACATAAGGCAGTAAAATGTGTAGTATGTGTGCAGAAAACAAATTATTTCTTAAAAAGAATTTTCAGACCTGTGGGCAACCAATTTTTTTTTTCCACATCAGTGGCCAAAAGATATTTAAGAACACTTTCTTTTAAGTACCTGTTCTTGTATCTTATTTTCTGCACATCTTGCTAATTTTGCACATTTTAGGTAAAAGTAAAGCCAACCAACTAATCAGCCAACCAACAAAATTGTCAACCTAAATTGATACGTGTTATTAGAGTTATTGTTTTAGTGCAGTTTTAATACGCCAGAATATGCTCTCAGTGATTTTGTAAAGGATTTAGTTTTACAGCAACAATATTCTTGCAATTTTCTTTTGTAGTTTCCTGACGAAACCTACCACCTCCCCACCACAAATTATTTGATATCAAACATAAAAATTTGTGTGGTTGAGCAGTTGTGTGTGTATATAGCAAAACTTTAAATCGTTTGAGGTTTAAAGTCAGAAACTTTTTCACTTTTTAAAAATAAATATTTTTTTTCTTAATATTTAATAAATATTTAGATCTAGTGTTGGCTGTTGGAAATGGTTTTGCTAGATTGCTTTTTCCAAACATGAAATCTTTTGATTAAATTTAAAAATTTGATAATCGATATAAAACATAGAAAACGTTTAGTGGAAGGGAAACTTTCATACGAAAAATTCACTTGAGGCAAGTCTATTAAAAATCAATAAAATTCATTTTTAATGAGGTCTGTGTTACTCAAAGGTTTTGGTGCTCCTGCATAAACCACTTAAATTGAGATTTAATGCTAAATTATGATTTATTCTTGTTCAAATAATGATTTCATGCGAATTCTACGTTCTCACTAGTCTGTCTAGACGTTTGTTTGTTTGTAAAAGCAATCAAGCAAATAAGTAGGCAACTGTAATGTGTGTGTGTGTGTGTAAGCTCGTGTGTTTTTTATGTGTATTTTAGCTGAAATTTTTGTTAAAAAATGAAAGCAGATAAAAGGAATTTTTCCCAACCATTATGCAAATAAAATAATTTGTATTCATATTTTGTTGACAAAAGATCAATTTGAAACAGTTAAGGTTTGAGAAAAATTGTTGGTGCAAAAAGTACCGTAAGTAAACACTTGTCAAAGCATATTTGTTTTAAATAAGAATTTAACAGGTTCTATACACCTGGCCACTGTAGCCAAAATAGATCTACTGTGACGCTAGATTCAACTTAAAAATTCTCCTTAATTCTTGTATTCTTTGGATGATTTGTAGGTCATGTGAGACGGCTGTATTTAATGATTTAAAGAAAACGTATCCAAATTAAACCATTACAGTGACATAGCACATGCTCTGCGGTTTTTTTTTGTGTCTTCGTTATACATATAGCCTACAGAGGTCGTTTCGACTGATCCTCACAGTGTTTCAATACTTTACAGTGCCCATACATGATGGTTTCATGATTGAGCTTTTGACCGCAAATTCACCATGCAGGTGGAAAAGCATCCCAGACCAAATTTTTCTCTTTAGGGATGATGGCAACAAGCTAAGCTATTAAGCTCGGTACAGGAAATGGCAGCCTTGACGTGAATTCCGCCTATCGTACTGTATTTCAAGCGGCTGTTTTGTTCATCGGTGGAACGATGCCCATTGACCTATTGGTTCTTGAGAGAAGGAAAAAATAGAAGCATAGAGATCAACAAGTAAAACAAGGTATGGATGTTGTATGGTGCGGCTAATACCATCACTGCTTTTGGGGATAGATAAAAAATTTAGAGAGTGAGGTGAATTATTATCTGACTCAATTTCTATCGGGGCACACGTATATCCGTAAATACCTCCATAGAAAGGGAAAAGCCGAATAGTGCTAAGTAATAGATGATGCTTAAAATACAGTGGCTAAGTGCGACCGATAGGAGGAGAAAAATGAAGATTGGAGCAACATAGCGGCCCACTCACCGTTGAAAAGAGTATCCAAAGTATGACGATAGAGGAAAATATCTGGAATCTGGTATTTCACTACTTAGAGAAAATACTGCGGAAGAAAAAGAAAGACCTTGACGCGGAACAGACCACCACAGAAGACATGCCTGACGAGGCATGAAAGTATTGTAGATAAGGGCAAGAAGGCCAAAGTAGGAGGCCTCTTAAAGTAATGCAATGGGCTAGCAGTTACAGAAACCGGGTACATGTTATTTCACTTAAACTCTTGATGCAACTGATTTTGCTGGGATATAATAAACTAGATGCGTTTGCATTTATAATTAAAAATAAATAGAAACAAATGAGAACCACAACTCAATAAATTGTTGCAAATATAAATTATAATAACAACAACAATTAAATTTAAATTCTGTCAAAGTTGCAGTCAAATGCAATAATGAAATTTTTATGTGTGCATGTGTGTGTTATTATCACAGCATGACTAAATAAAGCTGATATATAATTGGCAAGAGAATACCAGCATAAGCCATGCTAGGCTTTAATTAGCACACACACACACACACACTCGCATTAAAATTTTCTTACTGCACATTAAATAAATAAAATTATTTGCCAAAACAAATCCGTCTTGAAAAAATTTTTTTTCAAGAAATGAAAAATTAAAAAAAAAAATATTTAACAAAAAAAAGCAGACTGCCAAAATAATATCTTTTTTACAATTAAAATTTTTTTTTGTTGTCCATAAATAAAAAGTCCATGTCAATGTTTTGCTAAAAAAAAATTTGAAAAAAAGGAATATTTGAATTTGATTAATTAAATTTTGTTTACAAAATCTTTAATGAAAGCGAATTTTAAAACTGAATTCGTTATTGTTGATGTCTTCTGGGTCTCAGTTAAAATTCTCTTTCATTATTATTTGTCTGTGTGTTTGTGTGTGCCTGTTTTCATTGTTTATTTATTTATTTATTGCCATAAAAATATCATTTATCATTTAAGAGTTTTTCTTTTCTGTTAAACGTACTCAAGGATTAATATGCCAAAGTTCGTTATTTTAATGAGGCAAAAGTTTCCAAGAATTAATTTGCAAACTATTTGTAACAAATAATTAATTTAATTTAAATTACATGCTGCTGCTCTTTGAAAAACAAACTTTCTAAGCAAAAAAAAAATACAAACAGGAAAATCCTGGAAGCATGAATTGAAACTTAATTAGTTACAAAAAACAAAAAGCAAAAATATTTATTAACCGCAACAACATAAAGTGAACATTTCTAGAGAAAAATATTTCAGTTAATTTTTGTTGTATGAAACCCATGAAAAGATTTCATTTACACTTGAATGATGTCGTTGGTAGGGTTTTTACCCTAAAAAAATAAAAGAAAACTAATTACAGTTTTAAACTTCCCTCCGAGCGGCTGATTGATGATTTTACTTGGGTTATGCTGCTCAAAGCATTCAAGAACCACTTTAAGTGAACAACATTCACCCATCAACTGCGAGTAACTGAAATGTAAATTGTTTTCCTTTATTTTTATTTTGTCAATTATTATTAAAATACTGAATACTAAGAAAATCATTTAAAACAGCTTTAGCAAATGAACGAAAATGTGTGAATTAAATTTAAAAAATAAAAAATTTTTTTAATCGTTTGGTTGCTAGCTGTTCTTTTCGTTTAAAGCTATTTTGTGTCTATTTTTAGAAAATTTTATAAAATTTATTATGCGTTTCCGTGTTTTGATACAACAACAATTTCATTTAGTTTTTTTTAATTTTATTGAATTAAATAGTTGAAAAATATTTAATTTACAAAATATATTCACTTCTTTGTGTGCTAATGGTTAAATTTGTATGATTTTTTTTTAAGAATGTCGTTTTTAATTAAAATTATAATAATGATGAGATTAAAATAATTATGTTTATGTTTGATTAGTTTACAATTTTCACAAAAAAGTCATTCAAGCCGTAACTATAATTGCAAAATACTTTCAAGTGTGAATTCTTTGTAACCGACTCTTGTTCTGAGAGAGAAAATAATTATAGATTTTCGCAACTTTCTGATAATAAAAAGAAAACAGCTAAATATTTTTTAAGTAATTTAATTTGTATGCAATTTAGAAGTCTTATTCTGTACATTGAATTTTAAAAATGTTTGGTTTAACTATGAATTTACATTCTCTAAATCGAATTCACATAATTTTATTAGTTGTAAAGCCGAATGAAAAAATAATTCGATTCATATTCACCCTCAAAATGAATAATTTTTCCCTCGCAATTTTTTCCCATTTCACTTATTTGCAATCATGAAAAATGGCATAAGACCAATTTTTTTTTTTTTAACTAATCAGTTGGACTTATACTACTTTCAAAAATAACAGCTCATATGCCGATTATTGTGAATTTTTTTATTTTTTTATCATTGATATTTTAGTTGTATGCAGAGAAAAAGTACAACTGATTCCCTTAAAGGCATGATTGAGGTGCAAACGAAAAAAAGTAATTGAATTAGAATGATAAGCGGGAAAAAGCACGTGGTCACTGCGCCGAAAATAGACTTGTTGTTGCCACTACTCTCAAGTAGTTAATGAAATTAAATATGAAAAATTAAAGCCAAAATAAAAGGAAAACACTCAAATTAAACTGCTTTTTTTAAATTATTTTAGCACATGACTACTTAGTGTAATAAAAATCTCACAATTTCAAAATAAATTGAGTTGCTTATTATCGAAAAATCAAATCATTTAATTTTGTAAAGTAAGTGCGTATTTTGTAATTTTCTACTTTAATTCAGTTGTATTTTATTCTATTTCTATTTCAATTTTTTATTTATTTTTTTTTTGAATATTTTGTTTTAACAATAAAGCTTTTTGAACACGTCCTAAAGTATACAATGTACTCGTGCGTGCATGTGTGTATGTGTGCTCCCGCTCTGTTAGTTTATTTTATTTATTTGAACACTTATGTAAATGTTGTTATCTTTTTATATGAATCATGCAATCATATACGTAAGTTTGTTGTAAGTGTGTATGTATGCATGTGAGTAAGTTGTAGCCAAATGTAAAAGGAACATTGAAATGTGTTAACTTTATCTAAATTGGTTTAACATTTGCTTAAATGACCTCACGTATAACACACTGAATATTATTTTTATTTTTATTATTCTCTTTTTTTCTATAGCTTAGTTGGGTATGTGTGTGTGTGTGTGTATGTGTTTATTTTGTTAACATAAATTCTATTTCGTTTCTATTTTCATGCCTTTTCTTTATGTGGCACTCAGTTGTTTTGTATAAAAGAAATAAAAAAAAAAGAAAAAAATTCTGCTATAAGTTTTAGTTTAGAGTTCATTTACATTTACACTCGCCTGCACACATAACAAATACCCTAACAGAGCACAGAAATAAAAATACAAGCATTTCGAGTTAATGTAAATAGTAAAATCATGCTCGTACATGTCGATATTTTTTGAAGGATACGGTTTAGCCATATTGAAATGATATGGTTTGCTGAACTTACTAAATAGTTTCATATATTTTATGGTTTTGAGTTTGAGTAGGATGGCCAGCATTTTGAATTGATCAGATATTTACACATTCATAAACATAAAAAAAAATGGATGTATAAAACTCTTGTTATAAGAAAATGTTCCCTGAAAAATAACAACTTTAAAACTATTAGCCCATAATCATAGTCACACTAAAGTCGGTATCTTTTTAAATTCAGAAAATTCTTATGAAGAAAGTCAGCTCCTAATAAAAGCCTACTTTTTTTTACTATGATTATGGCCTATTATTTGTTACTTAAAAATTATTAAAAATAATTTTTTCAGAAAAAAAGGATAAAATTAAATTTCGGTTAATTTAAAAAACTAATTTTGATACTGAAAAACTAGCGTTTGATGTGGTCAAAAGTTATTGATTGAAACTAGAATTCACGAAATTGTTAAAAAAAAAGAGTTTTGCTAAAATACAAAAATATTTTTTTGTTTAAATTGTTATTTTTTAATTCATTTACTTTATTTTGATTTTTTCATATTTAAATTAATAAAAATTTATTTAATTTCCCATGCCTGCAGTTTAAAGATTTCGAACCCTTTGATTATTTCTCATTTACACAATCATATTTTAAAAACGTGTTTGAAATTCATGTGAACCTTTTTTACACAAACTTGCATCATACGTACGTAGAGTAAACGTGACTTTTTATCTCTTAATTTAGTCTCAATTTAAATGGTAGTTATTGTCATGAATTTAGCAAATGAATGTGTGTGTGTTTTATTTGTTTTTTTTTTAATGTCAAACTGGTAATTTCAGTTTGTATTTTTACAGTTTTTTTTCCTTCGCCCGAGAGTAGGAATAACCCCAAAAAATAATGTTCGCTTGCAGGCAAATGTTTTGAAAATTTTAGTGTTTTTAATTTTTTATTTTTATTTTTCTAAAATTTCTTTCATTTATAGGATTAATGGTGGCTTAATATATTTGCTTAATTTAGTCTTTTTAGATTTAAAATTTTCAATAAAAATGAAAATTACAAAAAACATTTCTTTGACATTTATTGCCTTCACGTTAATTTCAAGCGTATTTACGCACAGTTGCCCTCTAGATGCCTTTAAAATATATGTGTTTGGAAAAACAAAATTATATAAAATAAGAAAAAAGTTAAATTTTTTTCGTTTTGTTATTTTTAGTAAAAAATTATTTAAAAAAAAATTTTTTTTTTTTGATTTTATTACTTAACTGAATACTTTGCGAGAACAAAACAAAATTATGAATTTCATTCATATATTCTACGAATGTGTTCGTTTAAATAAAAAGCAATTTCATAAAAAGTAAATGCATGAAACTGTTCACCATCTTAATGAAACCTCTTTTATACCCGTTGCTTTAATTAAGTGAAATGATTATTAAATCAAAAGAAATTATTTCATTCTTATAATGAAATTCTTTCATATATTCAATGAAATAGATTTATGTTAGAATAAGAGTACACTTTTTCATTTCATGCTGCAATAAATCGATTATTTCATAAGCGTTGTGGCAAATGGAGCTGCCTTGCTGAATACACATGTTGTAGAAATTCATGCCCTCAGATAAGGCAACCAGAACTTTGTTATGATATTAATGCAATGAATGCGCCGTTCACAGTCAAACAGTTTCCCATTATGGATGCATTTGTTTCTCATAAATTGCATGAGTATTTTTTGAGCCCCCAAATTCATCGGAGAATATTATTGTTCAAAAAAAATTGTCATTGATTTCACATTGAAATATTTCATATCTTCTTTACAATTCCATAAGAGCTTTAAATTTTTGATATAATTTAAAAGGAAAAAGGGCGCTCTTACTGAGACATCCTTCAGGTTTATTCACAGTGTTGAAAAACCAAGAGATACTGAGAGGCTCACACAGAGTTTTTTTCACTTTTCCATTTTCTCTTATCAAAAATTATCTTCTCTAATTTTTAATTTTTTCCCAAAAATCACAATTTTCCTTGAGAAAAATTCCTAGATAATTTCATGATTAGGCTGAATATTGTGAGACAAGAAAATTTATAAAACAGCCTAAGTCAGTAAGTGTTCCAGCAGACCAATTCATTTTTTTAATGAAATAATTGCGTTTCCATAAAAAAAAAAATAACAAAAGGATATGAAGCCATATTACGGTACTCAATATCGAAAACAAGTTGTATAACGATATTTTATTTAATTCGATATTCATAATTTTAGTTGTAATTAAAATTTATTTTACTGTTTAAAAACCCAGTATCTTAAGAAAAAAAAAAACTCTATTTTCATGAGCACCATTACCCAAACTATGCGATAATTATTTATTGTTTGCTGCAAGTAACAATATACTTGCATCACTAGCAAAGCTGGGAGGGCATGAAAATTATTTCCATCACACAGTTGCTTTTAAATTCTTCTAAAAACAATTTTTTTTTGCTTGTTATTTTGGCATGCATGTTCTCAACATTTCTTTATGTTGTGTGGCTTTTTAATGAAGGTATAACTCTTGATACACAATTATTGTTCTGTGGCATCATTAAATCTGAGTGCTTATGGTTGCATTATGTTGTTGCATATACGAATACTAAATAATATTTTGCAGTGCGGCGTGCGGTTAAAATTATTTCAGTTGAAAACAAAATGTGTGATTATTCACTTGCAAAACGAAATCTTTGATTCACAGCAAGTTAAAATAAGCAGAGGGAGTGAATTATTAATTCTTGATAAGTAAAATAATTTTTACATTTCCCTTTTGCACTTCTGCTTGAGGCATTTGGTATTCTTTCTCTCTGAAGTGCATTTCGGAAGCTAAATAAACTTTTATCTACATAAATAAAATTAATTTTCTGTTTGTTTGTTTGTTCGCTTCACAAATTTTTGTTACACAATGGATTTTTCTGAAATTTGATACTCCAAGGAAGCTCGCCATATTCTTTTGAATCAGCCACACATATTTTTCCGCCTACTTTTCAACAATTTTCATTAGCCATTATGCAAAAAGATGTATGCCCGGACTTAATTGAAGCCTAAAATTATGCTTTAAAATATTTTATTTAGCCTCTGATAATAATAATAAAGTATTAAATGGCTGTATTTATTTGTCCATATTTTTTAACAATTAAAACTCTATTTGTAGACCTTTCTATAAAAAGTGGTACACACGCTCTCTAAAGATACCAAATCTAAGGATACCGACTCATGTAATAAAAGGCCTGATCGGTCAAAACATCTAGTAGAGTAATTAGATTAAACGCTAAACTCACTTAGTGAGCATTTGTAAACCTCTGAATTTTTATTTTTCATTTTTAACTTTCAAATTCAATTTCGTAAAGGTGGAAATTATATTTTCTCTTTTCATTATAATGAAAAAATAAAAATCAAATATAGATATCATTTGTGGTTGCTTCATTTTCATTATATTAATGCTGTTTGTGTTTTTGTTGTTGTATTTGCATTTCATTGGCCCTTTAATTACATTTCAGCAATACCCGACGGGCATTTCAATTTGTATGTTTTTGTTACAATTTAATAACAATTTGATTACATTTAATTTTTTATAAAATTTCAAGCCAAAAAAGGTTTTACACTAATAATTAATTTAATTAAAATTGTGCTACTGGTATTTTAAACAAAAAAGCTAAATTAAATTTTTTACTAAAATCTTGCATAAATGTGTATGAAAGAGCTGCATGTGTGCGTGTGCATTTGTTTCTCATGTCACAAACACACTTTCATGCATTGGTGCGTCTTTTTGCCCGCATAACCACAAGTGTGTTTATTAAGACTTTCAATCACAAATTATTTTCAAGTATTTGCTACGGTTTATTTAATATCTTTAGCCCAGGCTTCCCACAAAAAGATTGTTATAGTTATGCATGTTGCTGAGTTAGTTATGCAGAATATTTAAAAATAATTTAAAAATAAAATTAATTAAAAAATATTTGCTTTTGTTGCATGCCCCTATCCATAAAGTGTTAATGATTGTTAGAGAGAAACACTGAAGGGACGATATGCATGTAGCATTATGTGCATACTACTACTTGTCTTATAGCAAAATGAATTTTATTTATAACAAATAACTTATGCTTATCTATATTCTGCATAAAATTTTGAAATGTAAGTTGATGAGTTGGTCACAGAAAAGTTAATTTCAGGAATGAAAAAAGTATTCGGCTGCTTCTTATAAAATAAATGTGATTTTTTTCTTTTTCACGTCAAAATTATTCGAAATGGCTTAATAAGGCTGCAGAAACTAATCTCTTGCAAAAAAATTTTGTTCCAAAGAATTCTGTATAAATAAAGAATCAGTCGTTGACGGATTTAATGAATTCAGTATTAAGTTTTCTGGTAGCGATTTTCATTGCGCTAACACGAGCTAAAGATCCTTTAAGCCAAAAATGGAATTGAACTCAAAGTACTAAGTTCTTCTTTAAAAAGACTAGGTAAATGATGGCATTAATAGCCATGTGTCAAAATCTTTTTATTTTTCTTTCTAGTTTTTTTTTTTTTTTTTGTGATTTAGCTGTTTCTAGCACTGGTAGAATTTTTTATTTATCCTTCAAAGCAAATGCTGCAACTATTTTTCTTAAATAATTTTTTTTTTTATTTTCTTCTTAAGCAGTAATTTTTTTTATCACGTTCTTTATTAAATTTTTGTTTTCTTTTTCTGTGTGTGTATGCATTTCATTTGTATAATATTGACACACACTTTTTAAATCGCTTTTAGTTAAATCACGATCTTATTAAATCTGTTTATTTCTCTGTTCCAGTGCTGACCAATAAACAGTTCATGCTCATGATTTGATTTATATACGAGTGAGCGTGAGTGTATTTTTATGTTACTTGCATGCGTGTACAGTCATTGCTGATCTATCTATGTATGTGTGCGTAAACACTTTGATTAATGAATGTAAATTAATTAAAAGAGCAGTGCGTGATAAAAAAATATCATCGTTTGCACAGTGATAAACAGCAAAGATGAAGAAAAAACCGAGTAATAATAATAATAATAACATGTAGTAAATGATATAAAGCTGAAAATAAATTTATTGCTTCTTCCTTTTCTCTTTTATCACATGCAATAAATAAAATAAAGTAGAAAAACTACACAGAGTAGAACCTCTTTTATCAAATGCTTTTGAACTTTGCCCCATTAATAATGATGTGATTTAATCCAAACAGCGTGTGATATATAACGCTAATACATTTTTGAAATTTTTGCCTTTAAAAAGATTTAAACGTTTTTGCAGTTAAAAAAAAAAAAAGATTTAATGAAAATGACTCAGCCACAAATTAGCCTTGTTGGTAAGACTGATAAGGTAGTTGTAGGTACTAAAGGGCTGCACAAGCATACTTGAAACATGTGTACAAATATGTGCAATATTTTATAATAAAAACTGCAGGTACCTAGATTTTATTTTAATTAAAGTAAAACTCTTAAATATTTAAAATTTAATTGTTTTTAAAAGTGAATACATACTTTCAAACTCATGTAGTAAAATATATTAAGTCATCATACACGGAACTAAATCTATGTCGTACTAAGTTATTTTATAGGACTGCAAATTTGGAAGCCCTAAAAGTAGTTCCTACAAATTTTTCAATTTCCATTTTACAATCTTTTTAATTGTGGTCTATGTATACCTAAAGTCTTTCTGAAATACATATATTTACAAAATAAAGTTATTAAATCAATTTAAGCGGTTTTTTGTTGTTTTTCCTTTTTGGAAAAAAAATATTATTTATTTTTAGTTTTTATTAAAAAAAATGCAATAAAAATTTTCATATTGATTAAATTTTTAATTGATCTAAATGTGTTTATTGTATTTTTAATTGATTATAAAAAATATTTTATAATTATAAAATTTGTTTTAATAAAAAAAATACATTATAAATTTGATTAAATATTTAATTGATTCAATTAAAAATTTAATTAAAATAACAATCATGTTAATTAAAAATTTTAATTGCAGCAACCATTTTTTTCTCTGCATAAAGTTACTGAAAATCAAGCTGTATTCTAGATTCATTTTCCCTTTTTAAAAAGAAAACCTCCGTTACTGCTAAGATCTCTGTTTAATGTTTTTATTCGCCTAAATTTTGTTATAAAAATATCTCTTTCACAATGCCTTTCCTGAGAATAAGTAAACAACAATAAAATTGTGAAACTTTTATTTTATTTCATTTGCAGCATCATGTATTAAATACAAAAGGATGCACCATTAAAACGAACTACTAGACGAGCACACACAACATCAGACAAAAATGGAGTGCTCTGTCTACAACCAACTTCATTGCAAATTGTTTTACAAAAATGTTGATAGAAAATAACCAAGAAGTAAAGAAAAGAAAAGAATTAAATGAAATCAAAAGAAAAGTGCATTAAGCTGAGTTTATTTGTTGTAAGAAAAAAAAAAGGAAAAAAAATTAAGGAGAAAATTCTTACAAACTTAATATGAAAGTAACATAAATTAAAAGAGAAAATTTCATTTTAAAAGCAACAATCCATTTGGAGTTTTTGTAAAATAAAACCAAAAACTAATATGAATGTGAATGTGGGTAAGGAAATGAAAGAAAATTTTTGTGTGTTTTTCTAACAAATTAAACAAAATTTTTTTAAATGCAACTAATTTCTCCCCAACTTTATTGGATACAATGAGCTATTTGAGGCTGGAAATTTAAATAAAAAAATAAGCGTGTCAGCTGTATTAACAAGTGAAGACTTACGCAGGACTATGTTGTGTAAGAAGGCTTGAATTAAAATTTAATTATTAAACTTAATATTCAATTTCTACATTGATGCTTTTTTATTTTGGGATGGATCTCATTTTGTTTTCTTTGAACAATTAGACAGTCACAGTAGAAGTGTCATAGTAAATCTGTCGTAGCTGCAGTGACTAAAATACTAGAGAGATTTTTGATAATCAGCGGACCACATGAGATAAACAAACATTTTCTAGCAAGTAATTTTGTTGATTGCATGCAGGGTCCAATACAAATAGCTTTGCTAAAGTTTTCGCTTTTGGAAAACTTTTGCAATTATATCAAACATATAAAATTAAGGGAAAATGTAGGTAAAATAAACAGAAGGTCAGAGGCCTAATCACGCATTCTACATCGCGTAGGCTATCGTATCGAACAGTATTTCGATTCGCGTCAAGTAACCAAATCACCGCATACCTCAAATCGAATTATGATACATCGAATACGATGACTAGACCCCAGGTTATAGTAACGTTTTTAACTGGTTAATTTTTATTTTATTTTATTTGTTATTGATATTCTTGTTCTTGTGTTTTTTTTTATAAAAATTTCTAACAAATAAGAAAGATGGCACCTCATTAATTTCTTTTTAATTATACATTTTGTTACTTTTAAGAATTTCAATTAAAAAAAATTTACTTCTAGATATTGTCTTCTTGAATTTTCCACCTTCTACTTCTCCACTATTTCCTCAAGTCAAGTTGTTTAACAGAAAAATAAAATAAATATAAAAATGGAAAAAAAAAACTAAACAAGTCTTATGCTAGAAAATAACCGTGGGAAAATGTTTAATAAATTAAAGAGAATTAATTTTAAAAGCTAAAAAATGTTGTCAACTTTCTATTAATAAAATATTTATTAGATCCACTAAAAAAATTAATAACAAATAAATTTTTATTAAAATTTTCGAATTATTTCACATAAAAACAAAAAATATGTAATCGATTTCATTCGTTTGTTAAGTAAGATTAGGTTGCACAGGACGCCCCAATAACGAAAACATAAGGGGTCCACTTGAGCCCTCTAATGGGATACCTTTTGTCTTATCTGTAGAGAAAGAGAAAAGTGAAAAAGGACATAGAGAAGTAGAGAAATGGTAATAGAACAGCACAACGAGGCCCTGCAGGTAGCGCTCTTCCAAGTAAATTTGAAACATAAAAAAACAACTGAAAAATAATTTACGTTTAGAATTAAAACAAAATCTTAAAAAAATATTTGAAATATTTTATTCTGAAAAGAAGCTCAGTTAAAATTTTTTTATTTTATATTTTTACAAAATATTGAGAAAAAATTTATTTATTAACCTATTTTTTTTGAGCTATGACGCTATTGAAGTGAATGGCCAATCTTTTTTTACAGGAAATTATTGTTGCTTACGTTATAAAAAGGGCAGCCGTAGTATCAAGACAACACTAAGGAATTGATATATGGAACCAAACCTGTCCCCTCATCCCCCACTGCTACATAATCTTCATCACCAATTTTATTTCTTTGCTAACTTATTTAAAAAATCTAATTTGTTTTTTTTTTAATCGTCTCCTTTTTAAGGCTAACTTAGTCCATAGTGTACACAGAATAAACTGAATCCATGACAGACTAGATTTCTATAAACTGATAAGTAAATAAACTTACCATGAATTGTAATTAACGTTTGTTATATATCGCTCTTAACTGAGTCCTTACTGGGCTTACAAACAAACATTTTTTTTAACACACAAATACACCAGCAAATATTAAAAGTAAAACAACCCGGCAGTTCTGATAAGCATAAACGAAATAGAATTAAAATTAAAAAAGTCTAAATTAAAATAAAAAAATAGCAACTGAGCAGCTAACACACAAACTGTCTGCCTTTAGTTATTTTTAATTTAATTGTGTTGGGAAAAATTATTACAGACAAATAATTAAAAGAGTTGCTCTACTCTCTTTTAAAATTACTGCTGAGCTCAACCGTAATGAAGGCAAAATAGCCTAAATTGAAAACGAATGGTGGCAAAGAAGTTAAAGTAAAAGCATCTATTCCTCTATTTAATTTGTTTTTCTTTCACTATTAACTGCGTCGTCTTCTGCTCATTATGTAAGAAAGAACAAGATGTAAAGAAAAAGAAAAATAAACATAACAAACGCAACCCATCTTCTTGGGTTTCTTTTTTCTTCTTTACCATACAAACAGGCACTGGAGAATGCTGAAAACTTGACAGCCAGCATCATAATTTCACTGTGGTTTGCAAAAAAAAAGTTTAAAAAAAGAACACAAACACAAAATAAAATAAAATGCTAGCACATGGCAAAATTGTGAAATGTAGAAAAAATCCAACATCAACATTAAAGTTTTGTTTTTAATTTATAAAAAAAAGGAATGTATTTATCTTTTTCTTATTTCTTTTTATGTGCTTCAACCACTTTTCTTTGTTTTTTTGCTGCACACAAACTCTGCATAAAAGTTTAATTAATTTAAACGTTTACATTACACAGCGTGTCTGTCTGCCCTGGCTTTCTCATTTTTTGTTTTATAATTTTTATAACTAGTGTAATTTGGCGAATTCAGTATCGGTTAAAATAAACACACAAACACCCACCACATAAAACACTCAATACACACCAAAACATTATTTTGTATTTTTATTTGAAGCAGAACACTGTAAGAGTTTTAATTAACAACGCATCAAAGCAAACACTCTGAAGGGTAAGTGAGTGCAAATAAAATTTTAAATAACCAGGACCAAACTGAAATTTATTGATTTTGCAAATTAATCCCTCCCTCTTCTTTCTGTTAAAGCAAAAATGAAGATTAATTTTTCCGAAAATCCATGTGTAAAGGTTGCTTACACAAAACCGCAATAAACGTTTAGGGTTGCATTTAAATGTCCAACCACCATTAAACGCATTAAGACATGTTAACAATATAACAACGTTAGTTAGACAAGACAATCATTGGCATCATTGCAGATTTATTAGAAAAAATTGCAGAAAACCAACAACAAAAACCGTTTACAAGGGGAAATTAAAGGAAAGCCAGCAACAACAATCTCAATAATGTCACTCTAAAGCTGACCACATGATTTCTATTTAAGGCAAGATTTACTTTTTCTCATGGAATCCAATAACCATCGACAACTAGACAAGCCAGCAAACAAACAAACAAAAAACAAGTTATCGACACAATCCGCAGTAAGAGAAACTAGTTGCATTATGGCAATCAAGCACACAAACACTTGCAGTGCAGTAGCAGAGTTTCATTTAACAATATTATAGGATTGTAGGAACAGTCAGTGAGTCTCTCAAGCAGAGTTTGGGTTGTTAAGACAGCTTCATTTGCTGGCAGAAGATGAATTTAATGCTGTTATCGTTTTGTGGTTTTCCTTGTTTTTTTTTTTTTGCGCTCTAGTATCTGCTGAATGGAGGATAAAGTTGTTTGGCTTTTTGTTTTTGTTAAGTTACTTACATACATGCATTCACTGTGAGTCCTTTACAGTATTGATGAGAACCCATTTGTTTTGGTTTTATGATAGGATTTCGTGACTATTTTTTTATTTCTTTGTTTGTTAGTTCTTTTTTTAGTGACAAAATAAATTTACTTTCAAGAATTTTTATCCACAGTAAAGGAAAAATATTTCAGTACTAGGGATTGTTTGCGATACGATGCGATCCAGGGTTTTGGTGATTGAAATATAATTTTTTTAAAGCTTGCTTATAAAAAAAATATAACAGTTTATTATGTAATGGATTTGAAACTAGAAATTGAATAAATTAAATTGAAATTAAAAAAAAAATATTTTAAATTAGTAATTCATAGATTATGATCAGAGCTTTTATTTAAATCATCCATTTTTTTATAAACATATAGTTTTATAATAATTTTTTTAAATTAACTATTTACATTATTAAATTAGCTCATTGAAACTTGACTCATTGAAACTATTTTTTTTAATAGCATGATTTACAGAAGCAAGGGCAAAATTTTTTGAAGCATTTTAAAGTTTTGAATAAAATTTTCTTATACGTTACTATTATTATAACTACCTTTTCTAATTGTTTTGCTACTACCAGGTTAACTAATGCTACTACAACAACTACTGCAATTTTTTTTCCTGCTACTATTACCAGTTTAAAAAATGCTATTGAAAAGAAAACTACAACTACTGCTTTGCTACCATACCACTAAAAATGCTACTATTTTTATTACGATTTTTCTTTCACTTTTGCAACTCAGCATGAGTGCTACTAGTGCTACCAAAAAAAAAAAAAAACTTTTACTAATGCTACTACTGGTTGCCGACTTAGATTAGTATATAGTGTAATTCGGTGACTATAAAGATTCTTTGTACTACAACTGCTACTATTTCTTCTAGGATTATATTGGGCTTTTATTTTTCCTTAATTTTTACAACTCATGCTATTACTACTACTGATCGCCGATTTAGATTCGTGGCTAATGTACTAACCTCACAATCTGGTGATAGCAGCTTCGATTCCTGTCTAAGCCCTGGCTGTGTGACTGTATATATGGCTTTTAAAAATGCTACTAATGCCGCTGCTACCTTTTTAACTACTGTTAAATTTTTCTTTATTTTTGGTACTTCAGCTAATAATACTACTATCTTTACTACGGTCGTTACTGCAAGTTCTACCTTTACTGGTACTATTACAGTTTTTGCTCTTTTTCTGTTGACTGTTCTCAATAAAAAATTAATTTATCTTGTTTACTAAGCTTGCACTTGTGTCAAAAACTTGCCATTGGAAGCCATATTATAAAATTTTGCTTACTTTTGCACGAATGTGATGATAGAAAATAAAAATTATTTGATCAAAATGACTCGATATCGAAAGGGGCGGGGAAAACCTTTATGTTTCTGCTGCTACTTTTATATTCAATACTGTTAAATTTTATACTGCTATATTTACTACTGTTTTTACATTTGCTACTGTCACTTTTGCTCTTGATACATTTGCTACTATTACTTTTGCTACTATTACTTTCGCACAACTGCTTCGCTTCTAAAAAAGCTGCCCTCTAATCGTATTCTTAAACAAACCTTTTCCTTTAGATAAATTTGTTTATTTTCTTTTCTTTTTAAGCTCAAATAACTTCCTTTTTTCACTAAACATTTAACCCACATTGTACAGCATTTATATAGACCAGCATTAAGGTTAAATGTGTTGTATTTCATTTCATATTACTAGAATTTTAAGCTAAAAAAACAGATTAAATATAACCAAAGTTGATTGGCTGTATTACTATCATTGACAAAGATAATCGCCTTAAAAACAAACACAGAAAAACATGAAACTTAATTAATGAATGACGTTTAATAAACCTTTACAAATAGCCACACACAAATAAAATTGTTTCCAGAGGAATTTAATTCTTTAATTAAAATAAAAGGAAAGAAATATTTTTTTCTGCATTTATGGCATATTTAATTTTTTTTATTTAATATAATAAATTGTGATATTTCAATGACAATAATTTATTAATTATTTTGACAAGGCGTCCCTTTTTTAACATATTTTTTTGTTTTATTTAATTTAATTTATTTTTAAATTAAACAAAACTAATTATTTTAATGCTAATTGGTTGATAAATGTTTTGAATTATTATTGTTACAATAAACAAATAAACGGCTGGCAATTAATTAATTGACAATGAACTTAACGCAAGTAAATTTGAGCTACAACTGACAATGTAACATTTGTTGGCAAATTTAAATTAAAATAATTTTTTTTTAATTTATTTTTTTTTTAATTTTATATAAATCAAATATGTAAACTTACTAGCCACGTTTGATTGGTAAGGCATGATTTTTATGTACCCTGAAAACTGTTTGCTTGTAGCAAAATTATAAATTTTTTCAATAATTTGTGTATGTGTTTGTTGTGCAAATTTGAAAATATAAATAAAAGTATTTAAATGAAATGTAAAAGATTTTATTTGTTGTTGTTCACTATCAAAATAGAAAAATCTTTTCAATTTAATTTTAAAAACAACCTCATTTGGTTCAGCTGTAACTGAAATGTAGCCCATCAGATTTCTTGTTTATTCTGTTACCTTAACAGTTTTGATTGTTTCAAAGGAAACCTGTTTTGCCATTATACTGATTTTCCGATTTTGCTGGAGTATTAGTCAGGCTCAATGTTTAGCTGGCTGTGTATCTTTTTTTTTTTTTTAAGTAACTGATTTTTATTTAACTATTTTATTTGAAATACAAATTTATTTGATTGCAATTACTTTAAATTTATTTCATTTAGCTAAAAGGCATTTTGTTGCTTTTTTTTAATAAAAAAAAAAGAAAACAAGCCAGAGAGCTGGTACATAATTACTTACAGAGAGATTTAAACAAACCTGAAGCCGCTTATGCATTGTAATTCATAAGCAGACACACACACATTTACAGTCATGGAATGACATGTAGAATTTTAATAATTGTACTATAAATTACTTTCTCTATTGGAAAGTGTTGGCATGTGGGTGTGTGTTTGGTTTTAAGAGATTCCAACGAATCCAAAAAGTTTTTAAAACGTAAATGTCTACAATGGCTTTTATAATCAAATAATTTATTATTTCGTTTTATTTTTTTCTGTTATCATTTCTTTTATTAAATTTTATGAAATCATCTATTGTACGTGCAAAGTATTGAGAAATGACAGCATTTTAGTGAAACTGTTTTAGTTTTCTTTTTTCCGTTTTAGTTTTGTTTTTTTTTTTTTTTTTTCTTTTACTTTGTTTTTAGTAAAATTCTAATTCCAGTTTGTTTTGTGTGATCATAGAAAATTTTTGTTCATAAAACTAAAAATTCCATTTTATTGTCTTTTTTTTTGGGTTTGTATTGTTTCAATAATAGAGCTGACTCGTGTGTGAGGATATTTTTCTGGTTGCTGCTCATGTTACAATTTTAAAAATCTTTACGGATTTAAAACTTCAAATTTAGGTTGCCGTATTGTTAATAAAAAATAATAAAAATCACACACACATACACATTTACTCATACGTACACACATTCACCCACACTGACACATACTTTACTATTTTTTTTTTTATTTTTTTTTTTTTTTTTTGCTTTTAAGTTTTAGCAAAAATCGAAATTGCCATCATATGAATGTGGCTTTTTGTTGATGTGGCTGTTTGTGTAGCGTGTGGCTATGTGTGTAAAATCATTCTGTGGCTTAATTTATTTCATGTGTGTTTGTTGTGCATGATTGTTTTAGGATTATTGTACGTACAACATATTGTCTCTTTTTATTTATATTTTTCTATTTCATATTTCCTATTTTATTTTGCCAGTCATTGTCTTAAGCGTGAGCTTAAAAAAATTCTTAAAAAACCATACAAGCAAAACAATGTTTGTAAGCCTTAAAAGAGACAATATCGAAATGACAGGTAGTACTAAAGCAAAATAATAAAAATAATACCAGCACTCTGCTTCACATAAATACAGCTTAAGTGAGCACATATTTGAAAGAGAAAATTAAAACGTTGAATTTGTTAAAAAAAAAAGAGAAAAATTTTGTGGATGATTAATTAAATCAATAAAAACAGCTTACTAATGGTGAGCAAACCTTTTGGCTTTACACAAGGAATGAGCTGTTGATTATTTATAACGAAATAATGTAAGATGTCTCTGCAGCGGCTCATCAGGCTAGCTTTTGACAAGATATCTTTCACCAATTCTATGAATGAAACATTAAAAAAAATGTTCAGAATTGAAAGGGTGAATGAAATACTCATTCATTTAATGAAATATGATTTCAGTAGTCATATAAAATATTGTCATTAATCGAAAAATAAGAAAGTAAGAGTTTATTGAGACTATAAATGAAAAAATAACATAAGAAATTATTCTTTCTAAAAAAATTATTTGTTTTAATTAAATTAATTTTGTAATTTAATTTAATGTTTTCATTATTTACCAAGAGACGTCATTCTTAAATTTAAAATTTTGCTAAATCCTGTTTCACTTAAATATTGGCAAAATCCTTTTGGGACTTTAGCTTGGAATATGAATTCTTTTGACAGCCTCAAAAACTGAAAAATTAAAAGCCAAAATACTTTACATTAAAATCTTAATAATTTTCATGTGCTGGCTTTAGTATATTAATATTCGACAAATGGAATGACAAATTTGGCACTTAGCTACTGGAGCATTTCCTGAAAATCACATCAGGGAATAAACAAGCTGCGTTGAAATATAAAAAAGGCAAAAAAATAAAAATGCTTGACAGTTTAATGTTATCAAATCCCCTCTCTGTTATGTGTCGTTACTGTGTTAAACCACAAAATTAACACAACTAAATAAATGGCGCAATAAAATCTAACAAGCACCCGAACACAAAGAGGAAAGACAAAACGAGAAAAAGAACTAAAAATAACAAAAAAAAAACTTTATCTCTATCAACATTTCTTTAGCAAAAGAGGAAATAGATTTTCAACAATAAAATAACAATAATCAAATTGTGCAAACACACACGTATGTATTTACGTATACACATTTAAATTTATTAAAAATAAACAGTCAAGATGAAAGATCTTAGTGTTGGTTGGTTATTGAAAACCAAATTATCTTCATCTGTTTGGCAAGCAGTTGCTTATTGGAAACCCCTCTTAAAACAAAAGTTTAGCACCCACAGCAAAATATGCTGAAAGAAACAAAACAAACAAAAAATAAATTCAAATTAATTTCGAATAAATTTCAGTCTTTGAAACAAAACAAAATGGAAAATAATCCTTGAAAATATTAATAATTTGGAATTAACATGTGAAACTTTTGAAAACTTCTTCTCATACATTTTTTACTCACCAAAATAATAAAAATAAGTTCGTTATCAAATTTAAAAGTTGAAAGGAACAACTTAGCAGCATTTCGGTTAATGGAGTAGAATACGAAAGACGCAGTAGAAAAAGTAGAGTTCTTTATTGCTTCTTGGCAATAAGTTTTATCTGTGATTTAAAAGTTTTTATGTAGAAGAATAATGTAGGATTTTTATGACACAAAAGCTTAAGCAGGATACACTGCGTTTTCCACATGTTGATGCTGAGTTGTAGAAAATATATTAAGCGAATTTATAAGCGAAATAAATAAAGGGAAAGGAGAAAGTTTAATAAAAAAATATATATTTTTGGTACGGTATTTAGACAATTTAACAACATCTGAATTAAGCCAGTTAAAATGTGGGTTAAGTGAAACAATAAGTTTTAACATAAATGGCAGCACACAGAAAAAAATTCAATTTGTTACCACTCAAAAATTCAGTTGTTATAATAAAAATTTTTGGTTGCGTCAATTAAATTTTGATAGTACTACTCTAAATTTAGTTTTCTTAAAAATATTTCGATTTTTTATTATCATGATTAAAAAATTTTATTATCGCAATTGAATTTTTGATTGAACTCAAATTTTACTTCTCACAACAGATGTTGGTTTCACAGTGTGTGAAGAATGCATATGATAATGGAATAAATCTTACAGTAATTGTGTTCTGTATGACAACCGACTTCATTAGCAGTCTAAGCATCAGTTGAAATAGTCGAACTTTTTACACGTGACAATACAAAATCCGTCTTACAGGCCAAAATATTTTTAAGTGAACTAAGTTTTGGACTGTATTATCGAATTCTGGCTGATACAACTAAAAAATTTTATCACGACAACGGATTGAAATTTAAAAAAATTTTTCATATAAAAACACAAAAAATTTCGATAGTTTTTATTGGGTGTCGAATGCTATGATTTGAGCACTATTTGTTTAACTTGCTTAATAAATTTCTTGTTTTACACAGATTTTTGGCAATTCCTTTTTATTTAATTTTTATTTAATTTTAACACGTCACCTTTAAGTTTGAAATAAATTCATTTTAAAGCTGCTTATACTGATAAACATTTCAGTTTCATAAATTGCCAGCTGCAATTCCGACACCATAATTTTTAACAGCAACAACAACAATTGTAAAAACATCTTTTTTGATGACATTTTAAATTTTAATTTATTGCATTAACGTCAGGTAAAATGATATGCGCGTATAAAAAATAATATTTTGCCTACATTGTTGTTGTACGGGTAGAGAAAAAGAAAATGACATGCTTGTATTTCAGCAAAAACCACTCAGGACAGGGCAATTCCATTTGTGGCTAAATAGTAAAGGAAGAGTTATTCGCACAGCTTATACAAACAAAAGAATGAAGGCAAGAATTGACGGCTGTTTTCTTTAAAAAAAAGTATAAAATTAAATACTCAAGACAAGACACCTTTAAAGTCAAAGTCAAGTTTCCTTAAAATTTGCCTTTTTTTATTTAATTTTTTTATAACTTTTGCTCAAGCATACCGGTTTTAAGGGGATCTAAAATTAGGTGTGTGTGTGACTCTAAAAAAACCAAGTGTTATGGAAAGAGATGCGAGAAACACATCATTTCATTTAAAAATACATCATTTTATTTAACAGAGATTTGCATAAAAATATGGTTCAAGTGTTGCAGGTATAATATGGCACGCAAAATACATAAATTTTTCTTTAAGCGCAAAATACAGAGAAAACAAAACCAAAAAAATAAATAAAATAAAAATAAAATGAGATTTTAAAAGGAAACATCAACATATAAAAAAATTGTTTTTTTAATTTTTTTGCTGCCTTTGTAACAGTAATAAACGCGCACGTTTTCCTTTTAAAGCAACAAGGGTGATGTGTCCTTGAAACGCAATTTAATAAAAAAAATTCGAAATTTAAATAAAATTTAAAAAGGTTATAAAGCACCTGAAAAAAGGAAATTTCTGTTGTTTTAATAAAATAAAAAAAAAAATGTAAGTGGAAAATATCGGAATATTATTTTAATCCCGAAAATAGTGCTTTAATAACCAAAAGTTTTTACTTTTTGTGGTCACAGGATCAGCTTGGGTCGAGGCTGCCAGTGCGGAATACCGATACGCTCTACGGCATTACCCTCTCACTTACTCACAGCAGTATGCTTTTGGTTAAGGCACAATCCAGATGGTGAAACAGACGTGCAATACAGCGATTATGATCTGGCCTATGCTGGATAGTAAACGCAGTAGGAGTTTACTGGAACTCCAGAAACGCCAATTGAGAAATCTGGAGTCGGCAATGACAGGCCACTGCAGTTTTGCTAACCATGCAATGAGAATGGATTTGCCACGAATGACAACTGTAGAAGTTGTCAAGAGGAAGAAGAGGAGGAAACTGTGGAACACCTTCTCTGCTTCTGCCCGGACCTAGAGGATCAGCGCAAGCTCTATTTCGGAGAGCACTACCTGCAAAGACTTACTGCCCTGTCGACATGTTTATTGTGAAAGAATGAAATCTTCTTTTTAGAAATCATGGGTCTAATTACCGCTTTCGATATCGAACAAATTTCGATACAATTGAAGTAAGAAAAACACCACATACGATGCTTACCGAGTAGTATAATTAAACACAAAATGTTTGCCAAATGCAAGTAACTAAAAAGTATAGCATGAATTTAGGCAGCAATTGTGCACCAAGAATTTTTGTGAAATTGAAGAAAATTTAAGTATTTAAAGATTACAATCACTAGAAGACTAGCAACCGAAGACGTTATCTAAAACTAATACCAAATGAAAATTATGTGACTAAAGTGATTCGATATCGAAAGCAGTGATTACCGACAAGATAATCACGGCTTCTTACATGATTTATTTTGTGCAATAAAATATAACAGAGTTCGTCACTAGTATTGAACAGTCCGTGTATCGAAAGTGTCTCCCAGTGTCGAATTCTTAAAGGTAAAAGTTCAAATTTCAACTCATAATTAACATCCTTTTAAATGCATTAAATGACGTTTCTTTATGTGATAAATGTGTCCCCAAATAGGCTACAAAGCAAAAATGTTTGTGATATCATTTAGCACAGCGTGTGTTCGTGTACGTGTGTGTGTGTTGCTTCATTCAAATACATCCAGCATACAAAAGCACTAACTTTCACATGTTGTTTGTTTATGCATTTTTAAATAAACGCAATAAAAAGATTTTAAATAAATAAAAAGACTATAAAACAAAGTAACAACAACAACAACAACGACAGAGGCAGCAATGCAAAAAGAGTATTAAAATGAGAAAATGTTATAAAAGTACAAAAACAAAAAGAAATATTTAATGGATTTTACAATTCAATGTTTTAATACTTTTGTTCGTTATAAATCTTCAATGTAGAACAATGAATAAAGGCAAAAATGTATTAAAATAGACTACATGAACACACACACGCACGCTAAGAGAGAGATATATAAACATTTATACACACACACTTACTTTGTGTACACACATGTTTTCTTTGTTTGTGAAAGTTATTAAGACTGTATCTCTGTGTGTGAGTGTGTGTGTGCGGAGTGCGAGACTGTTGTTTTAAAAATATTTCTTTTTCCTGCATGCTGTAAACACATTTATGTAAATGTGGGTTGGTGTGCGTGTAAAAGTGTTTATTTGTTTGTTGGCATGAAATAAAAAAAATTTATTTTAACTCAGCTCTTTTGTCATTCTTGTTAAATGCAATTTTATTCTCATTTTCTTTCACTCTCTTTTTTAAGCCAAAATTAAGAATGTTGACTACTTCAAGATTTTTACCAACACTTCCAATACTAGTTTTGATATTAAAAAAATGTTAAGTCAATTTAAGCAAAAATAAGGATTTTAATGATTGCAAAATTACAGCCTTTTTTTATAAGAAAAAGGTTCCTAGACCAGTGGCTCTTGGGCTGCGTAAGTCCAAACATCCAGCGAAGCCCAGTTGGTTTGGTTAGTATACTGAAAAACATTTTCTACTGCAAACGGCGAGGAAATCCTACTTGACACGAATGCGTGTATTTACAGGAATAGAAATATTTAAGGACGTTTGTCCCTCATGAATTTTAGACGTTACAAATTACATAATAACAAATGGCAGCCCAATTTCACAATTAACAAGATGACAATGGAAACTTTTAAGGCTTCCAAAGTTCTAGAGTCCGCTAAAATAGGTTAATAAGCAATAAGCAATAAGCACTTTTTACTTATTGCCACAGTATTACGTCTCTTTCATTTTGTTGTTGATGGCTTTGTACGTACAAAAATTTAATGAAATTAAACTATTTAAAACATTCCAATACAAATAGAGCAACGTTGATCTTGGTGCTCTCATTTGTAGAAAAACACTCACTAAAACAGCTGTGCTCCTCGTTAAGATTGTCTTTTTGGCATAAACCTTCCAGAGCACATTTTTTACTCAAACTTTAACTAATTTTAAGGCTTTCTTTACTGTAAGCAAGTTAACTGACCATTTTAAGACTTTAGCTTGTAGTTTCTTAATTTATTTTCCATCCATGGCAAATGGCATTGTATTTGTTGTCAAGATGCGTTCAACTTGTTGAAAAAGGGTTAGAAAAATTGTCATAAATACATAAATAAATTTTCTAAAACGTTTAAATGTTGTCCCCTTTGTTTTTGTCATGCAAAAAAAAAATATAAAATTTATTTAAGCCGAATGTACTTGAAAATTGTTAAAGAAACTTTTTAAAATTTTAAATTCAAAGTTCTTTTATTTTTCATGTGTTTATTTCACATGAAAATTTTGCTTAAAATTTAAGCCATTTCCTTTTACAAATTTAGTTTTGTTTTTTTGATCAGTTTTCGCAAAATGCTGCTTGTCCGTTTTGCTCCTTTTTGGCCAGTTTTTACTCTTTTTAGAGAAAAAGCAAAATAACTGTCAGTTATTTCAAATATTTTAACTGGAAATTCGATGCATTTTAAAACCAAATGAAAATAAGCATCAAAAGATAGAGAAATTGTATCATTTAATAACTCAACATGTAACAAAATGAACACCCTACACTAAAAAGAAAATCTGATGATTTAGTTCTGTGTATTAACAATAGAGTTAAAGGATGGATGATTTATCACAAAGAGACCACATCAGAAGACCCAAGTGAGTCTTCTTCTGTCTTTCTTACGCCCTGTGCAACCTAAAAAATTTTCTACTAAATTCTTACATTCTCACTTTTTGATTGATTTTATTTAATTTTGTGTAGCACGATTTGCAAGTAGATTTTACTTGTTTTAGAATAAATTTGTAAAAAAAAATTATGGAATTTTTTAAAAAACAAAATCAATGGCCTGTTTCACAATGAAGAAACATTTTCTTTCGCATGCTAAACGAGAGAAATTCATTTTGATTTTTTTATGCGAACGAGTAGTCGAATGACTCGAAATAACAAAAACGACGATGTAAGTGCTTTCATACAAAATCCGATTCCACTGTGAAGAATCAAGAATTATAGAAATACAAGATTACGTTATATGACGTAGATTGAGAAATAATACATTTCTCTCTCTCTCTCTCTCTTTCTTATTTAACTGTAAATTATTAGCCAATAACAACACTTTGCGTGACATCGTTTGGGCAACATCCAAAAGAATTTCAATTTTAAGTGCGGAATGGCGTAATCTTGTATTTCTATCATTTTTATGAAAAATCAAAGTCACTTGGTAAAACCCAAATTTGTACGCTGTGACGACTTTCTTTCGCGTAAATCTTATTTTGCATTTTTAAGCTGGATGTAAATTTTTTAGCTTGAAAATATTTAATAAAAAAAATTTTTTTTTGTGTAAATGATTTTATAATCGACCTTGTTTCGCTATTGATATTAACAAAGTCCAAGCATATTTTTCTGAAATGGAATACTCTTTTTCTACTCTACTCTACTCTGTTGTTGTAAATGTACAAAAGCTCCAACATTCATTTCACAACAACAACAAAAACTCCTTTTTTTACTCTTCCTTTTATTTCATTTTGTGTGCACTATAAGACGCCTTTTAGGCCATTAAAATCAAAGACTTTTTATTGTTTTTGCTGGCATTTTTATATGTGTACAAGTATAAGTATGGGTTTGTATATGTGTGTGTGTAGATAAATTTATTTGTATTTATTAAAGTTGGTTGAATTGCTAGTGTGTTGGCTTGGTTGCTTGGGTTCGTTTATGTTGTTGAAATATAATTCACCATAAATACAAAAATGTAGTTAAAGTATTTACTAAAGAATTGTTACAAAAAGAACTAAATAAAATTGAAAATCTTCTTTAACAAGCAACAAACAAATACATTTTCAATGATGTTAAAAAAAAATGGAAAACATACTCACGTGCTGGTTCACATACACAAAATATTTTCAAAGTCAAAAGTTGTTAAAGTTGAAAAGAATGAAGAGTGCTGGAGTAGAAATTTTATGTGTATTGTAAGTATCATTGAAATTCTAAAGAAAAAAATTAAAAAATAAAAAGAAAAACATGAATTGAGTACACAAACAAGTGCCGACAACATTATTTTGCACATCCGCCCAGCAAACATTTTGTGCCTTCAAAACAAATTCTCAAATAGAATGAGCCAAGGCGAAGCTATGGCTCAACGAATTCAAACGTTTCGTTTTGTAGTTTTCCATTATAAAACTTTGAAAACTAGAAACGAAATGTTTGCATTTGCTTCGTGTCGTTTCTTTGCGAAATCTGTTTTTAATATTTTGATAGCTGAAATTTGTAAGCTTTAATTTACTGATGCAGGACTTTTGAGATTTTTCAGACTCTGCGCCCATTTTCTGATTATCAAAGATATTTTTGTCGGGAGAAAATGGTGCAATACCCTCGACTCTTTTTGATGAGTTATTCATGATTGCTTTTTTCATCTTTCTAGTCATCCATAATGATCACATTTCAACTGCATATAAGATCTTTTAAATCATAAGAGCGAATCATATTCGAGTGTTTTTCTAAGCATTTAAGTGATTAATCAGTTAGTGCTCGAATAAGACTCATGAAATTCATTTTTGAAAAAACGCTCTTCCAAATGCTGGCTGGGAAACGATATGGCATGTGTGTGTATGTTTCTGCTCTGCGTATGTTTATGTTTTCTAACTGCTGTTGAAATGTCTGTCTTGTTAGTTTATTTGGTCGGGCTCTAGTTGTCGGCACAAATTTTGCCACGGTCCATTATCACGAAATTGCTTTTGAAAACTCTTTGCCATAATTTTATTGTTTTTCTTCAAACTTTACAGCTTTTCAAACAAGAAAAAAAAAGCACAACATACATTTTAGATTGTTACCAATTCAATCGTAGGACAACCAACAAAAAAAACAACAACTACCATTTGCATTAGATACAAACTAGAGGCATAAAAACAAAACACAAAAGAAAAAATAGAATGAGTTTCATTTCCGTTTGCTTAGTTGAAAACATTTAAAGAGGCGGACACCATTGTTTATTATTTATAACCAACAAAATACAAGAACAACAACAACAATAACAAAGAAACACAATAAATAAAACGAAAACCAAAAATTTAAGTGCTAAAATTTGGTTTTAAATTGTCTCTGGCAAAAGTTTATTTATTCAAGTGATTCCGATGGTCCAACTCCCGCTATTTTGATTTTTTTTTTAATAAAATAAGCAAAAATTTTCCACAATTTTTTGTTTCCCCCGTTCAAACTACTTAAAAAGCCTGCCCTTTTAATAACGGTTTGTCTGTTTGTTGGCTAGGTTCTTAAGTTTATGTTTCCCATGATAAAAAAAAGGAGTAAAACTAACTTGCAGGCAACCAAGTTGGAAAAAATATTTTTTTTGTTCAAGTGTTATAAGTGTCAATTCTTTAATTAAAAAGATTTAAATTAAAAGTTAAGTACAGAATATTTTTCTGCATAAAAAAAATTAAAATACAGTGAAACGTTTAAGGCGATTCGTTTAAGGAATTTGAACATCTTAAAAAATGGAGTCTGCATAAGTTTTAGCAAAGAGTGAACACACAATTGGCTTTCCTTTCAGACATTTGCGAACTATATTCATCATCTAGATTTCTTTTAAATGAATTTTAAGAGAAGTTTTCAGAGCCAAAATATAGTTTTGTAATTGTAAACTGTTTTAAGGAATTTATATTTACCCACGGTTGCTTATAAATTTAGGCCGGTTGCTTTGAGTGATGGTATAAAGACTTTCAATTAGAATCCCAGGATTCCGTTTTAAAACGCCTACTCGTCAAACCAGCGAATAATGATCTATAATCACCTAATCATTCTATGGCGTTAATTTATCTGAAAAGATCACCTAAGCTTATCCATCATGCCCATCAAAATTATGTCTCAAAGAGAAAAGTGCCCACCTTTAGCAGTGAAGGTTAGAGGGCTGTCTTCTTACTTTCATTTCCTTTGCAACTTCGATAGCTTACTTTGAACGGCGTGCATGAATAAATCGTCCACTGACCATTTATCACCTAACAAGTATAACTTCATTAAAAATTTTTTTTTAATTTTAATTGACTCTAATTTAATTACAACTAAAAAAATGCGTTCTTTTAAAAAAAAAAATTCTTTCGAAGCAAAAAATATCAATTAGAAAATGTGTTGTAAATTAGCTTAGGCTTCTTGTATTCCTTTGGCTTTCCATACTCATTTTATCTGACAAAATTTGTATTCAAAATTAGAAAATTGTCTTTGTTTGTGGTCTCTGCCCTTAAACTATCAACTCAAATCACAGACAAACTTATGTAATGGCTTCTGAGAAATTTATTTTTTCAATTTGGCAAATATTTTATCAAAAAAAGAAAAACATTTACAAAATTCATAAAAGAAATAAAATCTAAATTAATATTTTATTTTATTTTATTTTATTTTTTTAACTTAAATAAATCAAAAATATTGCAAGTATTCGGTATCACACTCACACTTACACACTTTTGAAATATTCTAGCCACATTCTTTCTTTTCTTGATTTGAAATATTTAATTTATTTTATATTTATATTTTTAGGCAAGTGATTGTTCTCTAGCTTACTATTTTTAAATTTTATTTATTCCTTTAAAAAAATTTATTTTTTATTTAAAGAATTTAAATTTTTTTTGTATTAAATTCTTCATAATGCAAAATAATAAAGTAATTTGAAAAAATACTATAGAAACGAAATATAAATAAAATTCTTTTTCTGTTTGTTTGTCTATACTTTAAGCCACGCCCACTTTATAATTATTTTCTTTCAAAGATGTTTAAGAAATTTAAGCCTGAAATTAAGCTTTGAAATATTCTATTTAGCACTTTGGTTGGTGCCATTTCTCTTTATCAGCACCAACTGTGCAATGCTGTGACCCGTTAATATTTAGTAATAAATCACTTTTAGTCAAATTAGAAGTAAAAGTAAGTTACGCTGCTTACAACTGTGACATGCACAAACAACTAATTAACGATTTAATCAAAACGCCAAGAAATAAGAGTTTATCCAAAATACTAAGACCCCAGTAACTATGGTTTAAGTAACCATAACATAACTGGCTTAACTTAGTATTTAGCCTCTTAAAGATCTTGAATTTAGGCTTAAAAGAACTCAAACTTTTTCTTTCTTTGTTAAGTTTTGTTTTTCAACTCGTTTCTGTTTTCTTAATGAACAAAATTAAAATTTTAATTTTATTTTAAAACACTGCTTAAACAAAAAATATGCTTTATTTTAAATTTAAAAAAACACAGCTGGCAGAGATACATCTGCGGACAAATAATAAATATAAATTATTTGGCTGGCTCTGCCCTTTTCCGTTTGCTTATTTTTATTTCATTTTCAGTCCCTTGTTGTTGTTGCTTTTTCACAATTATATTTGGGTTGCCTCAAGTATTTATTTATACGATTTACTTGATTGTTATTTGCATCAATTTTATTTTATTTTGTTCTGCTCTGCTATAAATTGAATAATTTTTATTTTAACGCTTAACGTTTAATGTATTTTCTCATTTAATATTTTTAATTTAATTTTTCTGTGTAATTCACAGCAATTTTTCATTTTTGTTTTTGTGTGTAAACCCACATTCATGCACAAGCCTCAACTAACAATTTTAAATATTTTAATATTTCATTTTTAAAAAGAATATAATTTCTGGTATTTTAAGCATGGTTTGTATAATTAAGTGTAAAGTACATGATAATTAACGTTAGCAGAAATATTGTTGGATAGTAAAACACAAAATATAACCCCAGATACACAAACACGCACACTTACTTACACTTCTGTTATGACATCATTATGGCCAGCACAACCATCACCGCTAAAAAGTTTAGATCAACATTACTCGTTATAAAAAATGATGGTCCACAAGATACGAACAGCAAACTGTAAATCAATATAAAAAAATTAAAAAATGTTTTCTTTTTTTTGAACTGCATCAGCAATTATGAAAAAAGCATGAAGCCTTGAAACTAAACTAAAAAATTTGTAATTGACCACCACAGCGCCGTATCGAATTTATTGAAAATCTACTAATACTAGTCTTACTTGTTTTGCATAAAGTGAAAATTATAATTAAATAAAAACTTTTTCTTAATTAATTGTTATTGATAACAAAAAATAAAAAAAAAATTATAAAAATCTCACTTTAAAAACTTTAATGGAACTTTTATGGTCCCTCTGATCCACAGAATTTAAATACACACAACACAGCCAACATTTAACGCTTCTTATAATTAAGGATTTCCTCTCAAATTTGTTATTTATTTAGGTCAACCATCAATTAAAATTAACTAAGTAAAAGTCTTACAAACTTTTGTCTTGCTCACAACAAAAAATCAATAAAACCCCAAAATCCAAGAAAATAGGAAAGGACAAGAAAAAGGTCATGTTTCATGAAATAAAGTCCTGTTTTGATTAAATACTTTATTTTCAGCATCTTAACATGCAGCTTGTCTTAGTCTAAAACGATTTAAGAATAGCGCTGGTACGTGTAGTTTTGATGGCCTTCAGAAAATTGCCTAAAGCTGCAATATGTTTTTCATTTTCCTTAAAAGCAACCAGCTGCTAGTGTTCAAATCCATTACAGTCTGTCAGTTAATTTTTGTTAAGCTTAATTCGCTGCCTTAAGTTTTTCCTTCCTTCCTTCTACTTTATAAAAGAGGCAAGTTAATGAGCTGAAGTTTAAATCTTCTTTTTATGATTTCATAAAAAAAGCAATTTTTTGTTTCATGTTAAACAAAAAATTTGAATTTAAATTAAAAAATTTATTTTACAGGCTAATAAATTTTGTTATCTTTCTTCTAAATTTTTCTGCTTTAAATAACAACAGAATTTCTTACATTTCAAGAAATGAATTATTTTTTAAGCAGCGAAAAGCAACATAATCGCCAAAAAAATTTCTTTTACTTTTCTCATTCCTTAAATTTAATATGTACAACATGAGGCAAAAAAAGTAAATAATTTTTTGTTGACTTAAATTTAAGTTTAAAAAGGGAAAAATTCTTTGTCAAAAAATTTTTAATTTTTAATTAAATCGTTGACTTAATTATAAGGCCTGGTGATTGATATTCTTTTTGTGTGCGTGTTTCCTTGCTTTATTACAACTTAATTTGCATTTCTTTTTCCCTAAGTACCCGTGCACAGGAAATTATTAATTATTTACAAGGAAATTTTCTTTGACTTGTTTGAATTGAATTGAATTAACTTAATTTTTTAATTATTTTTCCTTAGCACACAACAAAAAAAAACAGAAAATTCAATTGATTTAATTATTTAATTCCAGCTAGAGTCTATTTTAAGGGGAAAATGTTATTTGTTTGCAAAGATTTATTCGAAAATTTTTAAATGCAAATTCTAGGGAATATAAAAATCTATGAAACTCACTTGAACTTTGTATTGTATAACCAATATGAATGATTTTAAAATAAATAAAATTATTTAATGTAAAATGCCTAAAATGTTCATTCAATATTTCTAGGCAACTCAACTAACTTTGAATACACTTTAAACAAACTATTTATCAACTAGTGGTGGTAGCTGCGAAGATTAATTGAAGTCCAGCCAAATGAATATTTGTCTATTCAACGAACTTAAAATTTAAGCAGCCTGGTTATAAAGGGAAGACGAAAAGACCGCAGATCACCACTGTATCACTGTAATTGTTTAATTTGAACCAATTTTCGTTATTTAAAGCATGACTAATACCTACAACTATTTAACAATGCGAACAAATCACTCAAAAAAGTTTCTTAATTCCTAATGAATATAAAGAATTTATAATTGAGTGTAAGTCTATTCTGCCTCTAATTCCAATTCAGCCTTAATAAAAAAAATTTTATCATGAAATTTGTATTAATTTGGCCAAAGCTCGCAGCTGTTGCAATCTCAATTATCAAAATGTATTTCAATTTACAATTTGAGTTTTGAAATTATAAACTTTTCACACTTGGCAAGTAACTTGATCAAGTCTTTTGCGCAACTCTTATATGGGTCTCTTATGGAAAAATGCAACAGAGATATCTTCTCTATCGTGCTATCTTTGAAGCCTGTATGTGACACCGTGTTTTTTATTAGTTAACAGAGTGTTTTAACACTTGGAAAATGACTTGCGCAACTACTTTCTGTGCTTGGCAATACGTTTTGTGTGTGTGTGTGTGTGTGTATGAATACTGCATGATTGAAGCCCTTCTGTCAAAAGTTAAGAGACATCAATGTGTTAAAGAGAAATCAAAAGCGGAAACAAATTGTTTGTTTCACTCTAGCACACTTGTAGCTTATCAACCACCGGAAATAACTTTTGACAGGGGGAGGGGGACTCAAAAGCAATAAAAAAATAATGTTGTTATTTTTGTATTTTTGAAGTCACCTAGTTTTCTTCAACGTTGGGTGCTAAAAGAAATGCTACGCTTGCTGTTTTGCTCTAATTTAAGTTGGTCATTCTGAAATTTTCATAGCAAAAGCTTAATTTTCATTTAAAAAAAGTTAAAACTCTAAATGATTTTTTCTATAACAATTTTAATCTAAAGCAGCATTATTTAATTTAAGTAAAACTTCACTAAAATTAATTAATTTTGCAGTTTCTTTTATTGTTAAGGGTATTGACATACTAGGGCAATCAAAGTTTATTTTAATTTTTATTCTTTTTTTTTCTGACGTTTTATTTTCAAAATTAACTATAAAATTATTATTGTCTGACATTTAATAAAGAACTGTAGGAGCCAAATGGTATTTCCCAGCGTGCTAAAGGTCAATGTTTTCTTTTTAAGGTTTCTAGCCCCCCACTGTCTGTCTTTTCATTTTTAAATCAATTAAATTCAATGCACAAAGAGCTTTCAGTTCAGTCACTTTAAGTTAAAAAATGTTTAAGCAATATTGAGCAACTTTGGCCACATCTGTAAGGTTATGAAATTTTTTAAATAAAATTAAGAGTTCAAAATTCAGTTGAGGCATAAATTATTAACAAATATTTTAATAAATATTTAATTTAAATTAATTTAAGATGTATTTTTCAAGCTTCAGGTATTTCTTTAAAAAAGTTTATAAAATTTTTTTAATAAAAATTTAATATTTTCTAATTATTCTAATCTTAAATTAAATTAATTTATATTATTTGAATTGTATTAAAAAAGTATTTTTAGTTTGGCAAGTGCGTGTCTGTTAATTCAACAACAAAATATATAATTTTAATTGAAGGCAGCTTTAAAATTTGTGTTTCTTTTTTGGTTATAAAAATTGTATGGCACAAAAAGTGGTAACAACCAGCTTTTGTTGATAATTTCTATCTTGAAAAAATTCTCTTTAAAGTTACGCGTATGAGTGAGTACATTTTAAATAAACTAAAGCTTCTCCAGTATAAATTAATTATTTTGAAAAAGTCTGTTTGATTTTCTCCAAAAAATTCCAAGCCCAATGAACAAAAAATTACAAAAATTTTAAAGCGCATTTTTAAAGGGGATTTTAATTTTTTTAAAACATAAATTACGGCATTTGACGTCAGTGAAAATTATTATTCGAATTGCATTGAAATTTCCATCGATTAAACGAGTGAGGTTTTTTGTTCCCTGAGTTTTACAAAAAAAGATTTATTTTATTTTATAATAAATTAATAAATTATGCAATCTTATAAATTTATTATTAATAAATATTTTTCAAGCTTAAGATCTCAATCGAAATTGTTTTTTATTTTAATTTTCCAATATTTCGACTTTCTTTTGAAGGCCTTCTTCAGCGAAATTATTTTAGAGCCCTTAGAGTAAAGAGCAGACTTTTAATCAGTAAGAAATCCATGTAAATTAGTCTATTGAAAAATGGGCGAGTCTGATTCATTCCAAGTATCCAATTTTGCAAAAATCTACTGCAAAATAAAAAATTTTAGCAAAACAGAAAATTAATTCTCTTTCACACAATATCTTTATAAATTATAGCCTGTGTTTCATTAAAAATCCTTTCAGTAGCTTTTGCGTGAAAGCTACTCTTTTTCATCTAAGTAAATCTATACTTGCAGCAGTAGCTGTAACCTTAGCGAAAGTGACTTCAAAGTTAATATGTATTCATTCTTCGTTCCTAACTTCCTCAAAACACTCTCAGTTACACTTTTATTCACACACTGTCACATCATTTAACTGATTAGATAAATTTGTTTTTCTTTGTTTATTTGCTTTCTTTCTGTGAGTTGTTTATAAATACTTATTTTTTTTTTACTCTTATTTAAGTTAAATGCTTTAAGCTGATAAGAGCATAAGTACCAACTGAGAAAAAAACACTAAAAAGTAAAAAGGAGAAGCTAAACAAAATATGACGATAAAAATAATTTTTTTTTTCAAGGTAACATATGAGTTTGTTAAATTAAATTAAAATTGTAAATAAATGTAAAACAGAGTAAAAAAAAAACAAATAGCAGAAAACTTAAAAATAAATTTTTTTTGTTTGTTTAACTTTTATTTTCATAAAATAAATGGAACAAATTTTAGGTTTTAAATTTAGCAAATAATTTTAAGAATATCTTTAGTCTTTTTTTACTTGGATGGAGACAACTAGAATGAAAAATTTTAAGAAAATGGCATAAAATCATAGTCACACTAAAGTATGTATTTTTTTAAAAACGATTTTAAATTCATGAAAGCATATTAACAAAAGCTTACTTTGTTATGACAGTGATTAAGGCCTAAAATTTTTTTTACAGTAAAATATATTTTTCATTGCTGATTGAAGCTTTTTATTATCATTATGGACCATTACAGAACCTGTAAGATCTATTAAAACTTAAAGCAGAGATAATTTTTTTTCCCGCTTATCTGATTATCTTGCAGGCAATGGAAATTTTCTGCTTAACAAAGAATGTGGAAAGAAAGAAAATTTAAGCAAAAAGCTGGTTTTCCATTTACTTCTTATCTAGAATACTCCATCATGAGGTACAGGAAACGGCAGAATACTGCCTTGAGAAGATGCATACTGATCAAGTAATTTTCAGATTTCGATAAGTTATTGCAAATTTGCATCACACTCTGAAAAGGACTGCTGCCAAATGTGTGACTTATTATTTGTGAAATACTTTACAGATTATTTACATTTTAAAAATATAAAAATGAATATAAATTATGCATAAAAAATATGCATTTAAAATATGCAATAACAAACTGATGCCATTTTTCAATAAATTTTTCAATTCGAAAAAGTACTTGATCAGAATCGATTTCAAGTTACTGAGTAAAAACATGTATTTGCATGAATGACAATGAATTTGTAAAAACACAATGTGTGAATGAAATTTTATAAAATTTAATTTGCCATGTCATTCGTACTTTTCAAATAAATTTTTAATATTTAAATTAAGCAACTCAATAGCTGACAGTTTACTTAGAATTCCTCAGCAGATTAATGAAGCAACTTGTTCATCATTTCATGTTTGTATTTTATTTTAAATAATTTCAGTTTTGCATTTTAATATTGAAGTAAATTAAAAAAAAAACACATACACACACACATACAAGCACTTGCATGTTAGGCCTTAAAACACCTCTTTTCACAACATTTTTTTTTTTTTTTATTTAAATCGCTTGAATATTCGCTTCTGTATGATTATTTATGTAACTACAAAAACCAATGATAAATTTGTGATTGTATTGTGTGTTTGTCTTACCTTTATGTGTCTGCCTCCCAGTCTTTGTCTATCTTATTCTGTATGTCTGTCGGGCTACGTATGTAAAGTTTTGCTTTTTACACAAAATGATGTTTTAATTAAAAGCATTTTAAACCTCAATCGATTTAATTAAAAATGTTATACCAAATTGTTTAACAAAAGCACACACACATTCATGCGAATACTTGTCATGACACGTACAAAACATAATTTCACTCATTTCAAATTACTGTTAATTGTGCCATAAACAACAAGATTTAATAAAGCAATTTGAAGATTATGCAAACAAAAAAAATTAATTTTGTCAAGTTGAAGAAATTTTTATGAATGACAAACGAAATGAGTGCATTAATAACATAGAAAAGGTTTCTAGTTAAACATAAAAGCTCTTGCTCTTCTCTGCTCTGCAAAAATTCATTTTCAGATTTATTTCTTTGCAAACAATAAAAGTCAGTTAACAAAATTTGTTTATTGAGTACAATTTTGGTTTCATAAAACTGAAAGGAGAGACAATTGTAAAGGCAACTTGGCAAGTAAAATTTTATTTGATGAAATTATTTTCTCTTGACTTAATAAATAAATAAAAAATTCAGTTTGTGTGTGTCATCAATATCTTTTAATTAAAAAATAATTTTTTTTTTAATATTGAAAATGTTTTCCAGGCCCAGCACCTTAACTTTCTTTTAAGATGAAAAAAAAATTTTTTTATTTATTTTTTTTAGTTACTTTAAAGAAAGTTTCTTAATCAAAACTGCCATTCTGTATCAATCTGTCAATCAAAAACCCGACTTAAAATACGTTGTCACTGTGCAAAAAGTATAAAACGCCTTTAAATGGTTAAAAATTTAAATTAAGCAGAATGACTGCTTAATAATGAAACATTTTTGTTTAACTTAAATATGTAAAATAGAAAAATTCCCTCCCCATAAAATCTTAATTTTATTTATCTGGACAAAAGCCAAAAGCAAATGGAAATAATAAACTTCCAGAAATTTAACTTAGCAAAAATATAATTCTTCTTTTGTATGTCAAGGTAACAGAATTAACACTAACATGAAACAACATCATTAACCCCATTCACATTTACGCATTAAGGATATTTCGTTGGGCAAAAGTTTAAGACTGACTATTCACAACAACAACAAAAAAACAGATATTTAAACACTTGGGCATCAGTAGTCATGATGCCCAGCAGTTTTAGTGAAGGTCATTCCATTTTGATTTACTATTTTCAGGACTTAGTTTAAATAGAGTTGGAAAAATTTTACTAAATGTGCTTTAAAAAAGGTAGGAAAAAAATTAGAGCTTTAAAATTAAAAAAATTAAAAATATCATCTATATTGCTTGCAGAATTGCCGTAAAAATAAAGTTAAACTGATATATGAGCTGTTATTTTTGAGAGGGGTATAAGTCCACTTTGTTTTAATACGTTAGATATAATTTTACTAAGAAATAGACACCCTCTTATAGTAAAAGAGACTTTTTTAAAGCGGACTTATACCACTTTCAAAAATAACAACTTTATTTTTACGGCAATTCTGCAAGCAAAAAGAAGTAAAAAAGAGTTCGACTTAAATAATTGCCAGGCTAAATGTGTGAAAAAAAGCGAAACTGGCAACGCATACTCTCTAATCAGCATACAAAAGAGAGAGCAGGGCAGGCTTACACAACTTAACACCATTAGATACTTTAAATTTCTAAGAGTCATTAATAAATTGGTGTGGCAAGCATTTTTTATCTGTCATAAGTGCCCCTAACCATGAGACTATACAGAAATAGATCGGCGGCAGCAATGAGCAATTCCCAATTTCGACAGCACGTTTTGTAGTGAAGTTGGCTGCAAAACATTTGGTTTTTATTTTTGCTTTGTTATTTTAATCATTCTAGCTATTTTTTTTTAATTTAGCGCTTTTAGCTCTATTTTTGTTTGTCTTTATTGGTTTTTAATAAATAAGATGATAAATGCTGGACGCTACAAAACGCTTCTCTTGCCACTTCAATTTAGTTTAGACTGTAAAGTTATTTTGTTGTAGCTTAGCAAATTTAGTAACATAAGAACATCTGCTACATCTAGGTTCACTTTACCTCTGAAAATGTAGAAAAATCTTCTTTTAAAATAGACCCGAAGAGAACTGCCAGGACTTAACATCTACAATTTTGTACTCATAAACACATTTCAAAGCGCTTATGTATGTGTGTGTCTGTTTATCAAGTATTTGTTGCTGAAAACAGAAATTAGAAAAGCCATTCTGAGAAATTGTGTAAAACCACAAGAGTATTCAACACTTTGCATATGAATTCAATGCAATAAGAAAATAAAAACCAGCAGAAAAGATAAACTAAAAACAGGTAAATATTTTGAGTGTTTACAACTCTTGACGTTAATCTGTTCCTATTTTGTGTAATACTCGTGATAACTAAAATGATTTTAATAAGTACCAGAGTAATATTTTATTATATTTTTCATATAAAATTAATTTTCTTTTTGTTTGTGTCTTTGTTGGATTTACAAATTTTTGTTTTCCAATGGATTTGTCTTAAATTTGATACATATAAGTTTTAAGCCACGCCCATTTTTCCGCTTACTGTACAACAAATTTCACCCAATAAAATATTTAATTTAAACCTGAAATTATGCTTTGAAATATTTTATGTAGCACTTTAATTGTCTCTGCTGATGATAGCAAAGGCATGAGCCATTTTGTAAAATAGCGAATGGCTGTATTTATTAAGATGGGTTTTTTAACGATTACAAGTCTATTTGTAAACGGATTTCCCTAAAGATTGATACATACGTTCTGCATACCGACTCATGAAGAACCGGGCCGGAGGAGAGCGGGCAAAACCATTTAGTTCATTTTTATAAATGAAAATTTTTTTATGTTTTTCATCAGGTTTTAAAAATAAATACGAAAAAAATATCAGCTTCAAAATTATTTTAAGATTAATTTGTAACCAGTTCTATTGAGCGTTGCGTAACACATAAAAAAATGTGAAATAATTTTGTTTTCTTTCATAATTTTACCAACTTTTTTCTGCCTAAAATAAAAAGCATTTCCAAATCACCAAAATGTGTATTTTTTTTAAACAAAAGTTTTATATTTTTAGAATTTTTTATTATTATTATAATATTATTGTGATCTGTAATTGCAACGAGACCATAAAGACCTAGTCATTTTCAGACAAATCATCCAAAGAAGTCGTGGAGTTCAGTGGAATTTGTAATTTCACAATACAGCTCTTCTGGTCTCTGCCGCTCCAAATTTGAATACTAATTCTAGCCCTGAAATTTCTCTGAAATATATTAATATTTATTCCCTTATTTGAAAGGATTTTAAGAAATATTTTTTCTGTATATGCAGGCGATTATGAAATTTTGTATAAAAACCATCAGCATGGCAACTAAGGCATTATCTGAATACTCGTATTTAGTTGCTATAGTAGCACTTACAAATAACAGCAAGAGAAATTATTTAATCTGTACTACTATATTTTGGCTTGAAACAAATAAAATTTGATTTGAAACACACATATGTGTGTGTGTGTGGATATGGAAGAAACCCCTTGCCATTTTATAAATATTTTGCCAAAGTCTTAATCAAATTGTGTACTTGAAAATCACATGAGGCATCTTAAATATTTTACACATTTTACGCACACACACCTTTCACTCTTTACTTCCTTTTCCATAACTCATTTTCATTCTCTGTAATTCTCAGCGCACCAAACTAACTCATCATATTTGCACAGTTAATCATAAATAGACACACACACAGCCGCTTACACAGCTTGTTTTCTTCACACTTCTTTGCTTACTTTCACTGGGATGTGTGTGTGTGTGTGTGTGTGTATGTGGGGATGTGTATATCTGATTTTGCTTTTACAACAAATATCTCGAGCAAATAGCTTTTAATTACAGTTTTTACCTTTAGAAAAGTGTTTAAGCTAAATGCCATACTTTACGAGGATGTTTCAAGTATAATTATATTTGTGTGTGTAATAAAAAAAAGTCGGTATAAAGCGCTTATTATTTCTGGCACATAAGAACTAAATGTATGTACGAGTATGTGTGCTTAAAATAAAAAGGTAAAAGTAAAAGTGTAATAAAAACTGAAGTTGTTTTTTGTGTGTGTGTTTACGCTTGTATTTAAAAAAAATATAAATTTGTGCGTTTACTTTACTTTTTTTAAGCTTCCAGGGGGTTCTTTCTGTGTTTGTGCTTCCAATTATACAAGTAATGGGGTTACTGATTTTTCATAAGCAGTTTTTCTCTTTTTTTCTATTTATTTAAATAAAAAAACACGAGTTACAGTGCTCTGCCGAATTATGTTTTATTATTACCGAAGCGTAGCTTTAATTTTAGAAAATTTACTTGCAAACTACAAAGCATCTTTCGCATTAATAATAAGCCATCAAAAAAAATTTTACCTGGAAATTTACAAATATAAAAAAAATATTTCATTTATAACTTTTATAAATTTTGTGAAATAATTAATTTATTAATTTCAGTTTAGTTTTTATAAAAACATCGGGGTTCAAAATGTTTCTGTCAACACATCCAAAAGTTCGGTTCTCCAAGTACTCTGGCCTGCTTAAATGAATTGAAAAAGTTTAAAGTATAATAACTGGCATCACAAGAAATTAAAATAATTATTTTGCTTAAAATAATGAGACAAGAATACAAAACACTGTATCACTGAACATTAATTTTTTTGTCCATAATTAATGATAAATTTAAGTTTATGTAACTCGCTACTTCGTCAGCGAAGTACCATATTGTCGCTAATATAATTTAAGTGAGCGAAGATAAATCTGCCGAGTTAAATATGTTTTTAGTAATAATTTTATTAAATTATTATTATTTATTATTAATTAAGCTTAAGATCTTAAAAACTTGTTTTTATTTAAATTTTCCGATATTCGACTTTCTCTTAAAGGTCTTCTTTAGGAAAATTTATTTTAAATAAAAACTATTTTTTAAGATCTTAAGTTTGATTAATATTAAATAATAATATGTTTTTTAGTATTTGTAAATATCTTTTTAGTATAAGTGCATGTGTGCAAATATGCATAAATAAGTTGACTTCTCACAAAGATTACAGGATGAGACACATATCATTTTAAAAGGAAGGTCGTTCAAATTTCAAATCTACCGCTCAAGTACTCAGAGGTTACTTTAGACTATTTTTAAACTTCTAGACAAAACAAACTCAAACAACAAAGCTTTTAAAAATGCAAATATTAAATTAAAATATAAAATTACCAATAAAAATGATTTGTTGTTGTGAAATTAAGTGATGATTAAAAATGATAATGAATGAAGTTGTTCAAAATATTACAAAATTGAAAAATGAAAATAAAATAAACTAAACAGAAGTTTTTTAATTTTAATTATTTGTTTTGTTAACTATTGATCTTAAGAAACACAAAAATAAAATCTTAAATTCACTCACCTGGCGTTATGTAATTGAAATAAAAAAAAATAACAATAAAAAAATTATTTCGCAAAAAGCAGTTTTTTATGGCACAAAAATCACAATAAATTGAAGCAAAAACTAAAGAATTATTGTAAATCAATATTTTTTCTACAACAACTAAATTTTCTTGTTTATTTTCTAACAAAATAAAGAAGATAAACAATTTTTTTTTTGGTATCCAGGTAAATATCAGGTTGACTCTCATAAATCTTTCAATATTGTTCAATACAACATAAATCTTTCGTTTATTTTAAAAGTTTTTTTTTATTTTGGTGATTTTATTTTAGCAGTTGCTGTGCAGTTTCTGTCCAAGTAACATCCACAACATTTTCAATATGTTTTTAAAATTTTGTATTTGAAATGGTAAACATATCGCACGTTTTTGTTGCGGTAGCTTATAAATCAACTGTTAATAATAAATAAATAAAATAAAGAAATAAAAAGAAAGTGAAAGAGAAAGAGAACATCACAATTTTTACATTAAACAACATTTTCGTTAATAACCAACCGTCTTAAATCTAAGTTTCCCACTCTCTGGCTTTGTTTTTGTAAATCATTGATACAAGCAGCAAATAATAAAGAAAGAAAAAACAAAATAAACTTGGCTAAAATTTGTTGATTGTTTCTGGTGTGTGTTTGTGTGCGTGAGTGTTAGGGGGAGGGGATATGGCAAATTTTATTATTAATGGCTTTTTGTTTAATATGAGTTTTTTTTTATCATTTTGTACTGACTTTAGTTTATACAGCAACAAAAACAACTTTCGTAAGAAGCATAACCATTTTGCGATTTTTTTTTTTGTAATAAAAAAGAAATACAAAACAAAAACATTTCCGCACACTTAAACAAGATGGAAACAATTTTGCACAAGGAATTACAAACATGCTTATTTAAAGCCAACAAAAAACAAAAATTATACGATACAATCAAACACCAACCCACGTTCACACACACATTTACACATACTTAGATACTTTAGCAATTTATTTAATATTTTTTATGTGCTAAAAGTGTACGATGGCAACCCAGCAAACACTGGCAGTACAAGCAAACACTTGTAATTTCAAATGAAATTGTTTTAAGAAACACATGAAATATTTATTTCCGGAAGACCAATTGCAGATTTTGATTTCGAAATTTTGGCGAGAGTCCAAAATTTCATTAAATTTCAGTTAATATTGTATGGGAGCAAATGAGATGACCCTGGGGCTAAATTACGAAGCTCCTTAGTTAATTAAAATTTCGATCGTTATTGAATGCTGCAATTGGCCTCCTGGCTTCGTTAAACCTCTAACAATGTGATGGAACAGAAATGTAATCAATTTTTTTTTCATGTTTGTTGGGAAAATGGGTATATGTGTGTGTGTATGGCCAGTGACATTTTGCGACATTGATAAAATTCTACTACTCGTACGTTTGCAGCCAACTAAGAAGCGTTAAAGCAGCACTTAATTATGTTAGGTTGTACGTACAAGTACTTGAACAGAAAAGCTCTTTATGTTTATGTCCATGTACAAAAGTTTGTTTGTGTGTAGTATGGAGTGTGAGCGTCTGCCTGTGAATATTTGAATGTTTCTTTTTGGTTTGTGTGTTGTTGCGTGTATGAGCGCATGTGATTGTTAATAAAATGTTGTATTGTCGCATGCAAACGAGCTTTTAATTTACTGCTTAATTGGAAACCATAAAAACATACACAAGTTGACAGGACTACACACACACACACTCGTACATACTCACTCGCTCTCTCTTAAAAAACACGTAGAAGCTAAAGAAAAACAGAAACAAAAATTATATATTTATTTTCTTTGATATTTTAAGCACTTGCAAGAGACACCAAAACAATATGATACTTTCATGCAAAAAATTTAAAAATAAATAAAAGATGCTGCTCGTTCATTCATTCGCTTGTATATCAAATGATAAATTTGTGGATACAGGAAAAGAAGACGAGCACAAAACACAATCTATTTGAGTGAACGCAGAAGCATGAAACATAATCTTCTTTAACCAATAAAACCAACAACATGGATAGGCACCACATTTTTCTTAAAATCCATTTGTGTGTGTGTAAGTGGATAAAAATATTAATTTAACCGCTAAATCTTTTATTTCAATGATCAAAAGAAATAAATGTGCATGTACAGTGTGTGACCAACCAAATAAGTTTTTAGAGAAAAAAAATTAATTAAACCGCACGAGCAGACAACAACTGAATTGGATTTGTTGAAAGTCAAAAATGGAATTGTGATCAATTGAAATTCAAGGCTACCGTACCAACTTCCGAGTATCTATTTTCATATAAACAAAACTTTAGAGGCACAATAGATTTCGTAAGAAAATTAAAGCGCTGTTCTTCATTCGTATATTATGATTTTGATATTAGAATTTAGTGGAATCAGATTTTGTAAGAAAGCACTAAAACATCCTGTTTGTTCTTTTGAATCATCGATCGCCTAAAAGAATCAAAGTGAGTTTTCTTTCGCTTAGCTTACGACCTAAATATGTCTTCTTCATACTATTAATTCTTACCAGCGAAAGTAAATTCTCAGAGTGTTTTGAAAAGTCCTGACTCGTCCATCAGATTCAACGACATCTCATCTGAACGTCGCAAAATGGAGAAATGAGCAAAAAATTTAAGCACATGGAGAGCCATTCTAACTTCGGCTAAAGACCCAAATAGGTTCTAAGAAGTCAGTTAAGAAGAAAGAGGTGGGCCACCGATATCGAACACTGTCGATGGTTTAAATTTTAAAGCAGAAAATATAACCATAACCAACACTAAGAAGAGAAATTTGTTTTTTACAATCAATTTTTAAAGCTCGCTAGCATGGAGCTGTCGCTTTTGACAAAAAAAAATTATCACTCACTTTAGTAAGATGGTAAAGTGGTTTTAAACCACTTTCAAATATAACGGATCACACATTTCTTATTAATGACGATGATTGTATTTGCTTGCTTAAAATTAAAGCGAACTAGATCCTTCGATAGTGTAGACTGTTAGTTTTAAAAATGGAAATACTGAAAATCTGTAAAATAAAATGAAAATTTCAATTTATGTCTAACAAAGAGAAAAAATCACTTCAAAAAATTTGTTGTTTTTTATAAAAGGAAAATAATTTAAAGCTCAGTTGGTGCTCTCATCCCATTAATTTTTTCTTTATTGCCACTATAAGCTCCTCTTGCTTGACTTTCTTTGTATTCTTAATTTATTTGACTAAATGTTTGCTGGAATTATGCTGCTCAAGATAAAAAACAAAACTTTATTATTTATTTCCCATTTTCTTTTTTTCGCTTCTTTGTCTATTATTATTATTGTTTCCTTTAGCTTTCCCCGCCTGGGTGCCCAGCAGCTAAAGATATTAAAAGCTTTCTTTTGTAAGTTTCTTAGTGCTGCTGTTAATTAATTCTTTTGCTGTGCGTAATTAAAAAATAAAATTGTGTCTCATATTTTTTAGCAGACATAAATCCAGCAACATGATTTCATATACGAACAACAAATAAAAAAACAAACAAACAAACAGGATAACAGATAAAGGAAGAATAGCAGCAACATGTAATTAAACGTGCAATCTAGGATTTTAACTTAGTCGTCGACTCAGTCTTACGTTATTTGTCTTCTTAGATTTCAGACAAGTTTTTTTTAATCTTTATTATTTTCCAACGTTGACGCCTTAAAGTTTCTGTATTAAAAGGATTAAGTTGATGTTGTTTTTTTGTTTTGTTCTGTTTAATGTCGCATATTAAAACGAAAGAGATTTTATGATCTCATTTATAGAGTTTAAATTCTTTCTTTGAATCTATTTGCTATGGGAACTGTTTTGTAATTGTGAATACTCAGCGATAAGTTAATATCAAAAACAAGTCATACAATACTTTAGCAACATTTTTTTATTGCAAAGTTAATATGCATTTTTTTGTTAACACACGTAGATAGCTCACAGCACAAGTAGATTATCTCCGAAAAAATGTAAAAGCAAACAGATAAAGAAGAAAAAAAACCAAAATTTTTTTAATAATGCAAATACACCCACACATAGAAAAGCAACTATTTTCTGCCAGCAGCTTAAGCAAGCTTGAAAAAAATAAAACAAAAACAAATTAAGTTTTGCAGCGCCATTAAGCGCCAAATTATATAAAATATTGAGGACTCTTTATATAAAAAAATTTTTGAAATTTACTGGACAATATAAAAGACACTGTCCTGCATATTGTCTTTAACAAAATATTTTTTTTTATCAAAAAAATGAAGGCTGGTACTAATTTTAGCTCGGTGCTTACTAGTTGTCTACTATCTATATAAATAACATTCATTTCCTGTTTGTTGGTTTGTTCGCTACACAAATTTTTGTTTTCCACTGGATTTCCCTAGAATTTGACAAATTTAATCTCAATAATCCAAAACATACAGTTTGATATATTTTTGACAAATTAAAAATTTATAAAAATAAACTTTAAAAACATTTATAAAAACATCAACTTTTTTACATGTTTATGCTTGAGAATCAACTTGATGAGTCAATTACCCAGTCATCGGTGAAAAGCATTTCAATCAACTAGTCATGAATAAAGCTTAAATCACAGAAAGCCTTACACTACCTGTCGTTGATTGCATTGTTATTGACAATTTGCCCTAAGCCTGCAGGGTACTAGAAATCTAACTGAATTAATTTTTGTGCCTAAAAAAGAATTTTTATTTTAATTTTTGCCTAAGAAATCCAGCCTATGTAAATTGTTTACAAAATTTATTTTTTGTTATTCATGAAATGCTGTTACCGCTTTAAGTGTCAACAACCCGCTAAAGTTATTTCTCAACTGAAGTTATTAATACCATTTCTTTTTTATTTTAGTTGTTTTTTTTTCTTAGTTTTAAATGTTGTTTCATTGTATGCGAGTATATATTTGTGTCAACTCATACCACAAAAGATAGAGGCATCCAAATGTACATTCTGTGTGTCTAGTTGCACAGAGCCCCACAAAGTTGTTGGAATGTGGGTAAGCAACCGTTAAAATCAACTGATAAAATTTTGTTCAAGCCCATTTTCAAGAAAACACAGGGTAATCTCTTGTGTAGTCTACAATCTAGAGGAGATGATAAACAAATATTTTCCACGTAAAAGAAATTTTCTCTTAAATTTTCTTTTAAGCGATGTTTGTTTTAAAAACTTTTTTAAAAAATTCTAGGCAAATATTGAGACGTTTTTCTTGAATTGATTGATCATTTTTAATTTCTTTTATTATTTGAATTTTTCATATAATTTTTTTATAAATTTTGCTTTAAAGTTTACGTTAATTTTCTTTTTCGTCTAAAAATTTTTATTTTTTTTTTTAATATGAAACGTTTGAAAGTTGACCCTGTTTAAGTGTTTATTTTTATTTGTATGCCAACACGCACTAAATAACGTTTTCATTTTATGACACATACGTTTATTTTTCAGCTAACGGCGTCTATTCGGTTGTTGGCTTTTAATTTTCTCACTGCAAAACCCATGTACTCATACTGATACAGCCAAATAATTTTATATTTTGATAAAATTGCCATCAAGGGATTCATGTTTTCTTTTTTTCTTTTAGCTCGTTTAAAATTTCTTTACATGAATTAATTTTTCTTTAAATGAATTCTTTGGTTTTTCAAATTAATTTTTAATTATAGGGATTACAAATGAAATAAAACAAAATTGAATAAAAGTAAGTGGTAAAGTGAATGAGCGGAAAAAAATTCTACTGAGTTCTGAAAAGATTTTGAATTTTAAAATCCGATCAAAATTTCAATACAATTTAAAAGCAAATTTCAATCGATATCGTATGTCGTAACTTGTTACCCCCCTGATGATCAAACATAAAAATTTATTGCATTTTTAATTACAAACTTTTAACTTAAATTATATTAATTAAATTTTAACAAAATATTAATCTTTATTTGTGCTTAATTCCAGAAATTGTGTTGGTTTTAAAATTTATTCTTTTACTCATGATATTCTAATGAGTTATTTATTCAGTACAATAAGTACTAAAGGCGATACCATACCTATATGAACCATTTCATCAGACGCTACTCTGAATCCTCAGTAGGTTACTCCCAACGTTTCTTGCAAACATTAGAACCTTTATATTGTAAAAGCAATTGACTAAATAAGAATTATTAATCAATAGTTACAAAAAAATTCAAATATTCAACACAATTTCTGGAATTAAGCACAAATAAAGATTAATATTTTGTTAAACTTTTCAATTCCAAATAGAAATTATTACATATAATTAAATTTTATATAATTTTAATAAAATTAAAAAAAAAATTATCATTTAAAATTTATTGAAACATTTTGCTTTCAGTTGAAGTTAGAATTAAAATCAAGAGCCTAGAACTAGTCATATGGTTACTTCTGCCAGAATAGAGCTATTGGGATACTAGTCTTCTGTTACAAATTCTCTCTAAGGTGATTTGTGCGGCATGTCCAATGGTTGTAGGTAGTAAGTGGCCAAGTAGCTGAAGTTATAAAATTTTTTTTTTCATTAATTAAAACTTTCAGTGTAAGAATGTAAAGGTGCTTGAAGCAAAACTTGAAGCGACAATCGCAAATGCTTAAGCAACAGCAACAAACACAAATATTTATTTCAAAATAAATTTAAGTTTCAAAAACTCGAAAATAAAAAAACTTTAAAAATTGAGTGAAAAATAAAAAAAAGCTAAATAAAAACATCATCATTGTCACCAGCTTCAGCATCAACATCAATAGCGAAATCATTGTTTGGTTCATGTACCCACATGGCTTTGTGTTCTACGAATGGCAACAATGTTGCCTTAAGCCACGACACTTAAACATAAAATTGTGATGGATGTCGGATACAGTCAAACAAATCTAAGCTTATTGTGTTTATTTTATGTTTTTAATGTTACTTCTATGGTTGTTGTTGTTGTTTTGTTATAATTTTTTTTTTATTTGGTGCAAGTAGATTTTGAAAAAAAAATAGATAAATAAATAAAATTTATTTATTTAGAAAAAATTAAAAAAAAAACAGAGAAAACCCGCTATAAAAGAATAACTCTGGCAAATGTGTATTGAAATGAAATTTATTTATGACGTTGACAGGCTTATAAGAGCAACTTTTGCTGGTTGTTAATCATCAGGTAAATTCAATTGAATAATCCGTGAATGAGTGAAAAAGTTTTCTTTCTATGAAAGTAACAAAAATAATGGCATCATTAGTAGCATTGCTGCCTGTTGCTTGAAAAAATATTTTACTTTTGTTAACAACACACACAGACATCAAGGTGTGCAGGTGTGCAGGTGTGAAAATATTTTGTTGAAATAAAATGCCTCCATAATGTCGAAATTCATTCAATATTATTTTTTTTTTAATTAAAGTATTTTCTGAACTGAGGAAAGTTTGGATTTTGTTACAATACTGCAGTCGATATCTTCTTCTGAACAAGAGTAAGCTTTTGTTGAAATACTCGTACTTCAATGTGAGCATAGTTATGGCCCAACTAAGATTTAGTGTTTCTGAAATATTCCTTTCACAAAAAAGTTTTTCTTTTTAAAAGAAACTGTTTAAAAATGATTTTTTTTTTTAATTTAATTAAAATTTTTTTTATAAAAAATGTTTTTTTATTTCATTTCGTTGACTGGAAAGTGCTCTGCTCCCTAATAACTTTTTTCTATAATTTTTTGCTGCATGCAACAAGTCAGTTTTGCATTGAAATACTCGTAAACAAAAAATATTCAAGCCAATGATAAAGAAAACTTTAACTAAATTTAACAAGTTTTGCTTTGCTACTTTTTAAAAAATTATCATTCAGTTTATTTGCTTGTCTATTTCACTCGCTTTTCCCGCTCTTCATTTCAGTTACTAAATAAAAGAAAACTAAAGTTTACTTTATTATTTAAACTTAAAATAAATGAGAAAAAAGCAGAGTAAAGAAACAAAAAAAATACTTTGTGATTTTTTTAACTTTAAAAAAGAAAAACATTTTTGTTGCACAAAATCACACAGAGCGAAGCAAAAAGAAATAATATACAAAACCCACATTACACATCAACTATTCCCTATAAAATGCAATTTAATAAAAGAAAAAAGTAAAAGAATTAACAAGAAGCAACCCAGACTTTTAGGAAAGTGTAATTGGAATAAAATAAAAATCTAATAAAGAAAAAAATTCTCTATAAATTTGCAATAAGTGACACAAAGTTTACAAGCGCACAGCATGAGTGACAACTGAATTGAGGAATGTTGAAAAACTGCACACACAAATAATACACCACATCCTTACTCCCATCAATCTATATATACGAGTACAAATAAATATAAAAGAATGTGTGGTGGTATTAGTGCAAATGAATAAATGAACAGTTAGAGAGCAAGATAAACGAAATGTTAGACGAATGTGCAGCAATAATATAAAATGTATTATTAGCATAAAACTATTTAAATAAAGTCACATACACACTTACACATACACTCTCACAGAGACGCCTAACTAACCCACCGGATATGAACATGCATAAGCAAAAAGAAAGCACAGAGAGACAGAAAAACTAGCAAAATATGTGCAGCAAAAAAAATAAATTTAGACATCATTCTTTTACTGTTTGTTTATCGTTTTGCTTTTATTTCAGTTTAGTTGAATTCTTTCATTTAATTTTTTTTTTTCAAGTTAAAAGATTTCAGCAAAAATAGATCTGTATTGAAAGCACTCAAGCTGGCATACACACATACTCATAGAAAAGAAAGTAACAAAAAACTTTTAAAAGGTAAGGCAGCAGCAAAAGTTCTTGGAAAGAAAATTAACCTGCTATAAGTTAAGTTTTTGAGACCGAAATTCCCTTAGAAAACTTCTGCTAATGGAGGACGAGAGTAATAGATTGCGTCTTAAGCAAGTTATTTCTCTGAGATTCTACTCTGTTTCATCATTTACTTTTTGCAGTTGTCTGGTAGTACCCCGCTCTGTGAAGCGCAAGTGCATGTCAACGTCGATTTATACACAAATATCTTGCGACAAGCAAAGAGCTAAAGCAGAGTAGAGTATGACGTATCTCGACCATAGTTGAGCAAAGTTTAAATTTTAATAGTGTTTGTGAGCGAAATACATTTATCGGCAGCTAAATGAATGAGCGTAAGCATTTGTGTGAATTTATTGCTTTCAACAGGTTCCATGGAAATTTTAATTTTGCCCAACTATTATCTAGAATAAGAACAATAGAAAAGAATTTTAGCTCTCTCTTCTTCTGCATTCAAGTTACTTTTTGCTACAGCCCACGACATGCATTTCGTTTTTGTTTTACATTAAAAACAAACAAGCAAGCCAACGAAAAAGAAAAAAATTACTTATAAATTCACATGGCATGTGAAAGTATTAGTACATTGAAGGAAGATCCACCATTTTGGGTAAAAATTATTGCTTATTCATCCATAAAAATGTTACAATTTAAAATCAATGCTACGAAATGAATGTCAAGCAATATATTTCCTACATACTTGTCTGAACACAAACATTAAAGCACGCTTATACACATACACATGACTACACCAACGCTTTCTTTAACATACAAATGTTGGAATGGTTTTACGTTTTCTGTCAACAGACACCATCTCTTCTACACACACCCACACACACACATATAGAAAGCAATCAAACATTTCCTTGTACTTTCAATGGCAGCTACACAGTGTTCAAAGAAGCATTAAGCATTTCTTATTGGTGTGATGCTGGCATGCGAGTGTGTATGTACGTGTTTCCATTTTGCAGTTCCTTTTTCGGTCGATTGCTACAAAGTGCAGCTGCTTAATGTTGATGTTTTATGAAAAATAAAATGAAAAGCATACATATTGCTTTTCCCTCCCTCTCCCTCTTTCTCTCTCTCTCTCTCCCTTATTATTTTTGCTTTTTGTTTTTGTTTAGTTCACTTATTTGAAAATGTAAACCAAGTCAACTAAAGCATAGATACACGGATTTTCGTTAGTCTTGTTTGTTTTATTCATTTTATTTTTTTTAGTTTAAAGGATGAAAGTACAAATACTCATACAGCACACACACATAAATAAGCACACGCATTTGCTCACATGTTTTATAAAGAAATTTAAGTGCAATGGCAAATGGTTTTCGTTTTTGTCCCCATCACATCCCATCACATAAATGTTGAGAGATGTATGACTGGTAAATGGATGAATGGATAGATGGATGGCTGTTAAAGATGGAATAAAGTCAATCCAATTGTTGGTAAAAAGCAGTAGAATTTTAAAGTTAAAAATACAACGGTTGTTGGTTGTTTGCAACATCGTACCACTCGCATATGTTTCAATGTTACGTGCATGTTATACGAATTTATTGTGAAAATAAAAATTAAAATTAAAAAAACTCAACCCCAGCATTCAGATGAATAAAATATTAATATAAAATAACAAAAGGAAAAAGAGACCTACAAAAAAATGAAAAAAGAAGAGAAAACATAGAAATAGGAATATCAAATGACAATTGCATTTCATTCTATAGAAAAACAAGGTGTGCACTTGAAAGAGATGAGTTTTTGATTTTGTTGGAGGAATTTATTTCACAAAAAAAATTGTTTTTCTATTTTCACTTTGTTTGACTAAAAGTGGTGTAGTAATTTTGTATGAAAAAGATTTATTTCTTAAGGGAAAAGAGCCACATGTTGCTGGAAAGATTTTCTAATGTTCAATTACGTGTTTCAATTTTTTTCTTTTTTTTTTTTGATTTTAACAAAAATTAATTTTTCAATGTAATTTTCAATGTAAAAATAAAAAAAAAATTAATTTGGATATCTAAACTAAACTTTTCCCAAAATTTATTAATTTTTCAAAAAAAAAAGCAAAAATTTTAGAGGTTTAATACAGTAGCCAGATTTCTTTCTTTTTTTTTTTTTTTTTTTTTTTTGTATGATAAATTTTTTAATAGAAAAAGTCATGAATAAACATTCCTGGCCTTGGAGATTTAAAAAAAAATTTTTAACGAAAAGTTTTCTGTACAAATGATACCCTGTTTCTTCAACTTGCCTCTCAATTATCTTGCGCTTTTATATTTTTCTATAAACAAAAAAGTATTTTTCCGTAATATTTATAGAGCATGTAAAGGAAATGGGTGAGTGAGGTTCATTGGGCTCTTCTTTATTCGTTCACTTGACTGTCATTGTCAATTTTTTATTTCCTTCTGCATCTGCTTGGTTATTTTTGTAGTTTCTATTTTATCCTTAATTTCAATTTTTTTTATAGCAAATACTTTTAATATAAATTATTTTATAGATGACACAATGCAACAAATGTGCAATTCTATGATGCCATGTCGACATGCAACATATACTCGTACATACTTTTAGTTTTTAATATATTAAAGTTACATTGCTGTTGTTGCAATATTAAGAGCAGCATTCCATAACAAGCATTTCATTAAAAAAGACAATTAAAAAAAAATTATTTAAAATTTGATTTAGAGAAATTGTTGCCGACTTTGAAATAAACTTCAGAAGAAAATTTCGATAAAAAATTAAGCATTAAAAAAGAAAAGAAAAATTTTGCTAGAATTCAAAAATTATATTTTTTTTATTATTTGATATGAGAAATTAATTCTAAGACTAAATTTTTTCATGAGCACGGGTGACTTTATTCTTTTGTTCCCAGCGTCGAGGCAGCAGTTGAGAATGCAACCCCTAGATTAATACGAGGATTTATAATTATATCCTGAAGAAGCTACACACATTGGAGCGAAATACCGATATAAAAATAAATTTTTGAAAAATAAGACCTCAAGCTTAACAAAATAGTCATATTATTTAAAAGAAAAACGTCAAATAAAACTAACTAATAAAAAATACTTACTCTTATATATGGAAATGTCAGAACATGTTCTGTGTGAGTGTCCAGCGGTGGTAAGACATAGAATGAGTTGCTTATGCTGTGGGACACTGCTTGCAGGAAACCTAAGCCTGATCAATTTTACAACAATTACGAGCTCGCGGTTCCGGTATAGCCCATAATGGTAATAATAGTAAAATATTCGTATGTACTAACAGTCCATATTCTTAAATAAGTAATATTTGGAACGTTTGAGCTTGTCCTTTACTTATTTTTAAAAATATTATTATTCTGCAAAGCTTACACATTTGAACTTTTTTCAAATTTTAGTGAAATAGGGCTTATATCTTACTAAAAATAACGATAGTCAATTAAAAAAAAATGGACTTATACCTTTTTGAAAAATAACGGCTCATTTAATAAATAAATTATTTTCTATTTATTACGAGTATTATTTCTGCTGTTATTTTTGTGGAATGGCGAAAATGCTTTAATGATTAGAGTGAAGAAATTCCTTGTAAGAATTTTACACAACATAATTTTCCTTAAAAGTAATTGTGCAAATGATTATTTTATAAAACACATTTGTTTTAGCATTGATGACAGCCACAGCATTACAATTGTCGTTACAGTTCAAAAGGAAGCAACAGTAGCAGCAGCAGCAGCAACATTACATTAAAAGTCTTCCTTTACAAGGAAACTTATTAAAAGTAAAAGTCGCTGTAAGTGCTCGTATATTTATTTGACAACTTGTGTGAAACAAAATGCGAAACAAACAAAGAAAATAAAAAGAAAATGAATAAAAATTACATAAATTACCATAATGAGCATTAAGTATGAAATTGATTTCCATACAAGTCATTTAACAATGTAAATGATAAAGACATAGCAACAACAATAAAACAAAAGGAACCAAATTTAAGGAAAAATAAATAATTGGCTAAACATTTCTTGCACTAAATTTTAAAATAGAAAATTGCAAGCCCTTTCAAACAAAAAAAAGTTTGTTAGATAAATAAATTGTTACATAATAATTTTTTAGTTTTAAAAGATTTTAAAATTGTCATCATGAACTATAATTGCAGCTCGAGCTTTAAAATCTGTTGTGCAGATTTTAAACTTGAATTTAAGGACTCAATTAGGGCACTCGATAGCATTTGCGGTATTTCAATACAATTTGCTGTAAAAACTGCTGTAAAAACTGCTGTTTAAGCATTTCACTGCTCAAATAAAGAGAAGAAGAAGAAAACTTTATTAATTTCCTTAACACATAAAAAGAATTTTTTTGTAACACAATTTCCTGTTATCTGTATATGGTTTGTGCTGCACGTATACACATATCCACACTTACTGGTATGTACAAATGGAGTATCTACATAAAAGCACATTTCCTTTTTTTAAATATTTACATACTTACTTTTCTTTACACTTATGCACACACAAATGCCAACGTATAACATTAAACGAGAGGGTAAAATTATGTTTGGCTTATGAAAATGCTTACACACACGCACTCTCTTGCTCTTGCAAAAAATAAACTTTTGAATTAAAAAGTAAACAAAATAAAAAGTTCAAAGTTTATGCTCTTTTTTGTGTTTCTTATTCTTTTCTTTTTTTCCTCAATTGTTTATTGCCTAAAGCGTAAGTTGTAACATATTCTGCCAAGCAAACTTGAGCTTATTTATGTGGTTGTTTCCTTAAAGGCTTTTGTGTATGTTTGATTGCCCATTGATTTTGTAGCCGTTAGCAAAACAATTTTTTAATGTAGAAACTGTGTAGCTCACTTGTTTTCAAGGGTATAAGCTTGTCCTCAAAATGAATTACTTTAAAAGTGAATTTAAGAAAAACAAACAAGACAGATAAAATTAAAAGTAAAAAAAATAAGTTTGTTAAAGTAATCTTACATTAGCAGAATTTCGTTGACGCTATTATTAATGGAATTATTTTTCAAGGGTCTCATGTGTGTTTGACATGAGTTGCAGAGCATTAATTACAAGAAAGTTTTCTAGTGCAGTCACGAGTCTCACCAAAACTAATCAATTAAACTTAAATTAAATTAAATTATAACGGCCAAAAATATTTGTTAATTAAGAGCAGAGTACGCAGAGTACTCGGATTGAACTCGACTCTGAGCGAATTAAAAGGAGTTCCTGTGAGTTTTATGCTGTGTTTGCATGCTTGCTGGTAGGCACTATTATCCTGAAGAAGAATTTATTAAACAAATTTTCCATAAAAATAAGCTGTTATTAAACGATAGTATTTTTATGAACTTGATCGTAATTCTCTAAATCATAACTTTGCTTTTTTGTTGTATATGAACTTTTTTTATTTTGAAAAATAAAAATAATTTTTTACGTCACTATCTATCGGCCTTCAATTAGTATTAGAAAATTTTATTTTAACCTTAAAAAAAGTGTATCAGCGTTAATTTGAGCAAGATAGAGACATTAGATAGAGATTACCTCTGATTATTTTTTCTATAAAAAGTGGACTTATACCACTTTCAAATATAACAGCTCATAACATGCTTTACACAATTTATTTTCAATTAAAAAAATTCCTGTAAGCTTTCATCCCCATTTTCTTAAATTTTATCGATCTGTTACTGTTTGCTTTACAAATTTCTTTTATTTCCCTAATTTGAATTTGTTCGTTTTTTTTCTTTTTTTTTTTTTGCTGTTTATGGGAGCAACATTGTAAATTATTAGGAAAATACGTTGACACAATATGGAAGTATTGATAAAATAAGTAAGTGTTTGCTTGTCATTTTACAAAAGGTAACACTTACTTACACTTTACAAGGTAATACTGCCAAACAAACACACAAGAAGCTTCCTTCGAAATTCCAGCAATCACTTGCTTGCTGCTGTTACATAAAAAACCCATCACTTTATGAGCGACAGAGTTACAACGTTACTGTCACAAGTGGTGAACATAATTTTTTTGTTCCTTTTTAAATTTAAATATTTTATGGTGTTGTTTATGTTAATAAATATAAAAGAAATAAAAGACAAAAAAAAAAAAAAATACGAATATAACCCAGCGAAAAGTTTGTAAAGCAGTTTATTTTTAAAGTCTCTCTAAAGTCCACATACCTATGCTTCCTTTGTATTTATGACGACAAAATCGTCGTTAAATAGTTTTATAACGAGAGCTTTCGATCTGCTAACTACGATAGCACAAAAAAATACAACAAAATTTGTTTGATATACGAAACTTGCTCTCCGACTTTTTATTAAACTTGATCTTTTATGTTGCTTTTAGTTTGTATGTAAATACTTAATGGCAATTATAAGTGTGACTTTTATGTAATTGATATCGTGTGTGCTACGTATGGCGGGCAACGTCATGTTACATGATATAGAATTGAATAGTTAGGGGTTGATTGATCCAAATGCAAAACTTTTTTTAGTCTTCATCACACTTTGGTATTGTTTTCCAACTTAAGCAATAAATAAACAAAAAATTTACAACTAGAAAACTATTAAGATTGAAATATATTATATTTTTAATGGAAATCAATGCTCTTTTCTTAATTTGATAAAGACAACAGTACGTATGAGCAATTAATAACTTTGGATGATTAATAATTATACGGTGCATAACACAGAATTCTACAAATTACGAATAAAAATTTTAATTTCCCTTTCCTAGTGGTAGTTATTTCTTTACTAAAAATATTTATTTTACTCAAAGGACGAAGGCCACGGCAGCCAGTTCCTATAATGTTATTAGTATGTAAATTTATTTACTATTAATAAATAAAAATAAAATAATTTATTTTACTCAGTACATTGGATACTTAACTTGATCAAATTTTCTGCTTTTTTTTATTATAAATATATATATTTCATAACAAAAACGAAATTTTTTTTCACAAGACAAATTTAAAATTGGCTTGATAATAGGGCATTTCACGTTAAGTGAACAGAGGAAACAAAAGTGAGGTCGTAGAATTTGTTTATATTTGGGTTAATTACACCTCTAGTGGGTATGAAAGCAACTATTTTTTATGATGTTTATTTTTCAAGTTATGCTATTTTAAATTTCTATTTTTTTTAAGTAGATTTTCTAATAGAAAAAAAATTTTTAAATATTACTCTTCGAAATTCGCACAGATCGTTCCTTTTGATAAAAAAAAATTATAAATTACACAGCTCTGTAAACGATACAAAGCACAAAGAACCATACAAAACACTCTTATAATTTATTTTCATTACCTGCTTGCTAAGCTAACGCAATCTTATCACTATATGTAAGTGACTGCACACATATATATTTTCAATATTGGATACCTGTTGTTGAGCAGTGTTAATATTATTAATTATTGAAAATTTTAGCCTGAAGTCAAAATTTCAAATGAGTTTTTCAAAAACTTCTCCAATTATTTTTTAATTTTTTTATTCCAAAAAAACAAATACTAAATATTCTAGAAGTTTCATAGTGTAATAGTTGCTAGTGAAATGCCTCTAATATTCCTAGAAATTTTAATATTTTTTAAAGAAATCAATACTTAATTAATTTTTTTTGTTTTTGGCATCAAATTCAATTTAAAAAAAATTAATTAAAAAATTTATTTTTTTTACCATAAAGAAAAATATAATTTGCAATTTAAACATTTTAATTATTCCGTGTCATTTCAAAAAAAATATTTCATGGGGAGCTTTACCTGTGCACAATATCTATCTCTACCTCATAATTTCTGTGTGTATGTATGTGTGACAAAAAATTATGCATAAACATTAACTTAGACGTACATCACTTTAACGGCTTATGCTTTTTAGCTACTTTAGATATTTTCACAACCAACAAAACCACAAAAAAAGCGGGTAGAGCTATGCAGACAACAATATGATTTAAATAGAAAATTTCAAAGAAAATAAAAGAAGCTAAAAAAAAGTGACACATTTATTAAAATACATGCACGCAAACAAATATGCAAGTTATATGACTACACAATCACACTCGCTCATATACATACTCATTCCCAAAGACACACATACACAACCAACCAAAAAGACAAAGTAACACGCTCTTATAAAGACGCATGCTGGTAAATATAAATGAGCATGTAAGTGAAGGTGTGTGTGACACAGCTTTCGCGGCAAACATATTTTATAGCAACACATTTATAATAAAACTTATTCACAGTTACTGGAAATTTTTGTATGCATGTGTCGCTATTTGTTTCCTTATAGTGTAAAAGTCATATGAGTATAGCGTCACCTGAAACACAAACGATCTTTGTATGTAAAAGTTCGACTCAATGCATTATGCATTATGAGAAAATGTTTTAAAGAAGAATTACATTTATTTTATACGCGTTTGTCGGGAATTTTTTTTTTAATCTCAGAAAATATTTAATACAATCGTACCGCACCCATCAAATCTTGGAATTTTTAATGAATAATAGACTTAGAAAATATTTGTAACATGAAAGTAGTATCAAAATAAAACTTTCTCATAATGCTAATTCTAATCCAATCCTGTAGGGTAATAGTAAAAATTACGCAAGCAATAGCGAGAAGAAGTTAGCTTTATATGCAGCTATAAACAGAAGCACACTCACGTATTTACTCTATTTCTGTGTATGTGTGGTTTATGTACCTGTAAAGGCAATTTTCAAGTGTTAGGCAGTGCGACTTTTTAATACATACCCCATCCTGTCTACTATTATTTTTATGGCATTTACATTTTTCTTTTTTTTTTCTTTTTCATGCAAAATGATAACATACATTTTTGTAGTTTCGTAAATATTTCGTTATTTTTTTAAGGGTGACAGGTAAATGTAACTTGATATATGTGTTTCCATGGAGGGATGTAAAAAAAATATGCGATGATATATTGCGAACCTAAATATTTTGAGGTTCTCTTGTGATTAAATTTTATTATGCATCATAAAGATATTTCAGTTAAGGTAAGTGAATTGTTGATATTGAAATGAAGTAAAAAAAATTTGAAAAAATTATTTAAAAAATTAAAATAAGGGTCAAAGTTCTCTTCTCTGCTCTTCTCTTCTCTTCTCTTCTCTTCTCTTCTCTTCTCTTCTCTTCTCTTCTCTTCTCTTCTCTTCTCTTCTCTTCTCTTCTCTTCTCTTCTCTTCTCTTCTCTTCTCTTCTCTTCTCTTCTCTTCTCTTCTCTTCTCTTCTCTTCTCTTCTCTTCTCTTCTCTTCTCTTCTCTTCTCTTCTCTTCTCTTCTCTTCTCTTCTCTTCTCTTCTCTTCTCTTCTCTTCTCTTCTATTCTCTTCTCTTCTCTTCTCTTCTCTTCTCTTCTCTTCTATTTTCTTCGTCACCACTTCTTTTTATCCCACTGCTTTCTATTTTCTATTTTTATCGCCATATTTCTTAATTTTTCCCTCCTATGCAGGTATCACAAAGGGACCACATCAGAGAACCCTAACTGTGTGTTTTGTTCGTCCTGTGCAACCTAACCTCACGTAGACTGACCATGTCAATACGAGTTCCACAATTTCCCTTTAAATATTTTAGGCAGTTTTTTTCATTTTTTCAAAATGTGTTGCCTATTTACTTACTAAAACAAACAAACACACAACTATGTGCTTACATATTAATGACTTGTAACATAACATAAAAACAATAAAATAAAACTAAACTAAACAACACATGTGGGTTTCAAATAAAAAAAATTGACTGACACCCTCTTCAACTAAAGTTAACTAAGAAAACTAAAATAAAATTTTGAATTTTTTTGTCGGCATCATATTGTAATAAATATATGTAGCTGTGTGAGTGTGTAAATTACTTATCAAAAAAAAAAGTTTAAGTGAACATATTGTTATGCTGATGTAATATTTACATGACAACAACAAACAATTTATTTTTATATCCTGCCAACAACTCGTATGTTTATAAAAGAAATAAAACACAAACTAGCATATTTCTTAAGAGTCTTCTATGAAGAAAAAAATGCCAGATTTAAAAATAGAGTTCAAAGATGGTAAACTTTTGAAGTTATTCAGATTTAAAAAAAAAATAATATTTTGCTGGTCTAACAAAATTTTAAAACCCTGCAACTAAATCTTCTATATTAGAAATTCACTATTATTTAAATATGCAAATTGAAACCTCACAAGCAATTCGTTTATGCGAATGCCATGGTCAAGGCTTCTTTAAGGAAAAAAAAATTATGAATGAAATGAGTAAAATAGGAAGCAGAAACAACAAAAAGAAACGTAAAATAAAATAAGTACTTCTCGGCAAATAATTGTATGTCTAACATGAATTGTATTACATAAAAATAATTTAAAGAATACTACAATACAATTATGTTGTATTTTAATAAAAAATTTAACTAATCTAAGCGAATATTTCTTTAAAATATATAAACGTATATGTAGTTGACATAGTGGTTATACTTATTTCAACAAATATTTGTATAATATGACCGTACCTTTATAGACTGTACAACGATACTCTCTAGGTCCCGATACATATGCTCTAGTTATAATAAAAAAAACTCAATTTGCAGATTTTTTAAATTGTCCACATCTTTCTTTTCTTAAGTGAAAAAAAAAATTGTTTTTGAAGTATCGATAACAAACTAATTTCATTTGTGAAAGAAGCATTAAAGTCTTTTGTTTATTTTCTTTGTAATTTTGTAAAATTCTAAGAAATTGAAAGTAAAAATAAATTTTATATTTTATTTTTTTGGGTAATGCCGAGCAAGTTCTAGTTAGTAGAATTAGTAAAAAATAAACTTGGATGAGCAGGTTTAATACAATTTAAAAATTTTTATGACTCACTTAAGCTGTTATTTTTGGAAGTTATCAAATGCTTCGTTTTTGCTAATTAAGTCGTAAGGTAGCTCGTGAGTACATTTTATAATATTTTTATGTTACCTTGCAAATAAATTCTAAAATAAATATTTTATTTTCCAAGAAATAAATTTTGTTATTTTTTTTACCACAATTGCCAGCCAATAAGCAATAATTCTGTCTACATTTTAATATTTTTTATGTCTGTAAGATTTGAAATAAATACTTTAAAGTATTAAATTTATGAAAACAAATATAAAAATTAAATTACCAACATCAACAGCATTAACAAATAACTTAATCCAAAAAAAACAATATAAAAAAAATAACATGACAAAACGTCAGACGCATATTCAAGTACGAAAGGAAACAGCGAGTGAACTTTATTTAGAAGCAGATGACAATATTATAGGAACAAAGTAAAAATAATTTGATTGCTGTCAAGAGTTTTCTGCCGACGGACATCAGTAAAGTAACTAAAATTGTTGTATTGCAAAAACCATATAGATTTAAAATGGGCTTAAAAGAATTTTCAATGAAAATATGATTTTGCTAAAAATTTTTTAAAGGTGACCTCTAATTTTTCTTTACAAAACAGTACAACACAAAACTAAAATTTTTTTGTTTTACTTTGTGGTTAACGATGGGAGTACTAATGCGGCACAAAGTTTATTCTCTTGATTTTTCTTTGACTTACTGGTATGATAATATAACTTTAGCTACGATCACATCTACATTACGTTTTTATATATTTTTTAAAAAAATAATCGCTTAGATTAGTTTAATTATTTTATTAAAATATTCAATGACTATAACAATATTTTCCAGAAAGTAGTGGTTACGCTTATTTTGACAAATATTTGTGTAATGTCACCTCAAAGCTTAAAAGTGGTTTGTAAAAGAAATTGTAAAATTTTGATGTAAAATTTTTTTGAATTTCGCACGTGTAGAAAACACAGACAGTAAAAATCTTATCAAAAACTACGAGTAATTTAACAACTTTTTGGTTCTTAAACTTAAAGCTTATGATAAGGTTTGATATTGTGGGCTCGACTGAGAAAAACTTATATGATATTTTCAGCTGACAAAGCATGTGGCATCAGCTGTTTTTTCTGACGTTAAGTACATTGAACAGAAAAAAGTTAGTTTGACAAGTTAAGGGTGGGGCAAAAATTACGCTACCATTTTGATTGCCTATAACTTTGTCACAGAAAAGATAAGTAAGTTTGGTTTTTATAAAAACCAACTTTTGCCTCAATTTGTACATGATTTAAATACGGCTTTTTAAACTCTTAACCTTCAAACGTTATCTAATTTAAAAGCTGCATCAACTCTGCTCTTAAATAAATTCCTCTCACTGCTGTCCTTGTTTTATAGTAAAAAAAATTTTTTTTATCATTTTTATCTGCTTAAAATGATGACACTTTTACTCAAAAGTCAAGTCATGAAAATAATGCAGTATTTCTTTCTCGTCTCTATTTTATTCAGCTTTTTATCGAATAATTCCAATATTGCCTGGTTGTTTATTGAAAGTAAGAAAAAAATTATTTAAATGTGAAATTTCAAGTCTCTTATTCTTTTTTGTTGATTCTCTTACATTTGTTTTGCTTTCATCTTGGTGTTTATATGAAAAATATAAATTTCAGTTGCGAAAATTGTCTACATGAAAGACTTGCTGTTTGGTTTCCAAATAAAAATCAAATTAAATTAAAGAGTTTCAGGCTACTTCTGATATTCGAGTTTTGTTTTTATTGCAGTCATAAAAAAATTTAATAATTTATATGAAAAATTTATTTTATTGAAAATGAATTTCTGTCACCTTGTGAAACCAGCAAAAAGTGTTAAGTTTTATTACAAGCGTATGAAAGACCATTTCCTATTATATGATTATATTTGTAGATGCTACACAAAAAACCAGTCTTTCAGCTGCTTAATAATTCTGAAAATGCTTGTTTGCTATTTTAAGCCCATCGATTGAAAAATTATTTTCGACTTGATAAAAAACAAATCGAAAATTTGAGGTAAATCAATTAAAACAATTTTTAGATTTACTTTTACACTTTTTCTTCACAGATTTCAACATTTTTCTTATCAAGAGAAAAGTAACCAGTAGTCGTACTGGTTACTGTACTGAGGGGTCGCAAAGTTTGAGTGAAAATCGTTAATAAAAAAGTTAAGTTCAAGAGTTGAAAAAAGTATTTAAAATAATTCGAATAACCAATATGAATCTACTGAGCTTAATCTTGTTTTTAACTAAAAATAAAAGCATAAAGAAAGCCATGACTACCACCCAGAAACTGACAACCAACGGCATCATGGATACGAATAACCTGGAGATAAGACAGTGTCAACTGATATGACCGTTTTTCAAAAAATTAGTGCCACAACAAAGTATGCGTTACTAACGAATTAACTGATAAATAAATTTCGTACACAAACTTTGTTTTCTACTTTATTTTTTTCCTTTTGATGATTCTCATCTTTCTTCATGAAATTGTTATGCTTGAGTTTTAGTAAACATTTTATTGTTGACATTAAAATTATTAATAAAATGCGTTTTTATAAAAATATTTGTTAAGAAGATTATATTTCATAGCAGACACACACACACAAACAAATGTTAAATATTAATAAATAACGGATATTAAATGTGTGCCAGTACACATAATTAACTGAATCGTGACAAAAACAAGCAATAACTTTGACAACGAATGACAATGAAAAAATCAATTAATGGCAGGAACTAAGGAGCGCTAACCAATAAACAAAAGTGGTATTCTTTATCAAACAACAACAAAACAAAAACAAATATTTGTATAAAAATAATAATTTTTTTCTTCGTTCATAAATAAAAGAAGAAGAAAAAAGGCAATCGTTTGGGAAAATAAACAACCAGCAAAACAAAAAAGTAAATATTTAGTGAAAAATAAATTGCGGGAGACCACTTCATCATTCTAAATATTAAGCGCTCATTCACTACTCAGAAATAATTATTTAAAAAATAGGTTTTTGAAATTAAACTTAAAAAAACATTATTTTATTTATTTATTTGTTGTATGTTGCATTTGTTTTTTTATTATAAATTTTTTAATTTTTATTTTCATTTAAAGATTAATTTCAATTGAAAAATGCAGTTGAAGTCCAGGTTTGTGAATTTAATGATTTAATTTTAATTATTTTTTTTTTATTTAATAAAATATTTCGTTAATTGAGTTGTTATTTTTGAAAGTGCTACAAGTCCACTTTCTTTAAAAAAATGTAGTAAGATAGTGTCTATATGTTTTTTTCTTAAAATTGGACTTATACCACTTTAATAATAACAGCTCAGTTTTTTTTTAATTTGCAGACGACACACGAAAAAAATTAAACATATTTAGATTTAAGCCTGAAATAATGCTTTGAAATAATTTATTTAAGCCCCTGCAAATAATGCTTTATAAAGTAGTGAATGACTTTTTTAATGAATAAAAATCTACTTGTGCATTCACTCTCTATACTCTTAGGATCCTGACTTACGTAATAAAAGACCAAGCCGGGTAAAACCGGGCAAAAACACTTAATAAGTTATAAGTTAAGAGTATAAAAATAAATTAAAAATCAATATCGTCTGCTTTAGGCATTAAAGATTTCAATTGCATTAACTGCACAGATTTGCTTTTAAACTTTAAACATACCAACGTAAACACACTTTATTACATGTGTTTGTAATTATGCTCTTGTACACTTGTGTGTGTTTTTGCTTTCAAGTGGCTCTATTTCAATTCATTCAAATTGATTGACTTGAAAATGTTTTGGGTGATAAAATTGTCAATTATTTAAGTTTATGCTGTACAAAATGGCAACATAATTTATGATAATTTAATAATACTTCAAACTGAAATGAATTATTGTTATAATAATGTAATAATCATTTCACAATTAATAATTATTGTCATTTTATTATTACATAAATGCAATGTTGCATTTAGTTATTAATAAGTTGTTGGTTGAGGGTACATTTGTTTGTGGCTGTGTATGTGTTTGCGTGTGTGTTTTAGTCGTATTAGAAATTTATTTGAAATTTTAATTTGATTGTTATTTCATGTTCTTTGTGTAGTTTCGCCAATGGTGCTTAGCAAATAAATAAACAAATAAAACTTTTTTACTGAAACAATAATACTTGCTAATTATGTAAAATTAATTTAAATTTATTTGACAGTCTTGGTCATATAGTTTGTTCGATGACCACTAACAAATTTAAATTTATAACAACAACATACTATGAGTCAAGAGAAAATCTTTAAGAATCTTGGTCTTTATAAATAAATAATTTTCATTCAATAACAAACAATTTACAAGCACATTATTTTCTGGGCATTATTGCAAAATTGTATGAACTTTTTTTCCAATTAATGATGAAAAAAAAATATTTTTTTTAACACACATAAACACACAATTACTGCTTTTCTCTGCTTGAAAATATTCACAAATAAACTTTTCCTTTTTTTCTTTTGATAAATTTAATGCTACAACATTAACAAAATGGCAACAAACATTTCAATTTAGTTTGCAACTACATTTTTGCGATTTTTTTCCTTTCATTAGGAATTCCTCATCGTTCCTGTAAGCCTTACTTACCACAAGTTTTTTATAAATTACTGAATCTTAACAGAAAAAAATATAAGGGAGAGAAAAAAAACTATTTTATAAATAATTTTTTATTTGTTTCCCTAAAGAAAGGGGAAATTTTGCAAAGTAAACTGAAGAAAAAAAAAGAATTTTTCAAGCACTTTAATGCAAATTGTTGTCAAGTATTACCGCAAGATGTTTTATTGACACAAATGGCAATTTATGGAATTGAGAATTAAAATGTTTAAAACATTTTACATCAATTGCAAAATTTTTTAATACACTCGCATTTCAACTACAATTTTAGTTTATTTTTGCCAACTTTTTAAATTTGAAAATACAGTAGAGTTTCGTTATGGTATCCATTTAGTTGCGTTATAAAGTTTAAAACAGATTAAAACCAGCTATCAGGCTGTAACTAAACTAAGCTGTTCTTTATAAATAGATGCACCTGCAATATATTTCTCATTAATTTGTTTCTTTTTCAATAAGAAAACTTCTAAACTGGTTGAAGTGTTACATCAAATAAAAAAATATAAAAAGAAAATTTCACAAAATTATAGAAACTGAAATTTAGCTAAAAACAAGTTAAATTCGGCTGTACCGAATCTTATACAATATTCAATGTGTCAGCAAAATATTACTATTTTTCCCTTTCCACAGCGTTCTAAAATATCAAAAACTTACAAAAACATTAAGTGAGTGAAGATAAATATGCCGAGCTAAATATGTTTTAACGTAACCCCATAGAGGGTTACGAGATGGGACGTATATAATTTTAAAGGAGAAGTCGTCCAAATTTGTAATCTAGTGAACAAGTACTCAGAAAAATCTTTGGATTATTTTTAAAAAAATTTTTGAAATTCCCTTCAACCCCAGTACTTTTCCTCTGATGAATTTTTATCATTCCTCATTTTGGAATTTGGTTTTGCTAAAACCAAGCTGGAATGAAATTTGAAAGTTCTATGCTTTCTGGAAGTGTTTTAACATTTACGCGAAGTTTCATAGTTTTCAGAATAACAGCACTGGAGTATATGAAAGTTTCAAAATAATTTTAAAATATCCAAAGTAATATCTGAATATTTGGTTGGTAGGTTACAAATATAGATGATCTCTGCTAAAGACGTATTTGATAAATATGCCATTAATACTGAAAATATATATACAAATACTAAAAAACCTGATGGGGTACGTTAAAACATATTTAACGCGGCATATTTATCTTCACTCATTTAATTTTTTTCTATGGTTGTGATATTATAGAAGAATGTGGAAAGTGAAAAATATTAATAATTCCCTTACAGAGTGAAGGGTATATAAGCCGAATTTAATTTGTTTTAAACTATTTTTAAATTTTAAATTAAAATAAATAAAAAAAACCTTCAGGTTCTCTGTTATAATTTTTATAAAGCATCATGTAGACCGCTTAGCACTTTATCCGCTTTATAGAGTGTATGGATGATCGAGTATAACAATTTAATAAAATAAAAAAAAATTTTAAATATTTTTTTTTATAAAATGTAAAATTGCTTGTACATAAAACAAATTTGCCTTCAATTATTTATTTTTGTTATTGAAATGTCTGTTCTTGAAATCAGTAGTTTGTTAAAAATTTAGTAATTCAATACAACTTAATTGAACTGTTGAAACTTTCATTTGAAGTACAACAAATATCGATAGAAATCAATGGGCACCAGTTCACATGCAGCAACTTGCCTTGGGCAAGTTCTAATTTGCAAGGAGAATAGTAAAAGTACGATGTGTGTAAAATAGTAAACAAAATCAAAATGCTCAGAAGCCGGTAGCATTACTTTGCAATAGCAACGCTCATCTACAAACAATTAATGCTCAACTGCAGGGCTCTAAAAACTTGGTCATTCAAAATTATGTGCCGCATATTTGAATAAAGTTTCATTTTTTTTTTTTAATTTTGCGAGTGTAGTAAGTAAGTGAGATGCTTAAAATCAATAATCGTGTAAAGTTGGTTGTTTCTTTTTTTGATTTTCTATTTTTCAAACGTCATGTAATTTAAATGTTTCCATACACCAGCTGCAACATAATCCATCACACAAAAATCAGTTTGTCCAACAATAGCAAATAGCAGGAAGAAGAAAAAAGGAGCTGCAAGTTATATTTTTGCAGGAGACACTCAATGTTCTGCTAATTTCAGTTTGCTAACAAACCTAAGCCCATCGATTGCTGCTTGACTTGATGAGAATGTTGGTTTTTTTTTTTGTTTGCTTGACTAGCTTTATATTTGACACTTGACACAACAACATAAGCTGATGCAATCCCAACCAATAACCGAAGGCGCTAACACAACTTTGAAAGAAAATGAATTCGACTCTGTTATGATTTTCGATTAGCTGAATTTAATAATGTAAAGCCTCCGACGTTAAATAACTGTATTTGTTTTGTAGTTGTTTTTTTTTTTTTTTTTTTTTTGATAATTTAATTCCCTGTCGACGGGGACCCCCTATATGTTTTTGTATGAACACAAATTATTAGAAAAACTAGTAGACACATAGTTAAGCTTAGAATCAAGCTCCACTGAGCATCCTCTGCCAAATAAGGTGATTCAACCAAAACTCTCCATGGGAATTTTAAATAAAACAAAAAGTTTTCGGAGAATTATTTTAGTGTTTTTTAAATTGATCTTAAATTTTTTTTGAAACTCCCTCAGCACTATTGCTTTGAGGGATTACGAGATGCAAAACATACCATTTTAAAATTGAGGTCGTCTTAATTTGTAGTTTTTATTTTATAATGTAAAACAAAAATTGCCATATTCATTTAATTAATTAATTTTTTTTTGTTTTGTATATTAAAGAATCAACTGAAATTAAAGTTATTTGGGCAAGTTTTTTTTTTCAATTTTTCTTTTTTAATTATAAAAACCTCTGTTGAATTGTCGAATTTCCGCATGATAATACAAGCTTTAAGCAATTAATTTTACAGTTTTACCTCTTTTTATTTAAGTTTCTATTTCACTTACTGCCCAAACCAACGAAAGCTACTTTCGCACATTTTTAACATTTTCTTTTTTACTTTATTTCAATTTGCCAAAACGTGCAGCAGCAAGAAATATTTCACGTCTAGAATTCAAAGAAATAATAATTTAAATGGATTTAAAATATGTGTGTGTGCGTGTGTGTATGGGCAGGTGTGTAGCCTATAAATAAATACAAAATGATTATTTTCCCTCACATCATTTAAAGCAACAAAAGAAAGTAAAGCAAAAAGAAAATCCAATTACAGATGTGTGAAATAATGTTTAGGGGTGAAAGAACAAACAAATTCAATTTGTTTATAACGAACGAAATAACTTCTTTGTTAATCTTAAAAGATGCTTAATAAATTATATAATCACTTGCTGGAGAGCTACAGAGACACACAATACAAATTTGAAATTACAAACGTAACAACGAACACACATTTATTTACAATTTCGTGTCAAAGTATAAATTATGAGGAAAAAGTAAGAAAAGAAAATCTGTTAGGGACATTGCACGAGTCGTGTACTTTGTGAGACTAGTGTTCTAGGTTTTGTTTTGTTTTCATTTTAAAACTTCTTTTACTTCCTGGTATAGTCGCGTGAATAAGTTTGCCAACACGCACACTTGCACACACATGCTGTTGTGTTGCTGTATGGGTTTACATGACCCGTTATGAGCATAATTTATGTTTATATTATGCACATACTGGCACGTTTCCTGGGCTGCTGTATGTTTTCCCATGAAGTATTTTTTTTTTTTATTAGAAAGCCGGCAAGTGCAAGCGAATATACGACTAGCTACAAGTGCGAGCATGTACAAATGAAGATGGCATCGTTAAAAGTTTTAGTTGGCCCTTTTTTATCTTTTTCGTTGCTTATGCTTTTTTTTTCTAACACCTTAGAATAAGCTTAGTTTGTATGTAGTGGAAGTAGAATCTCATTTAAGAACGAAGGCCCGTAAAAGGAAATAAATGTTCTGACAAATTTATGGCTTTATCTCTCAAGCAATCTTTGCTTTTCCTGTTTATTCTTCTCTATTTTGCTTAAGCCTCTAGTTAACGCATTAAAAACATAAAACTGGAAAATACTGAATCTTTTAAAGGCCTCTGCTTTGGTTGTTGTGAAAAACAATAAAAAGAACCTTCAGCAAGTAAAAGGCAAACTTGTATTCATTGACAGCCTGAGAAAACTTAAAAAAGGAAATTAAAAAAGGAAATTGTTGATGCATTTTGAGTCTTATTTATGAAAGTCTCATTTATTTAAATCTTGTACAAGTAGTTTGATTTTCTCAAGTTAAATTTTTTATAAAATTTTCTAAAAGAACGTGCGGCTTTCACAATGCAGGTCTTCAAGTAGCCCAGAAATTGTATATGAAAAATACTGAAAAAATTTTCTAGACAAACATTTTTGTAATCAATTTATAACTGCTTTCGGCTTACACTAAAAGAAATTTAATTCATAATTCCAAGGAAAATAGTTTCATTGCTTCAATGAATATTTACATTTCGTTAGTACTATTGTTTCATTAAGTTAAAGAATACTTTATTTAATTCATTAAATATAAAAAAAAAAATTTTTCATTAGATTAAAGAAAAAATTCAAAGTGGATATGAAGTAAATTCTCTCAGGGTATATTGAAAAGTTGGAGTGATATATCAATATAAAAATAAATTCATACAATACGACCTCAAGCTTAATACAGTAGCCATTTTAATTATATTGAAAAGGTTATATAAGCACATTTATGTAAACAAAATTCATTTTTTGTTTGTTTTATAAGGTTTTGTGTGAAATTTGGTAATTTAGTTTCTATACTCAAAAAGATGTGAGCTGGTACTTAATTTAAGCCTGAAATCATGCTTTAAAATATGTTATTTAACGCTTTAGTTGGTACCTCTGCTAATAATACTAGCAAAGGCGTGAGTCCCTTTATCAAGTAGAAAGTTTTTTTTAACATTTAAAATTCTATTTGAAAGCAGATTTCTCTAAAATTTGGTATATACGCTCTATAAGAATACCGACGCACGTTAGAAAAAAAAACCTAGACGTAAATTTTACGTACATTAGTAATATAATTATTATAATTGCCACGCCAACTTTTATTTGTTTTCTAATGAGTGAAAGCGTATTTTGCAAAACGCATATTAAAGGCATTTTGTGGTTACCGTACAAGACCGGGTACAAGCAGCTAAACTTAAAACAAATGTCTTTTTAATGAGTCTCATTATATATATTTGATAGATTAATTACATCTTTATTATTATTTCCCAGTAGAGAATTATTAAAACACAAGAAAAAGTCCAATTAATTTAATTTTTCGTTTTAAGCTTCAGCCTGTTACCAGCCAGCAGATACTTCCCATTACATGAAGTAAAAGGAATCCAGCAGTAGAGTAGCTGAGATTAATCATATTTATTTAGGTTAACCTACACATATTTACTTAAACACAAACATATTTTTTACACCAACGCCTACCTTTCGGTAAATGTTTTAATTCGGTACTACTGCTTTGCTTTTACTCAAACTTTATTTTGCTAAGCTGCCAGTAGTTGTTAAAATAGAATTGGCAAGCAAGAAAAATAAATAAATAAAAAACATACGTCTTCACTTCTAAACTATTAACTTTAACTTTTTCCCATTAAACTTCTCTTGAGAAGTTTGTCACAAGTGATTTACGTGAATCTGGAATTTCAGATAGAGGATTAAGCCACAAACATTTTTGTTTTTTTATCAGTTTGCCATCAAGCTTTATGAGTTTTGTGAGTAATATTTTATGGGTATTTCTCTTGTATGCTGCTTTCGTTTATCTCAAGTCATATTTCTTTTCAATTTTTTTTTTTTTTTCAAAAAAAAATATTTTTTAGAAAAATCACAAAAAAAATCTTCCACTTAAGAATTAAACAGATTTCTTGAAAAATAAATTTTTTTAAGAAGATCATAAGTAAGCCCGAACCATTACATTCGATAACGAATAAAATTCATCAAATTTGTAGTTGATTTAAAGGAAATAATTTAAAAGTTTTAATAAAACTTAATCTGCATGTTGAAAGCATTAATTTGGCCTCTGATTTTATTTCCCATTTGAATTAAATGCCAAATATTTTCCAAAAAATTATGATAAAAAAAAAGTTCCGCACAGGTACGCTACTATTGTAATTAAATAATTTTTTTTTCTCTAATTAAAGAATCACTTCATAAAAAAAATGAATAAATGAAATTTTCCTGGTAATTAGAAAATGAAACAAAAGTATAATCACAATAATAACAAGACAAACTCAAAGATAATTTATTACTAAACCATGGAAACCACAAAAGATGCTTATTATTGCACTTTTACTTGTAAAATAAATTTCTTAAAGGAAATTATAAAATTAAATTATTTAATTACATTTCATATTCACATTCACATACACAAAATCATGTTCACATTAATGGGTTATTGTATCGTGTATCATATTCGTACAGTTTCACACGTAAGACTCTTCTAAATGGATGATGAGGATGGAAAAGATGAACGTTTATTTTAAATGTTTGTGTATAAATTAATTTATGTGGGTGTGCATGTATGTGTGTGTGTGTGTGTGTGTAGGTCTGTTTTTTCTCATCATGCATTCGCTTCCATGTACGAAATTGCAATATTTATCTAGAATTAACATTTTCTAAAGAAGATATTAATTTGCATGTGTTTTTCTTGTCTTGTTAGTTCTTCTATAGAAAATGTAATTGAAATAAAAGGGAATAAATGAATTCACATGCATGTGAAAGGCATGTGGTGTACAGAAATGTATTTATACGTGTGTGTGTGTGGCAAATACAATATACCGTACAATTCAAATAAAGAGTGTTAAGGGGCTCAAATTTATTTGACATGAAATTTTCGTAAAAGCAAAATTGAAATAGAAAATGGATAATCAAAAAAGCAGCAGAAAAAATGCTGACAAATATAATTTGTTTCTTAAAACAAGTGAAACCCATATTTACTTCATAAAAAAGGATCATTGAGCTTGCAGCTTCAAGCTACTAATTTTTATTTATTTAAAAATTTCAGAGTCTAGAAAAGTTCTCTTCATGTTTATTTTTTAGCTGCCAGGGCGAGGTAGGGAAAATATTGCAGCCATATGATACTAAAGCGGTATTCTGTAATCTTAATTGGAGATATCAGAACATACTCGTATATTTTGTTATTGTGACAGTCTAATTTGGACCTGTTTTCGTTACTTAGAGCATGATTACCTATACCTAATCATTAAAAACTAATCTTAGAATTCTTAATGAATGCTAGTCTTACGAAGAATTTATAGCTTGAAAGTAAAGTCACAATAGGCCCAGTTAGGCCGCAGTAACCCCCTACTTTTCATCTTTATTTAATTCACATAAATCAACCAAATCTCCAGCTAATGTAATGGAGAAAAAATTGTTGCTGCTTAGAAACTGTTTTATTTCTCTAATGAAAATTGTTTCATTTGTTTTGGTTTGCATTTGTTCACAATTAAATATTAAATTTATATCTGCCACACAACAAATGCTGATTATGATGCCTAACATTTTGCTTTTTGTGCAAGAAATTTTCAAACAGAAATGAATTTTTAAGTAAAATATCTCAAATCCATAAAAGAAGGAATGAAAATAAAATTCAACTGGATTAATCAATTGAAAAGCATTAAGAGAAAGCAAGTGAACTGAGCACTTTTAAGCATTTCTTAGACCAGGAGCATATAGAGCAAGTTTAGTTGGGCAATTCTTTCTCAATTCTCTTTTAATATTACCGCTGTGTCTGCACACAGCAATTTGTTTCTGTCTCTTTTTTTACATCTTTATAAAAGATACGAAAAGATATCGAAAGGAAATTGCGGAGTACGAGCAAGTTTGTACCCCTTTCCATTCTTCTTTCCTCTCTCTCCTACAAAATTAAGAATTGCCCAGCTAAACTTGCCGTGTGTGGTCCTGGTGTTATTGATTTTATTTTTAATACTCATTAGCACATCTCTAGTTTATGTATTTTGATGCAAAGCAGTGCTTTTTAAAATTTTCTAAAAGATTTCACAAAAGATCATTGGCAGCTTAACAGTCGTACCTAAATTGGTTCGTCAAACTCTTTTTATCTGTCTCCAATTTTGTAGTGAAGTTGGCTGCAAACAATTTTTTTTTATTTCTTTTATTATTGTTGACTAGTAAAGACATTTTTTCTAGTTGTTTTTTTTTTTTAATTCACCGTTTTTGCTCATTTTGTTAGTCTCATTAAGTATATTTGACTAACATAAATGCTGCCAGCTTGCTGCTCTAATTTAGGTTGCGCTGTAAGGTAATTTAGGAGTGGCATTTCATTGAGCTGTAGAGTTGAGGACGTTTCCTTAAAAATTAAATTATGCACAGAAAGTTGCCTTATTGCTTTACAATTCATGAGTTTTTTTACGTAACACAAGCCGTCTTACTGGCTATAAATTTTTTAAGAAAAACACTAGATTTCTTTTAGTTATTTTCGTAAAAATTTTTCGGATAATTTGATTGGCTGGGCTCTTTAATTAAAAATAAATTAATTTTGCAACTAAATAAAATTTATTTAAAAATTTCTAACTTACGTTTTATTAAGTCATTATAGAGGACTACAATTTTGCTCTTTTAAAATTATTTCCGTTCTAGCAAACAGGGTTGTCATTGGAATCTGTTAACATCCTTAAAACACACAAGTTGTGTTGTTCAATGTGACAACAAATCAATTTTAAGTCGACTTAAGCTATTTTTCCATAGTACCACAGAATTATTTACTAAACCATTTTTGTTTGTTTTGAGTTTACTCGAATGCAAAAAACCTATAGCGCAAATCTCAAGCACATGAAACGTTTTATTTGAAAAATCAAAAAATTTACAAAGCAAGTGATGATGGAATATTGAAATGTTGCTGTGTGCTTTCATTTATTGAATAATACAAAATGTAAAATATTTTATTGTGTTAGTTGCCTTAAAGCTTTCAGCTGTTTCAACTGTTCAGTCGTGTGTGCATGTACGAGTATGGGAACGTCTAAAAAAAGGTTGTCAATTGAATAATTTTTTTTTATTTTCCGAAATCAAATTACTTATTTATTAAATCTCTACTGTTTGCATGGGTATGAGCATGTGTATATGTGTGTGCAAAATGGTTTCTGTAATATTTTCTGCTCTGTCTTCTGATCAATTTATTTGCGCTAACAAAATTTATAAAAAAAATTTTTTCACTCAAAGCTTTCCAGTACACAGGCACATAAAGGGTGTTTTTTATAGACGTATAGAACTTTAAATTGCAATAAAACAACGATGGATTATTCGATTGACATGAATTTTATTTATCCGAAAGATAATCTTGTGGCATTACATTTTAAATATGATTTCTGGCATATGACCGCCACGGCTGGCTCGGATGTAGTCCAATCTGGACGTCCAATTTTCGATGACTTTTTCCAACATACGGCGAATGTTGTTTTCCGCATAGACCAATGACTTTACATAGCCCCACAGAAAGTAGTCTAGCGGTTTTAAGTCACAAGATCTTGGAGGCCAATTCACTGGTCCAAAACGTGAAATTAGGCGGTCACCAAACATGTCTTTCAATAAATCGATTGTGGCACGAGCTGTGTGACATGTTCCGCCGTCTTGTTGCAACCACAGCTCCTGGACATCATGGTTGTTCAATTCAGGAATGAAAAAGTTAGTAATCATGGCTGTATACCGATCACCATTGACTGTAACGTTCTGCCCATCATCTTTTTTGAAGCAATACGGACCAATGATTCCACCAGCCCATAAAGCGCACCAAACAGTCAGTTTTTCTGGATGTAACGGTGTTTCGACATACACTTGAGGATTAGCGTCACTCCAAATGCGGCAGTTTTGTTTGTTGACGTAGCCATTCAACCAGAAGTGCGCTTTATCGCTAAGCAAAATTCGCTTATAAAAATCGGGAACAACGGCATTTATTTTCGGAATAAAATTGCACTATTTGCAAGCATTGTTCAGGCGTAAGTCTATTCATGATGAATTGCCAAACCAAACTGAGAATAAATCACTTGACAGCTGTTAAATCGGTCGTCATATTGAACAGTAATGCCAACTAAAAGTTTTATACGTTTATAAAAAATACCCTTTACATGCACACACACACATTCACAATGTCTAAGCAAATAAGATGAAACCATTTGAAAAATTAAAAAAAAAACAAGTAAAGTCATCATATAAGATTTAATATCGATATTACTTAAGCAAAAAATGTTTAAACACAAAAGTACTGGCACTTACACTCTCTAGCAAAATTTTAAACACATTTAATAACATTTTAGTAATCTCAAGTATGTTTCTTAAAATAAAATGTATTAAAAGTGATAAAAAAAAATAATAAAAAAAATCTTTTAGCAGGCTAGTGAAGGTATAATATTATGTTTTACTGTATTTTTTTTTTCTACAATCATTTAACATAACACAAAAAAAAAATTCTGATTAAAATCAACTAAACAAGCAATTCACTCTTTTTGTATGTTCATTTAAGTGGAAAACATTTTAATACATAAAAAGCTTAAAAATTATTTACAAGAATTTTAGTAAATTATTCGTTCTTATAAATTTATTATTATTTAATACATTTATAAGCTTGATTAATATTAAATAATAATTATTTACAAGTTTTGTTGTCTTCTAATAATTTCTTTATTTATGTGGGAGCCAGAAGCAATACAGGACCTGCTAAAACAGCCAGAAAAATGTATTCTTGCTGTGGCGGGATATTACCTATTACCGCTTGACCACAAGAAAAATAATAATAAAAGAGCCGTAAGTGAACTATTTTTTAAACAGAATTGATAAGCGTTTTGTGTTCCTTCCGAACTATTTCAGTACCTCGGACTAACTTTTCGCTCTATTTTTAAAACTTTTTTTTTTAATTTCAATTCCATTTTATATGGAAACACATTAACATTTAAAGTTCAATAAGGATATTGAAGGAAAACTACCCGAATGTTAAAATTTAATAAGAATTTCTTTCTCTTTTTTCTGTTTTATTAATCAATTATTCATTAACTTTTTTTAATAAAATTTATTAATTATTGCCAGGCCCCTTGCTTTTTTTAAAAAATATTTCCACAGAGCAATTCAGCTTTAACAATTAATTTTCATTTTATTTTTTATAAAAATTCTACAAAACGAATAATTTAACTACAGCTTAAAAAAATTTATTTGAAATAAAATATTAAAAAGAAATAAAATAAAACAAAACGAGCAGAAAACGAAATGCTTTATGGCCTTTCTTTTTTTTTTTATTTTTTATAATACTTTGGCCTCAAACTGAAAACATAAAGAGTTTTGCTCTTGTTTTAATATTCAGCTAGTAAAATATGCATTTCATGCCAGTGAATATTTCATGAGGCATCATCATCTCTTTTTTGTACTGTATCAAGTGGGGAAATGTCGTTCAGACAAATGTTTTCTGACAAAAAGAAGTAACACGAAAAATCAAAAAAAAAATTTACACCAAGTGGCCATTGGCATTTGTTAGAAATGTATGCCGATGAATGTAATTTTTTTTACATATTGTTAGGTGCGAGTAACATCATTTTAAATTTATGAACAACACTTCTGGGCATTAAGATTTTTATCACTTCAAGTAAAATTTTTTTGTTCTGTTATCAATCAACGTCTTGCTAAGCAACACAAGAGGCCATTGAACTTTTTATTACAAAATTTATTAAATCAAAAATTTTTTTCTTGGCATATAATCACCGAGGTTGTTGAGCCTTTATGACACAAACTTTATTGTCGTTTAAAAAAAAAATATTTAAAAACTTTTTAAATATTTTAAAATTAATTTTAAAAAAAATGCTCATCTTTGTCTTACGAAGCGTGGTGGCTTCGTAAAACAAAACAAAAATTATTTCAACCTACAATTATTCATGAATTACTTGAATCAATGAATTCTACCAGCAAATTAAAAATATTAAATAATTTTTTTATTTAATTTAATTTTCTCAAATTCATAAAAATTTACTTTGCAATGAAATAAAATTAGCTCTACTAAACATTTCTAAATTCTATTTGAAATTGTTGTATTGAAAACAGTTTTCAAAAACATTTCATTTGCATGATTCAAACCACATCTTTTTAAAAAAGATAATCTAATAAAATTTAATTTTTTTAATAAATCAACTGTTATTTTTGAAAGTGGAAAAATTTAAAGGTAATTTTACTAAGATATAGAGTTACATCTTACTAAAAACACTGCCAACTAAGTGGACTTATGTTACTTTCATTTTCAATACATATAAATGTAATTTTAAGCCAAGTAAATTTAAATTATTTAATTTAATTTTAATTTCAATTAAAAGGTTTTGCTTATTAAGCTTGAGGTTGCATTATAATTATTTTTATATCGATATTTCACTCCAAATAAATGGCAAAAAAACTAACAAATAAATAATAAATTTGGTTTTTATTGTAAAATTATTTATAAATTTTATTTTTTAAATTAGCAAATGCGCACTATAAATTTCACATGTCGAAAAATGTGATATTTTATTTTACCTCTTTTTTTCAACCATCGCCTTCCTTTTTCCAAATAGTCATTTAAATAAAACTTATTCTATGCTTTCGGTCTGCTTTTTTTTTCTCCCGCTCTCGCTGTTATATAAAGATTTATCTGTATTCTTGTCAATTCTTTATGTCCTTGCAAAATGTTAAGTCAATTAAAGTTAAATACCAACAGTGGTGCCCCTTTTAAAAAATTTACAATGAATCTTGCAAAAATACGAGTATAATAATAAAAAACGAAAGAAATACAAATGGATTTATTTTTATTAAATAAAAGAAACAACACACTTAAACACATTTGTAAAATGTATAGAAAAGTGAACTGTAACAACACAGTAACAACACAACTTCAATTCACATACTGGTGGTAGCAAATAAAATAAAACAAATTAAATTTTAACTACGCGCTACTCGTAGACACATACACACACAGTTGACTGTAACACCAAAATAAAATGTTGAAAAAAAAAGTATTTCTTAATGGGAAAACTTAAAACAAATAAATTTTACGGATTGAAATGAAACATAAACAAACAAACAAACAAAAAAGTACAAGAAATGTTTTACCATTTTGCATTTGTATACAAACAATTGCATTACAAACGAATAAAATGTGTTGGATGGGGTGGATTCAAGTGTGGTGTGGTAGAATGTAGAAGAACGAAAGCAAAAAAGGATTAACAATAATAATTTCATTTTGGTACACAGCTGGAAAAATGTTTTATATCCAATCAAACATATGGGGCCAACATACATTGCACACACACACATCCATGGGGACATACATTAACACAAGTACTTCTACTTTGGACAGATAGAAAAAAAACAGAAATTCTATAGATTTTTATCTGTAATGGTCGTATGGACAAATTATAATTGATTTTACATAGTGAAAACGTAAAAAATAAGAAGGAGAAGAAAGCAGCTTACGAAATTTTATTTAATTTGGCATCAGTCTCATTTTATATGGCGACATATTAAAGCTTTTCTTAATTGATTAAGAACAAAACTTTCTCCAGGAAGAAACTTCCGGAAAATATTCATAATATTTTCTCTGCACTGAAAAAAAACTTCGGTTGTGAGAACTAAATTTGTTACCAATCTAAAATCAAAAAAGGGTTAAATTACAGCATTCGATTTAGAAATTTTTATTTAGATCGATCCCTGTTCTGATAATTGATTTTTTTTAGTTTTAACCAGAAAAGCTCGATACATTTTCAAGAGAACTAGGACCTGTCTAGCTAAATGCGAACCAAAACTTCTTTTGCATAATTGTTTTGAAAACGAAAACGTTATACGAAAATTTATTTTTGTTTTTAATACAATTATGAGAAAGAGACTTTCGTTCGCAATTGGCTAAGCAGCCTCTAAATTTTTTTCTATTTTATTGAATCATCACAACTGAATTTATTATTGTTAGCAACTTTAGTTCTTTCAACCGAAGTTGTTACTTAAAAAGTTAACAAATGTCATAAGGAATAAAGATTTTCTAGCGTACGGGCTTTCAATTAAAAAATCTATTGAATTTTATTCCTTGATATTCCCACCATCCATTACACTAAAACCAACTTCGGTTGTGTGAATTGAATTTGTCACCAGTCAATTGTGATAATCAAATTTTTTAGTTGAAGAAGTCAAAATTCGATAAAACGGTCTAAAATTTAGTTCTCCCAATAATATTTAGAGCTGTACTTTGACTGAGTTTTTATTGAAATAAATAAAAAATTTAACTTTCTCAACAGAATTTGTGACTGAAAAGAAATTTAGTTCTCACAACCGAAGTTGTTTTGTTTCCCAATAATATTTAGAGCTGTACTTTGACTGAGTTTTTATTGAAATAAATAAAAAATTTAACTTTCTCAACAGAATTTGTGACTGAAAAGAAATTTAGTTCTCACAACCGAAGCTGTTTAGTTCTCCCAATAATATTTAGAGCTGTACTTTGACTGAGTTTTTATTGAAATAAATAAAAAATTTAACTTTCTCAACAGAATTTGTGACTGAAAAGAAATTTAGTTCTCACAACCGAAGCTGTTTAGTTCTCCCAATAATATTTAGAGCTGTACTTTGACTGAGTTTTTATTGAAATAAATAAAAAATTTAACTTTCTCAACTGAATTTGTGACTGAAAAGAAATTTAGTTCTCACAACCGAAGCTGTTTCCTCAGTTTTGTAATGTCTGCTTCAGGCAAATAAATGACAACAATAAAATAAATAAATAACAAGACAAGAATATCGGAGAAATCTGAAAAATCTGTCAGAAAGTGATTCGTATCCAACGTATATGTGTGACTTACATTTTTATTTAAAACTAAATAAGTCACGTGTTGTATTTACTAGCCAAAGGATATGTAGTGTTTCCAAAATTGTTATGCATTTCCATTAGGGCTACGCTTAAGCTCAAGGTATTTAACTCTTTCAGAACTGCATACAAACCAGTTAATTTAGTTGTTAGGAGTCTAAACAAAGAATTTTGAAGAAAAATCCAAAACAATTTTTGCCTTAAAAATTTAATTTTAGACAATTGTGACACATGTCGATGCTGAGGAACTGTTAAAGAGTTAATTCAATTTAAACACATAAAATCCACAAAAATTGTACACAAAATGTATCAAGTTTTTGGCTTGGCATTTATGGTCCTTAAATTTCTTTAATATTTCCCGCAGGCCTTTATTTAATTTTTTATTAAAATTATTTTGTAATTTATAAAATATTTATTAGCAAGCTCCCATAGAAAATAGTTTTGTCCTTGTTGCTGTTTTTGTTTCTAATAAATATTTAAATTCTCTTCAAGATAATGAAAAAATCAAATTGTTTGAATGCTTTTTTTTAATTTTTCAAACCTTCTCAACATTTTTAATAATTTATTTTTACAAAATATCACGAATATTGAATTATTTTAAATAAAAGTATTGATTGTGTATGTTGCCAGACACATACAGAGGCACACACACTAGATTGCATAAATTTTTCACTAACACAGATACAGAGTAAAATGTGAAATGTTACTTGAGGCATGAGTACCTGTATAACAAGCAAAAAACAGTTACAATATCACCAACAACAATGATAGCAGAGAGAGCCATTGTGTGATAAAATTTCTTTTAATGGGTTCGTGGCTATAAATTGTGAAGGTAAATCTCTTTAACGAGAAGTCGACATGCGATTGTAATAGCTATTGATTTTTTATTTAGTACACCTTCGTGCTCATTGACTCGTTCGTCAGACAGTAGTAAATCAGTCAGTTTTTCTGTTACAGTCATTGTAGAATTTTCTGATTGCCTTTATTTAATAGAGGAAGCAAATACAAAAAAAATTATTCACAAGTCCATAAGGTAAATCATTTTAGATTATTAATTCCAGAACTTTTAGTATCCCAGCGAAAAAAAAAAGTTCAGCTTCTCAGTAAAAATTTCTATAGAACTAAAATTAAATTTTTTTTACATCAGTGGAACTCTCGCTTAGAAGTATATTTTTAGGGAAAATATTTTTCTGGTAATTCTAAACTAATAAAATGTAAACAACTGTGATGCTAACTTTGCAGTAGTAGTGAATAGTTAGTCATTGGGTATGGTAACCTTCCGTGTGTGAAGCGAAATTCATACATTGTTGATGAATCCACTGACCACACTTAAAACATTCCAGCTTGTATTTATTATGTTGATTTCAACGTATATTTTAAGCACAACACGCTTTATTTCAAAACTAAAAGTTGACAACATTTAGCGACAGCTGTTTTCATACCTGTTTACACATATGGTATTTGTAAAGTGTTGTAGAAAATAGTAAAAATTGTGTGTAAATATTTTTTTTTTTATTTTGACAATTTTACAAGGGATACAAGAGACTTTACACTGAAGCACGAATTTCGCTATTATAACCAAGCCGAGGTGCTGCTGTTCACAGACTTAGAGCTATCAATTAACAAGTAACAAAAAGCCGGACAAAAATATTTGTCAAAATAAGCCTAACCACTACTTTTTGTCAAATAAATATTTTTATAGTCGAACATGACTTGTATTACAAGAAATGTATTCAAATAATACAATAACTCAAGCAGATTGTATTTAAATAAAAAATTATTTCTTCAAAATATATAATCTTCTATGTAGATGACATAGGGCTTGTGCTTATCTCGACTAATATTTGTTTAACATGATGGTAGCTTTACACACTAATGGACCTTAAAGTTAATAATTTTTAAAAATTCAGTAAATTTATTTTGTATTAAATAAGAAGAAACTTCCCCCACATTTTTATTATTATTTCAGTATCTATTAAGAAACTGGATTATTTAAAAAAAATTTAATTTTGCCCTCACCCTCCTGGGAATATTTAAAAAAGAATTAATTAAAGGGGTAACTTGTACTAATCATGTTTTCTGTTGATGGTTTTTTCTATGTTTTTGTGTTTCAAATCAAATTAAATTTTTTTAATTAAAATTGAAACTTAATTTGTAACAGATTATTTTAAAATAATTTACAGAGAAAAAGTAAACTTTTACTAGGGAAAATTATTTTAAAAATATAGTTGTGGGCATTTGGTCATTTACACAATGAAAATTAAATGAAAAAGTTTTTAAAATCAAAATAATGTGTTATAATTTTAAGTGCACTATTTTTAAATATTTAGTTAGTGTTAATTTTAGCAGCTAAAAACACAAAGCGGTGCTTGACAAATTTTTTTAAAAAGTGGACATATCCCACTTTGAAAAATAACAAGGCCATTATTACAATTCGCCATTGGGTAAGGCTAGGACTTTACAAGTCGATAAGCTAAATGCTGAATGAAGTGTCCTTAATTTATCACTCAATATTGTTCAGATAACTTTCCTAACAAAATTCAAATTATAAACTCTGGATAAGTTGTAATGGTCTTAAGTATAGAAAATAATATCTGAACGTTGTATAATTAAAATGTTAAAATCCCAAATGAATGAATAAATTTTCTTTTTTATTATATTGTTACGTTTTTACTCTATCATAAAAACGTTAAAGTTTATTACGGTTCGGTATTGTAAAATAAAACACAAGTAATACACTTTTCAACACTTGTTGTAGTCAAACACTTTTATTATAACCATGTCAATGACACTTTTTTGTTTATTACACACCTTGTTGAATGTTTAACATCTCAACTAAAACTGATCATCCCTAGAAATGTCAGCATTGATTTTCAGCACAGCCTAAAGCCTTCTGGATATATCATTTTATAACACTTGAAGCTAACATAAAACCTATAAACTAACGTAAATCAATTTATAAAATTAAATAGAATGCATAATTTACTTGTGGCCGTTAACAGGCTTCAGTTAAATTAACTTGACAACCGCACATATTGATCAGACACGACTGTGACTGTCTTTGTAATATGCAAGAGTTAATTATAACCTCAACATGAACCTATAAGTTACACTGATATAAATACTACGCCTTTAACTCACACACAAGCATTACATACACAAATGAAACAACAAAGTGATATATAAATACAGTTTCTTATGAAAAATAATAACAGTGGAGCAACAGCATGATTTTTCGTAACAATACTTTTTCCATTTCCATATAGAGCTTTTTGTTCAATTATTCGTTTAATTTTATTTACTTCAAAATTAGTCTTTTAATCAATATATTTTTCTGGTTTCGTTGAAAAGCACTTTTTACCAATAACCTGTAAATTTAAAACACTTAATAATTTTTACTGCACAAACAAACAAAGGAAAGGTAGAATCAAAAGAATAAACTCTTTGAATATAAAACTATTTTGTTGTCTTGTTTGGTGTTTAATAGGTCATGTGATGCTGTGATGGATATTTTTCATTTGGTTGGTTATTTATGGAAATGTATGCATGTATGTTGCATTTAATTTATTGTTTTCTCAATAATGACAATTATATTTACAGGCACACGTACTACATTCTAAAAACTCATTTGTGTGTGAAATAACATTATTTGAAACTAAATTATAATTATGATGAGTGAAATGTCTACAATATCCATTCACACACACTCAGGCATACACATGGAAAGGAAAAGAAAATCAAAGAACCATTTTCATTGAAAATTACTTCTACACGCATTAGCGAACAACATTCAAAGCTCATACACACATAAATCTGAATCTGAAATCTAATCATGAGTTGGAAAAACAACAACATTTTTTTATAATCTTGCAACAAAATATGCATGACAGAATCTTTATTTATCCATCAATAGCTGGTCATTAATAAGCTAAATAAGAATTTTCTATATTTATTTTGTATTGCGCCACTGTTCAAGACTTAGAGATTTTTTAAGTTTGAAGTAAAATTAAACTCATCAGGTGCTGATATGCACTACAGAACAAATTAAACTTTACATAAACATTTGTTGCAAAGTGAAAAATGTTTCCAAACTCTTATATCATCAAGAAACAAGCCTTGCAATTCAGTGCAAAGCTCATGTTGGAAGATATGAAGGGCTTTCTCAATTTCTGTATAAATTGCTGAATAGGTGCGAAATTTGTAACCTTAAGCGATCACTGTCAGACTCAATACAACTTCACTCGTAATTTAAGGGATACATTCCCAAATAGCGTTAAATGGGAACAGAACAGACCCGCACCCGGTGAGGAGAAGAAGCTTATATGTCAGTACGAATTCTGCCTAAGAGAGAAGCTAGAAAAACACACAAACAACAGTCACATCTATATTCACTCGGACATTAGAGCGGCATTACTTACCCTCAGTGGCTTTGAGATAGAATCAAAACTGGTCTCGTGAATTGTTTACCATTTCTGAAGAAACTAGCATTTAATAAAAGGGTTCTTTTGATGTGAGTGTCAGGTCATTGAAAACGAAACGAACTCGCAAGAAAAAGAGGCGGCTAATATATAGATTCATTGGCTCATAACCATTCTGCAGACTGTCGTAGAGCTCTATCAAGCTCAGCTTTAAGGAGTGGCTCTAAATCGCAACAATTTAGGCTGGAAACAAAAGGTATGTATCAGGGTAGCGAAAACATTCATACCATTCTGAGCTCGGAAGACAACAAATAAATTACTTAGCTTAAAACGGTCAATGACTAGACATTGAAAAGTATTGAAACACTTGGCAAATAAGATTATCAGTCAAAATTACCTCTTCAGCTTATTTAACGAAGATGAAAAGGCAACGGAGCACATACTGTGTCACTGTAATGGATTAATTTGGAACATTACCTACAACCGCCGGAAATGGTGGACTAATAACCCAAGGAAGTCTTTAAATTCTTAATGCCTATTACACTCAGGAATAATTTGATTTGTTTCCGTCCCTCATTCTAATTCTATTTCTATATCATTTTTTACATGCCACCCAAAACAATTGTGCTTTTACTTTTGCTTTTGCTAAAGCAGAAATTTACTTTTTTTTATTCATTTTTCCAAAAGCGCTAATAAATAAATAAGCCGTTTGATTATTGGATTTCCCTTTTATTACGCTTTGTTTTCTTGCGGGTGCTATTTTAATTTCATTATAAAAAAATTGTTCGATTTTTATTCACTTAATCATAAATTACTTTTACGAAAACAATGGTTTTTCAAATATTTTTCAACAGCAACCAGCCTCCATTTGTTTCAGAAAATCATCTTGAAAATTAATGTGTCAAAAAACGTCTGCCTTTTTAATACAACAAGTAAATATTAGAAAGGCGGAAATTTTAAAATAACTTTTCATGTGCAACATTTTATTCTCAAGTCCACACACCCACATACACACACGCATGAGTTAACATGTCAATTTCTATGTATGTATTTTATTTATAAGTATGTGCGCTCAAGCATTGACATGTGTCAAAAGAAATTACTAACATTTAAGTTGTTTTAAATTACATGTGTCTTGTAATCATTTTAAAAACACAAGAAAGCTTTTTATTTCCTTGCTTTCTTTTCTTTGCCTCTACTTACCACCAAAATATTTAACAAAAAAAATTAAGTTCACTAAAAAAAAACTTAATTCACATACTTACATAAGCGAAGCTCAAGCTGTTTTAAAAGTAATCTTAAATTAGGCTAAAATGAAGACAGAAAAATAAAAAAAAGTCACAAAAATTAATTTAAAATTGGTTTTAAGAAGATACCGACTGTAGTGTGACTATGATTATAACCTATTGAATTTAAAATTCAAAGTTGAATTTTGTAACAATAATAAATTAAATTGCAGCAATGAACGTGTTTACTAAACATTTACGAACACACACAAACACAAATATCAAGTTACCTGCCTGCATAATACATGACTTGGCTACTTCTTCCATATAAATAAAATTAATTTTTTGGTTTTGTTTTTTCGCTATAAAAATTTGTGTTTTCCAATGGATTTTTCTGAAATTTTTTACCATTTATCTCTAAATTTCAAGGAAGGTCGCCATATACTTTTGAACTAGTCAGACCCACTTTACGCTCACGTTTACGCCCACTTTTGATGAAAACTGTTGTTAATTACAATTATATTTTTTAATCGATTTGTCTATTACCTTTTACATATGCTCACTACATCTTATATATATTTGGATTGACCATGCCCTCTTTTTAATAAAAAAATTAAATTTTTTAGTAATTAAAATCCTATTTTTCAATGAATTTTTCTGAAAATTGGTACATAAAGTTTTCATACTTAAATTAAGGCTGCCATATATTTCTGGACCGCCTATCCTCATTTTTCCACCTAATTTTGAAGCAAAAAAATTAAAAGGAGTCTTTAAATGATTAAAATTATATATTTTCATAAATTTTTCTGAAATTTGGTACATAAATTCTTTATAATTTAAGGAACCATGCCCAATGTTACACCTACTTTTTAAACGAAGTAATTAAAATTAAGTTAGTGAAGATAAATATGCCAAATTTATTGTATTTTAACGTAACCTTTTACATTTTTTAGTATTTGTAAATATGTTTTCAGTATTTATTACGAAAGACCGGACGAGACTGGGTAAAAAAATAGCCAGTTTTAAATAAATTACACCATGTAGTCAAATAGTTTCTGCAGGGTATTTACAAAAACTGCATACAACCACAAATACAAAAGAATAAAAGTGAAGAGTGTCCTTAAGCCCATAAACTTATGAAATTGTATTGATTGTTTAGTTAAAACACCATGAGAGAAAGTGAAGAATGTTCGTTTTGTATCAGAAATAAAATGATGAGTTTTCGCTCATAAGCACACACATACAAATACATCTGTATTTAAGGTCATTTCTGATATGCAGGTTGTTGCTGCAATTTGTCTGCATTGCAACACAAATTACAATTTCATAGATGTTTCCTATTTGTGTTTTTTGTTTTTTTTTTCTTTCTTAAGAACGTAAATTTACTGCACTGCAAGGAAGTGTAAACGTAATCAAGATAAATAACACAAAAAATTTGGAATAATTTTTGTCCAGCATGAACAAAAAAATATAGAGTTCAAGACAAGTTTGAAAAACAAAGTCACGCAATTTGTCATGCTTAAAAATATATTAACGATAAATCGAATAAAATATCTTTAAAGTAAAATAAAGTGTTAGAATTAGAAGAGAGAACAAGTTATCGAGATCGAGCAATTTTTATCGAAATTTTTTATACAAAAAAATTTTCATTCGATATCTAATACGACGATTTGACCCCTGGTCACAGCGGTTAGAATAAAGTATAGAACAACGTTTTAGGTAAAGTTGAGGGCATTACTATGAAAAATCTAAGCCTAAAAGTTATTCCACAACAAATCAACAAATGAGCTTTTATTTTTGAAAATAAAATGTGGCCCAACCATAATGCACTAATATCAAGCCCAAATTAATTTGACATTTCTTTTTTTCAGTATTTGACAAATTCAACCACAAAGAGGTACACAATTCAGCAGCTGTTTATTTACGTAAATTTGCTTTCAAATAAAAATGCATTTTGTGCACTTTGTGATTTCTTTTTTTGGTCAGGTAGCGGTTATTTTTAGTATATAAAATATTCGCTTAATTCATTTTTTTATTATCAAAAGTGGACTTATACCACTTTAAAAAATAAAAGCTCAATTTAAAAAAATATATTATTTCTGTTAAATAAAAACTATTAATCAAGAAAGTTTTGTAGATTATCTTCACTAGGTTCCAGAGAATCTGCACGGCCTGTAAAACCTTAAATTTAAAATATCCCTTTACCCACAAAAATTATTTTATTTCACTTATTTGCGTTTTGTTTTTGTTCGTACTTACATAAGTACGTCCTTAACATGACTTCAATTAAATCAAAGAAAGTAATAAGATTATTTTTATTAATTAGAAGTCTTTGTTTTCACCGGTCTTCCTACAGCAATTATTATTGAATTTCGTTTAAATTTGTCTACTACCATGCTAACATAATAAAGACACACACACACACACATACATATTCCATACCCTTAATTAAAGAGAAATCCATTATCTATTTTTGTGTTGGGATATCCTGCCTTTTGGCGATATACAATCATGTTACCAAAAAAAAAAATTAATCGAATGGAAAATAAATATATTGTAAAAGTTTGCTTTAAAAGCAAAAGGATTTTCTCTATCCTATTTTAATTAAATTTAAATTTAAAAAATTTCAAGTCAAGCCAAAAACTCTTAATGGTTTGGCACCTGTTAAATTGCAGCCATAAATTTGAACTTGAATTAGTGTTTTCCTGTTTTCACTTGTGTTTCAGTTGACCATTGCGACAACAGCTTGTATTATTTTGCAAATTGTTAACAAGGCGCTAAATTTCTAATAAAATAAAATTAAAAAAAAAGTAACATGTTATCGCGTTGTTCATGTTTATGTTGCCAATTATTTTTATTATTTAAATTTAACACAAAAATTTTTATTATTTTGTTTTGCACGGACTCAATTTAAAAAAATATAAACATTTTATTAAAAAAAGTAATTAAAATTATATTTTCAATAAGAAAGTATTATTTGTGGCTCATTGCTGGCAATAATTGTAAGTGATTCTCTATCGTTGTATTTCTTATCAAATTGCATCTCAATAAGCAGTATTTTTAAAGTTTTGAATAACAAATGAAAATCATAACTTTAATTATTATTTACAAGCAAACCTTCTAAACAAAAACAATTTAACACAATAATTATTTAACAAACAGAAAATTAGACAAAAATAATAACATTAGCAGTAACATTAACATAATAATCAGTAAAATAAATCTAAAGCAAACAAGTTACAAAAGAAGACAACAATAGGAAAATATTAAACAGAAATAAATTGTTATCAAACATTTTGTTAATATTTTGTATGCATAAATTATACACACACACATGCACACAAGCAAATTTTAATCATGTTGCTTGAATGATGTTTTATGTGTAGCAAAAACTGCAGAAAACTTTATTTTTTATAACGTGCGTAAAGACATCAAAAAATTTCATTTGTTGAAACCCATTTAAATTGTGTGAAAATTGTCTTTAAAAAAGCCAAAAAAAATGCTAAAATTATTAGTACATAATCACATCCCCAGTCACATTGTTTCTCATTATTTCAATTAAATTAAAAAAAAAAAAAATTCCTTAATTTAAAAATAAAACCCAAATGTTTGCTGGGAATATGTTTAAAACGTTTCCTTACTACGCAAACTATCACGTCTGTATTTTATCTATATTTTAGTAAATAAGAATAAATTTGACTTGTTTACTTATGTACGAGTACATATGTAGCGCCATACACACACACACACATATTTACAATACATTAAATACATTTATTTTGTTTTGTTTTCACACAGTAATAACAGTAAAAGTAATTACACATGAAAGAACGTGTACGTGAATGTGTTTGCGTAACACTTAACAGATACACACACAAATTTTCAATTACCGAAAGCACGGGGCTTATTAATTCCTAAAGGCAAAATGAGTTTCTTTGAAATATAATTAGGAATCCACTATTAAATATTTCACACAAAAACAGATCTAAACCCTGAATAAAAAGTTCCAGATCAATGACTACCAAGGTGATTGAGTAATACTTTCATTGAACAGATTTTTTCATTTTGTTTTTAATATTTCATTAGAATTTCGAGCAACTTTACTACTAAAAAAGATTTCTATTTTATTATATTCATTAAACATTCGAATATTCTCAGCCGTAAACTTAAAAATTCACAAAATCCCAGCAATTTTTCTAAAAAAAAAATCATCAGTTAGTTGATTAATAACACAGGCCCAGAGAATTAAATTTTTTAGTAGTCAATTTGAATACACAGGATTATAAACTTTACCCGCTATAAATTACAAAGTGCAGATTGCACTACGTACTTTGCAATAACTCGAGAACTAGCTTTCTGATAAAATTAAAAAAAAAACAGCTAAAAAACGGAAAAAAATAATCTTTAAATTATTTAAGTTAAATTTTTAACCAGTATTTTGGTTTCTAATATTTTTTTAAATTTTTTCAAAAATAAATTTTCTTCTTAATAAATTAAAAATTTTTTTTTAATTCATCAAAATTCTAAAAATAAAAAAAAATATAAATTTTGGTTTTAATATAAACTCTTTCATATGATACAAATAAAATAAGTCACATTTCATTGAAACTCATTTATAAGTTCTGAATTTATTCACAATTTGGTAGTAACACCTCAGACCCTGCGCCCTACAATTTTTTTACAAGTGATTTTTTATTTTAATATATAAAAAATGGAACTAAGTAACAAAAACAGATTAATATTTTATATGAACTAATTTTTCACAAATTAAAATATTTTAAATTTTGAGTAAAAAATTCATTATTTTCAATGATATCCTTGAGATACTCTACTTTCAATCTTATTCTTTTATTCTATGAAAATATTGTTTCTGAAGCCCTATTAGACGACATGCTCGGCATGTCAGCACGGTATGAGAAATGCCATGATGCTTTGTAAGAGCGAAAAATTGCTATTTAACATGCCGTGCATGATGACTTTCAAATTTTTTTGATATTTTTACTCTTTTTCATCACACACGTGAGCATAGAATAAAAAAAACTTAATAAAAAACTTTCACACAGAAGAAAGAAAAACACGCACTTCCAGTTTCACAGCAAACAAAATACTTAATTCACAAGCTTCAGTCTTATAAAAAAAAGTAAAAGACTTAAGACACGAACTTTAAAATTGTTTTCATTTTCTGCCCTTCACTGCTGTTTGTTTATTAAGCAAAATTTTGTCTCTCTCAAAACTTAAAAAAATGTCAAAATAAAATGTTTAATTGATTTAAACACAAATTTAATCAATCAAAATGTTTAAATTAATAAATTTTTTGTCAGTGTAAACACACTCGTATCTAGGCAAGACAATAATGTCGTAATAATACGAACCTCTATGCATGTTTGTATACAACTGTGTGTATGCACATGTATACTTTTTGTTTTTATTGTTGTTGTTGTTGTTGTTTTTGTTATTGTTAAATATTTTAGGCCATTTTATTCTTTTGTTGTGTAATTACTTATGTTTTCCTCTTTCCTAGTTTTGTTATGTTTTGTTGTTGTTGCTGCTGTTGCTGTTTTTGTGGTTTTTTGTCTTGTATTTTAACTAAATATTTCCGTAGAGCTTATATTACAGAAACACCACACACAACACACACACATTAACACACAAAACTAAGCAACACATTTACTTCGAAACTCGTACGGAAAACATTTGCTTGGACATTTTCATGTGAATGAAAATGTGTTTATGGCAAAACAAAAAAGTTTCATAAAATACAACACGTAGCCAAATAAATGTTGAAATATATATATATATATATGTGTGTGTGTATCTATTAGTAACCGTAATCACCATATCCAACCATGCAAAATTTCCCAAATCATGGTATGTGTTTCCTAATCTTAGCAGACATTTGCAAGTGGAAATGTGCATGTGTGTATGTGTGTTTGTATTTAAACACATGTAAAACAGCTTCATATTTTCTATTAATGTTTTAATTTTCAGTCCATTCTTCCTGCCATTATGCAAACAATAAATACATTTCTATTTGTCTGTCTGCCCGAAGCCATCAGACTAATAAATGTGCACAAAGCCTGTTTTAAGCATAATCTTAAACACTCGTTCTCGTACACACATTCAACCATTTTATTTTAATTCTTGTGTAGTTTGTAAAAGTAGATTTTTTTTTAGTTTAATTTTGCTTTGGTTAAGGAATTATTATGTTGTTTTTGTTACAATAAATTATGCTCACATATTTCTTCTATTTATTTTAATTTAGCTTTGCATTTCCTTGTATATTCAATGGTTTGCGTCTTTAATAAATTTTAATAACTCTAATCCTTGGGCAAGTACAGGGGCTTCCTTTGGTTTTAATAGAAAACAAATGTCAGTAGCGGTCTAAGTGGTGCTGTGAGTCTGTGTGCATATTTGCTTTCAAGTTATCTTACAGCTGATATTATAAAAAAATTTCATAAAAAATAATTCTCTTAATGAAAATTATTAAATTTTTTGTTTAAATTTAAAAATTGTTAATGTAGAGCCTTAATAGTTTTGTTAATTTACTGTTTATTTTACTAAAGAAGCTTTCCACAAAAATTGTTTACAAAAACAGGCCTACGCTCAACAATTATTTAATATTAAGAACATTTTGTAAGCCAACAAGAAGGGCTTCTGTTGAAATGTTTTTCTATAAAGAATCGTGACGCAAAACTATAGGGCTGGTAAAGAAAGAAGAGTAAAGACTTCTAGTGAAATATTTCCAAACCAAAACCAAAACAAATTTCTGATAGTAAATTCTAAAACGCATTTCTCATTAACTACTTATTTATAAAATTTATATTTCATTTCTTTGCCTTTTTATTTCACATCTATTTTTATATTTAAATTCTTCCTATCCTTCCTACGAAAATTATTTATCTTTTTAATTGTTGTCCCATTTTTTTTTACAAGTTTATTACGCCCACCAACTCTAATAATAAATTCTTTTTATTATTTAACAAACACAAATATCAAAAGGCATTTTTCCTTAAGGCTTTATACTTGGATACTAACTTGTTATGACTACTATTGACCACTTCCCATTTCCCCCTTCCACTTTCTTTGTCTTTAGGACACAATTCGCTTAACAATACATTTTCTTTACAAATAAAAGTTTTAAAATATTTAAAGGTTTTGACATTTCATTTAATAATAATTTTATGTGCGTTGAAAAGTTTTTCTTTTATTTTCACAAAATATTTAGAATTTTTAAATTTTAAACCATTTGCCCTAATGAATTCAAGTTTTAATGTTTCCTGTACTTTATTATTACATTCAAATGGTTTGTGGCGTTTTGCTGGAGGTGGAAATTTGTTTTTTTTCAATTTCAGTTTTGTGCAGTAACATTTTTCATTTTATGCGAGGGTTGCTTTGCAGGTAATGATACAATAAAAAATTGTATGTAACAAAATATTTTTTTTAAAAAGTGGAAGTACAAATTAGTGTATTAAACGACCCCTACACAAGAACAGCATACATGTGCAATTAAGTATTGAGCTAATAAGCTGACAACATATAACATACTGATACGTTTTTTTTTATTATTTTTTAGTTTATTAAAATTCAGTATTGTAATACTTATCAAAAATATTACAGTCAGTCAACGGCACGATTTTTCGTAACAATACCATCAAACTTACGGAAAAGCTCATTATGAATAGCGTCAATAATGTTACCGTGAATTTTAAAGGATTTAAAATACTTATAAATAAATAATTCAAAAAAAAAGTATTTCGACGATAAAATTTTTCCTTTTGCCATAAATTTTAACGTAGACTTAAAATTTTTCATTAATATTACTTAAAAGTCCACGTCAATTTTTTTTCTTTTGATAAAACCATTAATTTTCAATGAATAATATTTTTAAAGCGTAGTATTTCCATGTTTACTCTTTGACAACTTTCCTCAACTATTACTAATTTCGCCATACATAATGCCAGCAAGCTGGCACCAACAGCAAAATATCACCAAGTGTTTTTTAAGTAGCTTTGCCTATGAAATATTAACAGGTGATGCAAATGTTCACATTCTTGTGATTTTTATAAAAAATAAAAACGAAAATCGAATGTGATGCTAGTTAAGCTTTTTTCGAGGTTATAGTTCAATATGTTGTTATTATATATGTGTTTTCTACATAAAAAGAATATAAACTCACTTTAGCTGCTACTTCCTTTCTATTACTCTCTCCCAAGAGCATTAAGTATTTTTAAACAAATATAAACAAAAAAAGAAAAGGTTTCTTTTCATTTTTCTCTCAAGCTGTTAATTTAAAAAAAAAACATTTTTTTGCCTTACGGATATTTGAAATGGGTTTCATTTCACTCGTAATAATCACTGGACAGTTTGTTAAACTGAAAACTCTTGCATTTTACAAGCCATTAATTTCCTTTTCATAAGTTTTTAATAAAAAAATTAAATGAAAAAATTATACCACAAAAATTAGTAAAAAAAAAATAATTAAACTTTCAGAAGTTTTTAACTAAGTGAGTATTTTCTTCTTTTAAGAAACAATTTTTCTGTTTTATTAATTTTCTAAAATTAATTTGCAAATTATTAACCAAGTCAAGCCTTTATTCATTTAATTTATATTGACATTAATAATAATTACTGAACCAAAATAAAAATTATTATAATAAATTGCAACCAGTAAAAGGAAACTTTAATAGTTGTGGTTCAATGTGCTATTATTTTTAATTAATTTTTATTTGCCTTTGCTAATTAAATTAAGTTAACAGAACTGCAGGATAAGTTTTAATAGTTTGGAAAAAACAAGCCTGAAATATTTCCAGCAACAACAAGAATTGAAGTTTATACATTTTAAAAATAATTCCAGAGAATTATCCTTTCAATTTATATTTTAAAAGACAGAAGAATTTCTCTTGAGCAGACATTAAAGAAGGAGCTCTTTAGAGAAAAATAAAAATTGAAATCAGAACATGGTTGCACCCTAATAATGGGGCCGAGAAATTTGAAAAAAAAATTTTAATTTTTGTTAAGAATTAATTTTTTTGTTAAAAAACAGTGAAAATATAGAAAGTAAGAATTCAAAATGGCACTAGTTTTCTGTTTGAAATTAAAATAAATATTTAGCAATTTTTTTTTTCATTTAATTTCTTTTCTTTTTGCAATTTGCTTAATTTCTACAGCAAATCATGTAGCTTTCTCTGGATAGCAAGTGCGGATACGCCTATTTGTTTAGATATTTACTATGCGGTCATATGGTTTACAACATCACATAATTGAACTTATTTTTTTTTTTTTTTCTAACTGAAGCAAATGAAGAGAGGAAGCTTGTGTAGTTTGGGCTACAATTTATTTTTTTTATTTGAATTTTGGCAAATAAATTAATTAATTGGCTATTTTTATTAATTTGACTTTTTTGTCAAATAATAACCATAAAAATAATGTTGATGGTAAAGCTGTAATATCAAAACAAAAATTATTTTAATTAGTTCCGGTAAATGGTAGTTGGAGTAGCAATTTAATTAATAAAAAATAACTACTAATTTTTTATTTTGTTTAACTAAAAGAGACAATATAAAAAATGTATACGTGCTACCTTTCTTTTCTTTTCTTTTTTTGGAAAAAATTCCTTTATATACTCGGAGTTATTCGTGTGGCCTATCCAGCTTCTATCTGTCTGTGTCTAGACTCTCCTAGTTTTCCAATAATTTTAATTCTTAATGCGATATTAAAAAATTTATAATTTTCTTTAAATATTAATTTTTTTTTGCTTTTTTTCTTTTGTTAACATAATCTTTCTATTGCCTTTTATATTGTAAATTTTAATACAATTATACTTCCTGCTTCCCTAGTTCTCACTTGTGTAATTTACACCATAACAATAGCAATACAGTTAAGAGCGAATTATTATTATTTCCGTTTACAAGGCCGGAAGCATTGACTATGAATATAATGATGAGATTAAAGTTAAGCAAAAGCCTTATTATACTCTGTTCCTTTTTGTCTTTTATGCTAAAAGTGCTTTTTCTTACATTTATTGGTTGGAAGATCTATTTCCATAACTTATTTTATGCTTTTGACATTCATAAACATTGAAGTGTATCTTTTTACAAGAATTATTTTTTTTAATGATTTGCTTTTTATATATCTACTCTCAATTATTTAAGTTTGTTTTTTATTTATGACTTCTTTTTATATTAAAAAGTTAGCCTGCATTAGCGTGTGTATTTTTGAAGAATCAGAATTAAAATTTTTTTACTTGCTTAAAAACCATTTATTAAAAAAGGAGAAATTGTGCAAGTAAATTATTTTAAGGATTTTTGTTTTGCCATTTACTCACATTAAAATGTTTAACCGCCTTTAGGTAACCAAAAAATATTTCAAGACAAATTATTTTTGGTTATAAAGTAGGACAATTACTTTGCTGCGAGTATTTATAGCAGGTTTTGCAAGTTTTCAAATTTAGTAGTTGCAGTTTTTAAAATAAACTAAAACTGGTTCCATTTAGTGGAATTAACCCACTGCAAGTTGGCGAAACTAAAATAAAAGCTGCTCCTTCCAACATGTGCTAGTTTCTGTAAGTGTAAGCGGTGCAGAAGAGATTCAGTGCTGCCATTGTTATCATAAATTAAAAAAATTTAATTTGAAACCATTTTAATTTTTTTTAATAAAACTAATTTTCCAATATTTCATTGTGGGAACCGGACTTTGCTGAGAGAATTTTGTTTATGTACCTTGTGAATGTTGTCATAAATCCAATTAAAAATTCATTTTTTCTTTTACCAATGAAACCTTGCATATTTCATTAACTCAATGAACTATTCTTCAATTTAATGAAAAATTTTCATCAATAGATGTAAATTCATTAAATCAAATTTTTTCAGACAAATTTCTTTTAAATTTTCTCCTAATATCTAACACTAGCCCTCAAGGGTTAATTTGAATCAACAACATTTAACAAACCACTTAAGCCATATTGTGTCCTTTAGTCAGATTCTTTATTTTGGCCAGCCTTTTTAGCTCTGCTGGAACAAACATTAACGGCGACATGCCACTCATACATTTCAATAAAATATAGCGCAAAAAAGCAAAACACAACTTACTATGAAATGAAATTCACTTGTGTGTGTAAGCATATTTTACTTTAAATTGCGCTCGTATGTAAAAGTTTGTTAGTGCACGAATATTGTCGCTTACCACTGTTGCTGCAACATTTTAATGTGTTCACATATGGCTGATATTTAGAGCATAATATGCATGCTTTTAGTAATTGATTATCAAAAATTCTGCATACATTTTCCTAACCACATACTGTTTGCCATGAACATTTTACACTGAAATAATTCTTTTTTTTTTTTGTTTTCTGGTTAAAAAAAATTTCTTTTCTGCTTAAAAATACTCAAATTGAGGCTTACTCGTAAGTTAGTTAGTTACCTCCTGCTGGAGAACTAATTTATTGCAACTATTTTTATTTATTTATTTTTTTTTTTCATGGAAAGTAAAGCACGTGTATGTGAAATATTTAGCGTCGGGTAATTTGTGTTTAATTTGAATTTTAGTTCTATTTTTGTAACTTGAAACTTTAATAACAAAAAAATGTTTTGTTTTTTACTTATACAAACTTTAAAAAGAGCCAGTGGAGAAATTTATTTAAAAGTCTAATAAACTAAGTTTTCCTTATGAGTTTTATTTTTTTATATAAATTTACGATTTTTAAAAGTTCGTGTTAAGTAAGTTTTACTGTAGAATTCGTAATATTATTTTTTTAATAAAGCTTGTTTCCAAATATCGAAATAACTTTTTAGATTGCCTTCGATCAAACAAATACTTTTTTTGTATGTTGAAAAGCAGTGCAACTTACTTCACTAATCGAGACAATCAAAATTAAAATAGAAACAAAACAAAAACATTTTTTTATTATTTTTCCCAAACAAACGTTTTTGTTTTCATTGTTATTTTCTTTTTGGTCTCATTGTTTGTTTTTGTTGAATTTTTTCGCGTTTGTCCCGTTTCATTTATTACACATTTATTTCATTTAAACAAATTGTTATTATCGTCCTTATTAAAACTTCCATTCTTTGTTGTCCTTTTAAAGTCTTTCTGTGTTGCACTCATATAAAGCCAAGTAAAACTAACATGTGCTAAAGGGTTAAAAAAATGTTTTCCTAAACATATATTCGTTACAAATACGAGCTTAATTTTTAAGTTTATTGTTAACGGTTATTGGATGTTTAAAAAAGTTTTGTAACACATGACTTTATATTCTCAAAAATAAATAGTTCACACACAAGTTTTATTTTTAAGTACTTTTAAGAAGCTTAGCATTCCAGTAACAAGCTAGTTTATGACTAGTTACTTAAACTCGTTGTTATAATAATAGATATAACATGTTTTTAGCCACCTACTCGCCAACACAACGAAAAATTAAGTGATAATGTGCCATTAAGGTGTTTGAGAACCCTAACCCTATACTCGATTTCCTAGGTATATATAAAATGTGTATTGAAGATACCAAGAACCGGACACACGCATACAAAGTAAAAATCTGTCTCCTTACTCTGAGGTGACCCGCAGCTGTGAGAATTTAGACTTCGCTTTTCGGCGTACCTACCAGTTATCACAGCCACAAGTGAAGGGCGATTTTATCATTATAGGCAGGGCAACTTTGCATGTCTCGGTACCCTGCCATCCGCTATCCATCATTTTCTCTAGTATTCAAGAATATAGGCAACTTATTAGCTGTCATATTATATTTTCAAGTAAAAAATTTTATATAAAAATCGAAAAATTTTCTTTCAAAAAATATAAGAAGAAACTAAGCAAAGTTGGAACCAATATCGATATAAAAATAAACATTTTCAAGCTTCATACAAACCGTTTCAATTAAAAAAGGTCAAATTAACTTAGAAATAAAAAAAATCGTATTAATTTTTAATCAACAAGTACTTAAAGCTTCAAAAATTTTGCTTTTAAAAAATTAAAATCTTACTATCAAAGTGGCCAAAAACTAAGCATTGCCGAGTAAAACTTAAATTTTGCTATTTTAATTTTTAAAAAATATTTTTCAAAATTTTATTAATTTTCTTCTCCTACAAAATAGTTATATTAAATTAAATTAAAGAGATAAAAATTGTGATTTCTTTTTTTTTTTTAATGTTTGGTCAAGAATTAATGAAACTTGGGAATAATCCACTGAAGATTGGAGTAGTTTCAGTTATATGATCCATATGAATCTGCTATCGCTGCTGTGTACTTATAGCTTTCTAAGCTTTTTTTTTCAATATTACATGAGAATGTTATAGAAATTAATATTTTGTTAAATTTAAAAAGAAAAATTAGAAAAATTTAATTTAAATGCGTGTAAGTATCACCAAACTTAATTTTCCATAATTAATTTTATTTAATTTTCGGGCGGCTTTAACATTAAAGCCCCCATATTTATTGGTGCAGATATGGCACGCCAACATGTGCTAACAATTAATGAGCCAACTTAAGCAACAAATTTCACTTGTAAATACGAAAAAAGAAAACAATAATAAAAAATTCAGAAACATCAGCAACAGCAGCAAAGTTGCCATAAAAAAATAGCACATTAATAAAGGTGTTGGAAACAAGTTTTAAAACAACAATTAATACAAGCAAACGCAGCAACAGATTTAAATTCAGCACAACACAACACACAAGCTCTGGTTATTATACACCCAGTAATGAAAATAGTGAGCAAATATCCTCATGAAAACAACGAGTCAATGAGCTAATTTGTACGTATGCTACTATGTATGCTTGTATTTGTGAGTTTGTATGTGAGCGATATATATTTTCGGATTAATATGACATTAAATATGTGTGTGGTTGTGTGTATGGAGTTATATTGCACGTCAGCAATTTAAAAGGTGTTCCATCATCATCTTCACCATCATCATCAATATTAAATGGTAATAGCAAGCAACACCAGCAAAAGCTTAAAGTTCCCCAACCCTGCACATTTTGCAACAAACAGCTGCAGCAACTCTCTTATAATAAACACTAGAAACAATAACAAAACCCCCCAAAGGTATAATTTCAATTTCAATACTCTGGCATGCAACAACATTTTGTGAAGCCGTAAAATCTAAGAATATCAACAACTTTAATATTCCTGACAATACCAACAACAGCAACTGCTTCAACAGCAGCATACGAAAGCTTCTATTGTATTTGTTTTTAATACTTTTTCCACATCATCTAACATTAGCAGTAGCTTTAAATGACTGGGAAGCACTGGGAAGAATGGCAGCATGGAAGCATGTTAAATTTTGCACATTTGAAAGCAATGCGTTGCATAAAGTTTGTTACATTTCACCAACATTTATTGTTAGTTTTAGTTGCTGCACCTTGCTGGTATTATATTAGCAATTGCAATCATTGTTGTTGTTGTTGCTGCTGCTGTTACTGGTTTTGTTTTTAATATATCTGTGTTGTTTTAATGTTACAAAAATACATACCCGTTTATTTGTCATGGCATGAACGAACAGTGGTAACAGCGGTAACAGGTTTTCTGTTTGTTAGCATTAAAATCAATTAACGGCTATTGAATTACGTTTTACAGCAAAAAAAACATTAGACGTAAAGTAATAACTCACCAATATAAAATAGTGATGATGCTTCTATGTATGTCACCATCATAAATTACTTAGCGTATGAGTAATAAATGCTTAAGAAATTTCATAGATATTCATCATACGGAATGAAACACTATTTTAATAGTTTAATATGCAGTCGGTGGTGATACATATCGCTTATTCACTGTCATATTTAAAAAAGGGGAGGGGGAAGAAGTACACAAAACCCATTAATTACTCTTTATGTTTTTATATGTTTATAAAAAAAGGGGGTCTCAGTAAGAGTTTTATACGCTGTGTGGTAGGCGGTGCCGTCTTGCTAAAACCACATGTCGTTGAAGTCAAAAGACCTCACTTCATTGGTGGAGATGACTTTTTACTAAAATTGGCATTGATTTCACTTTGATTGAAAGAATTGCCGTTACGAATATTTTTTTTCTCTACTTAATAGGAATATGTCCTCTTTACAATCCTATAAAAAAAAATCACGACTTTTGCTAAAAATACTTGTTTTATTATTTTAAAATGAAAAAGGGCACAATTAAAAAAATCACAACGAATGTAATGAGTTGCAAATGACCTGCTTTTATGTCAAAGTGACTAGTCTATTACATGAAAAAGATCAAAACAAAGTTAAAAATTATATCAGTGACATGTTCTGTGTTTAGTTCCTTTTCCCTTATTCTGATACAAATAAGATGTCAATTGAGAAAGAATTAAATAGAATATAATTTTTAGAGTTGTGACACTATTGAAGTATATTTGTACAGCATAAATATAAAAACAACACAATTAGAAAAGAGAAAGAAAAATTTTCAGTTGGAATTAACACCAGACGGATTTTCTTATTTTTAATACAGTAAATACTTTCTTCGTCCCATCGACGGAGAATGCGCCAGAGATTCAATAGAAGAAAATAATAATTTTTTTGATCAATTTTATTTTATTTTTATTCATGTAACGTAAAAACTTAATATAATACAAAATTTTAACTTTATGAAAAAAATTTAATTATGTTTGAGGGCTTTTAAAAGAGAAAATGACATGTGGGGCTTAAAGATTTTATTATTATTTTTTTTTTTTGAAAACCTAAAACAAAATGCTGATGAAAAAATTTTAAATTTTAAATCATTCTTGTGACGAAGGTAGTCAAAACGGAGGAGAACGAGACTCACAACTGAACATTGTAGAGCAAAGATCAGCCTAAAAGACCTTAGCAGCAAATGTAGCGAAGGCGAAAAGACAACAGAATATGTTCTATATCACTATAATAGTCTATTATGAAGCCATTTTTGTTACTTAGGACACCACTATCTACAGCCGCTTGACATGGCGCACAAATCACTTTAAAAAATTTTTGAAATTTTAAGGAATGCTAGACTTGAAGAAAATTTTAATTTAAGACTAGTGTCACAATAGGCCTATGCTGGCGCCGTAACCAAGTTGCCTGTTCTGATTGTAATTGTACATCTTCCTGTTTTCAATTTTATAATTTACAGATGTTAATTTTGCTAATTTGAGTTTCTTTCTTTTGTTATAGATTTCAGTTCTTAACAAAGTATCCAGTGTTTTTTTAATATATATCGCATTTATATACTTTTTTGAAAAATTTTGTGAAATAGTTTTTAAGACAAAAATTCTTATTTTTGTTTCACATCTTCTTATCAGCCATAAACATTCTTATTTGACTACTGTTGATGCCATTTTTATTTATTTTTTATACGCTTTTTCTTTAATTTAAATAACGGGAATCTTACCGGATTCTTTACTCCAGCCGCTGGTATTTCATTTTAATATTGAAAAGTAAATTGCATAAAACTTGATTGTTTTAAATTTTCCTGTTTTTGTTTTTCCTTACGTTAGCATTTAAGCATTTTGTTGCAGGTGCTTTCATAATTTTTTTTCTGTTTTATAAATTTTATATGAAAAGAAAACTGTTTAAAGAAAACTGATTAGAATTTATTAGAGCACGCACACACACACACAAGCACATGCCCATTTACACCCCTGAAAGCAATTTGTAGGGAAGAAAATTTGTACAGCATTAGCTGCATTAAGTTATAATAAAAGTTTTTTTTTTTAAGAAAAAACAAAAAGAAAATAAAAAAAATCTAGAAATAATAATAATAATAATAATAAAATGCTACAGATACTAAAGCAAACCAAGTGCTAGTTAGCTGGAACTACCAGCTAACTAAAGCCTTTGCGTTTATTGAATACCAACCGCAATGTGCACAGAAGCTATAGCAAATTGTTATTAAAAGTCACACAGATGTTGTTTATCTATTGGCACACACACACATACATCTATTTAAAAAAAAAAAAAAACCATATCGCATGCAACTGCATATTAAATACAGCATGTTGGTTAGATGTTGGATTTCTGCAGAAAATCGACCATAATTAGAAAACATGTGTTTTGTAAAACAGTTTTGTTGTTCTTTTTTTTTTATTTCAACTTTTTGATAAAAATGAAACAAGTAAGAAACTATTTCATTTCATATGATGTTTAAATTAAATTTTCATTTTTCTTTTTTCAATTTAATTTTATTTAATTTCTGTAAAAAGACACTCATGCAGGTGCACATGGAAAATGTGTTTGTTTCTATTATCCACATTTATACGCTTATTTTTATACTTAAGAAGCGATTTTGATGCTAAAATGAAAACACCTTTACAGTAAGTTTACCACAGAAGCTTAAAAACTTTTATGGTTTCCTAAGAAAATTGCAGCGGGAAAAATTCCAAAAGACCTTCAGCATTTATCTTGGAAAAACTAAAGTTAAAGCACCACCCTCAGATTGTTTTATGTGCTTTTTATTCGCTAATGTATATTGGAAATTATAAAAATATGCGGTTCTTTAAGTCAGCATAATTTTTTTTATGTAAAGCACCATATTTTTGGCGGTGTAATGATTTTATGTTAATATATTTATAAAAGGATAATGCACTGTTTTTCTATTTCTTACGTATAGTAATGCTAACTTAGCGATTTTTAAAGTCATACGCAAAGAAAAAATATGGTTAAGCCAAAAATAATCTAAGAGAAACTAAAATGTATTCAAAATGCTTCTCAGCTCTAGATGTTCAGGTTTAAATTCCAGTCAAGTCCAACATTTTTTTTTTAAATAAAATTTTTATAAAAATATTTTTAAATAAAGTTTTTTAATTAAATTTTTATATAAATAAAAACTTTTTCTTTCTATTGATTTTTTCATTTTAAGTAATTTATATTTATTTATTACCTTATCGGCTTTGATTTAACTTCTAAATTTATTTGACCCTACCTGAATTGCAATTCAGTTTTTTTTTAATTAACAGCACAAATCTGCAAAGCTTTTTGCTTTTCGGGGTCATGGCAGAAATGGAACTTTCCACCATTCTATGAGGTACCCCTCGCCACTTTACCATTTCTGCTACAAAGCTCAGTTGAGTTTGAACGTTTAAGCTTTCATTTTATGGTTGCGCAAGAGAAAAAATAGAAAACAATTACTTTTCAACCATATTTTTCTTATTTTTACTTTAAACATATTTATGCTTTCAGCTAACATTTTATCAAAATTAATATGATAAATTTAAGCATAATATAGGTAAAAGTAACTGGAAACATATTTATTTTGATTATAACAGTGGTCAGACGCTCTACATTAATAATAATATTTTTGCGGAGAACAAACTATGTTTGTGGTGACCATATTTTTTTGTCTGGGTGCACCAAATTGATTTGATTTTTTAAGTGAAATTTTCCATATCAGTTTTTTTTTTTAAACTACCTCCAAAAACATTTTAATGTGCGTTAGAGAATAAACCAAATTCATTCCGTGTAATGAAAAATCGGCTTAACAAAATTTTAAATTTTAAATTTGCTCAACTTACAAAATGAAAGTATTGTCAAGAAAGTATTTTTAATATGATTTTCTAATATTTGCTTTAGTGCTTTTTATTTACACTTTCGGGCAATAAATTTAATTTGAAAATAAAAAAAATTTTCTATTTTGGTTTGTCAGTTTCTTAAACAAAATATAACTTGCAAAAGTTTTAATGCTAATAAAAAATCTTAGGATTACGTAATTTATGCAATTTTACTTGAATAATTACTGAGTCAGAAGTTCCTTTGTTTAACAAGTTGTAGTAAACCTGAAAGATATAGTGTCGTCTTTAATTGAACTAAACAGTTGGCAGCACTGAAAGCAAAATATAAACTTTTGTCTTCAGTGTGTGCAAACAAACACACAGATAAACATTACCTTTCACACCATTTACGTACTTACGTATTTATGTTGTGTAAATATTAAATAGAATATTAAGGTAAACATTTACGTGCATCTTGGCATACACTCACACATACACACACGCACACACAAACAAACTTAATGCTAAATATAGTCGTATTAACAATTTTCATATTGAATATTTTCATTTTCTTTTTTTTTTTTGTGCATTAAACTTGCTTTCGCACAGCTTTTGTTGTGCTAGTTACAGTTATAGCTTTTCTTGTTGTTGCTTCTGTAGTTATTGTTGCTATTTAGTTTTTTGCGGTTTGACGCTATTAATGCGGTTATTTCTATAAAAGTTTACAACTTTAGCTTTATTTCAGTTTAGTGAAGTTGAGCGCTTTTTATATTCATTTTTTTTTTTGTTACACAAGTGATCTGTACTGTTGCGTTATACTGCATACAAAAACAACATCAAAAGCAGCAACAACTAAACCTAGAAGAACATTAGTTTCCATTTATTTTATTTCCGCTCCTTTTTGTTGTCTATAAATTTTGCTGCTCCCCCTTTTTAGTTTTGCTGCAAATGTTTGTTGGTTGTAAACTTTGTTGACTGTTGGTTGGTTAGTTGGTTGAATGAATAGCTGACTGACTATTTGTATGTTTGTTTGTTTGTGTATGGTTTTTTATTATTTTTTTTAGTTATTTAAAGATTTACTGTTAGCGATAAAGTTGCAAGTTGTACTATGTTGTTGTTAAGTTGCTGCCATTTAAACTCATGCTTTTACTTTTGTTACCAAGTGTGTGTAATGTTGCCGCTTGCTGTAGTTTTGTCGGTTAAATTGTATAAAACAAAAACAAAATAAATGGCAAACTATTAAAAAAAAACTATATTAAAAGCGAAACAGAAGAAAAGGGAAAATAGGTGTTGGCTCACAAAAAAATATAAAAAAAAATAAATTCTATTTTCTTTTTTTATATTTTAATGTTTGCTGCTTTTGGTTTACTTTTGACGCATAAAAAACAAAGTTTTAATGGATAAAAAAATAACTTTAAAATAAAACTGCACAAACTATTTATTACTTTCGGATTTAATTTCTATTTTCTAAATTTGTAATTAAGCCAAAATTTAACTTTACTAATTTTCCACACAAAATACTTCAAACAGAGAATATAAACACTTTTGTGTTTCAAATAGTTAAAGTGCATACGCATAAATAGAGGGTATTCACTAATTGCGGAAAGTGTTGGGAAGCAGTTTGCAATTCAAAAGTTTATAAAAAGTAAACTTATGAAAAACAACCCTAAATAATTTTTTTTTTTTAATTAAATTCGAGATAACTGATTTTGTAGAACGTAAACTTGACTTACTGTTGCCTGCATAACAAAGCCTTTGCCTCAATTTTTATAATATATATATAAAAATTATTAGGAGCACTCTGTATTAGTGTTTAAGCATATTTTGTAACCAAGCGAAAAAGGAAGAGAAAAATTTTCAAAACAATTTATTTAACAATTTTAATCAAACGATATAACAACTACTTAATTTAGAAAAAGTAAAAACCACGACTAAAAATTTCATTTTGATAAAATTCAACACAAGTACACACACACACACACGCATGTATTTTGTTTATATTTTATTCATAATACAGTAGAAGCTCGTAAATTAGAAATGTAGACGACCTCCACTTTCAAATGTTAAGTGTCCCATCCCGTAATCTTCTTGAGAAGTCAACGTATTTATGCATATTTATTTGCATCTACGAACTTATATTCTCCTAAACATATTTACAAATATTTAATGACGTAAGACATATTTGATTAATAGGCCAAAAATACTGAAAACGTATTTGCAATTATTAAAAACGTAAGGGTTTACGTTCAGCATATTTTCACTTGCTTTATATATAGAATTCTACTGTAAGTGTGAATGTCACTGAACTTCTCCTAAGCAACTGAACTGATTTGGGTTAATTTTTTATGTGTACGTTTGGGTGACGCCCTGGATGGTTCACATTTACAAATGACCCATCCAAAGCGACACCCAAAAGGTCATTCAAATCGGTCTAGCCGTTTATGTTGTATTGGCCACGGACAAAAACAGCTGATCCAAAACCAGATTTTAAATAGATTGTTCTGAATTTTTATATATATTATTTACTTAGTTTAATAATTGTCACACATTCATAAAAGGACCGGGCGAGACCGGGCAAAAATGGCTAATCAGTGCATTTGTGTTCATTGGTGAGTGAATTTTTTTTTAACACAAATCTTGTCTTGAGAAAACACACAGGGTCTAGTCAGAAATCTAACCTATAAACTCTAGACTCATCTACAGGGCAATGAAACGTGTGTACATAAGCTCTTGTTCTTTTTTATAAAATACCAAATAAGTGCAAAAGGAATACCCTGTCATTAGCAACCAAGTTAAAGATATTGGAAAAGACTGACTAAGATGATGCACTTTTTTATTATTTTTGTTAAATTATTTTTTAAATAATTATTATTTGTTAAATAATTATAAAATTATTTTTATTGAGAAAGACATACGAAGGCGTGTCCAAATATTGGAATTTAATTTAATAATAAATACAAATATATAAAGAGACCTAAAAAAGCTTAAAAATATTTATTTATTTACTTTCAGATAAAAAGGTCAAATAATCAATATTTATATTTTTTGTTAAAAATAAAAAAAAAAACCCCTTTGAAAATTAGAACTTTTCGAAAATTAGTAGTACCCCAGGAACAAAGTGATTCTAATTTACGAGCGTCTACTGTGTTTAAAAAGGAATTTAACAAAAACAAAAATGACTAAAAACATTTGAAAAATGTAAGCTAATATTTTGGTTTCTAGAATTGAAATCTAAATTAAATAATTTTTTGTTTATAATTATTTTCTGACAATATTTTACTAGTAGTTGTTTTATAACAATTGACCTAAATTTTTTAAAAGTATTTTACATTTTTTAACTCATAAATGCTTTTAAAGAAAATAATTTTCATTTTACTTTTGTTATTTTTCAAAATTAAATTGAACTCAAATTTATAGTTAAATGAAAGGGAAATTTTGTTTTACATTTTATAATATAAAATACATACTTTTGAATAGATATGTGTTTATAAATATAAGTTGGTATACAAGTACCCTGTAGGAAAAGCGCTTAAGTACTATACACACAAGCCCTTAAAATTTACTGAGCCGCACTACAGCAGTTCCAAAATTACTCCATGTTACTTGAATATGGAAACGCTTGCTTAGTTATTTATACACGACTAGAGTTTGTACAACAGAAAAGCTTTTGTGCTTTCTGCTTGCATAAAACAGAAATAGTTTTAGTTAAACTGAACCATGTAAACCCAAAATTTCTGCAGGGTATATATGGTGTGTGTACAGAAGTAAATAAAGTAAATTAATTATAATTTATTGAAGAATACATTTGATATTCTATGTTTGAAGTCTTTAACAAACAAAAAATTTATTTATTGTGCAGAACAAACATTACATTCTTCAACACAATATCATGGAAAATAATAAGTGTTAAACCCCACATAATTGGAGTTAAACAAGAAACTAAAATTAATATTTTATTGGACTTGCTTACAAATAAGTTTTTGACAACGCCATTCTTATATTTGCTAGAGAATGTTTGAAGAGAATGACTAGAGGAAGGAAGACTATATTTTGATGTCAGACTACACTGCTATCCTAAGGCTGACGTGAGCTAAAATCAACTCTTGTAATAGATTGTCTGTCGTCTCTGAATGAATTTGTTCTTCATGATAACTTTAGTTGTATCGGGTGCCTGGGCAGACTGCTTGGCCCACAGAGGTACATTAGAGAGTAAACTTTCAACAGAAATCAGACAAGTTAAGCGCTTCATTTCATCACACTAGATACTGTCACTTAATAAGACTCATACTCCTAATAGGATGGTTTACGGGGAATTGTGGTCTTCGATATTAGAATAAAGCAATGCAAAGAACATATACTTTATGAATGACCGGTCTTAGGGTCGTTATATGTTTATCGTCATAGTCGTGTTTATGTAGTCGTATGTATGAGTACATCATGATAATTATAATTTCCAAATAGAGCCATTTTGTTTATTAAAACTATGTGTGTATGACTCATTATTTACACAATTCAAGCCTTTTTTATTTTCTTTTTTTATATATTTTTGTGTTTGTTTCCTTGACTTGATGAAATATTCAACAACATATTTTTTATGACAGCCAGCATTCTTCAGTTTCTCTTTTTTTACCCCAAAACTTCATAACATCAACATCACTGCCAACACCTCAACAAAAAAATATTAAAAAATATAGCGCAACACAGACGCAAATGACAGACCCCTAGGTTTTAAAAGTAATCAACATACCACATGCATAGATACGAAGATAAACTCAAAATGTGCTTAAACTGTGTAACTGAAAAGAGGAAAAATTATTTTTGGGAAACCTGAAAAGAAATTTTTTAAGAATTTTTCATACTTACAGCCCACAAAGAATCACATATTGGGGGAGGTAGTGAGTGTATGCTGAAATATTAATGCATATTGCTGCTATAAAAGGGGAGGTCTCCCACACATGTCATTCACCAGGATTGATGTGAAGGTGTGAATGAATTTTATTAGGTTTTATGTTTATTTTCCTGTGTCAGCTAATAAAAGTTCAGTGACTTGACAGTTTTTTTTTTTATTTTTTTTTTTTACTACAGAATTTTAATATAACAAAAATAAAAACCCTTTGTTTACCCTTACATACTACACATACACACACACATTTAGCATTCGACATTTGATGAAATGTAAATTTAAGCATCCCATCTGATGCCGTTGTATTGTCATATGAATAATCTAAGCAGGCGAGCTTAGATGCCACTTGGAGTCCTTTGCAATCAAATTTTTTTTTATTTCTTTATACCTTCATTAGTTTTGTTTTATTTCATTTACACTTTAATGGCTAATGATTCTATTTATTTTAACTTTTGCACATTTTTTGCTTTGGCAACTTAACTGAACAGTAAAAAAATTTGTAGCATTAAATTTGTTTATTTTTATTGGTACCAATAATTTTATGTAGATTTAGTGTTAAATAGTATTTGATTGCCTTAGAATTTGTTACTTTTAAGAGAGAGAATTGTTTTTAAGCTAAACCAAGCTCGAGTTGAAATGACATAATAAGAAAACCTTGAAGAAAATTTCACAACAAATTTGTCTAAAATGTTTTTCCAATCAGCTTACTTCTTTAGGTCATAAAAACATAAGTTTTACTTAATTAAAATTACGGGCGGGAACTACACACCTGGTCACTGCAGTTAAAATAAACATATTGTGATCGAGAGTTACAATTTCTCTCTAAGTCTTGTATTCATTCAAAAAGTCAAGGCTTTTTTGGGTGTTTTGTTCAACATGTCAGATGGCTCTAGATGTTGGTACTCTAAATTAGAACATTGCATTGACAGATCAGATGTTCTGCCGGCTATTCGCCTTTGTTACTTAACCTACAGAGGTCTTTTAGGTTGATTCTCATATTTGCCCAGTGTTTCAATATCCAGTCATGACTTCTGGCTGAATCAGCCCTAATAAATCATTTGTTCTCTTCCGAGACAGAGATGTAATGAATATTTTTGCTACCCCCAATTCCCTTTCAGCCACTCCCTAAGTTTGAGTTTAATTTGAGCACCCTTTTAATATCATGTAGTTACTTCAGAAGAATTAAGCAATCCCAAACCAGTTCCAATCTTATCTCAAAGACACTGAGTGCCTGGAATGCCGCCTTGATACCTGAATGAATACAGTTGTGATTATTATTTGTGTGTCTTTAAATTTTTTTCTTAGGCACAGCTTAAAAAACTGAGTTGTCTCAACCAAACTGCCTAAATAAACTTTTTCTTGCATTTTGATCAAATACCCTGTTTAAAGCAAAATAATTAATAGCGTTTGTGCAATCATATTGTACAAATAAATCATTTTTATTAAGCCACTAATGCTTATTAATTTGTAATAGAAAACCGGAAGAGGATTTTGCTGAAATTTGGTATCTACACTGAAAAAGATCGTCATATGCCTGGCCGCTTTTGCTGCCACTATTCATCAGAGGCGGATTAGTTACACTAGTTATAATCAGAGTTCGCAAAGAAATTAAACTAAACAAATGCAAACGGTTCGGTTTTTTTCAGAGGATTATTATGGAAAACTACAAACCGAAACATTTGTATTCATTTCGTTTCGTTTCTTTGCAAACTCTAGTTACAAGAGCAGAAATACAAAAAAAAAAATTGACAGCATTGGCGAGAAAAATGAGTCACCCCACATACGCAAACAAATTAATTACCATAAAGAACTAGTTACGGCAAATATAATTTTCTATGGAGATACAAGAGTGAAACAAAAATTGGCAGGTTAAGAAACACACACATGTTTATAGAATATGTAATAGATTGGAAAATTTTCCTTTTAGACGTTTGTCGAATATATAAATAAGCCAGGACGTGACACTAAAGTTAAATTAAATTATATTTAAGGCCAGTTAATCAAAAAAAAAAAAGGAATTACAATAAAAAATAAATCTACACAGGTTGTTTACCCTTTGAAATATTTAAAAGAATAAAAAACACTTTAATTACTTTGTCCCCTTGAGATTGTAAACTTATTCACACAGCCACTTTCGTTTACTTTCTACTCAAACTTAAAAAGTGAAGAAACCATTTTGAAATTAAACTCCAAGGCTGTCTGCGCTTTTGCAAAATGATTATGATTAAGTGGCTGTTGAACTAAATTTTAACTAAAGTTATTTGCTATTAATTTTTGTTGTCAGTACAAAAGAATGCTTTACCAGAATTACTAAAACAAATGAAAAATTTCATTTAAGCTGCAACTAAGCGCAGTAACTCTTAAATATTTTATGTTTTATTATGCTGAAAGCATTAACCGCAATAAGTTGGTTTTCTTTTTTTTTTCAGATTTTCTTTGTTTTAAACAGAAAATGAAAAAGTAAGCACATTTACACAGCTCAGTAGATAATAAAAAGAGCAAATTAAATATTTAAGGACCTAGATTTTAATGCACAACGTCCCACATACAATTTACAATTAACTTTTGACATCCACATGTGGCTTTTAATAGAAGAGCGCAGGTTTAAGCAAGCAAAATACTCTTAAAACAGTTTTGCTTCACTCTTAATTTTTATTTCAAAAAGCATATACACACACGTTACAATGAAAGCCAACCAACCGCCAGGTTGTTTTTTTTTTTCAGATTCCTGTCTGAGTTCAACCTAATTTTAGTGATATTTTTATAGTAAATTTTATTTGATTAACGAAATTAAAATTTTTTTTTGTTCAAATTAATTTTCAATTTGTTAAGCTCATTTTCTGTTATTTTACAACTGAAGCGGTAGATTTTAACTGAAGGTCAATTGTAGGTAATAAATATTTGTGAGAGAGGATGTGCTCTTAAGCATATACACACACTTTATTAAGATAAAGATAAACTCATACTCACACACATACATACAATTGTGTGAATTTATAAATGACCTTGTTGTTGTGTCTAGAATTATTCTGTGCAATTACTTTTTATTTGAATTTTATCTTTCCCTTTTCTTAAGATTTAACTTTGTAAACACAAAATAGGCACACACACACACACACACATACACACTTCTATACACTAAAGAAATGATAATAACAATAACAGGATTACTTGTGCATTTAATTCAATTATCATGCGATTTTACCTTAATTTATTGCGAATATCAATTTAGAAAATTAGCAGTTTAAACTTTTTTTTTATTTTTTCTTATTAAAAAAGGTTTTAAATAAATCGTATATAAATATAAACATGCCAAATTTTAATACTTACACACACAAAGATTCACATTAGTTTGTGCGTAAAGATGCAGCAGAATTTTTAATCAACTAGATCGAATTAAAAGAAACAAAAAACTTGGGCTGTCAATATTATAATTGAGCTGTTACTGTTGAAAGTGTCGTAAGTCCACTTTAAAAAAAAGAATAACTATTTTTTCAAAAGAAGACTTATACCATTTTCAAAAATAAAAGCTCATTTTACAAGTTTTACTTTTCATATAGAAGAATTAATTTTTTTCTTTTAAAATTTATCATTTTTTTTTTTTTATTTAAAATTTTAAAATGTATTTTATTTTAAAACTTTTTTTTTTCAATTTAATTTTTATTTCAATCTAACTTCATTTTAAAGCTTAAACTTAGCAAATTCTGTTTTATATTTTAGCCTGTTATTTTTTTCTGTTATGGGTTTATTTGGAAGTTGAACAAGCATACTTAAGAGCCACACATCACTATAAACACGTGTTCTTTGTTATAATAAACAGTGCTTGTAAGTCATTTCAAGTATGCTTTTGCAGCCTTTTACTGTTTACTAATGAAAACAATTAGAAATAGTGCTGGAATTAAATAATAACAGTATGCAACGGCCAAAAATAATTTCGATAACCACTGTTTTTTCTCTGGTACCTTATAGAAACTTAACTGTAAAAACCATAAGTAATTCCAATTCTATGGATAAATTTTTTCTTGGGATTTTCAAAGAGTTTGCCTTACACGTCTTATCATACGATTTTGTTAGGAAATATCTCAAAAAATGTTTAATTATATTGACTTTAATTTGTTTTTGTTTATCATTATAGTGTAACCATTATTTTTCGAGTTATAGAGAAAAATTTTATAAAAAAATAAATGTATTTAAAAAAATTATAAAGTTTTTGACTTTAAAAAATTTACAAAAAATAAAAATCGCCTAATTCTAACCAATTTTTTTATTTAATCTTCAAACTGAATATGATAGAAATAAATTTAACTAAAAAACATCAAAATCCTTTTGTGAATACTGATTTTATTGCCGTTAAACTGTAACTACCCAGTAAGTAAAAAAATGTATTTAGGCTTTTTTTTTTAGATAAATCGCTCTGCTGTTATTTTTTGTATGATTTCAAATGTCTGATGCTCTTGTAAGGAACAAACAAAATCTCCCATTCATTCCAAAATCCCTGATAAAGTTGCTGCATGATCTCAAGATGTTGTTGATCGCCGGTTATGTCATTATATTTGTTGTATAGAGCAATCAAAGTTCAATCGTATTAATTTATTTTTTTAACTATTTAAACAAAAGATGCTCTGTGTCGAGATTCATAGAATTGAATTAAAATCACCCACATTAAGTTTACAGTGAAAAGTAAATCGATACAATGACCTTGTAGAAATGTAATATTTTTTGTAGTTTCAAACACGACTTTCGTTCATACATTAAAAATCTTTAAATAAAATTCTGCTTAAAATAATTTGAAATTAAGCCCTCGCTCCCCGTTAATGTAATTCGTTTTAGTCGATCTTTTTGTTTTTCATTATTTCTGAAATTGTGTGCTTGTGACTTTAAAATGTTTTGTGCGTGTGTAAGGGAATTAAAGTAAATATTTGTAACGCATTCATTACATTGACCTTTTCGAAATGAACATGCCTATAACAAGTTTACTTGTGCGTGTGCATGGTTGTCTGTGTTGGCTTATAATGTTAACAATTTGTTGATAATTTTAACGTCACTTTTAACCATGTTGTTATTGGTGAACGAATATGTTTGCTGTGTGTACACACGAATGTAACATCTCCAATTATTATCCCCTGCCTCTTTTCTGTATTAACAAATACACACACACTCCCACTCACACTCGCACATACATAATTTCACACAAGCCTACAACTAAAATGAGTTTAACCTCAGGATTGTTTACTTTTTTCACCTTTTTTTAATTTAATACGACTTGCACTCGCACATTTCATTACGTTAAACATTCCAAATTAAAAGAAGAGAATGAGGGAGGTATAAATAAAATGAAGACCATAAATTTATTTATTCTTTTATTTCCCACTGGCGTTTTGTTATTGCTGCCTGTAAATTTTATTGTTAATGTTAATAACCTTAATTTTATATTGAGAAGACGATGGTTGGTGGTTGTTGGTTGGTTAAACAAACACAAATCATTTTGCTTTAAAATGTAATTTTTTTTTTTTGTTATATTTTACTTTTTCACTTTATTTCATTTTAATTTTATAATAAAAACTGTTGTTGTTTTCTTCAATTTATGTTCATGGTCATGGCTTTTTTTACTGTTCGCTTGTTAAAAAAAATTTAAAAAAAATGTAAAAAGTTATTCATGTTTCGCTGCAGTCATTTTGTATTTAAAATAAAATGAATTAAAAAGACAGTAATGTGCTGAAAATAATAATTACAAGGTAACTTTAATGCTGTGTAAAGTTTTAATCAGCTCCGTTGTGCCAACAATTGTGCAAAGCATACATACACACTGATATTTTTATAAGTCTCAGGTGACAACTAATTAGTTGTTTTGCTATTTTGTCGTTTGGTGAAAAACTTTTGTTTTTTCATGTGACATTTGAGTTTCCTTTTTTAAATTTTTATTCTTCCCTTGAGAAAGGAAACCACTTTTAAAAAAGCGATATGAACTATGAGTGTTTGTTTAATATTTTAAAATTTAAAACTTCTATTTAAAAAAAATAAGTTTCATTTTCATTAACTTAAATTCAGTTGCATTTAAAATTGCCAAAAGGTTTCTATAGAAATTATAAAATATTTTCAGAGAAAAAGACTAGAATATTGTCAATATCATGCTCATGCTTAGTGTATGAAAACTTTTATCCAACTCTGTCTTTGCTGTGCAAATTATTAATAAAAACAAAACTCTTTAATCTATAATCCATTTTAATCATAATTTTATGTTTAACTTTCTCATTTCATGCTCAAACAACCTATTTAATCATTGTGTAATTGACCAAGCAAATTAATTTTTGTCAGTCTGGGAGCCAGTTAGCCAAATGGTCATGGCGTTTCTTATAATATTAAAATTTATGTCTAATTTTTTATAAAATGACTTTTGACTTGGAAATTTATGCCGTTTCAGTGCTAAAAATACAAATTTCACAAGATTTTCTTTGTTCAACTTTTATGTCTCAGGGTTATTAAGGCAAATGGGGGAAATACTCTGAATTAAGAAGCATCAATAAAACAATAAAGTCATCAAACTAAACAAACAAACGAATAAACCAACAGTAGCAAGAGGACTCTGCAAGAGCACTTGAAAATTTTTACAAAAACTCATTTGAGGTTAATTACATGATAACACTTAAACTGAAACGTAATAAATCCTTTTTCATAAAAATAAAATTAAAAAAAATAAAAATGTTTTTGCTTAAAGAGTGTTAAACAAAACGAAGAAAACATCATTAATTCACAAATATACACACACACGCACACACATACCATGTAAAGACAAAGGAAAATTGCCTTCGGGTGAGAAAGATTATTTTCTGCTGTAATTTTTTTTTTTTAAGAATAAATAATAAATGACACCAAACTCTTTTTTTTTTTTGGCAAATTGTTTTCAATTATTTATTTTGCTTAAGAAATTTAATTTCATTACATAAAAGCTTTTCTTGCGCTCTCCTACAGTTAAAAATCAATTCAAAGTTTTTTTGAGGTCATTCTATTTTATTTAATTTTTTTTTTCTTAATAATAAAAAGCAAGTAACTTAGTTTTTTATAAATATTTTGCTTAATTTGTAACAATTTTTTTATATTTTTCTTAAAGTAAAATTGAAAGAATTTTGTAAAGATTTTTCATTTTTTGTGATTGATATTTTTTTCAAATTTTGTTTATACAAATTAATGCAAAACATTCCTTAAAGTTGACAAAATTGCTGCCTTCATTAACACCCATCCCATCTTAGTTGAAACTTTTATGAAAATAAATTACAAAATAACAGAAAAAAATTAATAGAAAATGATATCAGACATTCAACAACATCTGCTTATACAAGAGTTTTTAAACTACAAAAAAAATTAAAAAAAAAGCACCATCTTCTATTTACAAGCCCATAAAGGAATTATTAAAATTCTTTTGCAAAATATAATAAAAACAAAGTGATAAAAAACTGATGTAAAGAAAAACTGAACAAAAATTTCAAATATTAGTTAAAGCTTAAGCTCATTTCACTTCTTGAGAGCAAAAAAAATTTGCCGAAAGTTGTTTTAAGTACGACGAAGTGTAAAACCTTCAAGCACGTCCTGCCTGGCATTAGCAACAAAAACAAAGTGGAATTAAAAGGCATTAGAACAAAATAAAAAACAATTTATTTGTTTTAGTCAACATATTTAACTCATACCTCTCGAAATGGTTGGCAATCTGCCAATAAAAAATTTTTTAACTGAATAAAATAAAAATGTTGTATGTGCAGTCATTTCTTACAATTCAAACGAATTGTGTGCAGGCTACTTTTAATAGTTTCAACAGCCTATTCACTTCAATTATGAGTATTTCCCGAAAAAAAATTTTAATTCCTCAAATCAAAAAATCTACCAAGGAAAAATTTTATTTATAAAAAGGATGAACAACTCCCAGCACATTTTTGTTCATAATTGATCTACAAGGATACTTAAGACAAACCTTTAAAATAAAAGGTAAAGAAACTATTTTTTGAAATCTAAAAGTAAACACTTGGATCGCCAAAACTAACCTTGATTTCTAGTATATTAATCAAATTGTATACTTACTTTTTTAATGCTGCCTAGAGCTTTAGATATTTATCGTTATATAGAAAGAAGATCAGGTTGTGTCATTTACTTTGTAAAAACTAGATTAGATTAACAAAATATACATAACGATCGGTGAGTGAGCTGTAGATTACTGGATAGGGCACTAGACCCTCTTTTAATTATGTCAATTGTTTATTTTTAAATTTGGTTCTTCAAACTCACATAAAAATATAAAATTAAAAAAATATGGCTCGGTTTGTTTAAATCTGTTTCGGCTTTAAACTTAAATAAAAACAAATGGAAGATTTTTAGTTTTTCAATTTTAAATAATTTTCTAAAAATTCTATTCTATGAATTCTTTGCAAATATTGTTTCTTGAAGAAATACCAGTATTATCCATGATTAAGAAAAATTTAAAACAAAAACCTCAATTTCACACAGAAGTAAAACAGAGCTATCGAAATTTTTCATATAATTTTTTTAATAAATTTCACTTTAAAGTCTACGTAAATATTTTTTTGGATAAGAGGGTTAGTAAACGAACTTAAAATTTTATACAAATCAAAAGACTTAAGACCCAAACTCCAATTTTATATAAAAAAAAAAAAGATTTTGAACATGAACTTTTAGTTTCACAGTATTCAAAGGACACTGTCGCAAATGCTTGGGGAAAAAGCGATAATTTTATGATTCCGTTTGTATCTAAAAAATTTAGACTTGAAAGACGTTTTGTTGCAGAATTTCGGATTTTCTTTTATAATAAATAGAACCAGTTATTTTCAATTGAATCTCATTTTTCAATATAAACTCTTGAATTTAGGAAAAAACAAAAAAATTTGGAAATTGTAGCCAATTTAAAAAAAAAAACCAAGTGCAGATTTGAAATCAATTTTATTGGTTCAAATGTTTATTTGAAACTTATATTAACACCACTTTTTTGATTGAATATTGAATATATTCCCTATTGTATATAATAAGATTTCATGTCACATCCATTTGTTCTATTCCCTTTTTAGTGTCATAATTCTCCAACCAAAAAAACTAAATTTAAAAAAAGGAATACTTGCCTTTTCCAAACCGATTTTTATTTTGATTTCGTTTTTCATACTTAAACTTACACATTACAAACATATAAATTGCCAATTTTCAGCAGAAAGATCAACTACAATAATAAAAAATATTTTACATTTGTAATAGTGCTGATAATGTTTTTCTTTCTTTCACATTTTATGTTGTAACGATTTTTTTTATAAGTCTTTACCTCGATTCAAAAGACTGTGATATAAATTCTTCTACATATTTTTTTTTTTTTTGGCTTCTATTTTTTGTATTGTGTGTGAATGTTGGTTAACAATGTTGTTACATTTCATACATGATTTGTGGTAAATTTGTTTGCCAGTTTTGCCAGCTGTGTGTTTTTGTTTATGGGTGGATAAAGTGTGGGGTATATGTGGATGCTTAAGTATTTAAGTTCAACAATGTAAGCATGATATTGTCATGTTGATAAAAATTATTGGCCTGTGAGTAGGCAAAACAAATATTGTTTTTTTGGTTTTTGTATTGTTTATTTATTTCCATTTTCATTTCTGTTGGCATTAAGGAAAAAGACTATTGAAATTTGTTGTAATGATTTGTGTTTCTTTTAATTCATTTTATGCTTTCGTTAAGAGAATTATGTTTGATTGCAAATATTAAAAAATTTATTAATTTTTCCTGATGATAAGAGATTAGTGGCAGTTAAATACTGTTTTTTTTTATTAAATAAATAAATATTTTTAATGGCTCAGCTGAATTGAGTTCAAGTTAAAAAAGGTTTTAATTCAAAATATTCAACTGAAGTAGAGTTGAATTATAAGCCATGTGCTCTAAATATTTTTTTTGTAGAAAACACTAGCGATCAGCTGGTTTAAAAAAAATTTCCAGACGAGTTGATATCTTGTGCTGTAAAAACAGCACATAAATTTAAAAAATAAACAGATTTTAGTTGAGTACCTACCATTAAACAAAACCCAGTTCTACATATTTCTTAGCATAATTTAGTTTGGAAGTTAATGGTTTTTTGTGATGTTTTTCTCGTTTTCTTTTTCTTTACTACAATTTCGGTAAAGACTAATAGAAAATAGGATTACGGCTTCAGCAAATTATTATTACAATATAAATTTGGGTGTAAATAATAACAATAACAATGGAATGTTGCCTTCAACATGTTCGTCTGTGTGGCGGTGAAAAAAAAAAACAAAAGAGAATTCTAGATGTTTTCCTTCCAAATGTGTGCTCGTGTAAATGGGGACGCACTAAGCATATTTAGAAACGTTTAATATGAAATAGAAGTAGAAATAAAAAAGTTTATTAAAAAAAATACTCCAAAAATATTTACACTCGTAAGTAATAAAATTATATTTTAATGAAAAACAAAAACATATTTTAATATCTTCAAAACATCTGAAATTGACAGAAATTTGAAGTGAATAAAGGTATAATTAATTAATGAAAATTACAGAACTTCTTTCTAAGAAATTTAGTTCACTAAACTAATTTTACTAATAAAGTTAAGTGCAGAAGAAACTTTTATATAATAAGCTAATGGAAATTTGTATGAAATTTAGCATTATAAAACTACCTTAAACATCAGTTTAAATTTTACCTCATTAAAAAAATTCCTTCTAATTATTCCTGGCCATTAACTAAAACTTATTTAAAAAATTTACTTAAGCTTCAATTCTTATCAACAAGCAACAGTAAAAGCAAAAGCTATTTACTTGTAAATTTAAATTGCTGAGCTTAAAAATTTTACTCTAAACTATATCAGTTGATAGCCAGTATGATTTTCCTGCTGTAGGTAATTTCCAACTCTTGAAACAAATTTTCTTAAATTAATTTCAAATTTTATTTTTATTGCGTTGGACTCCTCACAGGTTTTAGTAACCACAAATGCATTCATTTCCTTTCTTTATAATTGAACGTTTTAAAATGTCAATAAAACGCAAGAAAGAAGAAGCAAAGAACTTTCATTAAATTGTTGTTGTTCTATTTTCGAAGAAAATACAAAAAAAAATAGAAAAGCGAATCGAAAACAGAAATAGAGACAACACCTTCAGTAATAATAGAACTTGCCATTGTTTCTTATAGCACAAACAACAATAAAACTTTATAGAAAAACAGAAAATGGTAAAACTTTTATAACAACAACAGTAAAGAGATTGTAAATGGAAAAAAGCGAGGTGGTAGAAGCGTTATGAGAAACGGTAGTATCAACATATTGAAGGTGCAAAATTAAGTTAACGTAAAGAAAGAACAGAAGACACAGCAATGAAGTTCAACACAACGTCATCTAAAAATATAAATTTAAAATACACAGCCAATGAGTGACTGACTGACTGACTGTTTCCCAATAAAATAAAAAAATTCAAGTTTATCAAAGATAAAAAAAGGATGCACTCACTTTGAGCTCAATGTAGCAAGAAAAAAAGAGGGCAAAATAAAGTTGAAACTTTTGCATTTTTGTTTATACTTTTTATTTCAAATTGAAACTTTTTGTTTTGTTATTTCTTCCCTCGCTTACAGTCGTAGTAGTGTTTGTAAATTAGGTTAACAAAGGCTTTGCTATGTTTCATAAATGGAAAATATTTTCTTTTTTTATAATTTTTTTTTACAAAAAACACTACCAACCGCCATCGACAACAATCATCATAAATAATTTTGTTTAAAACTTTTGTTAAATGGAAAACTTTCAGGTTGTTATTGTTGAAAAATACAAAATGGACAGTGGGTCCAATTGCATTTATTTTGCAAAATTTTAATTTTGGGTGACTGTAGCTTTAAAAAAAATCTTTACAAGGCTTTTAATATTAAAAAAAAAACAAGTTAATTTAAAAAAAAAAACAAACGCTCTTATTTCGCTTGGCATCATCGATACAAAACCATGTCATAACAGTCCCGTTCCCACGCTTGCGTTTACTGACATTTTAATCTAAAAACTTAAATTATTTTTCAAAATTGCTCATGAGTTTTTTATGACAATTTTTTTTTTTTAATTTTTCTAACACAGCCTTCTCAGGGACTACTAATAATTCGTTCTTATTTCCTTAGAACAAAATTTCAAATTTTTCTATTTTAGATGTTTAGTGAATTTAAAAAAAAAAATTAAATTTTCTGCAAAACATATGAGTTTTTTACAAAACTTTGTGAATAACTCAGAAACTACAAGACCAGTAAAACTAACATAATTTAAACCCTATTTTATTCCCAATCCTTACCTGCTTTTTTAAAATCAATCAGAGAGTTATTGCAAATTACATTAATTAACCTTCTCCTTGATTTCTTTATAACGATAAACTTCGAGAGCTCCAATTAGCATTAAAAAAGCATGGTATTGTATATAAAGAAATCAGTTGTAGTTTTGGTAGCACCAAAATTATTGTCGACCTGTGTCCTCTACCACTGTATGCATACATTTTTTCCTTTATATTTTTACAAAATTCTTTTTATTGTGTAAAAGATAAGGATTTGCAAATATGGAAGTGGTTAGCAAGTGGTTTTGTTAGACAATCAGCCAACACACTAAAATAAAATAAAACGGAAAAAAATTTAAAGAAAATACTGTTTTTGGTTACACACAAGTGTACACGATGATATCAGCCAGAAAGCTTATTTTAATAAAATACGTAACGCAAATAAAGAAAAGCAAATACAAACATTGTAAAGTAACGCTGATTTATATTGCGATCAAGTTAAGAAAGAATTTACAAGAAATCAAACGGAGATTTAGGTTGAGCTTGGTGGGAGAGAAGCTTACACACATAAATTTGATTAAATGAAAAACTATAATATTATTCATGCCCTTTTATCTTGTGTAAACACATATTTTTATTAATGTCACTTAATTCTTTCTTGTTTATGACTTCCTCTCAAATGAAAATTTCAGGAAAAGTGGGGAGTCTAGAGTGTTGTTCTTAAGGGTTTTCGCAGTTTCAGTTTTGCATCATAAAATAAAAACTGCGAAATTTTTAGAAAATGTTAAAACACTTCCAAAAAGTTTAGGTCCTGCAGATTATATTCCATTTTGATTTTGGTAATTTTCATGGGCAAAATCATGAATCTTAGTATTGAAAAAGAATAAGCCCCCTAAATTGGGGTTTAATTATAAATTCCATTCATTATCCTGTATTGTTACCCTAATTTTGTTTACAGAAAATTGCTAGTCAACAAAAAGCACTTGAAATCAACAAAAAACGCTGTTTTAAGGAAAATATATATAAATCTGCCAAAATTATAAAAACATTCAAAATGATGTGCAACAAGACATGAAATTAAATTCCTAAATAAAAAAAATAATAGAAGCTTCAGCATATAAATTTAAAAAAAATCAAGCACTCGTAAACATGTTGCTGATGTAGTGTTGAAAGGGCTTTTTAATTCTTCTTTTACTCTCTCTCTCTCTCTCTCTCTGTTTCTCTCCTTTTCTATTTACTAATAACTGTATAAGCAAAGAGCTACTAGCTGCCTGTATGAATGTGAAACTGTGTGTTATTGCATGTGTGTGCGCTGCAGTGTACACACTTCCGTTTTAGCTATTTTTTTAAACATTAATAACACGTTTTGTTTTAAGACGTGCTTGTGTGTTTTCATTTAATTGCATATTTTGTTTAAAATTTTTTTATTTATTTTTTATTATGTAGCATTTTGATTATTGATGTTGTGTTGACAATAAAACATAAACATACAAACTGACACCCGTTTACACACATTACATTTATTTTGATTTGAGATTTAAATACTAGAAAAAAACCAACGTAGCAAATCAGCGCATAAAAACCTGTAAATGGTTCGTTGATTAGACCACAAAAAGAGCAACTAACGTAAATGAAAGCAGCAGCAGCAGCTGTTGTCGTAATGATTTGCTGATAACGTGAAAAAAAGACTACAAATTGGTAACCAAAAACAAACAAAAAAATTTTTTTGTCTCCTTTTTTACATTTAAGTTACACTCGGTTATTTTTAAATACTTTTTTATTAAAAATTTTTTTTAAATAATTTTAGCTAGAATGTGAATTTTATTAAATAATATACGGGTCTAACACACGTTGCTCTATTAGAAGTATTTTAGTGTGGGAATTAAGTTGAGTGGAACGCATTACTTGTTAGGCTTAACTCCTGCGCTCAACATTCTGACTGAAGGCAATTAAATTTTAATAACTTGATGCACAGATTTAGGCTATTAGAATTATTTATTAAAAGAGCAACTTAAATTTGAAAGTCTAGCACAAGTTAATTACTTCTGTAAATCGTATAATTTATACAATCTCTATACAGAGGATTTTGCAAAGCTTATCGATTGACCATTACCAACAATAACAACTTTAAGGATTATTGAATTTATTTCTTGCAACTCGATTTTTTTTAATTGAGTTTAAAATTATTTTATTACACGCACCTGCTCGCTTTTATCTTCTTTTTTTTAGTTTTATTTTAGGGGCATTTTTAAAAAGATTTTTTATTTTAATTTCTTTGCTGTACTAAACGCCGTGTAAAATTCCTGTTTTTATTTTTTCTCTTTTCTTTTACTATTTCAAACCTTGTTGCTGCAATACGAAACAACGTGCCGCAATTATGTCACGTAGCATTTTGATTGAAATTTTCTTTTTTACTTCTTCTCTTTGATACGCTGCACGATACAACAACAATTTACAACACTTACAAAAAATGTATATGCATTTGCTGGCATGCCATAACGACTTTATAACAAATCTATAAATCACACATAAAAATGAAATATTTATAAAGAATAAAAACAAATAAAAAATTAATAAAACGCAATAAATTTTTTTAGAAAAATTTTATTAAACGAAATGTTTCCAGGTTTCATTGGCAATTTTTTGTGTTGATGTTGCAAACGACAGTTTTAATTTTAACAAAAAAATAGTAAGAAAAGAAAATAAAAATTTACTTTTGCTTTGTTACGTGTTTTTAATTGAAAGTAAAGAAAAAATATATATAAAACGCAGTGAGAACGAAATTGCAGCAAACTGCATAAAACTATGTAAAAAGCAGCAACAAAAATCTAAAACAAATCACGCTCTCACTTACACACACAATGGCAACAAATGCATATTTTAACCTAAACGAATCTATGACTGTCATTTAGGAACAACAGCCGAAACAATTTTCAATTGAAAGTCAGCAACACTAAAAAAATCCCTTTAACAATAAAAATTTTGCTCTAAAAAAAACAATATAAATTCTGTGACACCTTTTTCATTGAGGCGCATAAATGCACATTGACACATCATGGGACTTATCGTCACCTGAAAGCTAAAAAAATAAAATGAATAACAAAACTGAATTTTATTGAGTTTGTGGTGGGAATTAAATTTCATCACATCTGGAAATTCAGTATTCGAAGCTCGAATCGAATTTTTTTTTTTTTGTGTTAATTTAAGCTCTTTGTTTTTCTGGTAGCGTAACACACGCTCCAACAATTTTTTCTTAATTTTTTTTACATTCAAATAGGAGCAACAATACATCAAATACAGCATATATTCCGATTCATATGTATTTACGTACCTAGAAACACACACTTACATGCATAACATATATGCCAACTAAATTTATACAATTTAAGTAAATTTTACACACATACAAAATAATGCGTAAGAGTGTGCGTGCTTACATATGACAGCGGTGTCACAGAGAAGTCTTCTCATACCCAATTGACAAAAGTTGACATTTTTTTATTTTTTATTTGTCACCTGTCGCATGTGCCGTGTTATTTTTTAAATCACCATTCACCATGTGAACAAACAGCAGCAATTATTTTAGCAATTAAACCTGCCCTATACGAAGGTACCATTACAAATTGAAAATTCTGGCGTGTGGAAAAAAACTTGTTTTAAGTTTATTAAAAATAAACGCAGTCATATTAACAAGAAATTCATTTAATAAAATAATTTAAAAGAAATCAATCTTTCATCTCTAATTTTTGTTTTTCCTTTTTTCGTTTTTGGTTTGTGTTACAATTATTCTGTTCAATTGCACCTGCTTTCACCTTGTTCTGTGAAAAAATGCTTGTTGGGAGAGTTTCATTTGTGTAAAGTTGCTGTTACAGTTTTCGCTTCCACGAAAAAAAAAACAACTTTAAGCTTTCCTCTCCCCAGAGTGTGCCTATTTGTCTGGCTGTTTCTTGTTTATTTCACTTTTTCTATTGTTTTTTTTTTTTTTTTTGTGCCATTCTGGTCAAAGTCCGTTACTGTTGTGATTCTGTGAATGTGACCGAAATTGGTTTTAATATCCATTGTTTTTTTCTACGTTGCTTATTTCATGTACATACATACACACAAACTATAAATAAATGCAAGCAAGAGTGGGAGCTACTGCCAGCTCTTTATTGCCGTCCATGGTAAATTTGTTTCAAAGTGTGCGTGTGCAGTGCGTTATTTTATTTGTTTTTTTATTTTTTCTTATTGAACATTTTATTTTTTGCTTCATTGTCCATTTTACGTTTTTCCTACAGGACATGAAAATTTCCAATTTTGGCAAGAAATTGTTTCATTGTTTATAGTTGATGTTGCCGTAGTTGCTGTTGTTGTTGTTTTCGTTTTGATTGCTTTTTTCAATTTGCAACTCGTAATGTTTTGTTGTTGGCTGTGTAGGTTGCGGTCGCTGGAAACGCTCAGTTGATTGTTTTTATTGAAATGTTTTTTAAGCAAAAATTAAAAATATTAAAAAAATATGCCGGAAACTCAAATATAAACAATTAATTTAAAGTGATGTTACAGTAATTGTTAATTAATTAAAATGAAATTGTAAAAAAAAAGTTTAACATGCAGCATTTTATTAATTTATTAATTTTTTATGAAGTGCATTCATACAAGCCCTTAAGGGAAATTGTAGAAACTTATTGTTTCATTTCAAATAAATTAAATTATGAAAGCACGCATGTCCACTCAAAGCAATTATTTTTGTTTGTGTGCATGTGCTAATGCTAAATTAATTTTTATTATGAACATCAAATTCTAAAATTCTAAGAATCCTTATTTTGTAAAACAGAGCACTCAAGGCAGCCAAAAAAAAATTTACAATTTAAAAAATGCTGTTTGCCAAAAACATGAACGAGAAATACTTTAAAAATATTATTTTTACACACTTTTCTATAGAATTACTTGTCTAACATCCTCCTTTTCAAAATACTTTTTTTTTTGTAAGTGGTATTTTAAAACCATTTTTGGTATTTTAAGATTTTCCATTTAGAACTCAATTGGGTTAATTACAAAATTTTATTTTATTTAGCTCAATTACTAGCAACCAATTACTTTGGATATTTAGCAAGTGGGTTAAAAGATTTTTTGCCTTCTAGAACTCATGTTCATACATTGAATTTTTATTTTTCCTAGCCACTTGGCTTTATTTCTTTCCTCTTTTTTATTTGGTATACTTCCTGAATTTCTATTTATTTAAGTACAATTTTTTATGTTAACATTATGCACATGTTATCTATAGAAACACTAACTGCTTTTACCCGGCATCGACTGGTTCTCTTTGAGAAATTGAATTTTAATCGTTAAATTATTAAAAAAGTGGGCGGCTACAAAAAGACATGGCCTTGGAGTTTGCTTATGCTAATAAGGAAAATAAATGGCTTAAGTGAACTTTTTTTACTAGTTGTCGCAATTAACTTAACTTTATTATTGTGACTTAGAGATAGTAGGGCGGTATATTCCACAATTAAAGAGATTTCAATCTGGACTCGAAATAATTTTATAAAAAGAGCCTCTGGGCCTTTTAAAGTTATAGTCCTCTAAAATAACTTAATAAGACTGGAGCGGTGAAAATAAAATATTGTTTAGCTTACAAACACACAAATAGAAAATGATTTTTATTTATATAGATTTAACATGCACAAACACAAGCAAATAATTAGCAAGAAGATACCCTGCAAGCAATATTGTAGACAAATAACAAAACAACACATTTAAATCTAATTTTTAGGATTAACAGATTAACCAAGTTGCTCTCTGCCAAAGTATTAAGAAATTTTTGGTTTGGAATTTTAAAAATTTTTTCGATGACTTAGCAGAGAGGAACTCGGCTACTTTGCTGTGGATACCGGAGCATTAAGGACATGGTAACAATTACATGGCGGACTATATGGCTAAAAAAGACGGGGATAGCCCTTCATAGATCCAAAGCTTTTCACTGATGCTCTACTAAGCAAAGAAGAAAAAAAGCAAAAAAAAAACTGCTGTAGGGCCGGCAGTCACGGAGACTTATTCACCCCAAGTGTATTAGGACAGAACTCATTTTGAATATTTTGTAAAAATATTAAAAATGACTTGTTGAAAGTACTATGAATTACTAAATTAAAAATTTAAGTTCAAATTCAACAAGTTTAGACTGTCTTTATTTCCGTATGGTTAAAAAAAGAATGGTACAGTAATTTTGTGTTTTTTAATTTTAACTTTAGACAATGTTACACTTGTATTTTTGTGTTAATAACAATAAAAAAGGTGGGAACTTTTTAAAACAAAACTTCCCATTACAGTAATAATTCAATAGGTGTTCAAATAATTCAATAATAGTTCAATAATAGTAGTGTCCAATTAGTTTGGACACATTTTGAAATGACACCTAACTCTACGTTGACTCAACTACTACATGAGTAAAATCGGTGTGATGCAAAGCTGTTTTCGTTTCTGTCAAGAAGGACGGGAAACGTTTTAAAATATTCCGTACTAGTGCCCAGTGATAAAAAGATGTAGAAAAAGCTTCCTAGGCAGTTATACGCTGGGCCCAGAAGACCTGGGTATGATGAATCCTACAACAATCACGATATTCGTAAGTAGTCTTGGACTATAGTCGGCAACTGGACTGCACAATAGATTTTAAAGGTCGCCCGTGATAAAAATAACACAAAACAGCTATTTAAGCTGAGAATAATATATCAAGATAAGATATGACGTTCCATAGCTGAAGGATACGAACCCAAAAATCTCAAACCTCGAAAAGTACAAATAAATCTGCTTCTTCATCTTCTCATCCTTCTTTTTTTTAAATTATGAAGTAACATAATTTAAATAAGCTGAAAATGAATCACTTTTTTTTAAATAAATCTGACAATTTACTAACTACCAAGGAGCTGAATGAAAGGTCATCCAGAGTCATATTCTTGTGGCAATTGTCTAGCACCTCGTATCAGTTGACTGTATGAAAAATAATCTAAACATCAATCATTATTATTTGAGAAATAGTTAATTTAAAGTGTATTTAAAGAGTTAAATGAGTTGCCTGCAGGCAGCAAAACAGTTTATGTAAACAAACATGCTGAATACATTTGCAAATGCTCGTGTAGTAGGAAGCCTTACTATTTACATAAACTACAAATTTTATAGAATAAAATAAAGTTGGTAAAATTTGTGACCATTCACTGGCTGGCATATAAAAGTTTGTTGAGCAAATATTTATAAATTTTATCTTAAATATTCTTGAAATACTTATTTAAGGCAGCATTATTTTCCATGTCTTTAAAAACAAAACAAAAACTTAAGTGTTAATTAACTCATCTTCCATTCAAATAGATATCGATCAATTAATCAAATCATAACTTGTTGTAAGAACAACAAATTCATTATTTATTAATAAAGCTGTCATAAACAGGCACCCAATCATTATTAAATAAAATTTCTTTTTAAAAATTTCCATTTTAATAAAATCATCATCATCATCATAAAATTATTATTATCGTCATAAACACTTGTGCCTTAAGAAATGACTTCAGCTCCTTCTACCTTTATTGTTGCCTTTAACTTTCAAAGAAAATAGGAATTTAAAAAGAAAAGGAAAAATATTTGTAAAACAAGTAGATAAAGCGAATATAATGATTTCTATTTGAAACAAAAAAAATGTAACAAAAATTTTATAAATTGACAAAAGATGACTGAAAATAGAACAAGAGTTTAATTTTTTTTTTTTTCTTAATAACAAAAAATTCACTTTCAAATTAAAAAAAATTTACAAGCCATTGAAAAGAAGTTTAAAAATAATTTGAGTATTTGTGTGTACATGTTTGACTAATAGTGATGATACTGAATGGTAGAATTGCTATCGGGCACGTGTACTTGATTTAAATTTTTAATTAATCACGTATTTTTGCACACCGTATGTGTGATACGCACATATGCTCTCTATGGACGAGTATGTGTCCACACAAATTCATCTATCATTAATAGTTGATTGTTAAAATACAAAACGCTTTTATTTTATAACTCGTACAGTAAATAATATTTTATTTACTTACTCTAACTAATTATTGTAATTAAATAGATAGTTAAGCACCTGACACCAAACAAACATATCGTGTAATACATTTAAGGGTATCATACTTCTGTAACAGAAAATTGAGTTGTATAAGGAGTGCTTTGAGTTGTTAAGAAGTGGGGGTCATTAAATGCGGAATAAAATTTTAACAACGGCTTTACATGGTACTTTTTGGTGTTAAAAAGTAGTAAATAAAATGTGAAGAATAACTCTTTAAAAAAAAATCGATTTAATCAAGTATTTCCTCAGTGTTCTGTATGAAAAATTATATGAAGCTCTATCGCTTATATATTGTTACGTTTTTGTCCTATCATGTTTAGTTTATTACAGTTCGGTATTGTAAAATAAAACACAAGTAGTGCACTTTTCAGCTCAGACTATAACCTTCCAAATTTATCAAGTAATAAAACCAAACTGTATGGGTCATTTTAAATCTAGGTAATTGTATAACACTTAAATCTAACGTAAAACCTATACACTAATACAAATATAATTACTTTATAACTCACATACGAGTACAAGCATTCAATACTCACATACAAGCATTCCTTTATGAAAAACTAGTTGACCCGGCAAGCGTTGTCTTGCCTTAAAATTTTTATATATTAGGTCTTCTTACACTAAGAAATTGTACTCATAGAGTAAAGAACCGTGCGAGACCGGGCAAAAACAGGTAGTAGGCAAATAAGCCAGATACCGACTATAGCGCTAGTGATGTTAAAATTCCCAAGATTATACATATAAACCTTCCTCTTGAATAACTCTATCTATTAAAAAAAAAAAGGCATCAAAATCCGTTGGGTAGTTTTAAGGATTTAAGCATGCAAAATGATATAGGGACAGAGAAATCGACTTTGTTTTATACTATGTAGTGATAATAACAGTGGGACAGCAGCGGTGCTGAATATTATTAATTAAAATTTGATCTTGATCTTAAAGGCCAAGTAGTTCTTTTATAACAATTTATAGACTTAATGTCGTTTTTAAAAGGAAGAAAAGTCCGCTTTATAAATTTTTGCATAGCGTTCGTATTCGTTTTCGATTAATTAAAGTGTGTTGATTACAAATATGATACTGTTTTGTTTTCCACAGCTCTAGTTTTTGAGATTTTGCTAATTATTTCTGCTCAATTTGGCATAGCGATGAATATAATTTGTAGTAACTCGAGAACTAGAGACTGGTAAAAAATTTATAATAAAACAAGTTAAATTCGGCTCTGCCGAGTCTTATATACCCTTCACTGTGTTAGCAAAATACTAATATTTTTTGCTTTCCACATTCTTCTAAAATATTAAAAACATACAAAAAAATTAAGTGAATGAAGATAAATATGCCGCATTAAATATGTTTTAACGTACCTCATTACGTTTTTTTAGTATTTGTAAATATATTTTCAGCATTAATGTCATATTTATCAAATACGTGTTAAGTCATTAAATATGAAATGTTTTTAGCAGTAGTTTAGCGGAGATCATCTTTATATATCAACCAAATATTCAGATATTACTTTGGATATTTTAAAATTTTTTTGAAATCTTTATATACCGCAGTGCTGAGGTATTTTCCGGAAGAACCATAAATTATTTCGGGATGGGATACACATGATTTTAAAGGGAAGATCGTCTACATATGCAATCTACCACATAAATACTCAGAAATTAATTTGAAGTTTTCATATACTCCAGTGCTGTTGCTCTGAAGGGTTTTTTTCAATTTCCGTTTTGAATCATAAAATAAAAACTACGAATGTTTTAGGAAATGTTAAAACACTTCTAGAAAGTTTAGAACCTACAGATTAAATTCCTTTTTGATTTTGGTAATTTTCGTGGACAAAATCGGGAATGGTATCTCGGCAAAGTGGGGAATGGTAAAAATCCCTCAGAAGAAAAGTACTGGGGTTGTAGGCCGATTGCTTTCATTTTTAGTACAGATATTATAACTGATACTTCAAACAAAACTGCATACCACATTTTTTTGTCCGTTTCTTCGTTTAGACAAAATACGCAAAAAACCCACTCAAAAAATTTTAAAAAATAGCGGTAGTTGCGGTTTTTGACTCATAGCTCCGCCATTTATTGACGGATCTTGCTAAATTTCAATATTAATATTCTTAGTCTTCTGCATTTTATCTATGTTCTTCTGAAAATTGATTTCAAATACTACACGGACAGGCAGGCCGACAGCGTTTATTAAACTCCGACATTCATAAGGATTCAGAATATATATACTTTATAGGGTGTACCATGTACGGTGTAGAAATTACCAACGGAATAACTTAAAGATTATTTAATCCTGGCCCGTACTTGTTTTTGTAAGTTTAATCAGAGACATAACTCGCGAACTAGGTGTTTATGCAAATTATATGCACCACCACCCCAAAATTTGATTAATTTGCAAAAACCATTATATTTTAATTAATCGAAAAGGAATACAATCACTTTGTAAAATTTTTCAGTGTTGACCAGTGTTATTTGTCATTATTTTTAGTTTTTTTTTTTTTTTAATATGACAAACAAAGCAAAATTTAATGTTAAAAAAACGAGTATGAAGTAAAACAAATTCGTAAAACATTTTCATTAAATGTTTTAACATTTTTCACTTAACTTGTCACTAACAATATTAAAGGAAACGGGGTTAAGACGGTAATGTTTGTCTTTTTGGTGCTTATTTTTTTTTTTTTTTTTTGTATCTTACAACAAACAAGTAATTGTGTTTGTGTTTGCTTTTCTGTATGCAAATATCCTGACACAAAAATAACAAACTTGTCAACACCCAGAACACTAAAAATTTCGAGAAAAAAAATTTAAATTGAAATGAAATAGGAAAAACTCTGGTAATAAAACAATATGGCCTCTGTTTAAGGGGAGAAAGGTTTCGACAACATTTTAATAGTTATTTAAGTTTCTATTCTACATAAAAAACAATATATTTTCTGTTGTTGGCCGAAAGCCAACCAAGTACAACAATTAAAAACAAGAAAAACACACAAAAAAATAAAAAAAAATTAAAGAAGTCCTGCTCGTTTAACTCTGTTTTCTATTTTATGCTAGCAAAAAAAAGGGGACACTTTAAAAGGACACAAGCCATTTAAACTATGCGATTGTATTTTGGTTGGAATATGTTAAACGGAAACTGTTAACACAAGTGAAAGTGTTAGATTATAAATTTTGAAAGATATCCCGATAGATATAAAAAATATTTAAATAATTGCAAAATTGGTGCATTTATGTTTGTGAAAAAAAGCTTGAGATTGTTAATGCTTAAAAATTTCATTTAGTTATTCGACTCAAACACCTTGGCCCTAACACAAATTTTTCAAAAGGTTAAAGCTTCTTCTGGTTTTGTTTTTATAAAAAAAATTTAAAAAAAAATGCCTTAAAAATCGTAGCAATATTTTTTAGAAGATATAACTTTTTTTTAAAATTTCTGTTATTTGTTTTATTCATGTGGCAGGGAGTGTATCTAAGTTAGGCGTCACTCAAAAAGAAACAGAACATTTACTTAAGTCTCGACTGAACTAAAAAGTTTCATTAAAGCAATACCTTTTTTTGGATGGCTAAACAATTCAGCTACAATTCAACTCACCCACTTACTCGATCAAGGTTACTTAAGTATACCCACAAAGCAAAGGGTAACAAAGGGCTCATTGGTCCTGTGTTCTCTGGTGCATTTTTAATGCTAAGTGTACACTTTAATAATTCGAAATTATATTTAGCACATAATTTTTTTTTTCTTTTTAATTTTGTTGTTGTTGTAACCGTGCTTGAATTCACCTTGCTATATTTAGTATTTTATATTCAAATAAATACACAGAAAACACGTACCAGTATTTTAATATTTACTTGTAGTTTGCAAAATTTTCATCGCAGTCCTGTTAACTGGAATTTTAACTTTTCCCTTTCGTTTGCTATTGTTTGACAATTTAAATAAATTTGCATACATCTGTACTAAAGGGCTGCATACTATAAAGCTATACTTCACTAAAAACATGTGTAATATTTTATAATAAAAAGTGCTTGTGCAGCCCTTTAATCTGTTCATATTCATACATACATACATTTACATATTTTAAAACAATGTTAATGGTGAAGGACGAAAACATCTAGAATTATCTTAAAGGATGGTTATTGTTAACTGTAATGTTACACTTATGCATACATACATACATACACACCTATGTAATTTTTTAATGAATGGGCATTTCCATGTTCACACTGAATTGAACAATTAAAAAACATACATTATTAATTAATTAAATTTAATCCCAAGAATTCTTCATTTAATTAAACTACATGTGGAAATGCTCATATTTATTTAAGCTTGTACACTAAAGCAACGTTCATATAGAAGGTGGGCAAAAGAAATCACCCTATTGGAAGATGCAAATGCAAAACTATCACTTCTGGGGCACCGAAAATCCAGAAGTGATGCACGAGGATCCATTACATCCGCTCAAAGTGACTGCATGGTTCGCTGTTCACGCTGGTGCTATAGGGCCATGTTAACCGAGTTTTTTCTGCCGCAATTGAACGAATTAGGACTGGAGGACATGTGGTTCCAACAGGACGGAACAACGGCACACATTTAATTTTCATTTAGAAAAAAATTAGAGCCAAGTAACATCGGATGACTTCTTTTGGCCCACCTTGTATATCAAATATTTGACAAAACAAACGTAATCCTAGTCTAGAAAATATTTATATAAACTAACACGATTCACATAACATAAACATGATAATGAAGGTAAACTGGTTTTTATACCCTTTACTGTAAGTAAGAAGGGTATACTCGCATATAAAATTGTTATTCTGTTTGTAATTTGTACACAGTACTTGGGACACTCTATATATTCTGGAAACTTATAAGTAATGGAGTCCGTCTGTCTGTCTGTGTAGTCATTGAAATCAACTTTCTGAAGTCCCTAGAAAACGTATAGAAGAGTTTAGCACACCAATCTGTCAGTTATTTGTGTATTTCAGTTGTTATAAAAATTCAGCCGGATCGGTGCATAAATGATGGAGCTATGAGTTAAAAACTGCGACTACCTCTATTTTCACAATTTTTTGAGTGGATTTGTTTTTCGCATATTTTGTCTAAACCACAAAACGGACAAAAAATGTGATATGCAGTTTTCTCAGAAATGACAGTCTGCGCTAAAAATCAGAACGATCGGTTCACAAATAGCCAAGAAAAATTAAAAATACATTAGGCTTTAATTAATTTCTGCCGAAACCAGCAAGCGGTCCTATACAGACGTACGCATGTATGTCTTTTAAATGCAGATTTTTGGGATTAATAAAAAAATGGCTATAAAAAGAAAAACTTTTGTTTATCAACATTCGTCATTTCTTTATTTTTATACAAATTTTTACTTGTTGTCATTCATTTATTACTAGCGAAAGTGAACCAAGTTATACAAATTTAAATCTAGGCTTAATCTAAGTTTGTTATTTTTAGATTTTAATTACTATCATTCGCATCCGTATCACTGTGACCAACCGCATCAGGATGGTTTTTAAATCTAGCTATCAGTTCTTTGGCGGGATTGAATATGCCATTAGTTTGTTGGGAACATATAAAACAGCGCTGGGATTTTTTATAGTTTTCCAAAGCACATTTTTCACAAAAATAATGTTTGCACCTTAAAAATAGACAATAACTCCATAGTAAACACATTCCGTTATGGAAACAAAATGGATACTTACTTGGTGATAACAGGATTGACAAAACTTTGACGACATATAAAACATTTAAATGGTAATGATTCTTCATCAGAATGTATTTCATATTTTGTGTCATCATCATCAGACTCGCAATCACCTCTTTGTTGCGAGGCATGGTCTAGTTCTAACTGCCACCCAGCTTTATAGTCACTACGGTCATGTAGAAACTTACAACTATCACCGAAGCCACAATAACCTGTTTCCTTATAATCCTTACATATGTCTGGTTGGTAATCCCATCTTACTGTAGCACGTAAATGTGCTGGAGCTCTAATAGGCCCCTTGCGTACCATACCAGAACTAGCATTGCCAGCAGCTGTGTCTTGTTTTTTGTAGTACTGTGCATAATTGTTAATACCACGATAAATTTTATCATCTGCTTTGCCTTCCAGCTCTTTGTTGATTTTAACAGCTTTTTCGTGTATTGCCTGAGCGTCACAATTTAGCTCAGTATCAACTTCATTAATAGATGCTGCACCCTGATCTTGTGGTCCATTTGGTTCTATTGTTCGTCTAGACTTGTAAGATACCGATACTCCGTAGTTATCATCACTATCATCGCTAGAGGAAGAGTGCTGCAGATTTTGATTTTCTTTTTTTGCCGTTAAACGTTTGGTACTCTGAAAATTTGGATTTGTGCGTTTTCGGTTTTGTGCAGGTTTGACAATTGCAGAACTGGCAGTTTGTTCCCGGTCACTTTTATCGCCATCTAAAAGTTGGCTATTCAACGCAACTGAATTACATACATTAAATAAAGTTAACCTACCAAATTCCTCACTAGATTCTTGTTTTTTCCTAAAGACTGGCTTCTTTATATTTCTTTTTTTAAATCCAAAGTTTGCTTGGCTACCGGTAGCTTCTTCGGACATCTTCAAGAGTCGCTTCGTATTCCAAAATAATTCCTGTGCTTACAAATTGTATATTCAGAGGTACCAGATTTTTAACTAAGCCATCGTCACAAAAAATAAGTTTTCAGCACATCGTCACTAAAAACGTCAAACACCTTATGGGTTTCTATCTAAGTATGTACGTGCGTACAAATGTATATTTATATGAAAACTGCATCAAACATTACATATATATATATATAATGTATTTTGTTTTATAAATGGCAAATTGATTTTATTTTAAAGCACATATTTACATATATAGATTTAATAAATATATAGCACAATAATAACATGTAGTGCATTAAACTCTGGCCACGTTGTTTTAAAATGGCAATTAAGTAATGATGCCACTTATCATAAATGGGAACATTTGTAGTCGCTCCCAATCTACCATTATATACTATATGCTCAATACTGCAAGGTAGCACTGTGGTGAATACTGTTATCTTCAGATAAAAGTTCCAGATAGGGCTTCTCTAGAAGAGTTTACTAGACACAAGTATAATTAATATTTAAGAAATCTAGTTGAAATGGCTCTTAAACTTTTGTCAACAAATAAATGCTTTGAAGGCGAACAACGAGTCTACTCTCATGAGTCTACTACTTTGGGATGTTCAATGAAGTTTGGTGTTTTTGTGCCTCCATGCATGTTGGAAGATAAGTATGAATGTCCAGCATTATATTTTTTAAGCGGCTTAGCATGTACACACGAAAACTTTATACATAAATCTGGAATTCAACAACATGCAGCTAAACATGGTTTATTAATAGTTAATCCGGATACTTCACCACGTGATCTTAATATAGATGGAGAAAATGATGACTATGATTTTGGCAGTGGAGCAGGTTTTTATATCAATGCTACTCAGGAACCTTGGTCTAAGAACTATAAAATGTTTTCATATGTTACTAAAGAGCTGGTTGAATTGGTTAATAAACACTTTAATGTGATACACAATAAAAAAGGAATCTTTGGCCACAGCATGGGCGGCCATGGTGCTTTGGTTTGTGCTCTAAAGAATGCAGGACAGTATCAATCAGTTTCGGCATTTGCGCCTATATGCAATCCCGTTGAATGTCCTTGGGGTCTAAAGGCTTTCAGTGGATATCTAGGCAACGACCACGATTCATGGAAACAATGGGATGCTACTCATTTAGCCAAAGATTATACGGGTACTCCTCTAGAGTTATTTATAGATCAAGGAAGCGAAGATAATTTTCTCAAGCAAAAACAGTTGCTTCCCGAAAATTTGATGGCTGCTACTGCCAATAATGATCATTTACAGACTATTTATAAATTACGAAAGGGCTATGATCACAGCTATTACTACATTGCTTCATTTATACACGAACATATTGAATATCATGCGAAGTTACTAAAGTAATAATGTTTGCTGAGCATTTGTGGTTAGATTTACTTGGCATTTTCTGGACTTAAGCATTCAAACGCTTGTATTAGAATTTGCACATCAACGAAAAAAGTTTTTATTCCTGATAATTAATGATTTTACAAACATACTTAATTAAGAAATAGTTCTCATTGAAATTTATTTTACATCTTACAAGAATATGTCCGAAGGAATAATAATAATATTAAGCTACTCTTTTTATATAAAGTTAAAACTAAACTAAAGAAAGACAAAATATAAATGAATGTTTATTGATTTGCATTAGTTGTAATTAAATTTAAAAAAAATATATATGTAAGTGTAGTTTCTTGCTATCTGCTTAGATTTCCAGCAGTTGTTGGGCAGCTGCATCTACGTGGTAAACCCCATCTGACCCTTGACTGTTTTCTATTTTAGCCACTTCCACAACTTCCAATTTGATACCCCTCTTTTCATGTATCATTTTATGATTACGCAATTTATAGTTTTGTGGGAATCCTTTACCACAAATATCGCATCTGGAATATATTATTAAAATTAATTAGAAAATCTAAGCTCTGGCAAAGAAAACATGTATTTAAAAACTTACACGAATGGTTTTTCACCGGTGTGAATCATTTTATGGAATTTTAATGTGTTTGTGTAAGTAAAGCTCTTGCCACAAACATCACACACGTACGGACGTTCATTGGTATGAATTCTAAAAATTAAAACAATTTAGAGAAAAAATGTAGCTTTATTGTTATTAAAAAAGTACATACCGATGATGTTTATTTCTTGTTGACAAATCTGCAAATGCCGCAGGGCAATAACTACATTTATAGGGCCTATTACCAGTATGGGTGTTCATGTGACGTGCCAATTGCTGTCCTTGTGCAAAACAATGACCACAAATTCTGTAATAAAAATCACAATATTAAGACAACAATCAAAGAAATCAACTTGATTTTCGTAAAATTTAACAGTTATTTATAAATTCTTTGACCAACTTACTCGCATTCATGTGGCTTTATTCCTTTATGCAACTTTATATGTTCTGTAAGTCTACCTTGTGAGGGATATTTATTCCCACAGAAGTCACATATGTAAGATGTATCCTTAGATTTCTTTTCTTTTGGTTCTCGCTTCGCGCGTTTTATTACTGGTGCTGAAGGTGTAACTTTCCGACTAGTCGAAGCAACAGGACGTTTTGGTAATATCTTTGATTTTGCTTTTTTCTTTGCCTTTAAAGATTCAATATAGTCTTCATCATCATCATCTGATGAAGGCAGCTGTAAATCTTCTTCTAATTCAAGGTATTCAATATTATCTTGACTTTCTTGTACATTCTATGGAATAAAACTAAAATGTATCTCTTATTCAATGACATATATCATATTACTTACTTCATCAAAATCATTGTCAGCTAGTTGGAAAACTTCTTTTTCCTCTTCCTCAGTCATTGGCTCATAAATTTCCACAAAGTCATCATCTTCCTCTTGTATGTGAACAGTGAACTCTTCTTTTACAATACTGCTCGAAGCATTATCCTGTTCCAGCTTAACCATTAAATTTTCGTTGACTTCTTCCACCACGAAACCTTCTTCTGCAGCTGACAATTCATTTCCCAACGAATCATTCTCTTCGTCAAATTCATTAGCGTTCCGTTTCTCAACTTCTACGGGAGCAATAAATTTACTCAAATGATTATGAGACCTTTGGCAGGTTAATCGGAACTTATAAGCAACTTGCAAGCATTTGTAACATTTATTACAAATTTTATCCGGGTAATGATCGAATTGTCTTATCTTCAAGAAAAATAACATATTAATTTTTTTAATTACATATATTTTTCACACTTACGGGAACTCCACCACATTCCAATATCATACGCGTCAAATCTTTTTCAGCGTTTTTATCAAATATTGTTTGCATATCTTCTTTTGGCTGCTTTAAGCAAATTCTGCAAACCAACCACTTTTGATTTAAGCCGGATTTCATTTTTCAAACAAATATGTATTAATATCGAGAATTTTAATTATTTTTTCTATTTTCTAAAAATTGATAAAGAAAAATTTAATACAGTTTCGCTGCAAAAATGACGCCTCTCGCGCTTGTTTAGTGTTGTTTCTTTTGTCGTTGATTTGTCAAATAATAATGTCAAAATGTTTCGCATGCCACCCTAATTGCACAAAATAGTGATGCCACCGTGTCGCATATTTTATATAGATAGTAAATGTAATTCGCCTTATGTATTTCATTTACCCAAGGCGAATTCGTATGAGATGAAATCATGAAACATATCTTTTTTTAAAATTTTCATGATTTGTCAAAAAGACAGACATTTCTTATATACTCCGACCATATAAATATAACAATTTGGACAAGTCAAGGAAATACTTGAAGCTCACAGCTGCTTTCTAGATATCACCTTGTATGAATTAGCCGTGCATTTACCGATCATGTATAGAACAACTCAAATTGATAAAAGGAAACGTATTGGAGTTTCGCTCATCAGCTGCATGCCGGACTGTCAAAATTTGTTATATATATCAATGTTTGTGGAAAGAAATTTTAATTTCAATCAGAAATTAAAACTAAAAATTAGTATAAAACAAATTAAAAAAGGTAAAACCAAGTAAGATAAAATATATTATAAAACAAAGAGTGAACATAGAAAAATTTGTTAGCTTAAATATTATATGCACCTATACAAAATTTTGTATAGATGTGTAATGTTTTTGACATTGCGGAAATTAAAAGTACATGACAGAACTATACAAGGTACTGACAGTAAAACAGTGTACATCTCCTACATCTTTACTAAATGTCAAAATTTGTTTATATTGCTTGCATCGTGGTGAAATTTTTATTTCACCTTCAATTTGCCTTTGTACAGAAGTACTAAAACTTAATCAAGACTCCGACGTCTAAGCGAATTTATACAGATTTGTGAATTATTAAACCTTGCACAGACTTACTTCAAGTAGTTGAATTTCGAAAACAATAACAAAAATTGCTACAAATTTTAATGCAAATTAAATCTTTTTGGGTAGTATGCTGATTGATTAGTGAATTCATCGTTGCTGTCATAATTTTGTATTATTGAGAAATCGCAACGCATATGTGTAATTTCAACTTGCTACAGTTTATTTAAAAACAAAAACCGATTACTTATGTGTACTCATAGATATAATTAACTGTTATAAACAATGTTCAAACTATTAAATTCACAAAAAGAGATCAATTTAAAACAAAGTTCGTAAAGAAACGTTTACATTCGTTTCGTTTTGTAGTTTTTTAGAGTAATAAACATATACAAATAAAAGGTAATGTGAATATTTGCTCTGATTTATTTTGGTACATAAACGTAGGCAGCCAGAAAACAAATGAATAAAAATTGTCGTATGCTCTTGCTAGTAAACTAACAGTAAATGATACATTCATTCAAAAAATAAGTTTCTACTTTTGTTTTGTAGGCAAATGGTTTTATTTGTGATTTTGTTGCTATAAATCATTTTGTATTTTGTTTTGTACATGTCCAAAACGATTTAAAAATTTTGCAAGATTGGTGATTTCCAGGAAACGTTTATGAAATGTTTCGTTTCTGTTCGAACTCTGCTTAAAAATACTTTTTTCGATTTGACGTATTGCAACAATCTACAACAAGGTGGGCTAAAAGAAGTCATCCGATGTTGTTTGGCTCTTAATTTTTTTTCTAAATGAAAATGAAATGTGTGCCGTTGCTCCATCCTGTTCAAACCACATGTCCTCCAATAGGGTGATTTCTTTTCGTCCACCTTGTATATTAAAATTTTATATACATATTATCAGACTGTTTCTTCAACAAAGTCTTTCAATTCATCTTGTTCCATGTAATCATCAGTTGAGTTTTGTAATTCGAACATGTTAGTATTAGAATGACGTTTTTCATGAGAATTTTTATGATGGAGCTGAGAAAAAGTTTTCCCACAATATTCACATCTGAAAGAGTATTCAGTTTATATTTAAAATATACATACACACATTATAAATAAAAAAACATACCTGTGAGGTTTTTCGCCAGTGTGTGTCATCATATGTACTTTTAGAACATTGGAATAAGCAAACGCCTTTCCACAAAGCGAACATTTGTAGGGACGATCATTTGTATGAATTCTGCAATACGGTTCTATAATTAGTAATTTTTAGTTTTTATTTAATGATTTTTACCTTTCATGTTTGATTTTTGTTGACGGATCTCCAAACCTTGCTTCACAATACTGACATTTGTAAGGCCGATTACCTGTATGAGAATTCATATGACGCGATAATTGTGGTGTGGTGGTAAAGCATTTTCTGCAAATTCTGTTGGCATTTCAAAGTTAATATCTTATTTATTGTATATTTTGATAAAAACACTTACTCGCATTCATGTGGCTTGTCTTTAATATGTATCTTCATATGATTACTATACTTAGTTTTATCCGTGTATGTATTATCACAAAACGTACAATTATAAATTCCAATAAAACTGTTTTTACTACCTTTTCCTTTTCTTTTTACAGTTACATCTTTTTGGGTAACTTGCTTTTTAATTATTTCTTTTTCTGGCTTTGTAATTTCTTCTTCCACGAGTACATTATCACTATACGTTGTAATTTCACCTTCTTCGTTGCCTTCGGATGTGAATTCTTTGGCATCAACTTTTTCCACAACATACTGTAAACTTTCATCATCACTACAATTTGTTATTTCGATATCATTAATGACGGTTATATAATCATTTTTATCGTCATAATTTTGGTCCAGACGATATGATGTGTGGTCATAATCCTCTACTTCCTCAACGTAATCTGTATCTGTTAAAAGCTTATTGTCTACCTCTGTGGTTTGTTCTTCAACATCAAATTCAAAAGAAATTTCTACTTTTTCGTCAGGTTCAATCTTTTGGTTGTCTGTTGAAATAAAATGTTTCAATTGGTTTTGAGACTGTTGGCACAGGTCACGAAATTTATAAGCTGCTCGCAATAGTAGTACACACCGATTGCAAATTTTTCTTGGTAAATTATTTTGATGTGTAAGCTGTAAATAACAAAGTTTAAAAAAGCAAGTTTAATACTTATAAACTGTAGAAATACCTTGATACCTCCACACAATTCTATTTTGTCCAATAGATTTACTCCCAAATCTGGGATATCTTCTTCAGTCTTGGGCTCAAATATATTGTATAACTTATTTTCATCTTTCAAGCATATTCTACATATCAACCATTTGGAAGCGGATACCTGGCTCATATTTCTGTGTTTTCTTAAACTTTAAATAGTTGCAATTTAACAACAGCTAACAAAATTGAATTAATCAAAAATTTTCTGATAGTTGGCAAGCGATCCAGTAAAAACCGCATACATCTGTTTCACGATTTCAAACGTTGCCACCAGCAATGCCAACTATTAATGACAAAAAGGAGAAAGTGTGGTACACGGTTGCTTATATTTAAAAATTTTATCGTTTAGCAGCACTGCTAATTAATTGTGGAACGTAACCGCTGTATTCACTTAACTTCCAATAAAATTGTTATCATATCGAAAATAACACTGCTAGTGTTTGGATTTGTCAAGAGTTTTCAATGTTATAATTTTAATATTTTACTATGTTCACTTTGTTATCTTTTAATAATAAAATAATACATCCTAAATGTTTGTGTAGAGTGCTAGTCGGTAAATGACTTTAGACCGTCGTTGAAATTTAAGTAAGAGAGACGGCGTAGCCGTTAAAATTGCAAGGCTGTGAGATCTTCTCAATAGATTGTGTAAATTTTCTATAAAAAAAAAAATAAAAAAAAGTTGGTGGAGTTTTCTGTTAGACACTTACGTAAATATGGCGTTATTATCGTCCACGAGAACTTGCATAAAATTTCTGCAAGTAAGTATATATAAACAAAAAGATTTCCAGCTAATACCATCTATGAACATGTGTTTTTTACATTTAGTGCGTTAAACCAGGTATGCTGGCAACTGGAGTACAGACTATGTTACAAACTCAGCAAGTACGCCACCGTCAAACTAAACATTGGAATCCTAAATTTAAACGCTTGCGAAAATTGAAGTTCATCAAAATGGATTTGCCCAATTTTCAAGAAAAAACATCAGATCTATCACCGGAGGAATTAAAAAAAAGAATGAAACAGCGTGGAGTTATACCGCCCAGGCCTTGGTTGGAGAGACCTTTTCATATTAGTTGTACTGGTGGTATATTTGAGCCATATGTTCCTCCAGAAGGTGATGGTAAAAAATCATTTATATCTACAGCCGGAGCAAAACAAAAATTTGAATTTTTGGAAAAGAAATCCAAGTCTATGATGGCTATTCGTAAGATTCGGTCATATGAAGAAGATTTCGATACTGATGGTTTTTCAAGTATTGCGCAAGATTTGTATATTGAAGCCCATAAATGTATGGCTGAAAAGAATAAACATCAGCTTCGAGAATTTGTTACCGAACGTGCTTACCCTGAGATGAGGCACAATGTCAAGTATAAAACCATACATTGGAGTTTCCTAAAATCCTTGGAACCTCCCAAGGTAGTTCATGCACGCGTTACTGATGTTATTTCAAAAGAAAATCTATTTGCCCAAATTACCGTGCGTTTTCACACCCAACAAAAGCTAGCTATATATGACCGTTTTGGACGTCTCATGTATGGTAGTGAAATTTTAGCCAAAGATGTGTTGGAATACGTAGTATTTGAAAAACACATATCTAATGAATATGGAAAATGGCGTTTACACAGTAAAATCATACCTGATTGGCTGCCACCCAAGGACCCATCTCCTACAACCTATAAAATTATTGAAGAACAAGTTGTTGAAGAAATTTGTGCTCCTGAGGAAACTAAACAATTGGAGGGGGAGAAGAAGTTGGATGTAGAATCCGAAACTGAACAGATAATACCTGTAGCAGCCACAACGGAAAAGGTGACCCCACAGCATAGTAAAACCGCCATTTGATTATATTATTTGTTGATTGGTTGGCATTTTAAACGTAACCGTTTTTTTAACGCAACTAAATAAAGTTTATTTGTTTAATTTTTTTTAATCTTCCTTTTATACAATAATTGAATAGTAATGTGAAAGAATACTAAACCTTAAACAAAATTCACGGATTTACAAATACATATTTTATTTCAAGAATTAGACAGCAATATCGCAGATTTTCACTAGTATTTCGTTCTTGGAAATCTGTATAACTATACATTTGTACCAATCCAAGAACTTTTGCCCAAAAACTTAAATGTAAATGTGGCCAACAAAATCATTATATAGAAAATTTTTCATAAAAAATTTAAAAAAGAAAAAAAAATATAAAATTAAAAATGAAAAGATGAAGATTTTAAGTTTGTATTGACTGTGGAAATAAACAGCAACAAGTTTTGTTTATTAAAATATATATATTATTCCTACACATTCATAAATACATAGTTCACAAGCTTGATCAAGAGAATTAAAGAGTTTACAAAAAATGCATGCTCCTAGAAATAGAATAGCAGCATTTACAAAAAAAAAATAATGTTTTGAAATAAAATTTAAAACAAATCATTTTAAAAGAGTTAATTACATTTACATTTCTTTTGTGAATATGACACTAAGTTATTCATTGAAGCAAAAATAGAATTATCAAAAATGGTCAGAATTTAAAAAATTAATAAAAAACATAAAATAAAGTTAAACAATTTTAATAAAAAAAATTAATATTATACAAAATTTAATATTTATTCATGCTTAATTCCAAAATTATATTTTATAATTCCAAATAATTTAATATGTTGAAAAAAATTAATACGTTAATTTGCTGATATGAACTCGACTATAAAATTAGGTATCGAAGAAAAGAGGTACTTTCTACAAAGAAAATAAAAACATTGTGATCTGTTCTATACAGAATATAACGCTTACTTACTTCAATGCAATGTTGTAGAGTTAAATTAACTTATTGTCAAAGCCCTACCTGTATATATTAATTCTATTCAGCCTTATAATTGATATACGTTATTAGTTGTGTACAATCGGTCAAGTCGGAGTCATGTCGAAAGTTAATTGTTTTGCAATTTCTTTGATAAGTAGAATATAAGACAGCATCATCTGCTGATCTGATCTGATCATTTGAAAATTTTATTTTCTAAGTTAATAAGTTGATCTTTTCGTATCTTGCTTTTTATGTTTTGAAATATGTTCTTTTCAGAGTAAAATATTTACAATTTTTCCCATAAGAATACTAATAAATTTTAAACTTAAAAAAAAAGTAAAATCATGTTTTCAATAAGCTCCCAGGCATGCATGAGCAATAATTAAAAAAAAATATATGGAAATTTCAGCAAAGTGATAAATTTTCTTAACAGCATAATTTAGAATTACTAGTAGAGACACACATATGTATGTACTCGTATATGAATTAAAAAAGCTTAGTGTGGCAATTTATAAGTTCAAACTTCTAGAAAAACCTCTTACTACTAAATATTAAGAAATAAAACAAAGAAAAACATTTTCACATTTCATTTTCAGAGTAATTTTTTGTAAATTTAATTTTAAAGCCCTTAAATTTATTTATAGGGTTTGCTAGTTAATGAATTTTCTTTTTATAATAATTTAAACTTTGATAAAATTTTTTTTTTTTTAAATTTCTGTTAACAGCAGTCATGTTTCTAGAGTTTGATTTTGTGTTAGTTGGGTACATTCATATGTATATCACATATATGACATATCTTGTTGTCATTATTATGAATCATGCTTATAATCCCATCAGCCTGTTTTTTTTTTTTTTTTTTTTTTTCTTTCAATGTGTTTTTATGCCATGTTTTTCCTTTTTGCTAATCCGATTGACCCAGAAAGTATGTGTTGTTGTTTCCTTCTTTATGCTTACGATACTTTTCGCTAATTTTTCAATATGATGCTAAACTTTTAAAATTTAACGTTAAATAAGCCGTGTTTTTTTCTGTTAATATTGATGGCATTTTATTTTTTTATATTCTAAAATTAAAAACCCTTTTGTAACAATAAATACAATTTATCACTTTGTGTGTGTGTATAGTACCTCTCAGTAGTGATGCTATGGTTACCCCTACGTATGCATGTGTATGTGTATTCATCTACCACTGCTTTTGCTATTATCGTTACCACAAATAACAAGAATAACACAAGAGTATGTACGTACATAAAGCACAACTACTTATCCAAACTCAAGTAGAGCAATTATTTAACTAAACTGTATTGCAGAGAGCAGAGCGGGCCTTAAAAGGTCAAGGTAAAATATATTTCTTCTTTTTTTTGTGGTAATGTGCAGCCAGTTAGCGTGGCAAGAAGAGGTATTCATATTCAATTTGCTTTTTGTAAAATTTTATGTTTGAAATTTATTGAAAGTTTTAAGAGAAACTAAAAACCAACACACAAAGCGAGTAACTCAAAGGGTTCAATTTAATTACAAGGAAAGAACTGTTGTGTTATTGTTTATTTAACAAAATTGCTTTTTTTGATTAATTGTTTGCTTACATTTTTGTTAAAGACGTGATAGAAAGGAGACTATAAAACTGAACCCTAATATGAAGAGAATAAATTAAATTTTCTGAACAACATTTTGTATGGACATGATTTAAATTGCATAAAAACTGTTTGTGTTTTATCATTTTCATAAAGTAAAAAAATATTATACAATATTTTTTCACAATTCACATCGTTTATTTTTTATTTTTCAATTCTTTTAATTCGTATGAAAGTTTTGAAAATTTTATCTGGCGGAAATGCCAACGATTCAAAATTAATTTTCTTGGAAAAGGAGAAATTACCCTCTCCCCTCCTTACCAGTGTGCTCGCACCTGATTCATGTACATACATACATACAAATGTATTTATGTATGTATGTTACATATGTGTGAGTGAATAAATCTCATATTGCTCTGATTAATTGTGTAAGAATAAAATAATTCATTTGCATAATACATAAATAAATAAATAAAAGCCTTGAAATTGTTATTCATCTTTGGTTTTTTATTTCATTTTATTTTTACGTTTATCTACTTAATATTATGTCATACATAATTAAAATCATTTTTTATATTTCTTTTTAATTTTTTTTTTGTATCTCTGTGTGTGTTTTTTTTTATTTAACTTACTTAACTATTTAATTATTTATTTATGTAATAATTAATAACTATGAACAATATAAACAAATGCAAAGTTTACTCTTTTCTTATTTTTCACACCCAATTAACTTGGTTTGCAACAGTTTTAACCGCCATAATTGTTTCTTCATTTTCTATGTTCACAGGTAAGCTGCATCTGCATGCTCCTGTTGGATTAAATTTTAAACAACTTAAAATAATAAACATGTGGTTGATTATAAAATAAAAAAAAACGTAACATTTGTCTAAATAAATTTGTATGTACGAGTAAATAAAATAAAATCGGGAAATATCAATTCTGGCGATAAGTAATGTTCATGATGATGATGATGTCGCTTTTTGTTTTTGTGAGTGTTGCCGTTGCTATGAGTGTTAATGGTGATCGGTAATGCATTGAATTCGGCTAATGCCGAACATTTTCAGTTGACAACAGTCACCTGGTGACACATCGCGGCAGTCTTCCGTTATGCAATAGAAAACAGTGTGACACAGTCATGCCCATCAGAATTAGACAACAATTTGTTGTTATCATTAAATCCATTATGGATTTTAAAATATAGTGCAGAGTTGATAAATTGACAAATGCAGAAATAATGGCGTCATACGATAACGAACGTATGGCCTTACTAATAGATCGTGTTAGAGTTGAAGCACTATTGTTGCCATGTTGCATGGCTGCTGGATGCTCGCCATTGATGACATGTACCACCACTGATGCCGAATCTGCAAAAGCGAGAAAAAAAGAGTGTAAAAAGTAAAATAGCTTGACAGACAGTTCCTCCCTCTCTTGTAATTGAAATTATAGTTGTTGTTTTTGCTTAAAGCGCAATTCGCATTAGACTAAAACTTATTTGACACAGAACCAATAAAGATTGTGGGATGGGACACATATCATCACTGTCTAGATTTGTAGTCTACCACCCAAATACTCAGAAGTTAATTTGGACTATTTTTAAAATATTTTTGAAATTTCCATATACCCCAGTATATGAGTTATTCTCAGGGATTTTGCATCATAAAATAAAATGTTAAAACACTTCCAGAAAGTTTAGAGCCTAAAGATTAAATTCCTGTTTGATTTTGGTAATTTTCAGGGGCAAAATCAGGAATGGCAGCTCGGCAAAGAGGGGAATGGTAAAAATCCCTCAGATGATTACAAATCTAGACGACCTCCCGTTTAAAATGATATACGTCCCATCTCGTAATCTTCTATGGTTCGTTCGGAAGTTACTTTAGATTATTTTCAAATTTCCATATATATTGCGTAAATACTCAGAAGTTATTTAAAAAATTTTTTTTAAATTCCCTCATACCCCAGTACTCTTGCTCTTAGGGGTTTTTGCAACAGGAAATTACTAAAACCAAACTGGAAAGAAATTTGTAAGTTCTACGCTTTCTTGAAGTGTTTTAGCAATTACGGGAAATTTCATGGTTTTTATTTTATGGTACAAATCGGAAATTGCCAAAACCCTTCAGAGCAACAGCAATGGAGTACATGGAAATTAAAAAAAAAATTATATTATCTTCATCCGTAAGCTGCGAAAATCCCTCAAAGCAACAGCAGGTACATATATGGAAATTAAAAGAAAAAAAAAAAAAAAAAGAAAAATAATCCAAAGTAACTTCTGAGTATTTAGGCAGTAGGTTACCAAATTAGACGACCTCCGCTAAACTACTGCTAAAAATATATATATTTAGAAGTATGTAGGTAGTGACTTAAGATGTATTTGATAAATATACCGTTAATACTGAAAAACTTCAGGGGTTCCGTTAAAACATATTTAACTCGGCATATTTATCTTCACTCTCTTAATTTTTTTGTAAGTTTTTGATATTTTAGAAGGCTGTGGAAAGTGAAAAATATTAATATTTTGCTGACATAGTGAAGGGTATATAAGACTCGGCACATTTGTGTAGGCACGATTTAAAATAAAAACAAAATAACTTACGAGTAATTTGCGTGAGAACATATTTTTATTTATTGGCGGAAAGCACAATTACAAGGCTATCTGCTTTACAGGTAGAGTTTGAAACCTATAGACAATTTTCAAAACAAAAGCCTTATGATTTTGAACTGAAATAACTAACATTTTTTTTAATTTTAAATTCATTTCGTTTGTAAATTTTATTTGTACGATACCAGCAAGTATAATTGATTAAATTATTTTATTTGGTTGTGTTAATATTAATTATTATGAGTTTCAAAAGAAGTAATTTCACCAGGGTGACTGCGATGAAGCATAGCCAGCCTAAGGTCATTTATTTTATAAAAACAAATTAATTATATCTGTGCATGTGTTTGTATTATGTATTTCGTGGTATAACAAATCAGCATTTAATTTAATTTTTTTTTATGAATAACAGAAGTTCGTTCAATCATAAATGATTCAAACTGAGTTATATTTTAAGTACATACTTGTTATTAAATTAATAAAACTTTTTAGTATGATTTTTTTTACTATTCAATCACAGCACTGGTATTCCTCCATGGAGGGAAGGAAAAGAACAGATACAAATCTAGTCCCAAAAATTATTAATTGAAATTAATTAAGTGTTTTGCTTATTCTAATACTAATTTTTGTTTTTAGAATTCCTTCCCCCATAAGAATTAATTTGATACGCGTCTGCAGCAGTGATAATTCATGCACATAAGCATATGCAGAGTTTAATCAATCAAACTATTATAACCCAAATTTAGTTTTTTAAGCAAGAAAATAGTTACACGAGTATTTGTGCAATTATGTGAATACGAATTAAATAATTCTTACCCGAACTACTGGGAGAACAAGTATAATTTCCAGAATCTGCTGATGTTGCCTTTGAAATCAATAATTTACTTGTGCGTGTTGTTCGCTCCGTTATAACGTTAATGCCACCACGTTGAGAATAGTTCATTAGACGTTTTCCTTTGTACCAATAAATAAATGAAGGCGGTATGGGTGATTGCATAGCAAGGCAAGTTAAATTAATATCACTACCACTCTTAATAAACAATTCAGGATTACCAAGAATTTTCGCTCGAGACACTTTAATGACAAAAAAAAGAAACAAGAAAAGAAAACAATGTAAAAAGCCAACGAAAGAAAAGACAAATAAAACAAATACCTTTACAAGGTTTAATATAAAAATAACTTAAGTGTGGATTAATGGATGGATGGATGGATGGATGAATAAATGTAAAATAGTTGTGGTGAATATCACTTTTACTATTACTTACCAACAACATTCAAACGGAAACCTTGACTTATTTTTGGTTCTGTTGATACTTGACACTCGTACGTGCCAGAATCCCGTGGTTGTGGTGATGATATTCTTAATGTCCATTCATCGGAGCCCTCAGTGTGTAGAGATTGAAATCGTTGATCATTTGTGTAGGTTAATATGCCAACAGTCAGTATGTGCAGGTCACGTTTTCGTATCCAGGACACCTGTTTTATTTTCACACACGCAAATGTATACAATCACAAGCACAAAGACAAGCAGTGTGTTGTTTGTTAATTTATTTTATTGGCCTTAGAATAATAAGTTGACTTACCGCTCTATCTCCTAAATTTCGTACTCTACACTGCAGCAATGCTGCTTGTCCCACTATAGAAGTGACTTCCCGTCTTGATGAGTTATCAAAATAGGGCTGAGAATATGGCGTTTCCCAGTAATGGGAGGATACATCACCGCATATAATACGCATCTCTGTGTAATAGAGCATAAAATACAAATTTTATTAATTTTTTTTTCGGTGGTTTCTTTTATGCATAAAAATAATTTAAGAGTGTGTATGGCTAAAATGAAAATTTTGTATTGATAAATACCAGTATTTTTTAAGCTTAAAGTCTTCAATAAAATTACAAGCGATTTTTATTGAAGATCTTAATGGAAAAAATTATTTTTTTAAATATGAACTTATTTTATTTCGTTTTTCTAATCATCTAAAATTATACACTAGACTCGGTGTAGAACCAATCGAGTAGTGAGAGAAATACTCGACCAAAGACACAGAAAAAATTCTTCCATACTATTTAGAGAGAAGTTTTTAAGGCAAAAGTCTTGACATGTCTCCCTCTACCTCAGAGCCTACTGTATTTTATAAAAATTCAATTTGTATTTGTTAAGAAGCAAGTTGGTTTCTATCGATATTTTATAGGTGCATATTCATTTAACTTTATTTTTTTTTAAGGCAAAAACATCGACAATATCCAGGTTTATTATTTTATTCTGCACAAACAAATTAGTTTCAAACAGACTAAGGTGAACATAATTTTTACCCTAACCACAAATTAACTTTAATTTCATATTTTTCTTTCAGCCATAATACAATTTTTTGTAATGGTAAGCTTGTTCTAAGTTCAAAAATTAAAGAGGTAATAGTTCGTTCAACTTGTTCAATTCATTTTTTGTCTTTTTTTATGTCATAAGTTTTAGAAATACTTTTGATTGTCCTTGAACGCTCTTTATTGTGTAAATTGGTGGTGAGAAAGAGAAGAAAAGATTTTTTAGAAAACTAAAAAAACAAAATGATACAGAAATAAAATTCGAAAAATCATATAAAACACGTTTTAAAATTAATTTTTCTGTGTTTTAAATTTTTCTTTTTGGTTAAAGAAGTGGGAATAGCACAATGAGAATAGTCGTTCATCAACGCTTGCGAAATTTATATTTATTAAGGGTATATAAATATAGCTTTGTGATTCCGTTTCTAATTTCCGTCTGTCTGTCCATCAAATCGCTTAAATAAACTTTCTGAAGTCCTTAGGTAACGTACAAAAAAGTATAGCTCACCAAACTGTTAGTTGTTTCTGTTAGATTCTTGCTATTTAAGTTCAGCCGGATTGGTTGATAAATGGCGAAGCTATGATTCGAAAACCGTGACTAACTCTATTTTCGGAGTGGGTTTTTACTCATTTTGTCTAAACTACGAAACGGACGTGGCAATCAGTTTTATCTGAAATGACAGTCATAATATCTGTGCAAAAAGTGAGAGCAATCGGAACATAAATGGCCGAGGAATATCAAAAATACAAGCAAAATTTTAGATTTTTATTAATTTCTGTTTTGGGTTAAAATTCAACTGAATTCGTAAATAAATGGACAAAAGTCTCAAAAATCCTTTGAAGGAACAGCTCTGGGGTATGTGGAAATTTAAAAAAATTTTCAATAATAATCTAAAGTAACTTCTGAGTATTTGGGCGGCAGACTACAAATCTAGATTACCTCCGCTAAATTATTACTAAAAGCATATATAGAAATATTTAATGACGTAAGGCATACTTGATAAATATGCCATTAATACTGAAAATATATTTACAAATACTAAAAAGCGTAAGAGGGTACGTTACAATGTACTTAACCGCGGCAAATTTTTCTTCACTCACTTAATTTTTTCTATGTTTTTGATATTTAAGAAGAATGTGGAGAGTGAAAAAAATATTTCGCTAAACAGTGAAAGGTACTCGTATATAAAACTCGGCACAGCCGAATTTAACTTGTTTTTATAAAGGTGATTTTATAAGAACTATCAGAAATTAAAAAAAAAGACACATAAAATTCAGAAAAATGCATGAAATATTTATTTGGATCGATAGTTGGGTCGATATAATTTAATGTTTGAAGATTATTTCATGCAAATGTTGGCCGCGGCTGCGCCTCAAATGGTCCATCCGCTTAGTCCAATTTTGGCATACTCTTTCCAACATTTCGGCCGGTATCTCACGAATAATTTTGGCAATGTTGGCTTCCAGTGCGTCAATCGAAGCGGGCTTGTCCCTATAGACATTAGCCTTAACATAGCCCCACAAAAAATAGTCTAGAGGCGTTAAATCGCACGATCTGGGCGGCCAATTGACTGGTCCCAAGCGTGAAATAAACTGTTCACCGAACTCGCCTCTCAATTGGTCCATTGTTTCGCGTGCTGTGTGGCATGTGGCACCGTCTTGTTGAAACCACATGTCATGCAAGTCAAGCTCTTCCATTTTGGGCAAAAAAAAGTTTGTTATCATCCCACGGTAGCGCTCACCATTCACAGTAACGTTGTGATTCGCATCATCTTTGAAGAAATACGGCCCAATGATGCCGCCAGCCCATAATCCGCACCAAACGGTTGTTTTTTGTGGATGCATTGGTAGCTCCTGCAATGCTTCTGGCTGCTCTTCACTCCAAATACGGCAGTTTTGCTTGTTCACGTATCCATTCAACCAGAAATGAGCCTCGTCGCTGAACACAATTCTTCGATAAAAAAGTGGATCTTCATCTAACTTTTCAAGAGCCCATTCACCAAAAATTTGGCGTTGTGGTAGGTCGTTTGGCTTCAATTCTTGCACCAGTTGTATCTTATAAGGCTTCACACCCAAATCCTTCCGCAAAATTTTCCACGTAGTGGAGTAACAGAGGCCCAATTGCTGCGAACGGCGCCGAATCGATAATTCACGGTCATCACCAACACTGGCCGATACGGCTGCGATATTTTCTTCAGTTCGCACTCTACGTAAGCGTGTTGGTGGTTTAATGTCCAACAATGTAAATTTGGTGCGAAATTTTGTTACAATAGCCCGAATAGAAGCCTCAGTAGGTCGATTAAACTGACCATAAAATGGAAGAAGCGCGCGATGAACTTTCTTAACAGAGCACGCATTTTGGTAATAAAATTCAATAATTTGCAAGCGTTTTTCGTTTGTAAGACGATTCATGATTAAATTATAGACCAAACTGAAGATGTTTGACAGTGACACAAGATACAAAACGTGCGTGAGCTGTCAAAACTAGTGTTGCCAAAAAGATAATAGCAAAAAAATCACTCTTTATAAAGTGTTTTTGTTTTGTTTTTGTAATTGAGTAGCAATTAAAAACTATTTATTATATTTGAAAGTGGCATAAGTCCACTTAAAAAATATAATGAGTTTGCGGTATAGAGACCATCTAACTAGAACTACCACTGACTCATTTAAAAAAAGGTGGACTTATACCACTTTCAAATATAACAGCTCATATATTCATTAATTTAACGTTTTTTTTGTGAAGTAAAAATGAATGTTACATTTCTCATCGATGTCAAAAAATCAAATTAAAATTTTATCAAAATGTATTTTACCACGATGCAATTTGAGATTAACAATTGAGATGTTTAAATAAATTGTACTCGTGTGCCGAGCCTATTGGCATATGCAGATACACGACTTACAGTGCTTTGCTTTTAAATTTAACTGGTTTATTTATAATTAAATATGTAATTTGAATTAACCACAAATTTCAATGAAATTATTTTTGTATTAGCAAGTGTAAAAATGATTTATGTGCCGAAAAACGAAAAATGAACCTTTTTAGGCTTTCATATTTTCATTTAGCTACGGCTGGCAAGCGACCCCAATTTTTTGTGAAAATTTTACACGCTCAAAACACTTTTATATCTTACAATAAACAAAACAATAACAAAAATTTAGATGTAAGTAACAAAAAAAAAAAAAAAATAAATAAAAAAAAAAAAATAAAAAAAAAAAATTAGAAAGAAACCAAATGTTTTGAAAGTTGTATCTGATACTCTTTTATGACCTCATTAGAGTATGGAGACGGGGTAGATATCTATTTTACTATACATCGTGTGTATATCGTATGGGGTAAAAACAAAAATCTTAAAACAAAAACTTCTCACTGCAAAAGAACAACGAAAAACTTTTTTCTGTTGGTTTTTATTTCTTTTTTTAATTTAAAAAATGCTTGTACATTAACAGAAGAAAAAAATCCTATTGGAAGTTGAAAAATAGATTTTTGTTTAACAGCAATAACGTTTTTCTTTTTTTGTTTTTTTTCTTTTCACTGAATTCTACAATTTAATATTAAAATTTAATTCACATTCTTAATATAACCCTAATTGTCTTTTGTCATGTTCAAAAGTTGTTTGACATTAATTTAAGACAACTCGACATTGAATATGTCACTGCCTCTAGTCATTTTGTTTAAAATTGTAACATGTTTATTGGTGAAATCAAGTAAAATAAATGTTGTATTTAAGCTGTGCAAAAGTTTTAGATTCAAATGAACGAGTGTACAAGTAAAGTGCAATAAAATTAAGTAGAATTGATTGGTTAATGTAGAATTTAAATGTGCCATTGATTACATACCGATTTGAGTTTACTCTATTCATTTATTAAACAGATTAAAATTTGGATTGTTTCTTGTAAATTTTAATTAAGACAGTATGATAAATCTACAGGGATATGCAGGGAGTTTTATTGAAAAACATAAACAAATGAAAACTTTGTCTCTTTTAATATAAATCGAAAAATTTTATCATTAATGTGTTAATGTGTTGGTAGAACTTACTTCATCAGTCATGGAAATACAAATGAAGGAAATTATTAACAAAATGTATAATAAATTCTTTATAAAAAATAAATAAACTCTATTATAAATTCTTTAGTTATGGCTAAAAATCTTTATCTATTTGTTTTTAAGGCCCCTACTCAACTCAGTTGCTATTGATGACATTTCATTTTAGTATGTTTTCCTCAGCTGTACGAACACAAGGTTGTAATAAGTAATAACACAAATAGGTTGTAATATCAAAATTACAACTAAAGTAGAGACATAGATTTCGGATTGAATTTCCAAGCCCCTGGATTGATATATAATATTTTAGAGGGACGTTTTTTTCACAAGAAGTCAAAAAAGTTCCATTAATTAAAGAGTTAGAGCGTATTAGTATTCCACAAAAATATTTTTCAAAATGTTTTACATAAGTTTTCTGAAGGTGTCATATTCCCAAAATGCAAGATTTTCTTGGTCACCTACGTAGATTCAATTTAAAAAAAATAAGCCCCAATTTAATATAAGAAAAACAATCTTTCAAAAAGGTAATACCCATGTACTTTTGTCTAGTTCCCTCTATCACAATCAATTGTCAGAAGTACTAATAAGTTAATTTCCCTTTATCTATGACAAAAACCTTATTGATTTTTTTTTACATTTGAATTGCATGGGTTAGCACCCTACTCAGTACTCTTTTACGTAGCGAAACACTGACAGGCAGGACAGTTTTCTTAAGCGCTCAGCTTCTCATTTTGTTTGCTTGTTGTTAATGAACTAAATTATTAAAATGACCCCTGACTTGAAAAACATAAAATAAAGAATATTAAAAAAAAAGTAATAGAAATAATCATCCCTACAGGTAATTTATATTACACTCTTTACTCTTCCGTACACTTGTCACATAAAAATAAAAAAAAAACTATAGCTGTCTACTTAATAATTTCATTAGTGTAAAAATCTATGTACGTCTCATTAATTTCGAGGGTGGTTAGAAAACATTACAAACAACTTCCAGCGACTTATGCTTGAATTAAAAATATTTAAAGTGTGTTTGTAAATTTTTCCAAAAAATTTTTTTGTTTTGTCTATTAAACCACTATAAATATGAATAATTTGGAAGTTAGTTGACATTAAAATCACACAAATATCACAGCTCATCAAAAACTGAGAAAAATTAAATTAAAAACAAAAAATGTGAAAAAATTTTGCCGCTGTTAAAAAATTTGAAATATTATTTAAAATCTTACGTCTGTTGGTCGTACTCGTAAAAGCAATGATATTTTATTCCGTTTCTTTCGTTTTATTTTTTTCGCACAACAATCTAATAAAAAGCTGCTCAAAACATGATGAAAAGATTTTGACATTTTGTTGCTTTTTTTCTTTTTCTTTTACTTGGTAATTTTTATTAACAACAGTAACAACCAACATAATAGCATTTGTTTCAAAATTCTGGAAAACTTTTTTTCTAAATTTTATATTTGTTTTCTCTCTTTCTATAATAATACAAAAAAAATAAAATAAAAATAAAATAAAATAAATAAAATTCTTGCATACATTTTAAGTTGTCTAAAGGGAGAGGGAGGGGCCAAGAGAGAACCACTCGTGCAGTAGTAAACTTTTGTAGTATCGATTGTAAAATAAGAAATCATTTTATTTTATTTTATCATCCTGCTTAAAATTTATATTCTTGTTGCTGTGGTTTTTTCTTCTTCTTCTTCTTTTTTTTTTTTGCAGAAAATATAATTTGACTGAAATTCAAGTTGTTAGATAAAAATAAATGAAAACTCCTGCTTGACAAGTTTTGTTTTATATTTTTATTATTTTAGTTTTGATATTTTCAAGGACTTTTTTCATCTGAAATATTTGAGGCACTTGACAAAATAATGTTAATTATTTCTCTGTAATGCTTGTGTACTCGTTCGAATTCTATTCGATTTAATGAAAGCTTTGTAATTTAATTATATTTATGCTTGTATTCCTAATGTAAAAAAATAAAACAAAAATATTTTATTTGGTTTTGAGAATTTAGAAAAATAGTTTATTCATCATAAAGCAAAAAAAAAAAATAAATAAATGTTCGTCAGTAGATTTAAGAAATTGACAATTAATTTATTAAAAAAAAAAATAAGCACACAGAATGTTGATTAACTAATTACATAATCGTACAAAAATCATTAAAACAAATTAATACTTAAATCATGTTTTGCTTTCATGCTCTATAATTAGTGAAAATTTAAATTAAATAAAAAACAAAATAAAACAAAACGCGAGCTTATTTATTTGATTGTCTGTCCTTTTTATGGTGATTATATCTTTAAATCTGTCGTCAGCAATTGTTGCATGTAAAATTATTTACATATAATTTTATTTACGTTTCTCTACAGGATTGGCTTTATTCACTTTACAGAAACACACATATGCACACATTGGTATACTAGTGTAAGATTTAAAGTACACACATGTTTGCAAATATACTCTCGCACACACACTTGCGAGCATTTGCCTATTAATAAGCACATTTTTTTAATTTATGTTCATTACATGTCGTCATCTAAAATGCAAAAGATTTCAAATCTAATTGAATAGCGTGTTTGCCACAGAAGTTTAAAATATTATGGTATTCGCAAGGCAGCTGCAAAAATTTACAGAAATATTGAACACCACAAATTTAACTGCTCAACCTTCATTTTATATATCACATACATTTGCTGTTACAATATCACAATCCAATAAAAATATTTTATTTTATGGGGAAAACACTTTTCTTAAATTCTTTTCTAAAAAAAAGGATTTTATTGTAAGTTTTCTATAATATTTATATTGAAAACACTATTCATTGCAAAACGATGAATGACATATGAATTATGCAAAAGCGACAGCAGTGTTTTTAGTCAACTTGTTGTGATCACAATTTCACACAAAAAACAGCAATTTTCATTTTTGGTAACGATTTGTTGCTATTAACAATACATAGTTTCGTAAAGCTAATGAATTATCTGGAGTTTTTACAAGTGTTTTAATGTGTCACCAACTGAGGGCTTTTTCAGTTGGTAATTTCATTTGTTTTATGTTGACGAGGGGTTTTTTATTATAAACTCATTATTGTAATAGTAGAAGTACTCGTAGCTTATTAGCCGATTGTTACATACGTAATGTCATTTCAGTTAAAGTCGTAGTCATAGAATAGTAGTACACAAGCACTTTTAAAAATAAACATGATCTCATGTTGCACCTTGTATTAATACGAGTAAGTATAATTAATAAAGTCCCGTAAACAGAGAGCACCAGCACTGGGGTATATGGAAATTTCAAAAAATTGTTTACAAATAATACAAAGTAACTTCTGAGTATTTGAAATATAAGTCATAGGTTTCTCCAAGATATTTTACCATTTGCAAACTAACCTCTTTTTGCTACTTTTCCTGTAGAAGTATCTCGAGTAAATTGATTGATTTTATCATACATAAATTTGTAACACCCAATAAAAATTAATGTAAAAAAAATTTTTTTAAGGGGAGAAAAATAGTTGGTACTTTTAAATATAAATTTTTTTAATAAAATTTTTTTGTGTTATTTCCAAGCCTAGAACTGTGATTTTTTACTGTTAACGCACTAAGACATATCCGACTGTGATAAAAAGATCCAGGGTAAGGTGAAAAATAATTAGGGGACAAAATGGTACCTCCCCCATCCCAAAAAAAAAGAAAGAAACTACACATTTTTCTACCGTGGACATGAATTCATTCAGGCTAGTGTCTGAGAATATTGCTTTGCAGATTATAAAAATCGGCACAAGAATGTCCTTCTTTTTAATTTAAAAATTTATTTAAATTGTTAATTTTAAATCGACCACAAATATTGTGACAAAAATCGATAATAATTTGTATAATAAAAAATAATAGGCACACATTGTGAATTTTGCGCCAATATTGAGATCCTACCTTAACTTTGCAACTTTTGTTGAAGAGGACTTGATTAAATATTTTAGAAGCAACTATACTGATTAAAGTAGAATAATTTTGATTTTCACTGAAATGATTCATTTTAAAAGACTACAGTTGCGTCTTCCACTGCTTTGCTATGATAATTAATAAAGCACAAGGATATTCTTATAAAGTAGCGTTTATTTTTCTAATGGATAGTTAGTTATACTACAGCCTACTTTAGTGTTGGAAGCCAAGCTTTCAGTATATGCAATAAAGTAAAACCTGAAATGTATATTCGAAGGCTTTAAAATAAATAAAATTTTGAAATCTATTTGAAATATAGTCTCTGACGCTATGTAAATTGCATATCCACTTTATTATTTTAAATTGTTAATTGTTTACTAATTAATTCTTCTAATAATAGGGTAAGAATAGGGGCTCGTTTATAATTTCAATTGTAATTCGCACACATATAAATACGTATGATTAGTATGTAATTAATTATACGTGCAGTGTACACATATGTATGTGCGTATATATTGGCCCATAAAAAAATGCAACTCATAGAAGGAAACATTTCTTTTTCCTTGAATAACTAAAATTATTAAAATAAAAAGCATAAAAAAATATTTTAATGAGTTAAAACTGTCCCCCTTACATTATTGGTTAGTGTATGGAATCCAACTGGTGGTTGGATGCCTGCTGTGGTTGGTCATGCTACATATGACCTTAAAAAATCAGTTCAGACGTGATTTTTATTATTGATGCCATGAGAAGTGTAAAAAACATTTTTAACAATAAATTTAGATTTTGACTGTGTGTTCAAAATTTAAAAAAAAATTGAAAAAACTCTGTAACTTAAAGTTACACAATTTAAAAGTATTTTTTCACTGTCACAGGCAGTGTTAAATCTGCATAAAAGTTTATCTGCTAATCAAAGTATAATCGGATTACTTTGAAAAATTATTTTAGATTATACTTACAATACAACAATCAAAGTATTTAAAATTGTAAAATAATCGAAAGTAACAAGTGGAACACTTTAAATTCATTCTTCTTTTCTCTTTACACATTTTTTTAATACAAGATTTACAAATTTCTGATTTTAATTTCATTTCAATACCATTTAATTGAATAAAATTTCTTGGTATTTATCAAATAAAATAATAAAAAAAAAAAAAATAAACAAACAAATAAATCTATTAATGCTGGCATTGCTGTAGATTTGCAATGCTTTTTGTTGCCTTAATCACAGATTTGTAGCTCTTCATGTTGTTATTTCATTTCAGTTGTGTTTATCAATTCTTTTATTTTTTTAAATAAAATTAATATTAACCATGAAAATAATATTTGAAAACATTTTGCATTTTTTTATTTGTTTTTTAAGGTGCTTTATTGAACAACAGAATTGTGCTGGACAAAAAAATACAATAAAAAATTTTTAACTTTAATGGTGTGTCTTAATAGGATGTTGTTAGTGGCAAGAAATAAGCTTAAAAAATAAAAAAAACTTTTGCACCTGTAACACAGGATATATTGGCCTTGGTGGCCAATAAATAATACAAACTTATTTAGAACGTATGATGGAAATATTAAACACACATACACACAACCTCATCCACTATGCATGTTTGAAAATTAATATTCATAAAAATAAAAATATTCCATAAATAAATACAAAAAAATCTGGCACAAAATAATAATTTCGTTACCAATTTGAACAGCCGTTGAGTTTTCTGTATGATAAATTACGCTTAGCAGTAGCAGTTCATTAATATACAAACAAACATTTTCGCAGTTTCCTTAAATAACTAAATAAATATCGTTCAATTTAATTTGAATGACAACAAAATATTTAAGTGCAAGCTTAGCACAAAAACCAAAAAAAAAAAAAAACCAATCACAATTCATTTGAATGAGAATTTATTTACTCTTCCATTCATTTGATTCTGTTTGTTTGCAAAATGCTTTAAAACAATTGTTTAAATATGTTTCCCATCAGAATGGGAAATTTGGTTTTCATGCGTTATAAATTGAGTTTTGATTTGATTTTGTGTTTTCTAGTATATAAAGCGTTTTATAGATAAACATAATTAATTATGTACAGGCGAGTCTCGCTAATGTTACTTAAAATCCAATTTAGTTAATAGAAAAGTTCTTGGAATTTTTCAGTTAATTTTATTACACAAGCTACACAAGCGTAGAAATTGCGTTACATTTCCCAGCCGGGATATGACTTAATCGGAACAGGGCCTTATCAAAGATCTTCTTTTTTTGAAATAAAAATTCGGTGATGCTTTCGAGTTGGGTATAAGGAGGGTTAAATACTTCATTCGACGACACCTTCCAGTCGTTCGGATTGTTAATTTTCGCCCACAAGGCTGACCAATACTTGACTTACTTGGACTCGATTTGCATAGTTGATCTACACTTCGTTCGTTAACTGCTGGATCGCTTACTGCATGAAAACCTAATTTTTCGTTCTAACTTTTACAATATTTCTGAGCAGATTTAAAAACTAACGTTTTTTGAGAATAAAGTCTTATAATTTTTAAACAGAACGATCCATATTTTTTGCAATCGATGCACAACTTGTGATTTAGTTCACAATTAAGTTAACTTTTCGAAAAAAGTTTTTTTTAACATAGAATATCTAGTGAATTACAGTTTGTTGCTTTATTTATACTTTCTATTTCTATTAATTTTTTTACTTGTATAATTTGACTCGCCCTAATGTTTAATGATTTTTCAAAGTGATGAAAATTACAAAATTATGATTATTATACCTTTCACTAATCAAATGTCAATGGTCGTATCATGGTTTGTATGTACTCGTATGTTAAAGATGAAAAAGTATTGATTGATGAAGAGTATTTGATTACAAGATTGATGTTGATGGATGCAATATACATAATTATCAAAAGCTTTTGCTTTTAGTTTCCTCTTAAAGTTTAGTTGCAAATTTTTGCGATTTGTGTTTAGTTGATTTGGTTATTTTCTCCTTTTGTTTTACGAGTTTTTAATTTAATATAAAAAAAGAAAATTAATTGTGTTAATTCACTGCAAAAATGTGTTCAAAAAGAAATTATTAAACAAATCAGTTACGGATTATAAAATAGATGTTAGCAAAGCTCAATAAACTACTTACTTAAATGCTTGTAAAATAATTTTTATGGTTTAGGAATGTTAGTGAAGGCAGTCAATGCCTTCATTATTCTTAATGAATACTAGACTTGGGAAAAATTTGTATCTTGAGAGTAGTCTCACAATAGGTCTATTCTGGTCGCAGTGATCAGGTGAATTGTTCCGGCTGCTAATGCTAATTCTACTCTACTACTGTTGTTTTGTAAATTGTTGTGTTCATTTTTTTTCAATCCAAGTTACGTATGTGTTTGGTCACGATTTGATTTATAAAAAAATGTTTGGCTTTTTATAAATTAAAGAAAAAAAATTTTCTGTGTACTCACAGCAACTCAATTTCATGTTAAAAAATACTTAAATTCTATTAATTAAATCTAGAATTAGCTGAACGTCCCGTAAGATTTTGTTGAGTCGATCGCTTTTGTTATATGAAAGGGAATGTAATTGCTTATCAAAATCAAATGTTATATTGACGGCACGGCAAGGTTTATTTAAAATAGAATTTAGCACGTGACAGCGCACTAGACAGAGTCCTTTTTTAGTGTAAAAAAAGAAAAAGTGGAGCACGTACAAGCGGAAATTAAAAAAAAAATTAACTGATTAAAACTTTTCTAAAAATAATGAAACCACCCTAAAGAATAATCTTTAATATTAAACCCCTACCGAAAAAAGAAAGTGCGTTCAATAATTTAATGGATGACGAGCAATTAATTTTGTTCAAGAGAAGCAGCAAAATTTCTATAGAAATGAAAGTGCCAAATAAGTTTAAAAAAACTCTGTTGTAAGGGCGAGATAAATATCAGTAGAGGAAATGTGCATCAAGGGATGGGCTGGCCTGCAAGAGAGAAGCGACAAGAAAACTTACCTTCTGGCAGCGGCATGAAGTTTTTGTCGACATGGCCACTCATGCAAACCATGGAATTTCGGGAGCCTCTTAGCACATTGAGTGCCACACAGTAATTGTTTATTCTTTTATTCACGACACTGAGTAAAATTTGTTATGATTTTTAAATAAAGAATTCTTTACTGAACATTTTTGCAAAAGCATTCATGGGTCAAGAATGAGTTTTTGATGTTTTATAAAGTGGAAAATGTATGAAATGTATTTTTTTTTGGCACTCAATGTGCTTGAGCCAAGAACGTAAGTAAAAAATATGTTGTCGCCCATTAATATGAAAGTAGCTTCCCAATGATCTGTTTATTTAAAATTAATTCAAATTAAAATGATTTTAAGATTAAAAGTGCTTTTGCACTAGAACTCACTTTATTGTTATTAAATAAGAAAAAAAATATTTTATATAAAATACAAAATTTAAAAAAAAAAATCGTCCTTTTTGTTTCACAGAAAACCACGTTTTCTCTCTTCTTATTGCAAAATCGATTTTATGTCTCACATGTAAAAATTCGCTTATTCGCTTTAAAAAAAGAACACGTCGTTGTCCCATGTAGTATGCTGATGGGAGAAAGCTTTTCCCATTCAAAAGTTAAATAAAAAAAGTAAAATAAAATAAAATGTATAAAACATTTTTAAAATTTTTGCACGAACTTGAAATTATTTACCTTTAAACACTTGAGTTGGTGCACACGGCGAGTGGTGCAGTTATTTTTATTGTACGGAAAGGAGAAGCATTAATAGAAAAGGAAGGGTAACACGATTGCCAGTAGATCCTTAAAGAGCAATATACGCTTATTTGCAACTAAACAAGAGCATATGCTTAAGTATGTACGAGTATGTTCTTTTTTTTATTGTATTTTATTTTTCATACTTTTTTGTTGTTGTTAATATTGTAGAATGCACAAGTGTTGCATATTTCAATCCCTTAAAACTGACACAGCGTTTTAAGGAAAATGTTAGTTTATTGCTGACTTTTATTTAGATGTTGTTGCAGTTTTTTATTTTTTATTCTTTTTTTTTGTATTTAACAATAAACAGAGAAAATCCTTACAAGTTTGTTGTTATTGTTTAGCATTTTTCATTGTCGATATGAGCAAAAGGTATACGAGTGCATAATAATGAAAAAATGCAAAAAAAAAAAAAAATAACAACAAACAAGAGTATAAAAATGTGCAAAGACTGTTTTAAATTATGATTATTACTTTTTCGTCTCATTATTATTTTTATCGTTTATTGTTATCAATCTTTTGTAAAATTTCTTTTGCAAACACTTAATTCTGATTGCAGCAATTTAAAGTTTATTAAATTTAATTGCTTGTTTAAGTGTTTGTTCATGGGAGATATATGGATGTGATAGATGTATTATCAGCTTACACAATTTATACTTCTGTGAAATATACTTCCTCCCTCCCCCAATTAAGTGAACTTTTTAATTGAAATACTTTCTAAAATTTTATAATTATTGCAAAAGAAAAAAGAAAAGCAAATTATGATGCGATGAAAGAATTTTAAATCAAATTTCTAGTTGCGAGCAGTCATTGTCATCATTAAGAACTAGAAAGTTGCGTCATGCCAAAATGGCATTGGCAAAATATTCGATACAATACCGTTGTTGTTATCATTGAAAAAAAGCGATGGAGTGCAAAATGCACAATGTATTTGTTGGTCTTTTTCTCTTTTGCGTTTACATTTTAACATTTTAATGATAATATAATTTTATGAATTTCATCCAAAGACCATTCATTGTGTGCCTGTACAGAGACACAATAAAAATAATTATTTCTCTTTTCTCTTTGTAATAAAATTGAATGGCTGGAGAGAATAGTAAGGACAAGTCTTATCCTTGAAGAATATTAAGAAATATTTTTGTTGAAATCGAAGGTGAAATTAAATTATAAAATTTAATTAAGCACTCACTTTCCCCTTTTAGTCTTTCAGCATAACAAATAAACAAACAATTTAACTCTAATTAATTATTTAATTTCTTTCCTTTCTTATCTTTTTTGTTTTTGCTGAAACACAATTCAGCTGCTAACCAATTTAATTTTAAGCACATTTACTAGGAAGCACAAGCTACTAACAACAATTATATTTTTACAGAGTGATTGTTGAAAATTTATTTAGTTTCAGTGTGATGCAAAGTTAAATACACTGAGAGAATTTAGTTAGTTTGTTATTATTAACTAATATTCATTAATTCACTTAATTAAATTTCATTTAATGAAATAATTATATAAATAACATCAACTTAGAAAATATTTCATTGAATCAACAAAACATTTTAATGAAATAATTTCATTAAACTATACTTGATTGTGTTTTCAGTGCATGATTAAATGTAAAGTAACATTAGCATAAATTAAACGCCATGCCCACATGCCCTATTGTAGGGCATCTTAATAAATATGTCGTTTTACTATAGGCTTTCCAAAGGACATAAATTTATTTAGAAAAATGTAGATTTTCGTGGTCATCATTTCCCAAAGAGACTTGAAGTAAATAATTGGAGATGGCACTAGTTCCATTTGTAGTGCCGTCACTGGTACTCGCCTACATGATTAAGCTTGTTGTTACAAGTAAATGTTTCGAAACCTAATAAGCCAAATAACGTGATGCTGATTTTTGGGAAATTTTGCAAAATAATTATGCGATAATTTTTTATGGTTGAAATGCTTCTCTTCTTTATAAATATTACTGTAAATTCCGTCATATGTGCCACGACCAGAGTATCTTTTGTACAGCAAATGACTTCGCTTCAAATGAACCCAATTGGTCTGGTCAGTGAGAGCACACTTATTTCTCTAGGAGTCAAGAAGTTTACTAGAGACAGACTACTTGCTCGACCAACTATTCCTTTACAGGTTTAAGATCACTCTTGTTTAGTGCCAGTGCAGTTCAATGTGTTGAGAACCGGATTTCTCCCTAATGTATTCCGGAAAAATGGTAAATTATTGTTCTGTTTTCTATTTAAAACGCTCATTTTAAATAAACATTTTGGTCATCTTTCCTGAAGCAACTAGAACTTGGAGTTAGCCGATGGCTTCTTAATTTTCTCGTGTTGTCAGCAGCAAACACGTTATCACTAGATTTTTCAGAAGTTTTTATGAGTCTCATTTCTTTTATATAATTAAAAACGAAAATCAAAAATCTTAAATACGCTCATTTGATTATTGCGCTTTTATTTGTCCATTGTAAGAAAGGAAATTTAAGAGTAAATATGGAAAACGAGTCGAAAAGACGTTAATTCGATTTAAGCTTCCGTTTATTTTTTATTGGCTTGATGAAAACGAATTCAAAAAGTCCTTTAAATATGTAATTGTTAAATACAAGTCTCTTGGGAATACAGAGAGAACAATATAAACTGAAATAAAAACAGAAATTACAGAAAGAAGAAAATGTGTTCACCGCAATTTTCCAACTATTTAACGTGTTGTATTCAACTGTGGCAAACGAAAGGAGTGAGTAATTGTACATTATACTTTCCTTGACAACTAATTAATAATTCATATCATTTAAGGTTTTAGTTCTCCTTTTAGGTGTTTAAATTGTAATTTGAAAACTAAACATAAAATGTATTTATGACTATTTGGGAGTGAGCACATTGAATTGCTCGAATTTTTAAGCAACCATGACAAGAGCTGTTAAATTATCGTATTTTTTGCTATTTTATAGACCCATCCCACTATTGAGCAAGAGTGTCAAATTTATTACCCAAATGCAGAAAAATTCGATAACTATGACAACGACAAAAGCAACAACAGCAGCAGTAAAAAAATTGATAAAATAAAAAGCAAATATTTAGTTAAAAAATAATATGAAAAGAAAATTTTTAAAACTCATTTTTGTGCCATAAAAATAGAAAATACGAGTATTTCTCCACTTGTTTGCTAACATACCGTTTTTCCCAGTTTTGGTTTTTTGTTTGTTTGCCTTCATATTTTCCTTTTTTTTGCTTTTCTATTACAGAAAAGTATTTCAATACAGCCACAAAAAACCCAATATTATAATAAAAAAAATAAAAAAAGTAGAAGCAAAAAATATTAAAAAAATTAAAAGCACACACACTTCGTAAAATAGTAAAATAGCACGTAAACAAACAGCATGTAATTTTTATTGAGTTTATAACACACACACACACATGCACATGCACAGATGTGCACACAATTCCATACATAACTACATTCCTTAATGTGTATATGTATTTGAAAATAAAATGAAACAAAAAAAAACTTATAGATTCACTGCAAAATAATATCGCATAATAAACTCAAACACACATTGATGCATTTTAGCAGAGAAATAAAAGTTGGACTGGTTTGTTAATAACTGGTAAAATGGACTTAACAAAAAAATAAAACTTTTGAATTTGCAATAATAAAAACCTGCACACATGTGAATTCTCCAAGTGAGCATGTGTTCACTTTCAATTAACTAAATAATAAAAAAAATATTAAAGTGTCCACGGTTGAAATATTTATGATTTTGTAAAGCCATTAGCGGACCTGTTTATGTTTTGTACTTTTAAATAATTAAATAGTTAGTCATGCTGATGAATGAATAGCGCCTTCTCGTTAAGCAAATTCTACATATTTTTCTTGCTAACTAAGAACAAAAACAAAAACATTTTTGGGTGGAAATATGAGATTTTAATTTGATTTATTTATACCCGTATTATTGTAAAGAATTAGCGTTTTGTTTATTCACTTAAAAATTAAACTCTGTTTTAAAAGCCCACTTAAAATCGATAAATGTTTAAGTTTTCGTTTGCTAATTAAGTACCAGTATTGAAAATTAAAACTCTTTGTTTCTTTTCTTTTGAAATTAGTTATTAATTTTTCAGAATAAATTTTACTTTAAAATATTTTAATTGAATGCAGCCACTGCTGCAGGTTGGAGTAACTTTATTTAAAATGTTTCTGGTAAGAATATTTTGGTTATACTTCCGATTCCCTTATATGCCAGAATGAGCATCTGAATTCATTGAATTTGGTTTTTCTTACTTCTTTTTCCTGTTTTCTTTAATATGAGTTAAGTTTTAGATGAAAATTTTGTTTTTCTTTTATTTTGGAAAATCTAACCCAACAATTTTTTTTTTTAATTTACAATACAAATAAATTCTATTAATTTTGCCTAGAAGCAAAAATTTTGTATTACTAATTAAAGACCGTTTATTTATATTTAAGGTGGAGTTACAAGCTTATTAAATTTACTGCTTCTTATTCGTTGCGAAGCGAAAGCGAAAGAAATCCAGTCACACATTTTCGACAGAAAAAGGGGCTCACTAACTTTTGACTTATCGCTTGCTGGGCTTTATGTTTTTTAACGTAGGCCTGATCAATATACCATGTTGTTATAACAACAATTTCATAAATTAACCGGTAGCTTAAAGAAAACTTCGCTGTAAGCTGTAAATGTACTTTAAAAATGTCTTACCGACAACAAGCAAACAAGTGACTGATTTTGAGAGAAAAAATATTTTTAGTAATTCGCAATTTAATATAGAAATGCTTACGTTGTGTAAATTTTTTTAAGTGAGTCGCAATAGCAGTGAACTTTACTTTTCTACGTAGGGAGCCTGACTGTAAATTTATTTTAAAAGTACAACAAAAAATTACTCTGTTATAATTTATTGTACCATTCGTATATTTAAGGTTTTCATAAAAATTATATTTTATGCCCGATGGTTACATCAAGAAGTTTCTTATGAATTTTATTAAAGGAAAAAAGGGGTACAAAATTTCTACCTCCTTCTTTATATTTTTGTTAATAAAAAATTTCGCTACATAAATGTACTCTGGCAGATCTATGTTACAGTCATATATATGCTGTTATATTCCATTTTAATATTTACTCGTTGTTATTAAAAAACTCTTTGTTAGGCGACTCCAGCTGTTAATTTGGAATGCAATTTATTTTTTTTGGTGGGGAGTTTAACATCCAAGACTTATAAATAAAAAATAACCAGCTGTGCTACTGGCATTACCTGATATTTATTTTGCAATAGTAATTATTGACTGTTTTTTGAAAGGGTTGCTATTTGTTGTTCCCTTGATAAATCCCAAAGGCAAATCCAAAGAAATTACCAAGTTTTCTTTGAATTTGTGAGTGCAATATTAACCTCTATCTGAGTACGTATTATTTAAAAGTACTATTGAAATATGTTGCCTTTATACATGTTTAATTTCACACAGAAGTAAAAGACTTAGAACACGAACTTTCAGTTTTGTAAAAAAAAGAAAACTAAAAGACTTATAAAAAACGAACTCATACTTTCGCATAGATCAAAAGACTTAAAAAGTAAACTTTAGTTCTGTTCAAAAGTAAAAGACTTGGAACACGAAATTCCTTACGCAAATGAATATGGAAAAAAGCGATTGATTTTAACTTTTTATATCCTGTGTATAAACTTGTGATTTCATTTTTAATTTTTTCACCCTACATTTGCCACTCTTTAAATTAAATATATTCTTTTTATTTTACAATATAAAAAATTTTATAATAAAAAAAATAAATAAAGTTTTTCTAGCAACACTTGATTGTAAGTAAATTCAGAACTTATGAACGGATTTTAATGAAATATGGCTCATTTTATTTTTATCATATTTTTTTATGAAAAAATTTATTGAAATTCTCTTGAAAAAATGTTTTCTTGACAAAATGTTCTTCTTATTTCTTAAACTACAGGAGTAATTAAAAAATTAGTTGAATACCATTTAAAGTTTATTTTTTTTCCCGATTCGTTTTTGTTAATTTAATTGAAGATTTAGTTCTAAAGTTATTGCAAATTATATGGCATAGCCTCGAATTTACTTAAAATCAGTTTTAGTTTGATGACACCAAGCTCACTGTTGACCTGTGCTATTTTATAGTTAATTAATTCTGAAATTTAGTGAAATTTAGCTTGATTTTTTAGATAAGTGAGTATTCTTCTTCCCTAATTTAAACAAAACTGTTGTGCTAATAAAAAGTTAAAACCTTTTAGAGAAAAATAAGTTAGCCACTGCAAGACAATTTGCTAGTAGTAATTTAGCAGCTTGTTGTTATGATTAACCTCTGTGTCAAGCTAATATTTTTATGTATAATAAGGCTGATGTAATTTTTTTAAAGTCTCAAATTTTGTTTTGCTGTTTTGAATATATGTAAATTTAAATTCAAACTGAAGGTGATACTTTACTGTAAAAACAAACAAAAAATATAATAAAAATCAGTTTGAACATAAATAAACGTTTATTTTTCAAATACCTCAAGGGGACTTATATGAAACTGTTATTCCCATTTGCACGAAAAAAAAGAAACTAAATCCCTTGCTAGGGTATAAATTCCCTTAGCTGGCAACACTTATTTATTATTATCAATGCTACGTATTAGAAATACATATTTAAACCCTGTACGTGTTCATTTTCGTCACTCAAATGCTTAAAGTCCCAATAGTTGCTTGTACTGAAGTGAGTTAAACACACATTTGCATTGAAGCATATACAAACGATTTTCGTTTAAAAAGACATACATACACACACACACAATACCCCATATGCACAAACTTTCATAACTAGCCTACACACACACACACGTATCTGTTCATAACTCATACGGTTTGGTGGTTTAATGTTATTTTACGAGTAGAACATTTAAAAAGAGAAGTTTTGACCAAAAATATTTTTTTTCTTTTGCTATTTTATTATGAATATTTACCCTAAAAATACAATGAAATTGTGAGAGAAAAGGACACGAAAACATAATCATACTCACTGTTTTTATATAAAAATTCTGTACGAGCAACAGAAACGGCAAATTACAGAGAGAAAAATAATCAAGAAAAAAAAAATAGCAAGCGTAAAATAAAAACAAGCATATTAAACTTTAATAAATGTAGTTTTAAGTCCAGAATCGACAAAAAAAATTTTTTTTTAGTTTTTTAAACAAACTTTTCCTTGTTAGTAGGTAATTAGTAAAAATATTTTGTGTTATTAATAATAAAAATTTACATGTTTTGCATTACAGCACATCCAAAGGAAGAGTGAAATGAAAATGTCTACTTTTAGTTGATTTTTAAAAGTTAAGCCTTTAAATTTTGGTTAAAAATGTTGCTTCAGTTTCTTGCTTTAAAATCTTAAGTCTGCATGTTGTAACATCCATTTTTCTGTGATTTATTAATTGAAACGAATACACATTCTTAAGATGGCCGGCGGCACGGGCTGGCTTACATTTTATTTTAATATAATTTTTTTTTTACTTTCAATAAGTGGGCTTACAGTAACAAAAAAATAAAATAAAACAGAAGAAAAACGTTAAAGTAGATTAAATTTTTGTTTCCTTTTTAAATGTCTGAAAATAAAAGTATATGAAAACACAACATAAATATTTCCTTTTGATCGTTTGTATTAAAATTTTATGTTTTTTAATACAAGTACTTCGTTGAAACTCTTAATTGGATTTTTCTTGCATTGAAATAAAAATAAATAAAAAGAGAAATGGTTTATTGTGGTTGAGTTTAGTTTGAGTTGAGTTACAAATAATTGAAAAAAAAGTGTGAAGAAGACGTTTACAAAATTAAATTATTTATAAATGTTTAAATGAAAAGAAAAAGTTTTAGTTACTTAACTTACCCCCTTATCGAAAACAATTTCAAGTCAACGTTATCGAAATTTTTCATACATTTTACTTAAAGTCTACGTAAATTTTTTTTGGTTAAAAGCATCATCTATAGAGTTGATGAAAAAAAATGTTGTTTAATTTAACGAAAAATTGTAGTTTACAAAAATTCTGTTTAATCAAACTTTAACTGAAATGACTCTAAAGAAAACAAAAGCAAAACAACGAGTATTCAACGTGTAGTGATATCAATTGCAAATTCAGATTAACTTTGCAGCTTTAATTTGCTCTTGTCTATACGATTGACATATAAACCACCATATTACGCCTGCAATAAAAATTGAAATTTTCATCTTTTAATCAAGAGTTTCAACGCACTCATTTCAACTTTAACATCAGCTCCTATGTAACCTGAGAATTAAATCGAATTTTTGATTTTCAACTGCCTCGCCTCTGTTGTGTGCCATATAATGCCTTTCAATGACGAGTGTTTTTTTTTCTTCTTTTCTACTCACTGATTCATCTATACCGCATTCAGCCTTTATTTAAAACATTTCACAACATGTTGCACTTCAAATGCCTCTTTAGTCGTATTTCGTTCATGTCTTTTATGTTCTTGTCAGCTGTAGTCCGTAAGGGCTTAATTTTAACACCAACAAAAACAATAAAAGCAAAACACACTCGTATCGCAAATGTATTGTACACACAAAACTTAACTTTCAGTTACTGTCATAACTGATCTTATTGTGGTATAAAAATTTCGTTTAATTTTTTATTTTCTTTTACCTTCACTTTATGGTCTATTTTTTTTTTTTTTTTTTTTCGACAGAAATACAAGTACATGATGCTGTCTTAAATTTGTTGTTGTTTTAAATTTTATTGACCATATAAATGGTATTTGTTTTTAAGCTCAATTATCAAAAATGAAACCATCATCATCATCATCATTATCATCATCACCAACATACCATATATTTATTGACTAGCTGAATCTATAAGGAGAATTCCTTTTTTTATTTTCTCGGTTGAAGTTTTTATAACTGAAACGAACATTCTTTTTAATCATTTAACTTGTTTTATAACGAAACATGACTCAAAACAACATCCTATTAAATACTTGTATCCCTTTGAGGTTTATGTGTGAGTTTGCAAAATAAATTACATAAATAGAGAAACACACACTCGTGCACACAATCAACCTATTCCTTAATGTATTTAACAAATATTTATAAATCAATATGAAAAACAATAGAAGAGAAAAGTATGATGGTGACTAATAGAAAGGTGTGCCTCCTAGTCTCAGAAGCAAACATTTGTAGCTGATAAATTTATTTATTCTTTAATCAGAAAATTGTAAATTATTCCAGCCATACAGCCAGCCAATTGCACCGCTTTTATAAAAATGGAAAAAATTGAAAATTAATTATAATTATTATTTATTTTTATAAATAAATATTAAATTAATTTAAACTCTTTTTAAAACAAGTCAAATGCGGTTGTGCCGAGTCTAATATATTCTTTACTGTGTTAGCTAAATATTGATATTTTTCACTTTCCACATTCTTCTTAAATATACAACAAAAAAAAAAAATTATTAAGCTTGAGGTTGTACAGGGTGTCCGCCTTTTTTTTTGCCGCCATTTTGGTAAACATTAGTCTTGACAGTTCATATTCGATAAGCCAACGTGTTTTAATCGTTAAAACATTTTACCAAAATCAATCATCGATTACTGTAGCGATGAGAAAGTTACGTTATTTCAAGAAATGATGATGTTGATTGGCCTCCATGGTCGGCTGATTTGACTGCTACGGACTTCTTTTTGTGGCAAGGCTTATGCAAACAAACCCGAAAATTTTGAGCAACTCAAACAAAATATTCGTGATGAAATTAATGAGATACCGCGTGAAATGTGTGAGAATGTAATGAAAAATATGCTCAAAAGGGCTCGCGTTTGTGAGACTAACAGAGGCGGACATTTATCTGATATTGTATTCCATATATAATTGCCGACATTAAAGAAAACATTTATGTATATAAGAGCCATCTTTCATTTAATTAAAAATTATTAACAAACTAAGTAGCATACCTTCCCGGCGGACACCCTGTATTATAAAATTTTATTTATTTATTTATCGATATGAAAATACATTTTTATATAATAATACGACCTCAAGCTTAATAAACTAGCCATTTCTTACTTACAGTGAAGGGTTAAAAAAGAATATTCTTGCATTATGATGCTATTTGATAAAATTTTCTATAATACATGTCTGAAATAAGCTTAAGTCATATATTTGACCTTAAGTAAGATTATACCACCGAATAATAATGAAAGATGGTTTATCTATTGTTGGTGTAGGTTTTTGTTATATTTATAAATAACACAGTTCGAAAATAATTTTGGTGCCGACAAAGTAAAATTATTTCAAGTGTATTCGATCTTACGTTATTTTAAAAAGTGGAGGTTTTGCCATATAAATCGCAGTAATTGAAGAGTTTCATCTTCGATTAAATTAACAAAAAATACATAAAGGTTAGGAATAAAATAATCTTCAAATTATGTTTTAATACATTTTTTACTACTCATACAGTTGAAGACATAAATGCTGCCAAAGGGAAAAAATTGATTTTTTTTAAAAGCATCCCACTGTCTGGGAGTAATTACAAATTTTCTACATTTCAAAAAGAAATCGAATAAACGTACTTGGCTGACTTTCAATATGGAATTGTTATGGGACTATTGAAAGTCAAAATATGAACTAAAGCGTGTTAAAAATATAAATTACACGAGAAAAAAAAAATCAAGAAAACTAAAATTTAAAAAAAAATAGTTCAAAGTAACTTCTGAGTATTTGGGCGGTAGATTACAAATCTGGACGACATCCCCTTACGTCCCATCTTGTAGTCTTCTATGGTTCGTTCGAAAGTTACTTTGGATTATTTTGAAATTTCCATATATCCCAGTGCTGTTGCTCCAAGTGATTTTAGCAACTTTCCAACGATCCTATAAAGACACATATGATTTTAAAGTGTAGGTTGTTTAAATTTGTAACATACAGCCCAAATACTCAGAAGTTACTTTCGACTGTTTGTAAATATTTTTTGAAATTTCCATATACCCCACAGCTGTTGCTTTGGTCCAAACTAACTTCTGAGTAGTTCGCTGACGAAGTAGCGAGTTAAAGGCTATTAAAAAATAAAAATCTATTTCTTTTTTCCACAAGCATTTGCGAAATTGTTTGGTTCCAAGTCTTTTACTTTTTATCAAAAATATTGTTTTTTTTAAGTCTTTTGATATTTGCGAAACTATGTGTTCGTGTTACAATACTAAAGTTTGTATTTTAAGTCTTTTGATTTTTGTTTTTTCTATTAATTCAAGAACTTATGAATGGATTTTACTGAAATGTGGTTCAGTTTATATGAGAAAATTTAAGATTTTGTTTATTTAGGATTTTTAATTTGTTTCTTAAGAAAACAAATTTTAATTTTCTTGCTAAATGTGAAACATTTATTCAAACATAATTTAAAAGTTATTTTTTGTTAAATTAATACAAGATTTAGTTGTCTGGTTTTTAGAAATTATATGGCGTGATCTTCTTTTCTTTCTGTATAACGATAAATCTTGAGAACTGCAAGCAGCATTAAAAATATAATTTATAACGATTGGAGCGTACTATCATATAAATGTAAGTTGACTATGAAAATTTATACATCACAAACAAAATTTCCTTTTGTTGGTCTTTCTAATTTACGTAAGCTACGCACTTCAATATCAAACTTTATTATCAAAGTGTGAAGCAAAAGATAATTTGTTATTATACCCTGAGCTCCTCTATAAATTCGATTGGGGCTTATAAAAAACTATAAATCTATTTAAATTAAAGAACAGTCGACATATTTTATTCAGCTATTTATTTTTTTTTTATTAATTAAGACGTGAAGCCCTGTACGTTAAAGATAAATAATAAAAAAATCACGTTTGCAGTTAAGCAACAGAAATATTATTATTATTTATTATTTAATATTAGAAACTAGTTCTAAGATTAAATTTTTTTAACGAGCTCTTAGAGTCCAGGCAGAAATCGAACCTGCGACCCTTATTAACAATATACAGGGCAGCCTAGCACAAAAATATATTATCAGCAAAAATTGGCAAGGCTAACTGGATACCTACTAAATTATATAGCGGTCGCTTAGAAAAGCCATCAAAAAACAATTTAGATTGGGTTGAGTTCGGTTGCACAGGACGCCCCAATAAGAAAAACAGAATAGGAATCACTTAGGACCTCTTATGTGGTCCCTTTGTGATACCTGTATAAGAGGAAAATAAAGAAGGACAGCAATAGAGATATGACAAAGAGATAGAAGATAGAAGAACAAAGAGAAGTAGTAAGTACTAGTTCCACTGAAGGGAGACCCTGCAGGTAGTGCTCGCCGAAGTAGAGCTTGCTCTTATCCTTTTTAAATTTATTCCAATTGAGATCAATTGACACCTCAGGCTCAAGCTTAAAGTTTTGAAAAATTAATTAAATTGAAATTAAAAAAAAAAAATTCTTCAATTTGCAATCTCAATGACTTTAAAGCAAATGTTTGAAACACACAAACAACAACCTAATTATTCATTTATTTGAAAAAAAAAAAACCTTTTTTATAGGGAAAAAATATACGATTTTATCTGTTCATGAATATTTTCCCACACAATATTTACTCGTATTTTATTATTTTGAATTATCGTTTGTGAATATAACTGCCATCCACACTTTTTGCTCGTTTCCATACAATTTATTTTACAAAAAGGGATTTTCCCCCTCTTTATTCAACAATATCCTCTTCTAGCAATTTTTAAATGCGAACAAAGTGGAAAAAATAGCAAAAAAAAAAAAAATAAGAAAAAAGTGACACAATCGTATCACACAAATTCTATTCTCATGAATGCCAGTTTAAAATTATGATTTTTTTGTTGTTTTTATATCAGAATAGCAAATAACGCAGATACTCATGCAAAAACAATATAAAATAAACCTCTCAATACACATGCATGAGTACATATTTACCTAAATGTGTATGTAAATATCAGCATGTAAACTTACATACTCTTACCCTCTTGCACACCAGACACACACATACCCACATACATTTTATTAGACATTAAAGACTTAAGAAATTTGTTGTTTGATTGTAATGATAAGATTATGTAAGCACAAACGTAAATGTTAGCCTGTTGCTTCAAGTGTTATTTTGTTTCAATGATATTAAACTTACTTTTTCGTATTAATTTATTGACATGCATACACTTACTTATCTAATCATAATATTAATCATAATTGGAATTATCTTAATAACATGTTAAGCTGTCATCGCCTAAGGATACTGATTTTCATTGTACTCGGCATCTAATTTGTTCATGTTCAGGCGATGAAATTTTTTTAATGAGTTTTCTCAAATTAATTAGAATCAAAACTGCCAAGCGCATCGAATTGAAATTTTAAGGCATAAACAAAAGAAAATTAAATAAATAAATTTGTTGAATTTATGTGTTATTTTCACGACAACGAACAGGCAGATAATGTAGAAAATTTGTATGAAAATTATTCAAAAATATTTCGGATCTTATTCTATAGAGTCGTAGGGGGGATGGATGGCACTAAGTGCGACTTCTAACAGATGTTAATATCAAAGGATTCTACGGTGCATGACCATCTTAATCACAGGGGCCCTGAGATCGATGCCCAATAAGGCACTCTTTACGAGGCTAAAGTGGCCAGTTGATTTGCAAACAGAGAAATTGACTTTGTTTGAGTGTGTAAAATTACATGCAGCATGTAAATGAAACCACAGGTCGTGGGCTTGTTCGGACGATATTGACACTTTTAGCGATATTTCTAATTTCATTGACTACATCACTTCAAAACCTTTTCTTCAGATGAATGTCAGATTTACGATTTTGAACGGAACCCAAGTTTCTGTGTGATCTATTCCTTTAAGAGATGATCGCGATACGAAAGCAGTGTCGTTGAGAAAGCTAAATGGTTTGTTTGTGTTTGCTCTTTGGTTTTTACAAGATATTTGCTTGTATAAAACCACATCTACACTCGCTTACGCATTACAGAATGCGGTGGAATTTCATTTCTTATCATTTTTATTTCGCATCGCAATATAGGATAAGCCCCCCTACATGTCTTCATGCATGGCTCCAAGAACAGCTCTGAAATTGATGGTGGAGTTTTTATGGAGGAATTCAGATGCCCTGATCAATGCATTGATGGCAATTAATAAATGACTAGATTGACTGTGAATATTTGGCAGGAATATTAACATTTATAGTGATCGAACTGCAATTAAGTCCTTGGTGGGTGTCTACTCGACATACGATCTGATACGGAAACAACGGACCTCTATAGATATGTTCGTGATACATTCAGCAAGTATATTATAGGGTAGATAGTCTGGCAGAGCAGAATATCGACATGTCCTGCAGTAAGAATACATTTTGCTCTGCAAGAGTATATTTCTACATCAGCGCGAATGATCTGGCATAGACTAGATAGTAATTGCAGCAGAGATTTATAGTGGCAAGGATTGGGTTTGCTGTCAAACATCTGTCAGGAAGAAGATTAAATTGGGGAACGCCTTCTCTGCCTTTGGCCTACACTGGAAGATCAACATCAGCTTTACTTAGGGGAGTGCTAACTACAAGGCGTTACTGCACTATTGACGGCAGAGATTTTCATGCTATCTGACTTTGTTGGAAATAGCAACTGTTTTAGTTAAGGACAGACAATTCAGCCTTCACCTTTCACTCTTCATTTACTACTGCTTCCTCTTTTCTCAGACATCTTTCTATTGCTATCTTCTTAGTTTTTTGCAGTTAAAGGGCTTTTAAAGGAGATGCTTTTTTCATGAAAGGTTTAACCACTTTTCCCTTAGTGTGCAAAATTATTATCTCGGAAGTTTATGTTTGGTTACCTGGGTGATGCAAGGATTTATATTTCTTTATGTGTAGTGGTAACAAATATTTTTCCCAAGTTGTTGCGCGTATTTTTTCATATGGGTTTTATAAACGAAAAACGCCATAGTTATAATCGGTGATATGCGTTTGCTTGTTTCAATGACAAGTTTTTTGCTGATTGTTAAAATATTTGTTTGCTTTTTTGTTGTTTTATTTCTCTCTTTCCTATACTCGTAGCATTAAATAACCTAGAAAAACATTTATCTCTCTCCTTTTTACAAACCATAAAACAAAAGCTGATTTGGCGATTTTTCTTAAATCAAAATCTGCAGTTAAGCTTTTGCTACCTTTAAGTAACTTAAAGATAAACGATAGATTCTGCACTGCTCTTCGCTTTTTATTAAACTGTAACCGAGGAAATATTTTAGAATTTAGGTCACGACAATGTAGATTTGTACGTACGTATCACACATATAAAAATACTTTTCATTACGTTATTGTGTGATAATCATTGATATTTATTTTTTGTGTCCTAAATAGCAAAACCGACTTTTTCTTCAATGGAATATTTCATTTAGAAAATTTCTATTTTATTCCTTTTAAAAATTTATAAAACTAAAATAGAACTGAAGTTTTGGCCTAATGAAATTTAATTTATTAACGAAAATTTATTACATCAATTCTTTCCACTTATTCTTCATCACATTTAACGATGTTCATGCTGCTGAAAATACTGAGTGTGTGTGTGTGCATAGATATACAACAAGATTGGTCTTATATTTCTTTTTACAGTGTTGCCACACACACACACACACACACCCACATAAGCCTACACTGACTTACAATAAGTTCGTATACAGCATTTTCCTTAGCAAACATTTTGTGTTCTTTTTGTCTTACCCAAAACATTTAGTTTTATTTGCCTCCTTCTCTTTCAATTTGCTGTCAAACGTCATCGAAAATGACAAATTGGTAAAATGTCGTTTTTATTGTTAAAAGCCTGAATACAATTTTACAGTTTTACTATTTAAATATTTGTTGCCGTAATAGGTATCGTAACTACCATGTTACAAGAATTTGTATGACTTTGCGGTGTGTGTGTGTGTGTGTGTGTGCTTGTGTGCCGCAATATGGGTTACATGAATGTAGTAGTAGGCTTACACTCGTATTATCTATCTGCTGTAGTATTTTATTATCTATTTATTATCATTTATTCAATCTCTTTGCACACCCACTAATTCATTCCATCGTACCCGTACTCGTATACAGATAAATACATACAAACACCTAAATGATGTTCAAGTGTGTGTAAGGACTGCATACCTACTTGTGTCTTGTGTAATTTATTAATAGTATTTCACTTACCCAATAAAATGAGAAATAATAGCTGCATATTAATCAAACTTCCTATCCGATGATGATAATTTTGTTGATTTATCGTTAATAACATGTTTTTGATATTCTTCTTCTTCTTTTCTCTTCTTAAATTTTCTTGGTTTATTTATGTTTCAGAATTTTTTGTTATTTTTGTTGCTGCTGTTGTTAATGTGCTAGATGTTTTTAATAGTTGTCGTCTGGTTTTAAGTTTCGGTTGATTTTTTGCACATTGAAATTTGAATTGACACTCATTTGCAATTGGCTTCATAGTTTTGTTTTCTTTTATTATTTATTTCTCCTTCTCGTTTTAATTTATTTATTATTTATTGTTTTTTTATTAATTTATTGTATTTTTCCTTTTGTTTTTGTAATTTTTTTAAATACCAAATAATAAATGTTGCAGCTACTGATGATGGTGGTGGTGGTTTTGCTGTTTTATGTTTGCATTTAATTTTTTATTTTTTTGCTTCAATACACATTCGTTATTATGTACTGCAACTTTGTTTTTGTATTAATATTTTTTAACAAATACAATTCGCATGTATAGGGTGATTTTTAAGCTGTGAATAAAACTTATTCATGAAAATATTTCTTAGGAGATTTACAGTAAAATGTCATGCAAATAATTGTAGCAGCAAAATTATGGTAAATTAATTATTGTTTTCATGAATGCAACAGAAAGAAATCACATTTTTGTTTCATAGAAACATTTTATTCACGATCTACATTTACATCCTCGATTTTAGAAGGATTGAAAGCAACGAATTTTTTAAAAAGAAATTTGATTTGCTTGCTAGCACGGGCACATGTAAACGTACAGTAGGCTATTGCGAAGAGCTTACTTTGATGTTTTTATGATATTTTGAAAACTCTCAAGGTTCTGTGAATTTGAAAACAATACAGACAGTAAAAGTCATTTGTAATTGATACTCGTATATAGAGCTTGAAAAAGTACATTCCAGTAACATCACACAGTCTCGTTCTATCACTTTCTCTCACACACTCTTCCTCTATTCGTACAATTTAAATTTCGTTCGGTGAGATGTTTGCTTGTGATATTTAAACGATACATAAACTTAGAGAAATAGAGAAAAAATTATCAAAGAACATTCCATTACACGAAATTTAATTTTACTAATATTTTTTCAACCTATTTTGTTTTCTATAATTTTTTAAACGACTTTTTCAAGTTAAACGACTGAAATTTATAAAGATCAATTAACCTCACAAAATGGCACATATGATGATACTGATAGTCTTTTCGTGAGAAATTAATTTAAACTTACATAAGCGCTTATGTCTTGTCAAGTTGAAGATTACAACTTTAGAAGTTCTAAAAGTTTTTCTTATAAAATTATTTCAATTCATTAGAAAACATTCATGCCATCTCGCTTTGTTACGGGATTTATGCTGGGGCATTGCAGAGTATTGAAACACTTGATTAATATGAGCATCAGGTTAGGTAAACAAAACTAAGAGGCAGGCAAACATATACTATGTCGTTGCACTGAGAAAACCACTTCGGTTGCGAGAGCTAAATTTGTTTCCAATCAAAAATTCTAAAGTCGAATTTTTTAATAGTGTTAATAGAAAATCGGTCTAACAACTCGAAATATGTTTCAGAGAATACAATATTTGGACTGCAGTATCGAATTCTGGTTGCTTCAACTACAATTTTGCATAGAAACAAATTTAGTTCTCTCAACCGAAATTATTTTCTGTGTGTGTATTTGTTAATACCTTTTGGATTAAGAAAAAACTACATGACTTTCAATTGCTTGAGGTCTCAATGATTTTATAGCCCATTAACTTGAACTCTTAATAAATTTTAAACTTTAAAATTTAAATGTGCAACTGACTTTGGGAGATTTTAAATTTTTATTGTAAATTTTTTAACTGAACACTTAAAGTACAACCCTGTACTTATTTTGGCGTACAGTTTTTTGTTTCTTGTTTGTCTTAAATGGATTCTGTAGAAGGACCTTTTGAAAGGATTTTCTCAATTTACATTTCATAAACACACAAACATATACCTACAAACGTACATACGCAAATAGATAGAAATATTCATACTCACAACCACATACACACATGCATGTACAAATATATTTACAAATTCTCATTTAATAATAAAGTTATATTTTTTTTATGCTCTCCTTTATTTTCTTTGTAAATTTTTATTTCTGCTGGTGTGGGTGTGTGAGTAACCGTTTCTAACTGAATATGAGTGTAGGTGTATGTATGTATGCATACATGGATGATACTCTTTGTGCATGTGTGTGTTTGTATTTTATCTTTTATTTATTTTATTTTATTTTTTTTTTCATACATTTTTATGACCGTGTTTCATTCCTTTTCATTGGTTACAAAATAAAAAAAAAAATAAATGTTTAATAAAAATTTTATAAGAAAAAGTAAAACACATGTACACTAATAGCACTTGTTCGTACATTAGTTTTCATATGAAGAACAGACACACACACACACACACACACACATCTATACTCAAAAAAAGGTACACACTCATGCATGTGTATTTATAAAAACATGAGTAGAAGGGATTAAGTGTACATGGATACACACATTTAAGTTTGTATATTTGTGTGTGTTTGAGCCAGTATGTGCTAAAATATATAGAGAGCAGCAGCAACACTAATACAAATTTCCCTGGTAAGCCACAAAAGTTTTGGGGAAAATCATTAAGATAAAAAAAAAAAACTTGTTCTCGTGCAATTCAGTGGGATTAATGGTCGTCATAAAAATTAACAAAAGCCCTAATTTAATCTAACACATTATTAAAACGTTTTAAAAACTATTTTCCCAATTTTTTCTTCTTTCCCTTTTTTTTATTTCGTTAAGAATTTTATTTAATCTACAAATTTGCTTAATAAGAATAAAACGAAGAAAATATTTTTAATTAACCCCACTAAAAGGTATGTTTTGTTGTGTAATTTATCACTTACTTTATTAACTAAATTAATTTAATAGCAAAAGGGAAAGGCTTTCGTTAGACGTTTTTAGTCTTGCAAACTAAAGTAATGAGGTCTCAAACAATTTAATTTTAGACCTCATTACACACACACAAACACAAATACATACAAAATTGTTAATTGCTTTTGCTTCAAAAAGGAATTTGTTTGCATAATTCTAGTTTTCTCTAACTTTCTTATTTTATTAGTTTTTTTTGGTCTTAATTACTTTGTTGTTATTGAGTTTGAAACAGGATTGTAACAAAACAGTTTCTTCACTCAATTCTTATCAAAGAATATTAAATTTCTGCGAACAGAAACAAAGAATTTTTAATGGCCTTATTAGACACCAAAAGATTGATAGTCAGTAGCAAAAAATATTTAATATCAATCTGGGCTTATACTTTTCACTCAATAATTGCATAAAAACTTATGTTAGTTATCGCACTCAAGCACAAGATGTAGAGTTTGTGTTACAAAGGAATTAATATGCAAAACAATCCCCCAATAAAAAAACCAACTAAATAAATACCCATAAAGGTAAAATGGGTATGATGGGTTACATATCCACATGCAGGTCGTGTGTTGCAGGAAAATTTGCCAACATTCAGATACATGCAGCAACAAGGGGCGTACATTTTTTTTTGTTTATTCATAAATTGCTACAATTTATACTCACACTATGAGTTTATTTTGAATTTAACATGAAAAATTCGAAACTATTGCGGAATTAAAAGGGATTAAATTACAAACAATAACAATCTGTATGTATGTGTGTGTGCGTGAAAGGCTTTTTTTTTGTTTTCTTTTGGCAAATAACGAGTATATTTTATAAAGTTTTGCTTTTTTAAATAATTTTGTTAAAAATATTATTTCGATGGATTTTTTGTTTATTCAACCAACCAATTCACCTAAATGCATGAATGATTAAATAGATTTCATGAATAATAAAAACGTTATACTCGCATTACAAAGTTTAAAATTGAAATTTCAGTAAGTAACAACATTTGAAACAAACACAGACTAAATAGTTCATCAATAATAATTTCCATTGGGAAGCAAGCAGTTGTTGTTACGTGTATTTATTATTGTGAGTATTGCTTTCATTTGTTGAGTTATAAATGCATAATTTTGTAGTAAATTGAATTTTCCCCCCTTAAATTGGCTTTTGCATGTGAAAATTTTAATAATTTGCCATCTTGTTGATTTTTTGCAAGAGTAATGAAATTATAATTAAGAAACAAATAAACAAACAAAATAAACATAAATTGTTAATCAATATCTGTTAAATTTGTAATTTATTTATTGTTGTTGTTGTAGTCAAAATTATTGTTGATAATATCCTAAACATGGTTTGTTTGGAAATTGATACATAAAAATATTCGAGCTCTGGCAACAGCAAAAGATTGTGATGATACACGCATGCACGCACAATGGGAAGAAATTCTTGTTTAGTGTACATAAACACTAAAAATTTATAGAATTTTATTTTAGACAATTAAACTCTTTTAAATTTTTAGTGGGACACAGCAAATGATGTGTCTATCACTCAATTTTCATTATCTTTGGAAATTTCGCTTGAGTGTGTAGCACTGTAAGTGCAAGTTGTATTTACATATCAGTGTTTGTGTAGTTTTTCAAATGTATCCAGCAACACTCATTCCACTTACTACACAAAGGAATAGTTAATTATTCATCAATAAAAGGTTTCAAGTCAGTTGGGTTAATAATTGATTTAATTTTAAGTAGTTTTGCTTCTAATAATAATAAACACTTAATAAAGTCGTATAGCCGACCATTGTGCATTATTCAATTTTAATTAACTTTTATTTGTAAAAGAAATAAATTTATTCAGTTGTAGTTGTAGGACAATAGCACATTAATTATGAAAACAAGAATATATTTATGCATTAAATATCCATTTTAATCATTTAATATGAAGTAATAAATGAGCTGTTACTTTTTAAAAGGGTATAAGTCAATTTTTAAAAAATGAGTCAGTGGTAGTTCCAGTAAAGTATGAACTTACAGCTGACTCATTTTATTAAAAGTAGATTTGTACCGCTTTCAAAAATAACAGCTCAAATGTAATTCTCGTATTGTTGTTTGAAAACTTTACTTAAATTTAATAATTTACGAAATTGCTCATTTTAAAACACATTCTTATTAAAATTTATTTTTAATTTTTGTTTTAATAAAACTTTTATAAATAAAAAAAAACACATTTTTTTTCTTTTATTTAAGAATTTGACCTTTAAGTGTTATTTAAATGCGTTTAAAATGACAATCATTTTTCATGAAACCACAATTTTTTGTTGTCTTTATTTGGATTTGCACAAAACCTGGAAATTGATTAATGATGACATTTTGCAAGGAATGACAGCAGCTTTAGTGTTATCGTCCTATCTAACGCTCATATATACTAAATAAAACCGGTTTTTTTTCTTTCTATCTCTTTAACTATTCATTTATAATGTCAAAGGAAAGGTTAAAAATATAAAATATCAATGTGAAAGAAAGAACTTTAATTTTATACAAAAAAAAAAAAAAACCTTTTAAGCGCATTTAGTATCTTAAATCATAAAGCAAGAATTTATATTTTTTCTTTTATTTTATTTTTTATTATGAGTATTCCTATGATTTTATCACATACAAAAGAAAATGTTCCTTTTTGATTATGCGTCCTTAAAAATAGAAATGTGCACACCCTCCTGTTTAGCAATTCCTTTTATTGCTTTGCCAACTAAAATTATTCACTAACAAACAGTAGCAAAACTAAATGGACTTTGATTAAAATGTTGAAATGTTTATTGGGTTTTATTTATTCTGATTATTTTTAGAAAGAAAACAAAACAAAACAAAAACTTACAGATTCAAATCTTTGCTATAAAAATGTAAGTTTTGTTTTTTTTTCTGCTTTTAAATAAATTTATACACACAAACAAATAAACTCGCACTGGCAACTGCAAGTACATGGTCAGTGGGAAAAATCCAGAGGCCTTCTTGAAGGCCTTTTGAGATATTCTACTCATTTTAGTCATTCTTCCCATGAAGGCTTTATAAAAAGTTAATGTTTATATAGAATTCTTAAGCTTCTGTTCATACAATAATTTAATTTCTGCTCGGGTTGTAATGAAAAATATAATTTAAAGTATTATAAGCCCATGCTGAGGGCGGCTGTAAAAAATTTAATCCTGCTGCAGTCATTTGAATATTTTAATTTTTACAGGCAGACCAGCTATACTAAACAGTGTCATTTGATTAAATTTTAATCAACAAAATATAATCGAAAGCAGCACTAACAGCAGATATTTCTTGTTTTAAATAGAGATTTATCACTCTATTACATTTAAGCCAACAAGTGAGCTGTGGCATAAGTCCACTTTAAAAAAAATTAAATTAGCGTTAATTTTATTTATATTATAAGTCCATTTTGCAAACGACAACATTCGACTTTAATTTAGTTCTTCATATCGGCTAGAAATAGAAAAGAGTATTGAAGATTCACTTTGATCGCCCACGACATTGTACATATTAAACAGACCTTTTCAAAGGCCCCCCTTATGCTTTGTGACTTTTACCGCTAAGAACTTTTGCTTTTTATAAATATTTTCTTTTATTTCTTTTTTATTTTGTTCATATAATGAAAAGCAAAAGACGTACAGAAATATTCGCACACATAGAACAGAGATGGAGATAAAGGAAACATATTTTACTGAGAGAATACCAGTGGCATAGAGAAAACAAAAGGAAACGATATAAATTTTTAATGACCCTGACAAGGAACTCGACTACTGCTTCTACTCCTGATAACTTCTTTTATTGTTGTTGTTATACTTATTATGCAAACGTATAAAATATGTGGACGGAGGTGTAAAAGCACGAGTTTAGTCAAATTAGAGTTAATTGAGATAAAAATTTATTATTTGCTAAATCTGGAATGATACAAATTTTCCGCTAAAGTCAGTGTCCAAGTTCAGTTGGACAGGATTGTTATTATTATATTATGTTTTTATATATTTTTTATTATTATACATATTTTTAAGAAATATTATAAATGAATTAGTTTTTTAAAATAATATTTAGCTATGAAACATGAGAAATGGAGAGCCGAAATATATGGAATAACGAAAAGATAAAAATTTCGCCTTTCAATTTCTTACAAAACCCTCAGCTACTTTTTGAAAAGCTTTTTTTAATTTTAATGACTTAGGGCCTGTTCAGCTAAGTGCTAACGAAAGCTTCATTCACATTATTGTATTGAAAACAAAAACAAATTTTCATGTATTGATTCTGTTTTCAATACAATTATGCGAACTAAAGGTTAGAGCCAACAAGGCACCCTTTTTTTTAATATAAATTTTGTTACGTTTAATTGAATTATTGTAATTAATAAATTATAAATTAAGCAAGAAAAGATAAATTATAAAAAATAAAAACCCAATTTTTAAATAAAAGTACAGATAAAAAATGAGTTTCTTGTTTTTTATAAACTTGGGCATTGTCGTTCATTTCACTGAATCGTTCAGATTTTTCAATTCATTTAACATCGTTCTTTCCGTATATTGATTCATGACTTTCGTTTACAGTACCTTTTGTTCATCGTACAATGACGTGTAACTGCAACTGATTAAGAGACTTTTACACTGACCTACAAGTGTTAAAGCTTTCATGGATTCTGAGGGAATAAAATCAAATGGTATTTGATACAACTTTAGAAAAATCGTTTGAGGGTTTTACACTAAAGTACAATAGTGTAGTTTTTGATTGAATTTTGTCAAGCGCTTTTATTATTTTTTATTTGTATGCCCTGATACCATGAAAACTATAAACAGTTAGAATTTTTTTTAAAAAATCATCAGAGAGGTCTCAAACTTTTATCCATATTTTTTGACATATTGTTTTCACACCATCTTACTCTGCCATTTGATTTGTTTTTTTGCCAAGTCGTTTTATTCAATAGTGACTCCAATCAAATGTGATTTGTATTCTTTACAACTATAATATAATTTTGCTACACTTTAGCTATTTTAAGTCCTATTTTGGATGTTTTATTCCTAAAGAGTAAAAATCAAAACAAACGTAATAGTTAATGAACGATAAGTTCTTATTGTTCAATTTATTGAATGGTTCATTTGAACTAGCTCGTACTTGAATGTCATAAGCCTAATTTTTAAATAATTAAAAGAATTAGTTGGTAGTTTTTAATTGATTTTATCTTTTAATCTACTGCAAGCTGTAAAAATAAATTTTTTCATATCAAAAAAATTCATTTAAAAAAATATGAAAATATGAAATTTTATCAAACAAAACAAAATAAAAACATTTTTCATTTATGATACATTAAAAAGACAATATTTCGTTTTCTTGTGAAATATTTTTATGCATGAGAAACATAATGCAGTCCTTATCGTTTTGTATTTGTTTAAGTTATTGTCAGTGCAAGTATTTTTACATTAAAGTTTGAACATAATAAGGTGTGTGTGTGTGTGTGTGTGTGTGTGTGTGTATTCAGGATGTAAATATTTTGAAATTATCTTCACATATTATCTTTTTAATATATTTTTTCTCTGTTTGTTTATGTTGTATAACCACTCACACGTTGCTACTATTGTGTTCTAACCCAGCCTTCCTTCCTTTTAATTTTCTTCTTGGCTTAATATATTAATTTAATAAAAAGAAAATCAATAAAAATAATTATAATTTGCAATTTTTTTTTTCAACCTAATCTTGGACAATCTCATTGTGTGTTCGTATATTTTTTACATATTTTTTTTTTGGTGTTTGATGATTTTCTTGGTAGCAGCATGTAGGTGCGAGTGCGAGTAGTACCAGAATTTAATATTTGTTTATGCTACCAAATGCAAAAAAGGACTTATTCAACAGAGTACAAGCAACACACGCATAAGCTGCTGTGTGGGTATTGGTTGGTCTTATGCTAGTGTGTCGTGTTCATATTTGGGCACGTACGTGTAAAAGATTATTTTTAATGTCGTCTTTTTGAAATCCCTTTTGCATTTTTCACATTTATTATTGTTGGTTGGGGTGTTTGGTTTTAGCAAAATATTCACTCCTGGTTTTTGCATAATTAATTTTTTGTTACTCACTTCTTAAAAGCTTTTAATTTTTCGAAAGCAAACCAAAGTATATTCAAATGCTTTTTGAGTTTCTTTTACTTTCTACTTTCTTTTTTTGTTATTGTTGTTGTTTTATAGAAAGTTTACTTAAATAAATTTAATTTTTTACCACACTCATGCATTTTCATTCTTCCAAGTACTTAAAGTTCTCTATTCATTCCAATTTAAGTGCAGTTTTTGCAGGTTAGAAAAACACACCTGAAATTTTATATGATTGTTCTTTTCCTAATTAAATAGATGGAAAATTTGTTTTTGTTTTTCATTTGGTAAATGAAAAGTTAACAAAAAGTGAAAAATTATATTTCAGAATGATGTTTGAATGAAAATTTCGTTATTGAAAGTCAGGGGTCTAATCACTTCATTCGATATCGAGTCATTTTGATTTGGCATGATCGCCTTCAGTAACGTTTAAAAGAAAACAAAATTTGAGAATATGGTTCTGATAGCGAGTTTTCGATTAAGTAAAATTTTTGTAATTTTATCATAACGAAAACAAATTACTTAATTTAACGAGCACGGTCAACAAAAAGTTCTACGTTAAAACAATTACTTATTGCAATTTTCAATAAGCTTTCATCTTTTGAATTTTTTTCTGCAGAAAATACCCAGAGTCTAGCCAAGTATCGAACCTGCGACCCCCTGAATGATAGGTTAGTACGCTACCTACTAATCTATGTGGGGCATCCAAAACAGTTTGAAGAAAAAGATGTCAGAAGAAACAAATGTTCATCCATTTTATCAGAAATTTTTTTTTGCGCAATTGCTGCCTACACTTATGCTACTGTGCTTTTTTATTTGCGATAGATATCGCATGTGGTGATTTTAATGCTTCAATCGTATCGAAATATCATGCGATACGATAGTTTGCTCGATATCGAAAGCGGCGATTAGACCCCTGGAGTAAAAGGTGATTATGTTGAAAAATAAAATGCTTATTTACTGAAAAAATTATCAAGGAGTTTACCAGCAGCATTCATGTCTCTTTTATTTTTTCAATTTTACAAAAATTCTGCTTGTGCAGCTACTGTGCTGCCTAAATTCATGCTATACTTTTTGTTTACTTCCATTCGGCAAGCATTGGTGTGTAAATCTATAACAATAAAAAAAAATTACAGAAGATACCGATTTTGCGTGCCGTTCTAACGACCTTCAATTATAATCGCAAAACTACGATTTGCTTACTTCCATCGTATTGAAACTTCGTGCCACACTATAGTTTGCATTTCACTAATATTTGTTGAAATAAGACCAGCACCGCACACGGCAAATTTAGTTGGGCAATTCTCTCCATTTTCTTTTAAAAGTGTCGTTTTGTCCACACACAAACTTTTTTTCGTTTATTCAGCCTTCCAGCTATATGTCGTCTTTTTTTACATCTTTATAAAAGACACGAAGAGGGAACAAAAGGGAATTGCAGAGTACGAGCAAGCTTGTACCCCTTTCCAATCTTCTTTCCTCTCTCTCCTACAAAACCAAGAATTGCCCGACTAAAATTGCTGTGTGTGGTCCTGTTCTAAGTGTGACCACTATGTTGGACAGATATAACATGGCTTCTATTACATGAAATGAATTAAAATAATATAATAATGCAATCATGTTGCATTTTAATAAAAGATTAAACTTTAGTTAATATAGTAGTTACGCTTACTGATCAATTGTTTAATTTAACGTATAGAAAAATTGATTCCCAACTATAATCACTAATTTACGTGATAAGTATACATTGTGAGACCTTGAAATTGTGAATTATATCAAGTCATTTGGGCAAAAGGTGATAGTGAGTAGTTGGATTGACAGCAACATCAATCAAATTATTCAGCCTTGATTATTTGCTATTTTTTAGACTTTTGAAAAGGATTTTAGTCATTACAGACTCGCAGAGTTTGAGTTAAAAATCACTAAAAAAAAACATTTGCAGTTTAAAAATGTTCAAAATGAAAATAAAAGGTATATCTGAATTGAAATTGAAAAAACTTTAAGTTTTTTAGTTTTCCTTTATTTTTTATTTAATTTTGTTACCAGCATTTTAATTTAATCATGAAATATAAACAAAATAAAACCAATATTATGTTTCAGTAATTAAATTTTTTTTTTAATTATAAAACTAAATAAAGATTTAAGTATCTGAACTAAAAAATGTGTAATAAATTGTTCAATACAATTTTGTTTAATGTTTTCAAACATTTCATCACTTAAAAAGGGGAATCTACCCTTCTGCTGTTGGCATATTTTTTGTAATTCTAAAATCTAATACTCTTAGTGAATTTCCAATACAATTTTTAAGCTTTATTTTCGTTTTATGCTTTTTTATATATTTTTTTTGTAATTTTAAAGGTATTAAATTTGATTCTTAACAAAAAACATTTTTTTTTATTTTTTATTCTAAAGAATTAGATTTAAAGGCGTATTAATAATACAAAAAAAAAAAATTATTTATTTCTTTGGCAAATATTTTTTTCTTAAGACCCTTAATAATCTGCATACTTTTTTTAAATTTCAGTTTCGTAAGCAAAATATAAAAAAAATTAAAGCATTAGTGCTGCAGTAACAAAAATATAAAATTCAAGCATTCATTTGTGTGTAATTTTAATTCTAATTCCAAGTTTGAAAAAAATAAACAAAAATTGAAATCAACTAAAAAGTGTTTTTCTGTAAGAGATAAGATTTTCATAAAATAATCTGCTTTCAGTTTTAATGCATTTTTAGTCCTTTTCCCAAGGCTACATTTCTTACTAAGCCGAACAAAGAAGTTTTTACTCAAGCGACCTTTTAGGTTTGTTGACATTGAAAATGTCATATAAAAAAAAAGAAATTATGATGATGACATGACGTTCAATTGCTTATAAATATGTGATTTTTCCTTTTTTTTAATTAAAATTTTTAATCAGGTCCACATTTATCAAGTACTATACTTTCTTATAAGACAACACAAATCTGAACCGTTTACCCTAAAAAAATCAGACAAGCTAGTCTGCTACTCACTGGTTCAAACTGACTCTTAATTTGATTTTCAGTTTCTGTTGAATTTGATTAATTTTTCAAATTTCTTTTTCTACGTTTCTTTCATTTAAACAGCCAACAATATGATCAAACTTTTAGAATTTTTTACAATCAGAAAGAGCAGCTAGAACTAGTCATCTGGTCACTGCTGCCAGCATAGGCCTATTGTGACACAACTCTCAAGCTACAAATTGTCTCTAAAGCTATGTACGAGTACTAACAATGCTTTTTTTGACAACGTTGCAAGACAATAATTGTAAGTTCACATGGTTGTCAAACATATTGTGAGCATTTTGCTGACAATAATTGTAGGGTGTGACAACCATCTGTACATAGCTTAAGTCTAGCTTGGATGATTTCTTTACCATTTCAAGCGGTTGTAGATCTCTTCATCGTCGTTACATACAACTGGGAGAGGCAGGTTAGGCTGCTTGTAACTTTTAGTATTAAATACGCCCAACTTAAGAACCTAACAAAGTTCCTATATTTTCATAATATATTTTTTTCTTTAAAAACAACAGTTTTCCTTCCGAAAATGATGATTTTTCTTTTTTTTAATAATGAAATTTGACTTGTGGAGTTTTTGCAGAATGCACGATTCATTTTTATTAGTTTTTTTGTTGAACACAACACTTTTGGTGTATCACTTGGTTTATGGCAAAAATTAAAAATTGTTTAAGATGCAAACAGATTATACTCTTTGATTTTGGTATTTTGCCAAGTAATTAGGTCACATTTTGATATGAACGGCTTACTCGTGTATGAGCACACCAACACATTGCCATGCATGTACGTACATGTGTAGATACACATGCTCTTGGTTTGTAACAACTACACAAAAGCTATAGAGTATTGATACAGCACACATAAAGACGAGACTTGTTCACAAAAAACAAAAACAAAAAAGAAGAAATAAAGAAAACCAACTGATGGCAAAAAAAAAAAAAATTATCTCTACGGTTTACTCCTCTGCAAAAGGTTGCATTTTCTTGGAATCAAGTTTTCTGCTTTATGGCCAAAAAACTAAATACAAATTCAAGTTTTTGCTGCAGTTTAAGTTATTATCAGGTACTCGCACTTGCAGTGTGTGCTAGATGTACAAAATACTAAAGATAAAAGTCCTAAAATATTAAAAAATAAATAAATTTTCTACTTTTTCCTTTTTACAAAATACCAAGCCACAATGAGTTTTATATTTGTTTTTTTTTTTTTTTTTTAATTTAATCTTACAAGTTAAATATTTTGTTTAATTCCAAGATGTAAATACATTTTAAACTCGTTCTTTTATGCATCTCATCACAAATCTATGAAAAAAATAATTTTTTAATGAATTCTTGGCTTTGTGGGCTTAAGCATGTTTAAATTAAAAACCAAAAGAAACTCACTTTTGTATTATTAAATTCAAATTATTTTTTTGTTATTAAGTTGGGGTTTAATAATCGTCTATATTAAAAAATATTTTTGGTGCTCAAAAAGCTTTTGTTCAATGTCTCCAAAAAATTTTTTGCCTTTTGTTTCCCATTTGCCTGCTTTCGCCAACTCTGGTGATTGTAAATTAGAACATGTTTTGTTCTATTGTTCGTGTCACTGTTAATGCAATACTTTCTATTTATAAGCTGTTAAATGTATTTTATATCTTTTATTTACTAATGCCAATAACATTTTAATTAAATCATTTTCACTTAATTGTGTTTTATATACAAACAACACAGCACATTAAATTTGACAGATACAAAATAGTTTTAGCTTTAATTAGCTTATTCCCAGCACAACAAAACATTTCTTATTGATTTAGATAGAAATAAATACGGAAACAATAAAAATGTTTGCAATAATTGACCAAGGACAAGAACAAATACGATAGCACTTGCAGCAATAATTTGAAAAGTAAGCAATAAGAAAAATTGGAATAAAAAAACTTGAATAAAACTTTATCAAAAGTTTATTTCTTTTTATTTTCTTATGAAACCATGACAGCATGTGTCTAAATATTTTTAAACTTTAACTTTAACAAAAAAAGAAAACTATAAAAGCATGCGTTCGTGTAAAATTGTTTAACAACTCCTGTGGCACTTAATTAGAAATAAAACACTCTAAATTAATATGGCAGAATTTTAGCAAAAAAGGTCATTAAGTTTTAAAAAGTCAAAATTTGTTTACTCGCATTTGGTATTTAATTTAACTTTAATTGACTAAATTATTAAAGCACGCACACAAAGTTATACAAACAACCAGATTTAATTACATAAAATACACTAACAAACAAAAATCTGAATAAAACGCTTTAAATGTAAATAAAATTATTAAGGGCTTAACCTTTGACAACAAGCTTTAATTAGATTCCACTAAAATAAATAAATTTAAAAAAAAGGGGAAAAGTGTTTTCATAATTTATTTATGCAAATAAAATTGCGGTTTTCATATGTAAGGGGGACTGTGAGTGAGTACATTTTGTACAGACTATACACGTATGATTAATATTTAATTAATTCATTCATCATACGGCTTGATTTCTTTGTGAGAAATTTTTTGTATTTGTTTACAAACATAAATTACATTCATAAAAAAACTAATTATTTAAACAATATTTTAAAATTTGTTCTTAAAAGAAATTATTTGGTGTTTCTTGAAAAGTTTTAAAACTATTAATGAAGACGTACAAAAACCCATCATTTTTGAATTAATAACAGCAGGGCATGAACAAAACATTATTGTTTGCTTCTTCTTGATGTATATGATGAAATTAAAAAACTTTGAAGTATTGTAGGCCAGAATTTCAGAAAAATTTAAAAAAAAAACATCTTTCGTATGCTTAAGATTAAACATTCAAATGTGTTTCCTTATGCGCGACTCCCTGCGATTTATGCAGGTTTTTACTTAAACTGTTGGCGTAGATTTTGCGTGACTTTACAAAAGCAATTTTTTTCTAATTAAATCAATTTATAAACACTAGCGACTTTATAATTTAAAAAAAAAATTATAAAAATTTAAAAGTATATCAGCAATTTTACAAAGGAATCCTGTGAGGTCACATGACTTGAACACATTGATCACACAAGAATACAGGTTTTTGGATTTGATTTTTTATTACCTTCATTACCTAAATTCAAGAGGTGATATGAGATGTGTGCGATTTATTTAAAAACTGTTTGCTTTATTTGATTATAAAGAAAATCCGAAATTCTGCACCAAAAATTTTATTCAAGTTAAAATTTTATCGGTTTATAATTGGCTTACTAGTTTCAAAGATATTCTAGAAGCTGTGACTAAGAAAAACACATTTTTATTCAAAATTTAGAAAACTTTGATTAAAAAAAATTATGTAAAATCAAACAAGTTAAAACTCGTCCTGTTTTTTTGTATGACAGTATACCCTTATAAGTTCCCAAGAAAATAAGCCATATTTTATTAAAATCGATGCACAATTTTTATTTTTATTCATGATTAAGCAAATACTAGCAAACTGGGGTCTATCGAATGGGGTGGATAGCGAGTAAACTATCGTATCGAATAATATTTTGGTACGTGTTGAGTTGCTTAATCATCTCATGCGATACCTATAGAATAGTATTTTTTGTTCATATTGTTTGCCAAATGCAAATGCTGCCTAAATAAATGCATAGCATGAATTTAGGCAGCATTTTTGCACGAAGAATTTTTGTACAATAAAGAAAATTAAAAGGATTACTTGAATAATATTTTATTTAGTGATATATGTGTGTGCATGTATAAACTTATAAAATAAAAATTAAATAAAACTTATTTTTTTTAAAACTTTTTGTTGACCGTATTCTTTAAAAAAGTAAAATTTGTTTTGCTTACTTTGCTATCGATCAAAGACTCGCTATCGAAAGCCATTGTCTCAAATTACGAAACATTTTACTCATGGAGTCCCATGATACCAGAATGCGATGATTAAGCCCCTGTCTTTGGCTGTGTGATAGATTGACTTTATTTGGAATAAAATCAAATGTTGTAAATCGATTTCAATAAAGTACAGCTCATTTTATTTTAAACATATAAAGTTTCATTTTCTATTTTCTTTTTATTTTTAATAAGTTTTTGAAAATCCAATATTTCTTAAATATGCATAAAAATTTAAATTTTTTGTTAAAACACGTTAATAAACAGAGTAGGTACGACTTGAAGCAAATTTTTTGGAATAGTTTCTAATTTTTTTCCAAAACAGAACCAACTGTTTTGAAGTAACGTTCATATAAATCGTGTTCCCTTTTGAATTTAAGAAATAATGGCATATCTCAAAAATTAGAGCCAATCAGCACTACAATATACTTTGGCACCAGTTTTCAAAAGACCACAGTCCAAAGTTGCTCTAAAGTTGACTTGCATTTGTAAATTTGTGTTATTTTCAGCCAACGAATAATTTAATTGGTCGTTTTTTCTGCTCTTTTTAGTAATTGTTGAAAATAAATTTAATCAAACTGCGAACTTGACGTGGAATTGCTTATATAATAAGCCACCAATGGAAAGTATCAGCATTTAATATGGATGTGTGTATGTTGTTTGCTTATATGAAGATTTATGCAAACTAGCAAATAAACTAAATTTGTTTGTAATGACAATCCTTTTCCAGGCACACATATTCATACATGCTTTATGAGTTCTAAAATCAATAAGAAAAACTAGTGCTTTGTTCATTATGTTTTTTTTTTTAATATTCTGTTCATTTTGTTCATTCATTTTATTTTTTATTTTTTGTTCGTTAGTGTAAATTTAATGAATATACTCATATACATGTACACTTACATACATTTTTATTTAATTATTGTTTTTATCATTAAATCACATTTTGTGTTCCTTTTTGTTTTGTAATAAAAACATGTTTATTCAACAACCAACATTTCGCTCTGCATTGTTCAGCTTTGGTTTTGGCCTTGCTAATAATAAAAAAAAATTTAAATGCAGGTGGTAATTTAGTCAATTTTATTATGATGAAGTTTTTCTTTTTGCATATTTTAATTCATACACTTGAAAATGTATATGCAGGATTTGATTTAAAATAGGAAATGAGTTCCACTTATATCGATGACTACATCATTTTGCAGCCTAACACGTGTATGAATTTAATATAAAATTAATTATAACATTCACACACACGCAATAGTACGTGCATTTATTAATTAATATTAATAACTTTTTTATAACTAAAATTAAGTAAAAAATGTATCATTACAAACTTGTGATTGATTGAATTTTAAATGAAATAAAGAAAAAGTTAATTAACATTTTCAGCAAACATTCTTTTCTTGCTCATTACGAATGAATTTTTAATTATTTTTAGTTTATTTTTAAATAAATTTCACAACAAACTTAATCATCAATATTAATTAGGCAAACAAAGTGAGCTAACTGAATGAATTAGTTCTTTTTGTTTATAAACATTTATTTGCAGGTACAGGTTGTACCAAATATTAAATTTTTTGTTTGTAAATTAGATTTCTTTACTTCGCATTGCCACGGGATTCATGAAAAATTTGGAAAATATTAGGATCAGCCTAAAAGACCTAAAAGAACATGTGCTATGTCACTGTAATGATCTAATTTGGACAAGTTTTCGTTACTTACATGGCGGACAAATCACTCTTGCGCTCTTGATTCTAATGCTAATTCTACTTTGGTATAATGTTGGTACACTGAAAGCATTTTGTTAATTAATTCAATGAAATTTTCCATTATTATTAATTAATATTATTCAAGCTTAAGATCTCAATGAAAAAATTGTTTTAATTTTTAATTATAAAATAAATTTCCCTGAAGAAGACCTTCAAAAGAAAGTCGAAATATCGGATAATTAAAAATAAAAACAAATTTTTTATTGATATCTTAAGCTTGAATATTAATTAATAATAAATTTCTAAGATCGAATAATTTACTAAAATTATTTTTCATTATTGTTCAATCAATGACAACGTTTTATTAGACTAACGAAATAAAATAATAATTTAATGAAATATGAACATCTTTAATGAAATGGCTCATTGAATCAATGAAACTTTGTCATTAGTTCAATGAAATTGTGAATAATAAATAGGTAAATTTCATAAACCGTTTAAAATATTCCACTGCATTTTCATTAATGGAATAATTTTTTTCCACCACTTCTCATACACTCAACTATTTTACTTTCAACGTTTATAGTGTCTTTTTACTTTCTTTTACTTTCTTGAATTTTTTTTTTTTTTTTTTGTACAATTGAAAAAGGAAACCACAGCGGCTGCCTTAGTAAGTGGAACTAGATTTTAACAAGATTTCATTCGAAATCTCATATGTACTAGATTTCACTCAGCTGTAAATGCACTCACCATAAGTGAGCCAACCAAGCAAACAATACAAGTTGAACGAATCTCCCAAAGATACAGATTACTAATGATGTAAAATTTTCCCTTTAACAATCAATATAATTAACTGAAAGTACTGGTATCACAACATTATTGAATTTACAATAATTAGACACTGACCGATGTACTCACATCTAACTGTAATTATCTAAAAACAAAATTTGTGTGTGTAGCCTCTACATAATATGCCTGGGTGTGTGCCTGTATGTGTCAGTACTTGTACATAATAAATTATGTATGTATTTGGTTTGAGAATAGGGAAGACTTTTATGTAACAATTAAGAACACTGTTTATTAACACAGCACTCACTCGCTCACTCACAACAGTACAGCATGTGCATGATATAATTATTATTATAATTTATGATGATTTATTTTTTTAGCACAGTTTTTTCCTATAGATATGTAATTATGACACACACATACACATGCACACAGATACACAAGTAACATACTCTAACGTTCTTTAATTTACATACAAGTTAATGTTTATGTCATAAACACAACAACAAAACACCAATCACAGATACACACACACACACACACACACACACACACACACACTCAAGCACCAACATACATTAACACTCCTTTTATAATAATAATTTTGTACTTAATATTTTTAATTTATGTTTAATATTTTTGTGTGAACAAGCAGTGGAATTACAAGTGGTGGTCGGTTGGTTGGTTGGTTGGCAAGTAGTGGCGGTGGCAGTGGTGGCAGTGGTGTCAGTCAGTACACGTTTTGTAAATATTCTTGTCTTAACTATTATCATTATTATTATTTTCCATTTTTTTCTTCTTTTCTTTGTTTGTTTGTCTATTTGCAGAAAACGAAAGAACTAAAATTTATTTCACCATCTAAACGAGTACAAAGTTGTTTTCATATTCTATTTGTGTAATTGTTTTCATTTTTATCTACTACATATGCACACGTGCACACACACGCATATACATACATACTGAATTTCAAATACAAATACAAACACGTTTAACGCCATAGGAGTTTGAGCGTGTATAACTTTGACATGCATGTTTTAATATCCATTAAGGAAGTCTGTTTGTGTACAAAAACAATAAGAGCAACAACAAAGAACAGCAACAACAACAACAACAACAAAGACAAAGTGAAACCGTTTCGTTGCACGTATTAACAAAATGGTTTGTTCTTTTAAACTGTTACCTTTGTAATTATCACTATAGATGTTGACCGTTGTTGCAGCGAATGCACATGTACAACACAAGCACATACATACATACACATTTATTTGTGTTCAACTTTACAAAACACTCTCCACCCGTAACCATATGAAAAAGAGAGAAAATGAGCGAGAAAATAACGGCCTTTTTCAAACACACTTTTATATTCCCTTTTTCTAAAAGAAAAATAAAACAAAATTATACAAAAACAACAAAAAAGAAAGAACTACATGATTTATTTAACTCAAGCATAAAATAGTGCGAAAATTCTCTGCTAGATTTTAGAGCATAAAAGAGAATTGCGAGAGTTTATTTTACGTACAGACACATACACATACACACTCACTCCCCAACACTTTTACTTACTTTCATGTAAATATTCCCCCACCTGTGAAAAGGTTCTTTTATTGCATTCACTCCTTTTTTACTCTTTTGCTCCTTCTTTTTTTTTTCTTTTTTGCTTTTTGTATTCTTTCATTGAAAGTAAAAAGTTTATAGGAGCTTAAAATTCATTTCAAATTAGGGAATTTTTTATTGCATTTTTTATGTTTCGTTCGAGTTACACTTGTGTATGTGCGAGAGCAAGTAAGTACGCAATAAGTATTTCTTATCTTATGATTTGATTTATTCATGTTTTAGTATTTAAGACGTTTTTGCGCTTTTTCTTTTTGCATCTGAACAAACAGATCATCCTTTTTTAATAAGGGATTTATAGCAACCATAGAAATTAAAAGAGGAAAGCAGATATTTAAAAAACATAATAACTTTGTTTGAGTGCATACACACACACACACACACACACATTAATTTGCATTTATATTTCAAGCTGTAAAAGGCACATTCGTAGTAGCAGTGGAATTTTTAATTTGAAAAAGAGATACGCTTTGCAGGTAAATAGTAAAACTTTTTGCAAAACTTAAATTTGCTTTACTTTCACTCGACCAAGTGACAGTCAACAATGTATGTGAAGAACTGCAGTTTATTACTTAAGGTTTCAAACGGAATGACATTTGATTTTATTTAGGACTTAAAAAAGTTTTTTTTTTATATATATTTATGGTTGGCTTATCAATGAAGAAAAATATAAAGTTTAAATATAATTTTGAATTTCCCACCTCTGAAGAGGCCACCAAATAGTTAACAAATAAAAAACAAAGATAGGAAGCGCTCAATGAAGTCGACATTTACGCATGAGGAAAATGTTTATTTAAGGAGTCAGTACCTATACTGATACTGATACGCTAAAAGGATATGGCAGCAATGAAAAAAAATTCCATGGGAGTAGACTTCACCACATGTGGTGCAAAAATAAAATCCAAACTTATTGCATTTAACAGATGTGGAAAAAATATTTCCCACTAATCCCATAATTAAGGAAATTTGAAATTTGTAAGATTATGACCCACCCAATAAGTATTAGATTTCAATCCTGCACAAAAAGCAATTCTTCGAGCAAGATTGATGTGAATTTAAGGGATTTCAAAAGAAACAGTGATTTTTTTCGTGGCATTTAGAAGCCCTAAAAGTGCAGGGTCTTATTGCACTGTCGACTATAGCAGTCGGCATGCTATGTGGCTTCATTAGGATTAGCAAATGATTTAGGTGACTGACTAGCCATTTTCTTCTTCTTATTCCTTCTCCTACTATCTTCCTACTTTGTTTCACTCCTCTATCTCTATCGCTATCCGTCCTTCCTCTCATTAAGGTATCACAAAGGGTTCACGTCAGAGGACCCAAATGAGCTTTCTCTCTAATTTTCTTTATTCGTGATGCCCTGTGCAACCGAGGAAACGGTATTGCTTTCACTGCCCTCTTGTTAATTGTTGCCCTCCCCTTTCGCCCCTTTTACTGCACCACTATCATAAAGTAAATGAGTTAATTGCGACAAAAAGTCAATTTTTACTTAAGAGATTCTTCTTGTTAGCACGGATTTATTTTATCGCTTTTTAAAAAATATTAAGGCAGATGTATTGCACATTAAAAGCAGATACATAAATCCTTAAAAGTCCATAAAAACCAAAAACAGTTTTAAATTAAATTAAATGAAATCTTTTCTGATGACGAATAGTGATACAAAATGAAAATTACAACAAAAAAAAAAAAAAACTAAACAACATCCAACATCTGGTTTTATTACAAGAAGAAATGAAAATTAAAACTCACAGACTAACTGTAACCGAATTATATTTTTGTAAATTTATTGTCTAATTTATATTTTAAAATATTTCCGTTGCATAATGGCTTCCAAAAATGAGCACGCCAGTTAATGCTTTGCTCAAACGCCAACACCCGGAACTGCTTTTGCCAACAGCCATTTTAAGTTTCCTCTTAATGAAGCAAATGACTAGAAAAAACTAAAACAAGAGAAGGTTAAGTTAAGCTTTTGGCATTTTTTTCTCAATTTCTTTTAAACAAAATTAAAGAAATTTACATAAACACAGAGTAAAAGTCCATGCCCTGTAACAAGGTCTTTTCTTGCTTATGATTTCAGTATAAAATGGCGAAAAAGATTCATTGAAAAAATCTTAAACAAAAACGAACAATCAAAATCAATAATCCATAATTTTGTGAAGAGAAGATAATTATTGTTTGCTTTAGGAAATACTAAAACAATTCAATAAAATAATTTTTTTCTATGAATTCAACAGAAGGAAGAAGTAACACACTAAACTGGAATAGACTAAATTTTAATCAAAAGAAATTGTAAGAAAAAACTTATTGCAAAAGGAGATTTTATATTAAAGACTATTTCCTTATTGATGTGGCTTTAAAAAAAAACACAGTTTTTGTAAAACTTTGTTTGTTTATGATTTTCTTTCTTCTCTTTTTTCTGATAAAAAAAAACTTGCTTATTAAAAAACTTGTTAGTTTTATTTCCCAGTCTCTTACACTCTGTGCATCATTTGGAAAAGTATTTACAAGTAGAAGTGTGTTGCCTTTTTTTCTTACAAATTAGCAAGTGTTTTATGCTTGATTCTGTTTGTGTTTGCAAAAGTGTAAAAGCAAATGATTGTACACAAATTTAAAAAAAAAAAAATATGTACACACATTTCGTCCGTAATTTAACAAAAGCAGTTAATGCATTTTTTATTTGTCTGTCCTTCAATGACCCAAATCTTTGTTGTGGACTTAATTCATCATTTTAAAATTTTTTAGGCTCAATATTTCACTAACTCATTCTCATTATCTTCCCACCCCTGAGTATATGTCCTGATTACTGTCCATCAGGACAGAAATCATCATGTATCCTAAAAATGTTAACCATTTTAAAATGCACTCCAAATTAAAACTTCACAAATTAAAATTAAAGTTAATGCAACAAAGTTTCAGGGGGCAAATTACTACATTCGATATCTATCCAAATTTCAATCTAGAATTAGAATTAGAAGCGGAACCAAATGACATTGAATAAAAACTACTGTGACAATATTCATTAAGAATTCAAAGACTTCGTTATATCATGCCTAAAGTAATGAAAACGGGTCCAAATTAGAGCATTACAGTGATACAGTGGGTGAAATTATAAAGTCCATTAAATAGATACAAAATATAAGAAAAAATTTTTAAAAATAAAATGTGTTTCAGCTTATTTGTTTTATTTTTCCAAAATAATTTTGTTTCATTTATTGAAAATTAATTAATTTTTTGCTTAAATTTTTTTTAAATTTATTTTGATGTTAAAAAATTCAATATTTCTTAACACCAACAGCTGAAACATTAACAAATCATTCACAATACACAACTTTTGAAATCACAATTAAATGAAACCATTCAAAATAATAACATAATGAATAATAGCAATTTGCATGTAGATCGATATTTCTTTTCACTAAATTTTCCTTACCGTGAGGAATCAATAATATGACTCAGTATATGTTCTGCCCTTTCTTTGTCTTTCTTACATAATCTGCAAAGATCATTTAGGGGCTGATACTCATATTTGTCAAATAAGTCAATGGGAATTCCTGACCGAGTCAGCCCTAGTAAGTCATTTATTTTCTCTTTCGTTATCGGAATAGCTACTCTGATTTGTAATATAAATCAAATGCTCTGATTCGGCCCTAGTTCTTTATTTAAGAAAATTTTGTTTAAATTTATCAATCATCTAATTGATTTTGAGCTAGAACACAAAATAAAATTAAAACAAGTTAAGCTATTCAGCTTTAATTCTAGTTTCATTCTCACAGTCGAATTTCTGATGGTGCTACATCAACTTTTAAACTATTTTCACTTACCAATATTCATAAAGATGTGTGATTGTACTTAATGCCATTTTTTGAAGTAGTGTGTGTCTGTATGTATTACAGACACACACTTAATAAAGGACGGGGCCGGGCCAGACCGGGTTTAGAAAAGAACTATTAAAGTTTCTTATTCTTAGTCCTTTTCAGACAAATTTCCGTTCTCACTCTATGTGTTTTATTATATTTTTTAGAATTAAACAAAAAAAATTTTAATTTATGTTAAAAAATGAACACACAGTGTTAATGTTTGGAATATTTATTTTTATAATTTAAATTATTATTTGAATAAAACTTTTCTTAGAAATAAGTCTCACTGTTTAGAGAATTGTACAACATTTTCTTAAAGCATTTTTTTTTTAATAGGAAAAATAGAAAACAACACAAATTTAAAATAAAATGCTGCTGAGACTTAATTAAAAGTGAAAAAACGACAATAAACAACTACTTTTCATTTAAATAATAAACGTTTTAAAGTAGACTTTAAAGTCAACGTTAGCGAACCTTTTCCATATATTTTTTTCTTAAAGTTTACCTTAAAGTCAGTTTTTTTTTTTTTTTAATAAGAGCGTCTGTCTTCAATATTCATAATTTTTGTTGGCTTGTGAGTTTAAGGCCAAAAAGAAGTTGGAGCCGTTTTCTTTTTTAAAAAAAAAAGAAGCTTTAGAATCAAGCTACGGTCACATTAAACAAATATGTGTCGAAATAAGCACAGCCACTATGTCATCTACATAGAAGTTTATATATTTTGAAGGAATATTCACTAAGAAAATTTTATTTTTTATTAAAATATAACCTGAATTAATTTGGCAAAAAGTAGTGGTTAGGCTTATTTTAACAAATATTCTTGTAGTGTCACCGTAACTTTAAGTAATTTTTTATTAAATTTTTTTTTAATAAAATAATATTTTGCTAATTAAATTAAACTCTCTTTTCTATACAAATTTTTGTTTTGTTTATTTAATTGTATGTCTGTAGTATAATGTGTGTGCGTATTTAGTATTAATCAAAATTTGTTTATTCAAATAAATGAGTCAATTACAATTATCCATTGAAACGACTTAATTAAATTTATGTGACATAAGTCCCTCTATAATGTTGTCAAAGGCTTTAACATAAGCAAATGATGTCTATGTGTCTGTTTGTTTTATTTATTTATAATTTTTTTTTTTTTTCTAGTAATATTTCCCGTTTGGTGTGTAAACAACCTATCATTTTTTTTTTATAATTGCCTGCATATACTCACTCACCCACTCCACTCATACATGCATAAATACAGTTTCTATACGTGAATTAATTAAAACAGAACAATTTTGAATTTGATAAGAATGCACTCGAATGTTAAAAGTGTTTGTGTAAGTAAATAAATAAACAAAATAAAATAAAATAAAATGAAATGAAATGAAATGAAAATGTAATGAAATGTAGTTCTATTTTATTTATTTGAACTTTAACCAAATATGTAATTAGTTTTTTAATAAATATAATTAAAATCACAAAACGAGAGTAGAAGTATGAAATATTTTGTAAATAAGAAAGGCGAAGGTAATTTAAATTAGTTAAACTGAAAATGCAATTCAAAAGAAATAAAATGTAATTAGAGAAATTTAATGCATTTTATAGTTTTCTAGTTGGATGGCTGAATGTTCTCTGTGTTCAGCAGCAAACGCACATGATGTGCAATTATTTTTCTTTTTAAATGGTTTAATTAAATATGTATGTATGTTTCCTGAAACAAAATTAAGTTTTATTGCGGAAGAGGACAAGTGTCGTGATAACTAACAAGCAAAAATCATAAATCACTGTAATTAGAGTAAGAAGAGCTGCAGGGGAATCACTGAGGGAAGAGGAACATGTGAGACCGATACTATAAGTCGTTAAAGATTTTTTTAACTAGACTCTTTGTAACGCTATGGTGAGAATCTTTGCAGATCCACTCCACTGTTGCATGTCTAGCTTTCGAAGGAAGACAAGGTAAAATTTGCTTACTTTTCTGAGTATTAGCATCTAGGAGGCTTGCATCATGAGATCTTTAGACTGAACCGTCACCAACCAGATGCTCTGAGGCTTCGTTACTCTAGAAGTAGCATTGTCTGATCCCAATATTTAATATCTTACAATGATGATAAAACAATTTAAAAATTAAATAATAAAATAAAAAATTAATATTTTAAGTGTAAAAAAAAATTAGAAAAAGAATTTGCAGTTCATCAAATTTAATAGTAAATGTAAATTAAATAAGTTAAATTTTATTTTATTTTTACTTACATTGAATTTCGTAACTACTTTTTGTTATAATTGAATTTTATTAGATGAATTTATGTCACAAGTTTTTGTCTACGAATTCAAAATGGAACAAAATCTAATTGAAATGCATAAAAAATCTTAAATTTTTTGGTTTAAACCAAGTACTGAGTAGTCAGTAGCTAGTGTGATTGGCTTAGGTGAGCATCTGTACCTTGGATCTTATCTCACGGTAGTCAAATTACTGATGGTAGTCGAATGTACCACCATTATTCCAATTCCCCCTGAAGAACACAAGTAGCAACTTATGTCTGTTCCAGCTAAATTCGCACATAACCCCTAGTTGGGGAATTGAGTCCATCTGATGTAAGCGACTTTGTATTGCAATGCAACAGTACAGTGAATGAAAGAAAATCATGTTGATTTGTACCTTTAGATTCTAAACACAACCACTGCTTTTACTCTTGAAAAAACTCACTAATCTGTCATTAATGCTTCTCCATCTGACTGAATGAGCAACACTGACACCAGAGACTCCGCTCCAAATATAATCGCTCACTTTCAATAAAACTTCCACTGTTTATATCCCGAAAGTATCTTTCTGTCAACTTCAACTTCTTTTTAGGTAACTCAAAGTGCTGGCTCACCCTTGTCACCTGGGAAAAGTACAACATCAAAACATATATTCCAACATATATTTTATAAAGTCCTCTTTTAAATGCTTTTGCTTCCCCATTAGCCATACCCTATCTGATACTCTTTTCGCTAATTTCTAAAATTCAAACGAATGAGTTGCTTTAAAGAAAAAATAATAAAAAAAGAAATGAAACACTTTCACCACAGCTTTCCTTGTGGCAACTCTTGACACAAAACTAAGAGTAAAATGATGAATTAGAGTAAAGTACAGTTGCATGGTTGTTGTTGGTATAAGAGTTTTTCCCATTGTGTTGTTAAAAATAAAATATGAACAATATTTTTGTAAGCATTCTTTTTATTAATATTATGGAAATGTAAGTAGTATTAAGCATATACATATTTACATATGTACACCTACACGTCCACCTACACGTACGAGTATGTATTCATTATTATTATTTTCTTCATACAGAACATGTACTTATTAAATATATACTAATTGCTCCATTCAAATTTTGAATGAAAACCTGCACATGAGAGGGCCAGAGTTGGATAAAATACTTGCAATGATTTTGAAAAGATAGACTGTTGATGATTAGTGGTATGTAGCTGCTAATAGGTCAGGTCACAGTAAATTTTATTTATGAAAAGGAAATTAGTAATTTGTGTTGTCTAAAGCTACTCATACACATGTAATTCGTTCACATGGATTTGTTGAGAATATAACACCACTAACATAGAACATATGAGAATTATAAAAAACGCCGATGATTAAACATTTTTTTTCAAAACATCCCCGCGATACGCTCACTGACGTTTCAGTACACTAAAATGATAAAAATTGCGAATGTTAGGGTACCAACCAGCCTATTAACATCCAACAAATCCATTGGCCATTTTGTTTGGGCAATTTTTGATTTTGTAAGAGAGAAGGGAAAGAAGAATGAAAAAAGAGAGGTATTTTGAATGCTGAATAAATAAAAATTCTAGAATTGGCAAAACAAAATTGCTGTGTATAGACAAAGAGAATTAAGAAAGAACTGTTCAACTAAAATTGCCGTGTGCGGTCCTGGTCATTGTAATTGAAAATTTTCAAACTCATTCTGATATTTTTTTTCACATTTACAAATCATATGTGTATAGCCAGATCAACGCTTTGGTTTCCAACAAATTAAATTTGTCCACTATCAAAAATCAATTAAGACAAAGTTGTGTTTAAAATTTAAATATGAAATCATAAAGGGACTTAACCCTACAACGGAAGCTTAAATTAATTAATGTACCGTTTTTATAACACAAGCAAGCAAGTCGTCTAGAAATATAATATGAAAAGTAGTCAAAATATTGAGTGTTTTTCATAAAAATTTTTTAGAAGAGTTGATCGCTTGTCTTATAAAAACAACTCACACATTTAATTAACTATTTTTCAAGTTTAAGATCTTAATAAAAATTGTTTTTATTTTAATTTTCGAATATTTCGACTTTCCTTTGGATGCCCTCTTCAGGGAAATTAATTATTAGAATTAAAATGAGGAGCGGAAACAAGTTATGTGGTGACTACGGCCAAAATAAACAAAATGTGACTAATATTCATTAGGAATTCAAAGACTTTTTCCGTGATGTCCAACGGTTGTAGGTAATAATGTCTTAAATAGCAAAAACGAATTGAAAACTGAAAACTGTACCATTTATTTTTGTATAAATTTTTTTGTTTAAACTTGACTTAAAAAGTTTTAATTGTAATAATTAATTTCCCTGAAAAAAGTCGAAATATTGGAAAATTTTTTATAAAGATCTTAAGCTAGAAAACATTTGTTAATAATAAATTTATAAGGTCGAATAATTTAATAAAATAATTTTTTATATAATTGGAAGCTAGCTAATTTCTCAATTAGTAGTTGAACTTCCCATCTCTGCTTTGCTATGTATTATTTGGCAATATGTGTTTAAATGGGTGGAAAACCCAGCAAACACAAAATCAAACATTTCAACCAAAAACTATTTATAATTCTGATATCAAGTCAGGGCTTTGCCAGCCCTTAACAGGCGTTTGAGTTTGATTTTTGAATATTTTTTCGCATTCAAAACTAAAATAAATTTTAAAAATTTCCGTTCACAAATTATTTTTAAACATTTAAAAATCCAACTTTATGTGTTTGCTGTGGTAATAATTTTTATAAATGAAATGTGAATGTATGCAAGTAACTGTGTGTGTGTGTGTGTGTGTGTGTTTGGCAAAGTGTATAATCATATATAATGAAGTTCATACATAAATGTAAATATTATTTAGACTATAATTATATTTAAACACTTCACAACGGTTGTTTTCTTTAATGATGGCAAAATAATTGACCTTTCAAGCGCGGCAAGCAAACAGAGACAGAAAAAATGATTTTAAAATTTTTCTGGGAACAGGTTTTTTGTAATAAAAATGTTTTTAAGGCTTCAAAGAAATTAAAAAAAGAAAAACAAAAACACGACTTAAATCAGTAGTAATTTTTAATCAAATTTTAATTAAATTTTAAATAATTGTGAGTGTATGTGTTGGTTTTTTTCCATTTTATAATTATTATTTATTTTATTTTTTCACTTTATACTGCAATAATTTAAATGTGTTAATGTGATATCTGCTTCCCATTCGCATTCATCGCATAACTTGGCGTTTATTCACATCTCTCTTCTCCATTTTGTTGTGTCCTTTCTTTTTATGATTGTAAATACTTTATGCTGTTTGTTCCATTTGCACTTCATCTAATTACATTCAAATGATACTTTTTTTCTTTATTGTTTTTAATTTAAACTCATACATGGACACACATTGTCGTGTGTACACAGAACTACACCAACAAATACTGTGAAATGGCACTTGTACAGACCAATCTATTCGCATATTATACTCGTACACTCGTCTAAACTCATAAAACTCTTTTCACATTTACACACACACACAAACATACGTGCCTACATTTGGGATTGTGCACAAATTCGAATGTATGTTTGTATGTATTTTTATTTTGTTGTCATTTTTTTATAAATTTTTTTCGTTTTCTTTAATTTTTTTCTCACATTTAGGTGAGCATACAATTTATCTTTTATTGATTTTCTTTTCTATTTTTTGCTGTGGCTTTTGCTTTTTTTCTTCTTTATTTTACTTTACTTTTTCCAGTAGCTTAAACCTTTTTGTTGTCGCTTTCAGCATAATACATTAACACGCACAATTTCCGTTATTCTTTGTATTAAAAGGCTGGCTGTAACTATATTACTTCTTAATCCTTTTTTCATTACTTGCTTTTATATAAATACACACACACACATACATGCACATGCACACATTTCCATACGTACGAGTAAATTTTTTATTTTTGGTTGATTTTTGTGTTTCCATTTGTTTTTTGGGACTACAAAAAGTAAAGTTTTTTTCAGCATTTTTGTTCCATAAAATTTCACTTTACACTGTCCGTAATCACATTTTGCGCATTCAACGTCCTGGCCAAATCATATCCCAAATACGACTGTATTACTCAGTCATTATCCTTTGCCGTAAAATATACAGTAAAATAAAGTTTACTCTCTTTTTCTCAGTTTCTCTCATCTACTCTTGCTCTCTCTTACTCTCTGGCATTTTGTATTAGAATTATAAATTCTCTTCTATCATTTAGCCATGTAATCTTGACAATTTTTAAGCATTTAGTGCGAATGCACACAAATGATTTGTAAACGTTTCGTTATTCGAAGAGATTATAACGTATTACTTATGAAACCCATATCTATTTAGGCATGTCCGTCTGCCTGAGTGTATGTGCCAGTTTATGCATTAGTGCTCATTTAAATCACAGTGATTTGTTAAAATTTAGTTGATTTTTAAGTCATTGAAACACTGACATGTTGGAATACGAAAAATTATTGTTGGACTAAACGGTAATTAATTAATGGCCAAGATTAACAAACCTTGGAAGCAAACTGACATTAGCATTCAACAAAATTTAATATGTATAAATGCGTTTATTTGGGGAAGCGTAGGCTGAGTGAAATGTTCTTCATTTCTAAAAAGGTTATTTCTTTTGCTTTTTGTTATTAAAACAACTGAATCTTTGCTTGACATTCAAATGTACTTTCTTTTTTTCAAAAGTTAGGACTGAAATATCAATTAATTGAACTTATGTTTGAAAGTAGTATAAGTCCATTTAGCGGTGATTTTAGTAAGATAAGCCATTTAACTAAAATTAATGCTGACTCATTTTTTATAAAAAAAAGTGCACGCATGCTACTTTCAAATATAACAGCTCAATTAAAGCTTAATGAGGAGTTTTTGAAAGAGGTTTCTAAGTAACATTAGTTTTTCTGTTATAGATTAATAAATTTTATTTAGCCTGACACGTAATATGTTGCTTTAAATTAATTAATTTAAATAGCAGAAATAAAACAATAAATAAAATACAAGCAGATTAGAAAGCGAATCCTTTCTCTCTATATAGCGGTCTTTCTACTTTCACTAGTTCTTCTTTTTTTTGCTCTCTTTTCCCAGGTATTACAAAGGCAGCACATAACAAAATCCAAGTGATTTTTATCTTAATCTTCTTAAGCTGTCTATTCAATCTAAAACAGATGATACACACATCAAATTTCAACATCAATCAATGCTTTTGTGTGGGTTTTTTTAAACGGAATTCACATGTCTATGTTGTGCGTGAATTTGAGAAAAATCAAAACTATTTTGACTTTGAACTGATTGATGTTGAAATTTGATGTGTGTATCAACCGCTTAAATCTGAAGTACACGCTTCTGATTGATTTTTAATTGAAAGGGTACGATTTTGCTTTAAAATATTATTTACTTTAATTTATTCAATATCCAAGTTTTCTTGTCACCTCTGATGTGATTTAAATAAAAATTATAGTCAATTTGACGTAGACTTTTAGGTAAAATTTATGAAAAATTTCGATAACGTTGACTTTAAAGTCTACGTTAGTTTTTTTGGATAATGGGGGTAAAGTTCTGTTTCTTTTTTTTTTTTTTTTTGTCTTATTTATTTTTCTTATCCAATAGAAAATCTCTAACGTTATTCTTCGCTTCGAACATAAGCGGCAAAAGCCTGGTGGAACTGAACGATAAGATTAGAGAGAGCAGATTTTTTTTTAATTATAAAAGTTTAATTTTAAATAATAATTAAACTATTATTTTCAATTGTATAAGGAGCATTTAAATACTAGAAGCAAAGTAACTGAAAACTCACAAGAATATAAAAAGAAAATAAAGATTTTGTTGTTAAAATCAAAAACTCAGTTGTAGCAGCTTAAAGTTTCACTTTTTCTTTGTAAGAAATTTAATTCGGTTTATTAAAAGTTCTCACTGCGTTCCTTTTTTTTCATCACACTTTCATGATTTAAACTTGTCCATAAACACTGCATAACAAATAAAGTCATTAGCATCCAGCATCGTAGAAAAGTGAAACTAAATACCAGCATGTTATGTTAAAACGCCAACATACACACACACAGACTTAAAAATACAAACAAGCAAACATTGAAATATTCTCAGACGCAAGCACAAGCAAGTTTGTTTTATTTAAACAAATTTATTTCAACACTACCATTCACACAAACAAACACACACACACATATACACATACTAGCACTCGCATTTAAACCGAACATCTTCATTTCTCTTATACCTGCAGTAATATTTTCGTTAATTTTTTGTTAACGACATGCGCTTTGCAGTGAGAAATACTTCTTGAATGCTGTAGGTTTCAAAACTTCTACTTCTACTTCTACTGAAAATGAAATGACAAAAGAACCTTTTTTGTTGAAGAATTTAATAAATAGCAAAGTAAGTACCTATGCCGAGTAGAAAAGAAATCAAGAGTTTTAAATTTTGGTAAAAGAAAAAACCAAAAAAAAAAAAACAATTCAAAAATTGGCTAAAATAAAAAATGTAAACAGAAAATGAGAGGCAAACGATATTAAAAACTGTAAGAAAAATCGTTAAAAATAACTCAAGTACTCTTTTCATTAATTTTTATTTTTTATTTTTTTGTTTAAATTAAAACCTAATTGGATGTCTAAATAAAGCAACAAGGCCATTCAAATCCATATCATGTTAATCTGCTTAACAGGGAAAAAATCCAAAGCGTATCAGAAAATACAACCACAGCTTTACTTACATTTAGAGAAAGAGAGAGAGAGAGAGAGAGAGAGCAAAAAAAAAACATGTTTTCAAAGAAACTAAATATGTACTTGCACACTTGTAAATTCGCACTTAAATACACACACACACACACATATATATATATAAGATATATGAATATTTAATAGAAAACATTTAATAAACAAATATTTGAAATCTAAATATTATAACAGATTGTTATAATTGTAACTCAAAGCTTTTGTGATATCAACAACAAAAGAAAGCACATAAATACAAAACCATAGACTTTTACAAATTTATGCACGCACACATATACAAATAGCTATTACACATTTAAGTGTTAGTAATCCACCGCCGGCAATGGAACAAGTAGTAGCGGCAGCATAATCAACCAAATATTTGAAGAATTATACACACACACACACACACGCACATTATGTTTAGTTGTTTAGCATGTCTGCAATTTCTTAAATGCGGGCAGTTCTTTGAAGATATTAAATCAAGAATATTTTAACTAAATGACAACAAAAAAAAAACAATAAAAGAAAATAAATTTCAATTGTTTTGCTTCTTCTTTCCTTAAAAAGCAATAAAGTAAATTACTCTTTCTTTGCAAGCGAAACTTACATATACAGCCGTTTTACTAATTTATAAAAAAAAATATTTTTAATTAAAAATTGCTAGATAGATTAACTAACATTGTGGAACATAATTTTTCTCACAGAAATGACAATTACTTTTTCTTAACAACTATTTAAATTTAAAAAGAAAATCCATCATGCCACGTTTCCAAAACACACCGTTATTTCCTAAATGAAGTAGGTGACATGTTATCTTATTATTCAAATTGATTTTAAAAAAATCCGACATTCGTTAACGAAATTTTCTTCAAGTCGTGCTTATATTGCTTTTATACTGGTTCAGTGGCTTCAAAAATGTTGCGAAAGTTGTTTATGAAATATTCAAAATTTTTTATTAAAAAAAATTTTTAAAATAGAACAAAATAAAAATCGGTCATTATTTTAAACAGACGTATAGCCTCATGAGTTCTTAACAAAACAAGTCATACCTTAATGAAATCTTTGCACAACTTTTAAATTTATTTATTTATTCGACAGCAGCTAGTATGTAAAATATATGGGTAGCGTTGCCACATTTTTTCTTATCATAACGTCTTCTTCAACCATCTGTGTTATTGATTAAAATTTTAATTAATAAAATTAAATTAAATGTTAATTAAATCAATATTATTTTCAGCAATATTTGACTTTACTTATGATTTATTGTTTTTGTGATTCATGAGTATCATTGTGATCAAAACAGTAATATGTGGCAACGGCGGCCTTATGTTGTACATCAGCTTGAGGTAAAATCGACTACTAGAAGGACCCGATTTTAAAAATATCTGTTCTACACTAAAAAAATAATATTCCTGAACTAGGAATCAACCCTAGGCCTTTATGTTTACTAGCGGGTAACTAATATTTCTACAACGAAATTTATACTATTTAAGCAATTGTTTTTTTAAATGTTTTCATTAAATTTTCACATTTTGCATAAAATCTTTTTCAAAATTTTTTTTTTATTCATTTCGCCCACAAATAAATTGCACAACTAATTTGTAAGTTAACGCATTATGATAGTTTTTAAACGCCTCTAGTGTATATTGCGTTTATATCAATTCAATATTATTCCTCTTTTGGGAAATATATGAAACATGCACACACAAGCGCACTAGTATATATTGGCTTGTTAGCATAAATAAATAAAATTAAATTTGCATTAGACGGACACGATAACATGAATTTATTGTTCGCCATTGTTTTAATAATTCGTAAATAAATTTTAATTTTAATTTACAAACAATAAAATGCCAAAAAAATTGATTCATAAATTAATTGAGTAAATTAACTTTTTCTAATACAAAAGTGAAAACAAAACAAAAACTTTTTTTCGGAAGAGGATTAATAAAAAAAAGAAATCTCTTTTTCTTTCTTATGGTTGCTTTACATTTAATTAAAAGTGATTTATTTGTAAATATTTAAGCTTAATTTGGCTCCAATACTAATTTTAAAATTCCTGCTCTTTATGCAGTCATTTGTTTGGCAGCACACTTTTCTAAGGATGCCTTAACCGATCTTAAGTAAATTTAAAATAAACTTTCTAATTTCTGGTAAAATTTAAATAAAACACAAAATTTATAATTGCTCTGGGCCTAAACTTATTTTTTGATTTTCCATTCATAAATTTATTTAATTTTTTAGTTTTGTTTTACATTTTTGTTAAAAGTGTTTGTTTGTTTGTCATGCAACGAAAATATTTTTAGTTCAAGTGATTTAATTATTTTGCACTCTGCTTGGGTATAAATTTATAATTTAATTTTATTATAAACTTTCTTTTGTGGGGTCCTGCAAAGCGATGAGAGTTTATACCAACAAAACACATTTACAATATCATAACAAACTACAAACTACACTGGTACTATTGTGACTGCTGCAACCAACATCTTACTCAGAAACACACTTACTCACACACACGCACCCACAGCCACACATAGACACATTAAAATACATCTTGGCATAAGTTAGAGTGGCGTGCATCTCTTGTGGATGGCGTGAATCAAAATAAACTTTAAAATTTAATAACAAAAAACAATAATGAAATCGGATATACAATTAGAAAGTTTAGAAAAATATTAAAAAAAAAAACCACAAAAATATAAAAACGATGTTGCTGCTTACGACTGTGTGCTTGCATGATCATGGTTAAATTTTTTCCACTCATGTGATGAGTACCGTGAAGAGTCATTGGGAAAGAAAAAAACATTTTTTTGAATATGCATGAGCTGCACAACGAAAAATGTTCATGACCCCATCCATCTCCAGTATCTAGAGTAAATATACCAACAATGAATGCTGCACACTTATTTGTAAGGGTATTTATGAGCAAAGGTGCACTGCACGAAATAATGGCGTAAAATCGTTAATTCTAATATTTCACTGTCAAAACTTCTGTAATTGAATTTCTGCATACACAAGAATTTTTACTATAGTTTTTTGCTTATGTTTTTCTTTCATTTTTCTTTCATACACACATAAATATTTGTAAAAAAAAATTTATTTTTTTGTTCATGATTTCCTTTTTCCTTCTTTATTTCCTTTCCTTTTCTTTTGTAAGAGGAATACAAAAGAAGAAAAAAAAACAACAGCACTAGCAACACCAGCAGCAACAACACTAAATGGAACACCGAAAAGTTTTACTACACTCGTACCTCGCAAACACTTAAACTTTTCAAGTCCTACAACAACAGCAACAACAAAAAACTAAAAGCAATCTTTTTTTGTTCTTCTTTTTATTTTATTGCATTCAACACCATGCAGCAGCAAAATCTACTCGTACAGCATCAACAACAACAACAACATGAGCAATAGCTTATTTTATTCCTTGTGCAGTTCCTTACGTTACAAACGCTAATTCCGGCTAAAGTTATTGTTGGTGTTCTTTGTTTTATTTGTAATATTTTTTTTTTGTCTTTCTTTCTTCTTAATATTTTGCTTGTTTTTAGAGTGAACACCTTCATCTATTTCTGGCGCTTATTTTTCTTCTGTTTTTTTTTTTTTTTTTTTTTTTTGAGAATATAAAACATTAAAGTTTCATGAAAATAATCGTGTATCTTTGTATGAGTGTTTGGACAAAAGTAGACTTGTACAACAATGAAATCGGGGATGAATGATTTTCGTTAACACAAATCTGTAAAAGCACCAAAGTAAGTACTCAAGGGGCTTTCAGAGAACATTTTTTTGTTTTGCAAATTATATAAAAATAATAAACGAAAGAGATTAAAACAGTTTTTAATTAATTTTAGTTAACGACAGAAAACCTTCAGGACTCAGACTGGAATTGAATGCAAGACATAGACTGGTAATTTTAATGACTCAAGTCTAGGCATTCTATTAAGTGTGTTTAATCATCTGTCCAATAGACCGTTGCTTATTCAGCCTGTTTCGTATTCTGTTCAGACAACAGATTGATTGAATTAAATTATTCAGCGACAGCTCTGTTATGTTTGTGGGAACCAGCAAGAAATCTCCGATACTTTAAGGCCGGACAGTCTTCACCATGTGAGCCAGAAAACCTACATTGCCTGGCCCAAGTACTATTTAAGACCACAATGCCCTTTAAACCATTTTGTTAAAAATCTAAGGTCGCTCTTATTAACAGTACTTTCTTACAGGTACTCCGCGAGATATGCCAAAGTAGCTTTCTGGCCTATGAACGTATAACGGAACCCTCTGTTGGCAAACTAGTCTGCCCGCACGTTACAAGTGTGTACCCGAGGAATGAAAGAAATACAAAATTACGCCATGCGCATGATTTTCTGTTTAATGGCGTAGACTGTCCACTGTTTGAAGAAAAATTCGTACATTTCTCTTTCTCGCTCTCATTTATTAGCCAATAGGAACAAATCACGTGACGTCATTTGTGCTACATGCGCAAAAAATTTCAATTTTTTATGCGGGATGTAATTTTGTGTGCTGCTAGACAGCTGATTTCGTTTTTCTATTTATTAGCCAAAATTGAACCTGAGGCAGCTTTACACAAACTTTTAAAATAAAATTATTTATTTTGCAATTTTATTTTAAAATTTCTATTGTATTTTTTTTTTTTTAATTTATTTTATTGTTTCTTAAAGTTTCCTTTAAAAATGTGTGGAAATGAGATGAAGTTGTACGTTATTTTGATTATGTCTTTTGGTACACATCCCTAATCTTTTACAACAATTTTAAGTGCATTCAGTTGTATTTAGTAGTTGTGCCATAATGTGAGTCTGTGTGGTAGTTTGTTGCACTTGCACGAGTACTAGTTTATGGCTTGAACTTGCATTAACAACTACACTATACATTTTTTTTTTTTTTGTAAACTTTTTGTTTTTTTGTTCACTCATTCATTCATTCCATTAAGATAGCGAAGAAGAAAACTTTTTCTCTCTTGAGGTTATGAAAAATTATTAAGTAAACTAAAGAATATAGATGATGAAGATTCGGCTGCAGAGGAAGTTAACAAAAAACTGTAACCCAAAAAAAAAAGAAAAAAGAAGAAGAAGCAAACAAACTAACTAACAATATTAAAAATTATAATGCTCATTGTTACGCGCAATATGCTTTTAGTTATCGAAACGCCATCAATTAAAAATTGCATTGCATTGTAGAACGCTACTACCGCTGTTTTTGTTGTTGTTGGTTTTTGTGCTTGAATTTTTGTAGGTTTCTTAAACACCACGTTACTTTAGTGTAGTAGCTGGCGGTGGTGGGCATTTCGTATATTGAATGAAATTTAATTCCTTTTGAAAACTTTCTTTTAATCTGTATTTCATACTTTGCTTTTTGGCTTTTTCTTTTCTTCTAAATTTAATAAAGCGAAAACTTTTGTTTATCAACTGAAGCAATATTTTAATATCTTTTTCCGTTATACGAAAATAATTTCAGTTACAAGTTTATTTTATTTTAGCTTTAGTTACCTGCAACATGAAATTTAATTTTAATTTTTTGCTCTTGGTTTTATTTGTTCTTCCTTCCTTTTCCTTTCCAAAAAACACAGCGAGCCACCAACCGCAGCACCATGTACAATGAATCATGTATTTTATGAAAAATAACAATGTAGTTAATGCACAATGGGCCGAAACATGTTTATAGCCACAATTATTGGTCAAAAAAAAAAACTTCATTCTATAAACAAATTTTCAATTGAAAATTTAAAAATTTTTCATTTATCTGCCCCCTGCCTTAATTTAATCAGTTTTTGCTATATTTGCACTCTCAAAAATTTGAGTTTCAAATTTTTTCCTTAAATTTGTGATGAGTAGCGTGAAAATTCACAGTGAAAAAAATTAATGAAAACGAAAAATGTTCAAAATAAAGTGGCGGTCGCCATGTTAACTCGTAGTTTACACATACCAAATGAATTCTATCACTAGACACGTACTTGTCTATGGTTACTACAAGACTGAATTCTTTTACTATTTTCTTCTTTCTTAATATATACTTTATACTATTAATGTAGGATTGTATTTAATAGTAGGTGCAGGGATGGCACTACAATACCAACAATTAATGCTACACATAATACGTGTATTTAAGTCATCATTCTTGTTACCTTACACTAACGGCTTCCAAACTTTGTGATACTGCGACCCACATAAGAAAATAATAAAAATTACCGGCCCTCTTATTAGATAAAACAATAAAATAATATAATGTAGAATAAAGCTAAACAAAAATTAATAAAAAAAAAATTAGTATTTAAGTATATTTATAGAAAAAAATTAATGTGATGCTCTGAGGGATTTTAGCAACTTCCGGTCGAACTATAAAAGATTACGTAATGGAACACATATCATTTATAAGAGAGGTCGGCTAGACTTGTAACATACCGCCAAAATACTCAGAAGTTACTTTTGATTGTTTTAAAATTTTTTTTAAATTCCTCAATACCCCAGCACTGTTGCTCTTTTTGAATCACAACATGCATTGATTTATTTAAATCGCTTAATTTATTAAAAATTTCAAATAAATAAGCAAGTTTAAGAATAAAGTTATCGCTGCAAAAGGAAAATGCTTCATCTTTATGATTTTCAGCAATTAAGATCGCAATTTCGAACACTCTTTGAATAAAATTCCAACGTGAAAGCCAACGCACTTCACAATAGTACAAGAGTGATGTATATTCAGCTCAGATATCTCCACATAGTTTGGAAGCCGCTGCTTTAAACAGTTTTTAACATGCGCTAAGAGTAGAATAAATAGTGTTTATGGCCACTGTGCATCTTTATAAAAACTTTATCCATTTATTTTTTCTTGTCGACACAAGAAAATGCTGAATGCGAGCAATTTACAACCGAAAATAAGTATTTGAAAGGAGCAAGAGTTTTGAAATGTGTGAGAATAATAATTAATATTAATAGTGTTAATACACACAACTGCAAGCAGCTGAAATTCCTTACAAGAATACATTTTATTTTTGTTTTCTCTTTTGTTTCTTTTTTTTTTTTAATGTTGTCATATTTACTTACCAACCAACATATCACAAACAATATTGAAAAGTTTAACACAATTTTTTAAAGAAAACTTATGCATTTCTGTCATCTTTTTACTTTTTATATTGAATTAAAAAACAGCACTCGGTAAATTTTAAAGTCATTGTGCAAAATAAACAAACAAAAAATAATTATTCCATTTTAATTAGAACAAATTTTTTTATTTTTAATTTTAAAAAATATTTTAATAAAAAAAAACAATTACGATTTTAATTATTTTCTCTCTATAGTGTGTTTTCTAGAAAAGATTAGTTTTCATTTTCGAATTGCAATCTGTAACTTCTCTTCTGGTGACCAACGAATGAATAATATTAATTATTAATTATTTTTTGACATCGCTAGATATCACAGGCTTATTATTATTGTTAATAGTCCGTTTAAGAGTATTTTAATTTAGCTAAGTAGCCTGGAGGCTACATAAAATACACCACTCCACACATACTCTTCAATACATACACAATTCCATAAATCAAGGATGTGTATATGTGTGTTGTATGCTTACAGGATTATTTACATCTATTATTAATTTCTATATTTAATGTTAAAATTTTCTTCTAAGATAAATTTTTTTGATACTTTGACCATTGGCTTCCACGGTATTGGCAGCAAGCCAACCTGTGACCTCCAAAAAATATTTTTATTTAATATTAGCTGTCTATACCCGGTTTTTACCGATATTGCCCTATCTCCCCGCGTTTGGGAATTTTTAGACTAAATGATTGTATTAATAAACGTTTTCGATTAGCTATTTTTACCCCATCTCGCGTGGGCAGTACAAATTTTCAACCTTCAAGCTGACCCACATAAAAGTGAGTGTGGCTGATACTAGAATACATAATGACTATTTAAAAAAATTAGTTAGAAAATAGAATTTTAGTTGTTGAATCATTATATAATGGATGTAAACGCGGGCGTAGCGTTATGTTTCAAATAATTTAGCTTTATAGCGATGAAAGAATTCTTAAAATGGGGTTTCTAGTTTTAGAGTTTTTCCATCACAAACAAGGGAAAAAATTTACTTAATTTTTATTAAACAAAAATACATATTTTTTTAAGAAAAAGCCATCAATGTTTAATAAAATTATACTAAAAAAAATCATTTACACTCAACCACAAACCCAAATCAAAATCTAAAAAAAATTGTTTAAATGTTGAAAACTATTAAAAGGATTTTTGTAAACTGCTTTCCCACATCAACGCAAAAACTATTTTCAACATGAATTGAGCAACGTGAATAAAACAAATAAAAACTTTAAATAGATATTTTGCATGGTATTCATCATTTAAATACGCACACAAGCACACCCATACATATGCAAATTAAAAACAATAATAAACAACAATTTGGCTCTGTTTCAATGCGTAAAACTTTATAGCAACAAATCAACCAGCCAACCAATACAACATACACATGTTACGACAAGTAATCTAATTTATTGCGAATAATCAATACGAAAATGTTGCTTGTTTTTGCTTTCTTTCATTCTTACTGCAACACCTTAAGTTTAGGCACGTGTATTGAAAAACTTTTACCAAAACAAAAAATCAAAAAAAGAAAAAAATTTATGAAAACTTTCATAATCTAAATGTGAGTAAAAATGGAAAAACAAATAGTAGCACGCAAAACAATCTACACAGAAAATAATATTTTGGAAAAAATAATATTTATTTGCAAGTTCGTTTGAATTCTTTTCTTATATTTATATACTAAAACGAATAATTTTTTTTGAACTGGAGCATTAATTATTAATTGATAAATTGATATTTACAATTTTGAACTGAAAAGTTGAAGCTTACAAAACAACTAATGCCTCTATTATGGTTACAACTTTAGTTGTAATTTTGATATTACAACATGTTTGTGTTATTAATGATTACAACTCTGTGCTCGTACAGTTGACAGACAAAAACTTACAAAAATGACACCCCATCAATAGCAGTTGTTTCAATTACAACTCAACTCAACTCAGTTGGGCATAATTTAGTTGATTAAATCAAATAATTAAACCACAATTTTAATTTTTATTTGTACGTATTTAATTACTGAATAATTTTTTTCAGTGTATTTGCCTTCAGCTTGAATGTCTTTTTTACTATTTCATGCTTAAAAAATATGCATATTGTTTTAAATGCTTCATTTGTAATTTCAAAGCAGAGCAACCAAAACAGATGATTTTCAAAAGTTTTTTTATGCATACGAATTTGTTTTGTAATTTTGAATTGCTTGAATCGTAGTTTTTCATTGAAAATATATTTATGGTTACACACTCGTAGATGCATTTCATCAGCTAACAGGTGAAGCACCAATAATTACTTATAAACAATTCAGTAATTTCCCACAGAAATAAAATTTCATTCTTAATAATTTTTTTTGCTGTATCTGCAGGCTCTTATTGTTAACTTCCCTTTTATTTTAATTTAATTTTTGAAATCTGTTGCCTCTTTTGTATGCCACAATATATTTTTAGTTCAGTTGAGTAAATAGATTTTAATTATGTCTTCAATGTGTATTTTTACTTAGAGGTTTTTAGTTCAGTGTATGTACCTATTACCAATAATATTGAAGTTACTCAATATTTTTGTTTGTTATTCAATTTCTGATAATTTGATATTATTTGAAATGCAGAACGATTGTTATGAACTGCAGACACTTTCCTTCTAATCATCAGCTATATATAGTTAACGTTAAGTATAATCGGAAATAATATACGAGCATTTTCGACCTTTTTTGTTAATATTGTTAATTTCAAAATAAATTTTTTGACCTCGAGCTTGAAATGAAATTAACAATTTTTTTATTTTATTTTGAAAGACTTTTGTTTTAAAAAACTTTCTGAAAAAGTTATAAGAAAAAGGGATATAGAAGTTTTTAGTGTTTTAAAACTGTATCAAACTAAAGCAGTCTTAATTAAATAAAATAAGCCCCAACAATTTTGAAAACTTAAAATTTTCAAAATTAAAAAAAAAACATTTTATATAAAATATTTTAAGTATTTTATTGTACAAATAAAAGTGCGTTTAAAATATTGTTTTGATATATATAAAAAATTAACTTATAAATAAAAAAATATTTTTAACTTTAAGCACTAGCGATATATTCTAAAGATGTCCTCCTTCCCAATGTAAAAAGCCTCAAAATCATCATTTAAAATTATACGAAAGCACCAATTCGCTACGTAAGGGATCACTTAACAAAAAAAAATTATGGGTGTCTGCGCGATATTTTTTTTTTGTTTCTCTGGATACAAGGAAAATATTAAGGACACCTAAGCAAATACATATGCACGAGTATATATGTCTTTTTGTGTGTTTGTGAATGTATGTATGACAATAAAAGAACTAAATTCTTTTTCTATTTGTCATCGCTGTATTAACATTTTGATGAATGTTGAAATTATGGAAATTTTTATGTACTTTATTTCAGAATTATATTTTTTCTTTGTACACTTTTCGTATGACGGATTAAAACAAACGACAAATTAATTATAGAAAAGAAAAACCTCAAGAAAATCTTAAAAAGAAAGTTAGACTGGAGAAGTTCCTAAATGACTTCAGGCAAAGAAATCAGAAAATGTAAACAAATAAATTTAAATATGAAATAAAAAATTATTGATAAAAAAATTACTAAAATACATAATTGAACAAAATTAGTCAAAAAATACAAATAAATAAATTTACAAATTTAGATGAATTTAATTAATTCATTATAAAGTTTGCAGAGTGTTTACTTCAAATTAAATTTTGCGAAAAAGAAAAACAAAAAGTTGAGTACAATAACTATAGCGCGGTTGTGAGTTTCTTTTTTTTTTCTGAATTCGTTGCTCTACTTAAATGGGCAAATTTACAATATAATTTACAAGGCCTCTTTGTATCAAATTATTTGGCAAATAACAAAATTTTAACCGCTGTTATTTTATGTAAATTACTGGTGCTCGTAACACAGTCTTTTTTTTTTTGTTTTGCTTTTCACAATTTCGCTGTAGATTAAAAGTAAAATTTTTTCAGACCATTTTTTTTTTTTATAAAAAAGAGAGAGAAAAAAAGAAAAAAAGAAAAAAATGCATAGTCTTTTGCTAAATTGATTTATAATTAATTTCCGGCTGTTTTCAAATATTACATGTAATTTTTATAAATTTTTAAAACAGCAACACACACACAAACACACACTGACTAGCTGACTGATATCTATGTATAGCTGAATACACAGGCTTCAATGACTTTGTGTAAAGTTTTGTAGATTTAGTAGATACAAATGCGATTTTATTCTGTGGCATATTCACAGCTACACTAACTAAAACCTACAGATTTTTGCATAATGCAGTTATCGCAATGTTCCGCTCTATTCTGTTCTCAAATACAATAATACCCATGTATTAATGTATGTACTCGTATGTCGTTCATTTGTGTGTGCATATGTTTGTGTGAAGGTTTACAATTCTATTGCTGTTCTAGACCCTGCAAGCATTTGGAAGTTCAATTATCCAACTATTGAGCAAAAGGTTACTTTATCGGCATCACTTATTGCTGTAAGTGTGTGGGTGTACGATAATAACGTTTGTCCAATTTTAATATGCTTTTTATTATTTCTAATTTTCCTGCAGGAAATGAAACTACTGCCTAACAAGTATTTTGTTTATTATGAAAGTCATCAGTACTAGTTCTGGAAACCACCTTACTGCTGACATTAGCACTAATTGTATTTTTTTAGAACCAATTGCTTGTGACAGTCGATATATCGCTTATTAGCATCAGAAGCATTATTCTTAAATACTACCAGATGGTCGGGTTTGAAGTATAGTCTCGCTTTAACGGTAAATGCTCCGCTCAGCTATTGAGCAGGAATGGAAAGGATATTTCCAGACTGATGTCTGTGACAACTGGTATCTAGGCGATAGCCACGCACGCCGACAGGCTGGGACTGTTCTTCAATATAAAATAGATTTTAAATACAAATTTTTAGGAGCTCATTGTATGGAGCCTACCTAGGGGATATGGTTAGGGGATCTTCTTATATATCTTAATGTCACTTTATCGCTGCATTATCTTGGTGAATAGGCGGGTTCAAAACTTTAGTTATCCTGCACGAAAAGCTGACATTTAACTTTTTTCTTTATTACCACTTCATAATAAGATAAATTAAATTTTATTTGTTTTATGGCACTTACTCCATATACAACAACCAAAAACACAACCATGGGTAGCACATAGTGCATACAACAACCTTTTCGACAACATAAAATAGAGACAACAATGAAATGCTTATACTTCGCATTAAAATTTAGTGGTAAGACAAACTTTTCTTTTGATAATGGGATGCTTTTGGCTAAAGTCTATTAGTAATAATCAAAAACCATCTTATCGTATGGATAACATCTTGCTGTTAGTTACTGCACTTAGTTGTAATAATGGGCTTGTAATTGTACAATCAGTTTAGTCATAATCCTTTTGTATAGAAAACATCAGCAGCAGAATTTTTAATTTTACATAAAAATACATGTCAAAAGGTAGTCATTATTGATCCGAATTATATTCTCTTCTACAAATTGTATATATATAAAATTTTTCTGATTAATAACTCTCTTATACAATTAACAAATTTAACGTAAAATGTAATAGGAATTTTTCCTATAATTTTTTTAATAAATTTTCTTTTAAAGTTTAAGTCAATTTTTTATGAATTTTTATATGAAAAATTCTGATAACGTTGACTTTAAAGTCTATGTTAATTATGTACGAGTAAACAAATTCATGAAAATAAAAATTTTAAAATAAAACAATTTTTAGCCATTTTCCATCAACGAAAGCAAATACGAGTACAAATATGATTCATCGCGTAAACTCGATTTAATTTAAAATTTCCTTAGTAGCCGTGCAAAGTCAAACAATTTTTTTTAAATTAATATGACAAAATATTTTAAAGGAAACTTTTATTCAGCTTATTATTTTTTTTCACATTAATTTCTTCTAGAGAACACTTTTAAGTCACTTTTTTATGCAGGCATTTTTTTATTTTAACTCTGCGATAGGGGTTACGTTTTTAGCGTTGATTTCAATAGAAAATGCTTGCAATAGTAGCACTTGAACAGATTATACTTGTATTCATTGCTGTTGTTGTTGCTATTATTGTTATCATTGTAGTTGTAGTGAAATAAAAGTAAGTGCACAGGTATGCATGTGTAGAGTACGTTTCTGAATATTTTGTTGTGTTTTTTATTGTACATAATTGATTTGCTGATTGAAATCCGGTTTTTTCTTTTTTTGTAAATTTATTTTTTTTTTCTCTGCATTCGAAATGAAATCAAGCTAAATACGAATTAAAGTTAAAATCAAAATATACACACACATTTAGTTTTAGTTTTAGTGTTTTTTTTTTTTTATTTCAGAATATTTTGAATAGAGAAAGAAATAGAAATGTTAGGAGAACACTTAAGAGGAATCTGTGTGAAAGGTTAAAAATTTTAGAAATCATACATGCACGCATACACGCACACATTTATTGAATATAAATAGCTAAATTGAAGTGTTTTTTTTTTTTTTTGCAAAATATTGCCATGAAAAATCAAAGGTTAAATTTAAATTCAATACAACCCAAACCTTTTGAATAATTTAGCAAAATATTTCAAAAAAAATAATAAAAACAAGTTACACCGAATTTTTCGCTGCCAATCTCTTGAGAGGATCGAAGTAGTTCTTGTTCCGATATGCCTTCCAAAAAGCAACGTCAAAATCAACTATCACATGTCGAAATTAAAGTGTGTTGAAAATAATTTCGGCTTAACTGTTAGACTTTTCTATGCACTAGACTTAAAATTTAAAATTTTCCAAACAAGTTATTTCTCTATTTATAAAAAGAACACAAAATTTTGAAGAAAGTAACCACATTCAACTTCACACCAAACATTACAAGTACAAAAATAAATACTTAAGAGCACAAAATTCAATGGCAACTAAGTATCTACGTATTTACCATACAAAACTAGCAAAAATAGAAAAGGAAAAAGTAACATTTAAATACACTTTATTACAGCTAAATAGTAGAGTTTAATTAAGTAAAAGATTTTTGTTTAAGTAAGACAACAACTTTTAATTAAAGTTGTTTCTTTAACAATTGCCAAATTTACCAAATTGTTGAAAGAACTTTTTTTATTGTCTTGCAAATTTAAGTAAACTTAATTTGGGGCAAAGAAAAAAAGTATAACACAATTATAACAAAAAGCTCCCTACACCCTACAATAACTTGGATGGTGCAACTACGCTCGAGCTATAGAAATTGAATTACAGTTGCGAAATCGGCGAAGCTTTTTTGCTTACCGGCAGAAAACATGCAGGGTTAGGGCAGTAATCGAGGCTGCGACCCTCAGATAGGTTATCATAGTACCCACCAGTCTATGGCGACACCAGAGTGTGACTCACTATATGATTAAAAGCGGCTGCTTTTAACTCATTAACAGAGACAATTTTTTTTTTTGCTGTCCCCATTAGCTCGTTAGTAATTTAAAATAATTTGCTTATAGAGTTATAAAGAAATTTGTTTTTCAAATTCACTCTATTTTAAATTACAGAACCTTCAGAACAGGCTTCCTTCGTACGAACGTACATATATACCTGCTGGTAAAACTTTTTTAATTCTAAGTAAAACTATTCTTACATGTTTTTCTTTTGTTTTGTGTTGTTGTTTCTACAGGATGATATTAAGTTTTGTTTTTTTCATTTTTATGTAGTTTTGTCCACAGCAACATGCTTACCCGTAGTCACGCATCGCATACAATTTTTATCTAACAGATTCAGATGCATGAATCTGTGTGAATGTGTGTTTGTTTACGTAAACACACAAATGAACCAGCCCAACTGGTCAAATCTTTAAAACGGAGAATAGACACATCAAATTTCAACATCAATCGTGCATTTTTGTGTGTTTTTTTAAATACGTTGTTTGTGAATTTGATGAAAATCAAGACTAGTGTATCCGACACTTAAAGCTCCTCAAGTATGTATAAAGTTTAATGGAACATATATAATAGCAGTCAGCAAAAGTTTACTTGGGTGTCTTGAAAAAACAGTCAGCTTATCGAAATTACTAATCACCAGTCGAAAAGTGCTGTGTAAAAAATCATCAGAGACTATCTAGTCAATTGGGTGTACAAATGCATAAATATAAAATAAAAACATTTTATTTATTATACCCTGGGCCAACAAAACTTTATTGTTTAGCTTGATTTTTGTACACAATTGAACACATCTTACACTGGCTTGTTTTTATCTTCAAAAATCGATGGGACACACACCCCCAGTGAGACACCTTACAATTCTTATTTACACCAAGATTTTTTTAACTTTTGTTAAAAAGACGACTAAAAATTTTTTTTCAAAGTTGGATATTTAAGAAAAATTTTTAAATAAAATATTTTTTTTTTTTCATTTTGGAAAGGCAATATTGAGATCTTTAAATTGCATAAGATTTTATTGCATTTATTTTTATCTTAATTAATAAATTAACTCAAACATGTTCAATAAGCATTTAATTTAATTATTTAAACTTTATAAATTTTATATTAACAAATGTTTTTCAAGCTTAAAGCTATAATAGTTTCAACCCTATTTTTTCTTTGCGCGTACAATATGATAGTTTGCTCGATATCGAAAGCGACAATTATACTCCCCAATTTTACAAGTGTCAGTCACATTTATCTGCGTTCCTTGCTTGTGAATGAGTCAAAAATAATTAAGTTAATAGCTGCTGTGTTTTTTATTATTTTTTTTTTTTTTTTTTTTGTTTAGAAAGACTTAAAACCAAATCAAACAATAAACTTATAGTAGTTTTTGATACAAAAGGAAACAAACTAAAAAAAAATATAAAAAAATTTGTCACTAACCATGAAACAATTTTAATTTCCTTTGTTTCAGCTTTCTATTCTTTTGCTTTTCGTTGTTAAATAATTTTTGGAAACATTTAAATTAGTTTAAGCACCACATGCTAATATTCGCTTGCACGTTGTGCCAGCATGCACATGTCTCTGTGGATGTGTGTGTGCCTACGAGTCATTCACATGCATAAGCACAGAAAATTTGTGGAATGCGTTTTGTCACCATTTTACATGTTTCAACTGCAGCCGCTGGCTTGTCAATAAAATAAAATCTATTTACAGTTGTTCTCGCATAATGGCCTCAAATCATTGTGCAATTGAAAGTTACACTTACCACCTAATCATCGGCCAATAATACTTGGAACAGACTTTCAACTCATATAGAAATTCCAAAGGCTGTGGATTGTTCCTAAAAATTACTCATACTCACACAGGTACGATGCACAACTGACTGGAAATAAAAACAAGTTAAATTCGGCTGTGCCGAGTCTTATATACCCTTCACTCTTATAGGCAAATATTTATACTTTTAGTTTTGCACGTTCTTCTTGAATATTAATGAATTTGCTTTGAATACCTAAAATAATTAATTAATTTCAGCTAAAGAAATCCAAGGAGGATAAAATATGTTCTGTGATCCTGATTTTTTAACCGATAAAATGCTTGGAGGTACTCAATTTGTATAGATTAAAAAAGGAAATTCTAAGAAAGAAATTTTAATATGCTTTTTGCAGGAAACGAACAATTAATTTGTAAAATATTTTTAAGAATGCAAAATAAATTTAATTTAAAATATTTATAAAAATTTTGAAGCCAAAAAGGTATAATAAAATTTTTAATATCAAATAAAGAATTTCAAATTAACGGCAAAAGTAAAAAATTATATTTCAATAAGATTTCTGTATTCGTATTTCTATTACACACAAGGCATTTCAAAGACACACACATACACAAGTTTGTATAAGACTGCTTGTCTGGTTTTATGTTTGTTTGCACAAGCATTAGACACATGCACAGCTTTCCATAAAAACAACAAAATAGAAATTAATAAAAATCTAAAGCTTCGGTTGTATTTTTGTTTTATTTTTTTTTTTTTTTTTTTTTGCCATTTATATTTTTGATAAAACTTAGTATCACGCTTTTTTATAACTTTGTCAAAATACACAAAAAAAATTATCCGCCATTTCTGAACCAATCTTGCAGTATTTCAACAACAATTGAAAGGCAGAAGCAACTGACTGATTGGTATGCTAAACTCTTCTGCATTTTACCTAATTACTTCAGAAAGTTGATTTCAACACCTACGCACACAGACTCAGTGATGTTCGATAGAAATTATAAATGGAATCACGCTTTTGCTTTTATTATTTTTATTTTATTTTAATTACCACTTTCTGTAACAGCTTCTGAAACATTTTGTCCATTCTTGTGTCATTTGGTTGGCTGTATTTTCAGAAAATTTTGGAGTTAGCGCTTTCTCTGATGCTTTTTGTTTGCTCGTCAGTGGCACCAACTTGTATGAATTTAACCAAGTAAAACGAAAATAAGCGTATGACTTTTTTACTTGTTCTGTCAAAAAAAATTTTTTTTTGGAATTTATAAGCTGTGAAAAAAGGTTTTAACTCATGCTTTTAATTCTAGTTAAAATAAAAAATAAAGAAAAAAGTTTTTGATTCCTGCTTTTTCAGATTTTAGTGCTTTGTTTTTTATTATTATTCTTGTTTTTTCTTGGTTTCGGTGATTTTTTAAAAACAAAGTTGTTTAGTGGTTGTCATTTATGTCATGATCATTTAAGTAGAGATAAATTTTACTTGATTTTGTGTTTAATTTGAATCTGCTACCAATTGTTTACAAGTAAAATAAACTCTTCCTTACACCCTACTTAATAAATTAACTTTTCATCTGTCAGTTTGTCATAATGGGTTATTACGATTTCATTCACAAAAAAGTAGGCTTTAAAAAGAAACGGACTTTAGTATGATGCTGATTGTAATAGCTTGGTGTTTTCAATTTTTAATTTGTATGACATAAAAAATATTATGTAAAAATTAAGTGACAATCAATAGTCTGGAGCTGCATTATGCATAAGTTTCTTAACATGGTCATCTCCTTTAATCAATCCTTTAAGCTACATGCTTTTAATTAAATTTATTTCAATTTGTACATCTACCTGAGTATAAAATCTTAATGCCATTTTAAATCATTTTAATTAAACACAAAAAATCTTTAACAAGATTGTTGCCATCAAACCAATTTGCATGCCAGATAATAATTTTATTTTTGCTTAAATTCCATTTTACCATTTAATTGCTTAAATTACTTATAATTACAAGCACATTAATGCTCTTTCTTACGATGTTAATACATAATAAATGCTGTCGTCGTACCCACATTATTTCACATCATTTGAAACATTAAAAAGAAAAATCGTTTAAGTGCGTAAACAGCACTAACAGAAAATTAAGTCTCCTCCACAAACCCTGTTCTTAAAGTAAATTTTTTTTGTTTTGGTTTTTTAATAACGATTCACTCGTTTTAAATGTCCGATAAAATAATTGCGCCAGAATTACTTTGATGTTTGTTCTTGTTGTACGAGTAAGCCAGGATAAAATTAAAGAAAATCATTTTGTTGTCGTTGTCTTGTTTTATTTTTCCCGTATTGCTGTTGTTGTTGTTTTCTTGTAATATCATTTTGATATTGTTGCTCTTGTATAAAATATTCTTACCAACCAACAACAACAACTGCAGATTTATTCTTGCATAAAGTATATTTCGCATTTTCTATGTAAAAAGCAGAAATAATTTCAATTTGTATGACACACTGAGACATTAACTTGTTCATCTTGTTCTTCTGCTAAAAGAGTTTGCCAGCAGATAAATAAACTAAACTAAATGTTGTCGTCCTACATTCGTAGAAACAATTAAGGCCGTCAAATGAAGTATACTCGTATGTAGGTACCACACACACATACACTTTAATGCACACATTCTTAAACATAAATAAACACACACGCTGTATGTGTAAGCGCGTATTTAAAAGATGGATAAACAGAGATGCGAAACATACCAATTAAAAGATTCAATTTGTACCGGGGAAATAGATAAGAAAAGATTTTTTCTTTTTGTTTTTATAACTCTAATAGCGAGAATTATTATTTACCTTTTTAAATAATTTTATATAATTTAATTTATTAAAATTGTATTATTTTGTTCAATTTACAATAAAACATTTTGTTTTTTTCTGATATTTCGTAATTGCACTTTATTAAATATTTAGTACCATAAAAGAAAATGTTTATCCCTGATGGCATTTGCTGTTGTGTACCCACCCAGTTGATCAAAAGTTCGCTTTTCATATAATTATTTTTGGCAATTGCATTAATTGAAATCAACTGACTTAATTTAAAAACATCAATGACAAACTGTAGACAATTACGTCCAACATGGGCAAATGCGGGTTCATTATATTTACATTAAATTAAATAATAATTTTTTGTTATTCTTAGAGAATACCAGGATCACCAGTGGATTTAGTTAATAAAGCTAAAATTTTTGTAAAATTGCTTAAATTTATTATTGTTAAATGAAGCAAAATATATTTTATGAGATTATTGATCAACACTTTCTTTTATGATTATTAATAGTCTGGCATTAATTTTTCCTTTTTCTGAAAATGTATTTTTTTTTATTTTATTCAGGATATGACCAATTGGACAAGAAAGACAGTTTTATTTATACCTACTTACACTGTGTGTTTATTATGTGTGCATGCATATTTATATGCACACTCCTTTGCACATGCATAATTGGTGTGTTTATGTGCATTTGTACTTAATAAAGATAATTTATATCGCATGTACATACTCGTACATTTGTTTATATGAATCAATTGTATTGTTCTACATAACTGTCATTTACAGCATTAACGATGCTGTTCTATCATACTGTGCGAAATGTGTAGGTTCTTATTGAGATTTACACTCACACACACTGCCTCATACACACTAACCCATATGAATGCAATCAATAATATACATACACTGAAAAAGAGGAAAATTTATTAAACTAAAAAAAAAAATTATGAAAAATTGATTTTTTTTTTCTCTACTGCTTTGCAGTTAAATTTTAATAATGAAGTTCACAAGCATGGAGTTATAAAAATTTATATAAATTACTGTCATGTTATGTATGTAAGAATGTGTATGTCAGTAAAGTCAATTCTGCACAAGTTTTTAAAAATATTTTTTAAGCTGCCAGATGATTTTTGTTTAGTTTTATTAGTTGAAATTTTTTTTAACTGTGTAAATTTGTTTATAGAATACACATTCCTGCACATCCTTGCTTATACATACATACATCTATAAAAACACAAATAAGCACATAAACCAACATATAATATTATTTAAAAATAAATATTGTACTTGTAAAGTTGTGCATGTATGTAGGCAAAAGTACTTAATCATACATACATACATAAGCACACACTCATACACATGCACAAAATCTTTTAACCATTCTTAAATTTAAGTACAAGTGTCCAAATATGTATGTATGTGTGCATAAACAGATAATGCCTATTTGCTGTAAAAGTGTCACAAGCCATAAAACTTGATTTTTTAATTTTCAGAAATGTAAAACTTTCGACAATTTAGTCTGCATTTAAAATAAATAGAAAAAATTCTACTGACTGTTTCAGTTTCTATGAACAAGTACACCCAAGCACATTTTTTTCAAAAGGTTATAGCTTCTAAAAAAAGCTGAAAAGTACAAAAATTGATTCAATAGACCAATATTTTTGGAAGTTTACAGAGGACATGCCAGCATAATAATGCAAAAAATTCATACTGCCCGGGTGGTAAATTAATTGCTACGCGAGCAAAATATATGAATATGCTCGATTGTCCCCCCACTTGTCGCACCTTAACCACAAATATTTGGGGATGGTTACCTACTAAAGTGTATGCTTATGAAGGCAGAAAAGTGGCTTTGTCGACCATTTCGCTCGATTACATAAAATAATGATATGATTCTATTCCCAAACAAAACTACGAAACAATCTGTAAAATGGCGGCTCTATGCGATATTGAAAAGGCTTTAAAATGTAAATAAAATTAACAATTTTTATTGAAAACTATACATAAACTGTTTTTTTATAGATATTTTCTATTCATGTAGCCCAAATTTTTAAGGCATTTTTCTGACTTTATTTACAAAATTTTTTATAAAAACAAAACCAGTGCATTATAGAACTCATTTTTGTAGTGTTCAATAACAACTAAATTACCTTTAGATAGAAATGAAAGCTAAGCTTGTAACATTTTTTAGAAGCTATAATTTTTTTTTTTTTTAAATTGTGTTAGTGTGTATTATTAAAGTGGCGGGGAGTGTATTTGAAAATTAATTTTGTTTTTAATATAAATGCCAGTTAGAAAGCTGTCGTTTGTATAAGCTAAACAGGCAATTATTACCTAGACTTTACCAAAAGAAGAGTGGAAATGATTTTGTATCTTCGCAGATACATTTTTACTCTACGAGTATACTAAGAAGCAGTGGTTATGCTACATATTTTTTCACTTGCATATGCAACACTTTTCTTCCAGAAATCCCTGACACCATTGTCTCAAGGTGTAGAGAGAGGAGTACCTTTAGATATAAAGGCCAGCTGCCAAAAAGTACATTTTCACAGTGCCTAAAAGGCCAGACTCATGCCTTAGATGACAGGCTCATCATCATTTGCTCTTCTGAAATTTTTAGAGGCTCTATGATTCGTATAAAAGCAACTCTTTATTGCCTCACAATGTCACAGAAAAAGAAAATTGGAAAAGCAGCAAAAGAAGCAAACCCCAACAATAAATGCAAAAAGCAAGAAATTATAAACATATTAAACTTTTTCCAAGAAAATATGCTGCTAAGCAAAAAGTTTGCTTTAACAAGACAGTTTTGAGCTTAGGAACAAATTTACTAAATAAAAAAAAATATTGTAGATGAGAGAAAGTTAAATTTTAGAAGAAAATATTACGTTATTTTTTTTTTTTTTTTTTTTTTTTTTGTAAAATTCGTATTTTTCAAGTGAGGACCTCCACACTACTGCTTTCAAAGGTTCAATACAAAATTTGTGATTTTGCAAAAGAAATTAAAATATTTTATATGAGAGAATATTAAATTTGTAGAAAAAAATGTAAGTAAAATTTTTCATGAAAACTCAATTTTTTTTCTGTGTTGCCGGACTTAAGAATTTCCACTATCAAAAGTTTTTCTACGCATTTTATAATATATTTTTTTTTAATTGAATTTTCTATCACCTGCAAACTTAAGCCTGAATTTTTTTATTTACAAGACTTTGACTAAAAAAATTTAATTTATGATTTATGATATTATGCCAGCAAATGAGCGCTAAATGATATAATTTTAACACACGCAAAGATACGCATGCATAAATATGTATGTGTAAATAATAAACATAAGGCTTTATGATCTACATGAATACATACATACATACACATACATATAGGCAAACACATCCTTGCACATACACACATAATAATTCTTTTTATTTAATTTTCTTTTAAGCCACTTAGTTACTCAGTCAGCAGTCATTTACATGTACGAGTACATAACCAGGGGAGCAAGTTCATGAAAAAGAATGTTTTCAGCCCTTCAGCATGTGACAATAGCAAAAGTAAAATTCATGTGCATACACGCGCACCCATACATACATTACGAAATAAAAGAAAATTAGCTTTAAACGATATTATCACTCATGTTGCATATCATGGCAAATTAAAGCTTAAAATGTTAATCAGCTAAAAAATTTTTATGTATAAAACTGAACTGTAACAAAACCAAACGTTCTGGTTTGCTCTAAATACCATAAATTCAAATGTTAACCGTTCCCTCACATTGTTAAATTTTATTTTATTTTTTTTTATTATCAATTATCAATTTGTAATTTAAATTTTTTTTATTTTATAAAATTTTTTGTGTTTTTTCTTTTGTTATTAAAGTGCAAAAAGTTTCTGTCCCTGCTAACTACACTTGCTTCAGTAGTAAATGAACTTTTTCGTTTGTTTTTGTCTGAGAATTAATTTATAAAAATGTTTTTCTCTTAAAGTTGTTGTTGCTGTTGTTTTTTTAAATTTTTGCTAACTCTTGTAACCATAATTTGAACATTTTATCCTTATGGAAACAATAACGCCTTTCAGAAAAATGTATAAACAAAAGGAAATCCATAGACACAGACTAGTGTTTGCAATTTGAAATATTTTATTTACAGAAAATGTCGAGATTATAATATTCAAGTTTTGGGCAAATTAAATCAGTGTTCTTAAACATGACAGGTGCTGTAACTACAATTCACACAAAAAAATTCAATCATTTTAACAATTTGTAAAAGTGAAAAGCAATTACTTGTGGTTTTGAGTGAGTGCAAAATTATAAATTCATTAAACTAAATAAAAAATGTTTCAAATATTTAATTAAACATTTTAGAATGTTTAAAGCAGCTTACAAGATTACTAGTTACTTGCTTTTTTTTATAAAAAATTTGTTCACTTACCTGAATTAAAGCACTCAAAATATTTATTATTTTTGTAATTTTGTTTAAAATAAAAGTAAAGCAGTATCGTGGAAGATTCATAGGTAAATGCCTTGCTCTGTTGGTCTTGAATGTACATTAAAAATTTAAAGCAATAAGGAATCATTTATGATGAAAAAACTTTTAAAGTCCCAAAAATATTTGTAGTCGACGAGAAGAAACGAAATTCACATAAATTGTTGTGTGCACTTTAGACATAAAAAACACACATGTTTGTTTACAGATATAAAAGTTACTAACAGCATTCACACAGCATAAATACAATGAAAAAAAAGCTCCTAGAATATGTACGAGTGTGTTCATTATGAGTTGTTGCATTTATCATGAAAGAAAACTTTATATTATTTAAGAAAACAATTGTGAAAACTTTATTGCATATTTAAAAATATGAAATAACAAAAAAACACTTGAACCTGACTAACTTTCCAATTGCAGTTGGGTACAGTCTTAGCCCTTCTGTGTGCGTTCATAATGTGTTAGTTATAGAAGATTTTATGAAAAAATAATTTTAAAATGTTTTTTGATTCATTAATTGCACTAGAACAGAGAGAGGGAGAAATAATTTTTATATTTAAAAAGTGATGTAAGAGTCTTCATGTTGTTGTAAAATTTAAAAATTTTTTCCAAAGTTAAAAGTTCTTGTAAACAACTTTCAAACTTTCGCTTAGCAAAAGTCTTCGCTGATAATTTTCAATAAACAATCAATATACCTTTTGAACACTTTTATTATTTTTCTTTTAATAAGCAAATTAGGATTAAAAAAAATTTTTGAAAAATTTTTCTTTCTTTAAATAAAAAAAAAGACCGATTGACAAAAATATTTTTGTTAAAGGGTGTAACAATCCAAAAGTCAGGCTGTCGTGCAACGTAAGATAGTTCTTTTAATTTATTCCTATTTGTTCTGTTTATACAACAAGTTAGTCAGTAAAATTACAATAGGTGCGTTCATAGGATATAACTGTTGTGCAATTGATGAGTGCTTATGCAGACTATGCAACATGTTTACACAAAGCGTTCTTTGTTCAGGTTACATATTTTGATACAAACACTGCAACTCCAAAATATCAAAACATTTTGATATTTTGATACTTCAAAGATCCACTTCCAATACAGTCAATTCCTGTTGCTCGAAAAATATGCTAAATATGTCTGTTTGCATTGTACATGCGATATATGCATAGAGTGCCCAATATGATGAATAAAATTACTCCTAAAATTCTGATTCGTATTTTTTACTATCTCTTATTTTTGTATTCTTTATTTTTATTTCTTTTTTTTTTTTGACCTTTAAAAAAATATTTCTATTTTTACATATTTTTTTTTTTAGTTGAAAATTTTATGTTTTTTAGACTGCAAAATATGTGGTTTTGAAATAAAGTACCTTTTTTTAATATAATCAAAATTTTTATTTTTATTTTTAGTTATTGTTAGTTAAAAATATCGTGTCTTATTAAAAAAAAAATAAAAAAAAGTTTTATCAAAAATATTTCGTAAAATAAAAAGGGGTCACCTCCGTAGTTAAAGATTAATAATTTTTATCTAGTGATATATGTGTGTATGTATGTATGTGAATATCAATTTTGAAACTTAAAAATAGATAAAACTTAGAGTTTTAAATATTTTTGTTGATCGAAGACTCGCTATGCAAAGCCATAATCTCAGATTTTGTTTACTTTTATACGATATCGTGGCATTATGATGCAAATTGAAAATTATTTGATCAAAATGACTTGATAGAGAAAGCGGCAATTACAGCCCAGGCCTAAATAGTTCTTTTGAAAGGTGGGCGTGGCCAATTCCTTGGAGTATAAAGATTATATGTATCAAATTTATTATAAAAAAATATTCATAAGCAAACAAAAAAATTGTTTGACTTACAAACGAACAGAAGATTAGTTTCATTTATGTAGAAGAATATCATCGTCGTAACTAATAAAAGATGAACACTGTACTAAAATGCGAAAGTTTCCACGGAAGGATAATAAAATCCTGCTCTTTTTTTAATTAAAAAAGAAATTAGTTAAAAACGCAATAAGTAATTGATAATTTGCCTTTGAAAAGGATATTAATATGGCTTTAATTGTGGTTGAAAACTACAAAACAAATGCCAAAGAAGCACACGAGTAAATAAATATTTTTGGTTAGAAAATAAATATTAAACCGCTTTTTTATATAAATGCCAGCACATTTCAATAGGTACGTGTATATATTAGAAGATATACATAGAGGCATATATGTATGTGTGTGTACTTTAATATAGGAATATAATATATCGCATGTGTATGTGTGATTCATAAGTAAAAACACAATCATTTTGTGTTCATCGCTGTTATCAGTTTCAGGTGTCAGTCAGATACAAAGCACATGCTCATATTTTCTTTTGTGCTTTTGCTTGGCTGTTTGTTTGTTTGTTTGTATGCAAAAGTGGTGCTTGTGTGTGTAACTTAGTATGCGTGGGTAGGTGTATTTTATATTCAGACTACGTATGCACACATAAAGATTTAAACGAACTTTGCATGTGGAATCTTATTAAACTTTAGCAAAGAACTTTTTAAATTGTACCTATCAACGCCGTAAGTTTTATATCTTTTGTTTTCCTCATAGTTTATTGTTTTTCTTTTCTTTTCTTTTCTTTTTTTTTACCGGTTTAGATTTCTTTTGTTTTAACGCTTTTTGACACATATGGGTGTAAATTGCTGCATGTCCTTTGGCAAACTGTAGCCAGATATACAAGCATAAAAAAGGGTTAACTACAAATTATACGAGTACATACAACCAGTAGTAGAGAACAAATACAAGCTCCTTGATCTACTTATTTGCTTGAAAATTTGCCACGATTTATTGTGTGCAATTAATTTGTTAAAATTTCACGAAAAAGGAAACAATGCTTGTCTAGAACCTCCCATAGATACATACAACACACACACACAGAGAGATAAATTCATACATTTACAATCCGCACCATTACCATCTACCATCACCACAATATATTTTAAGAGAAAAACACTTGGAAAAATTTGACTATTTTTTTTAGGGAATTTCAATGTTTGTTGTCGAGAATAGAGAGAGAAAAAGAGTAGTAAAATATTCTTTGTTTTATAATGTTTTGCTTGCAAGCTAAATTATATTTTTAAGATAATTTCACAACAAAAAATTATGTTTTCCTACACTTTGGATTAAACACTGGAGTCTGAAGGGGATATTTTTGTTTGTAAAAACATTTTTTTTTTCTAATCTCACACTTGACGTCGTTACTTCAGAAGACGTGATCTCGCACAAATGAAAGCTGCACCTATTGCTTTCAAAGGCATGATTATAAGCAAGCGTGTCTGAGTGAAAATTTCGTGTATATTTGTTGGTAAAAAAGTTTATCTACATTTGTTTAGTTTGTAATTTTTCAACTGTGCTATTTCAAATGCTTGACTTTTTTATTTTGGTTGATTTGGAACTTACCAAATATTTCTGTAAAAATGTGGAAGAACCGCTTACGTCTTATTAACTTATTTTAGAAGCAATGAAAGTGTTTCTTATAAAAAATTATTTCGGTTTCTAGAAAAATTTCAAACAGAATCTCGTAAATTTTTAACTGAAAAATTTTTTAATTCTCTCATTTTGTTGCCGTGTATTTTATGTTTTCATTTGTATTGTTTTACTTGCAGCACTTCTTGTATATTTATTCATTCTCTTGTATATCGTTTGGTATTTAAAATGTATCTATGACTTTCTATTGCCTGCTTGCGTGTAACAAACACATGAACTGAAACAGAAGATAGCATAATCAATTTCAATTGAAAATTGAATTAAATTTTGTGTAAAAAATACACACACACATAAAACAACATAGAAAAACAAGAAAAAATCCTTTAATTGATCTATTTGTTCGGTATGAATCCCCACCCCCTCCCCTGCTTCGCTTCCACCAAAAATATTGCAAAAATAAATTCAAAACATGCAAGAAGATACTGACTGCTGTAAATAAGAAAAAGAAACAAAAAACATACACAAGAGTTAAAAACTAATAAATAAAACACGTTAAGAGTGGTAAGAGCTTTTTCCTACAAGAGGAATCTAAAGTATGCAGTTGTTAATACTGGCATTTGTTAAGGGTCTATGAAAAAAAAAAATATTAACACAAACATTTGTATCTACTTGCACAAGTTACGCAACACTTTGTGCAGTGTGTGTGTGTATACTAAATTTACAAAATTAAAAAAAATAAAAACAACAAACAAACTAAGTAACTGTTGTGCTAAAGATCAAAAATCGAGTTAAAAATATTTGAGTATAGGTGTGTAGGTGTGTATGTATGTTAACACCAACGCAGTATGCAAAATAAATTTATTTTTCTTTTTAAAGAATTTAAGCAGCTTAAATTGAAATTTTTAAACGTTTTGTAATACAAGCACTCTGATTTAAAATTAACTAAGAAAATGAAATTTATTGCAATTAAAACACACAAATTTATTGCATTCATACATCGTTTAGTATTTGCATAAAGTAAAATAAGAGCTGTTATTTTAGAAAGTGGTGTAAGTAAATTAAAAAAAATGAGTCATCGGTAATTTTGGTAGGATGTACTCGTATATCTAAATCTTATTAAAATTGCAGATCGCTAATTTATTTTTAAAAAGTGGACTTATGCCACTTGCAAAAATAACAGCTCTTTTGCGTGTAACTTTCTTTAATTTATTGTTTTGTTAATTAAAGATAAAAGCCTAAACGTATATATGTATAAATACATACAGACATACATACGAGAGGCCAGAGATGTAAAGGAGTTGATTCCCTTTTTTCTTAAATGAATCTACTCACTGCTTGTGTTGTGTTTTCAATCATCAACATGTGCTAATAATATTGCTTGCAGTGTTTGCTTTCTCACAACTGCTTGCCTTTTGTTTACTCTCTTTTAAATATGCCGTTAGCAGTAACACATCAAAAATTATTACTGCTTTTTATTTTTATGCAAAGTATTCATAAAAGTTGAACACAGTAAAATATCAGTGCATTAATTTGTTTTAAATATGATTTCGCATTTTATTTAAGAAACAACATTGATTTTATCGTGATAAAATGAACTCCAAAATAATAAAAATATTGAAAATGGTGTTTTTCAATTTATAAAAAATGTACAAAACAAAAGAAAAATTTAAATTTTTTATATTTATAAAAATTTTGTTGTTATAAATATAAAAAAAAAATTCTAAAGATGAATAGCGAAATATAGCCAAAGAAAAATATAAATAAATATTTAACTTTTTTATATAAAAGACTGGGATTAAAATTTAAATAAAATAGTTATAATAAATATAAATATAATAAAAACATCATAATATATTGAATTTGAAGCATTTCCTTATATCTTCTCTTAACATCTGAAAAATGTCCGAAATCTGTTTAAAATATTTTTTCTGTAAGATAACACTATTATTATTCATAGTACATACAATCCAAAATATATTTACTTAAACAGCTTTGATAGGCTTTACTTAAAAAGCTTTAATATTATTAATTGATTCGCTGCTTTTGTTAATAGTAACTGCTTATAGAAAATGCAAGCATGACATGCGTTTTGTAACAAAATACTTGATATGGTGAATCCTGCTATGACACCATTCATTTAGTTAATGTTTAGTGACGATTCAATACACATTTTTTAAAAATAAAAAAAGGCATTTGAATCGCATTCATGTACATCTCTGATACATATATACCAATTATGCCCTGAAGGTAACTCATCAAACTTTCAATTCACCTTAAACTATTTCTCAACTATTGGGGTTGATATTTAGATTACTTTTACTGCAGCCAACTGCTTAATTTAGTATTATGATGATCTACACATTAGGCAGTAGTGGCCGAGTATGGATGATATTGCAACCAGTTTAAAGTTTTTGTAGCCTTGTAGTAATCAGTTAAATGTCCAGTATGTGTTAAATTGAATGGAGAAATTTATGTTCACATTAGTGGTGATTACTTCACCAAAAAAAATTTTTAAGTGAGTTGGAAGAGGAATTGATTTTAATTTAAATTATATTTATTTTTTAGTGAATGAAAAATTTTTTTATGTTTAAATGGACTGATTACTATATGAACGTTAGCTACTTCAACTAAAGTATTCAGTCACATGGACATCTATGTTTAACATGAACTTATACTAGGTAGGCGCATAGCTACAAAAACAACTTTTTCCCTATAAGACTGTCAAAAACAGTACACATACACATAGAGCCACAATCATAGTCAGACTGAAGTCGGTATCTTTTTAAAAATGATTTTAAGTTAATAGAATTATTATGAACAAAAGTCAGCTCTTAATGAAAGCCTACTTTTTTTGACTTTACACTAATGAATTTCGATGTATTTCCACTTTTCTTATAATATTTTTTTATTTTAAACTATTTTTTAATTTATTATTTTAATTTAAGGTAGAATTGCAAATTTCTTCACAAATAAATATAAAATTACAAATTTGGACACGCGAATTCTCTAATGCGAAATTATACAGGTATATGCATCCCAAAAAAGCGAATTTGTTTTTTACCGAACTGTCAAAATTGTTTAAGAATTTTTTTTAGTGTTTAATGTACTTCGTGATTGAGAAATCATATTTGGAGGTAAGTTAAAAATAATTAATTATAGATGAAAATCACTTTTGACTATTCATGTTAAAACAGCTGCGGGGCGAATTGCCTAATGCACACACCTGTATAATTTCACTATGGCGATTACCTACCATTAAGTCGCCTTAACAATATCACCGTATAAATTATCTGCATTTTGATTTGCTTTGTCATCGTAGTAGTTGCTTACAGATAAATGTGTCGATCACCAATATTGCTTGTAGACTACACTGTAAAGTTCTCGTAAACTATATTTCTGCAGTAAGAAGAGCTCTTGTATTTTCGTATGCAATTCAATTGGTTTTATTCTAATAAAATGTCTTATTGGCAGCTTAAAATTCTTAATTGAAACAGAAACTGTCAATTACTTGCAAGGCATCCAAATCGTGTAGTTTGTAAGATTTTCAACAACAAATATTACCTATAGCTACTTACTGGGGAAATAAGTTTTTAAAATTGTCTATATTTTAAGTTTCAACAATTTTTAACTTAAATGCTGACAAAATCTAAAACTGAACAAACGCTTCTTACGATACTTAAGCGCCTGTCGCCTATCATATGACATATCGCGCAAAACCTATTGTTTTCTTTTATTTCTAATCAACACCAACATTAGTTTCGGAGCATCCATGTATCCATGTTTGTGTGTATTTCCATGTTAGGCAATTATGAAAATATTTACAAAAAAAATATTCTGCGTACGTGTGTAACTGACTTGTGTATTGTTTGCTCTATAAAACTATTTATTTTTATAGATTTTATTTTAACAAAACACAGCAGCAGCAACATGTCAATTTAATTATTTGACCGCTTATTATTTTCTATAAAACATGGAACATGCATGCACAAACATGTCATGTAAAAGTGCGGGAATGTTCATGTGAACAGAGTAACAAACAAATATTTAAACAATTTTTATTAAACAAAAACTAAATAAAAAGAAAAAACAAACACAAAACTAAAATATATTTTGACCAGGATATGATGACTTTGGCCACAATCACCTTTATTTTATGGATAAATAGTTCAACTACTTTTGTGGTTTTGCTTCCATGTGGTGTTTGATTTTTGTTTTTTTTTTTTTTTTTTTTTTTGTTTTTTATAAATACAAGCACACATGTCTGTATTTGTGTGTGTATCTGTCACCATCCATCCATGCAACTGAAATCATATTATGTCAATTTAGACTTTTTTATGTGAGTCGAACACACTAATGTTTTATTATATCACTTTACTAACTAACTGTTGTTGTGTTCTTGTGTGTTGTTTTATGTTCATATACAACTCACACACACTCTCGTACACACATTTATTTATGCTTATGTGGGCTTCATCACACAAAAATTCTACAAGGTGCGAATGTGTGACATAATCCAGTTAAATTTTAGTTTGAAGGACGTTTATAATCCCAGGTTGACATTTATTGTTGAAAATGTTGAAAAAGAAAAAGATTTAAACTGACAAATCCAAGAAGAGAAAATTAAAATGTTTTATACAGGGTTTTCAATAAATAATTTAAAATTAAAAGCGAGACTTTATGAAATCTACAAATGTGTCTGTGCGTTGGTGTGTGATCAATTTCTATTTATATTTCATTTAGTATTATTTTTTATTATAAAATTGCAGTAGACTTGAAGTAGTTTTTGTGACAAATTATATATATTTTTTTTTTAATTTTGGAAAATTCCATGTCCCGACGTCAGTGTCTATTTAAAGGAAATGATGACAGCAATTGATTACAAGATTTTCAAATGAAACCAAGCAGAAGAAACATGTTTAACAAAATTTCAATGAACCCTTAGCCAAGCAATTTTTAATTTAGACATGATTAAGGAAACTATACTTTTGCATACACCCACACTCATACACACATTTCCACACACACACAAGTGAGCACATGCTTGTACATGAGTGTCATAAATCCTGTTTGTAAATGAAAACAATTAAAAAATTCAACCTTTTCCCTTAAACGAAAGCGTTTATACCCATTTTTATCAATTTGAAACCTACTGCCCAACAACCACTTATGAAATTCAATATCCCTGTGGAATTCATTTTTCCTTTTCCTTTTGTGCTTTTTGCTAAAATGAAATTTTCTTATTTGATGTGAGTTTCTAGTTGTAGTAGGTATTTTGCAATTGTTCATTTTGCTTTCAATCTACAGTGAAAAGCTTTTTATTTCTTTTCAATTCTACTAGTTCTGGCTTGCCTTTTTTTGTGTTCTGTAGCTGAAAGTGTTTTGCTCCTTTTTATTTATGAAATGGCCCCAAGTGTTAAATTTTTACACCCTGTATTAAACACAGTATCCCATTGTATTATACTCGTATTCGTACTCGTATTCACCCTCGCATTTTTACTTATGCGTGTATGGAAGAGTGTACTTGTACTTGTATTTGTATAAAAATGTTTGAAACAACAAAATGTTACTTTTGTTTAATTCAAACCAATATTGTGTTGTTCTTGTTGAAATTCTAACAACATTTTTTTTGTTGTGCTATTGTACCAATGAGTGTATGTATGTATGTATGTAAGATTGTGGCCTTTCTTCCTCCTTTTTTTTTTTTTTTTTTTTGTTTAGTGAAAACAATTAAAACAATTTTACATTCTTTCTTTGCTTGTGTTGTTGCTATTGCTGATTTTTTTTATATACAAAAATGCAATATCAAATGAAATCCTGTTAACTTTCCTCTCCTCTTTTTTATTATTTTTATTTCCGCTGCTGCAATTGTCTGAAAATCAAAGACTTTTTCCATTGTTAGCCAGTTGCTTAATGTTAAATGTAAAAATTAGTTTAATATGTGTGTGTGTGTCCGTGTTTATGTCTTTTTGTAATTGTTACTCGTATTATCTGTAGATACAAATGTATTCACTATTGTATGTAAATACATACAAACATATGTTTCATTTGTGTGTAAGTGTGTGATAGAGACAGAGAGAGAGCGTGTTGTGTGTTATACAAGTATAAATCGGTAGTAATCTATGTCTGTACGCGCTCAGTTCCTTAATGGACGCCTATTACAACCAGAAACGGAAGTAAAATGTAAAGCAACGTCAACAACACAAAATTAAATCACATTGTTTTTCTGTTTTGTTTTATTTTGTTGTTATTTTCCTTTTTTATTTTTGTAGTTCTTGCCATTCTTAAAGCTGTTAATTAGAACAACTCACGCAAACAAATGGTAGATTTTATGCTTCGTTTTACCTTTACACTTTCCCTCCATCAATACAGAATACACTCATTAATTTGAATCAGTTATACCCCAAAAAAATAAGATTTTACTGTGATGCAAATTTTGAATTTCCCAAAAAAAATCCTGAGAATGATTTCGAAACTAATAAATTTGGCATTATAAAGAGGATAATGTAAACCGATTTGGATTTGTTAGTTATATGAAAGCTTATGGCTCATGTATTTTGAACGTAAAATCTATTATGTGATGATTCAATTGCACTTAATGTTGACTATAAAACTAAAGCCAATATTAAGAACACTTGCCACTTGAATATGCTACGAGCAGCATATTACTTGATCCAAGCCAGTCTTCTTATTCTCTTTTTTGCAGCTGCCTTAAATAATTACTCGTACAAATTTATCTAATTTTATTTGGCGTTACAGATATTTTACCAGCAAATTTTTAAAGAGTGTAACAACACCACGCACTCAAACTTTTAAAATCTACAACTACGTGTGCTATACCACTTGAATATCAAACAAAAAAATATTGGAAGACGGCAAAATAAAATGTAAAACTTTTAAATGCTCCAAATATGCGCCTGATTTTCACACACAACTCCATAAATACAAAACAGCACTATTTTTTATGAAGTCATGTCGTCTTGTATGTTTCACTCACGTATCTACGATTTAAATGATAATGAGAATTTAATAAAATTTAATTAAATGAAAGCAACAACGTTAATTATAAACAAATAATTAAAATATATAAAATAAAACATTTTAAATGAACAATTGAAATACTTGTATGATACCTACTGGCCCAAAATACTTTAATTCTACCTTTTTTAAATAAAATTTCTATTAAATTTTGTAGAACTATGCTGATTATCTGGAAGTTTAGTCTAATTAAATTTTATAAAAATTAATAAAGTTCAATACTAAAAATTAGCATAGCTTGGGACCTTTTATATAATATACATATCGATCGCATTGAGTCTGTTCAAAAACAATTTCTTTTATTTTTTAATCAAAGATTGACAATGTTGAATGTATCATTTATCTAGACATATAAAAGAGTAACGTTATTGACTGACTGACTGACTTATCATCATCGCCCAGCCCCAACGGGTAAAGCTATGGGATTGAAATTCGGTGAGCATGTTTCTGTCCCAATGTGTACGACGAATAAGAAGGGGTTTTTGGAAATTCTAGCATTAAGGGGGTAAAAAAGGGTAAAATCGAAATTCTTATATATCCGGAACTACTACAGATAGGGCCAAAGTTCAAACTAGAAAATATTCTACTAAAAAATAAGTAGATGGATATTCGGTACTTTTCGATATTTGTACATTTGCGGAATAAAAAGGGTAAAAACCCTGGTACGTTTTTTTAACCCCATTTATCTTTCAAAGTAACAATCACAGCAACAAAAACTAAATTGTATTCTTCTCTTCCCCATAGCTGTTGCTTTCAGGGATTTTAGTGACTTCCGAACGAACCATAGAAAATTGGAAGATGAGATACATATCATTCTAAAGGGGAGGTCGTCTAAATTTTTAATCTATCACCAAAATACTCAGGAGTTACTTTAGACTATTTAAAAAACATTTTTTGAAATTTCTATATACCCCAGTACTGTTGTTCTCAAAGATTTTCGCAGTTTCCGTTTTGCATCATAAAATAAAAACTAAATATTAAAATACTTCCAGAAAGTTTAGAACCTAAAGATTAAATTACCTTATGACTTTGATAATTTTCATAGGCGAAATCGGGAATGGTACCTCGTCAAAGTAGGGAATGATAAAAATCCCTCAAAGCAACTGCACTGGGGTATATGGAAATTTGAAAAAAAAAATTTAAAATAGTTCAAAGTAACTTTTGAGTGTTTGGGCGGTAGACTACAAGCCTAGACGACCTCTCCTTTAAAATGATATGTGTTCCAGCCCGTAGTCTTTGTAAGAAGTCAACGTATTTACGCATATTTGTACCATGCACTTATATTTCTCCTAAACAGATTTATAAATTAATGACGTAATATTTAATGACGTAATAATTTATAAATGTGTCATAAATACAAAGAACATATATAGACATATTTAATGAAATAAGGGGTTACGTTAAAACATATTTAACCCGGCAGAATTATCTTCATTCACTTAAATAATATTAGCGACAGAATGGTACCTCGCTGACGAAGTAGTGAGTTATTATAAATGGTAGAGCTTAATATTATTAACAGAGACGTACAATGCGAGTTCCTTTTAAGACATTTATCATTCAATGTGCCATTCCGACCAACATGTCATTTTCAATTGTTTGCGAGTAGAACTTTTCGTACCAACTATACCAATATATTTTTATTTTTAAATCACTAATTGTTTTTAAAAAATTTTCAGTTTGTGTATTTTTAAAAATTCATATAAAAATCTGTAATTTAATATAGACTTATTATCCAATTTAATAAATAAATACATGTCTGCATGTATTTTTATTAGAATATGTAATAGTTTAATAAAAAATATATGGAAAGGATTTTTAAGTATTTTTAGTTTTCAATTAACAAAATATCCCTCCCACATTTTAACTAAAAAGCTCTCTCTTGCTGAATCTCTCGCATTTCATATTTAGCATATTATTATTTTATGTTTATTTAACTATACGAAAGTTAGTTATTTAATCAATGCTATTTGTGTAGATATGTATGCAAATGCTTATGTGATGAGAGAATATAATTGTCATAGTTTTGATTATTTTATAATACTATTAGTTATATCCACTTTATACTTACACACATCCTTACGGTCATTTATATATTATACATATATATAAATAACATTTATTCATGTGTATACGTATAAGAACGTATATACAGCCATACGCACACAAATAAATGCACTCGTACCTTGGAGATAAAGTATCCAGTAAAGTGCCCTCATCAAAATGTAAATTGCATAGCCTTACAAAAGCGAATAAGTTAAATTAAAAATTTGTATCCCGTTCTTATAAATCGCCTAAACTACAAGATAATTAAATATACTACTAATCCAGTTCTTTCATAAAAAGAAAAAATACTATTTGCCAATCATTTTGTGTAGAAGCACTTTTTATACAAAGCATTTCTTATTATTAACTTCTACCCGGGCGAAACTATATATCGCCCGGTCTTTTATCTATGAGTAAAAATTCTTAGACAAAGGAGAGATCGTGTATATAAAAATTCAAAGCAATCTTTTTTTTTAAATTCTGGATTTTGATTAGCTATTTTTATTTGAGACCGGTCTCACGTGGCCTAAAGGTTACGTGACCGATCCAAGACAATATGGTAACCATTTTTCAAATATAGAGTTTGAAGAAATTTTAAAAAATTCCGTTGAAAATTAAAATTTTACTTGTTAAATGATTAAATAATGACGGATTTAAAAGTAAGCCTAACATTTTATATTAATCGCTGATTATGTAGCTTTATATTTCTGACAGCATTTTTAAAATCGGTTGATTAGCTTTAAAGTTTATCCATTACAAACAAAAAAAAAACAAAATTTTCATCTTTATAATACTAGTAAAGATAACATTAAACAAATTAATTATTTATTATTTAGTGAGAGTTAAGAAAATCACATTCTTATTTAATATACAAACACGGTATCAGCTTTCGGAAATTATTTTTTTTTATGTTTTAGTTAAAGTCGCTTGACAGTTTGCGAGTAACATTTGAATAAAATATGTGTTGGTTTAATTTTCCAACTACTGAAACAAAGTAATATCAATGAGCATGTACTCGTACGTATAAGAAAAAATTATTTTTAACTTTTTGTTGATAAATAATATTTTTATCACGGATTTCTCAATTATCAAAAATATTATGAAATAAAATATTATTATTGCGTTGTTTTTATAACACAAGCGATCAATTCGTCTGGAAATTTTATATCAAAAATACTCAAAATATTGGGTGTTTTTCATACAAATTTTTTAGACGAGTTGATGTCTTGTGTTGTAAAAACAGCAACTATGTCTCTTATAATTTAAAGTATTTGAGTAACCATTAGTTAACATTATTAGAGATATTCCTGATGATTTTCTCAATAACAAAAATTTAAATCATTACATAGTATAAAGTAAAGTCGCTTTCCGCGTCTTTAAAACTAAACAACGGATTTTATTTCAGTTTTTTTAAAAGATAGAGTGATTCAAAAGGAAGATTTATATGTATAAACCTGGAAGGTTTAACGCCACAAATCCACTCGGCAGGTAGCGCTATAGTCGGTATCTGGCTTATTTGCCTACTACCTGTTTTTATCCGCTCTCGCACGGTTCTTTACTCTATGTGTACGATTTTTTAGTGTAAGAAGATCGAATATATAAAAATTTTAAGGCAAGACAACGTTTGCCGGGTCAACTAGTAAATAGACATTTTTAAATATCTATTCATTCTATCCCTATTAAAACAAAATATTTACATATATCAAAAATGTTAGGGCAAAAATTTTAGAGATAATTTCTATATTCAAATATAATTCAAAAATGTTAAATAAAATATGTTTTAAAAAAGCACTTTTTAATTTTAATAAAGTGATAATATTAACTAACGTCTATGGGTATGTATTTAAGGTTTAAAATTTTACTTTACAAATTGAAAAATACAGTACTGCCAATATAAATTGCACTTCGTGGCTATAAATTACAATATCTTGCCAAGCTGATAGGAAAGTTTTAATTTGGCAGCTCTCTTTAAAAATTAAAAGCAATCAGTGTAACCTAATCGGCTATTTAAGCGCATGTCAATAACACAAACTCGTGTGAACAAGCTGCAAAATCTTTTTTTCTTAATGATGTAGCCGAGTGAATCTCAATTAAAAAATTGTTCAAATAACTTTTTGAGATTTTTATTTATTGCATCGAATTCATTCATTGCAAATGTGTGTGACTTTTAAGAGTCTAAGCACCTAACTGTTTTGTGTTCAAGTAATTTTACAAAACAAGCCCAGCTGTTAAAGTTTTAACAGCTTATAACTTGGCATCACTCTAAATATTGATGAGAGAAAAATTATAGCTCCGCGATGCCATAGTGATAATTTGTCATTACTTTGGCGGTTTTCGAAACTAATAATTTTTCATCCAGCATTGCAAAAGTTTTTAAGCTAGAATAACAATTAAAAGATTAGTTTACATCTCTAAAGATTGAATATTGGCATTTTTTATTAATAATAACAGCTTTAGAGCATTAAAGCTGAAAAATATTACCAAAGTATTTGGACTGCGAAATGAAGTTATTTCTAAGCAGTTTCGAGTTGATCTGGATCAAACTCGTGTATATTTGTACATTTTTATTACTAATATCTTCATTGAATCTTTAACGATTTAAGATCGTTTATGAAATTACGCTATATTCTTTCATATTTTATCTGGCAACTATAGTTACGATATTAAGTAAACACACTCTCGGAATACTTTAGTATACTTTTTGCAACGCGCTTGGAAACACATGTTGTTAAAGGTGTTTTACGCTGTCTTTGAATAAAATTTAAATTTATAGTGTATATATATTTTAATACATATATATGTATAAGAAATTAGTAAATAAATTTAGTACAATAACAACCTTCTTTAAAGTTTGCGATGTGCATTTAAAAACAAAATACGATGAAGTTTAATGTTAATGATTAAAAATAATTAAAACAAAGTGAGTAAAAAAGAAATGACGATACAAAGTAAAGAATCTCATACGAAACGGAAAGTGAATGATTTATATTTACGACTGTCGTGTGATAGTTGAACGTACGTAATATGTCTGTATACTGTACGTACACTCTGTGTATAGGTGAATGTGTGTTGCGTATTTGTATCTTAAAGAAAAATAAAGCCGCTGCTTATGTCGGCGCTTCTGTTATGCGTAATAAAAACAAAACAAACAAAGAAAAAGAAATGTCTACCAACATTTGGATGTATACGACGAATGTTAGTAAGTATGCTCTCCTAAAAATTCAAAATAATACTAATTAAAATGAGAGAAATAAACGGTAAAAGTTGGGTGTTTACGAAGAAGAATACCAAACGTCTAAAAAGAGTATGAAAAGCAGAGAATTATGTGAGTGTGTTTTTTAGAAGGCCAGTCTACTAACTAGAGTAGATAGAGTTTAGTAGTGAGTTAATTTTGTGTTCATATGCAGTACTACCTACAAATTGTTTCGTATTAACCGGAAATAAATAAAAATAAATAATTTTTTTTTCTATAAAAATAAATAACTATTTCTATGAAAAAATGCCAATATTACTGAAAAAATAATAAAATGTGGAAACATAGAAGTGATTAAAATATGTAAAAATATAAAATAAAATATGGTTGAAAATATGAACCATAAAAAAGTAAAAAATGAAATGTTTATGTATACCTATCAAAATATATCAACTCTAAGTGAAAAATTAAAAATAAAAGTTTGATATTTTAATAAAAATGTTCAAAATTTAATCACGGGACGGACATTGACCAAGTGATAATATTTCTTTCAGTTGCCTAAATAAGAAAATATTATAATAAAACGGAAAATACTGTATACCAATATTTATATATGTATGTATATATGTGTATGTTTGTATGTTATTTTTATACGCATTCAAAAATATTAAAACGAAGCAAATAATATGTATGCTTGTGTATGTATGCTATGTGCATAACTATATACACACTTTAAAACATACATACTGTGTACACAATTGAATACATACAAATATACATACAATAATTATACACACATATGGATTTATGTAGATAAGTATGTATGTATGCGTAAGCAGTACAAATAACATAATACGCAGATGAAAATAAATATGTCAAGTGATTAATTAGTTATTTAAACGTCATTATGATACCTACATACCTAAAAGTTCCATTTGGAATAAAAATATTACAGAAAAAAGTGGTAGGTAGATAGAATGTATATACACCTAAAAGAAAAGTAGATGTAATAACGAATTATCATGATGAAATTCATTCTATTATAAGCAAAATAATAATAACAATAAAATAGTCTAATAATAACTAACTATAGCTAATAAAATACCATTTTTTTTAAATAAATTAATAGTCGTACTTAGTATGTATGTACATACGTACATATATAGTACTCAGTAATGTTGGTAGAAAAAAAGCAACATTAGTACTTTGTTTAGCTTCTAAAAAAATGTAGAGAAATATTTCATAGTAGCGTATTTTAAAGATATTTTGCTAGAAATTCCTTGAAATAAAAACAACAAATACTGCAATAATAACATCGACAGCACAAAAAAAACAACAACAAAATAAAAAATAAATATGTAACTAAGAAATAAAACTACAAAATACTACGCAGCAAATTATGCCATATTATTATTGTACAATGTACATTTTATACAGTCTTTTTATTCATTTTTTCTCTTCTCACTTGTGCTCACTCGATTTTATTAGTGCTGCCACGTTCTTTTTCAATTCTTTACATTTACTTTTCTAAAAAATATTAAATTGATTGATGTTAAAAAAATAATAAAACTTTTTCTCTGGAAGTTAATAATTAGAATTAAATCATTTTCTTAATTAGAATTAAGACATTTTTATTAGGACTTAATTGCATAAATTTAATAGATGCATAAATATACTTAAATATTTCGTTAAATAGGTAGATACATATGTTACTAATACACCAATTTACTTCTTATCACATTCAATTAATCTGGTAATCTCATTTAAAAAATAAAAAAGTGACTAGAGAGCGGCTTTTAAATATGTCCTCTCAAAATTTCTTCTATTTAGCGCGGATATACATAAATAAACTCAAAAGAAAAATTAAAGAAAACAAGAAAAATTCCAAAGCATTGTTTGCAATAACAACGTAATATACATACATATGTAGGTACTCGTATGTATTAAAAATTAATAATGAAAAAAAAAAACTATTACAAGAACATTAATTACAAACTATAGTTATACCTACTATAGTCTACTGCTACTCTCCATTCATATCTAAACTCGTGTTCTTAGATAGCTATGTGTGTCAGGAATGGAAAACTAAAATATGTAAATACATATAACTCTGTAGTAATCTAAATAGATATGTCGGACCCAACGCATTTATTTAAAACATTCATATATATTAGAGCACTGTACAAGCAAAGCTTGAATTGCTTGCAACCACATTTATTATAAAATATTACCTACCTTAATACATATGTACTTAAGTAGTGTGACTATCAATATGTTTTGCGCAGTTCCTTAGTAGCTATTGTAGGTAGTATACACATAAACAAAGTGGTGAAAGGCAATTAAATAAAAAACATAAACATGGTGGTATTTGAAAATGCATTCCAAAAATACCTACCTATGTATGTAGCTTAATATTATTTATAGATCAACGATATTTGGCTATTTTTAATTATTCCTATTTATACTTACATGTGTATGTATATACTTGAAAGTCCATACCTACCTACATACATACATGCATATGTACATACATACATACACGGGTACATGCTTTCTTATATTATTAAAAAAAAAGTAATGAAAAAAATTTTTGCTAAGAGATTTAGGCCAGGTCAAAGAAGGTATATTTATATCAAGTACACTCACTGCTACAATGCCTCTAAAAATAAAAAACAAGCATTTTGTTTATTCAAAAACATTCATAAAAGTCAAAAATAGCTGATTATACATAAAGAAGAGTGTGTAGGTCTATAGGTACAAGCACAAAAAGCTACAAAATTACAGAAATTGTGACATTTAAGAAACTAAAACACACAAAATGAATAATGAGCAATTTGACTCTACTTACCTATATAGGTATATTTCTGTAACTATATATACCTATAGGCAAGTTAATAGAAAACAGGATTCCACCTTCAGCAAGTTATTTCTCTGTTTACAAAATTCAGTTGTTTAGATACACGCCACATCTAGACCAAGAACATTAGAAAGAATTTTTGCTTTCAAATTAATACATAAGTCTAGTTATGATGTGCATCTATACAGCTGAATTTTGTAAACAGAAATAACTTGCTAAAGGCATAATCTGCTGCGTAGGTACATATATAGGTATTTATGTACATATATGCACATCAACAGTCTTTTTGTTTTTTTATGACTCTCCTTTTTTTATAATGGTAATTATAAATGTAGCAAGTAATTTCCTGATGAGCTTACTTGAGAAAATAAAAGAACTAGACCATGTCTATACATAGAGTTATAGTTTTTCACAAGTATTGAGTTAATATATTGCTTTTTTAGCACAAAGTGACAAATGTTATAGACCATGATGCACATGGTCTAGCAATGTTTCAAATTAGAAATTATGCAGATTTTCCATTATAAACTACTCGTACCATTACATAAATTAAAAAAAAAAACATAATTTTTGCCACTTATTTCTATGCGAAACCATTTATTTAGGCTTTGTTGCAAAAAAGGTAGTTGATAATGAAACATTAATTAGTGATTAAATAGGTACGTAAATTGTAGTAAAATTTTTTTAGAAACTGTAATGTATTTATGTGTATTTAGATAAATAAATTGATGTATATGTACACATACCTACATATTTAAAACAATTACAAATTGAGTTCAATGATATTAAAAATATCTCACTTCTACATACTATATACAGAAATAAGTTAATCTTACAGGTAACTACTTACTAGATTTAGACATTTTTAAAATGGGTATGTATGTATGTATAACCACTAACAGGGCTTTAAACTACCGCTCACTAATTGGCAAGTACATACATACATATGTATAAGATATGTACATATGTATGTATATAAAAGTGTATTTACAGTTGTATTGCTTTTTATGTTGTCATGTAAATGTATGAATTTATTTTAATTTTTTTTGAGTAGCGTGTGGAGAACAATAAAATAAACACGGCGACGTCGGCAACAGCAAAAACAACTAGATACATACCTATGTGTAATAATAAAAATAGCGACAAAATAATATAGGCGTAAATACATAAATAGATAAGCGACGGACAAATCTAATATACTGATGCGGAAACCCACAGTAAGGCGGCTGTTGTTATTAACACATTACTTTAAAAAAAAAACATGAAATTATGTAGCCACCTAAAATTTTTTTGAAAAATTGAAAGAAAATACCTACATATTTATTTATGAATGTATGCAAAAGGTGTTTTTTATAGACGTATAGAACTTTAAATTGCAATAAAACAACGATGGATTGATTATTCGATTGACATGAATTTTATTTATCCGAAAGATAATCTTGTGGCATTACATATTAAATATGATTTCTGGCATATGACCGCCACGGCTGGCTCGGATGTAGTCCAATCTGGACGTCCAATTTGCGATGACTTTTTCCAACATTTGTAGCCGTATATCGGCAATAACACGGCGAATGTTGTCTTCCAAATGGTCAAGCGTTTGTGGCTTATCCGCATAGACCAATGACTTTACATAGCCCCACAGAAAGTAGTCTAGCAGTGTTAAATCACAAGATCTTGGAGGCCAATTCACAGGTCCAAAACTTGAAAATAGGTGGTCAGCAAACGTGTCTTTCAATAAATCGATTGTGGCACGAGCTGTGTGACATGTTGCGCCGTCTTGTTGGAACCACAGCTCCTGGACATCATGGTTGTTCAATTCAGGAATGAAAAAGTTAGTAATCATGGCTCTATACCGATCACCATTGACTGTAACGTTCTGGCCATCATCGTTTTTGAAGCAATACGGACCAATGATTCCACCAGCCCATAAAGCGCACCAAACAGTCAGTTGGATGTAACGGTGTTTCGACATACACTTGAGGATTAGATTCACTCCAAATGCGGCAGTTTTGTGTGTTGACGTAGCCATTCAACCAGAAGTGCGCTTCATCGCTAAACAAAATTCGCTTATGAAAATCGGGAACAACGGCAATCTCGTTTTGGGCCCATTAGACGAATCTACGCCTTACTTGATGATCGTGAATATATTCATGATGAATTGCCAAGCCAAACTGAGAATAAATCGGTCGCCATCTTGAACAGTAATGCCAACTTAAAGTTCTATACGTCTATAAAAAACACCCTTTACATACGAGGAATGATAAAAAAATAACCGTTACTTTCAATTTTTTCATCAATAACTATCTTGTCCCGTTCAAAGTATTCCCCCTCAAATATAATACACTTATGCCAGCGTTCTTTCCAATTCTCGAAACACTTCTGAAACGCGCTTTTCGGTATCGCCAACAGCTCCTGTTTCGATTTTTCTTTTATCTCCTCAATCGTAGCAAAACGCTTTCCTTTTATCGGTGTCTTCAGTTTTGGGAAGAGGAAAAAGTCAGCAGGGGCCAAGTCCGGTGAATACGGTGGTTGAGGCATTATTACGGTTTTGTTTTTGGCCAAAAAATTACGAACAAGTGACGAGTTTCTTGGTCAAAATTCAGCAGTTTTTGAACAGTCTTCGCTGCCGCACGTTTCATGCCTAAAAGTGATTCGACGATTATCCAAAATCATTTTCTTCACTGCTTCAATGTTTTCATCGGTTATTGACGTGCTCGGGCGACCAAGACGAGCATCGTCATTGATATCTTCTCGGCCTTCCTTAAACCGTTTATACCACAATTAATTTCATTTTTTAATTTCATTTTTTAACTTAATACAGTTTCTTTGATCCATTTTTTGAAATAGTAAAAAATTTAAGAGCACACGAAAACACGACTAACCTTTTTATCTGTCAAAAACAAACTGACAATCCAAAATGGCTGATATTGTCAACATAAATAACAGACATGTGTACCAACATAAAAAAATGCGAAAATCGAACATACGTACCTCACGAAAATTGAAAATAACGGTTATTTTTTATCATACCTCGTATGTGTATATCTATAAGTACATGCATGAATATGAAAAAAGGAAAAACCTATTTATTAGGTACGTTCACAAGCTGTATCTGTAACACTACCACCATTTACGTATAACCAAATAAATAACAACAATATTATTGCAACTTGCAAAAACTCCAAGTAACAATATATGTACCTACATAACCCCTCCCCCCTCAACTGTGTGTATTAATTTTTCGTATGTTTGCAACATGTGCATACCCTTATCGGTATATACTGGGTATATAAAAACAAAAGTGAACCTATTGGTAAACAAAAATATCTACTTCGTTTGTTCGACTAAACACTGAGGAGAGAAAAGTAGACAGAAAACTTACCGTCCGCAGTGTGCCATAATTACATACGTTTACATACATACACGTATGCATAGGTAAAATAAAATGTACATACTCGTACATGAAAACGTGTTGTGTCTAAATGAGACGTTGTATAAAAAATTGCATGACGAACGCTCACAGAACACCAACAACCTTAACAATAATAAATTTGTTTACATGATTACATACAATTAAGTAGATATATATACAGACATGCATGTACCCTTAAGAAATAAATAAAAGTATTTAGGAAATTTAGCTTAGCTTCTATCACACTCAGACCAGTACTGAATTAAATAAATATACTTCGGTACCTAGTAAAAAATAAATAGAATTAACAGAAACAACAATAAAGCAATAATAATAATTATAATACCAAATATGGATCTACGAGGGTAATTTTAAATTTTTAACTAGATAATAATTTAGATACACATGAGTCTATGTATGTATTTTTAAAACATTAATTGATATTACCGGTTTTATGCATATCCATATGTATCTAAAGGATAATTAGTATGTAAATGAAACTTACTAGGTACCTATACCATAACCTTTTTCTGATGCTGATGCTATTTTTTACATAGATACTAATAAATATATGTTTATGTATGTAGGCAGATACATATTTACTTCTGCGTATAGGCATGTACTTACTACATATATATCTGAAAAGGTAATTTTCAAAAAACATCATATTTTGTAAATCTGTGTTAATATGGAAAAATCGCTTATATATTATTATGTAATTTTGAAAGACCCAAAAGCTTCTGAAGAAAAGTGAGGATTTACCACGTCGTGCTTAAGATTCGATTAAAGTGGACTGTATCTATTTATTAGCGGCGTGGAATTCCTCTAGTTCTTTTATAAAATTATTTTGATTCTAGCAAACTGTTGTTTTCACTGAGATTTCATTAATTATGGAATGCGCCATCTCTGAAGCACAATAATAAAGTTATTGAATTAACTTAGAGAGCAACATAATTTTCACTTACTTAAGGCGATTTTTCAATATTAGCACAGATCTAATGAAATAAAAATGAAAAAAAAAAAAAAAAATTGTAAGCCTCTCTTCTGAGAAAGAAAAATGTCTGTAGTTGCTTATAGGCTATTCAGACATACACGTTAATTGAGCAATTAAGAATTTTACGCAATAAAAACAACTAAAATTTAAAATAAGTACAAATTTGTGTCAACGGCCTTTATATACCAATACATACCTAAGTAAATATGTGTATGCAGACATACATTTACATAAACATAGAGATATATATTATATATATGTATCTACGCATGGATGTTCAAATAGATGTTTAGGGCACAAGCATAATTTAAAGGGCTCAAACACTTTATTATAAAATATTACACATTTTTGTAGTGATGTGTGGCTTTCAAGTATGCTTGTGTAGCCCTTTAATGCGTATATAATTAAAAAAAAAACAACATTAAGAATAACATAAACTAAAAGCAAAAATAAGAAAGAAAAAATGTGTGTAAAATACAAAAATACATTCGCTAACAATTTAATTGTTTATGAAATCAATGAACAAATAACTGTTCAAATTAATAACCTACAATTGAAATAAAACAAACGAAATTAAACTGATATAAGAAAGTTAAGAAAAAATATGTGACTTGAAGAAAAAAACAAAACAAAAAAGTTATGAAAAAATACTACTTGAATGAAATAATCAACTTTTTAAAGTGTGTGTTACTTCACAGAAAATCATAAACAACAACCAACAAAAGCCAAAGTAAAACATCACCGGCAACACATCACAACATTCTTAAAATATCCTTAAGGACCAAACTAAGTTAAATCTTTCATCATTAATTATAGAAAAAAGTAAGTAAAACGAATTTTTTCTGCTTGCAATTTTTTAAATTAAATTATAAATTTAAAAATTAAGCTGAACTTTGATCTTTTTCTTTTTTTTTCTAAAACCCTGTACGGTTGAAGTAAATAAATAAACTTTTTTGAAGGTTTAAATTAATTATTATACCTATTATTATAATTATGAATATTTACATACCTATGAATGGTCACAAATTCGTATATCCATAAGCCCACAACGAATAATTTTATTCAGTTACATTCTTTTTCAAGTACCTATATAGGTATTTACAAAATGTCTACCTTTTTCAAAACTATTAAAATAGTTTTTACGATCCGTGCCTGCTCAAGTAAGCTCAATATTTGTTTGCTTTTGGATATAACACACGGGAAGTTAGATGTAAACATAAGCCAACTTAATTGATTCTAAGATATTTAATAGGATCCAACAGGAAATATCCACATAAATCCATTTTTGTAGGTAAATGTGTATACAAAGCTATTGTCCCTATATAACGATTATTATATTCAGTTGGGTTAAAAATAATGATGCTAAATACTAGCCGTATTTTCGTTTACATACTTACATAAATATGTATGTGTTTATACCTGTAAATAGGTATGTACATACACAAGTAGTGGACACATAAATATCTGACCATATATGTATGTACGTAATAATATTCATAGGAATTAAACTATGTAAGTATTTTCACGTGGCACATACACATATACATATTTCCAAATATAAATATACATATATAGATAGGTATGTAGATATGTATTTGAAATGATATCTTTTACATGTACGCAGATAGGAAAGTAGGTACCGACATATAAAAGTAAGTAAGTAAGTTGGTATGAATCAATTTTGATTTATTTAAATAAATAGGAGATAGATTTTTCAATCGTTCATGTACATTCATGTGTACAAAAATGGCATGTGTGTATGCATGCATGCACATACATTCATATCTAAAAAAAAATGCGTCATAGATTACGCACGCACACAAAGTTAATTAAAGAAACAAAAAAAAATACTTTTTTCAATTTGTTTTCTTGTTTTTTCGTCAACACACTGAAAAAACGAATGAATGAGCGAACAAATAGAATACTCACATTAGTGTCAGTAGTATAACGGTGCTGCCAGGTAAATTTAAATTTTGTAAATAAAAATAAATTGGCGCATTTTGTTTTCAGTAATTAAAATGAAACAATGCATAGCTATTATAAGTATATCGTAAAAGAGGAAAAAGAAATCTTTTATAATAATTTCATTGTTTATATGCGGATAATGTACATTTTTTAAACTTTAAAACACGGTTTAAATTACTATTTACAAGACGAGAAGCGTTCTCTTCGAAAATCGCTAAAATTATGATAAATCTTTAAATCTGGTAAGGTTATGTTTATGTTTATATTGCGGCTGTAGTGTGCACCACTTTATCGTCTTCCACCTCACCACCTATGTGATTGTAAATGTTTTCAATTCTTGTAGTTTACTACTGTTTGTTTTTCTCGTACAGTCTTTAAGCATTCCTCTTCACATCGTTATTTGTTTTTTTCAAATGTTTGGTATTTTCTTTTGGCTACCATATTCGTTTTGAACCTCTCGTGAGCGTGCGTGCTTTTATGTTAGTGTGTGTGAGGCCGAACGAATATTTGAGTGTTTGAATTTGTAAAGAGAATATGATTTTCAAAAGACTAGTTTAGAAAATAAAAACAGCTGAAATCGTTGTGGGCAGCGGAGCACCGATGACATAAACGTCAACGTCTACGTCGACGCTTATGTAAATACTAAAATAGAGGGCAGAAATTTATAGGTAATTTTGTTTTGTTCTCTTCGTACCTCTCAAAGTTTTTAGTCACACTTACAATATAGCTATGTAATTTATTTAACAAATCAAAATAATTCTGATTTTTAAAATCTTCGATCCTGACATAGGTACACACATATGCAATGCACAAGTATATTTGAAAGGGCTTACACCCACTTGTGTGGCTTTCAAGTATGATTGCGCAGTGCTTTAGTATGAATGTCTACTCCACAAACAATTAGATATAATTCTCCCTATCCTTCTACTACAAGTTGAAATTCTAGTAGAAACATTTAAGTTAAATTTAATTTTTAAAATTGTTGATTCTTTTCTGACTATAATTTGGTTGGACATTCCATTCATACTGCCTGTCTTTTTTTTATGTCTGCTTTACTGTTCATTTGTCTGCAATGTTTGTTCGTATGCATTCATTTGATAATAGGCATCTAGGTACGATTATATGTAGATACGTATTGCATCTTGAAACATTATGAAAATACGGTAATCGTTGGCATTTATTTCTCTCACTTTATGTTTTTTTCTGTCATTCATTCATGTACACATATTCATACACATGTATGTATGTAACACTGCAGACATGTGTGTATTATGTATGAATTGACATATACAACATACAAAACTGTTACTCTCTCTACAATGGTGAATGACACTGTTACACATTTCGGATACCTAGTGTATTTGTTGACGGGTTTTCCATCACGACAAAACGACAAACAGTGTTTGTATGCTAGCGCAGCAAATATAAAACTCATATGTACATATCGCATCCACATCTGCCTACTATATCAGAACGTAGTGTATCACAGATACATGTGTATTAAACAGTTCATTCATAGCTTCGTTTGAAAAGTTTATAATGATGCATGATTGTATGTGCATTGTATTTTATTAAATTTTTATTATATTTACTACGATCCTACGTAAAAATATTTTTGATACATGCATCAGAGGTATTTCTATTATATATGTATGTACGTACATAAAAAATACTTACATATCTTTGAAGCTATGAGGACTGCCGGCGAAGTACCTATATATTCAATCCCTTGAGAAAAATATAATTTATTTTACTGTGAGTTTTAGGTTTTGTTGTTTCCGCCCTTAATTTATTCGTGTTTTTGTAAATTTTTTTTATTTTCATATAGTTATATATGTAGAAACGGGTGCAAGTATGTATGTATTTATGTATATTACATTTGACTTTAGTTCTCCTAAGACCAATAAACTCAAGTAAAGTGTTGCCATATTAATATATTTATTTGATCCCAATATAGGTAGGTACATGTAGAAGATTAGTAAGAACACCGAGAAACCGGAGTTGTATCTTTTGGGGTTAGAATTTTGAAAAACTCAGCGTTTTATTTGAGGTTTGTATGAAAGAGACAGATATAGAGTTTTGTTATTACGAATAAAAGAAAATGTGAAAAATGAAAATTTTTTTGTTTTAAAAAACATTGATTAAAAAGTTATTTCGCTAATGACAATGCACATGCTGGAAGTACATATACCTATGTACGTTTTTGATATACAGTAGACAAGTTAACGTAAAAGTGATAATAAACACCAATATCCATGTTTTAAAATTCATGTTTACGAAATGTAAATAATAACGGTGTAAATTTTTTAGAAATACCCGAGCAAAACAATATAAGAATTTGAGGTTTGTGCAAAAAAGACAGTAAGAAAATATATACTACTCGTATATCTGCACTCTGACACCTCTGGTTTCTCAGTGGTAAGACTTCAAAGAACTAAATAGAATCCAAAAAAGTTTCCTAGGAAATTCATAAAATTCGTATAATTTGTTTAATACACCTAAAAATAGGAAATACGGTGTACAAGGTTGATCGCAATAGGTACCCAGTAACCCATCTACAATACTAAAACACACCTCCAAAATATTTTTTTTGGCAGCACACCGTTAGAACGGTTTGGCTTTCTTAACCATGGAGTGCTATTGTTAGAAATTTAGGAGTATTCAAAAAAGTCAGTTTTCCGTAAGTCAAAATCTCCTTTCTTCAAGTGTCTGGATCATATTGCACAATTTAATGTCGGTGGCTAATTATTGTTTCAGAGTTAACCTTGCCGCACTAATTGTAGGACAGACGAAATGTGCGTATTCGCCCTCTTTAGTCTCATTATGAAACTTAACAATACAGTGTTTTGATAAGTCAAACCGATAAAAAAAAGTTGCGTATAAAATTGAGTGATGTAGTACCCTAACCACAGATTAGCCTATTCATACACTAACCTTTGGTGCTGGTTGCCCATCTGCATTGTAAAATCCTCATAATCTTTATTCGTACTTATTCTCTCGACATGCCATCATTGTAAATCAACCTACACTCTCTAGCAAAGACCAGGACCACACACAGCAATTTTAGTTGGACAATTCTTAATTTTGTAGGAGAGATAGGAACAAAGAATGGAAAGGGGTACAGACTTGATCGTACTCGGCAATTCCTTTCAGTTCTCTCTTCGTATCTTCTTAATATATAAAATTCGATTGTACGTCTGTTTGACATTGTACTCCTCCGAAACGACTGATCGATTTAATTGAATTTCTGTGTATGCCTTTGGGTTACGCCTTGGAAGGTTTAGTGTCACCAATCCGCCCTGCAGGTGGAGCTGCAGTCGGTATCTGGCTTATGTATCTACTACCTGTTTTAACCCGGTCTTGCACGATCCTTTACTCTATGAGTACGATTTCTTAGAGTAAGAAGATCGCATGTACAATTTTAGGCAAAACAATGTTTGCCGGGTCAGCTAGTTTTTTATAAAGATGTAAAAAAAGAAGACAGATAGCTTGAAGGCTGAATGAATGACTGAATAAGAATGCTAAAATTGCCGAAACAAAAAATTTGTGTGTGGAAAAAACGAAAATTTCAAAAGACAATTGAGAAAGAATTGCCCAACTAAATTTGCCGTGTGTGGTCCTGGTCCAACAGGTCTACTTGTATCATACTTGCTATGACAAGCGCCGTTTCGTATGATATTTTGCTGTAAGTACAGCTGTCACGACTGTACATATACATATTTCCAATTGAGGTACCGTCATATTTTATGAATGAATGTACTGGTCATTTTACTTGTACGTAAAATTTTAAAACAGATCAAGTGCTATTTCTAGTTCCCTCGTTAAGGACATTTTCATAAAACAGAAGATTAGTGTATATCCTTTTTTATTTTGGCTTGAACGGTAACTCTAAATTTTTTATTAAATGAGTTTCGTCCCGCGCATGCGTTTTCTGTTGTAATTCATTGTATTTTTAATTTTTTTAATACTTACCTATTGGACTAAAAAACAATATTATTTTGCCTTTTAAATTATTTCTTTTTTTTTTATCATCAATTTACGTCTTCCTTCACCTTTTTTGTACATATTTAGTTATTTCCATTGCTGTTTTACAGTTGGATGTTTGTTTTTGACTGCTCTGTTTTGGCTTTCTGATTTCATAATATTGTGTATGTATTAGTATATGTATGTATGTATGTTTGAATATGTTCATCCTCATGAGGCTATGTTGTGGTTGGATTCGTGTATTATTTTGGTTATTACGCTTTTGAATATTTTCGGGGTCAACGTCATTTTGAGGGTTGTTTCCACAGTATTTGTTGTTATTATTATTTTTATATTCTCTACGATTTAACATATCATCACAAGGCACACATCGCGACTGATGTTTGGGAATACATACGATATATAGTATGTAGTTGATACCGGTATCTTCTTTGCTGTCGTTGTACGTCGTTGTTTGTTTTGATATCTATAATACCTAGCTGTCTATCTACCTACACACATACATACAAACAAAGCGTTTACTATACAAACTTTAACAGATAGAATGTAGGCACATACATACATATATATGTATGTATATGAGCACCTAGATAATTACATACCTTCAAATAAAGAAAATGGGCATGAACGCAGCTTTACTTTTTGTAAATGATTTTCAAATCAAATTTGTTTTTCTCTAATCAAAGTTAGAGTTTAGAGTGATGCATCGCCATGTGTACTTATACCTATATATAGGTACCTTATGAAGTAGTAATAAAGCATAAATAAACCTATTTACATCAGAAATAAAAATAAATAGTGAATAGTACTTAAATTTGTATGTAGTTGTAGGCATTTAACTAAGTTTTCAAGCTTGATTTACATTTTGGTCTGAGTTACGGTACTTATTAGGACATATAAAAATATAAAACATATTCCTAGCTATACATATGTACATACATATCTACATACTACTATAAAATACATACAAATTCAAAAAATAATATTACCTATAGAGAAGAATATTTTGTTTTTCTTTTTCTTTGCAATTAATAAACTCTAAAACTACGAGCCGATTTTTAAAATTCTCTTACCAATATAAAGCTGAATTATCAGCAATGAACGCTGTAACATACGCTACGCCCTAGTACCTATATTGATATAATTAAAAGAAATGATAGGTGGTCTGTTTTAATTAGATGTCTCAGGAGAGGACCAAGTAGTACATACTTAGTTCTAAAGCCATTTCATGTTATTACTTGAGATTACGACTTGTTGTTGTTATTTAGGCATGATTTGTTTTGTATAACAATCCATGTTTGAGTATAGGGTCATTGTACCTAGGACATACAAAAAGGGAGGTCCAATTATAATACATAATGTTATTTATGAGTCACACAATAACGTCAAGTTTTTTGCTCAACTTAATTTGACAATTCTTTGTTTCAATGTTTGAGAGATATACAATTGGTCAGCATAATCGACCAACTGTATCTACAATTGGTAGAATTGTGCCCAAATTTCAATAAACCGGGTCTGTAGAAAATGTGAAAACACCTGTCTGTGCATGTTCACAGTGCAGCTTATGGGCTGGCAACATTATCGAGCCGTACTTATTTGAAAATGAGGTCGGCCAAGCAGTTACCGTGAATGGTGTTTGCTATACCGAGCTGATAACGGACTCTTGTAGCCAGAAATTGACGATATGAACTGGTTTCAACAGGATGGTGAAAACTTTTTGTTTTATTTACAATTCACATTGCGTTTTTATTTTACCACTATAGAAACATACATACATATGTATTTTTAGATGTATGTATGTAAATACAGTTTTCAAAACCTATTACAAAATTTTTTTTTTGAACCACAAATTTCTAAACCAATACGTAGGTAGTTATAAGAAGAATTAAAAAAAATTTTATTCTGTATCACACGCTCAGAAGTTATTGAAAAATACGAGTATTTATGTCAAATTTTACTTAAAAAATTGAACAATTTGAATTCTAATAATTTTTTCAAACCGTTTCCAACGTTAGTATAATGTGTGTATGTACGAGAATTGCGTTTGGAATCTTCTGATAGGTATACATACATACATATGTATGTACACATTTGTATTCTTTTTAAATTTGTGTTTGTTGGGTTGGACAAACAAGGTGGTAATTATTTTTAGTGAATTGTTGTATTAGTTTTTCTAAATGAAGTGGCTTAGTGCAAATATATATTTTTAAAATTATTTATTTTTATTTACATACATACATATGTATGTACATACATACATATTTATTTATTTTTTACTTTATTTTTTTCTAAAATTTGTGGCACGCTATTTATAACAAATTTAAAAGAAAAAATTTAAAAATAATCAGAAAAAGCAAACTGCAAATGTTTTTGTTTTTGTCTGCTTGTTTGAAAATAAATAAAGCAAATCAAATTGATCATGCTTTTAACATACAACTAAATAGGAACAACAAATATATAATACACATACGAACATAACCTGCAGGCAACTCAGCCAACTTTAATACACTATATTGACTAGATTAGTTCTGCAATTCCTGGGCAGTAGTAAATCTGGGCACTGGAAATGACTTTTAATTAAAATAAACTTAGTTGAGTTGAAATTTTTTATATGTACGTCATTAGGGGCATAAAGTTATTTACTTAGCAGTTACACAAAGTAAACCTTAAAAGAATAATATACCTATGTAGGTGTCAATTGGCATGTGAACAAAAATTTTTTAAAACGAATTATTGGTGGAATAGTGATTATTTACTTATTTACTTGATGCTAAAATGTCCTGGAGGTAGAACAGACTTGCCCACTACAAATATCCATATGTATGTGTGTGAAGTTAAATACATTTTTTTTAAATATCGCATGCGATAAAAAAATTGCATACATATTCTTCACATATATACTGAAGAGATGAAGCCATTCTGGCCAAACCATTCTATCTTAAGAAATGGGACCTAATGTAAACAACCACAATGGATAGTGCTATCATCCTGGGAATACAGTTTCTTCAAATTGTATTTGTAAAATTTTTTTAGAAAACGTTAAAAATTTCACTCAGTACAAAAATAGCGTATATGAAGGCTACTGTGGTCAAACCCTTATATCTTAAGGCATGGGACCTAATGGGACACATATCATTTTTAAGAGGAGGCTGTCTAGATTTGTAATCTACATCCCAAATACTCAGAAATTTTCTTTGGAATATTATTACATTTTTTTTAAATTTCCTCATACCCATGAACACATGTTACTTATTGCATGTTCCCAGCAAACACATGATTTCTGTATTTTGCTTTAAATTTTTGTTTACGCACACATTAAATATCTGTTGGTACAACAAATTATTTGAAAATATTTGTAGTACAGCAGTTATTTGGGATAGAGAAAAAAATAAATTCCTCACTCTGCAAAATTATTAATATGTATGTGTATAGGTTGAGTTAGTATGCAAAAACAAAACAAAACCATACTAAAGGGTGTTTTTTATTGACGTATAGAACTTTAAGTTGGCATTACTGTTCAAGATGGCGACCGATTTAACAGCTGTCAAGTGATTTATTCTCAGTTTGGTTTGGCAATTCATCATGAATGGACTCACGCCTGAACAACGCTTGCAAATAGTGCAATTTTATTTCGAAAATAATGGTTCTGTGCGGAATACGTATCGCGCACTACGTCCATTTTATCGTCGACAAAATCGTCCATCAGAGCAGTTAATTCGATTAACCATGGAACGTTACGGTGATCTTTATACAGCCATGATTACTAACTTTTTCATTCCTGAATTGAACAACCATGATGTCCAGAAGCTGTGGTTCCAACGAGACGGCGCAACATGTCACACAGCTCGTGCCACAATCAATTTATTGAAAGACACGTTTGATGACCGCCTAATTTCACGTTTTGGACCTGTGAATTGGCCTCCAAGATCTTATGATTTAACACCGCTAGACTACTTTCTGTGGGGTTATGTAAAGCCATTGGTCCATGCGGATAAGCCACAAACGCTTGACCATTTGGAAGACAACATTCGCCGTGTTATTGCCGATATACGGCTACAAATGTTGGAAAAAGTCATCGCAAATTGGACGTCCAGATTGGACTACATCCGAGCCAGCCGTAGCGGTCATATGTCAGAAATCATATTTAAAATGTAATGCCACTAGATTATCTTTCGGATAAATAAAATTCATGTCAATCGAATAATCCATCGTTGTTTTATTGCAATTTACAGTTCTATACGTCTATAAAAAACACCCTTTATATATGTTATTTTCTCTCTCTCTCTCTCTCTCTCTCTTATAACAGTAGTAACAAATATTTATTTGGTATATTTGTTTTGTATTCTCGTGCACGTCTTTAGTACATACATACCTAAAGAAATATTAAAATATTATTCTTATCTTCAAAAAATACAGAATTTAAATTGATTTACGATTTGATTTAAGTGCATACACATATATGTATACACATAACTACATACTCGTATGTCATAGTTTGTATGCACATGTGTATAAAAATTTATATGAGTAGAATGTAGAATGTGCTTGTAGCCAAAGTCTTGTTAAAAGTTCATTCACAATTAAGTAAATTTTAGTCAGTGTACTCGTATGTATCAATCAATGAATTTGCATGATTTATTTATAATTTAATCAACTAGTATTCGTCACATACCAAACTTATACAATTTCAATTCATTCCATTCATATTTGAATAACACGTACCTACTTTTCTTAAGTTTGTATTCGTTAATAAATTGTAAATGTAAACAAACAGTGAATACAAGTACATGTGTGTATCTAAATTCAAATACCATGGCCCATAATCATAGTCAGAAAAAAAGTATACTTTAAGAGTACTTAAGTATATTTTTCTTTAATATGTACTTTAGGTCTACTATAGGAGACTTAAAAAGAACCGACTTTATTGTTTGACTATGATTATGGGCCCATATATCTATAGTTTTGTATTTTATGGATATTTAGAAATTTTTTTAATTCTGTTATGATATTGGGGTACAGAAGCCTATCGTTAATACGAATAATTGATTGAAAATATGAAAATAAGTAAAGATTAGCAACAAATAGATACATTATGTAAATGACTGAATTAATATTTTTTTAAAATACATATATATATATATATATATCTATAATGGTCAGCTAAAATCTATATATTTCATGGTATACATATGTAAATATGTATGTAGAAGTGTTTTCTTTAACTTTTTCAAAAAATATAATTTATATATTTTATTTTAATACTTTATTTAAAGAAAATTGTGTTAAATGAACGTATGAACGTCATTTTATATCTCTATTTTTTAGGATTAAATTATTATTTTTTGTTTAAATAAAAAATAAAATGCATATAATATGACTACCATCGAAGATAACTTAAGTAAAGAAAAAAGCAAATTGCAAGCTCTTAGTGATGTAATGGCAAAGAAGCGGAAATTATATTTATTTAAAAGAGTTAAAAGATTAACAGATGACGACATAAACGAAGACAGCAACACTTTAATATCTAATTTCAACGCGCCGAAACAAAATCTTTGTAATACAGCGAATTACGATATACGTACATCAGATACAAGTACATCACAATCATTAATTAATAAATCAAATTCAAATTCTCTATCAAATGGTTCATTACGAAATAAAACCTGCTTTAATTCGGTGGAACCAGCTATAGATATTAAAAAAAATTTTGAGAAACGATACGATTATGAATATAATCCAGAATTACGCATTTGTAGTAAAATTAATCGACTTAGTGAGTCAAATGGAAATACATCACCCAAATTATACAGCGATTGCTCATGTAATACAAACTGCCACAGTAGTTGTAGACTATCATACCACCATAATATCGTTCTCAAATATAAGGCTGCACACAAAGCTGTAGTGGGCCATAACAAAAATAATAATATTTATATTAATAATAATAATAACGATAACAATGCCAATACCAATAACGATATCGATATCGATAACAATAGCAACAATCAAGAGATTTATATGCGAAATTCCTATTATACGTTAAGAAACCTTAAGGAGCTAAATTCAAAAAATCAAAAGGAAACATCCTGCGTCTCAACAGTAAATATTTCATCACAGTGCACAATGTCGACAGTTATGTTAGGAATTGAACTTGAACATGCTGATCAAAAATCAATTAATTTTTCCAGTTTTATTGATACTTGCAACAAACAATTTCCAGTCAACAAATGTAATAGGCTATTTACAACTAGCAATGTTTATAAAATGAGATTCATATTGCAATTTTATAACATTGTCATGATATTAAAAACTTTATTAGCTTTAGCTAATAAAATGCCGCTGTCTTTATTATGCCTTTATCCCTCGCCTTCAGCTTTACCTTCACCTTTTTATGATAACAATATACAAATTACTAAGCGCCCAAAAAATCTCCAACATCTGCAACCAAAACAAAGACTGAAACATTTTACAGATGAACAATATTGTCGTTGGCATAAACAAAAGTCATCACTACACACAACAAATGTATCATTCACCAAAATGTTGCTAATAGGTTTATCGTTCCTTTCAATATTTTTGCCACTGTCGCAAGCATTATCTTTAGATTTTGAAGAAACACTGAAATCTTCATTAACCGCCCTAGAAAGATCCCCTAGAGATGTTGGTACAGATAAAGATTTGGCAATGAAACAGTCATCGCCACAAGAACAAGTGCGTCTGGCACGTCCAGAATATGGTGAGTTTATAATACACAGAATTGTTTTTAATAAAATCGTTTACTTACATATGTACATATACACAAAATACAATAATGAAATGTGTAAAATCTAGATTACTAATCACAGACGATAAGTCTCTAACATAATTTATATGTATATCTGTGTTAATAAGGAAAAATCGCAGTAAAAATGGACTTGTTGCAAATAATTAAAACACTTGTACTTTGTTATTCTGGTTTAGAGATGGTGGGGCGATATATTCCACAATTAACGAGATGCCAATGAAAGCAATACCCTTTGTTAGACTCGAAATTATTTTATAATAAAAATTTTTGGCTTCTAAAGTTGTCTAGAGTATTCCTCCAAAATGACTTAAAAATATATAAGCGATTTTTCCATATTGAAATAGATATTATGCATACATTATATATTTAAAATATACATAGGTAAGAAATGGTTAATTAATTTTAATAAATATTTTTATTAAATACAAGTACTACAGCATATAAAAATATTTCCTTGAATTTTTTAATTTTACCTAAAATACACATAATGGCCCATAAACATAGTCACAAAAAAGTAGGCTTTTATTAAGAGCTGACATTTGCTCATAAGAATTATATGAATTTAAAGTCATTTTTAAAAAGATACAGACTTTAGAGTGACTATGATTATGGCCCAATATATTTGTATTATAAAATATTTTTATTAATTTTATTATTGCATGTAAACATTTTTGCAGTTTGTAAATCTCTCGATATTAGAAATACGGTATCACAATTTCGGCAACTGGAAAACTGTACAGTTATTGAAGGATTCTTGCTAGTAACTCTTTTAAATGCCAATTCGCTTGAGGACTACAACGAAACCTTTCCACTGTTAACGGAAATTACAGATTATCTAATTGTTTATCAAGTTCATTATTTACAATCGATTGGACGAATTTTTCCTAACTTAAGCGTCATAAGAGGAAGAGACTTATTTGAAGGTTATGCCTTGATTGTATTTTCAAATTCACATCTCGAGGAAATTGGCCTCACCAAGCTGACAACAATATCTAAAGGTGGTATAAGAATCGAAAAGAATGTTATGTTGTGTTTTGTAAAGTCGATTGATTGGACACAAATTGTATCGAATACTACAGATATAGTTATTGAGGTAAATATTTTTTGTAAAAGTTTTAGTCATGAATATCATACGAGTAATAAAAAAATTTGTATATTTTTTAGGATAACCGTGATACCATTGAATGCCCAGCCTGCCCAGGAGACCAATGGGGTACTAGTGATTCCAGTGCTGGACAAAATGAACTTGTTTGCAAGGAACGTCACGGTCGTCATCATTGTTGGAACAGTAAATCTTGTCAAAAATGTAATTATTACTAAGACCTAATTAAAATTTAAATGTTTGTATGTTCTGTATAACAACAAAAAGAATTCTTCATCAAAACAATTTATGATTGCAGTGATCAAGTTATGTATGTGCATCCCACCTTATTGTTTGGGCAGAATTTTTGTTTTTCTCAAATTATTCTAATTTCAACTTTTTCACTTTTTAAGAGTTTCTTCCGAAATGTAATTGGCCAATAATTTCAAAAATACAAAAATACAATTTTTAAATATTATTTTCTTAATTGGAATGATTCCTCAAGAAGATGATGTTTCACAAGTATCGTAAAAAAAAAAAAAAAAAAAAAAAAAAAAAAAAAAAAACGGTATTATTATCGATAACAATACATAATTCCAATATTAAAACGGCATCTGTTGGCAATAGTTTTTTTTATTTAGAAAAAAAATTTCATTTAATTAATATTTTCTTGATAACTTTATTAATTATAGTTTAGTCAATATTATTATGCTTTATAGAATACTAGCATTTAACTCGCTACTTCGTCAGCGCAGTACCATACTGTCGCTAATATAATTTAAGTGAGTGAAGATAAATCTGCTGAGCTGAATATGTTTTAACGCAACCCGTTACGTTTTTTAGTATTTGTAAATATCTTTAGTATTTATGGCATATTTATAAATATGTTTAGGAGAAATATAAGTGCATGGGTACCAATATGCATAAATACGTTGACTTCTAAAGAAGATTACGGGATGGAACACATATCATTCTAGACTTGTAATCAACTGCCAAAAAACTCAGAATTTACTTTGGATTATTTTAAAATTTTTTTTTGAAATTTCCATATACCAAAGTACAGTTGCTTTGAGGGATTTTAGTGACTTAGGAATGGCAGACATATTATATTAAAGGAGAGACTATCTAGATTTGTAATCTGGCGTCCAAATATTCAGAAGTTATTTTGAACTATTTAAAAAAATTTTAATTTCCATATACCCCACTACTGTTGCTCTCAAGGATTTTGGCAGTTTCTGTTTTGCATCATAAAATAAAAACTACGAAATTTTCCGAAAATATTAAAACACTTCCATAAAGTTTATAACCTTCAAATTAAAATACTTTTTGATTTTGGTAATTTTCCTTGGCAAAATCGGGTATGGTACCTCGTCAAAGTAGGGAATGATAAAAATCCATCAGAGCAACTGCACTGGGGTATATGGAAATTAAAAAAAAAAATTTTTAAATCTAGACGATCTCTCTTTAGAATGATATGTGTTCTATATCATAATTTTCTATGGTTCGTCCGACAGTCACTAAAATCGCTGAAAGAAATTTAAAAAAAAATTAAAAATATTCCAAAGTAACTTCTGAGTATTTGTGCGGTAGATACAATTTAGTTTTTGTTGCTGTGATTGCTAGTTTGAAAGATAAATGGGGTTAAAATAATTACCCCCTTAATATTTGATTTTCTAAAAATCCCTTCTTATTCGTCCTACATATTTGGAGAGGAACCTGCTCACCGAACTTCAAGCCCGTAACTTGGGCTGGGCGATGATGATAAGTCAGTCAGTCAGTAACGTTATTCTTTTATATGTATAGATTTTATAAAATTTAAATTTATTTCTTCAATATTAACTGACAAATCAAATAGGCAATTTTGATTTTATTTTTACACTTTTTCATTTTTATGAATTGTATTGTGCAGCTACTTTTATGTGTAATACATATAAAAAAAGTTTTTATATGTGAATTAAATTTCGTTCTACTTAACAGTTAAATAAATCTATATCTATACATACATACACATGCACATGCACACATACTTATTTTTATAAATAATTCTTTAGTTTGTCCCAAGAGATGTCGAAACAATTGTATTGATGAAAATACATGTTGCAACGAAGCTTGTCTTGGAGGCTGTTCGTCAAACAACTTGAATGAATGTATTAGCTGTAGAAATTTTTCTATATATAATACAACATGCATTGACAAATGTCCAGATAATTACTATAAGGTAAGAATACAAAAAATATATATGTATATATATTTTTTTTAACTTATGCTGAAGGTAATAAAATGATTTTACAAATTATAGTTCTTGGAACGTCGCTGTGTGACAGCAGAGACTTGTAGTATTATTGGTTCAATATATGAGCATAACCAACAAGAGGATTTAGTTGCGATTCACGGAAGTTGTTCAACGGCTTGTCCTGAAGGCTATACGAAAGTTAATAAAACGTGTGTAGATTGTCGTAACGAATGCACAAAAAAGTGTGAAGGTGGCTTTATCGAAAGTGGAGCAAGAGCTAAAGATTTTCATGGTTGTACACACATCGTTACAAATCCTCTAATAATAAAAGTGAAAAGAGGTGGTGGTAAGTAAAGTTAAAATTATTTCATAGACATTTCACTTATCCTATTTCATAACGTTTAAGATCATTTGATGAAAGATTTAGCACACGGTTTATCATCAGTAACAACAATCGAAACTTCTTTAAAAGTGCATGGTACTTTTGGTGTTTTTGACTTGAAATTTTTCAAAAATCTCCAAAAAATTGAAGGTCGAAATTTGATTGATTCTAAGTAAGTATCTACGAACGTACATATGTATGCATGTAGGTATATAAAAATATAGTGTCTTATATATTGTATTACACATATGTATTCATCTAGTACACATATTTGTGACAAACATGGAAAAAAAATTGAACACTTGAGCTTTCAAACCCAGAATAATTAATTTTTTTAAGCGACATTAATATTTAGTATCAATTAAAAAAAAAAAATTTTTTTTAATTCTTAAACGTTGCTTCTCCAAAAAGCATAACAAAACATAACAAGTTTTCCTTATTGTCACAGATATAGGTACATACATACATAGATAATAATTGTAATATCAAAATAAATTTATTATAAAATGCAGTAAAATACTACGTATAAAAAAAGTACATTCATGTATGATTATTTTATAGATATGCCTTTTACGTAATCGAAAATGCAGATATTGAAAAGATTTGGAATCCTAACCAAACTGTACAAATTCTTAAAGGAACCGTATACTTTCATTTTAATGCTAAACTATGTATGTCAGAGATCAACTCTTTATTGCCAATGCTAAATCAGTCAAATTTTGATACGAATGATGTATCAGAAGATTCAAATGGATCCAAGGGTTCATGTGAGTATATAATCGTCTTTATTTTATTTTACTTTTTATTTTATTTTATTTTGGTTGGGTTTGTTATGAAGCAACAAGCTAACAATATTGTATTCCCCGAACTATTTAAGGTAATACTTCGTTACTTGTTAATGTAACTTTTACGGGTTCATTTGTGGCCATTGTTGCAATTGAAAATCCAATGGTTTACGAAGATGAGCGAACTTTTATTGGATATCAATATTTATACACTGAAGATCCATTTGGTAATGCAACTATACACACTGTTCGACCATGTGAAGACACGTAAGTATTTTGTGTTCTTTTTTTACTACTGCTTCAATTGGTGTTACATATCTATTATATACCTACTTTATTCGTTCACACTAATAGGTGGAAAATAAGTGAACCTACCAAAAACACAGTGTATATATTTTCAAACCTCAACCCGTATACTAGATACGCATTCTATGTTAAGACATTAACAATTTCATCTGAGCGTCGCAATGCTCAAAGTAAAATACTACATTTTAAAACGAAATCCGATCAACCGAATAGAGTTAATAACTTGCACGCTTACTCAAACTCTAGTTATAATATTGTTATGAATTGGCTACCACCTTCTGCGGCAAATGGCAAATTGGTTAAGTACAAAGTGCGAGCAGTGTACGACAAAAGAATTCAAAGAATAGAATCTCGAAACTATTGCAAAGATCGTAAGTTTTTTAAGTTTTTTTTTACACATTCACTCAAAATAATGTAATCAAAACTTGTTTTAGCATTAAAGGAAGTCAGTAAACCAGAAATTCCAATTACTCCAATTACTGAAAAACCAACAATTCCCAAAGATTGTAACTGTAAAAAAACAAGTGCTCACACATACGATGATGAGGAATATGATGCAAGTCTTCTTGCAAGTATTGAATTAGAAAATACATTACAAAATTTTGTTTATGTAAAGTAAGTTGAAATCAAAAAGTATTTATAAATATATGAGTAACTGTTATGTATTCCAAATGAAGTAAAAAAAAAATGTGTTTGGAATTACATACACATGTTTTCATTTTATAGGGATAAAGCTTAGTTTTTATAATTCCTATCCAAAATATTACAAAAAAGAAAAGAAATATAATATTTCCAAATAAAATATTTGGTTTCGAAACACAGAATAGTACCGATTATCTCCCGACTGCCAATTGTTCAAAATGTGTATAAATTTTTATGTATTTTATAGAAAAGAGAATAAAAACAAGTCTAATAGTACAAACGTGAACTCAAATAACTTGCTAGATCAAAACGGTAACAGAACTCGTCGATCTATTGAGGGTGATCCTTCTGATAGTTTCCTTTTACGTCATATACGAGATATCCCGACTAAGGAGAATTTAATGTACGATGTAACTACAGCCACTTCAACTACAACAACGTCTGATCCACAAACCGATAACAATCTATCGTTCAGTGAAACTCGTATGGACGCTGAGGGTGAACACTACGTAGTGGTTGTTGATTCAATAAATGCAACGACGACTGAATACGTTTTCACAAAATTAAAGCATTTTTCGTGGTACATATTGGGTGTTGAAGCTTGTAGGGAAAAGGATTCTATAAATGATACTTCACCACTTTGTAGTATAGAAGTAAAAACTTATGTGCGCACGTTGAAGCTCGGTAAATATAATACGTTTTGTAATCATTTATATGATTTTTAAATAAATTCTGATGTTTTTTCTTTGATTTTATATACTATAAAAATGCAGAAAGTGTTGACAGAGTGGAAGAATTTAGCGCTGCTCGGGAAACTACGAATTCATCGAGAAGCAATATTCGTCTATTTTGGAAACAGCCAAAACGACCGAATGGAGCTGTTGTATCCTACACGATACTATATTTACTGCAGGCGCCAGATGCGGTCGAAGAAAAAAAATGCATAACAGAGGCGGATTATATAGAATTAGAATACCAACAGTATGGATATCTACTCACCAATCTTAATCCTGGTAATTACTCAATAAGAATAAGTACAAACACTCTGGCAGGCGAGGGACAATACTCTAAAACCATTTTTGTTGACATACCGGTAAGTATTCGTATCTGGTACTATCATTTTTAATAGACATACATAAAGAAAAACAAAACACTGTGTATATATGTACTCGTATGTATATAGATAAATTACATATGTTGTTTCTGATTTATTACATTTTAGCGCGTCGATATGTCGCTAAAAGCAATTATAATAACATTTTCCGTGCTTGGAGTGGTATTAATAGGATTTTTTACATATATATTTTATATATGCCGAAAACGATTTTCCCCGCCACCTTCCGACTTGAAAATGTTTCCAACTGTGAATCCGCACTATATTAGTCTGCAGTATATACCTGATGAGTGGGAACTTAATCGTGAAACTGTTCTACTAACACATGCCTTAGGACAAGGTTCCTTTGGCATGGTTTATGAGGGCTTCATAAGAGACAGTGTAAAGTGTGCTATTAAAACTGTTAATGAGAATGCCACCGATAGGGAACGCATGAATTTTTTGAATGAGGCCTGTGTTATGAAGCAGTTTAATACATATCATGTTGTTCGATTATTGGGCGTGTGTTCCATAGGCCAACCAGCTTTAGTCGTAATGGAACTTATGAAAAATGGTGATTTAAAATCTTATCTTCGAGCTCACCGTCCATATGAAGCAGATGAGAGGAGGGGTATGCCATCAGAATCAATTGGAATAGATCGCCAACCTCCTGACCTAAGTAGGATTTATCAAATGGCGATTGAAATCGCTGATGGGATGGCCTATTTGGCAGCCAAAAAGTTTGTACATCGTGATTTAGCAGCACGGAACTGTATGGTAGCAGAGGATTTAACTGTTAAAATAGGAGATTTCGGCATGACTAGAGATATATATGAAAACGATTATTATAGAAAAGGTACAAAAGGCTTACTTCCAGTCCGATGGATGTCTCCTGAGAGTTTGAGGGACGGTATTTATTCCACTGCTAGTGATGCTTTCAGCTATGGTGTTGTTCTTTGGGAAATGGCGACATTTGCATCACAACCTTACCAGGCATGTATTTAATATTCATTTACATTTTGCCACGTAGTCTCATAAATTCTGCAGGATATATGTATGTAATATTTTTTAGTTTGTGTTCATATTTATATGTGAACGTACATACATCCATATGTAATGAATGTAAAGTGCAGCCACACAAACGAATAATTTTTTTAAATATATTTTTATCGCATTTTAAGGGATTATCAAATGATCAAGTTTTGAGATATGTTGTGGATGGTGGTGTAATGGAACGTCCAGAAAATTGTCCAGACCGATTGTATTTCTTAATGCAAAAATGTTGGCACCACAGACCTTCGGCCAGACCAACATTTATGGAAATTATCGGGTATCTAGTCAATTTCTCCGAACCTCATTTTCGGGAAGTATCGTTTTATCACTCAAAAGATGGTCAAGCAATCTTAGAAAAGGAAATTGCAGGTACGATTTAAACATACCTAAGTAAAATCTATGTATCCAAAATATTGTAAAATTCGTGTCGTTAGAACGAAGTCACAGTTCAGGGGACGTATTTAATAATCGTGATGATGTCGTAGAAGATGTAAGAACTCCACTCCGCTCTGAAGAATACAGTGGATATAATTTAAACGCAGACAATAATTTATCAGTAGAACATCCCGGCGATCCATCCATGGTAATAGACGACGAAGAACCGCACCAACCACAACAAGTTTATAGGTATGTTATTATCAATTAAGTCAGACGTCGCACCTGATCAACAAGGGCACATAATCATAAAGTATAGTAGAAAAAACCCGTATTTTGTTAATATTACAAGCCCTGTTCTTTAATAAGTGTAAGCCAATGCTTTGTTGGAGAGTTTTCCATTTCAATCGAATATTTTATAGTACACCTTTTTATTTAACCCTTAAATACATAACTTTTTTTTTTTTTTTTTTTTTTTTTTTTTTTTTTTTTTTTTTTTTTTTTTTTTTTTTAAATAAATAAATAAATATTTTTTAAGCTTTTAGGTCTGTTTATATATTTTAATTATTATTAAATTAATTTCCAATATTTCGACACGCCTTCGTATGTCTTTCTCAAGGAAAATAATTTTATAATGAAATGAAAAATTTTTTTGATATGTAAATAAAAATTATGATACTAAAAACTTTTTTCAAATTTTTTAAAAAAACATATACAAAAACAATAACAACAATTTTATACAAAACACAATTTAACAAAAAACAATATACATTATCTATATATATTATATTCTATCTCTTTTCTATATCTATAATTTTGTGCTATATTATCTGTATCCATTTTAAAATTAATTCTACTATCATTTGATACATTTATTATTTCTAACATTTCTAATAAATACCGACGTTTATAATTATTTTCTCTATCTAATATTTTTTTTTTTTTTTTGAAAATTTTTAGTTATAAGAATAGTTAACAGCTCAAAAAGTCACAGAAAAATAATAAAAAAAATTTTTATCTCAGAATTGTCCTTTATTTGTAAGGATAAGGGCTTCTTGTAGTCAAATGGCTACATAGTTTTTCAAACTATTTATTTCAATTTAAATGAAAGTTTTTAAAACAATTGTTTTTTTTTTTTTTGTTCAAACATAATGCAATGCCACATTTCTCTCATATTGTGCGGCTTAAACCCTGACATCTGGGACATTTGCACTGAATTTTCTTTATATGCAGAAATGTATGAGTCAATATTAAATTTTGGCGTTCTTGACAAAGTGAGAGCTACCGTTAAAAAATGCTCAAGAAAGTCTGGCTTTGACGAAAAATACGTGTAAATTAACTAAAGACTTTTTTGCCAAATGGCAACTAGATGCATTTTAGGGTTAAGATGTATGACATTCAAAAATAAAGAATCGAAAAATAATGCCTAAGAACTCATAATAAATTTCTAAATATTGAGTTGATCAAGTGCGATATTTTCAAGAATATACAAAATGAAATTATGGTTCACTTTTATAATTGTTATATTTCTGTCATGTTATTGTATTACAGTTTAGGAGAATCACCAATAGAAGTAAGTAGCATGTTAAACGAACATGTATGTGTAAGCAATAATTTTAACATTGTAAAACTTTTTAAAGACACGTGATCAGATGCTTAATTCGGCGCCAACGGGTTATAGAAGGACTAGTCCATCTGCCGGTTACTTTCCTCCTGCGCACACTCACCCTAATGATAGAAATCTTCACCAACCCACGCGTTATACACAGCAACAGCAGCAACCCCATCAATATCGATCCGACGACGTTGATTCATACGTTCACCCAGGCTCGAATCGCAAAGATGAACAAGGTTACGAAATATATGATCCCAGTACAAATTATATGGAAAACGCTAATGCTCAGGATGACGATGAAGATGATCCAAATATAAATTCTAATGCGGGTCAAAACTTACTATCAGGCTCGAAATCAGGACAAAGGCAGCCAACTATATCGCCTTTGTCTAGCTCAGTTCCTAACGAACCGACAGCACAACCGGCCCCATTCAAACCATTTAGAGCATTGGCAGCTGCACCAAGTACATCTCTTAAAAGTAGGAAATATCAAAGTTTAAGAGCAGTTGCTGATTCTTTAGGAAATAATGTAACGTCAAAAGTTCGAAATTTCTTGCAAAATTCACACAAACGATCAGGAAGTAACGCCAGTCATAAGAGTTCCAACTCGAATCCCAATAGTGCTATAACTGGTGGCAGCAATAGTGGAAGTAGTAATAACTTAACTAGAAGAGGACCTGGAAAAAGTATGAGTGGTCAAAATTTGAGCACAATTGAGAGTGGAGGTAGCGGTAGCGCCGGCAGTCATTGTGGTAACATACGCCCTACTAATGCTACTATCCCAAATAGCAGTACAAGTGAAAATCCAAATTATAAAAGACTTGACTATGGTAGTGGTGAAACTCTCCCAAATAGAGCTAAGTTACCTTCATCTTCGCCATTTTCGATGAGTTCAAATCCCAACTATCAGGTATTAGAAGAATCATTAAATACAACTGGTGCATCCACTTCCACGCACAATCCAGCATTAATCAATTCTTCCTTGCATACAAGTACCAACCCTAACTATCAGTTAATGCAAGCTCCATCCACACAAGATTTCGCAAACGTTTCATCGTCATATGTTATGATGAATGAACCAAAAAATAAAAAACCTAATGTCATCAGCATAAGTAACAATCCCAACTATCAAATGATGGGTCCACCGCCAGCACCTTCAGAACTAACTGGTTCAATGTCATCCTCAGTATTACCACAATCTCCAATGACTGTAAGTCAAACGACAGGAGTATCAGAACATTTTCCAAAATATCCATCTTCATCTTCTTCAAGCAATGAAACAGATGACGAAGATGGTATTCAATCAGATCGCATACCACTAAGTAGTGATCGTAGCCAAAAAAAGAAACATTTAAATAATCGAAGTCGTAGCGTAAGTAGTAGCAGTAGGAGTAGTAACACAACAACTACAACATCACAACAACAGCAGCAAGAACAACAACAACAACAACAACAGACGCCAACAACTGCAACTACATCGTCTATAGCATCTTCAACACTATTAACAAAAGAAAAATGGTTAAACCAGCAACCTACGCAATCACTGTTTCCTCCGCCACCGAACGGTTTTGTAGGGCGAGGGACTTCATAGCCTGACAAAAAAATTAAATGAAATCATTAACCAATTATGTATTTATATATATGTAAGAAAAGCTACATACTTATCAACTAAGTAAGTTGATTCAATATGAAGTTGCGTTTGTAAATAATAATTATTATGTAATATAAGTGGATTATATACATATATGTATAACAACAACAGTTATAATGCATAGAAAGTTTAGAAATATGTACATATATATTTATTTAATGTATGTATGTATATATTCATATACATATACATATTTATATTTAGTAATGCATATAAATATTGTTACAGTTTACCTACATACACATATGAAAGAAACAACTTAAAAAAACAAAAATTACAATGAATGGTGTTGATAAAATCCTTATTTGTATTTATTGATGGACGGAAATGCTGACAGCAATTAAAACTATATAAACAAACAAAGATAAAGTAACACTTTTTTCATAATTATAAACATTTTTATACCTACTAGTATGTATGTACAACACATTTTTCTCAATTCGCTTTATTTTTTGGAAGCAGGGGGGTCACTCTATATTGCGATGCGAAAGTAAACGCATCGCAACTCAATGTTAAAATCATACAGATGCGAATGCGTTTTCTTTCGCATCGCAATAGAGAGTAATCCCCCAGAATTATTACTTTTTTTTTGTTAAGTGCATGCAACATTTCTTTCCAGTAATTACGAATAAACAACGATTTCAAACATTGTTCTCTACGTTTTGTGGAAATGTAAATAGAGAATTGCGCTTAAAATAAGAAAAAAATGCCTACATACATACATACATACATTCATATATAAAAAAAAGAAAACAAAAGAACTATATTTATATATATATATAAATGAAAAAAAATTATTTAAATATACATATGTATGTATGTACATATGATTGACAAAATTGCATGCCAAAAAATTGAATTTTTTTAAACAACATCACTTTAAAAACTTTTAACAAAACACATATATATATACACTTATCTACACATACAAATCACATTTCTTAATATCGCTTTTCGCGCTTAATTTTATGCAGATTTAAATTACATACATACATACTTTAAAGTTTAAATGTACTACTACGATGTCTAATACAATGCGTAAAGCAGATCCCCTTGTGTACTTTGTAACGTATGTTTTCTTACTTTTCTATATATTAATAGTTACTAAGTAACTTTATGATAAGAGATTAAACCCAATTTACTATTTAAAAAAATTCAATGTATATACAATTTCTAAGACAAAATGTAGTAAATACTTGCAAGGTTTGATTTTGATAGTCACTAAGAAATAAATTATAATAAAAACATAGTAAATACATACATACTCGTATGTGCATAATAATCTAACAAACAATCAGTAATTGGTGTACTGAACATTAAAAACATATTTTTCTTAGTGTGGAACGAGCACCAAGTGGCATTTGTCGCCTATGGAACTGGAAATTTTAATTTTATTTTTTTATCACTCGGTCCGAAATCAGATATCCATTTGGAAATAATACACAGCAACTAAGAAGACATGATCAATAGCTTTTCATTGTTTAAATTATTTTATATTCAAATAGGCGTTGATTTATGTACAGCGGCTAAATCCGATTTTTCTGTTAATTTCATAACAGTACGATGTATATGTAGCATAGCGTAATAATGTAATCACAATACGAAAGACAGATACATTTGTAGAGTAGAAAAGAGATTGTTGTTAGTGGAGTTTGAAAAGCATAAAAACCTTTCACCATGTAAACAAGTTTGTCTTAATTTCAATACAAAATATTGGTTACAACCAATTTGCTCTAAGTGTCTAATATAAGCGAATGAGCGTCTATGTATGATACTCAGATTTTGAGATTCGAAAACTAGCCACTGAATATTATGCATTGCATATACATATACGTTTGCAACAACAATATAAAGAGTACAAAATATTAATATTTCATCTCTTATTTTTTCTATTTAGTTACAAGAGCAGATTTATTTAGTAGAGGATAAGAAAGATTTTATATACATACGTACATAGCAGGGGCGACGGAGCTAAATTGGGAATTAAAAAAACGATAAAGGTATTGTCTCTTATTACTGAAAAACTTTACAAAAACTTACTTATCTTTAATTGAGATTGATAAATTTATAACAAGTATCAAAATTAATTTGCATTGGTTCTGACTATAATTTTGCCACATGATACAGAACAAATAAATCGGTTTAATTGGAAATACAATTGTAAAATTTAAAATTTTTAACAAAAAAAATTTATGTCAAACTAAATCTTACCATTACAATTTTGTTAATGAAAACATATTTTGTTAATTCAAGCTTCTTCTAATGTAAACACACACAGGCTTTAGAATAATATTCAATAAACGTATTCCTTTTTTACAGCAAAATAAATTGAAAAAGTTAAGCTTTGTATTTTTGTATCGTGGTTTATTTCATAAATCCTAAAGCTACATTTTAAATAGACTACTTCTCTACACATGCGTTATTAGTGAGTTGCTTATAAATTTATAAGTTTTTTATTAAAAAAGGCGTGCGTAAATAATAATAATAAGCTCTTTATGTATGTACGTACTGTACTATCTAAATACATATTTATTTATTAATTTTTTTTTTCAACTACAACATCAAAATATTTTAGTTACTAGCCAAACACGAAAAATAATTTTTAAATTTAAAAAAATTATATATGAAAGATAAAGGAGTTATGTAGATATTAAATGGCGGCATATTCATATTTTTTTAGTTATAAAAGTTTTATTAAACAAATTTATCGAAATAAATTTGTTTAACACAACATAATATAAATCCAAAATATTCTTTTTTTATAAATAATTACAACATAATTTTAACGAAAAACCTAAAAGCAAAAACAAACAAAAATATCCATTAATATAATAATAATAATAAATTATACATAGTTGAAAATAATAGATATACATATGGGTATATATACATACATATATACAAATGTGTATATACCTACCTGTAAACAAACACATACTTATATAAATAAATACATACATACACATATACATATGTTTACTATGCAAACAATAGATATTTTTTATACTAAAAAGACTGAAATATATAGTTCCTTTGTTTTTATGTAAATCTACAATATAAAATAAACAAAACAAAAATATTAAAATATGATTAAAACAAAAAAAAGTACTTGAAATTATATACATACATACATACATATGCAATATCGTTTTTGTTTTTTCTATATTAATTTTTTTTTTTTTTTTATAATATGCATGCATCTAAGAAATCAGATTATGAACTAATTCAATTATTGATTAAATTAATAAGAAATCAGTATGTATTTTGTTTATAAATTCCTTTATTATTATTATTTTTTTGATGTTAAATTATGTTAATAAATAAATGTCTTAGAAAATTAAACAAACATACATACATAAAACAAATCAATAATTTACCAGAAAATAGGTATAGCTGAAAAATGCAGGATTATTCGTTATATGTATGTATATGTTGTGTAAAAAAAGAGTAAATTTAAAATAAAACTTAAAACTTTAAAAATATGTTTGCGCACATTTGTTTTAATATAAACATCGCCGATATTATTTCTTAAAACGGTAAATATACCTATAAATACATACTTCTGCATCCACACGCAGATTTTTTCTTTTTAGCTGCCTAATTTTTTTTAATTTCGGCTTAGGAGGTTTAACAAAAAGGACCCAGAAGCATATTTGCAAAACTCTATAAAACAAAACTTATTGCTTAACACGAATTCCATACACTTGAAATTGAAAAAAGTTATTCTATGATTTTCATGAAAACTTCATATTAGCGGGTTCTAGGTGTGAAAATCGGATTTCGTGTTTAACTTTCATTTATAAAAAAAATAATTAATAAACTAGCTCTTAAAGTCTGCTATGAAATGTTTTAAAATTAATAGCAAAGAACACACATGACCGACCGCACGCACATACAAATAAACATATCCTAAAAATCTTGTTCTTAGTTTTCGTAGGTTAAATCCGATTTTCACTTAGAACCCTTTACAACGCAGTTTTAATCGAAATCAGGAAAAATTGTTGGCTCATTTTATTCGAATGCAATTTGAATCAGAAATGATATTACATGAATTTAAAATTTCAACTAAAAAAAATCATAAAGACAATGCCGAAAGAAAAACCTCTTCTCCATTATATTTAAATTAAATTTTTACATGTACATATGTATCCACAATATTTTTTAATATTTGAAATCTCATTTTAACTGTATTTTTATTATTATTTTTATCATTATTTTTTTTTCTTTATAGCTTTATAATTAGATTATTTAAAATTGATAACGCATTATGCTAACAAATTAACAAACAACACTTGCTGAAGTTTCGTTTATATAAAAACATTGATAATTTCTGTTTATTTAAATTACAAAAATATATTGAAATTAAATTTTGAACGAGCACACAATAATATAACAGGTTTGTCTCTTTATGTATGTATATCTACTTATAAATTTATCTTAAACGTTGTCAGCTTTAACGCGAGATTTTACTAATACCAATAGATTTGTAATTATTACACGTTTATTGCTTTATTAGATAAAATAATACGTTTCGTATTGTTCTCACGTAACATATTGTTGTAATTGGTTTCAGCAATCGTTTAAGATGTCAGCAACTGAACTAGAAGCATAATATGCAAAATAAATTAATAGTGATAAATGTAGAAAAAATTTTAATTGTTATTTTAATAAAGGAAAATAGGAGCAGGAAAGGTAATTAAAAACAAAGACAACAAAGGTATTCATTCCATTGTACAGTTAACGAAATAAAAGTCTCAAAACGATATATATAAAAAGTCTTGCACATAGATATTTGACTTCTCATTTTTTCTATTATTATCTCGGGCCGAGTCATACGATCAAATTTACAAGTTTTGCAAAAAAGATAGTAGTTTTGTCTCGTAATTCTTATTGGACTCCAAATTTCTCAATGAATGACGCTCATCTGGAAATATGTGTAAGGTGTAAGGCTTATTTGCTTTATTCAAGGCATTGATCAATTGAGATGTGTGAAAAAAGTGAACGTTTTCATCGATGAGACCATGTATGAGCAATAATCGATTATCCCTGCAACAAAATGCGATAAGTAAACAAATTGTTTTTGTTAACAAATAAAAATTCTAACGACTTACTCGTCTGGAAATGCATGTATGTAATTGAGTACCGAACCAGCAGTATAACCATGTTTATTGTTTTGTGGCAAGTCCATATAGCGTTCCGTATATCCCGTGTCATAATATTCCCAATTTGTGACTGGCGCACCAGCTACGGCAACCTTAAATATATTAGGATAATGCACCAAACCCATAAGGCTTAAATATCCTCCTATAAAAATGAACACGAGTAGAAATTTTTCTTGTTAATCTTAAGATTTTAGGTAGTGAATAACTAAAATGTAAACCGGTATTACCATAGGACCAACCATGTATGCCAACACGATTCATATCTATATACCCCAATTGATCAGCCAATATTCGTAAAGCGTCTACTTGATCATTTAGTTCTACTTGGCCCATTCGGCACCTAATATGACCTTCAAATTTAATGCCACGATGTCTTGAGCCCCTCGAATCAATACAAATGACACAATAACCCTGAGCTGCTAGCAAATGCATTCGTAGCTGCTGTTTGCCCTTAAAAAGTATCAATATATTATTTATGTATAAATGTAAAATAATTCTTAAAAGTTATAAACAAACTTTAAAGGTATTATTGACTGTTTGAACTTCCGGTCCACCATAAACATTTAAAACGGTAGGATATTTAACACCTAGTTGAAAATTATGTGGTTTGAAAACCATCGCGTAAACAATTTCACCCGAAGGCAATTGTGGTGAATATATTTGAGGGCAATACTGTGGCTCCGGTTTGCCGCCTTCGTGTAAGTAACCCAATAGAGACAACTTAATGCCATTTACTCCACCATTCTGGCAAGTTTGCAGCAATCGCATTACTTTACAAGATGGTAAACGCTGAATGTTGCAATAAACTTGCAACATTAATTGACATGACTATAAGACTCAAATCAATTGGATAAAATGTATATTTGTTTATTATATTTTAATTTACCTCATCAAATTCTACTAAATATGAATATCCTGGCTCGGTTAATTGTCTGATGTGTTCAGGTCTTTGTAAACTAACGACGTATAAGTGCTTTTCAAGTGGTGTTTCTCTTAGACCTAAAAAGTAGACAAGTTGATTTTCTTTGTCTACCCATAAATTTCTACCCAACACCTCCCATTCCCCAGAAGTAAGAGCAACCTTAAAAAAGTATAAAGCAAACAAATTAATTTTTTATTATCGTCAGACATATTCTTACCTTGTTTATTATTCTTGGATATAAAGTAGCTATATCTATAACTTCTCCATGATTGTCCGATGTACCGTGATACCTTAAACGTTGGCTGTTATCAAAGCCAGTAATGCTAGCGGATACCGTTGGTATTTCATTACAACCGTTCATAGTTTTTGCAGATAAACTAGATGTAATCAAATAAACATGTCTAAAGCCTGTTTCTTCTGATGCCCAAAGAAATGTTACTGTTGTATCAGTAATTTCCAAGAAGTGTAATAGATCATGAACGTTAATCCAACTTTCAGAAACTTGAGTATATAAAACCTTGTTTAAGCAAATGAGACTATTGAGAACAAGGTTTAGATAGTTTCTCACAAATTTCTTACCTGTAGTGGGGATATCGTCCTACAGTAAGGACTTTTCCAACTATGATCAGTAGTACATGAGGGAGATGATGTTGAACTACTATAGGTTTCGCAGAAGTTATCTAGAGGTATAAGTAATAATTCCAAACGTTGTTGTTTTCGGTCCATGCCTTCTATCCAAACACTAAAAAAAAAGTTATTTCAAGACGTCAAATAATTATATAAACTGAGCACTTACTATTGAGAATCTGGTGTCCATCCTACCCTAACTATATACTCCAGCCACGGCAATACAACAGACAAGGAGTAAGGCAAGTCTTTAATGCTGACATCACTTATTTGCAAAGATTCATTTAACATAAACTGAACCATTTTTAACTTAGATTTTGCATTTGAAGTGCCTGTGCGAGGAAATCGATATTCTTCCATTTCTCCAGGCACAGAATGTGCTGAAGGAAATGTGTACAAGCATACATCAGATTCATCAACCTCTTCATAAACAATACGATATATTCCATCTGAAAATATATTATTAATGTTAGGAGAAATAGTATACATATGTAGAATTAAATTCTTACCGTCCGAACGGGGCTGCCACCAATATCCTTGATATCGACTAAACTCTTCTTGCATCACATATGATGGCAAACCTGCGCTCAGAGGGTCATCGGCAAAAGAACGACGACCATCATGTGCAAATGTTAAACGTTCCTCGTGACCGCTAAGTGTGTGTGTAACCCAAATGTCACATCCACTTATGTAAGCAATTAAATCTGAATTTTGTGGACATATTTGAGGGTCTAAAGCAGCCCACTGAGGACATGTGCGCAATTGAATAGGGAAGAGGGGACTAGTCTGTAAAATTGAAGTAAAGTTTAATTCTAGGCATTGTTGAATAATTTCGATTTTTAATTTAATTAACAAAAAAATGCTTACATTATATCCGGTGTCTAAACACTGATACAAGTCATTAAAACAAGGAAACACTATTTTGCCACTTCGTTTATGCAATTCATAAGAAGTGATTCCCCAAGTAGAGAGACGTTTTCGTTCTTGCAATAGTTGGAACTCCCTTGACCATATATTAACACTGCTACCACCCACTGAAGCTGTTACACTTGACATCGGCTGTTGTAATACTATATTCCACTGAAGTCTACATAATAAAATAATCAAAATTAATTTCTAAATTGGGTGTAACGAATCAATTATTTAAAGAAAACCTTTTAATGCCGTTGCTACTAAGTTTGTTAATAAATGTACCGCTCATGAAGCCTGCAGAGTTTGTTGTTGGTGAAGAAGCTTTTGATGAGGGAGGAGAACCCATACGTGCACTCCCGCTATCATTTATGCTCTCCGAATTTGTTAATTCATTAACAGGTGCTGCTAACGAAAGATTGATATCGGTATAGAGTAAAGTTGTTTCCCAAGCATGAGGCGGCGTACTAAGGAAGTAACAACGAACTCGACCGTCAGATAAAGTCCGAAATTGTATGTTTGTTGGCACCATACTAGACAGACTGGAAATTTGCAAGCGTATTTCATTAACGGTCGCCTTAATTTCAGTCCATGATTTCTTGCTTGTTGGTGATATTTCTTTGCGATCATCTACGTCATCTTCATCGATATCCTCTTCACAGTCCTCATCATCATCAAGTTCTCTCGGTGGCGTTGTACTTGTAGGCGAACTTAAATGATTTGAAATAGCTGAGGCGGCCGCTACGACAACCGCTGCTGCTTCTGCTGTTGTAGCAGAAGCTGCAGCCGCTGCTGCAGTTATCGGTGATGTTAATGAGTTGAATGCTAGACCAATGGAAGAATAGAAAGCATTGGCAGTGTTACCAATACTCGTCAAACTTGAGATTGAACCAACACTTGCCACTCCACCTTGTGGAATTCCAGATGTTGGTCCAACAACTCCTATTGTACCCAAGCTAGACGAATTACTAGAACTGGGAGTGCTGGCCGCACTTTGACTTCGATCTGCCGAAACACGAGAAGTAAATCCATCTAATATATTAGCAAATGAGGACGTGCTCCGTACTTCTATTGGTGCTGTTGTATCAACATTCATTGATACTGTACTGGTATCTGGCACAACGTTGCCAGTAATTGTGCTAGTGGTGTTTATATTTACATTCTGTGAAACATTTATGGCAGGCAATGAACTACTTGTGTTTACTGTTGTTGTACCACCAGACTGTAAACGATTTCGTTGCTGGGTCATGGTAGTATCCATTATTTGATAAAAACTTGTTTTCCCTTAACACAAATGGTTTTACTTTTATTGCCCGGATCATTAAAAAAAGAGCAATATTATAAAACAATCTCCACCAGACGAATTTATATTTGAACTTTTTATAATAAAATATTTATTAATATTGACACACCTTCGATACCCAAATGTCGTTGCGATATAAATGACGGTGATTTCTGATTTTTCATCTATAGCCTAACACTTCTTCCTTACGACATTCCTCCTTCGATTTCTAGCATTCATTTTGCAGACTTACAAACAATTTATTTTCTCTTTTGTTATGTTAAATTTCTTAAATATGTATATTATTTGCAATTGTTTTTAATTTATTTGGTTAATATTTTTCTAAAATTAGAATTTATCCAATGGATAACAAGATATTCTTCACAATTCGCAATTATTTTCAGTGTTTAATGTTCTTATTTGCGTGCAGAGTTGTAATCAGTGCTGCCAGCGGACTTTTAAAAATATAGATCTGTACTACATAAAAAGTAACAAAATAAATTGTTTTGGAGGAAAACTTTTACCAAGTAAATTTAATTTTAATAAATCATCGTAATTTTAATGTGAATAAATATATAATTGCTTAACCATTAAAAAATAAAAAAAATTTAGAATAGTAACATTGAATGACCACTTTCTACTACTAATTTTAAATTTTCTTTTTATAGCAGCGTTGTAAAAATGCACTAATTGTTTATCACCAACTCCATTCTTTGTAGATATATTACTTTCCGTGTATATTATTTTTAACAAAAAAATATACCAATCCACCTCATAAAGAATGAAAACGGCTATTACAAAATATTACACAGAATTTTAATACATTTATTGTTATTTTAGTGGAATATATTACATTCTGTAGCTTATAATCGACAATTGCAAATTATATGAAATAAACAAAAAGTGTACCGAATAAGCTTCATAACATAAAATTGGATGTAAGCTTATTACTTCTTATAAAGGATGAACAATTTCTTTTTTATGTACAACTAACTATGTAATTAAATCGTCCAAGGCTTTATTTTTATTATTTTCATTCCGAATTAAAGCCTCTGATATTTTTCCTTCTTCAAATCCCAAATCCACGAGTTCACTGAGTGGTATCAAATGCTCAACTACCTGCAAGGAAGTATATTATACAAAATGGTAAAATTAGTGTCATCTAATTTACCTTTTTGTCATCAGTTCCCACTAGTTGAACAATTCTCGCGACACGTTTAAAAGGAAATCCCATTGCACTTATTTGCTCAACAAGTTGTTTTTCTTTGTCATCCAATAATTCAAATATAGTTTTGTTTCCCAAATTATGCGAATCGGCACCACATTGGTTTAATAAACAACCATCTGCATTTACATATAAGAACGTATGTAGATATAATGAAAACCTCCTACTACTAAAAGACTTGTGCATACATACCAGATTCTATAGCATCTTCCATATTGTAGCTACAATTTCTATGTCTTCTTATTTCTGATTTTCGAATTTCATCTGATAATTCTTTAAGAATATCTGGCACACTTCTGGACTTTGTTATTTTATCATCCAACAATACATGTTGTCTAACACACAATGGAACTGAAAGATTTTTGTTTGTAATTTGATCTGATTGTGAATCGTAGCAGCCGTTCAAATTATTCACCTCATTGTGCTGATTCACCGGTGACAAAATGTACGGAGGCATGTTATCTATGTATTGCGTTGTAATTTCAGAAATTAAGTGGTGATGCTTGAAAACTGTTGATTCTTCCTGCGGCCAGTTAAAGTCATTATTAAATCGGGGCAAGCTATTGTTGGCTTTCGGAATGTTTTCTGCTAAAGTCAAAAGAGAATTCCCTTGATATTCTTCTTTCGGTTCTTGCTTAGAAGAACTACATTTAGTTGTATGTTCATCACATGATATGACTGACAAATGTTTGGTTAATTTTTCGTCAGTTTTAGATTGTATTTGGGTATTGTGTAAAACTTGAGCAAGAACATCCAGATCATTTATAGTTTTTAATTCGACATTATCAAAAGGAGATGATGTATCCTCTTCAAAATCTTTATAATTAAAAGAATTCGATATTTTACTATCAAATGATGTCCTATTGGCAGGTGTTAGAGCGCCACTTGGTGTTGAACTGTTACTTAAGGCTAATACCGTCGGCTGCAGAATGTTCTGGAAGCTATTAATCTTTTTTATATCACACATCTGCGACGCTCCATCTTGCGTTCCTGAAACTTCACTTCCTTGCAACGTATCCAGCTCAACTTTTTCTTCTTCCGAGGAAAAATCATCCGTGCTAGGATATGATACACAATAAAGCAAGTTCTTTTGTTTAATTTCATCTTCTCGCCTCGTTTGCTCTTCTCTTTTTGATATTCGTTCCTTTCTTTGTTCCTTATTACGTTGACGTATGCGTTTCCATTCATTTATTTTTGACAAAGCCTTCTTTTCAAGATGTAAATCACAGGAAAATAAAGGAGAATTCCAATAATAGTTATCATCTAAATGTAATTTGTTTGCCAAAGGCTGTGATAAATTATATTTAGGTGGCGGTGGCTTATACTTTTCCGCTATCTTAACTGGTACGCCATCCATATAATTGGCATTGTACATAATGTTCTAAATGAGTTACAGGCTCACATACGTAAACATTTATTGCAACAATTGAAATTGAAAAATAATTATTTGGACAAATATAATTCACTTGTATTGTAAAGAAAACGAAAAAAAACTTGCGAAAATTTTTAGTGATGATAAATGAAAAAAAAATCGTAAGTTTTTTAAAACTTAAAAAGGGTATATTAATTTAGAGTTGCCTACTTTAGTATTTTTAAAAGGCCGAGACGTCACTTTACTAATAACAAGTTTTAAGCTTTTTTCTGATTTGTCAAAGTTGTGTATATTTATGTGATCGGAATCCATAAAAAAGAGATGTCTTTTTTGACAAATAAATACAAACCTGGTCATAGTGTAATTATATCAAGTGGAAACAAGTCTGCATGTGTTTTTTGTTTAATTTTGTATTTTTGATTTGAATATCAAAATTTTATTCATTTTGCTTTGTTTGTTTACGAAATGATATTATTATGCTATGTTCTCTTCATTTTGACATTCCATATCTAATTTTATACCTAAAAATTAACAAACTAAAAATATAAGATTTTTAGAACCACAAAAAAAAAATAAAAATAAACTAATTTCATGCACTAAAATATTTAAAAAATGTTTGTGTTAAAAGTTTTGATAGTTGAAAAGAAAATGAATTCGATTTTATTATGATTTTGGGGATGCAATCACCTATGTAGTTACCCATGGCAGAATTAACACGGCTAAGCAAATAAAACAGCTGTACATGTTTTGCTTTCTATGTTTTGTCTCCATAGCTGTCAAAATTTGTTTACATTCTGTGTGTACCATTGTTTTAGTGCTCAAGAGTGTGTGTGAGTGTATGACTGGATCTGTATTAAATTTCCTCCTTTTTATTTGACACATACGATAAGGTTGATTTTGTAATTGAGTGCTTGTTGTACTAAATGTCTTACCGTGTTAATTCTGTCATGGTAGTTAACATAGACTATTCTAGAGATGCTTATAGCATGTTCACACGACGAGTTTCAATGCTGGTTTCGCTGTCTGAACCTCGATTGTGAAAATTTGCGTTCAGACGACACATAATGAGTTTCATTTGACAGTTGCTTTGTTTTGTTTTTTGTTGTTTCGCATTTGCCCGCGTTTGTTTTTTAGTTTTGAAATGGATAAAAAAGGTAAATTTTAATATATAAATATATGTATTTTTAGAAAAAATAATAATTTATAAAAAATTTATTTATTATTTCAAATAATTTAATATGTTGTGTTATTTATTATGTTTATTTTTATATTTAAGCAATTTAACACTCTCCTTTGTTTCTTACTAATACATTGAAATGCTTGCAAAACAATAATATTTCTTTGTTTACAATTTGTTTTGTTGGACAGCTAGTTAAGATAAACTAGCGATAGAAACTAGGGATGATACTAAATTTTCATGGTTTCGGCAAGAGTTTCAAAATGAAACCTGCAGATTCGCTCACTTAATTTTGTATGGCGAATCTTCCTGTTTCATTCGAGATTGGGATGTGAACCCTCGAAAGAGAGCGAACCTTGTCTCGTCTGAACATACTATTAGTGATTTCAACTTGTATGAATTCGCTGTAACTGTAGCCAGCTGGGTAGTTGAGGCTATTCAACTGAGGAACCCAATTACAAAGATGCCCAACTTTTTATTTATAATAGTTATTTTTGACAGTTGTTTTGTTTAGATTTACATTGCTTTTTCATCCTTTGAAATTTTGGGTACATTATTTTTTTGTATATGTAGTATATAGAGAGTGCAAATTTAATATAATGGCTGCAAACAATAATTTGGACTTGAAAACCAATTTGGAAACTGCTTTAACAATTAATAAACAAATGCAAAGCCAATTGTTGGTAATGCTTGAAAAGCTCGAGAAGCTATTGTCAGACGTTAAATATGCTTATGGGGCTAATGAAGTCTTACTTCAGGAAGGTATTTTAAAACGGCGGTGTAAAGGAGTTGGAATAAAGGGTGCTTATTTGAAAGGCGGAACTTTCTATCTAAAAGGAAATATGTTTTTTAAAGATATAAAATGTCGTAATTGTCCAAATAATCCCGATTATGATAAAAGAAAAATGGAAAATGAAATGTTCCCAATGGACTTGAACTTAAAGTCGAGGCACGTTTGGTCCACCGCAGATAAGCAGGGCATTATATTGGGTATTAAAGGACAAGTAATAATTAAATTTAATTACATACATATAATAAGAAGTTATATTAAGATTTTGTTTTTAGATAATAGAATATTTAACACTAACTTCCAAGCGGAATGGTTGGAAATGTAAAGAAATAGACAGTGAAAAGCTTGCAAAACTTTTAAATATGGTACCCAACGATTTTGAAATTGATTGGTATCACATATCAACCTACAATTTGCAACATCGCCATTCCGCGAAAACTTGTGAGGCTATTTGGAACTTATTTCTGCATCCGTCTTTAAAGCGGTCTGGATGGTCTGAGAAAGAAAACCAAAAGCTTTTCGAAGCAGCTAAAAAATATAATTTTCAAAATTGGCAGGCAATATCAAATGAGGTCGGACAACGTTCCGATTTTCAGGTATAATTTGTAGATTAACTCAATTGTATAGAATTATTTTATTCGTTATATACAATTCTAGTGTTTTGTGCAATATCAATCAAATGTATGCCACATGTTGCCAGAATCATATACGAAATGGTCAAAAGATGACGACAAGCGATTACTTGAGGTTATAGCTAGAAATACTGTAAACGGTATTATCAATTGGAGTAATGTAAATGCTTATTTTCCACATAAAGCAAAGACTACTTTACATTTTCGTTATAATTTTACACTTAATCCAGACATAAGACGTGGTGGTAAGTACCTATCAACACATAACACATTAATAAAAACTATTTTGAATTCGTGTAATAATATGTAAACATTTACATACATAGCACAGTTTACACCTGAGGAAGATTTGCTTCTAATAGCGGCAGTTAAAGAGTATGGAAAAAAATTCAAATGTATACCAAGAAGTCTATTTCCTAATCGATCATTAATTCAGCTGCGTAGCCATTATAATAATGTGTTATCTAAACGTCATAAAATTCATCCATGGTCATTGGAAGATGATATTAAATTAATGGATTTTGTAACAGAAAAAGGAACTAAATCTTGGTTAGAATGCGAAAAATATCTTAATGAAAGACATTCACGGGCTAGTTGTCGAACACGGTTCATAACAATAAAAAAATATTTAGAAAAAAATCCAGATTGTGGGATTGAAAACTTACCTAGAAAATATGTAAAACCGATAAGTGGTGTAAATATTAATAATTGGAAAGAGAAAGTTGATGAATTGTCGTCAACCACAAAACCCAAACCTGTAAATCAGGAAGATGATAAAAGTGAGAATAGGACAAAGGGAGCAAAAAGTATTAAAGAGAACAATCATGAACAAGAAAAAATTAAAGAATCAAAACAAGCAATAGTAAAAAAGAATCAAACAAAAAAGCCAAAAATTGGAGAGAATAAAGAAAAACCCTATATTAATAGACTGAGAACAATTGAATCAAATAATTATAAATTTTTTAAATATGCCTACAATTTTGAAATGAAGCGACATCCCTGCGATAATATTCAGATGGAAATCGACGATTTTACAATTGTTTTATCCGCCTTAAATCCTCAAATACCATATACACCAAAAAAATATGTATTCAGTTCGAATATACCGCAGTTAGTCCAACAAAATATAATGAAAATCCCATCGCAATTTGTTACAAGAGAAACACTTGACCTTTTACCTCCCAGTTGGTCGACAGCAATGGGGTTTCGTGCTATGTGCATAAATACAGCAAGTATTTCAAATAGTTTATCATCTGATATAATTAAAAATGGCGACAACAATGATATTAAGAAATTTCGAGAACGTTTACGAGTAATTTTCTACTCTACAGCTCTCCTTAGTCGATTAGATCCAGGCATGGTTGGTATAACAAGTGTTGAAACAGAACCAATGACATTAAAACGAAAAAGATCTGCAAAAGATCAAAAAGAAGAATGTGCAAACAGCAAAAGTAAACGTATCGATTTTATTGAAAACATAAAAACAGAGTTTGAATCGTAGTTCTTTTTTATAAAAATATGTAAATGTAAAATAATAAAAACTATGGAGAAGATACATACTCATTACGAATTTAACAGTCATAATTGACAGACTGAATGCAAAACTAAAACAGTTTTAAATCGATTCTTATCAAACTTCAAAGTTTTAAAAAGTTATTTATTTTAATTTTTTTTAATGCATCAAAGTTTTACTGTCATCTTCATAAAAAGTAATATAGATTTTTTTCAAACTCGTTTGAAATCACTAATATTGCCCCTATTACGGTTTACAATTCAACTCTTAAAACTTTTTGTGCTATTACCAATTGCAACTCTTGTGTTAGTGCCGTTGAAAAGTTCATAAAAATATTACAACTCATGAAAGCAGTTGCTTCAATTTCAACTTAATTGACTTGCGTTGTGAACCATAAATAATAGATGCCTATACATAATTTTTGTGGATATGTCTGTTATTACCTGCAAAAACTATTAACTTTTTCTTTATAAATACAATAGTATTTCTTTAAGAATATAGATCTTATAAAAATATTTAGTGCAAAATAAATCAACTTACCACAATATATGTGAAGGTGTGCAACATAGCATCTTTTTATTTACAATAAAATACTGCAGATAAGGGTATATAGTATATTATTATATATTTAATTGTTAGATATTGATTTTTTTATAGTATAATTTTAACATGCAACTTTTAATAGATAAACAATTTTTTAAATTAGTTTTTGGTTAAAACTATAACACGTGTGGGAATATGAATTACAAAATATAGTTTTTAAAATGCGTAGTTGCTAATAAATAAGAAAAATTTACCTTATCGTAAGCAACTACGAATGCGTTAAATATACAATGTATTTAAATTTTATATTGTATGTGTATATGCCTTTAACATGTATTATATTTATTAAATTTTGTTATTTTTAATTATATGCATCGAATTACGTAATTATTAATAAAATCTAATAGTTCTTTTTAGTTTTTGAATTTATTGAAAGTTACTAAAATCTGTTTTCAGCTTTATAGTGGGTTTTTGTTGTTTATCAATTGCACTGCGAGATTGGGCCGTTTGCACTCGGTTGGCGATAGCAACAGTTTGTTGTTGACAACGAATAGCTGCTTCTAATTTTTGACGTAATTCTGGTGACTGGCCCATCAGCGTCTTAAATTCTAGGGGATATTTGGGACCAATTTTCATTAGCCATTGTAAAGCTTGTTCATGTAATTGACGCTGATATTTTGGTAAATTACGCAGTTTTGAAGGTTCAGCTAAATAGTTTATTAGGACTGGCACTAATAGTGTTAACATTTGTATGCCTACAATTGGGGAAAAGGAAATAATAATAAATAAGAACATCCATATTTATATAGTTTCAATTTTGTTAGTTATAACTAGTAGTTCGTCTTAGTTAATTAACAAGCAAAGCAATACATATTAAAAATAGTATTTGTTTTTTTTTTTTAAATAAAATCTAAATAGAAATTAAATTTAAAAATATATTTAAGATGAATTAAGCAGATAAGTACGTGTAAATAAATGTATTGTGAATGAAAGTTATGCAAAATGACAAATTATTTATTTTTTTTGTTCAATTACCTTGCATAAGATTTCCTATATTATATTATATTATATATATATATTGTGTTAAGGACGGACATAATTGATGGTATTATGGGATATTTAGATTTCGTTATTATCGTAATTCATTAGAACATAATGTATAAAAGTTGACGAGAAATAAATAAGAAAAATACAACTTTGTTAGTTACAAGAAATAAAGATAAACATTTAAGAGAAACAATTAAGATTTTATTGCTTAATCTTTCTATGAAAATCAGACAAACTTGGTAACATATTGTTCGTTTCCCTTATAGAATGTAAATTAAAAAAGGGTAAAAAGAAATGTGTATGTATTTTCAAAAATTATACCGATCCCGAAAAGCAAACATAAAATCAACTAAAGAAAAGTGAAATATGTTTGAAAATGAAATCTAGTCTAAAGCTAAATTGTTGCAGAAAATTCAAACTAAGTTTTTAATTTGATTACACAGGACTTTCAAATGTAACTTGGCCGCATAATATAATAAACATTTCATTATTAGAAATGAAAATTATTTTATTTTTAAGTTTATTATTTTAACAAAATTTCTGGAATTAAGCACATACAAGTATAAAGATTAATATTTTGTTAAACTTTTAAATTCCAAATAAGTTTATTATTTTATTTTTTATGTTTGTTTGTAGTAGCGAATTTGTACCAATTGTTCCATTAAGATGTTATAACAAACTTAAAAATTTTAAATCTTTTCTGTAAAAAAAAAAATTTTTTAAGTTATGAGATTTTTATAATTTTAAAATGATCAGACATGTGTTTGGGTTATTCCATGAATATAAGCAATAAACTCTTCAGGGTGCTTAAATTTGTCTCTTTTTTTTTGAGAACGAACAAAATTAAAAACTTCTAGTAAATTACATTTAAAAATTAACTTACGATTTTGTGGCTCAGCTAATTCAATTAATGTTTCAACTGTTACAATGCTTTCTAAAACGATTTGTAATTCTAAATCTGTTCGTGGCTGTTTGGAACTTTCCATATATAATCCCTCAATGATACGTGCTGCCAGAGCATGAATATAGGGTGTAGACACCTTTAATTCGGATTGTGAAAATATTAGTCTAGCCGTTTGTATACACTTTAGTTTAACGGATAAATTGTCTGATTGAAGATATTGGCGGAAATGATTAATACAAGGATATTGTAGAGATGGTGTTGATACTACTGCTGACGGTGTGTGTAAAATAAAAACTGCTATGGCCTTTAGCATTGTCACCTCATCCATTTTGCGGTCTTCGTTATTGCCAGCAGTTTTAGTTAGGTCTACTATAGTTGCCAGAGAGCTTTGCAGTAATTCTTGCCACTCGCTAGCTACCGTAGGATGTGTAGACCACTTGTCTTTACAAATAGATTCAAGAGCATGTAAGGCGGTTTGGATAGCCATTGTGTTAGCCAAAATAGTTGAGTCAATAAATGATTTATTCGCTATTTCTTTTATAATAGAAGTTGTCATATAAAGTATAGTGGGTAATATAGCTAATGCTCCTTTGGGAGAGCAAAGAGTGGTTAGTTCCTCAACACATTCTACAGCACTAGCAACCAATTTACCATTGTCCTCTGCTAGCTTATTAAAGAATGATTGGGAAGAAAGGGCGGTTTTTCTTATTAAATCTTGACGAAATTGTACTGTGTTAGCGGCTCCAGGATTCATAGTTGGAATTTGGCGTACAAAAAGACATAAACACACCTCCAAAATTGCATATATATGGGAGGAACCAGGAGTAATTTCTCCTGAGCTTCCGCCTTCGCCCATTTGATCGATTTGTTCTTGCAATGAAATATTATTGGCGTGTTCCACATTTTTATTTTTCTCTAAGTATTCGTCACGAATTTCTACTAGTTGTTCTTTGGAAGCTTGAACCGATTGCTTAAGTATTTCAATACAGAGGAGTTGGACATACAAGTCATCACTCGTTAATATTTGTCTGTGTAATACATTGCACAATTCAATAGTCAGAACCTTATCTTTAACTAACTGCTCACGTGCCCATTTCGAATCGAATATTGTGTACATGGATTGTAAACAACTTATAACATTTTTTGGTTTTTCTGATGTTCTGGCACTACACAACGCTTCCATACATAAGCCAAAAATCATATGAAAACGGTCGGCTGATAGCGAGCCATGCGAAATATTGTTGTTTGTTTCTAAGGAAGTGTTATCGTTGTTAATCGTCTCAATTTCAGTTGAACTAGATGAATCCAGATGTAATTGGAAGCCTTCGTCCTTAAGCCATAATGATGCAGCATATAAAATTGGGGGCCATGAAGTTAAGTAATGTGGCTTTGATGAATTAATTGTATCTGTAGTATAAAAAGCACCACCGTCATGAGGTAATTGGCTTTGGAATTCGGCAGGTAATAAAAGTAAAGCGTGATCCTTCATAGCAGCTAACCAATGAGTCGAAAGACTATCTAATTCTGGTTTTACCAAAGACAATAGACTTTCACAATTCTTCTCGTTATTATAATCTGCTCCAGAAATTTCTTCGTCATCCATATCAATATCAGCTGCAAGTGAAGGAATCAAGATTGAAGTTGACAATTGCTTTCTTAGCAGTGATGCTGGCGCTTTATTATTAGTTATCATGGCAACAATGTAAACTTCGGCCCATGCCTTTAATATACTTAGCTTTTCAAGAGTAGTCATTGATTCATTGAACAACTGTGTGCTGTTTGTTTTCGAGTGTAACTTGTTTAAAGACGACACTAACAACTGATGTACCCGTCGCAAATCATTCAAATCACGAGCAACTCCAGAACCAATCCAAGCTGAACAAACCTCACAGGCGGCAGCAGTTACATGCGATGGGGTATCTGGAGCGAATGCTGGACGCAGCGCTGCTCCAACCTATATTTTAAAATACGATTTTTTCATTTTATTAATACGACTTTATGACTAGTAATTGCATACCTGAGCTTGAAATTGTTCTAATAATAAATGACCTGGAAACTCTGGCTCAGGTACATTCGCAAAACGGTCAATAATTTCCTGTAAAGTTCTTAAGCCTTCTAAGCGCAGTTGATCTGAATCCGATGTTGCAGCAATAAATGACATGCGTATAAGCTCTGAAAGGTGAAGTATAAGATAATCACCATTTGACTTTGTCATTTGCATTTCTTTAGCCTGTAGTAAATCAAAATGTATTGGCGTATCAGATTCGCAAGCTAACATTATTTTTCTAACAGATTGCGCAGCAAACACACGAGTTGTCCAGCGTGGTTGAATGGCTGGATGAGAGGAAATGTTTTCTGTTGCATGATATTCTGTAACATCGTCAGCATCATCTTCCTCATCATCATCCTCATCATTATTTGTTAAATTATTCGATACTCTTGACGTTGCAGCCGAGGTTTTTTTTGTATTTTCACCTTTGGATGTTACATCATCTGGCAGTGGAGAGTTTTCGACAGCAACTGTTAAAACATTTTTACATAAACTAAGCCACGTAGTTAAGCTTTCTGCAGCCATTAATTGCAACATTGAGATTAAAGTGTCATGGATATTTTTAAGCATTTCTATATCAGTTTCAGAATCTAACATGGCAAATAGAATGCCGGGAAGACCATATTCAGTTACAGCAAGTTTAGGACAATCGTCAGGTTTAAGTGCCAAAGCCAAATCGCAAACTTCTTTTGCTTCACGGTGTGCAAGCTGACGCAAACATGAAACAGCAGCTTTGCGTTGGGTTAAGTAGTGGCTTGACAAATTCTTTACAAGCGTCGGAACCAATGTAAGTAAACTAATACTACTCGGTGCAAAAAGATGAACTTGTTGTAGACAACCGGTAGCTTCTGATTGTACCAAAGGATCAGAATGACTTTGCATTATGTATGCCGCACAAATAAACGACTTGCGTATTTTTATAATTGCACCAACATTTCCCTGAATAATCAGAAATTAGTTAAAATTACCTCTAGAATCTCAAATAGGTTTACGTACTTGAAGCTCTGGGCCCATTGTAGTAATTAAAGCGTTCAAAACTCGACCAATGCACTGATGAACATCTACATACGATAGCGGAACATTTAGTAAAAGCTTTAGGCACAATGTCAAAGTTGCCTCCACATAACTGCGAAACATTGGTCCACCAGAATCCGCAATTAAAGCTAAAGAATGTAAAGCCCATAACTGAACCACTGGAGATGAAATATCTTGTGCTAATGCCAATAATATCGACACACTGGTATTCAAGTGCTGCGACGAGCTCATCCCTCCGACATAACGATGTAAGCAACCAAGAGCCAGTGAATGACCAGTACGTGTTACTACATCTCGAGCAGATTTTAGCTTATCAAATGAATTTTGAGCCAGCTCTGCTGTAAAACGTGATTCGCATACAACTTGAGCTAAACGCCCTAAAGCTTCAGCAGCCGCGCATCGTAACATTGAGTTCGAACTATTTAAACCTGAAGTTACAAGGCTAGTGAAACTTTTTCGTACATCTTCTTGACCAATGCCGGCTTTATTGTCTGTTAATACTTTTAAGCCACATAAGAGAGCTGTATACACATTCATTTGCACTGCTTCCTGGCGACTACTTTTTGCTTGCCTTATGCATTCTCCAAAGTGTTCCAACATTTGCAAGCGGTGTTTATTGGCTACTTTCGGAAAAATTACACCAAATAGTGTTATTGACATATCAATTATTGCCACTCCAAGCGGAAGAGGTCCTGGACATTCATTAGCCTTGTATCCATGGGCTCCATTTGAAGTAAAGTTATGTCCGTTGCCAGAGGTTCTATACAAACAGCAGGGATCATGTTCTAAGGCACCAGATCCAGCTGCACTATTTGGTTGTAGCTGGTAAAGTTAAGTAAATATCTATTTACAACATGCATTTCAAATCATATTTTATTGCGTTATATTGATTGGAAAAAATGGCTTAAGCAAAAATGTTTATGCCAGTAAAATATTAAAGATATTTGTGAGACAAATAAAATAGCAAAACTGTTTGATACGTATATATTTACGTACATATATGTATGGCATTTATTTAATAATTTGCACAGTCATTGTAGCTTGTTTTTACATTTTCTACAGAAATTGTATAAAAAATTAAGCTTTACCAAAAAAAAAAAAAAAAAAAAAAAAATAAATCTTTTATAATTAAAATAAAAAATGCGAGTAAGAAAATTAAAACATAATAGCAACTCAACAATTAGGTTTTTAGAAGCACAAAACTTACATGGTCACCGTCCCATCTACGATTTGGTTCCATCTTTCTCATGATAATTATTTAAAATTCGAACAAAAAAAATTTAATATTAACATTTTTATGGATTCGAGGAAAAAGCTTTTTAACATTTTTTCAGATTTGAGCTTTGTACATTGAGATGGTTTTATGATGGCGATATTTCAACTAAAATAATATTTGTCCAATTGAATGAAATTTTATGATTAACTGTGATTCAATAAAATAATTTTAATGTAAAAATTGGCAAATATCACAATTTAAAATGTACAGACGTATAAAAAATCTACTTTTATAAATACTTGTGTTGTACTCGTATTCACAAGTATTCACAAGTGTAAATCGTCTTCTTTTCATAGAAAGTCATCTCAATGTACGCATGGATATGTAGTGAAAAACTGAGATTTTTCAAAGGTAAAGGAATGGCAAAACTCCACCTAACCAAGAAATAATTTATACTAGAAAATAAATTTAATTACATACCTGATCTTCTATAATACGGTGATCAGTTTCTTGTAGCCATGTGCCCAAAATGACAGAGTCATCAGCGTGGCAAAGAGTTCGTAAAAGAGAATTTGTTGTGTTTGCAGGATTTTCGGCTAAAGTAAATTCGGATATAAGCATACGCAACAAATGAGTATAGGAGGCTTCCAAAGCAGTTGCTGATAATTGAGATAAAGTTTCATAAAGTCGCAATCGTACCATGGCAGCAGGTGCTTTCAACTGTGTACCATAGCTTTTTAATACTGAAGATAAACTAAATGAAGATAGACGTACATATGTACATTTATAAATTATTTAGAAAAATTTTATAAAACAATTTATTACAACTTACTTAACCAACATAGCTAACGCACTTTCTATCGGAGTTAATAAACGTTTTGTTATATCTTCCGTTACTAAGTCTGGGCAGTTGAATAGAAAACTTTGCATTACAGACAAAGCTCCTGCCCGCCCTTCAAGCGTAACTTGCCATGTAAATGAGTCCCCACGAGCTTTTTCTGACTCTAATTCTTTATTAGAACGTGGAAAAGAGTGGCGCCACAACAGCAGTAATCTTGGTAATAACCCCTTGACTACTGGTGATCCCAGAGTCATTATGGAACCAATTAACAACCATCCGGCTTGGGTACGGTTTAACGACATGCGACTGTTTTGAGAAGCTGAACGCAATAATTCCTCTGCAGCATTAAATACAACTTTTCCTTTAGTATGTGGTATTCCTAAGGGGGAGAAACGTACACTGCCCAAAATAGCGGCTAAAGCACAACTGTAGCCCGCTACGGCTTCAGGTGAAGACCGCATTTTCTCAAGCGCTTCTACAAAGCGATCAATTAGTGGTGTTATTAAACTTGGAACCGCCACACAGAAGCATCGTAAGCACCAAGCGGCCGCTAATCGTGCTGCGGCACTTGGATGAACCAACACAGCGCATATGGTGTCTATTGCATTTAGAGTTTGATCAGCCAAAAGGTTTTGAGCTGTTGTACCTAGGCCCAATCCTAAAGAACCCAGTTCTTGTAGTGCACACACTAAGAAATGTTGGCTAAATAGGGTTTCTTGATTCGAGTCTTTTGCATTCTCAGGATTGAAATCAATTGAGTTCATTTGCTTTGCAATCATATAAATCAATTCCTTACAAGCTGAAGTTTGAGCCTTCTCTCCAAGCATTTTTCCCAACACAGACCGAAGGATAAAATTTATACATTTACGAGAATAAACTGCATCAACGTGTGAAGAAGCGACTTTCGGATTTGCTACTAGGTCCAAAACATGAGATAGAAAAATGGACAAGTTACGTTCCAACCATACACTGCCCATATAGTCTGCAAACATCACATAAGCATGTGTCACACCAACACGTATCTCACGATTTACACTTGAACTTCCCTTAATAATTTCCCCAGTTCCTTTAAGAAAGGAACCGCCCCCTCTTAAAAAGCCCGACATGAGAATATTTAAAGTTTCATCTAGTGATACCTGTCTGGCTGTTGTTTTCGTTTGTGTTGGCTGCACAGATAATTTCTTACTGCTATTTTCATTCTGTTGTTGTTGAGTAAATGCTAATAAGGTTCCCATTAATTTTGCTACGGAAGAACGTACTTCATAACTACTGCCATCAAAAGCACGAAAGCAAAGAGCAGGCAAACTTTCGAGTTCAGTTTGATAAAGGAAAGGAGCATGATGAATCATTTCCAAAATACATTTGGCAGCTGCTACTCTAACTGCCATAACGCGATCAGTTAATCCATGTTTGGTTGCTTTATAAATATCTTTGTGGACATTAGCAATAGCTGTCCCCATTCCTGCACATACTTTTTCTAATGTTATCATGATTTCGATACGCGCTTGCGATTCAGCATTACGAAGTGTTCTTAAAAGCAAATTTACAGTCTCCTCATATGAACGACCCATCATTCTACCTAGTTTTTCATACATAGAACCAAGAGCACATATTGCTGCCCTAAAATTTAAAAAATAAATTTATTTATTTATATAATTAAATTATTTATTTAATTCAATTAGGTACTTACAACTTAGTTGGCAAATAACTAGGCGAATCGTCTTTATTTTTTAAAATATCATTGCAAACGTTTGCTGTATCAAATAGCAAAAAAGTGTCACCAACAGAAAATAATGTCGCCAAACAACTTGCTAGCAATTTTCGGATCGGCGGTCCGGGAGAGCCATTTATTTGAGCCGTTAGTTGTTGCACAAGTTTTTTTTGTTGGTTTTTAATTTCATTGCGATCTATTACAAGTAGCGTCTTTTCCAAATAACTCAACCATTCAAAAATGAATACAGAACGTTTTGGTTCCGGTAACTGCTTAAAAGCATCTTCATTTAAAGTTAAACTATGAGCCAGTTCCATTATATCATAGAAATTTCTAATTTCTCTTTCTTGTATCTCTTCTGAACGTGAAAGAATTATCTAAAATATGATTTTTTGTTATATTTTGTTCTATGTGTGTGGATTTTTAATTTTAATTAAAGTCGAATTATGTTTATATCAATTTGAATAAAACGTTATACGAGTATAAGTTTTCGATATTAAATAAATGTCTAACATTTTTTAGGATATTTTTTTAAAATCGTGATCGGGAGTTTACTTCAATGTCTGGACAGACCCTAAAAACGTTTGAGCAAACGAGCTTTATTTTAAGTGTATTTTTAACAGTGTTGTGTTCAGATTTAATAAAACTGTTAAATTTTGATTTTTTAAAGCAATTTTTTTCTAACATTAATAGTGTTGAAAATTGTTTCAAAGTTTTAAGTTTTTGTTTATTACCTAAAATATATATTATTACTTTAATTAGTATTAATCAAATATATGTTTTCAAAAAAATTGCCAGTTATCATTATAAGAAAAAATTAGTTAAAATTTTGAATAATCTAATTACACATTCAGCTTTTTTAATTGCGTATAAATTATGTATTTTTATATATCAGTCCTTTATTCCTGTATACATACAACAGTTAAGACGTGTTGTGAATCCAAACGGAAAATAACAAATTGAAATGTTTTTTTTTTTTTTTTTTAATAAAGTATGCCACCTACCTATATGTGTACGTACATATGTATATATGAAAATTTATCTGCAGGGCATACAAACATCTACTTATTTATGCCTTCGTACATATATATTTATATACCTATAACTTTAACGGAATATTTTTTGTAAATGAGTTTATGAAACAACAAAGTCCACGAACTGGTTTAGTAAAGCAGCAAGTCTTAAATAAAATTAAAAAGTGCAATCAATATTCTTATTTTATTTCAATTCACATTTTAAAAAGGATTAAGGGGAATGAAACAAAAAAAAATAAATTTAGAATTGTTATTTATTTATAAAAAATATATGTTAATAATTACTAAAATAATTATCTTTCAAAAAATAATATAATAAAATTACTGTATTAATACGAAGAATTAACGCTTTAGCTCAGTTTTAATTAATTAATATTAGTTAATACAAACAATTCAAAATAAATTTTACTTATTTTTATGGTAAGAACGGCATAGCAGGAATATAACGGAGAGCTTGCACGGTAGCACTTTTTGGATTACCCAAATCTTTAACAGCACTTTGAATACGTGATACTACATCACTACGTTGAATGTCACCCCGACTAATCATACGCTTAAAAAGTGTGTACAGTTGGCGTTGTGATGACATATTTGATAATTCATTAAGTTCTTTTAGAAGTTCGTCGGTATAACCGTCATATCTACCAAGATTGGAATTTTTAGCATCACGTTTAAGAAGATCATATATTAACAAAAATTCCACGTATGGTTTTGTGGGCGGTGCGCGCTTTTTCCCCGCAGTTGAAGTAGTGGACCAACGGTCCATTGCTAAGTCGATATCAAAGGTAGGTCGACCATAATTGTCGTCATACAAACGCAAGAAGTTATCCAGAGACTCGACGTCATTATTGAACTCAGCATGATTTACTTCAGCTATTATATCTTGTATCAATGAAAGAGGCAAACTATTAAATTTTTCTAAGTTACCATCAAGTTCGTAAACGTTTACTGGTAGCTTAAATTTGTTTACTGATTCTGGTGCATATAAGGCTGGTTTATGCGCCGGCGTAGGCTTTTGTACAGGCATTTTCGTTGTACTTGAAGGTGTCCACCAAGCTGGCGGAACCCACCCATTCGACATGGTTGATGTAGGAGGGCTGCTACTTTCAATATCACTACTATTTCCTACAGTATTAGAAAACGGTGGTTCTATAGTTGTTGTTGATAAAGGTTCATATTGCAAGAGATCGATATAGTATGCTAAAGCTTGCATACATGCTGGCAAATAACTATTTAATAAGTAAGACCCATTCGCTTTTTGGATGTATAAGACATGCATAGCACATATGAGAACTGTTTTGATAAATTTCATTGTTTGCTGTTTTATTCAAAATGTATTTAGTTCAAGTTTAATTTTATAAACAATTACACATAACAATACTATACATATTAAAACAAAATTTATGCCGCAAGTTTTTTAAAACACTTACACACTTCAAACGCGAACTTATACTAAAACTAAGATTCATCTTTAAGCAATTGAAAAGAACAACGGACTTGTGTGAGCCTGTTATGAAGGTATAATATAAAATTATGTTTCAATAAATAAATCAAAAAAAAAAAAAAAAATATTAAAGCCCAATCGTAAACTTAATTAACGTTGTGAGAGCTAAGATGAACGCTACTTTAAACATTTCGTTAATAAAGTAAAAATTATAAGTAGACATCAAATAAAGAAAAAACTGGGACTGAAAACAAGTACTATTGTTACATAAAAATTATTAATTAATTTTTATTATTCAATTTTATTTTTATTTTACATCAATAACTATTTAATTTGGGTTTTACTTTTTATTGATAAATTATTACCATTTTTTCCTACCATTTCTTTTATTGTCAAATTAAGATTAAAATAATACGGTTTTAAAATTTAATACCTATGAAGGTCTTTTCAAATATGAAATTGTAAAGTTTTGTAACAATAAGATATAATGGGCTTTTCTTTTGTATTAAAAAATATAATAAAAAAAAATAATTATTATATTTCCACCAATTAAAAATAAAACTCAAATGCATATGTATGAAAATGTAGTTATTATTTTCCATTTCTAATTTCAATAAATTTGTAACGAAATCAGCATTTTTTAAGATTTGAACAAAAGAAGCACTTTTGCTTTTTGGATCAATGTAGTTCTAATTAATAAATGGTTTAACTTTTCTAACCACATACATACATATGTACATACTACATACATATTATATAATAAAAACAAGTAGCGTTTAAAATTGTCGTTATGACTTCTATCCGGAAGATGAAAGAAAGGTGAATACACTTTTATCGTTGTTTTATTTCATACATTTTCGTTTAAGTATGATCGTAAAAACCTTTTTACTAAATGACAAACTATAAAGCTCATTCAAAGAAAAAGTTCATGTTTTTGTATATATACATACATACGTGTGTATGTATGCATATTTAAGAATTTATGAAATTTAAATTCGAAGAAATTATAATTTTTCTTTTCTTACAGTGTATGCAAAAAGAAATTATTTTTAAAGCTATAATAAATAAATTTCTTGTAATTTTTTTTTACAAAATTCGTAATACCTACATTGAAAAAATTACACATAATCGTTTTCATCACGCATGATTACCTCATTATGGTTTTCAATTACGTGATCATACAAGAATATTATATGAGTGAGAGTAAGTGAATATAGTATTTGTGTGATTGTTTCGTAATTATAATATAATTAAATTTTTTAACTTTAAATTTGTGTCATAATTGGTTTATTCTGGCCGCAATGACCAGGGGTCTTGTTCCCACTCCCAATTCTAATTCTAATTTTAGTTTCAGTAATTGTTTTCATTTTCATAGATTCTATTTAACACCCTGTTAATATATATATACATAGGTATTTGTCATCAAATGTAGTTGTGACTAAATTTACAATAATACTTTTATTATTGCAAGTTTCTTAAGCTACGATCACATTACACAAATATTTGTCGAAAAAAGCGTGACCACTACTTTTTTTTTGGCAAATATTTTTATGTAATACGTAATTTGTATATATTAATTGAAATAATAAAATAATGCAAGTACGTTGTATTTAATGAAAAATAAACTACTCTAAGCGAATATGTCTTCAAAATATATAAACGTATATGTAACTGCATAGTTGGTATGCTAATTTCGACAAATATTTGTTTAATGTGGCCGTATCTTTAGTTTAATTGTAAACAAATAAATGAGGAAATTAAAAATAACCAACTGACGCAATTATTGAAATCTTTAGTTATACTCATGCGGAATTATGCATCAACACTTCTTTTTCAATGCGAATTGCCACTTGCTAATAAAAATAAAATTCGAGACGTTTTTCAGTTTGAAAAATTCAAGGGTATTTAACCTTTTTTTTATAGATATTACTTGTTCCAACTTGTTCATTTCCGTTTACTTTAAAGAAAAAATTAAATCATTATAGCCTCAGCGACACTGTACACATCGACAAATAAATATATATTTACATTTTACACTATAATTTTTATCGGAGCTTAAAAACTGTCTCGTCTGTTCCGTCAAATAGTTGTCTCGTGTGCCTAAGGGTTTAGATGCTTCAAGTGCATACACACCCACATTTATATACATTTACATATGTATATAAATTTATACGAATTGGTATACTATGATTCTGACCATTCATTTTTTATTATGACAGATATTTGGGGCGATGTTGTTAAGTTTAAGAGCACTTTGTATAAAATATATATTTTTACATATAAATACATGTATATAACTGCATACACTTTGAAATCGATAGTTTAATTGAAAATAGTCTGAAGAACGAATGTATGTACATCTAAATTTTCTTACCAAATTATATTCCTTTAGTTTTGCATTCGTTTACAATTTTTTTTGTTTCTATAAAATCACATCATGCAAACCATATCAATTAATAAAATTAAGCAATTTTCAGTTTCCTCAACTTACTTCTTTGACCTTAAATCATTGAAATAGATGATGTTAATTTTTTTGCGTATGCACTATGAAATTTGTTTAGTTTTCACTGCTTTTTAAAATATCACATAAAATTCTCTTCAGAAACTTTAAAATTTACAAAATTAGGTGACAATATTAATAAAAGACCAACAAGAAAAATACAATACAGTATTAGAGATGGTTATATTTTATGCTGATGCTATCGATTAAAATATATATAAAAGAAATTGATGGCATAACAGTGCTGTAAATCGTAAGAAATAGGTAAGATAAATGGTAGTTTTAAGTAAACCTGTTTTGATTTTAATTACTATGAAAATATTTAAAACACCATATTTTAATATTAAAAAGAAAATTTGTACAGTAACTGGTGGCCTATCTGCTTTATTTCAATAAACCAATTAATATCCGAAACATTTCATCTCTGGTGTAATTTTGCAGACTAGGCAGCACTCCTTACAGCTGATTTGTAGTTTTCATTTTTATTAGAATTTTAGCAATATAAACAAAGATTAGAAGTGGGACACGTTAAAATGGCAAACAATTTTGAAATACAAGAAATATACAACATAAAATTTAAACATTTGGTTGAAGACAAAAGCTTTCAAAAAGTAGATATAACTAAATCGTGTAAACGAGATAATGTACAAAATGAGTTAGCTGACGACGTTTGGATATTTGGTTATGGATCATTAATATGGAAAGTGGATTTTCCATACATTGATTGGAAAAGAGGTTACATTAAGGGCTATTTAAGACGTTTCTATCAACATAGCATTGACCATAGAGGCGTTAAAGTAAAACCAGGGCGTGTTGTTACTTTATTACCAACCCGACCGGAGGACAGAGTATACGGAGTAGCGTACCGCGTAGCTGCCACAAACAAAGCAGAAGTCATCAAACATTTAGACTTTAGAGAGAAAAATGGCTATAAACGCTGTACAGTGCCTTTTTATGTATTTCCTGACGATTCTTCTGAAAAATGTATTGATATTGTCATATACATAGCAACTTCTGATAACGAATCCTGGGCGGGCAGTGAAGATAATAATGAAATTGATAAAATAGCCGAACAAATTTTTACATCTGCTGGCCCTAGCGGCAGAAATCGTGATTACTTATACAATTTATGCTCAGTAATGCGAAGTTTATTTCCGGGCGTACATGATGACCATTTAGAAGAACTTAATGCAGTTGTCAGAGAAAGAATTGAAAGAGATGAAGAGAGTCTTTTAGAAAAAGCCATAAAAAGTGAACTATTTACTTGTAGACAAAACATTCAAGAAGAAACATCAAAGAAAGTTAACGATAAACTTTCGGAATTTAATACGAAAGTAGATCATTTGGTGAAGTTTTGTTCGAAAATAGGTTGGCAGGAATATTTTCTTACCAAAGAAATTTATGGTATACATTCCCTGGACATATGGGGGAATTGTGATCACAGACAATCGTAATAATTATTATTATATGTACCTATTTAAATCTTAAAAAGTTATACTAACTTGTAATAATAGCGAAAATAAATACAAAATGCTGTTTTTTAATATCAAAAAGTATGTATGTATAATTATTGGATCTTTTATGTAGAATGTGTAAATAAATATTTCCTTTATATGTATCTCTTCACAAAAACTGAAAAGCGTATATATAAGTTAGTCATTACGTTTGTAATTTTTACACCGTACATGGATCCTTAAAGATAGCGGAGCCGAGTTAGCGATGTCCGTGTGCATGTTGAAATCAACATTCTGAAGTCCCTAGAAGACAGAAAAGATTAGTATGCCAATTTGTTGGAAGCTCTTTGTATTTGAAGATCTTTATTAATATTAAATATTTAATTAAATATGTTTTGAAAGTTAATTACATATATTTATTTGGCATTCCTATTGGATATCTTTCTTAGAATCTCTTTTTTATCAATATAAAAATTGAGTGCCTGTAAACATTTTATTGCTTTTAAAAAATAAGGGTCTCAGAAAGAATTTTTTCTTAGAACTTGTTAATTTTAGTTTCTTGAACTGAACTTAATTATTTATTTAGGATTAATAAAAAAATTTGTATTTAAAATTATTTTCATCAGAGTATTTGTTTCTTTTTTTAGTTTTATATAATTTTCTATTTGAAAGTTTATTTGACATTTTTTCATTGAAACGGCTAGGTTATTAAGCTTGAGGTCGTATTATTATACAAAAATTTATTTTTATATCCATATTTCCCTCCAATAATAAATAAATAAATTTTTTAATACTACCTCAAGATTAATAATGTGGAAAGTGAAAAATATGAACACAGTAAAGAGTATATAAGTCTCGGCACAGCCGAATTTAACTTGTTAGATTTCTTTAATATTTGAATAATTAATAAACAGACATATAAATAAATAAAATATTATAATATTCTTTTTCTAAAACGTTTTTATATGTTTATGTATGTATCAAGAGATATTTATCTTTAGCATCTTCAATAGTGAGATAACCAAAATATATAATATATATTTTTTGAAATTTTTGTTCTATTAAAGTATACTCGTGTAATGTTATTTCAATACATTAACATTTATTTTAAAGAAATAGAGAAGCGGCTTTTATTTTCTAAAAAAACATTGAGTGTAACGGATTTAAAAATTAATTTTTTATATTCATTCTTCTTCGTCATATTCTCTTCTTCTTGCGTATATGTATTTACATGTATATACATACATACATATATGTTTATGTGAATATTTTATATATACATAATATATACTCTGATTAGAAGAGTGCATAATTCGTTTTTATATTATGCCTGATTGAATGTCTTTCTAATTAAATATATACATATGTACATATGTACTTGGACATACATACATACATTTTTATATTTTAATTTCTTAAATCTTGGGAATTTTAAATTTATTATGAACACCTTAAGATTAAAAGAAATAAATAAGTTCGGTGTTACCGAATCTTATATACCCTTCACTGTTGTAGCCAAATATTTATATTTTTAAAATCGCATAACAATAATTTTTATAAAAAACATAAATAATGGCATCGCAAATATTGCTTAAAAATTTATTTTTATTTTTTTAGTTCTGAAAAAAAAAATTAATAAACCAAAATTCCAACATTTGTTCAGTTTGCTATCTTGGACAGAAAATGCTAAAAAACCTACTTAAAAAATGGGCCAAAAATTGTTGCAGTCTCCGTTTGTCACACATAACTCAGCCATTTATGAACCGGTTGGGTGGTTAAATTTTTCTGTACGTTGCCTAGGAATTTCAGAAAGTTGATTTCAACGACAACACTGCCAGATGGCTTCCGCTATTTATAGAGTGACACATTTACGGTGTAGAAATTGCACGCGGCATCACGAACTTACATATACCCTTCTTACTTACAGTGAAGGGTATAAAAAAACTTTATTACAACAACCAAAGTGTTACAAAAGAGATAATAAAATGAATACAGCGGCGCATAGGATATGAACAAACATCCTCGTGTATGAGTTAAAAACTAAAAGATAAAGAATTAATTATAAAAGAGCAATAAATACAACTATGATGACAACCACTACAAAATAGGAAAATACATAATGTAACGCCTTGCGGGCAATTGGCGCTATTTTTCATTTGCCAATAAATGTTGTGCCGCTATACTTATGCTCGTAATGTTTTCCATCCGTTTGTCTGTTCCACTGTCTGTATGAGTCTATTGAAGATACATTTAAGTAACATTTGAATTACGAAACTTGTAGACAGAAGACAACACAGTTGAATGTATGTATGTAAATATATATGGATGTGTGTGTATGCAATAGTACATAAAATATAAAAATACAAAATCACTTAAAGCAATTTTTTTAGATGACCACAACGAAGCTTTTGGAAACTTTATGGTGGAATAGAGCAGTTCAGCAAGAAGAGAGAAAAAAAAAAAAAGAACAAAAAGAGTTAAATAGCAAAGGAAAGAATCCATATTAGCTGTACCCGCTGATTCTGCTTGGCAAAATCAATCGATTCGACATTATTATTAATTTTTCATAACTTCTGCGCTGGTTGTGCATATTAGTGAGCCTTAGTTACTTGTAGCTAAATTGCTTGGTCAACCGTCTATGTAGATGTTGGTCTCTTTGCATCCTTGCGGGTGTACGAGTACGAGTATGCTGTGCATTGGATAAATATTAAAGTTTTATTTACTATGTATTTTCTTAAGCATATTGGCAATTTTGTTTATGATGATTTTTTTTATTTAATTTCTGTTTTTGCTTCGTTTTGGTGAGTGAGAAAGTGAGCAGACGACCGAGCAATCGATCGATAGATCGATCGTAGACCAACCAGTGACTGACCGACCGTTCATTACAGGCGCATGTGAAAAACAATCTAGTCAAATTTGTAGCATTAAAAGAAAATGAAATTAGATGGTAGATGAGCCAACATTACTTTGAAGTTCTTACCAAGTGCCGCTTAAATGTCTTTTTAAGCGGCATGCAAAAGTAAAACGTTGACGCAAAATTTGAGATTATTTTTCAATTTTTTTTAACACAATCCTGTAAATTCATTGGAAAAGTAAGAGTGTGTAATCAGTTTATTTTGTATTTACGTATTGATGTTTTATTGTTCGATAGTTTTCAGCATCTTGTTTATATTATTTTAAAATTTTTATTATATCAGTTAATAATTTTTTTTTCATAAATTTTATAATAACCGTCATAAATGTAAAGAGAGAATACGGTAAAAAAGTGCTTATGTAGGTATGTCATATGCGAGCGAATTCGCTTATATGCACATTTCTTTTTACGTTTCGACGACAGATGTGTATGTATATGCATTCTAATACGTACCTAGTTGACCACTGGCAATGTACCATAAGTGCATGTTTCTCTGAAGGATGTACCGTACAATTCGTTTACAAATAAAAAAATAAGTGCATATTTATAGCAAGCAGTCCATGTGGAGCAAACAAATCAAGCAATTCTATGGGCCTGTTCAGGTTCAGCTAAATGCGAACGAAACTTTCGTACGCATAATTGCATTAAAAACAAAAACAAATTTTCGTGTGTTGTTTTTGTTTTCAATGTTCGTTCGCACTTCGTTGAAGAGGCAAGGCCCTAAAAGACTATACCGATTGACATACAATTTATAAAGGGTGCATATGGATACATGGTACTAGTATAACCATGAACATAAATGTGTGTTTATTTTGTAATTCTTTTAAATTTATTGATTTTGTATTGTTTTCGTTTTTTTATGAATAACAAAAAAATACTAGGGTGGGTGAAAAAAATTAAAGAATTAAAGAAGTCATCTCCTCATATCAGATTTGGATACTCTATTTGCTTATTTATATACAGTGGAAGCCTGTTGATACCTAACAAAATATAGCCACGTACGAGTACATACATATCGACATATGATTTCATTAAAGCCCTAAGTTACGTTTAAAAAAATTAACAAAACTTTTTGAAGTTTGGTTTATTTATGCTTCAGCTTAAAAAGTAGGCTTTTATTAAGAGCTGACTTTTGTTCTTAAGAACTTTATGAATTTAAAATCGAATTTAATGTGACTATGATTATGGGCCATTATTTTTAATAGTGGGAGTGCAAAGCTTCAAAAGTTTTGTTAATTTTTCATATTATTGACTCTTTTGGTTCCTACTCAAAAATATTTTAAATGTAACTTAGGGCTTTAATGAAATCATATGACGATATGTTTATACTCGTCTGTAAATATGTATGTGCACTAAATATTTGTTAGGAGTGCATTATTTAAGTACATGCGTATAGCAGAAACAAAACACCAAATGACATGATCACGTTCATTGACGGCAGACAAATATTTTTCATCGCTCAGACATCAAAGCTTTTTCACGTGTCCACACGTATGCAACAACTTCCGTTTTGTAAGGAGAATTAATTATAATAAAACGTACATGTATGTATGTTTATGTTTTGTAATCAACATTGGAAAACGAAAATATATACATGCATCTTGTGACTGACTATAAAGATAATAGAAATTAAAAACTTTGTTCTTTATTTGCTTTAATGACACGCATTTGACAATGGCACGAGACATTTTCCAATCATAAATAAATTATGTTTAAATTGTTCGGCTTGGCTTTTTTTAATTTGTTTCACGAAGGCAACTAAAGAAGAAGGGCTGGGTGGGCGATGATGATAAGTCAGTAACGTTATTCTTTTATATGAATAGATTTATTTGCTTTCAATTCATTTTGAGATTTTTTTAAACCTCCTTAGAGATTTGCACAATTAAAAGCACAACCAAAAAAAAGTCAAAGAATAACGACTTAATGTACTGAATTAACTAGAATTTAAAATTGTTTGAATAATTAAAATAATCTCATAAAATTCATGGCACGCGACTGGTGTCATTGAATTTTTTTTCCCCCCTTATAATGGTTGTTGTTGTTGTTGTTCATATTGCCAAAGATCTTATATTTCAAAGTACATATGTAGATACAGTTATTTGGTTGTACGTACTTATATAAAAATAAAAGAAAGAAAGAAACAAACAAACAGACAACAAGGAGTAAGAATGTAGCGGAATGGCCAGCAACAAATGAATTGATTTAACAGACTAGCTGACCTTATGCACTCGTGTGCATAAAAGTTCTGTACATGTGATGATTCCGTTTTTGCTATTTTTCCTTTAATTTTTTGTTATTCCTTTTATTGAGTTTTATTTTATTTCTTTTTTAATATATGTATGTATGCACGTATTCCATGTCCTTAAGCGTTACACTAAAAAAAAAACAAAAAATGAGAAAACTATACACAAACTGTTAGAGTGAGTATTGCTTGCTGCAAGACATTCTTATGTTTCTATATTTGTAGTTTGTCAAGTCAAGCAGAAGGATTTTTATTTTATTTAGCCAATTTAATTCATAACCATCCCAAGGTTAATGTAAAAAGTTAAAAGATTCTCTTAGTAAATCAAATGCGGCTCCAGGAAAGAAGGAAAATGGCAAACTTCTGCTTCCAAAGTGGTTAAATATTTCTGCTCTTTTTTCACTAACAAAACAATTTTCAATGAACAAGTTCACATCCCTTGATCTGAATCTAATTAGACCAACATAAACACACAGGCTTTTATTGTATTTTATTTATAGACACCAATTGGTGTACACATCTTTATATTTAACTGCATATCGTCAGCAAAAAAGCAAAAAAGCCTGCTAAATTTTTTATTTTATTTATTTACTCGTAGTTCATGCCAGATACATTTATTTATTAAGCCATTTGTATTTTTTGCCTTAAAATTCTGTCAGGACATTTAAATAATTTTAACGAAATAAATTCAAAGTGAAATTTTATCTCAATATTCTAGTTATGACGTCAGCTGATTTCCCATTATTGACAAAATTAATAATATTTTGACATTACTTTCTATATTTATTTTGTTTTAACAATCAAATTGAACAATAAAATAAGACCTGACAACCATAAATTAAATACTCTTTTGGTTTATTACAAGGCAAACAAAGAATTTGTTTCTTTCTGGCCATTACATTTTTATGAGTGCACATTTATTAATTTATTAACTTAAACTTTAAAAATCCAAATATAGCTGCAAGACATTGACAATTCAAACGTTTCTTGTTTCTTGCTGAATTTTTCTTTTGTTTTTTTAATACTTTTTTTTTATTTGGACAAGAAAAACAAAATAAAAAACAATTGCAAGTTGTAAGAAATAAGTTGTTATTCGTTTAAGAAATGCATAATTTAACGGTGTCTTACACAAAAAGTGTCTGCATATTAAACGACATTATCACAAAATTATTTGCAAGAGAAACACACAAATAAAATAAAACGTTTTAAGAAACCGATTGATTTATGCCACCGGCAAGATACAAGTAAAAGCCCACGTCGATGTCATCGATAGACGTTTAAAACAAAATATAAATATTTACAAAGTACTTGCATACATAAATACACACATAACTGTAGTCATGTGTTATAAATGTACTCACTATTAAATATACGGGTACACAAAGAACTACTTGCATTCTGTAAGTCGTACAAATCAAACATACTGCATTAATATGAATTTCGGTGATCTATGAATCTTAAAAACAATTGTTAAATACTCGTAAGTTAATATTTAATAAAAAGTGAGCATAACAAAGCATACGCATTTCATTGCTATTGTGGCATACAAAAAAATAATTTTCTCTTTCTCTTGTTCTATAGCCCGCAACTTGCTTCCACACTTGTATTGGAGAGTAAAGTTTTTTAAATTTCATTAAAACACCGGGGATCCAGTATTTAAATATTTTTCATTTTTATTCGTGATTAATAAACATTAAATCCTGTTGTAATTTCAATTAATTTTCATGGCGCACAGAAATCACACAACAAACGAATGAATGGAATGGATGAACATAATCATGAGCATGTCTGCTGGTGTCCTTGTACTCATTTTTTTTATTTTTGTTTGAAATAGATCTTAAAGAGTGATTTCTTTTCGAATTTATTAAAAAAGCGAAAAAATGTGGCATTTAATCTGTGTTGAAGCGTAGAATGAAATTTACGTTTTTGTTGAACTGTCATCAACATTACGATTTTAATGAAAATTCAGCATTTTTATTTTGCATGTCACCCTTAGCCACACTATGTTTACCGTTATAGATATGGTTAAATTCATTAATAAATATGTTTATAGCAAAAATAATATCTTTAATTAAATTAGAAAAATATGGTTGAAAGTGAACTATTTTCTATTTTGTCTCCTCTGCAGCCATATATGTACATAAAGTAAGTGTGAAACGAAAACTTAATTGTTGTTGTTTCTATACTCTAAACATATCATGTTTCCTCCAGATAATAACACAAAAAGATTGTAATTTCAAAATTTCAACTAAAGTAGAGTCGAGTTGTAAACCCTAATAAGTCATCGTTAGTTATGGAATATCATTTTGTGAATATTTCGGGCAAGAACGTGATAACGAGAAGAGAATCCTTTGTAAGCAACACAAGTTTTTACTTAAGAAGACTTAAGCGATTTTTCTTTATTAACATATTAATTACGTAACCAGTATTAATTAACTAGCCTTCACTAACATTTGTATGTGTGGCATGAGGTTGGTTTTATTAAATTAAATTCAGTTTATTAAGAATATATGTAAATAATGTACTAAATACAAGACTCTTTAAAAGCTCTGTAAGACGTTTAAGTGGTTTCGGTCATTGTATTAATTTTCTTTATTATCATTATGTGTTGTTGCATCTGTGTGAAATCTAACACGCACTAATCATTATAATGTTACGATTACTTTTTGGGCCCAGGCTGGATATGATTCCTTTTCCAAAAGATATGTGCTATAACGCATACGTTACTTACACTTACTTACTTGGTACAATCAAAAGTATGTGGTTTACAACTTGTGCCGTGTATAAATAAATATTGTACGAGTCGGATTGGTATCCTGCTGCTCTTTAAAGATCGATAAACAATGTTTAGTTGAAGTGCAAAAGACACACATCCACAACAGGTTCCACTCAATAAAATCGTATGTAAAACAACATGTTAAACACGGTGCCGATAAAACGTTCTATAGAAAAAGCGCACATGGTATGCAAGAAAAATAATAAAAAAAAACTTATTTAATATTTCAATATATTTTTTTTTAATTCGGTTACGTTTAAATCAATCAGTTGTAAAATTCACAAGAGGCTTAAGGAATGAATGCCAAGAGCATGATTTGTCAGTTGCTTATGTCTAGAGAAAGAAAAGGTCACATCGGATTATAATTTAATTTCTTCTTAGTCATATTAATCAATTTCCTCATTTACCCTTTTTATAAGAGTTAGTTAATAAAAGCTATTAGATAATAAATACATATGTATGTGTGCATGCATGCCTTGGTTTAACACTATTCACTCAACCATTTAAAGCTGCATTCCATTTTATCACTGAACCAGTGAGTCATCGCGACAAATTTCTATACAGTTTTAAGTGGAAAAATAAAATATTTTCTTCTAAAATCTAGTTCGAATAGAAAAAAATTGGAGAAGACAAGTCAGACATACAAAAACATATAATTTTGTGGTAAATTTTCTTTGATTTTTAATGTTTTTCAAAACTGTTGTATTAGGTGAATGCTGCATTGAGCTGAAAAAAAAACTATATTTCAGTTATCATTTTGGACTGATTTAAATTGTTTTATACTCTGTTTAACATTTGGGTACAAAATTTAGAAGAGTTTGTTTGAATGTTTTAGGTTAAATGGGTTTTGCAGACCTAAGGAATCTACTACTACTAAAGGGTTGTTTGCTCTTGTTTTGAGAGCAAATTAGAGTAGATTAGATACCGATAAGGATTTTCTTAATATTTAAATACTCACAGCTTTTTTCGTTAGCACTGTAATAGTTTTGTTTTGTTCATTTTCTAAGTATAATTTTTTTCAATTAATTTTCCTACATTTTTCAAGTGTTAATGTATAAACAGCAATCTGAGCATAAGATGAAAGTTGGCTGCAAAAGTTTAACACAGCAATACACTCACACACGTATTTTTTATATCGTGTATAGAAATATTATTTGTTGTTCATTTAGATAAATTGAAAAATAAAAGAAATAAAATTGTTCCAGCTACTGCTGGTTGCATTTAGATTTTTTGGCGGCAGCAACAATAGTTAGAAAAAGCAGTGAAGTCGTTTTTGCAGTTTTGATCCGTGATCAAAACTAACGAAACATTATGGAAGCATAGGATTCCTTTTTTTCCTGTTGCTGATGTTGTAAAGAGACAACAAAATAAATAAAAGGCGACGAGACGGCGTCAGTATTAAAACTGATTGTCTCGTTGAGCTACCAAAAATAAGAGAACAAAAAACGGGGAATCAAAATAACAAAAAGAAACCAAAAAACAAGAAGAAAAAAAAATGATGAAAAAAGGATTCTTAGAATGTAACAACAGTAACACAAGAAGAACTTGTTCAACATTTAACTGCTGTTGCTCGTTGTTGCTGCTTTATAGGCTGCACAGTTGATATTGCTGGAAACAAAATAAGTGTGCAATAATTTGTTATTTACAACAGCACATTAATTTCCTCTTTTTGCTTTCACAATTAGCACTGCAGCAACAAGCAGCAAAGTAACGAATAAACGAATGAACAAACGAACGAACAGTCAACAGCATTTGGTGGTCATGTGTTGGTAATATTTGTACTCATACAACTTTTTTGTTGTTGCTGCTGCTGCTACTTTTGTTCATGTATGTTGTTGTTATTGTTGTTGCTATTGCATTGTTAGGAATTCTTGTTGATATTATAAAAAGGAACACCTTTTTACTGATCTTAAGTTCTTAAATTTCTTTGTTTTCTACAATTGTTACTTTTAACTGATAATATTTGCACCGTTGCAAGGGAAAGAAGCCAACATGGATGAGGTGTTTAAGTTTATACTTAAGGAACAATGCCACACAAAACAAAAAAGACAAAAACTAAACAAAATAAAGAACAAAAACAAAACACCAATTCATACAATTTGGCATTTTATTTTATGTAAAGTTAAACTGTTAAGTTGCTACTGTTCGTTAGCCTGTACCAGACTAAGAGTATGTGTGTGTGTCTGACGAAATATACATACGTTTACATAATTATGTCTGCTAGCTTAAAAACTAAAAATTACTGCCTTTATTAGCAAAAACGATTTTCTTTTTTCAAATTAAAATCCAAATCAATTTTGATTAATTTTAATACAACTTTTTGTTTTATAAAAAGATTTCCAAATTAACAAAAAAAAAAAAAATAATAACAATAATAATAATAACAATAAGAATAATAATTAGGGAAAGAGTTATTTATGTAAATCGTAATCGCCTGCTTTCTATCTTAAAATTTAAGTCTTTTTCCCTGCTTTTCAGGGTGTATGAAATATCACAGAAATCGCTAAATGGCACAAATGCAAAATACTCAATTGTTCATGACTCTGGCGCACAATATTGGCAGAATTTGGGCAATAGTTATTGGTTATGTAGACTTTGAAGATTATTGTAAGTTGTGGCTTATTTGTATGGACCTGCAAGTAAAGAAAATCTAATTTTATTCAATTCGGTATGAGCTGACTTTTTCTAAACTAATAAAATAAAAACAGCTGTGATGCTAACACATACACATTTTTCAAGTAGATAAGCTTGTTTTCAGCACGTTTTATTTCAAATTAAATATTTAGCGACAGCTGTAGATCGTATTCACATTCGGTTTTCATGTTGTACAAAATAGTAGGATAGTACATTTTGTTGTTGCGTGTAAAAAAATTTCTACATTTAGTTTATTTTTACATTTGCATACTCTATACTAGCGACTTTACATTGAAGCGTGAATTTGGCTATTATAAAAAAAAATATTTAGTAGCTTGTTACTTCAAAAGTTTATCTTTTCAAAGACTTTTTCCGTTTCTAGGAAAGCAGGATCAATTTTTCTTCACACTGGTAATTGTGTAGAAAAACAAAAACTACTTGAAGATAAATAAATAAAATTGGTTTCTCTTTTTTTAATAGGAATAATTAAGGATACTGTGCTATTAAGCAGTTTCAAAAATATATGTTTTGGGCTTATGTAGGTATGAAAATTGCCAATACAAAATGTAGTTAATATTATTTCGAAAATATGTTTTTAAAATAGATTACAAGTTAATTAGTGGATTTTTTTGAGTGCTTACTTGAATTTTTAAGTAAAAGGAAATCCTGTAACTAAAGGTCTTTTGAAATTTGTCAAACAGTGTCAAAAGTGTGAAGCTGAACTTTAAAGTGATAATTGGAACTTCTTTTGATATATAAAAATATATTTTATTTTATTTAAAATTAAATTTTAAGTAGCGTAAATTTTAACCAAAAACAATGACTCTTGTACGTTTTACAATTTTCATTTTATTTTTTGTAGTTGTTAATATGCTACCTACACAATATAAATATGTATGTATGTATGTACTCGTGTATTACTATCTATGCTGTTAATTTTATTATATTGTCAATATTCGTATTATTTAAATACTCACATACCAGTTGGGTTGGTACTGGTGAAACCTCTATTGAATGTTAAACATTTTAATTAGACATTTTACTTGTACTCGTATATGAGACCCCATGATTATTTCAATTAAAAAAAAAAACAATAAAAATACTTAAATAAGCATAATAATGTACAAATAATATTTGAGGTGGTGTTTGAAATTAACTACAATTTAACAACAGCATTCAAACATTCATACAGCCAACAGTAAAAAATTAAAACAACAACTAGCTTACCAAGAGAATTTCTACAGAGTACAAGCAAAATTATGGTATGAGCGTATTAGCCGAAAAGTAATTAATTTTAAATTAAAAAGAGAAAAAAAAATGATACAATAAAATCTTACAAAACGAAACCAATAGTCTATAGGAATATACTGGTTAATATATTGTTGTAGTTGTTGTTATTTTTATTACTATTTTTATAAAAAAAAAACTTCATAATGTCTGTCTATTTATATACATATTTATATTTAGCCAACAGTGATTGGCTGGTTAATCCTACTTGTGTCTTTACGCTCTACCACTCCTAACAACAATTTTTGCAGGTAAACACACTGATATTTACTATCTGCATTGAAAGCTTATTTGTAGAGCTTAATGTTTAATGCTCAGTTAAGTGCTACAGAAAGAGAGAGAGAGAGGTAAAAATAGATGCCAGATTATTTAGAGAAAATTAAATATTTCAATTTTATAAGAACAAAATTTTCTTACAAAAATAAATCAAAATAATCAAAGTGTTATGAACAATAAAAATAATTTATTTTATTTTTGTAAATAAATTTCTAATTTTTAGATTTGTAGATTGTACTCAGTTTTATGTGTTTTATGAGATAAAGCAAATAATGAAATTTTTAATAAATACAAAAAACCAGGTTGATTTTTAAAGAAAGTACCCTTTTAATAAACAGAGTTACATTGTATCGGGCAACGCCAAACTGCACAAGGTTCACCAGGAGCAAACATTATACACAAAGTAATCTTTTGGCACAGACTTTTAAGCGAAGTTCTAATCCCCTACCTAATCAGCGCTACAGAATAATAAAGACTCATTTATTTGGGACTAAAATTTAAAAACCTTTAGTTTAAAAATCGATTTACACAAAATCATGGAAATACGTGCTTAAGATTTATTATATTAAAGGCCAAAAAGCTGATTTCAGTGTTCAAAATTCAATTAATTTTACTATAGAAAAAATCTGGCTTAACTTTTATATGTTATTCTCATTTTTAGCTGATCACAAATGGGCGTTACAATTCTCTAAACGGAAATTTTAAACAAGTTTGCCTCTCTTTAACATACATACAGATTCCAGATTCCCTTCCCAATATGCTTTTTTTCTTCTTATTTTTTTAGTGTATGTAACCATGTACAATATGTTAAATGAATACACACAAACACACTTAATTTTTCTTACTTTTCTTTTACTCAAACAGAAAAAAGTTTGTCAAGTCGTGTGTTGTGTTTGGCTAAAATAAAATTCAGTTTCTATTTGAAACGCTCTTAGACAATACTTTATTCTTAACGATCGCTTAATTCATAACTTCGGCGCTTTATCTTGGTTTTACATTTTTCTTGTATTTACTTGAAATGATTCGGTTGCCGTCGGTTTATATTCGTAGACAATCGGTTGTTAAGGTTTGATTTGTTTGTTGGTAGCAGTAAATACAACTTGAAAACGTTAAAGAAATACAATAAAAAAGGGTTTAGAATTCACAAAAGGGCTTTTGTGTTCTTCAGTATCGTTTAAGACGTCAAATATGTATTTACATTAAAACCAAGATGCGTGAGTGATAAAAAAAGAAATGATATTAAAATTTATAATAATTTTAAATTTTCTTTAAAAATTTTGTGAAACATGAAATTACAAAAAATTAAAATAACAACTCAATATTATCATTCTTATTATTAACGTGCATTAATGAAATAATAAATAAATATGAATACATAATAAAAATACCTTTAGATTAAGGAAACAAAATTATTATTGTAATTACGCAGTGCAATCTTATTATTTGTCATTAAATTAAAAATAGCTAGAATCAACAGTTGGATATTAAGGATTACAGTTTCTCCCTAAAACAATATTATTTCGTGAGTATTTTTTTACTTGAGTAAAAAATAAAAATAATAATTTTGGAGTTTTATTAATCCGTATTGAAATGACACTTTAAAAACTTTTTTGCACAATTTTCAAAAAAAAAAAAATTAAAAATGCCTAGATGATTTGCTTGACTGGAATACAAAAACAGCATAAAAATAATAAATTGATTTTATAAGCATTTTTTTAAATACATTTTTGGAACTGTGGAATTGAAGTTGAATTCACAACGAAATATATACCATTTTTCTACGAATATGAAAAAATTAAATTTTAGTTCATTCTGGCGCTCATTACAATTTCCGTATGTTTGGCATTTATTTTATTAATTGTGCACTCTTACTCATAAATAAATGAAACAAAATTTTAAAAAGTGAACCAACATAAATGTTACAGGCACTGTGAGTATAAAACAAAAGACTTAAGAAACGAACTTTTTTTATTTATTTATTTTTGATGTAGAAAAAAAATTGAATTATTAAGCACACAAAGGCACACACACACACACACACACACATATTTTAAAAGAAATTTTATTTAAAAAGATTAAGTACAAGAATATCAGTGATTTTAAAATATTTTGTTAATTAAAAGTAAAAATAAATAATTTTTAGTGTGAAAAGTTTTTTTTAATATGCAAATAAGAAAAATAAAAATATTTTTTTTTAGCAAGAAATCGCCTAATTTTTCGAACAAATACCATCAAAAACTACGACTTTGCAAATTAAACTGAAATGTTAATAAAAATTGCAGGATATCAACAAATTTACGTGCACACACACTATAGAAAACAACCAAAAGGTTTATATGTATTAACGATTTTTCCTCTCTCTATAGTAGTGTTTGTCTATCGCTCACTATCTGGGGTCCGAAGGGATTCTTTCTGCACAAGAATGATAGAAATGCAATAATTTACAGCTAAATAAGAGAGAGAGAGAGAGAGAGAAATGGTGTAACCTTGTATTTCTTTCAGTCTCGCTTTCTGCAGACAAGATAAAAAATTTTTTGCTTTTTTTTAATATTAGTAATGTTCATTTCAATCTTTAACAGAGATTACTTGTACACTTGAGAATGCAGTCATAAAATCTGTTATATTATTATATTAAGAGAAACTTTGATCACAGAAAACATCCTGATTAATAAGAGCCCTATATTTGTTCATATCGCTGGCTTCCTTATCGGTTTTGTTCTATAAAATTGTACGAGCATGGCCGCCGGAGTAACAAAGTTTATAAAAAGGCTATACAAATTTTCAATTAATAAGCCTCCCTAATAACTAAGACGCTCTAAAATTTTACTATAAACGATACAGAGTCGTTAGAAAAATTAATTTCCTATATCTGCTCAAAACAATATATAAAATTAATTAAAATTACTTTATAGATATTGAGCGCTTTCATGAGCTATATGGCAGCTAGTGCCGACCTCATCGTTGATAGTTGTGGCTGCATTTGTTTCTCATGGATTGCACGACAATTTTCTGAACACCAAATTCGACAATTTTATGTATGAACGAAGCCATTCACATGATTATGCGCGTCATCGGAGAAGATGACTTTTTTTTAAGAAAAATTAGTATTGATTTTACTTTGCTTTATTATCCATTTGCGAATTGCCATGGCGGACTTTTTACTCCATACTTAATCGGAACATATTTTCTGTACAATTAAAAAAAAAAATCACAACTCTCTCAAATTATTAACAAAGGATATATATAAAATTCCAATATTTAGCTACAGAAAATCATTCAAAACGATTTATTTTAGATAATTTATTAATTTAAACGATTTAAATTTTATAATTTTCATTTTGTCCTTACTTTTTCACTCTTCTCTCATACATATTGAAATGTGAGATATTTTGACAGTTCTAGTGAGACACACAAAAAATATTGTTACAGAAACACTTGAACTCGCATCTTTAGAATGAAGTACCTCAAAATGCTTAGATAGACAGTTGTTTCTTACAAAAAAAAAAAATTTATAGGAATCAAGTGTAATAAATGAGATTTTGTTTAATTCTATAGTTTCTTGTGAAAATTTTGTCGATGCGAGAGGAATCAAATTATCCAGCAATAGTACAGAACTGAAAATTATGTAGAAAATAGAGAAACAAAAATTTATTTTGTAAGTAAAAACTAGGAAATTTGCTTCCTTCGTAGCGCAGCAAATGTGATAAAAATGATAATAAAACAAATAAAGGTATATTGAAAAAAATGTTGTACTTGGTTATTAGAAAACGTCCAATCGATTTTCTTCTTCATAAAACATGAGAATTGCAGAAACGAAAATGAAAACTTTAGTAAAACTTTTTTTTTTCAAAATACCGACCAAAAATAGTCTAATTTATTTGTGTTTTTCTTTTCTCTTAATAATTAATTCATTATCTTTTAAGTTTGTCACCAATAACAGCAAATTTTAGTTGGTATTTGCTACAGATTTCTGGGAGATTGAAAATTTTTTGATGATTTTTTTTGTTTTCGTATAAACAAATACAGAAAATCGCAATAAAGTTTTTGAAAAACAAAATTGAAATTTTAATTTAATTTTTAGCTTATAACAAAGTAAATTAAAAATCTCCTTTGCAAATCCTAATAAAAGTTTAAAACGTAAAGTGTAAAGTAAGTACAAACACGTTAATATTTTAACAAGACATGAATGTTCATTCTTGTAATTGTTATCAAGAGTTTATAAACAAAACAACCTAACAAAGATAAAAAAAATTATAAACAATATAAAAATTTCAACTAAATAATAGCCTCATGCTTACTTATTTTATTATTTTTCTATTTATTTTGTGTTTTTTTAATACAATTATTGCATTAATCAAATAAAAAAAGTTGCCTGTTTCGTTTTTGTTATTTTTGTTTTTTCTTTTTTTTATTGAACAACAAAAGTTTAAATAAAAATTTATACAATAAAAAAATCGAAAAAGAAAGATTCGATTCAATTCGTTTCAGTGGGGTACGGTTTTAATTTAAACACTTTTCTGCTCGAGTGTAAAGCCACTTATCGATACTTGTAATCTTTATTTGATCTCAATTGAACAATGATGAATAGACAAAATAATAAATATTATTAACAATAATATGATAACAATACTATTCAAATGTGTGTGTGCAAGAGTGTGTGGTGCGTGTGCTTATGTACGTCAGTGCATGATTGTTGTTTATAAATTTAGCCTAAAACAATTTACTCTTTTACTTCTTTCAATTGAGTTTGATTTGGCTAAATAAATAAAGAAAATAAGTTGAGTGTGAGAACTGTTTGTTTTAGTTATGATTTTATAATTTTTTCTTTATTTACAATTTAGTTAAAAATATAATAACGATAAATTCAAAGGATTGTTCTGAAGGTGAAAGCAACTCGATCTGTATAATTTATTTTACTTCTAATGACTTGAGCTGCAAAACAATATTTAAGTTAATTGGCAATCCATAGAAACGAATAAAATGAAAAAGAATATTTTTAATATAATGACAGTCTAGAGGTTACAGTGGAACAGGAAAAAAAACTTTTGCACCAACGAACTAATTTTTTACCAAATTTAGTGTAGAATAGAATTCCCTATGAGATTTATATTCATTCATTGTTTTTTGAAATCTATTTAATTTTAATCAGTAAAAGGATTCCATTAAGTTTGAAGTCAATTAAAAGTTACGAGTATCACGAAGTCTACCAACTTGTATAGTCGACAATACAGAGCGGACATGTTGTTAGTGCTCACCATTTCTATCTTTATTCAATTTATAAAAGTTTGTTTGGCAACTGACTCTTGGGAAGGTATTTCGTTAATTAAGTGATTTTCACGTAAGTAAACCATAAAGAGCTAGAATTGACAATATAATTTTCAAATTCTTGCAAAAGAAGTGCAATAATGATTAGGAAAAAAGAGTCGTGAGTAAAATTTCAGACTTATTTTTCACTGAGATGTTTATTACACCCTTAAATTACTGTGCTTTGCTTATTGTTTTGTTATTTTCTCCTTAGTAATTTCAAAAAAATTTGAACCCAAAAATCATAGTTAAGCCAAAACAAACTTTAATTTCAGCTGGTAATCATACTTTATTGCGTGTTTTATAACCGATTAATTTTTATTCGAATATATTTTGTCATATTTTCCATTTGATTATATTTTATTAAATATAAATTGTTCTGTTAGCAATTGCATATATTCAATTGAATCTCTTTTATTCGATTAATTTATATTCAAATATTTTGATTTTCGTTAATATTTTCTAATTGATTTTTTTCTTAGTCTCTCAAAGAGCTCAAACACATATTACACAAACATTTGTCGAAATAACCGTAACTATTATTTTCTGTCACATTTTTCTGTATGCAGCGTCTTCAGGAGATAGAAAAACATAAGCTAAATTGGCCTAAAAAAGGCTACAAAAAAACTAAATAAATTAAAAAGTTAAAAGAACTACAGGTAAAAATTCAAAATCCTCTTCATTTTTTTCAAGTATAATTAAGATTTTTATAAGAAGCCAAGAAAAGAACATAAAATATCAAAAACTGAAGAAAATAATGTCGTTTTTCATACTTTAAATGCAAGGTGGGCTAAAAGAAATCACCCTATTGGAAGATGCTCTTATTTTTGCAAATGGCGGCTAATGTCAAATCTGTTTTTTTTGTTTGTGAACTAGACAAATGTAGAATACAATTGAACAAGCCATGCAGCGATACACTCGCCAAGAGCGCGGAATAATCGTGTCTATTTTTTTACGTAATAATTCGTCTGTGGTGTTGGCGTAGTGTGAATTCCGTCGCCGATTCCCCGGTCGTCCGACACCGACTGCTCAAACACTGCGCCGTTTAGCCACCAACCTTGAGGAGTATGGGACCACACGAGACGTTGCCAAGAGTGGCCGGCCCCGGAGCGCCTGCCTCATCTCTCGTTTTGGCGATTTGCACTAGCCCGCAAGATCGCCCGATTTAACCGTTCCAGATATTTTTTGTGGGGTTTTTTGAAGTCCCGTGCTTACGTGAACAAGTCCGAGACAATGGAAGCTCTCAAGGACAACATTCGCCATGAGTGCGAGAATCTGTCGCCCGAAGTTCTCGCCGAAGTGATGAAAAATGCCATAAAACGAGCCCGTATCATCTTCTCTTCTAAAGGTTCAAATAAACATAATCAAAAAACAGCATCGAAGTTTTTCATTTAAAAAAATAAAAAATAAGAACCAAACAACATCGAGTCCTTTTAGCCCACCTTGTAAATATACGAATTCAATTTTAGCTTTTTGATTTCAATGCGAATTTTATTCCGATATTTAAGTTGCAATCTCAGCATTACTAAGCAATAGTATTAGACAACTTAATATTAAATTAATCAATTAATAACAAATTATTAATCTTTATTTATGCTTATTCCAAAATTATGTTGAGTTATTTAAAATTTATTGTTTTCTCATGATATTCTCATAAGTTATTTATTCAGTACAATAAGTACTGAATGGGATAGCATAACTATATGATCACATTATCAAACTATCCTCTTCGATACTTATTGTACTGAATAAATAACTGATGAGAATGTTATGAGAAAATCATAAATTTAAAATAAATAAAAATAATTATTTTGTTAAACATAATTTTAGTAAATTATTCGATCTTATAAATTTATTATTAGTAAATATTATTTATTAACAAAAACAATTTCCATTGAGATCTTAAGCTTGAATAATATTTACTAATATTTTGTTAAACTTTTAAATTCCAAATAAATTTATTAATCAATTAATGAGAGTTGTTTTTAGCAATACTAAGCCATTTTGAAAAATATATCTTTAAAAATAAAGCTGTACATGCAAAGACTTGAGTCCATTTATTTTACAAGTTAAAAGGCAAATACTATTCTTCACTTCTGAAATGATCTTTCGTTCGACCAATTTATCAATTTACATATCAGAGTTTTATCGAAAATATTGCTTTAGATAAATTGGTTATTATTTTGTTTATGTATGATTTGTTTTAATTTTTCCAAACGAACAACAAAAAAAGCAGGCTAAATCATTAATTTCGAGGCTAAATGCTAGAAAAGAGGTTAAATCTAGCCTTGAAAAGGCTAAAACGGCAACGCTGCTTGTATGTATTACATAAAATAATTCGACAAATATTTGTTTAATATGACCGTACCTTAAGCTGAGTTAGACACATTTGCTAAATTGTCATTTATTTAGGTTGAAAAAATGAGCAAATGAACTTTTGTTTTTTTATTTATTATAAGAAAATTTAAAGAATTTGTAATTTAGATATTCTAGTGTTACATATTTGTCACTTGAAAGGCAAAGAAGATAAGCATTATATCTCGAGAAGGTTGCCCTGAAGATTGATGGTTAGTATACCTATCAATCTTGGTGTCGCAGGTTAGATTCCTGCCTAGATCCTGGAAGCCGATGGTCAAAGTTACCAGTGCTCATTAAAAAATTTAAATATCGAATTCGGCCCAGTCAGGTTTAACTGACATGAAAATAGTGTGAAAATTTCTTATTTTTTTACATTGAATATAAACTTCTTTACAGAATACAATAAATTGCATTTACGTATTTATGTGAAAATCAAAAATAATAAAAAGAAAATGTGGCAACATAAGTTAACAATAGAAAGAATTTTAGGGCAAAAGATCAATTACCAGATCATAAGCAGCCATACAAAACCAAACATGATTGATGACTGACTTATTACATTTATAAATTTACACATACACACCTGCATGAGTATGTAAGTACATAAATTGGTAAGAAAACTATGCACATAATAGGAAAAGGGGAGTATATAAATTTAAGACTTTTTTTTATCAATTGTTTACGACTTGAAATAATTTTCCAACTTTTGTGCATGAATGTTTTAGATTTTAAAAACTGTTTCCTTAAATTTAATCGCAAGTAAATTCTCTTTTTTTTATTATTTGTTAGTTGTGTTTGAAGTGCATTCAGAAATACTGCCTCACAAATAATGTTCTAAATGTAAAATTTACTTGAAATGAAAATCAGTTAAGAATTAAAAATTAAAAAAGAAGGTGTAATGGTGTGTGTGTTTATGACCAGCTCACTTACTCTTGAGTATTTGAGTACTCTTGCAAGTTGTCTTGTGTGTTTTTATCCTAAAGGCGCTAACATATAATACAATAAATAGGAGAGAAAAATAAGTAAAGAAGCTCATACTTCTGTTTAAATTCGTAAGATTATATTTTAAATTTATAAAAAAAAAATAAATGATCAGAAGAAACAAAAGCCAAATACAATTTTTATTTAATTTTAACACATATTACATTTAGATTTTTAAGATTCTAACAACAGACAGTTTGTTTAAAATATAGAATTTTGTGTTGGAAGAAAGTAGATCACTACTCAGTCAAAAAATGCAGTCTTTTTAATGAAGTCATCATTTTCTCTCAGACTGTGATAGAATTGCAAAAAAAATTCAAATATAATTAATTACTTGTCAAAAATAGCGTTTCTGAACTCACTGTATTCCCGTGTTGATTTGTAATAAACTGTTTAGACATACACGTTAATTAAGCAATTAAGCATTTTGCGCAATTATCGCCTTTGTTGAGCTCAATTTACCATACAAATTTCCATTCAATAATTGCGCAATTAAAAATTGTTTGCACGTTAATGAAGTCAAAATCAAAATGCAACTCTTTATTGTGCCCTTAAATATCAACTCAAAAGTGAGAAAAGTTGATATTTTCAGTATTAAAAAAAGAAAACGTAAATAAATTTAAAAATAAATGTCATAAAAAGGAAATGGCAGCCGAATTTACCGGTAAATAAATTTTATAAAATTGTTATTAAAAATAATTCTTAAATAACTAATTTCTTTTAATTAATAGCTTGCCTTCAAAGAATTTTTTTTTAAATTTGACTTTCTTTTCATTTTTTATTTTATAAATACTCAAACATATTTTCAAAAAAAAAATGTCAATATTTTCAGTTGTCAAATGCTTAATTGCGTAACCCAATTCAGTCACACAATTTAAAACTTAATTGACTTTATTAACTTTTATGTCTGAACAGGGTATTAACTGCGTTTATTAAATCAGTTTGTGGCTCTTCGGTGTTTGTTGCTTAAGTCTTTTGTCTTAGTCAATTTCTTTTGCATTTAAAAGTAGCCGTTATTTCAAACATTAAAAAGTAAAACATTAAATTTAAAAAATTACATTTTCTTAAAAATAATCACCTGAATAAAGCAGTATCTGGGATTAATTTAAATCTTTTCGTATTTCAAACTATCAGACGTAAATGATATGATAGTTGTGCAATTTAAAAAAAATGAAATTAATAAGCTGAAATTGATATTTTCTGTAATTTCCACTTGTTAATTTTATTTCCTCCTCTACCGACATGTATAGTTGTGAATCAACACTTTTAACGGATTGTCTTGAGCTAAAAGCATTCGTATAATGTAAAGAATAAAATCTTTAGTAAACTATTAAAATATGAATGAATAAGTTCATTGATAAATAACTAAAGTAAAAAAGCCAACAACTTACAAGTTTTTATTTTTCTTATATTTTATTAATTCATTGTTATGCTAAATGTAAAATGTTTGCTGTCAATCATTTTTCTTGTAAATTGGCTAAATAAAATTTAATTTTTCTAATTGTTTTAACTAATTGAAAAATATGCTGTTAAATAATTTGTTTCTTATACTTATTTTGTGCAAAATTCTTTATTATTTCAGCGATCTCGTTGTCTTGTACAAACAAACAAAAAAGTGCGAAAAGGGTAAATCAAACATCACAACAAGTATTATGCTGCTGTCGTAAATTTCGTATTTCACACCTTGTTTTTTTATACTACACATGCATATAGAAGCCATAAAATTAATGATGATGTATCCAGATAAGTGTTTAGAAAAGTCAGCACTGAGTAATCCAACGCCTCACCTACAGGTGACGGTTAATGAAATGCATCATCATCAGCATTCAGCGCACGCGGTGCAATTAGTACAAGCTGCTGAGACAAATCATCAACATCATCATCACCACCATCATCATTTACAAATGCATCCGCATCATATATCAACACATGCAATATTATCACAGCAACATGCTAACATGCAACAGCATGGACAACATACAACGCAGCAGCCGCAGTCGCAAGCGCAACATCAGCATCCTCACCTTCAACAGCAGCATCAACATACCTCTCCAATACAACATCATCATTTGCAATCGCAACAGCCAACGCAAACGCAAACGCAACCACAACAGCAACATCAACAGCAGCATCAGCTGCAACAACAAACGCAACAGCCACAACAAAATCAACAGCATGTTACCGGTCAGCATCCGCAACAGCAACAAAGTCAGCCAACAGCCCAACATATCCATAGTAACCAGCAGCAGCAACAACAACAACAACAACATTCTGCAATGTTTACTCGGTAAGTAAAATGCAAACAACATATTTTTTTCCCAAAACTGTCAGTTGTCAGGCCTTAACATTTATTAAATTATTGCTTAGTTTACTATTTGTTTCTGTTTCAATTACTAAATATTTCTACTGCTATTATTGCTATTGCTGTTGTTGTTACTGTAAATCATGTTGTTGTCATCTATGTTTAACTAAGACTTTGAAAATAATTAAAATACAGTTGCCGTTTTTGTTTTTTCTTTTTCTTTATAGAAAAATGTTTTTAATATTTTAACCTTCAGCCGTTAGCAATCCAGTGTAAGCACTCATATTCACTGCTTAACTACAATTATTAGACTGTTTGAACAGTGTGAGTTTAAAGTTGTAAAAATAGTATAAACTAATGCTGGCTGCTTGTTGTATTTATTGCATTTAAAGTGCTGTATAGTAATAGCAAGAATTTAATTTGTTTTTCAATACTATTGCATTCAAAATTCTTTTTTTCACAAAAGCAAATGATCAATTTCTATTTAAATGTACGCGTAAGAAACAAAATTTCACAATTAAAATTAATTTAAGTTAATGAAGAGTTTAAGAATAATATTTTATAGGTGAAAAGGATCAAATTACACATGTCCAAATTATCTTTTAGCAAATTAAAACTGTTTAATGCAACTAATAAACAAATAATAAAAATTATTATTTAAAAAGTTAAAGGAAATGTCTCCCAAGGAAAATCAATGTTGTTTCAAATGCAGGATGCTGAAATACGAAAAATAGTATTTGTTTTCTTTTTTTTTATGTTGAATAACTGTTCATGAATGCATGAGAAAGAAAAATTAACAGCGAACGAGAGAAAGAGAGAGAATGATTGTAGAAGATATGAAAAATAATTTTGTTGCTCAAGTCTTTTGGTGAATTAAAACGCAAAAAAGCAACAAGGCAGCAAAAGCAAAAAATAAAAACTGATTTTTTTTTTCGTTGAATAAAACGAAACATTTGAAACAAAACGGTTTCAATTTTGTTGTTGTTGTTGTGTTTGTGTGTGTGTGTTGATTTTTTCGTTACTGTTGCACTGCAGCAGTTTTTGTTCAATGTGTTGAATTTACTGACAATATTTGCACCAGGTTTACTGCTAAAAATATCTGATTGTGTTTCCTTACTGTTGCTGTGTTCTTAAAGTTTTACAATTTTTAGTTTCTTTTTTTTTTCGTTAAAATATATAATTTTTTTTTGTAAGGATTTAACTAATGCTTATCAAGATTGGAGTTGAGTAGAAAAATACAAAACAAAAAAAGCAACAATAATAAGAAAACAAGAACATGTTGAAAATAAACTTTTCAAAAGTGCAAACGCCACAATAATGGGTTCAATTTAGGAATACAGAGGCCATGTTTTGTAGGTGTAACTGTGTGTGTGTGTTTGTGTGTTGGATCATTGTCGTTACATTGTAGAGATGCCACAAGCTCTTTTTGTTTTTTTCTTTCGCGGCAACATTGCCGTTTAAATTTTACAAAAAAACAAATTTTTAAAAAATAAGTTTAAAATAGAACAAGACTTATAATTAGTTTTTCTGAATGCAGAGACAAATTTATTTCGAAAAACAAAAACAATGTTCTTAATTGCAAAAAAAGGAACATTTAATTTTATATAAAAAATCGTACAAAATTCTGTTAGAGTAAATAATTTTCAGAACATTATATGCAACCCATCCTAATTCATTCAGAAGTCTAAGATTTATGGGATCTAATTTTAAGAGTGTCTTAAACACTTTTGTTTATATCTAAATTGTATACAAGATTTAGACTTTTTCAGAAAAAAAAACTTTTTTTTTTTTTTGCTACCAACATTAGCTTTTAGATTGTGTGGCAAGTGCCAGTTGGGATAGTGTGACAGTTCTTTCCTTTACTCACCTACAAATTTGATTTAAAAATAACAAGATATTTTTCTGTGGAGTGGCCCAAATACTACATACAAAAATAAAAAATAGATCATACACACACATGTACTTACAGACACACAAACATACCCACTTATTGATAAGCCATAACCTGACAGTCGTAATTTGTTACAATAAAACTCAGTTTGTTACAAAATGATTAAAATTCGAATCTCACAAATACAATGAAGAAAAAGTATACAAATAAAAAATTATGTTTAATAATAATTTTCATGTCACTGAGATGAGCACTGCTGCAGCTTGGAATATGTTTAATAAAGCAAATAATCCATATTAGGGCTGCATTTTCTTTTATTTAAAATTTTAGTAGTTATTTTCTCAAAACTCTCTTTTTTGTTAAAGTGTTTTTCTGCTTAGTTCATTAAATGACCTTTGTTGAAGTTGCTGCTGCAGCAGCTTGTTGTTTGGCAGTTATCTGCTCGTCGTAATCTCTTCTTCAACTATAGGACGAATGTTGCTGCGTGGTCATTGGAGATGCTGCGAAAATAAAACGTTTTAAAGCCATTTTATTTTGTTCCAATTAATTAGTGCTTTTAATGCAATCCAATAAGTTAAAGCCACCACAAACCAAAACAAAACAAAAAGAAAACTAAATTGTCTTATACTAAACTACTTTACTTTTCGAGCAAAAATAAAAAATAAAATAAATAAACTGTTTCGTACTTACTTGTTGCTTTTTTCCACATTGTGTGAAACATTGGAAAAAGTCTTGTGCGATATTGATGTGGATAATGGCAATGTTGATGACCATGATGATGATGATGATGATGATGGTGATGATGATGTTGCAATGTTGAACAGTGGTTCCAGACATCTAGAAAAAAGCTTAACATTTTTGTTGTATCAGAAAACAGTTGAGGAATTAAAAATTGAGTTTGAGCGTAAACGCCATACGCTAATGCTACTTTTTAAGCACTGATGTAAGTGGGTTTCTTTATTAGGAATTAGATAGCTCTCATTTACATCAATTTCATAATTAAAAACAAAAAAAAAAAAAAGAAGCTACATTTAAACGTTGCAATTTATTCGCACTCTTACAGGAAAAATTAAAAAAACATAATTTTTAATTATTTGTCCTTGTTCTATATTGCAAATGGATTTAAAAAATGTTGTAAACAAAAGAAAAGTTTTAATGGTTTTTTTTTTGAAGTACAACAATAATTTTCTGTATGACAAATAAGAAATTTTAAACAATCTAAAAATGGACCACAGAGTGGTTATGAGATGCTGAATTTTTCATTTCCACAAAAAATATTCGGATTCGGAATACAGAACACATTTTTGGAATTTTCAGAACTGTGCTAAAAATTACGTGATTTCAAATCATATGTGCTTTTGAAATCACATGTGATTTAAAGCTGTACTGTAAACCACACTATTTTTGTGTGTTTTCGGTGTGATTTCATCTTTTCGACAGTTTGTTTTGATCACAAAATTTTAATTTTTATGTATTTTTCTTTTATAAGACAACCAATTGTTTAACAAATTTAATAAAGACTACATTGAATAACTTATTTGAGTCATTTATTTTAACGTTAGTCCTATAATACTCGGGTGAGTAAGCCTTTTAGCGGAATGTTTTGAAATCACAAAATTATATGCACAGAACACTTTTTTTTAAATCATAATGGGTGTGTTCATACGACGTAAGTATTGAGCTCAACTGCTACACAATTGTTGAGATTTGATGAGATGCTACTACATGAACAGCTGATACATGTAAACAATGAAAGAAAAAAACGGAAAAATTACAAAATAAATAATAATAAAACAATTGGTTTAGAACCAATACGATAATAGAGAATTTTTAATGGATTTTTTCTTGACCGATGTTGATGGATTGACATGTTGACTTTAGGTGGAGTTAAAATATGACAGCAAATGTTGCGTTTCTAAGACGAACACTCAACAATTGTACGTGTAGTACGTGTTATGAACGCATCCATTGACAAAATGTGATTTTCAGAACATGACACTATTGAGGTAAATGAGTGATATGTAGTTCCTAGCATAGCAGATTTAATAAAAAAAAATTATTAAAAAACTTAAACCATTTAGCACAAATAATCTATTCGCATTTTGTTTGGTTGCTGCAACGTTCACATCAACAGCAAACTTACTAATTTGAAATGATGAATATTCAGGCATTTACATGCTTTGTTAACCAAAAACTAAAATCATAAAAGTGCTTATGGTAAATATAGAATAAATGTAAAGTACGAGTAACTATTTTTATTTTTAAAAGCTTTTATTTAACTTGCTTTGTATTTATGTGAATGTGGAATCTTGCAACCTAAATTTGACCCACTTGCCGATGTCCGATTGAGCTGAAATTTTATATACTGGTTCAGTCCCGATGACTGCAAGTTTATGATAACGACGAGGGAACTCCTTAACGGCTGACAGTACGGACTTGAAATTTTGCACACCCATTGGGATATGGATGACAGTTAGTGGGTTCACCACGAAATGGCTAGCACATCCAGTGTTGGCTCCAAACCAAAGAACTTCTCAACTTCTCAAAGATTTGAAACTTTTCATACCCGTTCGGATGTGATAGACGGTTGGTGGGGCTATGAAGAAATACCAATCAGGCATACCTTTAAAAGCTTTTATGTAGAAAATTATAATATTTTTAATCTTACTTGTTTGTTACTCGAACACAATTTTTGTGTTTGTTATTTTACTGTTTCCTGCTATCTTGCACCATATTCAACTGCTCCACTATACGAGTAGATACCTAGATATACATAATTGTATGTTTCACTGAATAAGTAGGTATGTGTGTATGAGAATGTGTTCTAAAGATGGAGCTGTGAGTTTTATTCTTAAATTCTCGGTTTCAGTTTTTAAAATGATCTTCGTTGAAAATAAACTGAATGTTGTGTAGCAGTTGTTGGTAAAAGTGAAAAATAATAAGAAAAAAATCTAAAATAATGAAAGGAATCAAGGTTAAGCACCGACCCTTAAATTGAACATTTTTGTTGTTGTTTATTTTAATCTTCTTTTGTTTTGCTTTTGCTTTAAACATATCATTTTTGTAGTTTTTTTCTTCTGCTTTAATTTGAACGTATTAAAATCTTAAAGAATTTGAGCTGTTTTAGTCATACAGGTGCTATGGATATTAATGGTGGGTGTTAGAAATACTGGTATCTACTTGTATTTTATAGAAATATAAAAAGCAAATTTATATTATAAAGTTGTGATTTTGTTAAATTAAAAAAAAATTAACTAGTGCTGACTTGCATGTGTGTTTTATGTTAAGTTTTTTTGTTTTGTTTTTTGTTTTGATTTCATAACACGGACTCTAGCATTTAACGCCTCAGCAATTTTGCTTAACTTTTTTTAAGGTGAATGAATGTATTGATTTGTTTTTATTTGCAGACTTCTTAACAAGGTTGTTAACTTTTTTTCTACATTTAATTAGCACCTTTTTATCCTTGTTATTATTTTATTTTTTAACAAGTACGAGTCAACAGCTATAGAAAATGTTATTCCTTCAAAACGTTTTCTTATTTACTAATAGAAAAAGAAACTACAATTTTCTCATACAAGAATACCATAGGCTAGATTTTTTTTCTTTTTTTGTTAAGATACACCGAAACAAGTTTAGGTGTTGTTTGTCTTTTACAATGAAAAATATTAATTTAGATTAAACATCAACATTATTAGCAGCTTAAAAATTTTTTTTTTAATTGCTGCCCATAATGATCTACTTTTTTATTTTATTGTTAATTTTCTTAATATTTTTTCTTTTATTTACATAAAGATGTTGTAAATAAACTTTCATAAAATTTTTGTAAACTTTTAAAACAAAATTCACATTTAAAATTAATTAAGTTTTAATTAGCATAAAAGCTTTAACACATTTTACAAAGAAAAAAAAAAATAACTTGTATTAAATACAACAATAATGGTGACGTAAAATAGCAACAACAATTTGTTAAAATTTAACAGTAAAAAATTTGTAAAGTGTTCAACTTAAAAACCGTTAAATGCGCTCTGAATGTTTAATTACACTAATTAAATAGAGAAAATATAACACATCGATAACACACACACACACACACACACAACCACATAAAAGAAACTAATAAATTTTCATAGGCCGACAACAAAAATTTACATGCTCCTATACAAATGCAAACAAACAAGATTATCAGCAGCAAGTTAGTCAGTCATATTGTCGCTACCTGGACTTGAGACAGCAGCTAGCAGGCAAACAACTCCTCTTTGCTGACTTTGTGTGGCTGTGTGTGTGTGTGTGCCTGTGTATATTACTTTTCGGCCAGCCACACTGTACAAATAGAAATTCCAATATTGTGAATTCTGTCAATTAGCACCCCGAAAGATTTGCTTAATTTTGTAATGTTTGTATGGTATATGTGTATGTGTACCCTAAAACATGCTCTTGTGTTACAAGTATCTAGATAAATTCATCCATGTATGCACCTACTTAGATATACATTTTTACATGTAAACAAACCATATTTACCTTTAGCAGACTAAGGCAATTTATGTTCATAGTTAAACAACACCATCCACAACAACAACAATTGTGAAAAAGAAAAATCTTTAACTTGTACCAATATTAATTGTAAACCTAATATAGTTCACAGGCCAGCAAGATTAACAACCAGCAATCGTTGTAATAAAACTCAGAGCCGCCAGTTAACTCAAGAAAGAAGTAACTGAAAGACTAGAAAAGCCAATATAAAAAATAGAAAATTAAAAAAAAAAAATAATTTAAGAAAAGGTTGCTAATTTCATTAACACTTCGAGTTCTTTATTTATTATTTTTTTTTTTTTTTTCATTTATTCAGTGAAAATATGGCATCGACGACACACAGATACACATGTCTTTTACAGAGTAAATTATTATTAAAATAATTTTTTTTTGTATTTTCAGTGAGATTTTTCTAATTTAGTTTTGATAAACATAAAACTGTTAGGTTTTTTCAGTTTCTTTGATTCTAGTGATTTTTTGATCCTATTCTTTTTCTGCTTCAGTTTTCTGTGAATTATTTAAACAAATACTAAATAATGATTTGGACAAATAAACATTTTTGGACCATAATGCAAACCGATCGCGTACTTTGTTTTTTTTCTTTCTTTCAGACTGCAGTAGTTTTTTTTTTTTTTATTTGAAAAGTATAAAAAATATCTTTGAAAACTAAAGGCCTAACATTTCTAAATTCCCATTTTTTTCTGAACACACATCGTAAAACTATCGTGCATAATTTTGTTGTTAAGAAGTACACTATTTTTCTGTGGTAAAAAATGACTGCTCTGTTTATTTAAATGCCAAAAATACAAACCAAAGAACGAAATTTAAAATTTTAAGCAAACATGTGATTGTTTATGGTTTCAATATTTATCTCTCTGCTCTGTATGTTCGCATATGCTTGGTAATAAATATGATACACAAGCACTTAAAATTAATTATGCAAAGCAAACCATTCAAATATCTAACTTTAGTTAAATTAAATCTACAATTAGAAATTTAAAGGGTGTTTCAAATCTGGATTTCCAATAAAATAATATTCTTGTTTGGTAACTAAGTAAATATTAAATTCACCATAACAACAACAAGTACAAAATTTTAAATTGCTAAAGCTGTTACACATGTGCACATGCGTAGCTTTTATGTATTTAGCAAGATACTTCTAAAAAAATGGTGCACTTCTATTTTGGAAGCAGGTTAATTTTCAAATTATTAGGTCGCTGAGAAAGTCAAGTCTTATTAAAATTCCATAAATCTTATTAAGTATTTGGTTAAGCAAGTAATTGTAAATTATTATCCGTTTAAATCTAAATACCGATAACTAACAAATCAAATCAAAAGGTGCATACACTCGCGCACTCACGGACACATCCACATTCGAGTATAAATTGAAGCACACGTCTTTTATATTCTTCCTACGAATAAGTATAAACACACAGATGTACGAGTACGCGTAAAATCATTGATGCGTGTGACACATTACATACAACTACAGCAACACCGACAACAACAATTGCGAATCTTTTTATCCCCAATGATTCCGTCACATCTCATGTGGTTTCTACCAACACCCAGAAATTGCTACACACACACACACACCAATAATTTGTGTGCACAAGTTGTTCGGTTGGTTTTTCATTCGTGATTTCTTTTCCTAGTGAATGTATGACTGTTTGTTCGCTTCAACCAACATTGGTTGTATGGATGTGTGCGTGTGTGCTTGGGAATAAGCTTTTATTATGGTTTGGTTTTTGTTGTTGTTATATCGGCGGCAGTCCTCGACCAATTAGTTGGTTGTTATGTATGTTTATTTGATAAATTGATGAAGCGTGTGTTTGTTGTCATGTCATGACGCAGTCAATTTAAATTCGTCAACATAGAGAATAAGCTGAGTAAGAATATGTGTATGATTAGAAAAATAATTATACATATAGAGACACACATACACAAATTTAGTTGCATTTAAATTATTTTAAAAGCTTTAGAAGAGACCAATAATGTTGTATAGAAACTTCATCACTTTTTCAATTAATTTTTATTTGAAACATCCGTGCATTTTTTGCCTGAAACACTTTTAAGAAAAGGTACACTGAAGCGAAGTTGTGAGAAATGAATTTCTTACCAATCAAAAACTCAGTTGTGACAATCGAAAAACTAATTTTCTAAAAACAATGTGCCATAATCATAGTTACAAAAAAGTAGGCTTTTATTAGGAGCTGGCTTTTGTTTATAAGAATTTTATGAATTCAAAATCGTTTTTAAAAAAAATACCGACTTTAGTGTACCTATGATTACGGGCCAATATTTTTTCAATTAATCAAAATAATATTTTGCTAAATATTTCATAAAATTTTTAGAAAAGCTCATCTAAACAACGACGAAACAAAACGAAAATGGAGGTAAACCGTTAGATTCATTAAAAATGACTAAAATGTCTTTACTTTAACAAAATAATAAAACAAAAATGAAAGAAAACAACTGAACAACAACAAAAAAAAAGCACTCTCAAAATCGAATTTTCTAATGGGTCAACGTTGCCGCGGCGTTATTTCGGTTTGCTCTATATATTTTTTTAGGAATATAAGAATTTTTGATAAATAGATCAAACAGTTACCGAACTAATTTAGGTTTTGGCGTTTTTCTTATTTGCGATGTTTTTTGAAATACAGAAATTCGCAACACACTAAAATTAGAGTTTTTGCACCAGTAAAACACTGGTGCAAGCATTGCTTTAAAAAGCATAAAGATCATGTTGCTCTATAACAATATAAAAGTTGACATATACAGTGTAAAAAACATCTCATGTATTGGCACCTTAAGAGGGTCATATGTTTTGCACTCACTTAGTTGTTGCGGATCGAAATTTTCTCCGTTTGACAGCTTTGATTTTTTTTGTTTCAAACGAATTTTTTGCATTTTTTTCGTAGCTACGTTTTTGAAATACAAAAAGTTCGCAATTAAAAAAGAAAATGTAAGTAGAAAATGCAATAAGAAAAATTTTCAAAGAAAAAAAAAAAAACAAAAACACCGGACCAATATGAAAAGCTAGTTAGTTTGATGCTAACAAAGGACGACATTGAGTGAGGATGAATACCAAAAATCTCCCAAGGAAGTAGTTCAGGCAATATGTGAACGCAATGGGGCCAATAACCAAAAATGTCACTGCATGGGAAAAAGTATGACAGTATTCTTCACACAGGAGTAGTTTACCGCCTTTTGTATCCTTCCATAGTTAAATTATATGTTTAATTATTAATTAAAGATTCCATAAAATTTGGTTTATATTTATTTCACTTTTTTTTTTTGCACAAAACTTTACTTTTTATTAAAAAAATGTTTGAAAAATGTGTTTTTTTCTGTTCTTATATTTCATACGTTTCATAACGAAACAACTAGAATAAAAACATTCTTGTCTTTTTCTTTTGATTCAGATTTTTATTGCAATACCATCTTCCGATCGTAACGTAATCAAAGCTCAGAATAGGGGTGAATAATTTTCACATTTTTTACTTTGCAAAATGTATCATTTACTTCTTTTATTCATCTCTTAATTAATAAAACACGCTGTTATTAATTAGGATCACAGCTAACTAAACAAAATTAAATACTTGTGTATATGGAGGATATGGAATATACGAGTAAGGAATTTTTCCCTTCCTTTATGCCCTCAATTATTCATCATGTATTAAAGTTAAAAAACGAAACCATAACTGCAACCATCTCTATATAAATTCACAAATTTATTTTTTTTAAAGCAAAAGAAACTTTGGTCGCCTACAATATTATTATCTTCGCAAGCCGTGGCATAAAATGAAAAAAAAAAAATATTAAAAAAATTATGGGAATATTGTAAATGATGCATTCATTGCTTAAACAATATATATGGCCAGAATTTGCATTTTTTTTTTATTTAGATTTTATTAAAAACTTTCGCACGCAAATTAAAGCAATCATCGCAAGGAACAAGGAAATTTGAAGCAATAGGTATCAAACTGCAATAGCAAACAGTAGCTGCGGCTGCAAAAATAAGAAGAAAAAAATGCCTAAATAAACCATCAATATGAGCCAACACTGGCAGATATGCAGCATGAACTTGAGATTTGCAAAATATTTTGCCCAGTAGCCAGAATAAAAAAAATTAATATAAAAATATGAACAACCGCCTCATAAAGAAAACAACATACAATCCGTTATTAAGAACAAGGTTTGTGCAGACCACAAAAACCAAACCAAAAGCAAAAATAAAATCAAAAATTCACTGCAGATTATGTGTGCATCCAAGCGCCGATCAATATCACGCGTAAACGTTAGTTTTTTTTTTTTGGTTTGCTTTTGCTTTTGCTTTTAGAATTGCGGTATGTAGTCAAACTATGCTATACAACTACCACGTTTTTTTTGTTTTTTTTTGTGTAGGTATTTTATTTTTTATCTTAAAGGCAAAAATGAGAGAAATTGTTCTTGCACTGCTTGCGCAGCATTTCATTGCCATCAAAGTTGGTGTTTCCCAAGAAACAACAGCGCTCATAAATCCATAAATTTCATTATACTCCTCATAAGCTGTAAAATGCTAACTTAAACTTAATACCAGTAGCAGTAACAACACAGAAAAAGATAATTGACCACCACAACACCACTACCAGTGATTGTCGATGAAAGCCCTAAAAATAAAAGATGAAATACAGACAATAGCTCTACACCAGCCAAAATAAAAGTGTGAGAGTTTCACTGTGGCAACTTGCCAAGTGGAAAAAAAAAACACAAAAACACACACACAAAAAAAAAAGGAAAAACAGACAACAAAAATTATTCTAAATACCCACTGTGTTTTTTCTTTTCTTTTCTTTTTGTGGTATAGCAGCAGTCGCTTGCATTGTAAGCTGCTGGATAAAAATATTTTGTTTAAGCCATTTAGCCATTGGTTGTTTAATAGTTGTTTGTTACTGATGTTGTCGTTGTTGTTGTGTGTATGTGTGTGTAACAACTCTTTTTGCATATTGCTTACCATTTTATTTACCACCAACCTGGGCGAGTGACTGAATGACTAACTGACTGACTGAGTGATACATTTCGTCTGTGGCAGCATAAAAGTTTCTTAAGTGAAACAACATGTTGATCTTCATAATGAAAACACCATGGTGAGTGATGATAATGTCGATACTGCTACCAGTGTTAAGCGATACCGTTCGTTTTCTTCCTTTTAATGTTTTTTTTTTCTTTTATTATTTTTAAGAAACAAAAATAAATTTTAGTGATCAGATCAACTAAAGCCTTAATTGAGTGAGTTTAAATTTTTGAAAAGTAGTTCTGATATTGAAGCAACTTGTTGTATCACTTTGACATATTCAACTTATGAGTGAATTGATATCACTGACTATGAATGTGTATGCACGCGTATGTACATATTTTAGGAGAATATAAAATTACTTTCCTTAGCACTAACTTAAGCACTTTTATTTTCATAATATTTGGATGCAAAAGTATTCAGGTTTCTTCTCTGATTAAATTAAGCGTTTGCGCAGACTCAGTACAATGGAACAAACAGTATCAATACATCAACTGTTCCATATGAATTCTAGTTAATGAGCTGAAAAGAAGAGAAAAAATATTTCATTAAATCGTGCGACAATCCACAAACTGACTTTCAAGCCTTGTGAGTACGAAAAACGCTCTAATAATAAAATTACTATTATAGCAGGAACAGTGCTTATGAAAGCAAAATAATCTGAAGGATTAAAAGGAGTCATACAATAATTGTGCTCGTTAAATCTTCTTATTTATTTTAATTAAAATTCTTCTACTCTGTGCAAGCGTATTGAAATTTATTCATGAAAATCGCTCACATGCATTTTTATTTTTTATTTAAAAACTTTTTTTATAAAGTAAAATAGTTTAGGCAAAACTAAAACCTATTATTGTACAGACAAATTTGAATTGTATCTACAGTTTCAAAAGATATAAAAAAGTCCTTTGGTTAATGTTACAACTTGGTAACATAAAACAAATAAAATTTTTTTTCTTTGTACAAAATTCCAATTTAGAAAAATTATGAATTTGTAGCGTGGGAAAAGTGTAAACTAAACTCATTATAAACCAAAAACCAAACAAAATATCTGTGATGGCAACTGCTTTGACGCATGTACGAAGAAGAAGTAAAGTTTGAATTCTGCTCTTGTAAGCCAAATGATGATGCTGTGCTGCGGGTTTCTGTTGCTACTTAATGCAGCAAATACATACAATAAACAGAATGTGCAACAAATATATAAATCCCATCATCAAAACCACCCAAAGGCTTTAATAATACCAAAACTTAAAAACTCAAATGAACGCTAAAAGAAGTTGCTTCGTTGAGTATTATTCTTCATATGGATTTCAATGTAATTTTGGTTTTTAACGAAAAATACTTTTTGACTTGGAACAATGCTGCCTGTTTGTGAATTTTTTTTTTTTTTTTTGATACACTAATGCTTTTTTTCCTGCTTAAATTGTACTCGAACTGATGAGGCCAGACGCCAGCGTTGATACCTCCCTCTATTTTAGTCAGACATAGAAAAAAAAAAAAAGAATCGAAACGAAAAATGCAAGACAACAAAAACTGGCATTCTTTGTAAAAGTTAACTGAATAGGATTGCCATGTTGCCAGTGAAAATGTATATAAACAGGGAATTAAAAAGACAAAAAACTTACTACGTCAACAAAAAGAAAATATATAATAATAAAGTTCCAAGACTAACTATTGAAACTTTTAATTATTTTTTATTTCAAGAAAAAAAAATTATTTCAAAAATTATCACATTTCCTTTTCTCAATACCTTTTTTTATTTGGCTCATGAGTGCCAGCATATATCAACAATATCCCCAGATTCAAATTTAAATCCCTTATTAACGGGCAAGAAATTTCATGCACTTAAAAAACAAAAATATGCGCATAAAATATGCACTTAAAAATTACAAAATATGCCCTAATGCTCTTATGGAAAATAAAAAGACAATTCATAATTATTCTTATCACGTATTTCTAAGAAATATTTAATAAAAGTTTAAGTTCAGGTACATATGTAAATAATCGAAACATTACTTTTATAAATTTCCTTTAGATCGAGTAAATGATTCAAACGCTAAACTTTGAAAATTAAATACTCGTACGGAAATAATTATTCTATGTTGACTGACAATGTTTATGTTTACAACATTATCAAAAAATAATTATTACGTAAAATGGGCAGAGTTCCTCTTTTCATTTTACAGACACAATATTTTACCCATAAAGCTTTAAAGCATTAAAAGCTTAAAGTAAATAATTTTCAAAAATGTATTCCCTGGCAATCCTATTGTTTGTTGCTTCACTATCAATATTCCAAACAAATTTCATATGTGTTGGTGTGAATGCTAATCCATAATAAAGAGCACTTACTTTAACGCACACAAAAACAAAAGCTGGCGATTTTTAACCCCGCACAGTAGTCCACAAATTGATAACATAAAATTAATACCAGTGAAATGATTTTTAAATTCAAAGGAAATTCTCTCGTTTTTGTTTTGTTAATTTTATGATTCATAAAAAAAACCCTTACAATAGTTATTCAAGCCATTATATAAATGCATCATACATACTCGTACATCATATTTTTAATAGATTTTCTGCGAATTCATTTAATTTTCAATATTTTTATTTTTCACTATAAATTATAATTGCATCTTTAAATAATTTTCCTCATTTAAATTATAGGTTTGATGCCAACAAATCAACAAAAGGTGCCTCCAAACTGCGTAGAGATTTAATTAATGCTGAAATTGCAAATTTACGAGATCTTCTGCCCTTGCCACAATCAACGCGTCAGCGCTTATCGCAACTGCAATTGATGGCTTTAGTCTGTGTTTATGTAAGAAAAGCAAACTATTTTCAACAAGGTAAGTTTTAGAAGTTATATGTGTGTGTATGTACGTATATATGCGGACACATACACAAATGAAATTATTAAAGGTTTGAAGGGCAACTCTTTTACACACTAATTTTATAATCAAACAATTTTATTTAACATCTGTGAATTTGTGTATAATTTATTTACTTTCTTCACAATCTTGCACTCGTATGGACATATAAAATTAGTTGAATTGCAAATAGAAAATTGGTTTATTTGTTTTTGTTTTTCATCTCTTCATTCTTATTTCAAAGAGGTACAGATACTTACTAGACGTGGACAAAAAATCCAGTATTAAAGTTAGAATACTTGGAGAAAAATTTCATTTTATTTACTTGATACGCAAAAAGAGTTCCAATGATTTCGATTTTGTTGACTTTAAAAACAAAGTTTTTGCAGCTGATTGTGGTAGAGGGGACCGCAAAACGTACATGGTTATCTGGCTTTATATCAAATTGGGGCTTAAAGAGTCCCATTTATGTAAAACACTACGAGGAATATTTTTGAGGAAACTTTTTTCAAGCTGCTAATTAAAAAAATCACAATAACGATCCCTAAGTTGAAGAGTTGGTTAAAATATTCTATAAAAATATTCCTCTTGAAATTGTAGTTTTTGAGCACGTCAATGATGAAAGTTTAACTTAAACAACAGAAATAACTCAAAACTTAAAATATCGAAAAACTTGATTTGTGGCCTATAAAATCCTTACTTTAACTCTCGTTATATAACTTTTATTTTTCCATTTTTATTTTATTTTTTTTTGTATTAAAAAACAAAATTTCACTATTTGATGATTATCATCAAAAGTTATTTGTTCAAGTGTAATATAAAATTGCACGTAATTTTTATTTTCTACTTTTTTTTCAACATTCTTTTAAAAGATAATTTCGAAAATTGTTCTACTCAAATTAATGTGTGGGATAAACAGAAAAGCATCTTAGATTTGTTTCTATTCGTTTTTTTTTTTTTTTTTTTTTTGATTTCTCAAATTGATGTTGAGATCTGCCTTTTGCTGTAATTCTAGATTTGTTTTTTTGCTTTTATTTTTATTTTATCTGCACAAAGCATACGATCATTTATTTGATTTCTTTAAATAAAAAATAAGAAAAAACTCAATATATTATTATAATTATATAAAATTAGTAAATGTTAGCACATTAACTAAATTCAACCGTCATTTTACCACAAACTAATTGAAAATTTTCTATAAAGTAAATAACTATTATTAGATTCTGGGAATGATTCCAAATTAATATTAAGTTCACATGTACAGGAGAAATATAAAGTGAATGCAAAGTGAAAGGAATATTTTAAGATGACGAACAAAAAAAAAAAAAACAAAATTCGCAACAAGAAAAACAAACAAATTTTCGTCAAAGTCAATTGTCAATTAATTTAGAATTTTAAATATAATTATTTATATAAGACAACAACCAAATTGCTCTCACTGTTATAACAGTTTTTGCTCAAGCTTATTTGGAGGCAATATTCACTCCATTCTGTTTTTGGAAGAGAACAAATGATTTTGTAGGCCTTGGAACTTGGGATTCAGTAAATTTGTTAGCTGTCAGCCAGAATTTTTTGTGGTGTTAACTTAAGCGCAAAATAAAAGTGAATAGCTCTTAAATAAGCCATTTTTGGTTGTTGTACATGGTATTTGTAGTCTTTTTGGTTGTTGTACACCATAGATATTAATAATGGTGAATTTTTTACTCTTAAAATTAAATAAGAATTATTGAATCACACTTTCGTTAGTGCAAACAGAAAAATATGGAGTTAAAAAGAACTGCATGCTGAACCCCTAAAAGTTACTGAATAGCACTACTGACTCAGCCGGTAATTCGGATTATCACGGGTTTGGTGACTGAACAGTACTGAAACACTTGGCAAAAATTACCTCTGTAGACCATATTAAGGTTTATAACTTAGCTCTACTTTAGTTGAAACTTTGAACGTCCTTTTCGTGCTATTAACGATTATAACTCTTGCCATAAAACTCTTCAGTAGCAGTTGCTTTCATTTCCATTTAATTGAGTTGAGTTGTGAACCGTAAGAGAGGAGAAGAGACAGCAGAACATGTACTATGTCACTGTAATATTATAATTTACACCCGTTTTCGTTACTTACAACATCACTGTCTACAACCGTCTAACATGGCGGACAAATTACGCAATGAAATCTTCGAATTTTTAATCAATACTAGGCTTAGGGATAATTTGTAACTTGTAGTGTCACACAACAGGTCTATTCTGGTCGCAGTGACTATTTCACACTTCTGAATCTAATTCTAATTCTAGTATTTTCATAAGTCTGTTTTTATACGTATATTTTGGTGTCTTTCTATAAGCTCGTTTGATGAAATAAGGCATTTTATTGTTAATTTGTAGGCCTGGTTTTACTAACAACAAAAGTTTTTGTTTTTAAAGAATTAGGCGATATAGCACGCGAGATGTTGAATTTCTTATTTTTAAACTATTTTATCTCTTCCTCCCTTGTTAAAAAATTGCAAATTTTTATGTATGACGGTCTTGTTGCAAATGAGCATTTTGTATGCTTGTATATTTTCATTGTTCAAAAACAAAAAACAAAAACCAAAAAAAAACTTGAAACTGATAACTAAATACGAAATAATTAAATTAAATGAACATAGAAACAATATTCATGGCTGAATTAAAACCGGTTAACTCTACATGCATTATTTTTTTTTTTCTATTTATATAGTTTTTCTTTTTTAGCAGATGAGATGACAGCGAAGAGATAACAACTATAAATTAAAAAAAAATTATAAACATTTCTAATAAACAAATGAATCATTGAAAATGTGTCATTGTCATAAGAATTAATATCTACTGCAAAAGGCAACAACAATGATTACAATATTAACTCACTTGTGACTATTTTAACGGCTGGCTTTGACGATGAATAAATGAATGAGTTAAACTGACACACACACACACACACACACACACACACACACACACACATTCATATAAGAAATCATCATCCAAAAAATTCTTAAATTTAACTAACTGAGTTTTGTAACAACAACAAAAAAAAATCCATTTGAATTTACCGATTCAACACACCTTTAAGTTGTGTTGAGAAAAATCTAAATAAAATTATTATTGCAAACAATAAAATTCAGAGAAGAATAACTATTGTGGAATTACATTGAACTTGAATTTGCTAAAATTTCTGTGACTGATTATACGCGAATACATTTATAGCGACGTACAAGCGTATATGTATATATGTTTGTACGTTGTAATATATAATTAACATTTTAGCTGGGATTTTCTTAATCTACTACTGCAGGGTGCAATTTAAGTTTAGTTCTTACAGTAATAAACAAATTGAATGAAGCTAAAGGTGCAGCTGCTTTTAGCAGCAGCTACAAAATAATAATTGTTGTTGCTGTTGTTGTTATAGGAACAGTAAAATAAACAACAACAAAATTTTATCTCATAAAAATATTCCACTTATTATCAGTAATTTTTCTTATACAAATTTATTAAAAATAAACATATTGGATTTTTATTGTTTTTCAAATGAAATAAAAAAAAAAACAAAAAAAAAAAAACAAATGCACATGGATTAATCAGTTATTTATAGCAATTGCAAACAGCAATTGACTATTTGCAAAACGCTATCTGTCTTTAGGTTTCAATAAATCACTTGCAACATTTTCGAAACACAAAATATTTTTTTTTTTAAACCCGGTTATAAAAATACAACAAGATAAAAAGTTCCTTAATATGGAGGAGCATAAGCACAAACAAAATCAAAGGCAAATGCAAATTCAAAAAATTATTGTTGATGTAACAGTCACTGGTCATTTTTCAGTTAAAGCAAACACCTTTAGTTGATAATAAAAGTCCGTCCGTCCGTTTAACTCCGTTTCTGCTATTTAAATTTTGTCTATTGTCATGTTACTAAACAACAATAAAACTAGAAAAATTCTTCATATCCGTGTTTAATTAATTAAAATAAATGTAGTTTACCTGATAATGAAATACAGAGAAATGAATATGTATAAGGAATACTAAAAATAAATACAACAATTGTTCAATTTACAAATGTTTTGTAGCAGTAGTAGGTTGCATAAATATTTTTTTAATAGTTTTTCTATGTAAAGTAAGTGCATTTTCGAACATTTGTTGGAAAATGAAATTAGTCTCAATACTCGTAAATATTTTATAAGACGTGCAAACTCTTACAAGGAAATAATTAATAAGCGCTTATTAAACGCATTTCATATAGCAAATGTGCCCTTTTTAAACAAAAAGGAATCTGGCTGTTGAATTGTATAGGGACTATTGTAGGAGAATATGGGTTGTATATTTGGTAAGACTATCTGTTTCTTTGCTGCAGAAAAGTTCAGTCATCGTATATAAAATAGCTTAAATTTAATAGATAACTATGTCAATCGATATTAATTGAAATGCAGAATTTCATTGAAATTTCTTTCAATTTATTTAAATTTAAAGTTGTAGTTTTCATAGGTGAATAATTTAAATTATTGACTCACTTAAGTTCATATTTTGACTTTCAATAGTTCCATAGCAATTCCATATTGCAAGTCAACCAAATGTGTATATTCGGTTTTTATTTGAAATACAGAGAAATAAGTTATTAGTCACCCAAAATTGCGTGAAGTGAAATTTTTTCCCCTTAAAAAAATATATCCATCCCTTTAAGTGAATATATTCATGCTAATTTTGTAAAATAAAGTTTTCATTACTAAATATTTTAATAACTAAAAGTCAAAAATTTTATTGAGAAGCTTTAACAGCTGGTTTTTTATTTTTTCTTCATGAGATTAAAAATGACAGCAACAAAACAAAAATGAGACTTTAATGTAATTTTCTTATACGTTTTAAAATATTATTCTATCAATAAATTCCAAAAAAATAAAAAAAACCGGATTAGGAAGCAATATTTTTGGCTAGAAGTACTAAAGCAAGAGAGGCTTCAAAATGTGTATATATACTGACTGATGGCTTTCATGTGTGTTCGCATACACATTACGCACTTGTATTCCATATTCATACTCAACAGAGCTTTAAGCTGAGTTACGAGCTAATGCTTTTTATCTGCAAATTCCTTGATTAGAGTCCTGTAAGTAGTGTGATTCAAAAAAAAAAAATTGTTCCTTACTTGTTTTCTATGGAATATTCATTTAATGCATCACAAAATGTATAAAATAATCGATATTTGGCAGATAAAGCTATTGCTTTTAGGTGGCTCATAGGAAACAAAGCACTGTTGTAGCTGATTCTCTATCGTTGTATCCTTTATAAAATTAGTTCTAGGCAAGCTGGGATATTATTAAATATTATATTATGCATTATTTTTTTAAGTTTGCTTAAAAGAGATATAATTCAGTTAATAACTGAAGCAAATAAGTAAAAGCATATATTTGAATCAGTAATCCAAAAATATTTAATATGACATAAACTTGAAATTAAAATTTTTATTGTTGTTATTTTCACTCTACAACGATGACACAGTGCCAAGTGTGAAGATACAATTATTCATGAGTGCGTGCTTTGTGTTTGTGTTTTGAAGGAAAAGCGCTTTGCCATTATTTAATGACGCACCTTTTCTTCATCTGTTTCTCATACTTTTGTTTACATAATTTCAATTTCATAGATAATCATCAAAAGCAATTAGCTCAGCTTTATTTACATTCATTTGTTTTATAGGTATTTGTAACAACTTTTATTGACATCATGGAATTCATACTATGAGTGGAATAGAATTTACGTTTTCAACTTAAGTAAAAGATTTCATAGATGAAAAATGAAAACAAACATCTACATTGTTGTTTTATGGAAGAAAAAAAAAGTGTTCCCTTTGATGATATTGTCAAAGATGTGAAAAATGAGAAACATTTTTTTTTTGGATGAAAAGGAGTGCCAAAAAATTTAATAAGCCTTCTTTGATTACTGGTATATCGCAGACGGACTATTGTTTCAATTATATTAAGGGATTACAATAGGAATGCATGGAATCCCATATTTTTATTTAAAGTGAAACCAAAACTATGGTTTAGAGTTAATACAGAACTGATTGGCAGGCCGTTTCAACCAATTCAAATAACACAACTTAACTTACACTTTCCAAACACTTGTCGCTTTATTTAATTACTGCCAAATTAAGCAACAAGCAAACAATTACATACATAAATGATCCAACACACACACAAGTAACAGTGCATGTGTTAGAAGACAATGTTTTGCCAAATACTCATATTTACTACTCCAAACAGTGTACGAGTATGTCAAATTTTACAATGTACGAGTATTTATGAGTCGCCAAATGTTCGCTTATGAAAATCTTGTTCTTTTTTTCTTGTTAAAAGTAGCAACAACAAAAACACAATAACGTGTAGCTGTTGTGTTGTACATAAGGAATATTTGTATGCCACGTTGTTTGTTTAGTTGTTTTTGTATTTCATATTGGGACTTTGACATTTTACCAATTGACAGTATCTTATTTTTTATTATAAAAAAAGAAAAAAAAAAAACAAAATTCTCTCTATTATATTAATACAGCATTTATTTTATATTTGTTGTTGGGGTTGGACACTTGCGACAATGCTTTTTTTTTGTATTTTGTGTTTTGGCTTTTTGCTGGCAATATATTTTGGATTGTTCTCCCACAATGATTCCATACTAACAATTTTTAATAATGAACATGTACTTACAAGTACATTTATTTATTTTATACATTCTACACTCTATGTGCACACACACATCCATAAACACAGCCGCTGCTACACACATACTACATACATCAGCCTGCACTTTTTTAAATTATTTTGTAATAACTTAACATGACTTTAAACTAACTAGCAGGCATTCGTATGTCGTTTTTATTTAATTCAATTTAAAAACAGAAACTGAAAAGAATGCAAAATTATTTTATGTAGAAAATATATAATATTTTCTTTAATAATTTTATTTTTCTTAAAAAAAAGTAAAGAAAAAAGTTGTTTTAAGATTTATGGGATCTTTTGTAATACAGACAGGATTCAGGCACCGTAAGTAACACTTACTTAAGTTTAATTGAATTCTCTAATTGAATTCTGCACTCGGTATCGAATACCGTGATTTGCCCCCTGTTTAATATTTGTGATAGTACAACGTTTTACTTATAAATTCATATTTATAATTGATTAATTATTAACTGATCCTAAACTATATATTTAAGAAACAAGTCTCTCAGTTGGTGAAATGACAACTAAACGTTAGCAAAAATATAAATGATTTTTATTTAGTTTATATTTGAAGAAAAATACTTGACAGAAATTGCCCGTAGCTGATAAAATAACTATTTGCGTTGGAAAGAATCAATTTGTTGAAATATTTGTTCTAAGCATACACTTTAAAACAACATCAAAATGCATTAGCTAATAAAATAATAAAATAAAAAAAATAACGACGCAGCCAATTTAGTTAGAATTACTTTTAGTTAATTTCATTTGTTTAAATCAATTACATATTTTATTAAAAGAAAAAGAACTGGCGATCTGGTGCTCACAAGTATCATTTAGTCAGATAAACTTGTAAAACCAAAAACAAGCAAAACACACAAATGTAATTCAAAGTTAATAAATATATTTTTTTAAATTTATTATTTAAATTTTCCAATATAATGCAAAAAAAAAAATTTCTAATAATAATTTTTTTTTAATTTTTAGTTTTCAAACGGCATGACATTTCCATACACCAAGCACCAACACCAAATATAGGATTTTCAAAGGTGAGTCATAAAATAAATTTAAATAAATAAAGAAGTAAAATTCTAAATAAGCAAAGGAGAAAAAACAACAAATGTGCTACTTTTTTGTTAGAGAAATAAAAGCACACACACACATAGACACACAAAAACAATGGTAAGAAAAAAGAAACATGAAAATAAACTACCGCACTTGATTTGGTTGCAATTATATGAGAAGACACAACACCACCACCACCACGACTACTACCATTTGTTGACTAGCGTACATGCAAAAATTTATGTTTGATTTTATTTTTCATTTTTTTTTCTGTGTATGTTTATTTCCATTTTGGTCGATCATAAGTTGAAAGCAACTATCAACCAACCACCATATGCTGCTGCTGTTTTTTTCTTTCTTGTAGATCCTGCCTTTGCTGCTACTTCTACTGCTGTTATTTACTCTAAATAACTCATGTTTTTGTTACAAATGAACTTTGATGTCTTTAAATCATTTTGCAGACTCAAGATTTTCGTTTCGTTTAATTTTTTTTTTATTAATTCTTAATGGGAGAGTTTATAGGTGATTGAAATTTATTTGGTTACGAGTATTTTTGACTGGTTTTTTGATTAATTTTATTGATGTGCTTTTTATTTCAAGCAAATGTTTTAAAATGTGCATGTTTAAGCTGCTCTTTGTTTACAAATCTAAATTTCATTCATGTTCAGGATGAATGGTTTTTAGTTTAAATTAACGTTTCGTGTGTATTAATGGTTTTGTGAACACATTTCAAAGGTTTAATATGAAATTGTTTATTTGTCAGATCACAAAATTTCTTAACTCTAACCCAGCGGTTTTCAAACTTTCCGATACTGCGAAAATAATAAAAAGTGTGCGGCCCTCTTATTAGATAAAACACTCACATATACAAGTTGTAGAGTAAAAAAAAATTTATGAGATGTTTTTTAGCACAAAATTTCAGAAATCGTGGTGTTATTGTTGAAATAGCCTTTTTCACTACTAAACGATTTGATTTCATGACAGCTAAAACAGCAAATCCGGTTTCACATAAATATAATGTTATGAATGGTAACAGCTCTGCCCGACAAAGGAAAATAATCTTTTTTTCGTTCTACCCAAAACTGAACTAAAGTTTTACTATAAAATTCCTGTTGCAATGAAGTATCTCAAGATATTTCAATCAGTTCTTCAAATGAAGCCGAGTTGAATATGTTTTAACTTAACCCGTTACGTTTTTTAGTATTTCTAAATATATTTAGGAGAAATATTTACACGTTCATAGGTACGAATATGCATAAATACGTTGATTTCTCCAGAAGACTACGGGAGGGGACACATATCATTTCAAAGGGGAGGTCGTCTAGATTTGTAATCTACTGCCCAAATACTTTTCTTCTTTTTTCTTATAGAGATTAAAAACTTATCCATTGCTTTGATAAGGATAAATATAAGTTCTTTACAATTAAAAAAAGAAATCTATCTATAAATCTCACCCAAGACATCAGTTTTATGAAATATAAATAGGTGTTCACATTATTTTAGTAAAAGTAACTAAACGAAAAATTATTTAATAACACACAAATAGTTTTATTTTCCGTTTGCTTTTGTTTAGTAAAATAGAAAAGAATGTTACCGGCATTTATACGGATTCTTAAAAAAGTAATATCGCAACAAAAATTTTTCATTAAATAGATTTTTGGAAGTATTTTTTTAAATACTCGTATGTATGTAAAACAGAAATTAAAAACTTCAGGAACAAGGTATTACGCGACCTACAGTTTAGAAACCGCTGCATTTATAACATATAAAGTTACAGTTATGAGATATGGCTGCATAAAATGGTTTAAACAACACATATTGTGTCATAATTTTATGATTAATTTAGTAATTAATATTTTTTGTTTAATTTTTTATAATTTCCTCAAAATGAGACAGCAATTGAGCTGTTATTTTTGAAAGTGGTAAAAGTCCAGTTTAAAAAAAATATTAAAATAAAATTGCTGCTGATTATTTTTTTTTTTTAATTGTAGACTTGTGACACTTTGAAAAATAACAGCTCATATGAAATCTAAAAAAAAAAATCATTTTACTTGCCTTTAATTCTAATTAGCAATTTCTCGCTTCATTAATTTTATTTAATTAATATTATTTTACTCATTTTGCTTGTTGGTGTTCTTCAAATTGAACGCTTAATTCTTAAGCAATTTGAATGAAAGTTTGTAAATAAGTTGATGCTAATTCAAGACCAAATAAGCTAACTTTGTAAATATAAAAAATTTGGTTCAATGCTTTACATAATACCATCCATGTATGCCAATACTTTTGTATAGAAACATTCAAACAAAATTTCAATGAAATATTGATACAAAAACAGATGATCAAATAATGTTTTTAGCTTCTCTGTGTGTTATAGCTAAATTTAATTATTTGTTTGTAAAATTTAACAACTCTCACACTTTAAATATTGTTTCCTCTAATCACAATAAATTTAGCTTAAATATGTGTATTTAAGCAGCTAAATATATAATCATTGCTAAAAGACTTAACAGTTTTAGTACAACTCGGCGTTCACTAGCATGAATTAAACGTTTGAACCTTCACTTTGGCTTTTAGTTTTCTTAATGAAAACATACATGCAAACATATAGCACATACATACAGACAGACAAACAATTTTATGTATGTACATGCAACATAAGGTATACAACTGATTTTTTTTTTATTTTATTTTAATATTGTTTTCTAAGCTTAAAATAAAAAATATGAAAAAAACCTTTGATTAGAATGGTTTTAGAATTTAGTTGGAATTGGCCTTCAAGTAGAGAAAAAAATAAACAAAAAAATAAGAAAAGCTATTGAAAATCCAATTTACTTTATTCACTTGTTGCCACATACAGTCTGTTCAAGCTTTATTTACATAAAGAGATTTTTGTTTGTTTGAGTTTCTGGTCGAGTGTTTGCCCAAAGTTACATTCTTTTATATACATAAATATCGACTTCTGTGTAGGTGATTTTCATATACATAAATATTTCTTTTATTTTACATTTTTCATTAACCAAATAAATGACAATCATTCTTAAGAAACCGTAACAACTCTATTAACTTGAGAAACAAAAATCTATTTTGTGATTTTTATTTTGCGTCTACATTAACACATCATGCTCGTAGTTCTAAGGAAGTATCAGCAGCTGAAACAACAACAAGGACTGCCAACCGTCACCAACTCAAACACCTACGACTTACTTAGGTTTTTCATTAAAAAAAAAATAAATAAAACTAAAATAAATAAATGGATATTGTATCAATACCCAGAAGTAGCTGGCACCCTAAACAGTTCCAAATTCGAAAAAAAATAAATAAAAAAAAAAAACAACGACAAAGAAAAAGAGAAAAGTAAAAAAAATTTAAAATTGACTATTACTAGACCTTGACGTTCGACCAAGATTAATCAAAACGATTTACTCGTGACTATGAGTGAAATAAATATATTTGTTTGAATGGCCCAACAAACAAGAACTAAAAGGTAAGAACAAGAATTGTAAACGAAAAATCAAAAAAAAAAAAAATAAATTTGATTTTGTTGAGTTACGAACCTCATAAGTATTTAGTTAAAAATTTATTAGTGTGTAGGTATTTGAGAATGTCTCTAGAAATAGTTCTTGGAACACTTGCTTGCAAGTCCCAAGACTACAGCTCTGACACAATTTTATTGTACAATTTCTTCTTCTTTGTGAAATAAAAATTGCAGCAAAAAAAAAAAAATACAGACAAGACTAACATAATTCCAACTTGTCATTTCTTATTTATTTTTTTTTTCTACTCAGGCTTTATCTGGATTTTTAATGATGCTTACCCAGAATGGTAAATTGCTGTATATTTCTGATAATGCTGCGGAATATTTGGGACATTCAATGGTAAGTGTGAAACAATTATTTTAGTAAACGGTTAAAACTAAATGTATTTACTACACCAGTTTCATTTGACAGTTATTGAATACACAAATTAAAAGCAAAAATTAAATCAAACATGCGTATCATTAACCCATGCAAATTAGTGAGTATTTATGTTAGTCATGTTGCATACTAATACTAATACTAATACTATAGTAGTTTTGTATACTAAAGACAAGTATGTTTCTTAACTCTTTAGTTTGCATTACGGGAAGTTTGATTTTATTATTATGTGTACTAAAACCAAGTATGTTTCTTAAATCTTTTGTTTTTACTTGGTACTGTGAGTTTCAGCCCGTATGTTTGTTTTTATTATTTTGTAGACTACAACCAAGTATTTTGCTTAAGTCTTTTGATTATAATACTTCAAAATCTGTAATTTCTTTTATTTTCTTTTCTGTTTTATTCATTTTTGATTTTTAATTTGTTGTTACAAAACAAAACAAAAATTTAGTACAGATTTTTATATTAAAAACAAAAATATAAATAAAATCAGGCAATTAGTTCTGTATTTTTTTTTTTTTTTTTTTTTTTTTGAGGTAATAACTGCGTAAAGCGAAATTTGCGAAAATATATACAGAACAAATTTTTGTTTTTGCTGAAGGAAGAAGAAATTTAATTTGATTTTATATATGTATTTCATTTTGGTATGTGTGCGCAGTGCAGTTAGTTAATAATTTAAACAGAAATTTTGCATTGAGAGTCATATCAAATGTCATTATTTATTTTTATGTGCTTTTATTGACACTTACAAATACGAGTACTACTTTAGTGCAAAAATAAAATGTCTAATAATTTTTGATAAAACAGAGATGGGAATTGTAACTACATATGTAAAGTAGAAACAAAGAGAAGTAATATAACTAACAAACATATTGACACGCCTTAAGACAGCATTTAATTAAACTACACTATTATGTCATTGTTATGATAAATTTGCCCTAGAATGAAGTTTAAAAAAAGAAACATTCGACATGCAATAAATTAAACAAGAGCCAGAAAACTTCAATTAGTCTTAAAATTAAGAAGAAAAAAATTTACAAACACATACCCGTAAATGCAAATAGAAACTCTCTACAAGTACAACAGACAGTTGAACACAACCAAAATGGACTTTATGTCAAAATGTTTAACAGATAGTGGATGTAAATATATTTTTTTTCTTAAGATTTTGCGGCCGGTATATTTTATTTGAATATCATCAACATTCACGTACTCACATTTATTTGCAAATATGTACCAGTAAGTGGAGTCACAGTCATACATATATGAACGGTATGAATAGTCAGTATGTATGTTACTTGTCGTTTACAGACAATGTTTGCTAGTAATTTAAAGTACCATTACTAACAAGCGGCAATAGCAGCCACAACGTCACTTACATACATACATACACAACACATGAATGCGGCAAATGCCACAAATATAAGCCACTACCAAAAACGGGTGTTGGGTGTGTCGTTGTATGTCTATATGGCCATTGCCAAAAGCCACGTATCAAAGATTTATTGATAAGTTATAAAACAGAAAATATTTAACTTTGAAAGGGAGTTTATTTTTACTTTGCTTTGTTACCTTTTTATGATCAAGAATTAATTACAATAGTAACCCAAAAAATAAAGAAAAAACTAAAAAAGAAAAATTATTTAAAGTTTGTCTTTTGAACTTTTGACCAAAGAAATAAATCAATGAACTTTGAAGTCCAAAAATATTAACAATTTTATTATGTTTGTTTGTTTGTTATAAATATTAAATAAATTATTTTATTTTTGCAGGAAGATCTTCTAATACATGGCGATTCTGTTTATGACATTATTGACAAACAGGATCATTCTGCAATACAAGCTGAGCTGAATCGTAATGTGCCACCACAGCCTGGGCAACATATTAATTCAGCTGCAGCAGCTGCTGCTGCCATTTCAAATCTAGAAGGAGAACATCGCATGTTTCTATGTCGCATGAATGTTAGTCGCAATGCACGTAGACAAATGCGTTTTGGTGATCAAAAGGTAAGTGACAACATACGATTTCTACGATTCATTATAACTGAAATCAAAAGCCAATATTATGAATAATACATGAACTGCAATAGACTATTTATACAATAACTTTCATACATATTTATGAACTGAAATTTAAAAATATTTTAAATGATCCGAATTGTGCATGAGACAAACGATTGCGTGTAATCAAAACGATATTTTTATTAAAACATAAAAACAAACGTATTCGATTAGATTTTCTTATTTACAAAAGTTTTTTAGGAAATTGGTTTTTACTTCTTCTTTCAATTTTTTCTGTTAATTTAATTCATTTAGAATTAAGGAAAAGCAAAAAAATAAAAAGTTATTGATTTTATATAATTTTATCAACAAAAACATTTCATAGCGGGTCATAGGAAGTTACTTGCGATTATTTTCAGAAACTAGAAACTTTTTCCCCCTCACATTAATACCTAATGAGTGGATTAGATGACTGTAATACTAAAAGAAGACAAATGGTTCTGCAGCATTTCAAATACGAAATTTAATAACTTTCCCGCAGAAAAGCTAATATATTTTGCACTTGGTCTATTGTTGCATAATTTGCATCAAACACTGAATACTTCAATTATAAATTGGTAAAAATTTTGTTCGCATATGGTCCCAGGTATGCTAATCCCACAAGTGCTACTTGTATTCCAGATGTACCAAAATATCGTTTTTATAATAACTTTTTCAAATAATAATCATGTGTTTTTTATTAAAATTATATTTATTTCATTTCACAAATGTGTGTACGTGTTCCTATGCTCTTAATTTATGTAAAAAAAACTTAAAGTTTTAATCAAGTATTCACTTTAAACATTGAACAAGTGGGCGTTAAAATAATTGGTTTATTTTCTAATTCATTTCTGGTATAATAATTTGAAATGGCAAGAGGATTTTGAAAACAAAATCAATTGAAATAATTAAAATTTACTATTGACTGCACAAAAACTAAATATAAAAAAGATGAAAACCCAATCATTCTTATTCTAACTTACACACATCATTGTGGCAATTTTAAACTTTTCTGTAAAGTTTATGTTAAATCGCTCGGCTTATCTTCATATCCATTTGCAGTTCAGTGTATCTGTGCATACACATCCACATAAAAACATATGTGTGTGCATGTGTGTTTAGTATCTGCATTATAAAAATGATAAAGACGCCCACATGCTGTCAACCAACCAAGTTGTTTCACATCGTTAGCATCTCTACGGCTACTGTATCTAGTTAAGAGCACCAACAACAGTAAAATCAAATTAAAAAAACGAAAACAAAAAAATGGAAAATAAATAAATAACAACATACACAACTTCATTGCGTTGTGACACTATCAGTTTTTGGCGATCACTGCAATTTTTGACGTTTGTAACTCATAATGTGACGACTACCGGCAGCAAGACTACTCGTACTTATTTACTGCTGTGATACTTAGTGTGTGTGTTTGTTTTATTAATGTTGAGCGTGTGTTGTGGTCTGTGGCGCAGCTAAAAGGGCTCTAAAGAGGAGTATAATTTTGATCTTTCACATCTTGCAAAACTAAATACATGAGCACATGCATAAATACTCGTAAACTTAAAATTCTCGCAAAAACCAGACTTTAATAAAATTCGATTTTTCGGTTTTTAACAACAAAGTGAAATTTACCATAAGCGTTTAAATTTTATTTTTTAAATAAAGTCTCCAAGTCCCACCCCCATTCTACCGACGCTTGTTTTAGTTTGGTGTTTTAAAGCAGATTGCCATTCATGCCTACCTAAAACACACATGTGGAACACCACAATCCACAAAAAAAAAGGAAGCAGATGTAGCAAAAAGCACGCAAGCGACTTACAACTGTCATCGTTTGTCAGTTTATAAATCACTTGAGTTTATTTTAAAACTCAACATTCATTCATTCAATCCTCATCCTTTTGAAATATAACAAAAGACTGATGAATAATTCAGCGTTTTGAGAAGACAACAAACAAACAAATAAACAAAAAAAAATGCGTGGCAACAACTGTTTTAAGCGTCTTGTTACAATTATTTCCTTTTTTCTTTGTTCTGTTTTTAATAAAAAAGAATTTTTATTCAACAAAAATGTTGTCACCTTCTTTTGCTTATGGTTATTCAAGTTGGAAAATTTTAAATCGATTTGCTTATGAATGATATTTCTTTACCATTCCGACTCAAAAAATAAATAAATAAAAAATTATTAAAAATAATGATCAATAAGTAACATTTAAAACAAACACCAAAGAGAAGAGGAGATTTTATATTCCAAGTCCAAATATTTTTTAATTTTATTTAGAAACGAATTAATTTTTTTTAATAAATTTTAAGTCCCCATGCTTTTTGCTAAAATTAAATTTTATTGATATAAAATAAAATTCAATAGAATAAAAAGTCATACGAAAATATTTGTTGGAAGGAATAAGAGCCCAAACTTTCACTTTTACTAGTCAAGACACTATCTGTCTGAGCTACACAGAACAAAAATCAATCTCCAATTTGTTGAACTATTTTTATAGTATCTTTCAGTAATATGAATCCTCTAGTATTTATGATAATTATTATCATGGAAAGAAAGTATTTTCAGACGCTTTTAGCCAAATATAAATAAATATCATAAATTATTCTGCTTTTATTAAATGCATGTGTTTCAAGTTCAAGTAGATCTGATCTTACAGTATTAATTTTTCGCCCAGTGTAAGACAAACACACACATGCATGCATCTAAGTGCACGAGTGTCGAGATATATGTGGCGAATTTTGTACAAAACAAACAAAAAATCTCATAGTCAAAAGTCACAAAGAAAAATTATTATACATTCACTTTTAATTTTGTAAACTGTAACTACTCTCATAGAGTCTGGGTACCCATGCAAACATTCTTGAATCTACACTGACGTTTGTATGTATAAGCACACACAGACACACATGTTCACATATCCAGACACATGGCACATACATACAAATTCATTATTAGGAAATGTGAATTTTAGTGTACGTTTTGGCAACAATTATATTTTAGCGAAACTTTACAAACTAACTTTATACTCAATGAATTCTTTTTTTGTTTATTTTTTTCTTGTAGGTTGTACTGGTTCAGGGTCACTATTTGTCATTTTTGCCACTTTGCAGTCGCAACGAACCCGTATTCTTGGCAACTTGCACACCAATTGCCATGCCAGAGACTCGAGAATGTGTAGTGCAGGGAGCTACAAATGTCTTTACAACGATACATTCAATGGATATGAAAATAGCGCACATTGACAAAAAGTAAGTGCAACTAGTTGCAACAGAAAACACAAAACAAAAAAATGAAAAAAAAAAACTGTAACAAAATATTAATTTTTAAATTTTTCAAGAAAAACTTTAAAAAAAAATCTTGTATATGAAGGCCACTGCGTTGACATTTGTGTGCCGTTTATTTGTTTTATTAACAACTTTTGATCATTTTCTTCATTAATAATTTCAGTGGCGAATTTCATTTAGGTTACACAAGATGTGATATTCAGGGCTTATCCTGGTATAGTCTTATACATTCCGATAACATACGAGAGGCTCAAAGCAAACATAGACTTAGTACGTCTTTTCTTCTTCTTATTAATTAACTAATATCGCTTATATTTGGTAACAAACTATTATTTTCTTACTTTTCATTTCAATATTTATAGTAACACAGTCAGAACAAGATCGTTCATGTATTTTGTTAGTACGAATGCAGTGCAGACAAGGTGATTTTATATGGGTGCATGTTGTGCTGCAAGTCCGAGATGCGCAAGATACCAATCAACAACCAGTTATTGTTTGCACCAATCAAGTTCTAAAGTAAGTATTTTTTCCATTTTAATTTTTAAGTGTAAATGTTGACGGCAAACTAGGGCGATAGGAAATTATTTTGTAACACATTTCCATTTTATTTTAAGCTTAAAATGGGAAATTTTATTTTGTAAAAAAAATTTTCTTTCTTTTCAAATTTAAATTAGCGAACGTGAAGCTTCTGTCATGATACTCAACTCGTGGCTCTATCATTACTATAGCGTACAATCTAAGATACAATTTGGTTTACCTTATGATGGAGGTACTAGAGTTCCGGCCACAGCACCGGCTGCTGGTAATCCCTCATCAGTCTATTACCACCACCATATACATCATCACACACCAGCATCAGCTTTTTCACCTACTTCTGTGGTAGGGTCATCGTATACGGCTTTACATCATCCAAATAATCATCACCAGTACCACCATATGTCGCCTTACGGAACATTTCATGCTTCAACAACGGCAAACGCATTAAATTCACCAACAGCTGTACTACAAAGAACGAGTGGAGGTGGCAGTGAGACAATGCTAGAAGCTACTAGGGAGAATTTGGTTAGTGATGTAAATATGAGTCATACAATGAATGGTGGCTTGGAGCCAGTGGATTATAGTCAGTTGGGAGGGGGTATATCAAGTCATTCCATGTCACCGTCCAGATCACCGCTGTCTAATAAATCAAATCCCGGTGTAGAACTGCGCTGTGAAAGCACAAACAGTTCAATATCCAGTCACGTCTCGGCAGCCACAAGTTATACGCTGTCATGTGCCAGCCACAGTAGAACAACATCTCCACCGGCCAAACGTAGAGCGGTGGGGAAACTAGAGCCTATTTATTTGCAAGAAAACTCTTCAGATGTGCCACAACATGAGCTACAAAATGAAATGGATTCAGTTTATCAGGTGCACACACATCGCACCGATTCTCATTCCTCTGTTATTTTTGCCACTGTTGTACCTACAAGAAGTCGTCTACTCAACAAGCTGCTACCGCCGGATCCAGCAGATTTTATGGATCAATGGAACCCAAGTCCTCCTTGGTCAGAAAGTAATCAAAAACTATCCTTAGATAATTCGTCTTCCTCACATCATGAATTAAGTCCTTGTATAACCACAACACCACCCACTCCCACTAGTGCGCCACCGTCTTTGGGCCCAGCTTGTGCCACAAGTGTACATTCTCTGGGGTCAGCATTTTCATTCGAATGGATGTCTGATCAAATGCTTCCTGTTCTGGATTCATGTGTAACCTGCCTTAATGCTGAAGGTTTACCCGTAGTTGTTACTCATCCGCATCCTCATTCTCATGGCCATCATCATCATCATCATCATCCTCATCAGCATCATATGCATCATGCGAGCCATTCCTCTCATCACTCCCCCTGCCCTCCTGCCTCCTGGACATCACATATGATTTCAACAGATCATTACAATCATCTCATATCAAGTCAAAATCAACGAGTTCTAAGTTTACCAGAAGCATTATCACACGAAAGAAGTGAAAGTTTAGAGACACAACCGAAATGTGAGCGAATCGATGAGTTGACAACATCAAACGGTGAGCTGAGATAAAATTATTTCTTACTGATTTTTTATGTCTAAAATCTATTCATGGCAATGAATTTACATCAATAGACACACATACACTGACTTTCAATTACTACGATGTTGTACAGTGAAGGTTCGATATAACGAACTTCGTTATAAAGAAAAACTCATCAAAAAATACACTATAGCTATAACGAAGAAATCATGAGCTATATAACCTCTATATAGCGAAGTATTCTTGCAAAAATCATACTTGAAGAATATCTACATGTAACATTTTAAGTATAAGTCGTTAAAGTCCCGTTATCAAACGCCTCTACATTACGAAGCGTTAATTCTATAGTGCCTATAAAACGATATGTTTCATTTTCTCTTTACCTGTAGGTACAAGTACAACGATTTTTTTTTCGTATTTCTTCAAATTTCCTTATACCAAGGTTTCACTGCTACATACGAATCAATAACTATAACGAAATATTTTTTTATCCCCTTCAGATTCGTCCTATTGAAGTTTCACTGTAAATAGTTTTTTTTTTTTTTTTAATTTAGCACAAACGTTTTTAATATTTTTTAATAAGTATTTAGCGAAGTTGGAAAGGACCAATAAAACCTTTAAAGAAATTCCTTTTATTTCTTTTTTAAAATTTGCAGATACAGAAAATCATAGTGATGGTCACTGATGGGCAGTAAGAGAACGGGTAAAAAATTAACAGTTATACAGAAGCCACAAGTGTCAAAATTAAATCAATTAACAGTTAAAAGAATTAATCAATTAGGCATTGAACAGGAGATAATCTCAAGGTGAAAAACAAAAAACCCATAAGAACTGCATTTCGTGTGCTGATTTCGACACGATATTAAAAAAGGCCTAAGCTAAAGGTTCAAATTATTCATTCCGTTCCGCGATTGCATACCTTTCAATGTTACTCACATAACCAAACATCGCTAAATTAAAACAAACCGAAAAATTAAAAATAAAAACTAAACTGAAATACTTAACAGAGCAAAAAAGGGGCAAAATTTGTAATTTATTTTTATTTTTATGACATGTAGCACATAAATTAGCTTTTAAATGGAAAAATAGTGCAATTTGTTTATTAAATAAATGAATATACCATAAACTATGAATATTCATTATAGATAAGAAACACAATATTTAAGTTTTTTTTTTTATTTTTATTATTTTTTTTTATTATCATTTTTAAGTTTTAAAAATTACCCATTATAAAAGTGCTTTAATATCAAAAGAAAAAATATTTAAAGAAATAATAGTTGAGTACTTTGGAATTTATTAAAGATTTTAAAATAAATTATACACTGAACCAAGAAGAAACGACAACAAACAATTCATTTAGTAATTTATTATTAATTTTTTTTTTGTAATTTATTATTAATTTAATTTAATTTCTTTTTATTTTTTAACAAAAATTGTATTATTATTTTTTAAAAAAAATTATTTTATAAATTCATATTTTTAATTTTTGTAAGAAAAACTACAATTTACAATAAAAGCTTTTAATTCAATTTATAAACAAAAAGTTAAAAACAAGATGAAAGCACAAATAAAATTTAATTTTATTTAAATTGAGAACATAAACTTGTGATTATTTAAAAGAATAATTTGAATAAATGAGAAAATCTACAGAGAAGGTAAAAAAAAAACAATTTGCAAAAAATTTGTTGTAACCTTCGCCCTTTACATTTACGTAAGTAAGTATGAATTTATTAATGTTTAAAAAAGGTTACAAAATTTTTATGATGCTTTTGGGCCACACAAACTGAAAACTATTTTTAAAATAATATGGGGTGCACAAAATTTTTTTAAATTGCCATATAAGCCCATTACCTGAAAACGGTTTATGTTTAAAAGAAAAATTCAAAATTCCTTAACAAAATTTCCTCCAAGTTGTTTTTACATCATTTTTAGATACGCTCTTTAGTTTCAAAGATACCGTAGAAGTTGTAACACAAAAAAACGGGTTTAAAAAATTTTTAATTTTCAAAAAATTATTTAAAATAGAAGAAGACAAAAATCTATCGTTTTTTAATCCAATCGTTCATTATATAATCAATTAGATTCTCATTTATACGTTAATCAACCAGGTGACTCCTAAGTGTACGTACTATTTTGTTAGAATTTGTGCTGTTTTTTTATATTTATTTACAAGTTCATTTGACGTTTTTCTGTTTTTGTTGAAACGGGTAGTTTATTAAGCTTGAGATCGGATTATAAATATTTATTTTAACTTCTTTAGTCAAATTATGACACATATAGATTTGGGACAAATTCTAGTCTCAATTTTACAAAAAATTTGCAATGCAATACATTTTTGGATAAGCTACTTGAGCAATAAAGAAACGCTTTGCTATAAATGCTTTTAAAATCTATTCAATTAAACAAAAATAACTTTGAAACGTAAACAACTTTAAGGTGAATCTCATTAACCACATTTCGGCTGTGTAGTTTTTGTTTAAGAATGTGTGAGAACTCTATGAGAGTGAGTTTTAAAATTTATATTCTTCAGCATTTGGTGTTGTAGTTTAACAATTCCAACAAATACTTTTCAAATTTTTAATTTATAAAACGAAAGTGATATTGAATAGAACATATGAATTGCATGACTTTACCTTCGGCTTTAAAGAAAAAAAAAAAAACAATAAAGTTTTGAAATTTTTTTTTTTGAATCCTGCAAAATAACTTGTGAACAGTCTCAGTCTTATCTGTAACAAGAACTACAATTAATCACAATTTGTAATAATTTCTTGTTGCGTAATTAAATCTGTCAATAGTTTTAGTAGAAAATAATTAAATCAACATGACATCAACATAAAAACAGCAAAACTAAGCAAAACATAACATTTTTAGTCTATACGATGTTTTGCCTCAGGAGTAGAAAAACATTATGAACAGTCAGCCAGATTCTGCAAACATGACGATAATGATCGTCATCATAATGATTATCATCATAATTTAGGAAGAAAGCAACTGAAAAGAAAAATTTGTAAACCAAGAAATTAAGGAGAGATCTTTATATTCAATGTTATCGTTGTAGATATTATTTTTGTTGTTAAAGCTGTTGTCCAACATAAAAATCTGTCCTGCAGCTAGAATAAATTTTCCATTTTTACTCTTATTTTTTTCTTTATATTTTCGTTTGTAGTTGAGTTGATTTTATTAGAATGTAAAGTTTAGATTTTGACTTTGCTTTCAGTATCTGTTAGTTGTTTTTATGTTAAAACGTTTTTTTTTTTTTTCCATTTCAATTTTCCTTTTTGCTCCCTACTATCTACATGCTTTGAATGGTTTTTGACTTTTCTTGAGGAGTATGAAAATTGTTTTTCTGTTAAGGTTCTATTTAGATAACGAAAAACAACAACAACAACAAAGAAAAACTCTTGTCGCTGCAGGCACTGTTTTTCTCAAATCTATAAAATATCAATTTAAGCACGATCAAAGCTCTCTATCGTGGGAAAATATTAAAATATAAAATTTCGTTACAGTATTTCCTCACTTATCGTCGGGCGGTCAGCAATGTAATTGCTGCAACCAGCGGTAACAAAAAACTTACACAGCCTAATTCCTAATGACTAAATAATCAATACAAGAAGGACTGCAAAAAGCTCTTAAGCCAAATTTAATATTGCTGTTAGAAATTGTATTATTAATTTTATGTAAATTGTTTGTATTCAAGTTCATTTTTAACTCAAATTAATTTTAAAATTAAATAACTACTCGTAACTAAGAAGAAATAAATATGTACGAATTTATAAAGGACATACTTAAACAAATAGTATTTACGGACATACTCACATACACACATATAAAGATAAGCATTTTAATAATAATTGAAAACTGTGACAGACATTAAAAACTCATTTTTTTTTTCTAAAATTTAAACAGAAGAAACAAAATACACTTTAAAAATTTAATTGGAAATAAAGCAAAAGTTGTCATGAATGCCATCCATTTATGTACATGTTGACGAGGTTAGCATGGGAATTTGCTAACCTGATTTTTTACACAAATGGATTGAGCCAAAAAAAACCTACACAAATTTGAAAAATATTTGAGATGAGTAATTCTTAATAAGACTCTTACTTAGATATCAACAAAAAAAAAAAAAAGGAAAGTGCAACTTTTGTATACCAAAGGATAAACAGTGGGGCCCACGATCAGAAAAAATTGATTAGTGTTACAGAACTATTACAATATAGATAATGTATATGACTCCGCAAACTGCGCAAACTGCATTGTTTATATGAACTTTGTGACGTAGTTAACAGCACATAAATAATCATAGCAAATAACGATTTTTATCGTACCGAATATTTTTGTCGGAAAGTTACTGAATACCGAATTCGATAAAATATCGTTATAGTTTTTTTCGATACGAATGTTCGTTATAAAAGCTACTGAATCGCACTACAGATAATCGTTAGCAAGATGAATTGGATATCCTATTTTATCGTAAAATGAGCAACAAGGGCCCAAATCACCGCCTTCAATAACCAACAAAAACTATTGTTCTTTTTGTCAAATAAACTTAACCAACCTAACAAAAAAAAAAAAAGTCGACATTATCAAAATTTTTCATATAATTTTTTCGTAAATTTTATTTCAAAGTCTACCTCAATTTTTTTTTTTTTTTTCTTGCTACAGTTGTAAGAAGATGGAGTCATTTCTGGCAAATTTTTGTTAAACATTTCGTTCTTCTTACGTAAATATATTTGGAAATTAATTAGGGCTGTACGCAGTTATTAAAACTTGCAAAAGTCTTGTTCAGATATTTTTTTTATAAAAAAAAAATTCGTAGAATAAAGAAAAATTCCTGAGTCCAGCGTAATTTTTTTTTTACGAGTGTATTAAACGAATTTCTATTCGTCTGTCCTTAATGTTTGTCTGGTTATGCTGATATTAAAGCGTCAAGTTATTCAACAAATACGACAGACGACAACAACGATGATTCCAAATCGAAACAGATACTGGACAGACACATCATTCTCAGAAATATTGGTGTAGGTCATAGAAAGATAACATGCTGTGTACCTCTTTTGCCTTATTGTATGCAAATGCATCAACAAAAACAAACAAATAAAAAAAGAAGCAAAAAGAAAACAAAAAAGCAAAAAACAAAAACAAACAAAACGAAGGAAGGAACCTACAATAAAAAAGTAAGCCTTACAAAACAACAATAAAAAGAAAACAAAACTAAAAGTACGAATAAAAACGAAAATTCGAATTGGAAACGTATTTTATTCACAATATGCACACTTGCACTAGTATTTACATACGTAAGCTTGCAGTTACACACACAGACACTCATTTATATTGCACATTAAGTCCATATGCCCACATGACCAAATCTTTAAATTTTCAATGAAACAAAACTTGTATAATGAATGATTTTTTTTTTATTTGCAACAACAAAACTGTATTCATGATCTTTAATAACCAACTCACTATGCTTTAGAAGTCTTAGAGGTTTTCTTAATTTATATCCTTAATGGTTAAGTGGTTTATTTTTGAGTTTTTTTTTTTATTTTGTTTTGTTCTTTCTGGCTTGTATGTGGCGTTTTTGGTTTGTCTGCTATAAAGACTAAATACACCAACACACATTAAGGGGGGAAGGGATTTCCTATTTTTTTTCTTAATACAATTTTTGGCATTTTGAGTTGAAAAAAAGTAACATTTAAACAGAATATTTATTAACCCTTGAATTGAACTTATTTCCATTTTTTGCCTATCAAAGAGGTATGCGATTGATTTTAAATTATAAATAAATAAATAAAAACCAAAATGAAAATGTCATGACTGAAATTGTCAATTTTAAATCGAATGAAATGCTATCTAGAAATCACACTAGTTTTTACAATTTTCTTTGCAGTTTTTTCACTCAATTTTTATTACTTAACAAAAATATGAAAGCAAAAATTAGCCGAATTATTTTAGTGGTTCTTGAGTTTTGCGATTAACAACACATTTGCATCATCATTTTTATTTATGAAAATAATTTTTTTGTATTCCGTTTATGTACTTATTACTGAAATAGCTTTTTCAACGAATATCTTCCAAAAAAAAAAAAAAAAAAATTCAGCCAGACTCTGACAGCTGATTTTCTTATAAAAAAGAATCGAATAATAGCGTCAGCATTTCTATATGAAATTGCGGCTCGCTAAAAAATATATTTTCTCTTTGTACGAATACAAATGACAAAATCAATCACTTGTTTCCTTGTTGTCGTTAGGGTATTTTTTCTTACAAAACGCACAGAAATTAGCAATTAAAATTTTTTTCTATCTTTCAATATTTAAGGGATTCACACAGAAGTCATAAAGTCATAAGTTTTACAAAAATAACACGAAAAAATATGACTGCTGTGAGCAACCATTCATAACTTACTGTGCCATTGCAAATTTGATTCTATTGACTTGTGACAAAATATGTCTTTGAATGACAACCAAAATTTTTTTAAATTATCATAAAATAATCTGACTAAGATTTTGACTGAGAATTTCTTTTTTTTTTTTTTTTTAATTAAAAAATAAAATTTGCAGTTTTTTTGTTTACAACTTTTTTTTCTGAATGTGTGTGTGTGTGTGTCTTAAAGCATTTCAAAGTATCGTATAATAAAATCATTCCAGAGATTTTAATAAAGTTAAAGAATAGAAATATTTATAATTGTATTTGTAATGTAGATAAGAAGCATTAAAATATTGAGCATATTTTCGGGGATATGGGGCAAAAAATAATTTCAGCACAAATAAAATTCTTTACAATTAAAATGGACATCAAGCAAATTAATTTCATTTATAGTTTTTAATTGAAAAATTTCTATTTTTCATTTTAATTATTTTTGTCACTTTAATTCTTTTTTGTTTTGTATCTGGTGCTTAAATGAACCACAAGCCCAACAAAAGGTTATTGCTAGTGCTGGTGCTGCTGTTAATATGATTGCTGTTGTGGCGTTTTCACTCTGCCACAACAATTTCTTACCAAATCTTGCTTGTTTAAATTTTTAATTTTTTTTTTCATCTTCATCTTCATCTTCCTCTTCTTATTTTTTTAATACAGTAACAGTATAGATTTGGGTCTGACTGTTTGTATGATGATTTTTGTGTACATGTCTGTATGTTTTAGGTACTTACTAAGTTTGCAATATGCATACAAACACACATACATATGTAAAAAAAAAAGTATTACATTGTGCAATATATTTGTAGATTTTTAAATGCTTTTGTAACAATCACACAAACAAACAAACACTTTTGACTTTTTTTCAACCATTTGTTTTATTTTTTTCTTAAGGATTTTTTTGGTTAAATATAAAAACCTACAAAACCAAAAAAAAAAAAAAAACAACAAAAAAATATTTTATAGTATTGTTGAGTTTTTTTTACATAAAATTTTTTTTTTATTATTTTCTACCTTTGGGAAGATCTGCTGCTCTGTTTTTTTTGTTCTCTTATGGTTGTTGTTGTTATTGCTGATGCAACTTACAGCAAAAACATTCAACATAAACTATGTTAAATCTGGTCTGAATGTTGTTGTTTTAAAATCCTTGCTTAAACTCTTTTAATACTTTTATTTAGACTTTTTGGGGATTTAGCGAAAGCAGCCAGCCCAGCCACCGTTTAACAATGACAATAAAATCAACAGTAACAACCAGAGAATATAAATAAATTTTTGTCTTATAGTATATGAAACAATTCAAACAACAATAACAAAAAAAGAAAAAAATAAACAAAAGTACTCACAACAAAAAAGCAATAACAACAACTACAACAATAGAGAGTTCGCGACTATTTGGCAACATTTAAATCGCATAAAACGCATTCACGTTGGGGTCACGACATGCCTTTTGTTCTGAATGATTTTTATATTGGGTGTGAGGGTGAGTTTTATTTGAATGCATATCAGCCTGCCATGTCTGCCTATCTAGCCAGCTATTCGTCCTTACTTCCGAATTCTAAATGTCTCTTTGCCTAACAACAGTTTGTCCATCCGCCCGCTTTATTTCTTTTTCTATGTCTAGTCTGTTTGCTGTACTATTTGTAAGGCTGACTGAATCTTCGTTGCCTTGTTTCTTTTTTTAACAGTTTTGTGGCATATGTTTCGTTTTATGAAAAAGCTTTGGCTGGCCTCTGACTGACAATGAGTGCAAAATGTTTTTTTTTTTTTTTTTGAAAATTCGTTCTCTTATGAATCTTGGCAAACAATTTTAGCAGTAGCAGTCAGCATCAAAATGTGATTTGAATTTTCTAAACACGAGTATATTTTATGCATGTTTGTGTATGTGCATGTGATTGTTTAACCACACGTTTTCCTTTAAATATGTTGGGAACTTTTTTTTTTTTTTTTGTTATAAACACAAGAATAATCTTAGCACTTGGAAGAGATGTCTTACCATAAACCAATTTGGAATGACAAGTTTGAGGAAATGGATCTGCTTAATATTTTTTTTAAATAAGCCAAGATCGATAAGTAAGTAAGCATGCGTTATCAGAAAAAACTAGCCATTTTTACTACTCCATAAACACTATCAACATTTACAATACGTCAGACTTCTTCGGTTGGTGGGCGTGGCACTTTTAAAATAAATATTTAAACTTTTTTAACAAGGATGCTTTTACATGACGAGTCTTAAAATGTTGCATAAAGAATCTGCTTACTACTGGGCTAAAATTTAAATAAAAATTAGCTGGAAACGAACAGTCATTTCAGCCAACCATTATCGCCAATGCGTGTAGCGAAATTCCTTCATATTCTGACTTTTCATTTACTTTGATGGAGTACCAAATCGTTTAATACATTTAATTTTACTAAAACAAGTTTTTTCTGTTTTGGAATCTTTAAATTGGGAAATATTCCCTTAAAGACATGACATTTTTTTACACGTTCACACATGTAGCACTTACAAACATGCATACATAAATACCTTCAAACATACATGCATACTACTGTCATAAGAGTACGACGTAGTTACTTACTTACGAGTTTATTCTAATAAAAATTTAACATTTAAAACAAACAAACAAAAAAATTATTTTTGTTGTTTTTAACAGAATTTTGAGGGGACAAGAACTGCACACAACAACCGCAGCCATCAATAAAAAGCCAGGATTCTTTGAAAACAACAAATAAAATAAAACAAAACAATATACAACGACCTCATATGCTAAAGGTCGAACGTGTTAGAGAAAAACAAGCTTCTGGGCGTTTCACTCATATAATAAAATTTATAAAAGAGGAAAAAAATTATAATAATAAAAAGTAACAACAAAATATACTAGTGTGTTTGTATGTGTGTAGTAACAAAACGTCAAATGGCAACCAGCCGCTTACAATGCGATTAGCTTCCAAATAGAATTCAAACACAGAAAAAGAAGCAACAAGTCTCTAGTGATGATGCACAAAGATAAAAATCGTTATACCTCAAATACAATGGATTTTCTTCAACATTTACTTCATCACAAATCAATTTATGATAGTAATTTGTTATTGTTGTCACGCAACAAACTTTGATCCAAAACACAGACACCAAAAATCACTGAAAAAAATAACAAACTTTTTTCAATCCAGTTAAAACAACAATAATTTAGCTGTTGTTTAAATCCAATCACATTTATATGGACAACGATGCAAATCGATTTTTGTTTTCATATTTTTTGTTTTTTCCTTCTCCCTCTCTAGAAAAAAATATAAGTTCAATTCAAAGTTTGTTCTTTTTTTTTTTTTTTTTTTGTCTACCGCAAATAAAAATGTTTTTTAACACACTTTTTATGCCGGCTGCGCTTCAGGAAGTGTTTCTAATTATAAAGCAAAGGTTTACAAAGCAGACGAGCGAGCAGATTTTCAAGTTATCTAAATTGCAGCAATAAATGAAAAAAAAAAACAAATAAAAATGAATTATTTCGATACAGCTACGGAACAGTATGGCAGAGCGATTAGAGCATTAAATGGTTCTATTGGCGATTAAATACACGCATGTTTACAATCTACGTGTGTAAATTGAAAATTTTGTACAATCATGAGAACAATAACTGAATTGAAAAATATTTGAATTTAATTTAGGGTAAAAAGTTGGACGACAAAAAATATAAATGATCATAGAATGAAAAAAAAAAAATATTTTTATTTAATTTAAACAGTCTTATCACTTTCTCTGAGGGAAACATGAAGAAGAGAATAATTTTAACTGGTAGAAAAATTTGTTTACGTTTTTACCCTATTAGAAAAACGTTTAGTTTGTTACAGTTCGGTATTGTAAAATAAAACACAAGTAGTACATTTTCCTCAGCAGTTATTGTAGAAATACACTTTTATTATAACCGTCTCAACGACACTTGATTGTTTATTACACATTATGTTTACTGTTTAATGTCTCAAATAAAACTGAACATCTCTGGCATTTTTCATCTAGACCTATAACCTTCTACAAATAGCCAGACGTTACTAGATTTATCAAGTAATAGAACCAAACTGTAACGGTAATTTTAAATCTAGCTAGTTATACAACATGACAACTATACACTAATACGCTGCACAATAGATCTTAAAGATCGCGGTGCGACTATAGCCCATAGTGATCATAATAAATACACTAATACTACATGTTTTACTTTGAAACTCGCGCACAGGCATTTCATACATAAATTCTACGTATTAGCTTAAACAACAAATACATACATAAATACAGTTTCTTATAGAAAATAATAACAGCATGATTTTTCGTAGCCTGGTGCTGTATCTGAAGCAAAAATTTCGTCTACACAATTTGTATAAAAATAATTCAAAATTTAAAACAAAAATAAGAGCGACGGTCCCATTATAAATTTTTCAAATGGGAACTTAGAAGCACGTGAAAAACAACAATTTATATGGCGCCTTTTCGAAAAGTAAAAGAACAAACTTTACTCGTACTATTTAGAAATTGAAGAATAATATATCTGTGGCAATGTAGAAAAACCACTTATGTCTTATTAAGTTATTTTAGACTACAACTCTAAAAGCTTCAAAAGTTTTTATTATAAAAAAAAGTGCGATTAATTGCGTAATATTTATAACGCCCTACCATGCTTGAACCACAAAGCTATAGAGTTAAATGCGACAACAAGCTCCTTGTTACTTAAGTCGATTTAAGCAAGTTTTGCTTATTAGCACATAACAAAAATTATTAAATAATAATAAACTCAAAATTTTAAAATTTTATTGAATTAATTTTCAATTCGTTCTCGCTAGTGTTAGTAAATGCATGTAAGTAAGTGAGTCTCTAGTGCTTAGATACCGTACCAAATTTACTCCTTCAATGTTGAAACATTTTAAACTTTATTTTTCGATAAATGCTTGTGGTCACTTTATCATGGTTACAGTTTGGTCTCCCCCCACTGCTACAGAACAGAAAATCAGTTTTAGTTCATACTGCCAATGTGTGTTATTTAAAATATTTATTAATATTGTTATTTTTCTTGTTTCTGTTGTTGTTGTTGCTGCTGTTGTTGTTGTTGTTATTATTTAAACATAAATACTGCTGTAATGCTGCACATAAAAATCCAATGTTTTAGAGATTGATCATTTCAACTTGAGTCTTTCTTTGTTTTTATTGAACTTGGTTGGATCTTTTCATGCACCAGAAGTGTGTATAATCGTTTTGTTTGACTACAAAAAAAAAAAAAAAAAAAAAAAAAAAAAATAATAATAATAATAATAACAAAAAAGGAACAATGCGAACTGCTGCAAAACCTTTCTTAAGGAGTTGTCGTTGTTAAATCCAGCAGATGAGGCAGTAGTCGATGATAAGGATGCCGGTAAAGTTAGTTGTTTGTATGTACGAGTATGTATTTAGTACTACGTTATTTGAAGAGAAAAAGTTTACGCTTTTATAAGTGTTTACTAGTGTACGAGCACAAAAGAAATTTGACGCCGTTCTATTTTGTTTCGCATGGTCTTTCGAGCGTTTTCCGCACTGACTGACTTTAAAGCTTTTTCTTTTTTGTTTTCCTTTAAGTTGTTGGAGTTCTCTTCCGTCGTAGTAATTTCTGAGCAATATAAATCTTAGCTTTGCAAAAATTGCTTCAAATCATTTGTTTTAGTGTATGATCACAGGTCTTCAGGAATTTCAGGTGGGTGCATTAATCAGTTAAAGTGAATTACATGCATTTCATTTCATTTATATTAAATTTTTTGTTTTATTATTCGATAGCAACTAAAAAAAGCACACCTAATCGAGGTTTTTAAAAATCCTATTTTCCTATTTCCTATGAGTCTATTGCATTTAAAGTTCTAAATTCATCATTTCACTTATTGGAATGACATACTCTGAAAAATTTTCAAACTCCCTCACACTTGCTTTTTAAAAGAAATTTTCAATTAAAACTTGCAACAACAAACAGTGAGTTGGAAAAAAAAAAGAAATAGTTCAAGGCACCTGTACTGCTCACGGTAGTTTCAAAAAACATTGCAGCAGTTGAGCAGACAGCAAACACTAGCAACCAAAACTACAACAAACAGGCAACGAACGGTAACAAACAACATTCATCTAAATGATTCAATGGTTACATAGAGCATGTAAACATTCTACATTAATTTTATTTGTAGCAACAATTCCATAATACGAGTATGTGAAGAAAATCTTCTCATCGTTTAAACACACAAACAAGATGCATACGATCCAAATACATATTTATGCCACTCATACCGCACACACTTGACGCATGCTACAATAAATTTAATAAATAAATAAATACACAACGTAAGTATGCATGTACGCACTCGTTCATAAGGAATATACATAGAGTTCGGAAAGCAGTACACATGTACAGATGCAAGTATGAAAGAAATGTGTTTGATTGTATGAATGACCCTACAAAATCACTTGGCTTAGTTATTAAGCTCTGTCGAAATTTTTGGTATTTTTTATTTTGTGTTTTGGCTTTCTACTCGTAGCCATATGAATGTATGTACGGCTGTGAAACACAAAGTCACATTTAACGATGAGATTTATAAACAATTTTTTGGATGATGATGCACTTGCAATCCAATCTGGCTGGCTGCAAGAATAACTGGCAATCATACAAAATAATTTAAAAGAGGTAACTAAATATTTATGGAAAAGCGCACACATACTGTACACATAATGGCACAAACTTATTTATTTATACACAGATACGAGTATAATGCGCTAGTTTAAACATCATTCTAAGCACCCAAGTTCTAAATAAACGTAACAACCAACATGAGTAACGTACTCCCAACCAAAATCATCATACATATTCAATGTTGCTCCATTAGGTACACTCGTATGTTTACCAAAATCTTTTTTTATCTTAGTGGTGTACGCAATTCAGGCCTAAGAAAAATATTTCTTTTTTATCTTCTTTCTATTTAGCCTGAGCAGCTGTAGTTTTGGCAACAAAACTCACACAGACCCAAAGTCAAGATTTAGAACGACATTAGAGCAGTCAATCCATCATGGATAAACATTACCATAAATTACATAGAAATAATTGATTATTATGAATCTCGCTAGGTATAAGAAGGAGACGACGCTGACGATGATGATGACGATGACGAAAAAAAGGGAACACATACACACAGGCAGCCAATAATTTTTCGTTGCAAACTGTTAAATAAAGCAAGTGCGCTCTGCTCTGGTGGTATGAGTAGAGCCAAAAAAAAAAAATGTACGTATGAATATGGAATATTTTAAATCCGTAAGTATAAATCTGCTTTCAAGTCACATGTAAAAGTTAAGTTTAGTTGGAGGTATCTTTAAAACAAAATTGCAACAACTAAAGTTAAGCTTAATAGACTGAATTATACACTAAACTGATTGTTTGTGTATACAGAAAGTGTGAAATAAAATATTTATAACAAAATAAACATGAAAAAAATATCAAAGAACTACGTACGAGTATACGAATACCTTTTGTATTTTCAATTTATTTATTAAAAAAATATAATTTTGTTAAAAAACATAAAGCAGCCGTTTTTTTTTTCTTATTTTGTTTATTTAAAAAAACTAACGATTTTTATTGGATTTGAAATTTTTTCAATCGTGTTTAACACCATGCTATTGTGAGAGTACAACAACACTCAGCGATGATAACGGTATTGCCCCCTATAAATCTTTATTTTGAAGTTGTGGCAAATTCTATATTTCTATTCTATTCTATTCTATTCTATTCTATTCTATTCTATTCTATTCTATTCTATTCTATTCTATTCTATTCTATTCTATTCTATTCTATTCTATTCTATTCTATTCTATTCTATTCTATTCTATTCTATTCTATTCTATTCTATTCTATTCTATTCTATTCTATTCTATTCTATTCTATTCTATTCTATTCTATTCTATTCTATTCTATTCTATTCTATTCTATTCTATTCTATTCTATTCTATTCTATTCTATTCTATTCTATTCTATTCTATTCTATTCTATTCTATTTTATTCTATTCTATTCTATTCTATGACATCGATTTTTAGTTTATTTTTGCTCGAAGTACTACATCACACTCTATATTCAAGCATTCGCTTATTTATTTAGTTCTTAATGTATTTAGTTATGAAGAAGAAGGCCATTATCCTTTAGTACCTGCTGCTGCTTGCGTATGTTTCTAGTACTTATATGTTGGTTTGTACATGTGTATGCATTTATATATAATTCGTACTGGAGTCACACGCATAGGTCTAGCACAGCGATTTACTTTAAATTATGCTTGAGCTAGTGGGAACACTAACAAAAACAGTTTAAAACAAAAACTACGAGTTTAAGAATAATCTTTAGAAGAAAAAAAGGTGTAATTCCGTTTTCAAGCTCTAATTCCATATACACACATACATATTGGTTAAGGGTACAAGCAAAGTGTTATTATAATATAAAATGTTTCCAAGTTATTTATTTAGACAATCTCTAGTACGACTTTCAAAAGCTACTCTCATATATTGTTTCCTTTTATCCATTTAATTAGATGCAAAGCTTTAATTGTTTCATAGCACTCGACGAAACTACTTTTTCATTCACTTAATAAAATATTCGTATACTCTTATGTATGAATGAATGTAGATCATCAAATATTTCTTATAACCGAGACATGTATTTGTACAAGCAATGGAAGGTTTAAATATGCTACAAAACCACATACATACACACTCAAAACGGGCCACAGAACATATTGAAGCACTTTGAACTCGATCTAGTAACAATCTGCCAAGTGGATATTAAGTCCACATAAAAATACAAATATCATACTTGTACATACTTACATCTAGCTATTTGTTTGATTTTTTTTTTTTTTTCTAAAAATTCTAGAAAATTGTTGGGAGAATGTAATTTGAAAAATCAACAAACTGAACTTAGGTAGATTAAAAAAAGAGTAAGTATAAATACAAAAATAGAAGAATGAAAAGAGGCATAAAGTGAGAGAGAAGAAGGAGTTGGTTGTCTGGTGTAATTTAAAAAATGAATGCAAATCGTTTACTAAATACGCCTATAGAAAAGTTTATTCCCTCTCCTTTTTAATACACACAACAGTAGGATCATATATTTTGTTATAATTGCCAGTGACGTTGGACTCGTCATCATTGCACTCGTATGCATACACACACTCGCCACTCGATTATCTGTACCATAAACAAAAGATATCTCTCGTTACTCTTCTGCAGACATGCTTGTTTTATATATTGTTTATGTCCAATTTTAAGTTTAGTTATTTATTTAAAACAACATATATTTAATATACAGACATACATTCTATTAATCTGAGACGCCCATGACAAATCACTCAATTGTCAGTTGGAATAGCTGGTACCAGTATAAAATGAAATTTTATGCTCTTCTCTCTCGGTATCGTCGTCTATTAGAGCAAATATAACAAATATAACAATAATAATAAACTTTCTATTGAATTGAATGGAAGAAAGAAGTGACTTAATTCATTGATCCCTAATACAATTGACAGTGCCATAAAAATAACAACAAACAACAAATCCAAAGTTTTATCCAAACAACCATTCAACCATCCTTTTCTTAGTTCTTTCTCATCTCAATATCTTTCAATTTCATTTTATTATATTGTGGTCGTAATCATCTAGTGATGAATACGAGTATTGATTGTCATTTACTATTTACCGATTTAGTGTCCAGAGATTTTGTCAGTCAATCAATCCCATTTTGAAATTAATAACTTTTCGAAATAATGTTGTCGTTTCAGCCATAGAGAGATGTCCCTCTATACTGATGACGATGATGCAAACAAACAAACAAACAAACAATAGAATAAATGAAATGGTCACATCAATTTCGATGAATGACTCTTGCTAGAGGATTTATATTGAGTTAATATTGTTCCATTGTAGGTTGGTTAGATGACAGAGTTTTCTCTTCGTATATGGCATAATAACTAAAGCTTTGATTTTTTTATTACGCTGTTCTTTAAGCTGGACCAGTCTGCCTGTCTGTCTGTTGTTGTTTAAAGTTTTTTTTTTATTCCTGGGCATTATTTGATTTCAAGTGACGATAATGTGCTGTTGTATTGGCGCTTCTGCTATTCTTGAAATTAAAAAAAAAAAAAAAAAAAAAAAACACTAAACAGAATGCAAAATTTCAATTTAAAAAAACATTAAAACGACATAAGAACACCCTACATGAATGTATTGTTCCAGTATAAATATTATATTGGCTGTTTAAATTAGTTAAAACTAATCGTTGCATTCGATACAGAAATAATTTTTTTTTTGTGTATGAAATAATTTGAGATTCCGATACAAATTGCTTGACATCACGATTTTATCTCTGACTTGCTTGATTTTCGTTAGAAGATGTGAAAACGGTTTAAAAAATTCATTTTGTAAAAACAAATTAAAGCATAAAAGTATTCTTACAAAAATGAACGCAACAAGCACAATAAAATTAAAAAAAAAAATCCATTTATGCCCACATGCAGCAAAATTATAAAAAAAAAATACTTGAAAAAGTATAATTTTTTTTTTTTTCAAAAAATAAGGTTTGAAATCTTTTGAATTTGTAATTTTTACAACAGTGAAGTCAGCCAAAGCTTATTTGGATTTGAATGCAGGAAAAGAATACACGACTTCAAAGACTGATAGGCCAAACCACACCTACGAGAGATATTGTCAACTTTATTTGCCTTTTGTAGGGTCAATCTAAAATAACAAGAATTAAATTTAAAATGAAAAAATGTTTTTACAATGTGTGTTTGTTTCATTGAGATGCTGCTGCTGATCATATCCGAAAAAGCTTTACTGAAAATATTATAAACTAAAAGACAAAAGCGAAACAACCTAAAAATGATGACAGTTTCTGATTAACGAATACGTATATTTGCAGCAACAAACATTTGGACTTCCCACTAAGGATAATCTAAAGCATTTTCATTTTAATTTCGAGGTCTGGCTTGTAAATAATTTTATTTTTGCTTTGCAGGTTTTCTTTTCAAAATTGATTTGATTTTTGTACTTGTACAAGTATATGGCAACAAAACTAAAGTGGCCTCTCTGTCTGTCTGTGGTGTTTTTATTTTTCAAATTAAATAAATACTCCATCGTACACACATAACACACACGTTCATTTGTGGTTAAATGTGTTGTTCCGTTTATTGATCTCTTGATCACTTTCCAGCTTCTCTCTCTCTCTTTTTCTCTGCACACATGCTGATGCTTTACCTGTTGTTACTATTTGCAGTGTCAACCAAACATTGACGCTTGTTTGGTTAGTTGGTTAAATTGATTGTTGTTAATGGTTACTGTGTCTCGTCATCGTCGTCGTCATTCCTATCATCATCAAGTGATAGTGGAAATTGATGGAGAGGAGTACGAGTATTTTATTGGTGTTGTCATTTTGTTACAAGAAACTTTCTTACCAGCATTTAACTCAATACCCAACAGCAATTGGACTCAAATCCAATTTATTTCAGTTGATTGATAAGTGAAAAGAGAGCGATTGATTAGTGATTTAAAAAAGAATAAATATTCAAACAACCGAAACTACAAAGGAATCAATATCACAAACTCACAATGCAAGTTTTTAAATACGAATTTTGTTCAACGTTTAAACGTTAAAAAAATTATTGTTCTTTTTTTATATTTTTACCATAAATAGCATGTGAGTGAGTGAATTTTGAAATTCTAACAATGTGTCGATTTAATAAATATCAATTTTAATTGCGTTTAGGTGTTTTTGCCACACTCTGTGTGATTTTATTTTACAAGCAAGCAAACAAAAAAATGAACACACACACACACACACACACACAAATAATCATATCAGCTTTTCAAATTGCACGAAGTTAATGTTTTGCCGTCTTTTCTTTCATTTAACGGCTGCTTTAACTTTATTTCGACTGGTTATGTTTTGCGTTTATTGACACTTTCCAAATGTAAAATTCATGGTCAATATTTTAAAACTACACCTTTTAAATACACGAATCGGTAACAGAAAAACAATTCACAATAGAATTGTATGAATTTGTATCGAGGTTGAGAAGCTAACCAGCTAACTAAAGCAACAAAAGCAGAATAGAACAAAAAATAAAGCAAAAATAAAAATAAAAATAAACAATTAAATTGTTCATTACAAGTGATGCAAAGTGAATTAGTAATGAATTATTTATTTGCACGTTGTATGTATGTGGAAGCAAATACTCCCCTCCGTACATAAGAGTGTGACTATGGGAATGCAATTCAAAATAAATTTAATTTAATATTTTGTTACCTACATATGTATGTATGTATATATTTATGTACATACTATGGAGGCATATTTAATCTTAAATACACTTAAAAAAGATTTAAAACAAAGTATTCAATTGATTTGGCATTTGGCTCAAGGCAACTACTTTACTTAAAAATATGTATATTAATCGAAGATGTCATCTGCATCTTTAACAAAGGAGGCTTATAAGTTTAAGTAATAAGAGGAAGACTCAATACCTAAACATTACCACGGTAATTAGGTGTCTAAATTGTATTAATAATTTTATATTTCTGAACCAAAGACCTTTTAGAAAGTTGCAATTTTTTTGTCAAGTGTAATTTAAAGAGACGGACTGCATTGCATATACGAGTAGACTTTAAAATTTTATCTATGGCAAGTTCAACTTTTAACTTTTTGTTTTTGCATTTTAGTTTTTGTTTTGTTCTGTTTTATTTTGCTCAAATTGTTACGTTTTATTGGCAGAAAATATAAGTTATCTATCGTACTCGTACAAGTTGTTACCATAAATCATTTACGAGGAGAATTTTTGCTGATTCGCATGCGAATCTACCTACCGTCGGTTCAACACAGAACTTTAACTAAACTAAAACAATAACTGCAACAGCAAAACAAAAACCACCGCATGTGGTTGCAAATAACCTTTAAAGCGCAGGAAAATGCCAAACAGAAAAAAACTTGAAACATACGAAGCAATCGATGAAGGAAACTTAATAAAAAAAAGAAAAAGATTTATGAGGTACGTTTAAATGATTATGGTAATTAGGTCATCATTTACCGCGTAAATGGTCTCTCCGCAAAGGTACGTTGTTTCATTTGAAGAATAAGTACATACATATGAACGTCTTGTTTTATTTTATTCAATATTTAATATTATTTTATTCAATCTTATGAACACAAAAACACAAAACACCATCTACTCACTCACTCGCTTACTTTTGTTGTAAAATGAATAAATATGTGGCACGATATTGTATTAAGCGATGAAAACGTTCAACAGAGGTCATCAAAATATATTAACGTTTCAGAACATTTTCAATATACAAATTAATGTATGTATGCATGTGTGTGAGTGAACATAATTACGTATGTATAGTGGCTAGTATTTATAATGAGGGTGTACTCGTATTAAAAATAGTCATTGAAGAAAATGTTAAATACGTACGAATTTAGTAGTATTTTCCCACATGTATAGATTTTGCAAAGTATAGGCTGACAAAGAATTTGTTATTCAACTTTAATTTTAAGAGAAGAAGCCGAAGCGGGCTTGCGGCAGTAAAATAGACTCATTAACCGCGAGCGCATTAGGGCAGAGGTTGAGCTACTTACGGGTCACTGTAGACTTAACTATCACATGAGTAAAATCGATGTGGTACAAAACAATTCCTATTGTTTTTGTCGGGAAGGACGGGAAATGACGGAACATGTTCTGTGTGAGTACCCAGCAGTGGCAAGACACAGAATGAGCTACTTAGGCCGTGGGATGTTGGTCCCAGGAAACCTAGGCATGATTAATCTTACAGCACAATAGATCATAATGGCAATAATAATAATTTCAAGAGTTTTTTATCAGGAATAATATTAGAATTAAAATTAGCAGCGGGAATGAGTCACCTGGTCATTGGGGCCAAAATAGTCCTATTGTGACACTACTCTCAAGTTACAAATTCTCCCTAAGTCTAGTATTCATTAAGTCTCTAAAGAATTCCTTGAGCCATTTGTTCATCATGTAAGAATGAAATAACCACCTGTTTTTTTATTTGCAAAAACGACAATTGACATGATAAAATAAAAATATAATTTAATTTTTGAATTGATTTTAAATGGCGGTATGACGTCGAAAGAGCAACTAAAAATTACAAATAAAATTTTTTAATTAATTAAAATTAAAAACGATTACTTTTCAAAAAACGTCAAAATTTAATTTATCGGCTTTAAATTTAAAGAAACCTTTAATTTAATTTTGAAAATAATTTAAGTAATTGACGAAGTACGAAGTAACTTTAAAGAGCAGCTTACTTTCCTCATCGGTTTGTAGGTCAAGCAAATAAATTCAAGCTTTCAAAAACTATTGACAAGAATACATAAATATTTTTTTTTCTAAAGAAAGCACAAAAAAATATACAAAAAGTGTAACTATGTAGCCTACATTGTATGCCACACTGTTACCAAAACTCTAAAACAAAAACTCAAAAAACTAAAAAAAAATTATTCGATCTTAAAAAGTAGATTATAAATGAATGTAAGTATTTATATAGTCGTCAATGATTTTCACTATTACCAATTACAACATATCACACACACATTACTAGGCAGACAAAAAATGTCTCAAGAACTAGCAACAAAGAAAACTAACTAACATAATCTCTAGCAAAAAGTAAACAGCAAGCAGCCAACAGCAGTAGATTACAAGCGACCACAACATAAAGTTAAACTAGAGATTGACTTGTAATCTTTGCTAATAACCGCTCTTAAAACTCATTAAATCAAACAAAGTCCTGGCTGTAGCCATAAAGTGATAATAATCATCAGCAATATCTTTTCTTTTAATTTTTCAATTTTTGTATTTTGTGATTTTAAGTTTCAATTTTTGTTTTTGCTGTTTTGCTTTTGCATTTTTTGTTTTGTTTTGTGGCGTTGTTGATGTTCATTCTATGCACATATCTACTTTTAACTGAGATTGATCTTTCCACTTTCCACGTAGCAAGTAGTAGTGGAAGTACTTGTTTGTTTGTTGTTGCTGTTGTTGTTGTTTTGTGCTTTTTTCCTGAATTGGACATCAACTAAGAAAATTATTGCAGTGTAAATATTCTTATATTTCACCAAATACCAACAAGCGTAGATCGATTTAGAAGCTCCGCACGAAACTTTACTATCTTTACAGGGATCTCCCACATTGGCGCCTCCTGCTGTTTTTAATACTGCTGCGGCAGCGACAGCATCATCAACATCATCAACGACCGATATTGGATATTGATGATGCTTTAAGCCTAAAACCTGTGTTAATGCCAAGTTTGCGCTAATTAAAAAGTATCAACAAACTCCCTTTTTTTTGTTTTTGGTTTTGGTTTTGTTTCTTTATTACTGAGCTTGTTGTTGCTGTACTTGCTATCGCTTATAAAACTGACAAAAAAAGTTAAATGAAAAAAAAGTATCACAACTGCAACGATAATGCAAAGATAACAAATACACGGTGTGATTAAGCCTTCTTTTTTTTTAATAGTGGGAGGAAATGTGATTTTCACTTAGGATGTCCGTCTGGTTTTTTGGTTTGCTAAATATATGGCACACACGAGTAAGTAAAAGAAGATACAACGAGGATTTTATTTTTGTTTTGCTACTTGAGTGTGTAAAATTGTTTATCCTTATTAAATAACTTGTAGTGCTGAGAGAGCTTTACGCTTTGATAAACTTTTGATGGCTTAGACAGGATTTGAATTAATCTTTAGTGTGGTTGAGATAGAAATATGTACGTGTGTGTGTGTATTTACATTGATAATTAGTTGTAAAAATATTTAAAAGTTCGGAAAAAAATAAACAACACCAGCAAAGGTTATAAAAAACCAGTGTGTATACTCATATCGCTAATTTAATCAATAGAGTCATAATTAAAAAATAATAATTTTGCAGGATCTTATAAAAAAAAAACTTGAAATATTTAAAGTTAAAAAGGAGAGCGTTTAAAATAATTGTTTGTTATTTTTAAAGAATATTGGAAAAAATTAACTTAATAAATTAAATTCCGCTGGGGCCGAGTCTTAAATATATACCCAAAAAAAAAACAAAAAAGGATATAATTGGAACGGTTAATTTAGTAAGTTCGAGGTCGCATTTTAAAAATTTCTTTATTATTACAGTGAAATAACCTTATTTTTAAAAGCCATAAAATGTCTGCAGGCACTCCAATAGGAATGCAAAATAAATATAATTTAATTTAGTTTTGGAAATATTTTTTAAACCAAACGTATTTAATATCAATAAAAAACTTCCAATTAACGGCAAATATCAAAAAATCCTCTTTCATTAAGATGGCTGTATTCGAAATGCTATTACACTTGAGGCATTTAAAAGCCACACGTCTACACACACTTTTGTATAAGACTGACTGCCTGGTTTCGTGTTTGTGTGCACAAACATTACGCACATGTACAGCTTAAAAATTTCCCTGAAAAAAAAACCCCGGACTCAAAATTGTTGTTGTATTTTTGATTTTTCCGTCTGATAGCAGGGGAGTTTCTGTCGCATCGCAATAAAATCGCAATCGCAATAAAACTGCTAATTTTGTGTTTAAGACAAAATACACCAAAAACAAACTCAAAAAATGGTAAAAAATAGAGGTAGTCGCGGTTTTTGACTCATAGCTCCTCCATTTATGGATCGATCCGGCTGAATTTCAAAAGCAACTTAAAGAGATAAGCAACTGACAGATTGGTATGCTAAGTTCTTTTGTAGGTTTTCAACGGACTTTAGAAAGTTGATTTCAACGACTACAGAGACAGACAATAAAACTTACTTGCTTTATTAAATTATTGGCACCAATTTTACGTAATAGAAGTAATAGTGGTTACACTTGTTTCGAAAAATATTTGTGTAATGTGACTATAGCTTAACAAACACGAATTGTTTTAAGAAACAATTTCCTTATTGATTTGCTTGCAACTAATTTCTTAAATGTAGTTCTTAATTAGTGTAATAAATAGCATTTTACTTAAAATGTTTTTCTGTGTGTGCAAAATAATAAAATATTATATGTTACCTATAATGAAAGCTTAAAAAGAATAATATCAATTTAAATAAATTGTAATTTATTACAAGACCACCATAAGAAAAATAATATTTTCGAAAAAAACTCTTAAAGTTTTAAATGTTTTTAATTACTTACTGCAAACAACATTGATATTCTTACAAAAAGCAACCTGTGATGGAAAAACTTCTATTTCTTTGGGAGTATGACCATAATTTAGTAAGCAAGCGATATGTACACAATATAAGTATTTCATTGCTTGTTAAGCTTTAGTGTTGCATATAAATTTTAATTTCTCTATTTTCGCCAAATTTTCATTCTTTTTTTTAATAAGTTTGTGTGGTCTACAGTATTACATTGGTGGTCTTTTTATTGTCGCATATTTCACTTCCCAATATTCAGTAAAACGTAGCAGCAACAACAACAAAACTTTGTTAAAAGCGAAAAAACCTTTTCAACTATGCTCTCATAATCTGATATGAACGACAAAACATTTGCAATAATGTTTGTTTAATTTAAATACTGCGTTAATCATCTACATGTTGTTTTCCAAATTCTCTTTTCGTAGTACGAGTCCCATACACTTCACTAGACTGCGGCTGGCAAAGTTTATTTGTTGCATGTTGCTATTGCTATACGAGTTTCTTGTAGTAAGTATGTGTGTCACTTATTGCACAAAGGAGTCATTAACAAGGTTACTTGTCATTGCAAACGATTAGGATCACTAAAACTTAGTAATTGACTTGAAAATGTAAGTAAGAGTTGTTGAATTAAAAAAAAATATATAATAAAAAAACAGATAAATTCCCAAGTAAGGAAGAGTAAAAATATTCATTTCAAACAAGTTTTATTTTCACATAAAAAATATATAAAATATACAACTGCTTGTTTTAAAATTGTATAATGGATTTCTAAGACAGTTTCACTCACTTCCATATTATTAATTTTTTCTTTTTATTTTATTTTTAATTTTTTTTAAATGCTCCAATTTTATTACGACACTGATCGTTTTCTTCCAAAAAAAAAAAAAAATATTGTAGGAAAATGTTAAGTTTACTTCAACATGCAATAGGGCACAAAAGCATTGGGGAAAAGGTTAATATTGAAAGGCTGAAACGTAATTTGTTTTCACACAACATAATCAAATTGATAAGACTAAACCGAAACTCTTCAAATTTAGCTTAATACCGACGACGACGACAATGGCCAACTAAGAGTCACACCAACATACAAAGACCGCGCTGTTAGAGGCCACCAAATAAACAAAGTAACCCGTGTGCATACTCTGGCTTTACCTAATGTTTAATGAATATTTATTATACAAAATGCAAAGGGGATTTAAATGTGAAGTGTTATGGAATTTTTCTTTTTTACAAAAACTTTTTTGGAATGAAACAAATAAATCAAAACTTTGATCAGCAAAACAAGGATCATGCAAAGCTAAAAAAGGAAATTAAAAAGTCAAATCACAATTATATCTGTGGCACTATGGAAAAATTGCTTACATTATTTTAGAGGACTACATCTTTAAAAGCCCTAAGAGTTTTCTATTTTTATTTTCGTTTCCAGTAAATGATATTGTTTTCATTGCCATTTCGTTAATGGTGGAATATATCGCCCTAACATTCTTGAACCACAATAAAAAGATATTATGTTAATTGCAACAAGTCAATTCCTTTCTTATTGGGCTGCAAGTGGTATGCCAGTTTGTCATTTGGTTTGTATATCCACTGGCCTTCTATGTGAACATGTGGGCGACATGAAAAAAAAAATATTATAAAAAAGCTACTTTTAGTATTTTAAATGGCACTAAGCTATAACAACAAAAATCCCATAGCGCCTATCTTGGCATATGTATTTAGTTGCAATACTTTTGCGTGGAATACAAAAAATTTCAGACATACAATGGCTTTACAAACCAAATGAGCAACAAATCATCTTCAAATCTTTTAAGAAATTTTTAAGTTACAAAGTTAAATATGAAATTAATTTATGAATTAAATGAAATTTGTTCATACCTAAAATTAAAACGTACATATCTTTTTGCAATAACACATTTTTTATTAATATTTTATAGAGCTTACGAGTAGATGAAGATAGAGTAAGAAGTACAGCGTAGCGTTTGTAAATGTTTGATTGTTTGGACAATGAAAAATGTCTAAGGTTATGGTTCTGTTACATGCACATAAGCATATGGTGCAATGCCAATGCTGTTTCTGTTGCTGTTGCTGTTGCCAGTGGTGGTTACAAGTGCAACAAAGAATTTTCCAACAGCGATGCTAGTAGGAATTACCCACACCAAAATTTTTATTTTTATTTTTTTCAATCTCTATCTTTCTCTCTCTCTGCCCCTCGCTCTCCCTTCCATTATTTTTATTTCATAGCAAGTTTAACACCAACAATTGGCAGCATTAAAAAAAACTGCAACAGATGGTGTGCCAATAGGCCTGTTGCGGTATAGTCTACAGGCAAATAGTATTTTATTTTACAAGTAGTATAAAGTAATCTTGAGAGTATTCGTACAGTCCAACAACAATGTTGAATACAAGAAACACACTTAAGCAGAAGAAGAAGACGAAGACGAAGAAACAAAAAAAAAAACAGCTCTTTGAGGCGTGTAATATGATGTCTCGATAAAATGCCATCCATAGTGTTTTACTGTTGTTGTATTGGCTCATTTAGAAACAAACCAGACAAACAACGCCGAGGACACATTGGACGTTGGTGCAGTGCACACTTGTGCCGCGCGCATTGTTTCATTTCGATTGAGTCAATTCAATCGTTTCATTTTATTCATTTTATAGCTTAACCTTAGATACATTTTGTTTTGCAGCAGGCAGCTTGCTCAATTTTTAATAGCAGCATCTATTCAGCACCTTTAAAAATCATCGACCCCATGACCAAACGGTGTCGCGTTGTGTCTTAGTACGCGACAGCGTGTCCCACGCCCCCACCCATTTTATACAATATTATTGAAGATTCGCACCCCAGCGTATCGATTAAGATAACTGCAGTGATTTACAAAAAGAAAGAACCTACAACAAGCAACAACAGACAACATTCAACAGACAACAGACAACACAAGCAACAGCAATTGCAATAGCAACAGAAAGTACGAGTATATATATTCAACATTGAAATTATGGTTATTAACAAGAATCAAATTGCGGTGCAGATGTTGTTTTTGTTGTCTGGAAAGAGTTTGCCAGTCATTCATTGCACACTATTATAAGTGGCATAAACACCATCCTAATTGTTATTGAACATCACTTTTGTTTCAAGAGACGCAATAAAATTAAATAAAAAAAAGAAGATTCAAGCTAAGATATTCTCTGTGTTTTTATATAACCATAATGCTCTCAATGTGTTCTGGTTAGTGTGTTTGTGTAGATATTTTTCATAAAGCCCAGATGGAATTTGTATGTACATTGAGCACATAATTTTTCGTTATTACAGGCAGCTTTTATAAAATATTTTACTGATTGCAATATTTTACGTTAATAGTCAAGGCAAGAATTTGTAAAGTTTAATACAATTAATTACGAAAAAATGAATTTCTGTATGCGTGTAAACATAAGTTTAAATTTTTAAATGTTTTCTTAGGCAATCGAATTAAATGAGTTTTTTCTCATTGGTTTAAGCAGACAAACATATCGCTGATTTCCTTTAATAGGGTTTTTAATGTGTTACCTCTCTTACCGGAAAACTTTTATATATTTTCTTTTGAAATTTTTTGTGGGCAAACTATCACCTTTTAATTATTTAATTTATTTATTATAATCGGTAGCATTTTGTCTTCCATGCTTAATGCGTAAAACAAGTTTAAGAATTAAAATAAATTTTTTCCCATACAGCTGCGGTGAAAAAAATGGCACTGCAGGCAAGGCTGTCCTTTTTTATTTATATTACCTTTGTTTACTTGTCGATACAAACTCTCGACAATAAATAAAATAGGTATAAGCAGTGTCTATGTTATGCAACAGAAAAATTGTCAAATTACTTAAGACGGGTGAAAAAAATTCCGAACAAAATTCAAAATTTTCAACACAAAAATTGATGATTTATGCCAATATATTGTCGCATGGTATTTGATGACAACAACGGTAGCGTAGAGCTTTGGTTTCGTATTAGTTAGGGCTTCGTAAGTTATTCGCTTTTGGTTGGTTTTTGTTCGCACACATTTTTCCTAACTTCAGCTTAAAAATTTTATATTAAGATAAGGTCTAGCGATTCAACAGGTCAGTCTATGACCTTAATATCATTAGCTGAAAACTGTCAACTCTCAACTTAGGAGCCTTTTTGTTAGAGTTCTTCTAGTTATTGTCCTGTTGCATGATACAAAATGGAAGCAAATCTGTTTCTGCATAAAGCAGCATTACTTTCTCTAAAATATCAATCGGTACCACTCCACAATGTGAAAAACATGCTTATAATTCTGTGATTTATGGTATTATATTTTTGAATTCTACTTTGTGCTTAGAGATCATCTAATATAAGAAAGAAAGTCCATTTCATCATAAAAAACTGTTTTACTCTCATCCGCATGTAAAATTTTCTTCCATTTAGTCACTGACAGTTTAAGCGTTTGCTGGTAGGCTTTGCAGTTAACAATGGAAACTTTCTAGGATTATAAACTTCTATATGGTATTCTCGCAAACGCTTCTGAACTTTTGGACAAATACTTTTATCTGCCATTATTTTTATTTAGTTCTGTAAATGGCTTCAAGTGATTCCTCTTAATATGGCTAGTCAATAGTCTTAGCAAATATCACAGTGAAATGCAAGAACATCAGAAACATATAATAAGAATTTCGTAAGGTAGTAAATAAAATAACTGCAGTCAGTGCTATTCTTTTTACCGGTACTGTACCTACTTTTTTTTTTTTTTTGATTATTAAAATTATGTATGAAATCACCTCATGTTAATAAAAACACAAACATTTTTCAGAACTTCTTCAAATCTTTTTTTTTTTTTTTCAGTTTTCCTTACGCTTTAATACATATTTTGCTTAATAAAAATTTTTAAGTGACACAAAAATAACAATTGTAATATCAATGATTCCAATTACAAACATTACAGCTTGTTCTACAAATCGAAATCATCACATGTCATCAATCTTTAAAACAGACATAAATCGTTAAATTATCCTGACGATTGTAGTGGTTGTGTGGCTTAATCGCCTCTTATTACAACTCCATAGTCTTTATACTCACTTTTTTATTCTTATACGAAGTTGCAGTGTAGCAAGATGAAAGCAGAGTGTAAAACAAGCCAAACACACTAACTAAATACGAACAAATGCCACATATCGTACATTTGTCTGTGCGAGCTATTGTACTTAGATGCATAAGCGTAGTTAAACTATTTATTTAGCCCTTACAACGTCTCTCTTAAAAGAAAATTTTGATACGCGTACGAGTATGTATATTGAATTAATAGAAAAGAAAAAAAAAATAATCAAAGGGAATTAAATTTATTTGGCTGGGGAGGAGTGATTTATAATATTCCAGATTGGTGTATCCACGCCCATGTTTAATGCTGATTTAAGCAAAGCAATTCACAACTATGAATGTGAATTCATGTGGTGTAATTGATTTTGCCGCAACAACATCAACAACAAAAACAATACTACAACAATCTGAGCATCATTAGGTTGGCACCAACAACAATAATAAAGTTTACTAGCCGCATATATTCAGATTCAAATTACAACTGCGACGCATTTAAAGACATTTAGCATAGAAACAGAGTACATTTTAAAAAGCCTTTTAAGTTAGCTTTTTCTTGGTTGTTTCATTGGCGGTATCAAATTAGTTGTGAATTACGGCCTGACATTTAGATGAAGTACCAGCAATTACCCTGTAAGAAGCACAACGAAACAACGTTCAAGGAGATGATCATAAGAAGGAATCAAAAGCTTAGTGTATGGTTGGATTTAAAATAGTAATAGTTTTTTGTTTTAATTTTATTTGTACTCAGCTTTAACTAAATCTACCTTTACAATATTATATCCATTCATAAACAAAACACAAGCAAAGCTTTTGCGAATTTTCAGTTTAAAATTATAACTGATATTGACGGCACATGGCTTGAATGCTGATGTCAAGAAATTCTAAATTAAGATAATTGTTTTTTGAAAATTTCGAATTTTTCCAAATTTTTTTTTATATTTTTTCCCACTGTGCTCTTTAGCGACTTATTTGCATTTATAATAGCTTCGAAGCTAAAAACCAAAAACAAAACTTCTTAAGAAAGTGTCGACTTGCAGATTAAAGTTTAAAATTGAATGACTCAATTAGTTCTCACGCTAGTTGTCTTTAGAACCGTCTTCTGCTTCGTCTGGTCAGTTTAAAGCCAACAGAGTAAAAGCCGGCATTGTATGTGTTTCACTTTTAGCGCACCAAATAAAAGTGCAATAGCTTTTTTTTACCGCAATCTATAATTGAATTTGAATATATTGCAAATTGACCAAAATGAATTCTGGCACCCGGAGAAAGAAAGAAAGATCGACCATTGACTAGCATACCTGCAGAAAATTTCCAATTTCAAATCGAATTAGTAGCATTTTATTATCCTACAAAAACAGTAGCATAGAAAAGATTTGTATGCAAAAATAAATTATTCTCCTAGAATAACACACACATAAAGATTATTTTGTATGTCAACTGCACACATAAGTACAAACATACATACATACATACATACGAGTACATATCGAAATTAATGTATGAGAAAGAAAATTTGAAATAAAGTAGCCGTTCGTTAAAATAGTTTCTAGTAATGAAAATAATTTTAATTTCATGTAAGTGTGTAGGTATTTGTGGATGGTAATACACTTGAGGAGGTTGCTGGACCGCACCGAATTCACTTTAAACTATAGAGCACTTTTAATTATGTATAAATATGGATTTGACATTTATAACTTTTTGATTAATCAAGGGCTTATTAATACGAGTACAACTTTATTATTTGTTGTTATAAATATGACAGATTGAGTTATTACAAATACGCTTATAGTACACATACTTATGTACCTTCATTGAGGGTATAATGTGCCTAGAGAATAGTGTCAGACGATGCTGCGTTTGTCATAGCAGATATGATTCAAGTAGACCTGTTGGCTATGGATTTTAGGTTAGTTTATAATGATGGATTCTCTAAGGATGAGACATAAACAGAGATTAAAAAGACTTGACAGAATAGATGGTCAAACAGTAACAAAGGCATTTTAAGGAATAACTGTCGCTTATAATTTATTACTTTGTTGTAGACAATTTAATCCCTTTTCTAAGTTTTTGAATACAAATAAAATCAAAAGGTATCATTAAGATATAGAAAAAGTACCATTTTGTTAGTTTATTGATTTTTTTATTTACTGAGCATCCTTTTAGAAAGATATGTGTCCCATCCCGTAATCTTCTTTGGTTTGTCCGGAAGTCACTAAAATCCCTGAAAGCGACAGCATTCATTTTAAATGGGAGATTGTCTAGATTTTTAATCTACTTTGGACTATTTTTAAATTTTTTTGAAATTTCCATATATCCCAGTACTGTTGTTTTCAAGGATTTTGGCAGTTTCCGTTTCGCATTATAAAATAAAAACTGCGAAATTTTCCGAAAATATTAAAACACTTCCAGAAGAATACAATCTACTTTTTGTTGCTGTGATTGTTACTTTGAAAGATAAATGGGGTTAAAAAAACGTACCAACATTAGTTTTTACTTTTTTTACCCCCTTCTTATTCGTCCTACATTTCAAGTCCGTAGCTTTAGCCGTTTGGGCTGGGCGATGATGATAAGTCAGTCAGTCAGTCAGTCAGTCAGTCAATAACGTAACTCTTTTATATGTATAGATTAAAATTATAAAAATAAAAGTAAACTTTCACTTTCATATCTAACTACTGACCTATAATGTGCTCAAAATCTTAATAAAACTTTTCCGTAGAAACACAACAATAAATAATTAAAAAAAAAAAAAAAAAATTTTAAAAGTTTGGAGGAAAATATTAACAGTAACCAATAGTTGTTTTTTCAATGGTATTTAAAATTTAAACAATAAACAAACACAACAAATGGATTCAACTAAATTCAATTTATTTTGAATTATTTTTTTTTCGAATCGAATTGTAATAAATATGTATGTAAACATGTGTGTGTATATGTTGGTTAGCATGTTTGTTGTAACACAATACATGCAACGTTTTGATTTCATATTTGCTCTGATTTATTTGGCGTCAATTGTTAACCATTACATTCATTCGAGGATGTCATTTTTCCATTGTTATTGTTTGTTGACGTTGTTTTTGTTTTTGTTTTTGTTTTGTTGCAGTTTCCAAATCAGTTTTTTTAAAAACTGAAAAATCATATAAAGACTTGAAAAGAAACCAGCTGAAACTATGCAGTCTTGTGTAGTCACAAATGTAATCTGGTTGCACATTTACAGTCCTCTGCATCCTCATCATCTTCTTTGCAATTGCTGCTGTCCCAATCCTCGTCGTCGTCCTCGTCCTCGTCTTCATCTTCGTCTTTGTCTATGTTGTTGTTGTCCTCGTCGTCATTGTCGTCATCATTGTCATTATTATTGTTATTATTATTATTGTTGCCATTACTTAAATCGTGCACAAATTCCCACGGACTATATTAAAGATAACTTTCAGCAAGCAAACAAAAAAAAATGGAAAAAAAAATAAATAAATAAAATTCATTGTTTTTTTGCTCATCCATGTCTAGGCGCTTAAAAGCCAAATGAATGGAAATCGAAAAGGACTTTTAAATACTAAGTTCTTGGAGTTCTTTCTTCAACATTTTTTTTATTTAATTTTTCGCATTGGAGTACATTCTTAAGGAAAATTTGAATTTTAAACATGGGAACATTTTTTGTAGACTTTAGAGTTTGAAACGAGAGGATTAAAAAACATTTACAATCGTAATTAATTTGAAAAAAATCTGGTTCAAATGTATCACATTGTTTTACCTTTTTAAGCTTTTTATTGGTAATTTTATTGTTGTATTTTAGTTTTACTGATTGTTATTGTTATTGCTGGCCACAAATCATTTCCTCAATATTAAAAGTAAGAACGCCCCTCTTTAGAATAAAATAAGCACGCCCACAAAACCATAAATTGAACTGTTAATCAGCCATCCAAATATAATTTAATGCATTTTTTTTTTATCGAAAAGCAAATTTTCGCACAAAAGTAATCATCCCAATAAGATGATGATAAAACAGCTAGTGAGTGCACTGTGGGATTTGTAATTGAAATAAATTATTTTTCATGCAAATGAAAAGCTTGTAAAATATTTTCTAAAAATATAGAACAGCATAGAACAGCATTTCCTGCAAAAAAAAATGGGTGGCCTAATAATTATGGAACAAGGGATCGTTTAAAGTTTGTAACTGCGAAAATTGTTATATTTTTTTGTTAATATCAAATTTTTCTATTTGTGTTATGAAAGACGACAGCGTTATATTTAAGTAAACAAATAAAAAAAGTTGATAAAATATCAAAAAAAAAAAAAGAAAATATTTAAAGGAAAAAGCATGTTTGGCCAAAAAACTTGCTTAATTTTCAATAACTACTACTCTTCGACAACTTTCTGCAGCTAAACTAATTTCCACATACACAACACCAGCAAGATTGATATCGCAACAGCACAGAATACAATCACACAAAATATCATACGCTACCAAGCCAATGCATGCATGCTGTTGTTGAGTGTGGGCCCTTTAAATTGCTTTTAAGTAAGGAGCGAGCGAATAAATTTGGATTTAATTAAAAAATTTTAAAATTTATATTTTGGATGCGTTTAATGCCCACTGTATCAATTACAAAAAAAAATCTTATTGTATATATTTTGGAAGCAATGTGTAAAAAAGCCGCCTTCTTCTCACCCAAACTCTGACACCGAAGAAAAACTAACCACCGCCTGCCAAAATGTGTTCAAGAATTTCATTTCAATGGGTAAAAGTGTGAAGAAAGAGAATTAAAAACATTCGAATTAAAACAACAATAAAAGCAAAGAAAACATATTGTTAAAACCCCAGGGTTACAGCCGTTGAATATCGATTCAATGCTTGATAAATACTCGTGCTGCATTGAAGAGAAATAAAAAACCAGCAACTGCAAACACAACAAGTGGCGTGTTAATCACTTCACGCAAAGGTATTTTTGGTAATACAACCATTATTGAATGTGATCTTCAATTTTGCTTCCTTCTTGTTACGAAAGCACCTAAGCAGATACAAGCAGAGAGGAAGAGACAAAAAGGAAACAAATCATTTATGCATTTGTTACTTTACAAATTGCTACAAATCATTGATGATTTGTCTAAGATAATTTGCCAAACAAAACAGCAAAATAAACTTTTATTAAAATCATAACTGGAATAGAGAACAAAGCAAAAGAAATAAATTCTATTCGTCATCTGTACTGCATGTGTCTGTATTCCACAACACTTTGTGCAAAGCTTTAACACAATTTTGGAGCTTGTTCGGTACTTTGTGTATCAACTACTATTATAAAACGTGCGGAAAGTAAATAATCATATCAAAACCTCATTCTGTTAACAATCATTGTCAAATTCACGCCATATCACTGTTTTCGTAACGACAACGACACTCATAATCAGGCCTAAAGTTTTTTTTTTTTGTGATTATTTTTCAGTGACTAAAGCCAAATTGCGCTGGTACTTTGATCCAATTTTTATCAAACTGAGAATCTTTGAAAATTAACTTGCCGTCGCTTTTTTCTCATTGAGTTGAACTGCGAATTTTGACTCATCCGTATCTCATCTAAATAATTAAGGAACTCCAATCTAACTATAATTGACAACGTCATTTATTCGTTAATGGGGGTACCGCAGAATTTTGAAAAAAACGAAAATGTTTTTCTAAGTGACTAGTTACGAAAGCTTTATGCTTTTTCGCTTCGTTTTAAAACATCTTCACACTTACAAAAACTTTGACCTTTGACCTTGTTGTGTCTCGTCACTGGTCTCTCTTTTTAAACCATAAATATTAAACAAAAACTGTTTTAATTGAAAAACCGCTTACAAAATTTTCCACAATTCCCACTCTATCATCCGGTGATAGTTCAATTCAAAAATATTAATCAGTTCCAAAGTTATAGGAAAAAAATAAAAACGTAAATCAATCTGTATGAATTTCAGTTTTGATTTTTCGCTATATTTATTGGAGAGGATCAATATTTTTCAATAAAACCTTCAGTAGACGATAGAGTGGGAAATAATCTACCTAGCACATACCACATGCAAAAGAACATAAAATGGCGATAGCATTTAATCACACACACACATTTTGTGCAAAAAAATCGGAAGTATTTAATGTATTACACATAGGCGAGGATCGAAGTTGAGCTTTTGAGGGAGTCTTAAAATTATAAATTAACGTAAATTGCAAACAATTATGAGCAATTACTAAAAGTAACATTTTTAATAGAACTCAATTTACTCGTTTCGTTCTGTGTTACATAAACAGCGAAAATGGGCATGTAAATGTAACTTAAAGTGTTGGCTACTTAAATTCAACATCCTTTTTTATGCCACATAAATACCTACTACGTACACACATACAAACATTTGTTAGCAGCACGTCTGTCTATTTTGTGTGGTTGTTGTATTTTTTTGTTTTTTTTTTACTTTTGAAGAAATGCTATTGTATTTGTAGTGTTTTGGTTTTATTTTCTTATTTTTTTCGACGTATGAACATTTACAACGCTTTAAATACGTGATAAAAAGACAATTCCTAGAAAGACTTCATCCGCTTTTTTGGTTAGGCTTTATTTTGTGTACATTTATTCTTGGAAGTATAACATGCTCTATTAGCGGGAGAGTGTGTTTACATTTGCATAATATTATGTATAAAAATAAATATAAAAAATGTTATAAAAAAACGTCTAGTTAGCTTCCGAAACTAACGAAATGTAAAGTAAACAATTCTGAAGTTTTTTCTTTTAGATGGATTTAAGATGAGCCTGATGTTGCTGTGTATATGATGAATCTACATTAACTATTCTTTAAAAAACAATAACAAGTAAAGCTACTTAGTTTGCAAATATAAAGTAAAAAGTTAGAGAAGGAAAAATAAATACCTATTAATAATTTAAAAAGTTAAAATTCATAATAAAATTTCTCAATTTTGAGAAAAATCAAACAATGTCGACTGAGATCGATTAAAAAAAAAAAGTTTAATTTAAAAGCAACTCGATGTGTTTGCTGGGGAGGCATACGTATCTACTTAATACATATACAAGCACATACAAATAGATACATTATGTTTCCTTTTTTTTAAGCAATGATGCATATAGAATTAGAAAACGTGAGGTTAACCTAATTACGTTATTGTTGGGAATGTAGTGTGTTGGCATATCTTTGCTAACTAAAAATAAAATACCGAGTAGTCATCTTATTATAGCTACTGTTTTAATTTAAGTTTTACTGATCATCATATCAGTATCATATACATACATACAGACAATTATGAAACTTTTGAGAAAAAATGTTCAATTAAAAGATTAATGCAAACTATTTGTAAATGGCATTTTCAGATTCATAATTCCAAGAGAGGAGTTTGTACGTCAGAGCATTAATATCCATTTTATATAGTATCATCTATAGAGCGCGAGTAACGTCCATGTGTGATACCTAAAAGTATGTATGACTTTAATTGAAAGAAAAAAACTCGGCTGATATCTATGTCTGTATTTATAAACGTACTAGCTGTTTTACCCGGCCGAGTCTCGTCCGTTTAGCAATGTGTAGGAATTCTTGGAATAAGCAGATTGTACATATACTCGTATGTAAAAGTTCAGAGCAATCTGATTAAAATTTGGTTTTTGATAACCTGTTTTGACCAGATCCCGTGTGGCCAATGCAGGTTGGCGACTTTTTAACTGACCCGAGTAAAAGTGGGCGTAGCTGAATCCAGAGTATATAATGACCATTCTTGGAATATAGTGATTTTATATATTAACTTTTAAAGAAAATCTATTAAAAAATAGAATTTAAATTTTTAAATATCGCGCCGATGATCATAGCTGTCAGTGCTCGTCTTAGTCTTAGAATTAAATTATGTTAGATTAATAAATATATTGTTAAATAATTGAATAATGGTCGCAAAAGTGATCGTTGCGTTATGTTATATAGCCTATGTTACACACTGATATTGGAGCTTTGTATTGGTGGAAGTATTTGTAAAATTGGTCGGCAGTTTTAGAGTTTTAAATTTCATTTACAAATTTATTATAAAAAAAAAAATAATTTTTCCTCTTTATAATATTACTAGCTTTATCCGGTCTCTGCTGGTTTTTTCGCGTTCTCCCGTGTGTAGGAATTCTTAGACTAAACAGATTGTATTTAAAAAAAATTAGGTTTTTGATTAGTTGTCTTTACCTGGTCCTAAGCCTTCTAACTGACCAGCGTAAAAATAAGATTGTCCTATCCTAGACTATATACCTACTGGCCATTCTTGGAATATATTGATTTTATGTACCAAATTTAAAAAAATTCGTTGGAAAATTTATAATTGGCACTGTGTAGAACATACATATATATGCCCGGTTTATACTAATTACATTAGCTTTTAAATTAAAATATTTAACATTTTAGGAACATTTATACAAACATGTGCATGTGAGAGTATTAACTAAATACTAGTAACTAAAATTAAATTTTGTGAAAATAACAACACAATTTCGTATAAACATGCAAATAAGGTTTAATTGAGGTGGTAACTAATTCTCATTATGTTCATCATTTTTAAATTTATTTCATTCACTTTAAAATGTGACGACAATTTGCGATTTTTCAGTTCTTTTTAACAAGTTTAATGTGACTCTTCACATCTTTTGATTACTGGTCGAATAAATTAAACATCAAACGGACATACGAACAAAAATTTAATTTCATCAACAAGCACAACTGTTGTTGCTGCAACAATCTTGAGTAGATGTGCTTAATATGTAGTGACATCAGCATTTACAATTTAGTAAAAGAATAAAAAAAATTGCGAAGCGTCTGGCTGACTGTTAAAGAACGAATTGGAAAAAAAAATGCCAACAAATATACATACATACGAAGGATGGATGGATGAAAAAGAGTAGAATAAAAGTGGATACTCACATAAAGTACCACTTAACATCAATCAGGCAATGAACACCAGAACTACAGGACAGATGACATGTGAGTAAACAGTCCGACATACAAAAGAAATGATGCCGCCGCATTTATTGCGCATCATCGTCATCACCAGCATCAACATCATTCCAGTTAGCAAACATTGCAAAACATCAGTGGCAGACAGTAACGCGCCAGGGTTATAAACTGTTCATATACGTATTTGTACATATGTATATACCTCATGTATGTATGAACTAATATACTTGTAGTGTATTAAAATTTTTATTTACATACATTTGAGCGCTTAAGGGCTCATGTTTACAATAAAATGCATACATGGAAGAGAAAATTAGGGATTTTGATACGTAGGTATAAAAGAATTTATATTGCTACATGTTTAGATATCTTTTTAAATGAAACATAAAGAAGTAAACAAAAACCATGAGCGGATAATAGTTTTCCTTGTTTTAAAAAATTCAATTTCTTCTAATTAAAAAAAAAACCAATGGTTTTTGAGCGCATCGAAAAACCAACAAAAATTATTTCAATTGAATGAAGAAATAATGAAATTATTCTTAGAAATTATCAAACTGCTGAACGCATGAAACAAACTGCAATCTCAATTTGGCCGACAACAAAAATTTGTAATTGTTTTTTTTATTTTCTTTTTCGTCTCACTAAAATACTCTTGTCCACTCATAAAAATTAACCTTTTATTAACTCCATTTTTTAAATAATTTTTTGTTTATGCAATGTCAAGAATCCATGGAGATAGTTTTAGAACTCCTTAGAAATAATAACCAAAGCAACATGTTTAAATTTCTCAAACTATATAAACAGACATTCCTGTGCATTCTTTATTTTTATTTTAAACATGATATCAAGACGAGATAAACTTTTAATACATCCCTGGGATCAACGTCGCTATGAACAACATAGAGAAAAGGTTAAATCAGCCAAAGCTGCCATAGATCGTTCTCCACCAATATTTTATCCACACATTATACAAAAGGCTAAAAAACAACAGTCGGAAAAAGAACGCACACTTCATGTGGAAAATGAAAATGTTCGCCTACTGCAGCGTTTATCCGATATAATGAAGACCAAACGTATGCCAGATTTTTGGGCAGAACCAAGACCAAAGTAAATTTGCATCATTTAAACCATTTAGACAATACTTAAAAATTAATATACAATTTTAAAGTTTTTTAAATAGGGAAAAATTGTTTGAAGTCAGAGCTCATACGGAATATACAAACAACATACGATTAAGTTTACAAGAAGTAGAACATACATCCGCAAAAGAATTAAGGAATATTAGATGTCCAACTTGTAAGGGCCAACCACAAAAACCGAAATTGGTAAAACCATGTTCAAAACCGTATACTTAAATCATTGTTAAACTCAATATTAGTGCACAACCCTTTATTTTATAAAATTATCTGCGTACAATAATGACCTTAACAACATTTTTAAATAAACAATTTTTTTCTATATTACAGCTTATACCAGAAGAACGTATACCATGGCAACCAGCACGTTTGTCATATAATGTAAAAGCGTTAAAGATGAATCAATATTGAAATTATATTATGTTCAGCCGGACATACATAGATATACATATATAAAGTAAGATTTGTCAAAATACAGATTTTAAAACTTTTTCCCAACTCACCTTTCTAGACTTTACTTTGGTATCTTGATCTTGTATACTATTTGTACCCCAATAGATTCTTGAATAAAGTATATATATATATATATATATATATATAAATGGAGTTTTATTTATTGTATTTGATTTATTGTCTTGTATTCTTTTTTTAGTTATCTGGCAAATGCTGGGGGTAACGTAGCAAATGTCAGAAACCCTGTGTGGCCGGGTTGGGTAGGTGGACTAGATGATGTTAAAATCTTTAATGATTCTTTTGACTGCTTAACACTTGTAATATCTTTATCATCTTCGGTTTTCTGAAAAGAATTTTTACTGATTAATTAATTAATTGCAACAAAGTAAAATAAAGGACCAAACAGTTTACTTACCTTCTGTTTTAGAAACTCTAAGCACATAACTGGAAATGTTTTTGTTTTAACGACATCCTCTTGCTGTAATACTTCGAATGATCGTATTTCAGTAAAACCCTGTTCTTGTAAGGCCTCACAACAACGTTGTGACTGCTCAATGCAAGGTGAAAATGAACAAAAACGCCCACCTGAAAAACAAAGTGATAATTTAGAAATATACTTTTCTTTTTTTAATATATCATTGCATACCACCACTTTTTAATGCGCTTACTGCATGTAAAACAGCTTGCTGAGGAGCAGGCAAATCTAAAAATACTGCATCAGCTTTGCCATTCAAAATTGCCCCAAAACCATTTTGACAAACATCTCTATGGTAAACTGTGACAAATTCGCCCAAACCATGATTATTAAATTCATTTTTAGCCTGATTAACTCGAGATTCATGAAAATCAAAAGTATGTAAATGGCCATGAGGCTTAAGTGCTCTTAGGAAATAATGTGAAAGCGAACCAGAACCAGTACCAGATTCAATCACTATTGAGCCGGGCTTTATTTCCAGTTGATGTAATATCATACTTATATCAGGCGTATAAATAATTTGTGTTCGATGGGGCAATGTTTGAGTCCACAGCTCAGGGTTTGGTTGCAAAACATAAGCCCAACCTTTGGATAGTTCAACCCGGCTGCCATATTTCACGCCAATTATATTTTTCACTTTCAAAGCACCAAATGTTGTCTGGAATATATGATCAATTGTTTCAAACTTTTTATTTACAATTGTAGGAGTAGCTTCTATCGCATGCATAGAGTATGCACTTAAATACAAAATAACTGTATCTCCTTCCTCAATTGTATCTTTTGGCTTAAGAAAACTCATTTCAAACAAACGATTTGTGATTCAAACAAAATACATATGTACATATTTTCTCACGTGTACAAAAATAAGGCTGCCAGAACTTTTTTTTTTACAAAAATACATAAATCAAGGCAACATGTTACTTGAAGGTACAATTTTATATATCTTTTCGGCAAGCTTATTCCGACTTACTAAGGACTCATTTCCCAAACTATAAGCAACCTTTTCTGTAATATGAAGTGCATATAATCTAAACTGTGATGTTTTCAACATATGATATTACAAGTTTTCTTAAGACCGCAAAAATTTTCTTTTTTGTTCAAATAATGTGGTAAGTTCTTAACTATGTGTTTTTTTTTTGATACTATTTTCAGCAATGTTTACATAAAAGAAGAAGAAAATGAATTCCACAAACTGCAAAATTGCAATTAATCAATTTATTTTATTCATGGAATATACATAGAAAAGCTGTGAAATTTTTCAACTGAAATATATATCCTTTTAACCACAGAATACTCTGAATAGCCTATACTCTTAACTTAATATATTTTAATGCTCAAAGCCTTACAAGTATCAAACTACATACTTTCGCCAATAACTAAACATTCCAATTGCCAACGTTTTCTAAGGACCATAACGCCAACGAAATTTCAAGAGGCAATGACAGAAAAGCCTAAAATTGTTTTTGTTTTGGGTGGTCCAGGGGCTGGAAAAGGAACTCAGTGCTCTAAGATCGTAGACCGTTTTCAATTTATACATTTATCGGCAGGAGACTTATTGCGTGAAGAACGTGCACGTGAAGGTTCTGAAGTAGGTGCCCTTATTGAAGACTACATACGAAATGGAAAAATTGTACCTGTTGAGGTAACGTGCTCATTAATTGAGGCAGCCATGACAAAATGTGACAAAAAAAAGTTCCTTATTGATGGCTTTCCACGTAATCAAGATAATCTGGATGGTTGGGATCGTCAGATGTCAGACAAAGTAGATTTTCAATTTGTTTTATTTTTTGAGTGCGCTGAAGATGTGTGCGTAAACCGTTGTTTATATCGAGGAAAAAATTCTGGTCGGTCTGACGACAACATGGAAAGTTTAAAAAAACGTATTCAAACTTATAACAATGATTCTTTACCCATTATAAAACATTTTGAAGATTTGGGTAAAGTCATACAAGTCGACGCTACCCCTTCAGCTGATGAAGTTTTTGCCAAAGTCGAACAAGTTTTCATTGAGAACGGCTTTAAATAAAAATATGTTTATATGCAGTTGGTGGTGCTTTTAGGAACAGTATGTGTATTCTTGACGCTGATTATGTTGTATTCTTATTTTAACGTATTTTAAACTTATTGCGTAATGCCATTTGATTAATTTTCAAAAGTAAAAATCGATAATGTCCAAGATGTGTATTATAATTATAAAATTAAAATACACAAGTATGTAAATTAAGCTTAATTAAAAATAAAAATTTGTTGGTTAAAATTTATTACTAAGATTTTTATTAACTTTATTGAATGAATATGTAATTGTGAAAGTTTGATTTGATATTTTTGAAACAGTAATTCCTATAAAGAACGATATATACCTTATTAAAAATGCATGAGTGCTTTTGTGGCACTTAAACCTAAATAATATATCCCACAAAGCGAGACCAAGATCCTGATATAAATGGAAACAATGTTTTTAAATTTTAATTTCAAAACAATATATCTATTTAGTATGTATGTAAGATTTTATATTTCTGTGGTCGTTAATCGGTAGTTCAATATAAAATAGGAATTAAAAAAAATAAATCAATTCAAAAATTGTTTTTCCGGTAAACTAGTCTCTTCGCAATTTATCCAAACGAGCTTGTAAGTCAGCATCAGCATCTGACATAGGTGTAGATGGACCACTACCACCTGAAACTCCCCCACCTCCACTTCCAGGATTGGTTATCGCACCAACAGCTGTTCCAGCAGCAACGGCAGCTGGGGTATTTTTATTACCACCAACTATTGACAACGAACCGGAAGCGGTAGGTAATTCTCCTAACTGTTCACCCAGTTGCAATCCCAATTCATCCAACACTTGAGAAACAACGGCATCCGTCTCTTCTTCGTCACCTTCATCTTCCATTGCATCATCGATAGCATCGTTTATCATTTCCTCTTTCATGTCCATAATTTCAGATTGTTTTTCGAAATCATGTAAGATTTTTTGAATTTGAGGTAAATTCAATTGACGATTCATATTTTGCATGGCCTTTGTAACGCCTGAACAAAACTTCAATTAAATATAATCATTAAAAATACGTATGCTCCTTACTCACCTTTCATGGCTTGAGCCATAGTATTCTGTGATTTCAATGTTTGTATTTTAAGCGATACTGCTTGTATGTTGGCCTTCATCAGCATGAACTTTTTAATATATCGTCGAGTCCGCACAAGATCTTTAGCCATAATTTTTACCGCATCTATTTGCCCCTCTTTTGCCATTTTTTTGATATCAGCTATAATCTTTTTTTCTTGTTGCTCCATTTTCATACGCTCCCTGTCCAAATCTCGCATTGCTTTGTTGAGAGCTCTTTGGTTTTTACGCAGCATCTCATCAGGAGATATTTTCTTTCCAAACAACCAATCCATTATTATTTTATTTAAAAGGGAATAATTAAAAACTTTTTCTCCAAACTTTATTTATGTAAATTAAAAAAAAATCACCATTGTTTTGTTCCCAGCAGAAAAAAAATATTACTCATCTATGCTTCTTGGTTTTAATATGAGACATTCAGTGTTGATGATAACACAATGAAACTAGCCAGTAGGAAATTTATATGAATAGAAATTAATTAAAGCAGTGGTTGTGTACCCGTATGTTTATGAATAGTAGTTTTTTTCATCTTAAATTAAATGTTTACATATAAAAATGTTTGTTTTTTTATTAAAATAAGTTGTTTTTTATTGAACAAATCTTTTATATTTTTAGCCTGAAAAAAGTTTGTAGTCTAAGGCAATGCAATTGTTGCCTATGAAGTTAGCTTTTTCTAAAAAACAAATCAAATTAATAATTAAATTAAATTTGTTTAGTTATATTTGTATGTCTATTCGCTTTTTACAAAAATACATTTGAAAGTTTTAAGATTTATATTACACTTTCAATTACAAAACAAATTAAGTACATTTTATGTATAGTCACAGTTCATAATATTGCATGTATAAAGATAAATTTTAAGCGAATTAAAATATAATTGCAAATTTTAAATAAAACATAAACAGTAATAGTAAAGTAAACACTAAAGTAGCTATAAAAAATGAAATAAAATAGAGAGCAATAACAGCTTAATTTTATTTTTTCATAAAATATATTGGCTAACGTATTGCAATTTAAATTACAGTAATAAATTTAATTTGTGATTAAATTTAGTAGTGCTTTATTCTTTTTTCAAATCTTATCATTGTATAAATCATTTCAGTCATCTTGATGATACGACACATAAACGGCATCACCCCCTATACTTATAAGACATTGGCCCTAAATAACAACAATTTATTTAACAAATAGGAAGCAGTTAAAAAAGACAATTTTCTGAAACTTACTTGATTTTTGTGCTGATTATCGAAAAGTATTAATTCTCTAAGGTAGAATGACATCATTGCATTTCCACCCAGGGCCGATATATGAGCTCTAACAACTGCTAAAAGCTATTAAAAACTCTATATGTTTATTTCATTCTTAGCTTAAGTGAAAACATTGTCACTTACTTCCATAATAAACCCATGCACAAAACCACTTATGCCACCATTTTCTCTTACAGATGTACTTTCCCGTATAAAGAAAAAGTTTAAATTTCCTAAGTATTTTTCAATTTTTCCACCTGGTATAAAACTTAGAGGAGTTATATCCACACCATGTTTTTCAAAAGCATAGTTCTAAATTATACATTTTATAAAAAAAAAAAAATAGTTCAATAAGTTTTTTTAAGTATTTACTTTTTCAACAGAAAAAATACTTACGTGTCTTTGGCGCATTGATCCTGGAGCTGATGTCAATTGTATAGGAGATGATTTGCGATTCTTAAATAATTGTGCCCCAAACAATGGTATATTATTTGCCGGCGTGGGTGTTTCTACCATTTGATCCTCATCAAGAGGAAATATATAATCTAAATCTTGTGATAATGGTTTTTTGTTCTCAGCCGAATGCGTATAGAGGTTAATAGATTCGAAACCATCCGATTGACCATTCGTTAAAATTTTGCGTTTATTTTTCAGTTTAACGGGATCACCCAATCCCAAAGCCATTCCAGTAACTAAAATTTGAATTAGATCCTAAAAAGAAAATAATTAAAACAAACCAAAAGTAAATAAATTTATATTAGAAGCCAGCTCATCTAGGCGCCTGCAAATAGATGCTCTATCTCTGTTAAAGTTAAATAAAATATATTTTATTACTGTTATGCTTCCTTCATGACAATAAAATGAAAAACTTACACTCTCTGGGAAATCCAATTTAAATTTAAGATCACAAATGGCACATGGTATCATAGTACGCAATTTGAAAAATATTGTCTGCAATAATCTTAAATAATACGAGGAAGAAAAATTTATATTTGAAAGATACATACATATGTACTATTAGCTACCTTTGAAAATGTTTTGGAAAACCAGCAACAGTTTGTCCTGTATCTGTTTTTGCTCTCCACACTTGAGTAAACATTTGTAAATTTTTGACAGCTTCCATATCCATCATACCCGGTACTTTTTGCGTACTAACGACATGAAAGCCTTCTGGTGGTTGCGGTTCCATGAGCAGTGATATAATTTCCAAGTCTTCTATGTCGTCTACCTCCAAAACACAAGTATCTTTGTTGCCACAATTCAAATCAACATCTACACCCTCCTCATCGGAGTCATCGGTATCCGAATTCTTGTCCAACATATCTTGATCTAATGCTTTTAACTGATAAATTTCCTGATATCGTTCAAAAGTCTCTTGTAATTTTTTTTGCAACTCGTTTAGCTTTTGTTTGTCAGTCCAAGAATTGCCAGCAACAATTTTAGGTACTTGTGGTACAGGCAAAGCTGTAATAAAAAATGCAGTACCAGTGGCTACTAAAGCAATCATTCGTTCACCTATGGAGACTTGTACTTTTAAACCAAAAATAGCGTTCATGCCCTTGGCTTTTAGTTTATTTATAAGAACTCTGTGTAGTTCATATTCCAAAAAAGGCAGGCCATCAGAAATTTCTTTTGCATTCAATTCTGAGCGTAAGTCCTTTTTACCTCTTACAACTTGAGCTTGTAAAAAGCAACCTCGACCTAAATTTGATAAAATCATAGTAAGCTCAAATTTTAAATACTAATATTGTGCGTGCACCTGTTACTTGTATTGATTCTGGTACTTCTAAAGTGGCAAGAAGAACATCTGGTACACGGCCTTTTAAACATATTGCACATTTTTTCAATTTAACATTGAAAGGTACTGATGTCACGTTATAAGGCACATGACAGACGGTACAAGAAGTTTTTGATATATTTAGAAGTAAAGGAAGACCATATCGTTTACCAAATGAACCGTTCGTTATGCCACTACCAATATCTTTAGAAGGATCGCTATTAATGTTTCTTTCCTCTAGAGAAACAGACATACCACTTCCGACTGCAGGTTTCGCAATATTAAAAATATCATTTTGCGAAATTGAACGATTATAACCCATATTTATAATGGCTGCAGTACCAGTGGCCGAAAGAACACAAACATCGTCGCTTTCAAAACAAACAAAAAAACAAATTTATATTACATACGAAATAATAATTTTTAAATGTTTATTAATTTATGCTTACGATATTGTGGTCAACTCCGAATAACCTAACACAACATTACAACCCAATGATCTAGCATGTGATCTAATTTCCATACGTAATTCCGTCCACCAGGAATCCCTGATTTCTGGCTCATCCGGATTAGGTACTCTCTCTAGCAATTTCACAGATCTGGCTGCGACAGTTGCTCCAATATGAAGAATTAGACCGGGTGGGTATTTAGTCATGGTTAAAAAAGGATATTCCAACATGTCCATTCCTTCTGAATTGGTAGATTTACCAACGACAGGTCCCATCCGCATCATTGCTGTAGCTGCCATCAAACGATCACTGGCCACACAAAATGAATTTCCTAAAGGACACCAAAGTTACTGAGAGGACTTCCTTAGAAATTAATTTATTAAATACTAAAAGTTAAATATAAAGAGCCATTTGCGGGCTGAGAATGGGTGAATGAATTAGTAAGTTTGTCAGTGAATGGGGTGAAATGGATGTACTATTGAAAGAAGTGATTGTGAGAGATGTGGATGCAGCTTATAAAATTAAAGGAGAGGATACATACACTGGTATAATTATTGTATTAATTCAATATTAATAAAAAAAAATATGAAAAATATTAGTTGAATTAAATTATTTTATTAAATATTAAGAGACTCATTTCATACCATAATATTTATTATCATGTACGAACAAATGTACATAAACAAAAAACAAAAAACGTATAGTACATATATTAAATCATATATATACACACATATGTATACATATATACATAGGTATGTCTAATACATATTTATTAAAATTCATGCTGATCGTATAAGTTGGAATATGATCATATATAATGATAATTATAAAGATTATATTATTCAGACGGTCTCAGTTTAGTATTAATTCTTAATCGTGTTAAACATTTTGTCAAGTATTATTTAAACTCATTGATTCGTTATAAATTTAGTAATTCATTTATCCATTATTTTAATAAATAATCTTGCTAAGATTAAATCTAAAGTAATTTCATATTATCTTTAAAGAAGTATGAATTGTATGTACGTAATATAAAAGGTGTTTTTTATAGACGTATAGAACTTTAAGTTAGCATTACTGTTCAAGATGGCGACCGATTTAACAGCTGTCAAGTGATTTATTCTGTTTGGTTTGGCAATTCATCATGAATAGACTCACGCCTGAACAACGCTTGCAAATAGTGCCCGAATGGGCCCAAAACGAGATTGCCGTTGTTCCCGATTTTCATAAGCGAGTTTTGTTTAGCGATGAAGCGCACTTCTGGTTGAATGGCTACGTCAACAAACAAAACTGCCGCATTTGGAGTGAAAATAATCCTCAAGTGTATGTCGAAACAGCGTTACATCCAGAAAAACTGACTGTTTGGTGCGCTTTGTGGGCTGGTGGAATCATTGGTCCGTACTTCTTCAAAAACGATGATGGCCAGAACGTTACAGTCAATGGTGATCGGTAAAGAGCCATGATTACTAACTTTTTCATTCCTGAATTGAACAACCATGATGTCCAGGAGCTGTGGTTCCAACAAGACGGCGCAACATGTCACACAGCTCCTTCTACAATCGATTTATTCAAAGACACGTTTGGTGACCGCCTAATTTCACGTTTTGGATCTGTGAATTGGCCTCCAAGATCTTGTTATTTAACACTGCTAGACTACTTTCTGTGGGGCTATGTAAAGTCATTGGTCTATGCGGATAAGCCACAAACGCTTGACCATTTGGAAGACAACATTCGCCGTGTTATTGTCGATATACGGCCACAAATGTTGGAAAAAGTCATCCGAGCCAGCCGTGGCGGTCATATGCCAGAAATCATATTTAAAATGTAATGCCACAAGATTATCTTTCGGATAAATAAAATTCATCTCAATCGAATAATCCATCGTTCTTTTATTGCAATTTAAAGTTCTATACGTCTATAAAAAAACACCCTTTACATCTAGTACATACTAAAGGGCTGCACAAGCATACTTGAAATGGCTTACGAGCACTTTCAAGTATAACATACCACACATGTTTGTAGTGATGTGTGTTTTGCAAGTACGTTTGTGCATTGCTTTAATACATACATACATACACATGCATACCACACCATTTAAGTTTTTAAAATTAATTTATATTTAAAAAAGATAGAAATATATATCTGCTTATGAGCTGACCGACATCTTTATATTGTTATATCACTGACGAGCCAAGCGAGAAGAGAAAAAAGTTGAAAATACATACAAATATGTAAGCACATACATACATATATAAAAAAAAAAAACTTTTTATAAAAACCATTTTTAATTTACATATAATTTAAGAAGACGATAAATTAAATGTTATACATACATAAATTTTAGGATACAGAATAAAAAAGAAGTCAGACTAAGTAGGGGTGCCATTGTCGTGTCAAAAACGTATTTTGTTAGTCGGTATCATGATTTCTAGGACTACAAAATTTACATAATTCCGACAGAAAAAAACTATTCAATCAACACGACAAGGCCATTAACAACAATGATTTATGTTGTAGATCAAAATACATTGATTAAATGTACAATTTGCATAAACTATTACTTACTTTTACGATGTATAACTATTTAAGTTTTATTAGTTTTTGTTTTGTTTTTTTTTAAGAGCAGAGTGTTATTTTGATATGTTTAACGAGAGCATGGCAGTGAAGAGTGGAGTAGAATATACAAATAATAATATTAAAAATGTTAGGATGAAATGTTAATCATTTATAAGAAAAATGTATTCATATATAAAATATGAATCAATGAATATACATATTTTATATTCATTTACATATTATTTGTTAAGGTAACTCTATACAAGAACAGATTACACACTTTAAAGTTATAAATCCATACATACATACATATTGCAAAACTTGTATATGTTCTCAACTACAGACTACATATGTGTGTACGTATATATTTTATATACATACATACGTACATATATAGATATTATCCTGACGAGGATTTGTTTTTGCCTTAATACAAAAAAACTCACTTTTTTGAGCTGAAACTAAAAATTGTTTTTATATTAGGTGACAATTTCAATAAAGCATTTTTATTTGCTTTAAACAAATCAATTGAATTTCATAATTTAAAAATAGTTCATTTTAAATTACAGCTTACTACTACTATGATTGAATATTAGTTTGCAATAACGTATTTATTATTTGTTACACACAATTTGTGCTTAAACTGTCTTTTAACTTTTTAATTTTTCATCAGCTTTCCGTAACTCGATATCGAATGTGACAATTCGAGCAGATGACTAGTTTTTTGTTTTATATTAACTCACATACTGGAAAAAATATGAAAGCTTGAAAAACAAGCACACCCTATCAATCTTAGTTTAATTTATGGAAAGTTTTATGCAGCTTCTTAATTACATGTAGCTCTTCACAAATAAATTTATCACTTTTTTAATTTTTAAAAAGTATTAAGAATTTAGTTAACATATCCCTTCAGTCACTCATTTCCGGCATGTTTGTCTATTAAAATTATTTACAAAATATAATCTACGTATACGAATACAAACTACATCTTTATATGTTGTTAATACTAAATATAAAAGAATAAGTTACATAAGTACATATGTATATCATGAAATTCAATTGCAGCACCCGATATAACTGAACAAATAAATTCAGTTTATATCTAAAACTCAAAATTATAATGCTAAATCTTTACATACCTTTAGGTGTAACACTTAAATCTGAATCTGAAGAACGTCTAGCCATTTCACCAACTTCTTTAGGAATTATTGTTGTGGCCGTAGAGATGGTAGTTGCTGATGATAAGCTATCCGATTGGGATTGTAAACTTATTGGAGTAACTATAGTTCCTGTACGTAAAGGAGTAGGTGACATCTTACTACGATTAGGTGCAATAGCTGAACCATGAACAAAAGCATGTCCTGCAATAACCTTCTCATCCGCTGGTAATGTGTTTGGTAAAACTGAAGCTTGTAGATTTGGACTATTGTTGTTTGAAGTACAATTACCGCTGCCATTAATCTCATTCATAGACCTATGCTGACCATGATTTTGGTGATCGTGAGATGTAGCGGTGATATTGGTAATGTCAGAATTAGAATTGAATGAAACAAGCAATGAATTTTTAGCATTATAATTAGATTTTTTATCAATGTGCCCTAAATTTGAAATAATGTCATGGGAAAGCGACAGGCCTGTATTAGAACATTTTTTAGAGCGACAACTAGCAGGCATTAAGCTAGCAATATCATGTCGTACTTCATGGTTAAAAGGAAAGGTATCATCCGATGGTGGCATCTGAGATGTGGAGCTTTCAGATTCCGAAGGGGTGGGAGTAGAAGGGCATAATTTAAATATCGGAAATTTGAATTTATCCTCAGCATTCGTTAAAACTATTGATGCAGGACGAGAATTTAAATCAATTGTTTTGGTATTAGTGCAAGCTATGCCTGTTGGTGTTAGAGCTACATTCATATTGTTAAGTGATTGTGAATAAAAAGGACTTATAATGCATTTGTCTCTAAATGTCACTAAATCTGGCTGTGAAAAGAAATGTTTGCTAGAATTAAATTCAAGGTCTTGTGAATTTTTTAAGATGTCCGATATATTTTCCGCTGAGCTCTGCAATAAGAATTAAGGACAATATGAAAAAAAAAACAACAACAACCAGATGAGATTTAAACTCCACCATAGAAATGAAAAAGTAACACGAGTTCTTAAAACGTTCGATGCTTAGAAGGTAAACACAGTCTTAAGTATCGCGTTGTAAACTTTAGATATTCGGAAGCTTTTATAAATTACTACTGTAGTTTCTCATAATGGTGGAGTATATTTTAAATAATTGATTGCAACCTGGTGAATTGCAGAATTTGGACATTGTTCCTTCAGCGATTCTAGAAAATTAAAATTTTTTACAATCTCTATACATGGAGACACATTAAAATTTTGTTGTAAACTGCGATAACACCGTTCCATTGAATGTGGTTCTGAAAATGATTGCGTACTTATAGATGTTTCAGAACCTAATTTTGATTTGGTTGCTTTTGTATTTCGTTGTATTAAAATATTAAAAGATGGTGAAGATTGCTTCATGGCTGAGTCATCACTAACTGATCGTACAATTGGATGTGTTGTTTCCTGTAACTTTTTGCTACAACTAATGGGATTGCTATGTGACAAATTTTTTGATTTGCGCACATCCGATATAGAATTCGACTCCGATCGCATGCTTATATTTTTAGAAGGAAAATATACAACACTACTTAAGGATCTTGAACCAATAGAAGAAGATCTTGAATGTTCATCAATTTTACGCATCAATGAAGCACATTTATCATTAAATATGTTACGTGATGAGTTGGTCAAATATTTAACTTTATGGGTAAACTTTTTAATACGTCTACCGCCTCGACCTTCTTCTTGTCGTATAAGATCCATCATTAGCTGTGACTCCGGATCTGAATCTGTCTCTCTGACATCTAGTAAAGAACTATCGAAATTTAGTTTGCTAAATGACAACGTTGAATAGGATTTTTGGCGGGGGTTAACACTAGCGCCAGTTAAAAACTCTAAATATTTCAAAGTGCGTCTATTAGCGAAATTTATTAATTAAGCGCATTTGCAAGTAAAAAAGGGTGTTGACAAATAAATATGTACAATTAGGGAGTAACAATTTACATTCCACACATACATTTTTGTTAATTTCGTGTCATTACGTATTGAATGCAAAGAAAGAAAAAAATAGAAAATATACTTATGCATACTGTTTAAAAATAATAAATTAATAGATAGATTTTACATTTTAAATGTGTAATTTATATAGGAAAAAAATTTCTATTAACGGTATAGTACGTATTTCTGTACATAATATATATGTACTACATATTTATATATGTTGAAATCTTATTTTTAAATTTTATAAATTATATGTGTTATGTATGTCACGATATCTAATCTTATAACTTCAAAAGGTTTTTCAGAGAATAACATTTCACATATACTCACTCTTCTATCAAAGCATTATCTGCCGAAACTGGAAGGTTAGTAGTGTCTTTTATCAAGGTAACAGCAGTTCCTATACCGCGAGCTACTACGCCAACATCGCCTTCCAAATCGAAACATTGTGTGTAAGCAATAACAGCGTTTGCGCCCATATTCATGGCTTTAAGTCCCATTTTTCGCTGTACCTATAATAAAAATTACGTTTGGCGAATAGAATACTAAGTTACATGAGCCTATCTATGCTAATAAGGAAACTGGTTTAGATCTTTGCCATCGAATGGTAAGAACTATGAACTTTGTTTTTTTTTTTTTTTAATTATTTAATAAATTCCTTGAAAATTACATTTATTAAGTTATTTGGCTTAAGTAGATTTAACCGGTTCTCTTATATTAGAACTAATTTTTAGTATTACTAACCTGACCAGATAGTTTAAGAAAAACTACTTGTCGTGCTTCATTAGATGCGCGAGGTGTTCGAATCTTATCTATCCACTGATATTCGGGATCATCATTGACAACTAATTCCTCTACAAAACCATGAATAACTTGTGCGCGATACCCAATAGGAATACAAGGAGCTAAAAGAAAACATATTTAAAACTTTATATCTTAATTTCTTCAAGATTATCATAACACAACAGATATATTTTATATGTTAGTATATTGTTTTATATTGTTTAAAATACATTTTAAAATTTTAGTAAATTTTATTTTCTTTCTAAATAAAAATTTTCAATTGTGAATATCTTGATATATAAGTCATATGTATCTTTAACTATACTTACAATGAAAGAATGGTATACCACAAGAACTTTGTCGAAATTTATTTGCATCTGAAAACAGATCGACTTTTACAATTATATTAACTTCACCACGTATACCGTGCATAGTATCAAATACGGGAATCCAACCGGAAAGAACAGTTCCTTTACCCTGTGTTGTCTGACCGGAAGTTTCTAAACACAGGGGATTTAGACCGATATTTACTTTACCAATAGCGTCATTAGCAGAATAGGTGTCATAATCCATTAGACGTATTTGTAAAGGTTCATCTTGCAGCTCTGCATCGTCTACTTCGAAACGGAACCTTCGAATAGAAAACAACTAATTAAAAAAAAAAAAAAAATTATGTATATACTAGAGAAATGCACAAGCATACTTGAAAAGGCTTACAAGCACATTTTATTTTGAAATATTACACGTTTGTTATTAAATATTTAAGTGTACTATTAAGAAATTAAAGGTAGTACATATTTATAAGAATATGTACTATATCTCTGAAAAGCCTTTAACGTTTGAGAAAGATTCCGTGCCCGCTGGTGCAATCTATGCATTTGCATAGTTACTTATGTATTTATAAATAAAATATCTAGAAAAATAGTTCCCTAGTAATTAAGCTTACCAGTCTGTATTCCATTGAGGGTTAAGACTTTTCCTACAAACGTCGGTTTTATGTGTTACATTTCCCAGTTTGATTTCAACGTAGGCATCTGTAGTATCTGATGATTTATCCATGACGGGCAGATTTCGACCAGCCTTAATTTTAACACCCACTTTTCCAGGCATTGTTTCTTCTGGTTTTTTTCTAATAGAGACACACAAAGAAACACGGGGTTCTTTGATATTTTAGGTAGAAAGTTAACATTTAATAATTCTATAAATTTTCTAATATTTAGCAAACTAGTTATGTGTTTTTAACGATATCAAAAACAAATAAACACAACCAAAATTTCTTTCTTAGGTATAACCATTGGCTCAGCTGTTATATGAAAAACATTGCACATACATTTGGAATCACTGTCCGAGATATAAAACTTTATGCCAGTAAGGTAGGAAATTTCTTGATCACTTGGTAAATAATTAGAAAATAAATAATTTTTTACTACAAGATAAATCCTTAAATTCACGTGTTTACTGTTGAAATAAACAAGTGCATATCAAAAATTAGCAAACCATTCTACTGTAGATAACTAATGACTATTACACCATTTTATAGTGTTTTAAAAAAACGCTAGATCAAAGGAAAAATTATCATCACTGTTGTACATAAATCGATATTGGTAGCCATGTTTTTTTAAGAATTTAAGTGTAAAATTTTGCAGCGTCTTGAAGAAAAAATCTGAAAATACAACAATTTTGTAGTTTTCCACTTGCAAAATAGTGTCAATTTATGATAGAAAGTTTATAAAGCAGTTTTTGTAAAAAAAGGTTTGCAATTTCATTGAATATAATCGATATTTCAAGTTTGCCGGGACGCAGTACATGCGTAAAAAGTTGTAATCGTAGAGAAAAAGTACTTTAATTTGGTTATTATAGAAATGGAAGCTCCACCGACTACAGTTGATACAGCACCGGTGACTGGTGGTGTGGCTCCTACGCGTGGACGTGGTGGACAAATGCGTGGCTCTTATGAACGTGGTAGGGGTAGGGGTATGGGAAGGGGTCATTTCGGTGGGGTCGGAGGACCTGGAAGTTTTCCAGGTCGCGGTGGTTTTGTACCACGTGGGGGCATGGGTGGACCACCAATGGGCTATCTTGGCCGTGGTGGGTTTGCACCGAGAGGTGCTCCTCTAATGCGTGGCGCTCCCGGAATGGGTGGTCCTGGTGGCTATCAAGGACGGGGAGGAGGCGTTCCTCGAGGAGGTCCTCCAATAAGAGGAACAGGTCGTATGCCTTTGTACAGTCAACGTAAGTATTTATTAATTAAATTTTGTTAGTATAATTTACGGCATAATCATGAATGCGCCTTGGTATAATTCTTGTGTTTGTAATATGTATATAAATATATTAGCGCCAAAGCAACATACCGGAGTAGATAATAATAAAACTGTTTCGCCTGTACAAGCCAGTGTGGCGAATCAGGTAGTCGCAGGATCGGAAGAAACTACAGCAAATACCGTAAAATCAGCTCCTGTTAGTAATGCTGATCCTAATTCTGCAACGACGGTTGCAGCAGCTGCTCCAATTGTAACAAAATCTTTGTCGACAGGAGTTTCACCCAACTATAGGGGTAGCGGGCGTGGTAGAGGCATAGGTGGTCCTCGGGGTGGCGGTCGTGGTGCTTACAATCCCCACAATGGGTCAGTTGGCATAACTTCAATTTACAGTACACCTCAAATGGGAGAACATGGTGTAATACGTCGTGGTGGGCCACCACGCGGACGAGGACAATATGCAAATAGTGGCATGACACGACCGCCACTAATGCAACAACAACCACATGTCGTTAGCACCCAAATTGCACCACAAACAACATTAAAGCGTGGAGCGATTGGAGGACCACCTGGTCCTAAACGTGGTCGGTATGAGGGTGGACCATATTCACAGCGTGCACCAGCTCCAAAATACCATCAGCCTCACATGGCTCCAGCCGCAGGTTATGCCGTACAACATCAACCGGCACCACCTCCACCTCAAAGGTATTGTTACAAATTTAAAATACTTATAAATATTAATATGTATGTATACTAAGAGCAAATTTGTATAGTTTGGTAGAAGTGAAATTTTATTTAACTGTAAACTTGGAATAATATTATATTAAAAAAAATTAATTCTAGTCATCATAGTTACGCTCAGCATGATCCATCACAAGCTATTGATCCTTACGCTCAATCATATGCAGCTCCTCAAACTCAAACGGCTTATAATGGCTACGGCCAAACGTCAGCTTACTCCCATGCAGCACCTACACATACTGCACATCAAGCTAACAGTGGTTATGCTACACATGCTGCCGCTACTGAATATGACCAGAGTCAATATCAAGGATACAGGTGAAAATTTTTAGACTTAATATTCAATTTAAAGTAAAATCTTAAGTTATCTGTTTTTGTAAATGACTTACTGAAAATTCATGGAACTGTGTATAATTTTTGTTTGTTTACTTTCAAAAATGATTTCACTAGTTATAAATATATCCCTTCATAACCACTCCATTTATTGAAAAGAACATTTCACCTTAATTTCTTATTTAAGTTCGGCTTACACTCAACAAGATACACGGTATCAAACATATGGTCAAGACTATACACAACAGTATGGAGCCCCAGCTGTTGATTATAGCACATCCCAAGCGGATTATGCACAGCATGCTCAGCAAAGTTATGATGAAAGGGCGTATGCTGGTTACGGTAAGTCCAATTCTACTGTATTATTTCAAAATAAAATATATTGTAGATGTCCATCTGCGTAAATTTGTAATAAAACTATTACACGTAGAAGCTCGTAAATTAGAACTCTTATAACTCTAACCAACGTTTTTAAGCCGTTGCTTGTTCTGAAATACATAGCAAAAAAAAGGGGAAATCCCATCTTTATATAAATGAGTGAAGATATATTATATTTTAACGTAACCCGTTACATTTTTTAATATATGTAAATATTTTTTCAGTATTTATGGCATATTTATCAAATACTTCTTACTTCATTAAATATATAAATATGTAACTTTTAGTATGTATGACATATTTATAAATATGTTTAGGAGAAATATACCTGCATATAAGAGATTTTACCAATAGAAGATTACGGCATGGGAACATCATTTTATAGGGGGGATGTCGTTTAGATTAGTAATCTAACGTTCAAATACTCGGAAATTACTTTGAATTATATTTAAAATATATTTTGAAATTTCCATATACCCAGTGCTGTTGCTCTGAGGGATTTTTAGCAATTTCCGGGCGAACCATAGAAGATTACGGGATGGGACACATATTATTTTAGAGGGGAGGAAAATTTAAAAAAAAAATTTTTTTTAAATAATCCAAAGTAATTTCTGAGTATTTGTGCGGACAATTACTTATCTAGACGATATCCCTTCATCTACGGGACAATGTTCGTATGAAATTTGAAACGTGTGTATATAGTTTTGTTCTTTTTTTAAATGCCAAATAAGCGCAAAAAGATTATTCTGTCATTAGCCACTATGGTAGAGATATTTGAAAAGATTGACAAAGATCTACTTTTATATGGCTTTTTTTTAAAGAACCTTTGGAAATTAGAACTTTTCGAAAATTAAAACTAGCATAGGATCAACGTGGTTCCAAATTACGAGCGTCTACTCTATTAGGGTCTTAAAGTTTATTAAAAGTTACAAAAAAAAAAAAAACAAAAAAAAATATGGACATTATTGAAAAAATATATATTCCTGTCAAATAAATATTTTACTATAATAATAATGTATGTTATTTCGGGCACAACAAATTTTTTTATTCAAAATAGACACGCAATCGTACCAACAAAGTTACTCCAACTCTACAGGATACTATTAAGTATGATATGAGTAACCATTTATAAAAATAATATTAAAAAACACATTAACACATATTACTACAACTACGCAGTGCGTGCCGATGATACAATTTGCTGCAACTTTTAATTACAAATATTTCATGATGCCGAGTTATACTCTTTCAAAATAAAGCCAACTTGTAGCATGAACCATTTATATTAAAAAAAAGTTAAAAATCATGATAAAATGAAAAAGTACTGTATAAGAATATTTTTTGTTTTGCTTAATTTTTTTTTTAATACAAACTTTTAGAGTATGTCACTTTTCTAATTAATAGATTCGATTTTGTGTTTAAGTTAAAAAAATTTTAAATTATTTCTTCTCTACAAAAAAGTGAAAACAATTTATATATAAGTCTATTGCTAAACTAATATGTAACATTAATTGGACAAAGAAATAGCTGTATGCAAATAAGCCAAAATTTGTTTAAGCATTTCAATAATTTTTTCATTTTTTTTACTTTTTAAATTATATTTTTAATATTTGACGATTTGTTCTATTTTCTATAAATATCTATTTAACAATGCATAACAATGTTTTCATTTCTTGTTTTCTTTGACCAAATTTACTACATATGTATATTTTTATTTAATAATTTTTGGACCCATTACATAAAGAAATATATTATTGATTATTTTATCTAAAGTAAAGCAAAATAAATTTATAAAAATTAGTAAACTTCATTTTTATATTTAAGATACAATAAAATAATTTCTGTTTAATCTTTCCTTCAAAAATAAATTTTTAATCTAAAAGCTAAACATTAAATTCATAAAGTTTTTGTAACCCAACCGGGCCAAGAGCATTGTTTGTAAATTTTTTATAAACCAACTTTTGTTTAATAAATTTGTGTTTTATAATTTCAATATACATAGGTGCTTATACTCGTACATACATATGTATGTACATGAGTACAAACTATTGAATTTTAACTATTGATATTTAAGGCTTAATTAGCCAAAAATTTTGTGGAATGGAATTTATGAACGATGAATTAAAACTGTGTCTTCGTACGTATGTATATTTAAAAAAAATGTAGTACTCTATTTTGTGAGTACAAAAATTAAACATACATACATGATATGATATACCTTTTAAGTCATCTTGTAAATTATTTTCTCTTTTATCTATTTTGATTGTTTATTAAAATATTATTATTGCACCTTTGCAACATCCAAGTAAACAAAACCTCGTCAAATCTCACTGTTTTCATTTCAAATTTTTAGACATAATTCCATAAAATATGGTGGCTAATTTAGTCCTGGAGGTTGTACTTACACTCTGCAGGTTTATGTGTATATTGCCTATTATATCTCTTTTTTCTTCCACAATTTTAATAGTTTAAGTAATCAACTCCTTAAAATAAAACGTCGTAAAAACAAGCTAAAATAAAGTTTATGTGTAAACACGATATTTCTTAATTTCAGAGACTAATAATGAAAAAATATATAAAACAATATGATTAAAGTTAATTAAAAAAATAAATAAAAAGCATACTGATAAAAACAGCAAAAATGAGCAACAATGCAAGAATTTTATTAACTCTCTTTTTATAAAATCAACAAAAGAAATATTTTATTATTTTAATTTATTTATGTATTTATTTTCGATACTTAAAGGCAACAGAAAAAATTAAAAAAACAAAAGTTATAAAAATAATTTTAAAAAGAAAAAGAAAAAAAAACTGAAAAAGTGATGTGTGATCATCACTTGCAAATGAACTGTGATATTTTTTTTTTACAAAACTAAAAAGACTAAAAATACACTTTAAATGAAAGTGATTTTTCAGATTTTGAAATTTATTACTTTCAAAATTAAGTTATATGGTAAATAATGTCGTATAACCTAATGAATATAATAAGACTTTGACAAAATTATTCAATTATAAAATTTAAAAAATCCATTTATTTAATTTTTAATTGTCATTGTCACAACAAATTCAATTGATACAAAAAGGGTTTTTAAACAAATATTAATATTTACATAAATTTTTTGAACAAGTGATGAAAGTCGATCGATTTTAAAAATTAAATATTAATCAATCTCATGGTATATATTTTTACTACGCGAAAAAATAAGCCTAAGGAATTAAGAGAATGTAAGCCAAAATTATGGAAAAAAATATGAAGACAATAATTTAAAAAAATAGTTAATACATAAAATGATTAAGTCATACAATTTTTTCAACTTGAATACGGATATTAATATGAAATATTCATAAGTATTATTACTAACTGGACAATAAAATATAAATCCGGCACCTAAACACAAGAAAAAATAAATTAACAAATTAAAAACCGTAATATAACATGAAACTGTTCATAAAAAAGTTTTTCAACTGAATGAAATTAATATACATACATACATATTATCGATAATACTAAATTAATTTTTATCAAAACCAAATGCTCTTACAACTGTGGCAGTGAAGTATATTTTTCAAATTTTAGTTTTATTAAAAAACTTTTTTTAATATTACTTTCTTATGAGTTCTCATAAGTTTGGTATTTATATGAGCAATTTTCCAAACAAGTTCACTCCTATTATAAAGCGTTTTTTATGCCTTTATATATTTCAGAACCAAGTAGTCCATACATTTTAATTTGATTTTTCTTTATGCATAAAATTATTTTTTAATAAGTAAAAAAAAGAAGAATCAACTAAACTAATTGCTTAAAAAACTATAAACAAAAAAAAAAAAAAAAAAAAAAAAAAAAAAAAAAAAAAAAAAAAAAAAAAAAAAAAAAAAAAAAAAAAAAAAATAGTGTGATGTGACGAAAACTATAAATATCTTTTACGTAGCACTGAATTTTGAAAAGATTTTATTCAAAATTACTAATATGAATTAGATTTTTGGAAAACCTAATTAATTAATTTAAAGGCTTTTAATCAATATTAAAAACGTGATACAAATAAAACTGTTGATTTAAGAAAGTTTGTATTGCTTCGTTTTAAAAATTAAATAATGCTTCAAACAAAAATACTATTTTTTATTTAATAATTAATTAAAGATGTTTATTTTGATTTCACGGATATACTTTTTCAGTAACGTACGCTTCTTACATTCATTAGAATTCTGATGAAAGTATTTGTTAGTTAAGGTTTGTTCTGTGATAAAATTTCTTTAAGAACAAGACTATAAAAATGTTGAAAAAATTAAGCTTTTAACTTTATTTATTTACATACGAAAACTAAGTTTTCCTCAAATCCCCTTTTTTTAATACATTTTTAATTAAAAAAAATATATATTAAAACCGATTTGAAAATAAAGTAAAAAGAAGTTATGGAATTTTTTGTAAGTCTACCTATAAATAAAAACAAAGAAAAAATTAAAGGAAAGAAAACTACTGGGAAACACAAAAAATTTTGCTGCCAAAGTTCTGATACAAGAACTGGAAAAAATACTAAACAACTATTCTATAATTAACAATTAATTGAAAGTAACAGTTATAAGTGGTAAGTGAATTTTCTTAAAATCAAATAGGTATATGCGAAGATATACACAAACGAGAACATATTGTAATTGAATAAACAAATTGATTTTATTTCAGCTAAAAAATAACAAACTTAAAATAAGAATCAAACAAAAATATAAAAGAAACCGAATGGATAAAAATATTTTATTTACATAGAGCTTAACTTGAAGAGACTTAAAAATTTTATTGATATTTTTCTATAAGTTAGATGAATTAATATATTGCTTTTATTAATTTGAGACCACAAAAAAAAATTGGAATTAATTTTATTATTATTTTTTCATCTCTTAAATTTTATTTTACAACTTAGTTTTTTAGATACTTAAATGTTCAAAACTTGTCTTATGGTTTCAGGCTACCCATTTTTGTAATGCGAAGTTTTGTATTGTAAATAATAAGTATTATTTCTTCCATTGAAAAAAATGGCCATTTGCTTATAGAAAAATATCAAGTAAGTTGTGTTGAAATAAAAAAAAAATTTTAAATATTATTGTATAATTTTTGGTCTTTTAAATATTTATTTTCAATTATTTTGTTATTTCAATGTACTTTTATTGTTTTGTAATTTAAATGTTTATTTTAAAATTTATTATTAATTTTATTATTATTATTTTTTTTTTTTTTTTCAAAAAATGAGGCATAATCATAGTCACAAAAAAGTAGGCTTTTATTAAGACCTGACTTTTGATCATAAATTAACGAACTTAAAATCGTTTTCAAAAAGATATCGACTTTAGTGTGATTATGATTATGGCCCATAAAAATCACTATTTATTATATAAATTTAAAAGCAAATAAAACAATAAAAAATACAAATAGAAATTTCATTTACATAATGATTGAAAATTTATAAACTTTAAAATCGATTATTCGATTTGTTGACAACACGAAGTCAAACAAATAATTACAAATAAGAAACGATAAACAAATATTAATTATTTTAATTTCATAAACCATATTGGTTTTTATTTTTAAATATTATTTTTGTACATAAAGCTTTACAAACCATATTGGTTCATTATAAATATATAAAAAGAAAAATATTTGTGTAACAAATGCAATTTTTTTCTTGCTTCTTAAAATAAAACTCATAATTGATAAATTATGTGAAATAGAAAAATATTTTGCAGGAGTTTTTTCTACAACACTAATGAAAATTTATGCATAAAATCGAATTTAAAAAATTTTAACCAACATACATTTTAAGAAATTAAAAAACAATTAAAAAGAAAAAAAAAACAAAATGGCATTCGACGCCCATAGAAATGTAAAATAAAATTTTGCTCAAATTTAATCGATAGCGAAATCCATTAGTTTTCTCCCATATTTTAAGGCAAGAGGTCTAAAACTTTACAAAAACAATTTATAACTTTTATAAATTAAAATTAACCAAAAAAAGCAAGCAATATTTTCATTAAAATATTCGATTTCCAATATTCCAATCATAACTTGAAATTAATTTTTCAGTAGTCTAAAGGGATTTATAAATAATAAATATAAAAATCAAAAAAGATTATTGTTTTTTCATATATTGTTGCTTTTAAGTTTATGATTTTTTATTAAAATTTATAATTTTATTTCTTTAATTTTTTTAATATTTTTTTTTTACTTTAAAATAAATTAATAAATAAAGCTTTAATTTAAATTTAATGAAACATAAAAGATTTTTCATTTTATTCATATAATACACCCATGTTCTGAAAAACGCAAAAAGCTTAATTTTGATGTTTTCAAACCACAAACATACACTGAAGCAAAATTGATTGATAAAAATTTAAAATTTTTTCATAAAAAATACGACTTTAAAAAATTTAGTTTGATTTTGTCAATTGTGTGTGGCAATTGCTTGCTCATAAACTGGCGTTTTCCCATTCATATTCTATGAAAAAATGTAAGCAAAACGTGCGGTGTCCGAATATGCTTTGGCGTTTTCAAAGCAAAACGTGCATTTGTCAGAACAATAGCGATAAGTATGTATGCGCGTACAGGTTTCAGTTAAATAAATATTTGAAATTTAAAAGGTAAGTGTGCATAAGATATACATAAAGCGATTAGATAGTACAGAGTACTCATATAGAATACCCAACAATTCCAGTTCAATAAATGACTTCGGCTGCGTTCATTTAGGGGAAAACCTAGTTGTAATTAGTTTATGGTTCCAGATATGCAGCTTTGATTAAGCAAATTTTTTATGTGTTATTTGACTACTGAGCACAACAAACAACAAAACCAAATAGACCAACTCCAACAAAAACCAAAAGTTATACAAAATACATACACATGTATGTGCGGCTTCCATAACACGAACGATTAACTCGTCTATAAATTTTATATGATAAATACTCAAAAAATTCACAAAAATTTTCTAAACGATTTGAACGCTGTTATGGAAACATCACAATAATATACTACATATTTGAGTAAATAAAGTTGCCAATGGGGCTTAAAAGTTTAAGCTAAAAAAAATTCTTTATTTTATTTCGTCACATCATAAGAAAATGATCGTTTTAACTGTTATTGTATCACTAAAACTATTTTGTTACTTCAATTATAATTTAATAAATGGACTTCAGCCAATGCTTCTGGTTTTACGATCCAACAAAAAAGCAATGCAAAAGAAATCGGTTATGAATTGGGTTCTATTGATAATTAACTAGTTAAAATTATGGTACAACACGCATGATTCCTGAATGCATTAGCTTATCATTGTTAATTGCTGGCTTATATTAAGCACTTATTAGACGATCATGCGCGGCATGTCAGCATGGTATGATGAAATGGCTTTCAAATATTTTTTGATATTTACATATGATTCTCATCATACCGTGCTGACATGCATGATCATCTTATAGGCGCTTTAGAATGAATGCTTTGCATGTCTTGAAAATACTACGACTGTATTAAACTCTTTAAGGTTTTTTGTATTTGCTAAACATTAGCCCTGAGTTCACATTTTAAAATATCCCACTCATCCTGATGTTATGTATATATGTATGTATGTACCAGAGCAATGCATCACTACAAACATGTGTAGTATTTTATAATAAAAATGCTTGTTTTGCTATTTCAAGTATGTTTATGCATTGCTCTAGTGTGTGTCAAAGAAACCAAATCAATTTTTTGTTTTCAATATTCTAAACGAACTTTGTTTCAAATGCTTTATTTTATAATATTATTTTTGTTAACAACTACAAAATTATTTTTAATACTAGCAAATTACAATATGTATGTACCTATATTACAAAATATTACATTGAATTAATTTCACAATTATGACTTGACAAAAAGTGTGTACCGTTCTGCCCCATATTGTTTAATTCATACATATGTATGTATGTATGTGTGTAGTATGTCCTCTCTGTGTGAAATTTTTTTTTATTAATTTTTTTTCATCCATATTGTGGATACATTGTATATAATGCAATAAAAAAATTAATATTATTAATTGAATTTATGTATACATTTTTTCGAATTTTTTTCAATATTTTTAAGTTTATTTAGTTTATATACAATATGAGTATTTACTTACAGTCAAAATACATACTTAGTAACCGCCATATTGCATTTTGACTTTTTATTAGTGAAATTGTGTGGTGTTATTGTAATATTACAAAGAGATCAACTTAATTATTTATGAAAAGTATTTTCTATTTTCGTCATGGTCCAATTTGATTAAAATGTTTGTTCGTTTTTACATTTCTATATGTGTATTTCCGTTAGCCATTCGGGGGGATTCCGTTGCCTGTCGATTTAGTTTGTTGGTAAAAATTCAACGTCTTCTACCGAAACGTAAGAACACATGGTCGACATCAGTACGCTTTCCATAATTGTTAATAAGTTCATCAGATTTAGATACCAAAGCTTAAAAAAAGAACATTTTAATTATCGCCATTTCGTTGAAAAGTGGACAGATACTTACTGGCAGCTTCATTGTTAATATAAGATTTTAAGACAGTAGATAGTTGATCTGAATTCTCCAATGCCATACAAACTTTTTTAATGTGCACTGGCATTTCCTCAATAATGCCAGGTTGGCAAAGGGGAGCCATTGTAGCAGCATAGCACGATGATAATGTGGCAAATAAGACAATTGCACAAGCAATGGTATATAAAATTTGATTTGACACCCTATATTGAGTAAAAGAGTGAGGGAATAAATAAATTTTATTATTTTGTGAAAAATAAAATTATTTTAGCTATAGTTTTGTAAGTAACTTTTCAACATTATATTTTCTTCTACATTTTACTTACATACTACGTGTTTATTCAAGGATATCAAAATGCATAGTTTTTTCTGTTTTGTGTTTTTCATTTTTCCATATCATAAGGGAATTAAAATAAATGAAAAGTTATACGTGTTTCCTTTTGTAACTGTAATAAGGAAATACTAAAACAAAACACCCTACAAAACATACTTCAACTTTATGATTTAAAACAAAACAAAAACGGGAATTAATGATTTTATTAACAACAGTATACATTACTTAGCACAGGAATATAATTAATGGAATTGAAAATTGTAAAAACTGATGATGGATAATAGATATTATTTTTGCAGTGTTTGAATAATAAAAAAAAAAAATTATTAAGTGACCTTTATGCAATGGCTGAAATAAATTTCCTTGGAAAAGTTAAAAAAGTTTTTAGTTATTTTATTTAATTCGGTAGCAACAAAATAAGAAAATTTGTTTTTGTTTTCAATATAGTTATCGTTATCGTGTTTTAAAACTGTACTCGTAAAAAAATTAGGAAATTTTATTTTCTCCAGTTCAACTCCAGCCTGCTGATTGTACTCACTAAAGTTTTAAATTTCATTTTCCAAATAAACTCAACTAAAGTATGTGTGTATGTATATACAATATTTGTTTACTTGGTAAATACTATGCAAGTATATATGAAAATACCTGCGAGCGAGTCGATTTAAAACATTAATCTTATTATTAAAAAAAATAGAAAACAGTTCATGATCTGTATGTTGGTAAGAATTTTTTTTAATCGCACCTGTTGGCATTTCTTAATAACAATTTGCTTTCAAATTTCTTACATTCAATCTCTTCGCAATTGAAGCAATTTATAAGGAAACGGAAAAAGAAAAAATAATCTGTATCATGGCGCATCTTAAGCAAAGACTTTACCATGTTGAATGCTGCTTCCGTTGTTGAAAGACAAACAAAATTAACTTTAGTCACATTAAATCTTAAGAAGTGTAAATTGCATTGAAACATGTTGACAATTTTTATCCATTATGTTGTTTTTTCTTTTTTTTCCTAAACATGATAAAAGGACTAAATATTATCTAGACATAGGATATTAGCATTGATTGACGCAAGCCAACAAGTGGATAGATTGTCTTAAACTTCGACATCATTATCATCACTATAACAATAAAATGTAGTATGTTTGTTTATGTACATACATATATATGTACATGTATGTACATATTTAGTTGACATGTGAAAACAACATTCTGCGTGTATGTATATGACAATTTATACATACATCGTGCAGTCTCCAGTCTCTGGTCTTAATAAAGTCTAAAATACTGAAATTCTTATAATAACATTTTTGCTTATACATCAACACAATCATTAAAAATTTTTACAATCATAACAAAGATGAAGGAATTAACTTTTTAAAAATAATTTTTCTAATAAAAAATTTTTGCAGTAGTTGAGAAATGCAAGTTTCTATAGAAATTCATTTAATAAATCGTAAACATTAACATACTATACAAATAAATTGTTTATAAAACATTTTTGAAATTTTGAAAAATCTTCTCGTATATAATAATGCCCATTGTTAGGTATCATAAGTCAATAACATTTTATTATATGAACATTTTTTTTTCAAATTTGAGTAAAATTTCTTAAGACATTTTTTTACTTGACCATTTATTCTTTTAACATAAATATAGCCGATCAAATAGTTTAAGAATCTAGTATGAAAACTATTTCGTATAAATTCGCAACAGCGCTAAATAAGAAATTAAAAAAAATACTTTTTTTTATCAAAGAAAATAAATTTATAATGCCCAACATGTCACTAATTTTCCATACGGATGGAAAATTACTAATGTCTATAGATAACATTAATCAATGAAATTATTACTTTTTATTAAAAATTTATACATAAATACACATGAATGTTGTGTGTACATAACATATATGTAGATGTGAATCTTGTGGCCAGTACTAAGTTGCAGTTGTAATTCGACTAGTGTTTAGTTCAGCATTTAAGTCAAATCGAATACTCTTGTACCTTCATTGTGAAACGTGATGTGGTTGTCTCATACGAGATTAACTAATTAAAATACTACTAATGGTATTCATATGAGTGCATTTATCGTTCATATAGTCAAAAATGTCAATATACAATGACTCGTCTGTGTGGTACACAGAGGGTACCACTCATAAAATGAAAGTTAGCTTTCAATCATTTTTGATTTTTTTCTAATTGAAAAAAATGGGCCATAATCATAGTCACAAAAAAGTACGCTTTTATTAAGAGCTGACTTTTGTTCATTAGAATTATATGAATTTAAAGTCGTTTTTAAAAAGATACCGACTTTAGTGCGACTATGATTATGGCCCAATGTTTTCATTGTTTAGATTTTATTTTGATTTTTTATTTTAAAAAAAATCTGTTGATTCGAAAAAAAAGAAAAACTACAATTATTTAAACTCGTTTACCCTTCCCTCTAAGCAAACAAACCTTTTCTAATTTACGTACTTTTAATTTCAGTCTACTAAATCACTTACACATACATATTGAGTTCTATTTAATATACGATATTTAATACTAATAATGTTTTTTTTTTTAAGTTTAACATTATTTTATTGAAAATTTAAATTAATTTAAGTTAATATGCACGAGTACACAGAAGTTTCAACTGATTTTTATTTTTGAAACAGTAAAAAGCGAGAAATAATGCCGCTGGTAATGTATTGTTTAAAGCAAAAATATTTGATTCATAATGATAATTTAAAAAAAAAATTGACCATAATCATAGTCACAGCTAAAGTCGGTCTTATTTTAAAACGATTTTAAATCCATAAAATTCAATATAAATATTTTGTAATAAATTCTTTTTGAAACTTCATGCTGTAAATATTTCCTTTTAAATTTTGTAATTGAGTCAAAATTTTTAAATGATTTTTATAGTAGAATTACTGGAACACTTTGCTACACAGAGTATTCAATTATAGTTTTTTTTTTTCGTAAACAAAATAAACGAGAAAAATATTTTCTGACTTTTTTAAAGCTGTACGAATGCAACAGGCATTTAAAATTTATTTAAAAAATGTATTTATTTTTCTTAGAAACTGTATAAAAATCACTTTTTTGTAAATAAAAAACACTTACATTTTTTCAATTAATTAAAGTTGCAGCTTAAGAAAAAAGAAAGAGTCAAAAGTTATTTTTTGTTTAGGCAACTTGAGTTGTTCACTTGTTGAGTTTGTAAACTTAACTGATAATTTTAACGCAAGGACCTCCGCTTTTATTCGTATTTAGGCAATGTTATCCTGAAAGCAAAATAATACAGTCATTCTATTGGCCAAAGGAAAATTGTTCGTAAAGTACGATAAGAACCGAAAAGACAACTTATTGCTTATAGGCGGTACAACAAGATTTAACACAGTTCAGCAGAATAATTTCATTTACACATTCCCATGCATACACACACACATATATACATACATGTATGTACATATGTATGTAGTAAATATATCGTATTTGTAGTTGCAATACTCGTAGTAGTAATTGAGTTTAGCATAATGAAGATTTTTACTAAAAATGATGATGAGGTTGATAAAAGCTAATGTGTTGTGTGGGTTTTGCTTAAGAGTTCTTAATGTGTTTCAAACACCCTCATTGAGTACAAAAACAAAAACAACAAAAAAAATGTTTATACTTAGCTTTTCGTTCGTTTTAAAACTTCTGTTAAGGTACATTCATGAGAATTTTGTTTATTTTCTTATTTAATATGTACTCGTAATATCAATATTTATGTTTACTCTATAACAAGTTTATCGTTATAAAATTAATAAATCTCATAAAATTTATTGATGTTGTAAATTACGATGTTTGAAACAAAATTAATTAATAATTGTACTTAATTTTTCTAACAGTTTTCTTTTATATCTATTTACATACATACATACATAGAACATACATTAAATTCCTACATATGTCCTAAATATGTATGCCTTTTTCACACTAATTTATCTCTATTTGAGCAGTCTTGCTGTTTAACTAAATTTTTTATATTTCGCGTTTCGTTTAAATTTAATGTCCTTTCTTTTTCTTTTTTTATACCTATTGCCGTCTTCATTGCATGGTGAGCATACAATGGCGTAGTTAGACTGATCACTTAAAAGTTTTTTTCATTATATTAAATTGGGGACCGACAGGCTGCCACGTAAACCGATAGTTTTATTTTTGCCCAAAAATTAGTAGTTGAATGATTTTATCTTGTTTGGGTCTTCTATACAAGTAAAAAGTTCACAAATTACACAGAGATTTCTTTGCAGTGTAATATATACTTGAATGCTTGACATACAGCTTCCCACGGTTATGACAAGAAACGCAGCACATAAAACAAATGGGAACTTACACAAAATAATTACAACAAGCCTCTGTCGAGTCCTTAAATACAAATATATAAGCATTTGCTTGAAAATTCATTATAAACAAAAATTCTTTCCAAAAACGACGGACCTCAAACAATAAAAATTTTTGTTTATATATATGAGCTGCTATTTTTGAGAGTGGTACAAGTCCTCTTTTTTTAAAAATTAGTTAGTGGTAATTTTAGTATATATAAGATGGGGGTGTCTATATCTTACCAAATTAAAAGTGGATTTATACCACTTTCATAAATAAGAACTCATTTGATATCTACATATTATAAAGAGGGATTTTTTTTAAATATTTGTTTGTTATCAACGATACTGACTATAGCGCTACCTGCCGGGCGGATTTGTGACGTTAAAATTTCCAAGATTATACATATAAACCTTCCTCTTGAATAACTCTATCTATTAAAAAAAAACCGCATCAACATCCGTTGGGTAGTTTTAAAGATTTAAGCATACATAGGGATATAGGGACAGAGAAAGCGACTTTATTTTATACTATGTAGTGATGCTACGATCACGTTTGCGTTCAATACTCAAAGATTTTCCAAAGAATTTTTTTTTAATTTGATAAATAAAATCAATATATGCCAAGAATGGTCACTATATGTTCTAGGATCGCCAAGCTCACAGCTAAAAGTATAATAATTAAAAACAATTTTTAAAAAATAATTAATTATAGCGCTTTGAAAGAAATTTGTTAGTTTTAAGACATAAAAGAAGAGAAACTCTTTCTAATTATAAACATCTCCCCCTTAAAAAATAAATAAAAGTTATAATTTGTGTGTGGCTACGCTGATGAACATAATTTCTTCCCTTAATGGCTTATTATTTATAATAAAATTAGTTATACCCTAAGTTTGTGTGTATGTGTACATAGTGAGTACACATGAGGAGTACATTACTAACAGTTAAAATTGTAATCTAAATTACAAATGGCAAATTAAAGTAAAAAGTATTTTTTAAATTAAAGTGAAAATGAATACACTACACATGTATTAAGCTGATTAGCGTTCTGATAATTAAGCTATGAATGTGATTGATCTTAACTCTTTTTTGCTGTTAACACTAAAAGTTGTGTAATTAAAAACAAATTTTTCAAATATTTTATTCCTCTTTTTTTATCAAATGAAAATTTTCAAAACTTGTATTAAATCAATCATGTACTCGTAGATGGACATGATTGAAAAATAAAATTTTATTTAATAAAGTGCTTAAAGGCATTTAGTGCAGTGAGCACTATATTTTAAAGTTTACTTTTGGATTCAAGTATGTTTTAAACTTTAATTTATTTTCTGTTTCTTTGGCGCCTGCCTATATGCGTTATTTACATAAATAAATAAATTACAAAAATGTTTTTGTTTTAACTTTAGTTTCTTGTAGTTTGTAGCATCAAACCTTTATTGTTCATGCATATCGTATGTTATGCAAATAAAGGAAAATAGATTAAAGTCTAAAAACACATTGAACAATATTTACTTTTTCTATATATTTTAAATAAATATATGTATGGATGTGTGTGGTAATAGAATGATTTAAATAAATTCTAGTAAAAACTTTAGATTGACCGCTACAAAGTTCAAATTTGAATTTGATTTACAAAGAAGGCGTATTCATGCCAAGCAAATTTATCGTTCTTTGGTGACAACGCTTATGTTCATACAATAGACGACACGACACATCTCAAAAATAAATTTGCTGATACAAGATTTCAAATTTTGTTTAACCGTTTGGACATTACAGGTGTGGATACACTGCATTTTTAGCTGACAAAGTTCAATAAGTCTTTATTTAAATCGTAAAAAAAACAGACAATTTATTTTACTTTTTTTACAACAATTAAAAACCATTTATTTATCAATCTGATAAACAGCATTGCATTTTTTTTTGTAGGCTTTAGACTTAAAATATCAAAATATTTGCCCGCCACTGTACGATATGTACTTGCCACAAATTTCACATTTTCACATGAGTTGTTTTGGTTTGCATAAAAAAAGAGGCTCAAATTGTATGCACGTATGTATATTTTCGTCGTACTTTAATAAACAAAATTAATGAATTTCCATTACTTTTTACCGCGGTTGGGTCACAATAGTTTTTAGAATATTTTCTTCGGGAACATCTTAAACCTTTTTTTTTTTTTTTTTTTTTTTTTTTTTTTAGCAAATTACATGTATTTACACATTCATGTATGTATGTAAATACGTATAAATTTCGGCACAGCCGAATACACTAACTCATTTAATTCTTAACGAAATACATATTTATATAAAAAACTTAACTTAAGATTCTTCAACGTTAGTTGAACTGGTTAAAATTTGTTCTGGACTATTCATGGCATAGCCCAAGCATTGTAAAGCTCTGCGTATGTCAACAAAGACACTGGCATCTTCTATGGTTGAAGGCACCATAACTAATTCGTTTTTAGCTAAATCAGCCAAAGCTTTGCGCATTGTTTTACCCGATCTTGTTCGTGGCAATGCTTTAACAGGTGCTACTAAGCGAAACGATGCTATGGGGCCAACAACATCTCGTATTTTCTGTATAATTTCAGCTGATAATTTGCTACTAACTTTTGAACAATTTTCACGTGGAATGTATAGACAAAGCGGAACTTGTCCCTTTGTTGGTTCCGGAACACCAAATACGGCAACATCAGCTACATCGGGATGACGGAGAACAGCATCTTCTAGAGCTTGGGTAGATATACGATGACCAGCAACGTTAATTATATCGTCAGCCCGAGCTGTTACGAATATGTAACCATTTTCGTCTTTGTAACCAGCATCCATAGTGTCGTAATAACCCTAAAAACAAAAAGGAAAAAATTATAGAATATAAAATATGTGTGTGGGGGGTGCGTATGCAGAATACATATTTAAAACGATTCCACATAAATTAGTGAGGGAGGGGAGACAAGAAAAGCTAATTAAATCAACTTACTGCGAATTTAGAAAAGTACAACTTTTTGTAGAGATTATCATTACCAAACAATGTGGACATATTGCCTGGAGGTAAGGGCAACTTAAAAACAATTCTACCCAGCTTATTTGTTTCGCATTCACTGCCATCAGATTTTAATATTTTAACTGTAAAGAAAACGATAAACATTTTGTTCTTGCTTAACATCCTTTCCTTAACCACACGAAAAGAAGGACTTACTGTTATAACCTATAAATGGTAAACCAGTACTATGTGGTGGTGTATTCAAGTTGTGTTTAAATCCTAAACAAGTGCCTGTTACAGGGGATCCTGTTTCCGTTTGCCACCAATTATTCAAAATTGGCACTTTAAATATTTTTTCTGCCCAATTTCTAGTCTCCAAATCGCAATGTTCACCGGCTATGAAAATGGATCTCAATGATTTTAAAGAATATTTTCGACCGAACTTACATTCGGGATCTACACGACGTAAAACACGAAATGCTGTCGGTACCGAAAATAGTGAAGCAATCTTGTGCTGATCAATTAGCCTACAAAAATATATAACATTTTATGATAAGCATATATGTACACACATATGTATGTATGTATTTTGTGTATACTATACATAGGCTTACCGAAAGTATTGTCCTGGATCTGGTGTCCTATCTGGTTTTCCTTCATATAAAACACTAGTTGCTCCATACAACAGAGGACCATAACATATATAAGAGTGCCCTACCACCCAGCCGAAATCGGAAGCAGCCCACCAAACATCTTCAGTTTTTAAGCCATAAAAAGCTTTCATTGTATACATGAGTGTTACCAAATGACCGCCTGTAGGTCGCTGTACACCTTTAGGTTTATCTGTGGTACCCGATGTATATAGTATATATAGAGGATCATTCGCCTCTACTGGTACACATTCAGCGGGTTCAGCCAAACTCAGTACAGTTTTCCAATCAATATCTGTTTTATAATCCAAATCTGATTGAACGATGTTGCTGCGCTGGAAAATAATATTATAAGTTGGCTTCCACTTGGACATGTTTATAGCGTTGTGCAAAATTTCTATATAGGAAATAGTCTTTCCCGGTTCCACTCCGCAATTGGCAGCAATTATAATTTTAGGTTCGGCATGCTCTATACGGGAACATAATTCTTTGGCTGCAAAGCCTCCAAATACTACAGAATGAACTGCACCCAGTCGAACCGTTGCCAACATAGCCATAATTGTTTCAGGTATAAGGGGCATGTAGATGACTACTTTATCACCTCTTTTTACTCCCAAACTTGCCATTCCTCCTGCTAATTTTATAATCTGTCCATGAATATAAAATCTAAATTTATTGAGCACAATTGGTTACATTCAATCAAGTGTTATAGTACCTGATCGTATAATTCCTGATAGGTAACATGCCGTATAGTATTTGTTAGTGGACTATCGTGTATGATGGCAACCTTAGTGCCTTTTCCTTGTTGGACATGACGATCTACAGCATTGTAGCAAGCATTAAGATAGCCCCCAACATACCATTTTGTAAAGGGTGGATTTGAATTATCTAAAACACGATCCCATGGTCGCATCCAATCAATCAAATGTCCTAGTTTATCCCAAAAGTCTGTTGGCTGATTTATAGATCTTCTATAGCTATCCAAGTAAATGGGATCATGCACATCCTCAGACATGCCATCAGAAACTGTAATTAATATTTTGTAGTTAAATTTTTATTATCATTGTAATGGAATTACAATTTACTAATTACACTCTCATACTTATAATTTTTCTAATACTAATCTGTGGTAAATAATTAGCCATCCAAGCTATTTAAGTTCCAATAAAAGGAATTATTTTTATTCCCATAAATAATAACGATCAACTCTCAGCGAGTAACTTAATTTTTCCTTCTCCCTTAAACTTTACCTTATATTTGAAATCACTTTCGATAGTTTTGAATGCTTTTTAAATATTGATTGTATCAATCATATTCATTGATACGAGTATTATAATAAGATAAAGCCAAAAATCATCTTATAGAGTCATAGTTAAACGAGTCTATGGGTTATAGATACGACTTCCGACAAAGCGTCAAAACGCTTGGTAAATTCTTATTTCACCATCGGTGTTCATGGCACATTTTTTCCTATTGTTGTATTTTATAACGTGCAGCTTATTTTGTTTTTTTTTTTTTTTTAACACGAACATTGTTCCTTAATTATATACTTTGTCGTGCTTTAATTAAACTTTTTAATTTACATATTGAACTCGTATTACATTAACAATTATTTATAAGCAATTCGATTAATTAAAAAGCAAATAGCAATTGAACTTTACTTAATTGCAAATTTGATTATTCTGTATTTACATATGATTAGGCATACATATTTCAATATTTTTTCTATTGCTGCCTATAACAACTCGATTAAAATCTGATTTTCATTATGTGCATTCCATTTGCAACAAACCCTTGAAAATATCACAAATAATGATCGTGCATCAAAAACGATATACGCAACTTAGTTTTGAAATCATCGATGTAATAGAAGCATGAATTACATTATTCTTCTAGGACATGGCAATGTAAAAAAGTCCAACTTTTCTTCACACACTTATACCACTTTGTGATACTAATCCTTTATGCAGTACACATTACATGCCTATGTGGAGGTGACATTCGTATGTGTTTATGTATTTATAACGAAATATACAAACGGGTATTTATCTCTACTCCCTTTATTATAAAATTAAATCAGCATTGTGTATGTTTTTGCATCCTCTACTTTCACATCAATTCACAACAATTAGAGGGCGCAATTTAATAGTTTAAGATGTTGTTTTGCAAAAAGGACTCTATTGCTTTCTGTATATTTCAATTTACAAAAAGATATTAAATTTATAAATAAAAATTTTTAATATTTTTTCTTTTGTTTAATGTAGCTCGTGTTTTTGCTTTTGGCACTTTGGCCTCCAATTCACTTCATCTAATAAATTTCAATCACTTTACTGTTTTTGTATGTAAGTAAATTTCGTTTTCACTAAAATTCCTTTATTCACTTACAATCATCATTTCTATCCATAATTACTAGTACTGTCTTTTTACAATTTAAAAATTTCACGGCTCTTAAGCGATAAATTTACTTCTGTTCTATGGAACACAAAGCAACTTACTGAAAGCAATTTCTTTAAGAAATTAAATAAATAAATTCTAATTAAAATAAACATGTATTAATATGTAAATGCTTAAATTTAGTTTTTATTTAAAAGTAATTAAAAAAATTTTCGAAGTACGGTTGTATTATTAAAAATAAAAGTGTGATCGATATACGGCTGATCTGAATTTTATATGCATTGCGATATACGATACATGCTATCAGTAACAAATTAAAGGTTTTTAAATGTTTTGCTTTTTAGGTTTATTTTTTTGTATTTTTTATGTGTGTAAACCAGGGACCGAACGAACATGAAAATTACAATTTATTTCTTAATTTAAAACTTTTATTTATCAAAAAAAAAAAGAATGGTGAAAGTGCATATGCAAATTGTTAGAACCTTGCGTCATTTTTCCATTTACAAGAATGGAAGGTAATATTCTCAAATTAAACAGCAGTTATTAGATGCTTGATTTCCCATTTTCTAATAAAATATTATCACGGAATACTATTATTTTCGGTTCCTGATATGTACATACTCTTATTTTTTGGTAGAATTTAATACTAGTTTCCCAAAACAATAATTTGAAACAAAATTAATTGTTATGACAGGGTTTTTGCTAAATATATAATTTTTAATAAAATCTGATCAGTGTGTATTATTTGTTAATATTTTTTGTATAGTGGTTTAACTCTTTAATAAAATCACACATTTGGGTTATTTTTTAGAAATTATTTATATATATGATTAGAGATAATATAGGCTTGTTGCAAAGCACTAAAATGTAATAAATTATTATGTATTTTTCAAAATCAGTAAATTAGATATAACCGATTTCTTATTCTGTCTAATTTATATTCATTCACTATCTTTAGTTCTTTGCGAATGTGTTTATTTTTCAAGTTGTTTCAGAATTTAAAAATGGTTTTTATAAATCCTGGTTTTCCTGATTTTTTATTGCCGAACTCACAATTATTATACTTGAAAAAAAAAAAACTTTAGAGTTGAGCTAACAGAATTTTCTAGACTATAATTTTGAACTTATTAGTAATGAGTTTTATAAAAAAAAGCAGACAGCGTACAAAAAAATGCACTTTCAACAGTTTTTAAGCTAATGAATCGCGAAGCACATGAAATGATTCTAAAGAAATGCAATTATAACGGTACATCAAATGTAGTGAAAAAAATTTATTCAGCTTTTTTTTTAACCTGTTAAACATGAGACTAACTGGAGTTACATATGGCAGTCATGTCTTGTAATGGGTTAACAACCATCGTCAGAGTAAATTACCTATTGGGTTAAGGGAATAAAACGACCTAACAATATTTATAATACATATTTACTTGAATGATATTAAAAACAACGTAAACTATTTTAAAAAATTTTTATTTATAAAATTAATGTTTAAATATTTTTTTTAATTTTACACTGTTTTACTTTTTTACTTTTCTTTTGCGGAGGTGCTGAAGACATGTTCACGTCATTATTGTCTTCAGTTTCATTGGTGACGTCTTCAATACCAACACTAAAACCTTTTATATAAGGTTTAACCAATTGAAATACTAGCTTTTCGTGTTGTACATTTGTAGAGTCCAGACTCAAGCGTACTGTAACAGGATCAAAAACGTGAAATATTACATCGCCGCAACGCTGGGTGTAATCCTTAAGACAATTAATAATGAAAAAATAAAAATAATTTTAATTTATTTTCGATTTATCAACTTACTGCTTCATTAAATGTAAAATTTACATTTCCTGGAATCTTTTTCACATCATCCTTAAGTGAGTTTAAATAAATTGTACCTTCCAGTCCGAATTTCGGTATAAGGACTTGTAGAGCATTCTTGCGGACAAATAAAATATAACTAACGAAATATATATACTTATTTAGAGGAAAGTTCAAAATTATTAAAAAACAGTGTTTAAAAAATACCCTTCTTCATGTTGAACTTTTCCTTTAAAAAACAAATGAGTGTTAAGACCTACAGAAGCCCGTCCAGCATATTGAGCCATTTTATGACGATAATTTAAATTATGACAAAGTTCTTCATTAGCTTTCTTATCTAATAATTGAGAATAAGTGCTATCAGCTCCAATTGAAGCAGCTAAAAGTCGATGTACGATTATATCCGAATATCTTTTTTTTAACAAAAGAAGACATAATTAAAAAAATCGTTTGATTTACATATTTATAACTTTTACCTTCTGATGGGTGATGTAAAATGAGTATATATGTCAGCAGCTAAACCGTAATGTTGAAACTGGTCTTTCTGTAAGGTGCCACTTATGAAATACAAGGCCTGCATCATACATCTGGTTGCCAGAATACGAATCATTGTGTTGAAATAGGGATTGTCTGGTTTTACACATTCATCTAAAGATTTGGAGAATTCTAAACCACTTTCAGTTTTAATTTCGAAACCTCGATTTTGGGCCGCCTTAATTAGGGGATCAAAATTACTAGGTGGTGGTTTAGGATGTCTTCTCAACATAGCACACTCTGGAAACTCGACTGCTATATGTTCAGCTACAGTTATGTTGGCTAGCAACATAAATTCTTCTACCATGGAGTTGGTATCACGTAACTGTTTGGCCTCCACCTCTAAAGGTTCATGTGTCTCACTGTCTACTTGGAAACGTATTTCAGGTGATGCTAATAGTAAAGCTCTTGTATACAAACAAAATTAGTAAAGAATAATGCAGAGCATGCTTGAGACCTAAACTTACCCGTTATCCATACGACGTTTTTTTAGAATCTTGGCCAAGTAGTTTAAGTTTCGCAAAGATTTTGCAATTTCATTATTCTGAGATGTATCATCAATTATAAGCTGTGCCATTTCATACGTCATGGCCGATTTTGATTTAATTATACTTTTATGAAATCGTTTATTTATAATATTTGCTTTATGATCCATTTCCCACACGCAAGAAAAAGCAAACCTCTCTTGTCCACCCACCAGAGAGCACAAATTAGAACTTAGCAATTCAGGCACCATATCAATACGTTTTCCGACCAAATAAACCGTTGTACCCCTAGCAGCAGCCTCCTTATCTAAAGCATTACCAGGACGTATGAAATGACTTACATCGGCAATGTGCACTCCCACTTCCAAGTTCCCATTAGGTAAATCTCGACAGTGTAAAGCGTCATCGATATCTGTGCAACCTGGTGGATCCACTGAGCAAATATACAAATCTCTTAGATCCACACGTTCTTCATAATCCTAAATAAATATAATTATACATATAAATATTCATTCAACAATATAAGAACTTACCTCTTTGGTAATTTGCCAAGGCATCTCGGGTAAAAACCTCAATACCTCTTCCGAGAATTTACTATGAGGTACGTCGTGCTCTAACAAGATTACCTCGTTTTCTGTTTCTACATCCCCTAATGGTCCCAACGATCTCACAAAATGACCATGAGGATAACGCGACGACCTTGGCCATGTATCTATAGCTACAATTATCCTTTGATTCTGTAATTTCTCTGCTTGTCTTGTTTCTATTCGTATACGTGGAGCTTTACGGTCGGCTGGCACAAATATGTGTCGAGTTGAATTAACCATATGGCTTGACTGTAAAATGCCGCAATATTGCCTCCTTTTACGTCTTATAATGCCTACAACTTTCGCAGTGGGTGTTTTTTCGGCTGTTGAAGATGCTTTCAAAGCAGCAGCAGCTAAAATATCTTCAGCTGTATCTCCAAGTTCATCTCCAGCATCTATCTCCTCTGACTCCTCCAGCACGATTTCGCTTGGTGCCGACCATTCGCTTTCAGGTAGCAATTCTATTGCAACTAGATCTCCATCTACTGCACGATTTAAAGCTTCGCGGCCTTGTAATAAAATCTGCGGAATGAATATCAAATTTATATAACTATAGTTTATTTTAATTATTGATTATATTCAGTAACTGAGCAAGAATATACACTTGGGTATATAAATGTTCAACTGAGAAAGATATGATACCATCAGCAATTATTTTGCAAAAAATAATTCTACTGTTCACCCAGAAATTTACCATTTAAATGTATCATGTATATATTTTTTTATTTAGTTTATGTTGGCGTGAACTCACCGGATTTTCATAATCTTCCACAGTTACTGAACCTTCAAGAAAATTTTCTCTTGATGCCTGAAAAGCACCTTGCAGCAGTCGTTTTTTCCTTACACCTTCAAGTATTTCATATGAACTAAGATGTATAGGAAATAATGGCAGAGATTCCTTCTCATTTGTGTAATTTTTGCAAGCTAATTTGTCTATCAGCATGGGATAGTCAACCAAAGATTTAATATAATCTTCAGCCGTAGTGACCAAAATGCCTTCCTTGGCAGCATTTTCTCTATTGGCAGCGTCGTCGGATATTAAAACGACACGAGTCTTTTCAATTTTAGAATCTTTGTTCTGAGTCTGCAAGATGTGATTATCGTACCAAATAGTTGCGAAGCGTATAGCACGATCATTACGATCATTTGCTGTTTCCCCTGGTTGACGTTCTACATAAGTATCCCTGAAAAAAATTACTCTTAAATCACTATTTCTTGCCAAAAATATACTTATTACTTGTGATGCTCATTTACAAAAACGAAGAAACCACGTGGCTTGTTTTGGATAACTTCATTTAATCTTTTGTAGACGGCACTGCTGCGATGTTTAACTTCATTTAAAACTGTAGATAATACAATAACGTTTTTAATAGCGTCTTCTTCTAAGGCATCAATCTGTTGCAGCACTACATTAGTATCTAGTATCAAATAATGTGGAAAGTTGAATAAAGTGGAACGATTCATACGATCAGAAAGTAAATGAATATCAACTTCCTCTTGATTACAGTCATTACATAAGTCCGAGCCACATCCCAAATCTATACGTAAATAATGCTCCCGAACAATCTATATTTCGTTTATTAAGGAATTTTAATTAATTGAATTAGTTCTCTTAATAATGCTTATGTATTTTAATTACTTTCAAAATGTTGCCCTTTTTGGTTTTGCGGGTAAATTCTCGTATGGTTTGCATTCTTTTAAACAATTTTAATGCAATAAAGGTTTGTCTTATCAATCTATTTTGTGTTGAAAATACAAAATAAGTTTTTTAAATGAAATTAAAATAAACTAATTTTATAAATTCATTACCGGGCGGTGTGTTTTTATTTTTATAAACACATGTAGAATTGTGATTGTGTTGTTGTAATAAAGGTCACTTGTTAGTAATGCCATATTACTATGAGTAGTGCCAGTTATTTTAATATCTAAGGAAATTTAAAGATTATTTCTACATTATTTTTAATTAATATTTTTATGTCTTATTTTTTCTTTTCTTTTTAATTATATGAACTAATTCTTATTGATACAACTAATAGAAATTTCTAACCGATTTCGGCCTATACCAGCTAGGTTATTGTAAATAAATATATAAAAATACATTTATATGTGCATTTTGCACATATGAACACTTATTATAAGAAGCCTTCAGCTTGAGTTGCACTTAAATTTTAGAAGCAAGGTTTTGTCAAAAACGAAATCTATATGCTAATTCAATTTATTTCAGTTTAACATAGCTCATAAATAAATACCCTGTTTATATTTCTGTTGACAAAAATGTCTGGCTACTTTAATATATTTAACAGTACGGCAACTGTACTCAAAACATATTTATGCACGTGTAGTTTGGATACAATTTTTATTAAATGTGTTTTTCTTTCTCAACAAATTTTTCTTAAAAATTTTCGTGCGATATTAAAAACGAACAATATTATAATATTTGAAAAAAAAAAAAAATGGTAATTGTTGAAAAAAGTTTTCCTCGTGGAGGAATTTCAACTGCGAAAGAAGTTGTAGAAACAAAAAGTGAACAGGTAAACATTACGAAAAGAATATGTATTGGTAAAAATCATAATTATCAATCTTTATTTAAGATATTTGGAGCTGTTCAAAGAAAGATCAAAAAGAACAAAACTAAGGACCCTACTTTATCTGAAGATGATAATAAAGAGCTCAAACCACATTCAGCTGAATTGCTAAATTATAATACCATACAAGATGATATGGTTATTATGGGTTTGGTAAAGAATGTAGATTCACTTTATTTGAATGTTGTATTGCCGGGTCGTATAAGTGCCAGGGTATCAGCTTTAGATATATCTGAATCATATACTAAATCTATGAGAGAGTTTTTGCAAGATTCTACACATTCAGAAGGATATAAGCCTTTAAACGAATTGTATGTAGTTGGAAAAATTGTTTATGGTCGTGTTAAAGAAATCAAACGTGGTTTAAAAGGTGAAGTGCAAATCGATATGACCTTAAAACCAAGTGAGGTACATGCTGAGCTAGTACATGATAAGGTTAAAAAAGGATTTGTATTTAATGGTGCCATAGAGGAAATTCAAGAACACGGTTACATTATAGAGTCAGGTATTAAAGGCTTGCGTTGTTTTGTTCCTATAGAAAAGTCAAATATCGGTCATGCTGTTGGAGAACTGATATATCTAAAAGTAGAGAAAATATCTAGCGATAAATCAGTGAGTACATGTATTTGCACAGAAATTAAGGCAAATAAATTGAAAATAAAAGATCAAAATTTTCCAAACTTGGACTACTTATTGCCGTCAACTGTAGTAAATTTTAAGGTCAGTAAGTTGTTGAAAAACGGTTTACAAGGATCAATAATGAACGAAATATATACTGCATATGTTAATGAACATCAGTTGTCAGATTCATTAAAGTTGCCTGAAGATTATGAAGTAAATACTAAATATGAAGCACGAATTTTATATGTTATGCCTCTAACGAAATTTGTGTATTTGACATTAAATCTACGCAACAGTGATGAAAATAAATTAGAAGCATCTGAAGAAGGCGATGATGTGCAAGTGAAATTAAAATCTGGTGATATTGTTGAAAATGCTAAAGTCCACCACTTAGGTACTGGTGGAGTTGTTTTAATATTGAAAAACAAACTAAAAGGCATCATCTCATATAAAACTATTAAAGCAAATTATAAAGGTAATTATGATCAAGATGAGCTACTATCAAAATATGCAAAGAAATCAAGACATAAAGTAAGAATTATAAGCTTCGACATTATGGACTCATTGTACATTTGTACTGATGAACCGACAGCAGTAAACGAAAAATACTTTTGTATTGAAGATATTAAGCCAGGAGATTTTGTTACAGCTACAATCAAGGAAACTAATAAAAATATTGGCGGTTATTCTCTACAGCTTGGAAGACTTAATGGTAATGGCAAATTACATCATCTTGTTTGCATATATGTTAACTTCTTTTCTTTTCTCCTTATCTATAGCTATTATTGAAAAGTTATTTTTATCTCCCTCGTCGAAAAATTTAGATCCTAAATCTAAGCTTAAATGTCGTGTAGTAGATGTGAAATCTGATCATAAATTAGTGTATCTAACAAACCGATATGAATACATGACAAAAAATAGTAAGCCACTTCTAAGTTTAAAGGAAGCTAAAACCAACGTTAGCTACGTTGGTACTGTGGTCAAATGTACTAAAACGTTTGCATTAGTAAAATTTTTTGGGGATGTAAAGGGCGTTCTTTATAAAAACAACGCTATACCAGGTCAGTTGGAAAATATGGAAGAAGGGCAAACTATGCTCTTTCAAGTAGTTAGTAAAAAAGACGGTCAACTTGTATTAAGTTCAGTAAATAATACATTTAAATTGGGTGAGATTTGCCCAATTTCCATTGTTCACACCCTTGATTCAGGGCTGGAAATAAAAATCACTGACTTTACTAACAAAGGTGAAGAGATGGAACATAAAGGTCTGATACCTATACGACTATTGTCGGATTACATTGATTTACTGAGAGCTAAACTTCGTCTGTACCCTGTTGGAGAAGAATTAAAGGCTGCCTGCATATATGGCAATATTTTCAGTTTAAGAGATGTTAATTATTATTCTAAAAATTTAACTTGCAATTGGAAATCCTTAAATATTGGAGATATTCTCAAAAGTTCTATAAAAGATATTAACGGGGACCTTGTGGAAGTCGTGATACCCATTCAAAAATATACTAAAACTGTCAAAGTACATTTGAAAATGATGCTAATGAATGCTTTTGATAACGCGAATATTGAATTTTCACCCGATCAAGTTGTTTATGTAAAAGTGTTGGGTAAAGATGATGCTACAAAAACTATAAGCGTTTCGGCTAAATTAACGGATGTTTGGGATTGTAACTTGTCTTCTACAGCTGATCGTATTGATAGGTAAGTAGAAAACTTTTTATGAATTTATTATTAATAAAAAATTAGTACTTAAACATTATTAGCACAATATATTTTTGTGAACTTCGGAATGTAAATAATATGTATATTTTAATTGGCATCATCGGTAATTTATTTTTTCTTAAAATTTCTGTTTTTAAGAAGAGATACCTTTTTTCTACAAAATAAGGATATAATTAAAACACATACATATTTACATCAGCATGTAAAAATTGCATACTTTCATATCTCATATTAGTCATAAAAATGAATTGAAAATACGCAAGCAATTCCACTCATCAACTTTACTTTTCAGATGTAAGTTAGGATTTTGTGCTAAGACTTAGGTGGATAGTTAAGGTCATACTATCCGATATTTTTAGTTTAATGTCCAACCAAAATCTTGATATTTGACTCATAAAATCTTATTTTTAACAATCGGTAAGTTGTAATAATGGCCCTTAGAAAATTCTTTTAATTAAAAAAGTAAAGGTGATAACTATTGCATTTGAACTTTACATTATTTGTAACTGTGTTGATGATGTTTTTTGTTAATGATCACGTTATTTATTTTATTCGATCTTGTTAATTGTAAGCGTGGAATATCAATTAAATATGAGTTAAAGTGTGTTTCTTTATATTACATACTATGTATATATGTATATTATTTAATATTGTTAAATTCATATAAACGCAGCCTTGATTTTAAGCACATTAGTAGACGTCGAAAGCTTCGTCAGGATTCAAACCTGAGTAAATTCAAATATTTATGATAATTTTTTTTGTGATTAAATGACTGCCTAATTTTAACACTAAACTGATTTAAAATAGTTTCCAATTCAATAAAACTGTTTTTACAACGTGTCGACACAAATCGAAAAAAGGTGATTAAAGAAGAAAATATAATAACAGATAACAAATGAAAATACAAAACTACCCAAGCATATACGAAAGTATTTTTGATTTGTTGAAAAACTTACCCCACTTTACAGCTTTTATTGTGGAGATTTTTAATAAAAATGTATGTGTTGGGGATTTAAGCTTATGAATGGAATAAATATTGGGGCTATGTGTGTCTGTGCTGGCAACACTCCGCTTTGATAAGTTTTATATGCCTAGAGCGGCCATATGATTATGTTTTTCAGTATTTTTAGTTCTGTCATAATTGATCGTACTGAGCAGTAGCTAATAGTGGTTATATAATATTCTTTTGTTGCCTTTTATTATTCTTCTATTTTTAATCAAACAATTAAAAATAAATTTATTTAATTATCGTTTTTACTCTTTTTAACAATAAGTATGTACTAAATAAGTGAACTAAAATCGTTGTGAAATTGTTGAACCAATTATTTTAGCAAAAAGTAACGTCATTTAATTAGTGTTTCTTTAAAGTAAATAAACGATTTGCAAATATAAACGAAGTTAAGAGAAATTTATACGATCAACTTAAAATAATAATTATTGCATGCCGAAATTTATAGAAAAATATTTTTTTCTCTACATGAAAGATTTCTGTCCATCGTTTTTATCTTTACTATTGTTGTTGCTGCTTATTGTACGTACGACTGATCGACTGTGGAGCAGTGTTTTATATGGATCGTACAGTAAAAAGATAGATAGATGGTGGCGGTGGTACGGAATGATTTGGTTTTATTGTATAGTGGTAAACATATGCGTATGTGCTAATTTATAAACTTTTATTATATGAAGAAGAAAAAATATACATATAGAAGTATTGATATAGAAAAAATACGTTGGCAATCGTAGTACAGCCATTAATTTCGACAAAAAAGCGGTCGGTCAGAGGACTATTTTTATTGTTATAATATACATAAATCGTTGACGACTGCTGGTTAGCAACAAAAAAAAAACTATGCTAAATAAAATAAATAACTATTAGATAAACTGCGTAAAAGTATTTAAAAAAATGTAAAACAATAAAATGTTAAAAAAATATGTATTGAATGAAAATCGCAATGATAAACTTTATGATTGATTAGGTGAAAAAGGCAACAACAACAAAAACCCCAAAAATAATTAAATTAAAAATGGTGATTGACTTTAAACTATAATAAAAAATAATTAAAAAGGAGAAAACACAGAGGTCGATAAAAAAGAAAACGATTTACGAATAACAAATAAAACAATAGTACGTAACGATAACTAATAAAGTGCATTGCTGAAATTAAAAGTAACAAAATGGCTGAATCTGGTATAGACTTAGATTTTGACTTTGATATCGATTATCAATGCCCTATGGATGAGGATAGACTCGATGATGTATTACCTTCGGTGAAAGTGTCTGGACCGAATTCAAATGATGTTGAATTTTATGAGCTTAAATCGGCTACACGTACGATCAGAACGGACAATATACCAACATTTAAAACCGTTACACCCACCTCAAGGACGCAGTTGAAATTGCAGTTGCAGAGAGAACAACAACAGCAAGAGTTAGAGCGAAGAGAGGCAGAAAAAAGAGAAACAGAAGCAAATGCTGGTTTTCAACATCATCATCAGCAGCAACAACAACAACAATTACAAAATGTTTATCATAATCAACAACAACAAAAGCAACAAATTACTTTAGAACAACACCAACACAATATTAATAACAATAACAATAATTTAGCCAATAATCCCCCAGCACAAAATCAGTCTAACAACAACAATAGCAGCGGTAACATTCAAAATCGCAATTCAAATTCTGGCAGCTATGGCTCAAAAAATATGGACACATTAATGATGCCTCATGCTCCATCAAGCCCAGTAACTGTTAAGGTACCTTTGCAAGCAATAGGTGTAGAGTTACCCCAGCAGGTTTTGCAAGTGCGAACAATTTTGGAAAATCCCACACGGTATCATGTTATACAAAAGCAAAAAAATCAAGTACGCCAATATCTAAGTGAATCATTTAAAAATCAAACCGATTGGAGCAGCCGCGCAGCCAATCTAAGAGTAAACGCAGCGAGTTCAAATCCTAATCAGCAGCAGCAACAACATCAAAATAGCGAACGTTCCAGTAGCAGCTATACGCTTGGAATGAATGCTAATAACAGTATTGTAAATGAAAATTGTTCCTCGGTAAATAGTTCTCCACGACAAATGCGCATGACTCCAGCAGCTTCACCTAACAGCGCCACTATACTAGAGGACAATATGCCGCTGTCACCCTACAGTATGGGGAATAATAATAGCAATGGCGCCAACTCTTACTACTTACCATATACAAACTCAGACAATGGAAATCAACAATCTTCGCACAAATCATTTGTAACCAACTCAGTTAGTAATGTCGGTAACAGTAAGAATACCAACAATACATCCATAGGAAGTCGTTCAAATCCTGGTAATTTGGTGAAAATGATGCGAAACACAAACTTTATGAATTCATCTGGTCCTAATGGTATGACAAGTCCTATTCAATCAACTACTCCTAGCTTGAGTTCAGTAGCAACCAGTAATTCTGAATTGCCACCATCATTTGAAAGTGATGCCGATCTAGATTTTGAGGACATTTTACACAACAACAGCAACAACTTAAATGAAACTATTAACTTTGATGATTCGTTTTCAACGGATGTTAATATAAAACAGGAACCACAGTCCATAACTGAAGCAGAAGCCAGTGCTTTGGCCAAAGATCGGCAAAAGAAAGACAATCATAATATGATTGAACGTCGCAGACGTTTTAATATAAATGATCGCATTAAGGAATTGGGTACTTTGCTTCCCAAAACTAATGATCCGTATTATGAAGTTGTGCGTGACATAAGGCCCAATAAGGGCACGATTTTGAAGAGCTCTGTAGATTACATTAAATGTCTAAAACATGAAGTGGCTCGTTTGAAACAAAATGAATATCGACAACGACAAATAGAGGTTCAAAATAGGCGACTGCTTAATCGTATTAAAGAGTTAGAGATGCAAGCCAAATCACATGGTTTACCATTGACAGATTTCACTTATACATCTGTATCAGCTCCTACACCGACAACATCTTACTTAAAAAATGGTAGTCCTTCCAACAAGATTAATCATTCTACATCGCTCATAAATACTGAAGTTGTACAAGAGCAAGCAATCGATAATTGTAATGAAAACAACGTTAATATTAATATTAACAATATGGAGGACTTAATGGAGGAGAGTAAACAGTTATTGCAACACTCTAATGGTAGTGGCGCTGGTGGTAGTCTTGAGCCTATGCTTGCTATGCCTACCAACCAACTAATGCAGTCAGCACCTCATTCGCCTAATCTACAAGTGCAGTGCAGTGTTCATAGTTTTACATCTAATGGTGGCAATGAATGTAACGATGGTAGCTGTTGCAGTAGCAACCATCAATTGTCATTAGATGATATTTATCCCAGTAGCTCACCGGTCTCTTCACCGGCTCATCGCACACATTCTAATACTACTTCTACTACGCCTACTCCCACAAATCATCTTCCAACACCTTTGAATACCTGTTGTGGTGCTAACGGAAGTCTCAGTTGCCTATCCAGCAGTTGTTCAAGTAATTGTCATACGAAGTACAATGGATCAAATAACTCTTTGCAACATTGTCAGCAAAGTCCCAACAATACATCAACAAATTTCGATTTAATGGTAGCTTGTGGTTCCAATTCTATTGGTGATTGTCCTCATCATCATCATCGTCATCATCACCATCACCACCACCATCACCACAATAACAGTGATAGTTTGGCAGCCTCACCCACCTCATTGCAGCACGGACGAGATCCTTTGCTTTCGTCATCCCATCAACATCCTTTAGATCCACATAGTCATTTAGATACATTAGATTCACATCAACAAGATTTACACCATCATCATTCCCATCAATTGCATGATGATCCTGATGATATTGATCATCAGCATCACCACCATTCTGTTGATCTCGCGAGTGCTATAATGAGTGAAACTTTGTCTCTTGTCTCATCTAATCCATCAGAGTCTATATTGTTATCCTCTGATTTTCTCGACATTGATATGTCTTGATAACTACATGACAAGTGAAAAATTACACACATACATATATAGTTAATTAAAGAATGCTTACAAATTAGCAAGTTGGGGCGGAAAGGACATACATTTTCAGAAATAGATTTGAAACTGAAACACAATTGTGTTACCACTTCTATATAACATGGTTGTAGGATACCAAATACTATTTATTGTTTTTTTTTTAATTCTAAAAATTTTTATATTAACTAAATTTCAAAATGAAATTATAAAATGCAAAATTTGTATTTCAAATTTCAAATTTTTTTAATTTCGAAAGTGTAAAAAACTTTAAGAATCACTGAGCTTTTCTTTATACCCAGTGTCATTTTTTACCCATCAATCTACAGGACCCTAAAATTAAAAATAAATCTAGTGGATTCCATAATTTTTTTTAAAATAATATTGAAATCCTCTGGAGGAATACTCTAGCAAAAAATTTTTAAATCAGCTCAACTTGGCGTCAATCATGATTTGATTTTTTTTAAATGTAGATTTGATTGCTACTTTCAGTTGCCTCAGAGTTTGTAGAATATTTATTAATTGGTAGCTATCGCTTGTGCTTTAATTAACAAAGGCTGTTTGTAACGGATATAATTTAATTATATATTTTGACAACTTATTTTATTTATGTACAACCATATATATGTGGGGATGCATGTATTGTTATGCCTTTTTTGTAAGTACAATGTTATTTTAACTAAAGGACGTTTAAACGTTAAAGCCATAAAATCAGAAGCCATGAAAGGAAATATCACATTGTGTTCTGTCCTAAAACATAAACATTTTAGTGCATATACTGAAAGAATAAAAAAAAAATTATATTTATAAAATAAAATAAATACGCATACATAGATAATCATATGCAGCTTCATAAAATGTGTAATGCTGAAAGAAAAGGCTTGTAACCTATATATTTTACAGTCGTTGTTCTTTGTTACTTAATTCTTTTAATATTTGTATTCATATTTATAAGATCTCTTCTAATATCAAAATCCCAATCGATTATCTTCTTTCATTACTAGTATTTGTTGTTTTCCAATAATTAAAATTATTGAAAAACAAAAATGAAAATCTGTAGTATTCATGCCATTGATGGCAGATATCGACTTCTTTTACCTGAGTTTTATTTATAAAAGACAAAGTAAAAAGTAAACAGTAACTCCTTTTTATTACAACTCGTAATTTTAGTTTACTTATTTTTTTTATTTTTCATTTTAATTATGTGCATTCATTGTATTATTTTCTTTATTTATATATTTACATCCCTTAAGTTTATACACATCTAGCAAAAATTTATTTTAAATTAACTCTGTGTATGTAGTATAATTTTAAAATTTTTAAGCTAAATTGCAAAACGAGAACTAGAAAAATACGTGTTTTTATCGTTATTTGTTAAACAATATACAACCTCCAATGAGAATTGTTATCTTTATATTAAAAAAAAAATCAGCATAATGCATTATTCCAGTAATTGTTTTAAAACTAAAATACTAACTTACATATACATACATATGTATGTCTGTACTACTTATCTTTAAGTTTAAGATGTAGTTTTTGTTTTTTTAACTTTTGCTTTTGCTTACAATTTAAAAAAAGCAAGAAAAAAAAATAATTTATAAAACAAAATTATATATTTCGCTATAGTATTCTATTCGTATATCTACTTTTTAACCATAGTAAATTTTTTGTTGTTGTCTGTTTGTTTTTTAATACTAGTTTGTATTTATTTTTTCCATTGATAATAAGATATTTCCGTTTCAACTTAAAACACAAAGTTTGTGAAAAGCTTAATAGATATTTTGTTGTTATTTAGTGTTTTTAAATTTTTCATTAACAAAAATATTTTAGAATGCTATATTAAAAGACCTTAATAAATTTCTTGAAGTATAGACTTAAACTTAAATTTAAAAATAATTTGATTTTAATTTTGCTAAGGAAAAAATTTATTTAATTTGCTCCTTCTATACTGCAATATTAATTAATCATTAAATGAAATTAAATACGTTTACGAAACAAACAAAAAATATTTATGTATACATATACATATATGTATGTATGTATATTGGAATGACTGTTAATAATAATAATCCCAAATATTTTTTGTTATATCTGTTTGGATGTTATGTCATGTATTTGTAGTTTTTATTTTTATTTTTATTTTTCACTGTGTGAAATACTTAATATGTATTAAAAACATTAATATAGTTAAAATCAACTAAATTTAAGCTTACACATACATATATAAAATTAATTTGATTTTGAAAAGGAAAACAAAAACATCTATAGAGTTTTTACTTCTTGGCAATAAATATATTTATTATCTTAAAGCATGTTAATTTTTTAAGCAAATATAAATTATAGAATATTATTAATCTAATTTAAGGTTGTTTTTATGTATGTATGTATATTTAGTATAAATGTCATCAAATACGCTCAACATACAAGTACATATGTGTATCGCCTTTCAATTTGACGTTTGCTTTAATTATTTAATATCAAAATGTGTAATTATTATATATACATACATACATACATTATAAAAATAGAAAAAATATTACCGGTCTTCACATTTGGTAGTAAACCAATTTTGTGTAGATTTTCTAAATATTGTGAATCGCTGTTAACTAAAAAATACGCTTGTTGTGATAAGAGGCATATCTAGTCTGATGGGCTGATACAGACACAATTTCGGATTGTACTACTGTTTTAAAATTGTAATTGTGTTTTATATCATTATGTAATTTAATAATTTATTTTAAGTAAAAAAGGCTTCTATAATGAAAGTTTATTATGTTCACAACTTGCACTAGCAGATGAGCACACAAAAACTAAATCTCTCCAATCTAAAGCCTATTAAATACAAGTAAGTATGTGTGAAGACCGGTAATATTCAATTAAATTACATTAAAATGATTTAGTTGTTTTCTAATCGTATTATTATTTTTTTAATAATTAAAAACTTTGTTTTTTGTATTATTTAGACATAATTGTAAAAGGCCGTATTTCATTGTTCGGACTAAATTAAATAAAAAGTATATAAATATATATTAAAAAAAAAAAAAAAACACTTCTGTTATCTAACATATTGTAATTTTTTAAGGCTTTCAAAACTAAATTTTCCAAATGGAAAATCGTTCGAGATTTGTATAAATTTTAAAATGAAAATTCGTCAAAAAATTTTCCAAAATTTTTCTTTTCAAATTCTAGTGTTTGCATGGTCACTAGAGAGTGTTGAAGCTTTAGACTAAAATTCTTAAAGCCTTATCTAATCCGTTTCGTTTTTTGGGGTTTTTTTTATCATAACTATTAATTTATGATTCACAAAATATGTGAAAATATTTACTAGTCGCAGCCATTGCTTCCACTAACAAATATTTGCTTATAAAATTTGTGTGTATGTATTGCCAACAAAATTGTTTTATGTATTACTGAGAAAGTTTGAGGGGCGTATAGTATGAAGAATATAAAATATCTTGGATATGCATTAAAAGATAAGAAATACATATTGCACAAGTATAAAAAATCTAGTTCCATTAGGTTAATTTTTTTTTCAAATCAATATAAATAAATAAATTGAACATTAACAAATGAGATTAAAAATTAAGATACACGTTTTCATGCAAAGTAGAGATATTACAAACTGAATGACGAAATACTTATGTACGAGCATGCATCAGTATATACATACATGCTTGATTTTTATCTTTTGAAAATGAATTTGTTAACTAAATAGATATCCATAATTCTATTGGAGCAAGAAAGATTATTAATTAGAAAACATTTTTAAGAGAAGTTTTAACATTCTACAATGAGAGTATTTATTATTTTTAAAAGGTTTGTATATCTGTATGCTAAAACGAACTGAATTGTACATATGTATGTATGTTGGTATATGAATGTATATGCATGTGTATGTACGTGCATTTTTGGTGAGGATTTTAATCATGAGTAATACATACAGTCATGCATGCATATCATAAAAATTACAATTAATTGTTGTTTTTTAGTTTTTAATTTTTGCCTGACAATAACAACTATTAAAATTTTAAATAACGGCTATTTCATACAATTTTTCCTCTCGTAGAGTAATAATAATCAGCCCAATTATAAATAAAAATTTTCCGAGAGTTTTTCACTTTTCCCTTTCCTCTTATAAACATCATTTTTCTCTTTTTTAACATAGCAAATTTTCTGATTTAGAGAATATTCTCTCAAAAACCAAAATTTTCCCAGGGAAAATATCCTTGTCAACAATATATAGTTGGTATATATAGACTACCTTAAAAACTAAAAATGATTATTTTTTAAATAAAAATAAAAAAATGACAAAAGTATGTATAAATAAAGCTGTACAAAAGGTTCTTTGGGTCGCGGTACATGTGGCCTAGTAATAAAATTTAGAAATTTTGCAACAAGTAAATACTTCGTGCAATTTTAGTAAATTATTCGATCTTATAAATTTATTACTAGTTTGTATTATACAAGCTTAAAATCTCAATAAAATAATTGTTTTTATTTTAATTTTCCAATATTTCAACTTCTTTTGAAGGTCTTCTTCAGGGAAAAATATTTTTATAAAAATAAATAAATGAATGATACTAACTAATAAAAAAAATGTAACTACATACTCGTTTTAGAACAAAATCCTAGGTGATATTTTTGTAAAACTAAAAAAGAAAAGCACAGGCGAATAACATTAAATTGAATCAACTCAATGTACTTCTATTGCAACACATAATAAAATAAATCTTATAACAGATATCAAATTTTCATTATATAACATTACACAAAATTATCCCATTAATTTTAAAATTATTTAATTTTTTTGTATTCCCTTTAAGCTATTTAACGGAAATTTCTGAAATAAAAAAATTACTTAAAAAACAAGACCACGCTATAGCTCGTTACTCTCCAGGTGATAAAGTTACTGCCAAATTTCGCTGTGTTAATGATTCCAACGATTGGGAATATGAGTTAAAAGAAACTGAAGTTATTGGGATTGTTAAAACGTCTGTGGTCGGAAAATCAAAGCCACCAAAAATCGGAACCGAGCAGGAATGTGTAATATTATGGGTTGATTACAGCAATATGCTAGTGTTTCTCAGTAATAGAGCTGGTGATTTGGAACATATAGCAACAGGCAATAATATACCGAAAAATGTAAAAGGAAAATCTGGCATCGGTGCTAAAATTTTGTATAAAAATGAAACAGTGTTTGTATGCTCTTTAAAGAAAGGCAAAAATCCAATCATTTTCTGTCCAACTCAGTTGCATTTCAATGACTTTGAGTTCACAGCTAGTAAAACAGTAGCGGAGGGACAATTTTGCAAATTGGCTTTTATACACGAGTCACTGCCAATTGCTGTATTAGATGGTGTACATAAACTGTGGCAGGATATAAATAGAAAGCGGAAATTGAACAATAGCGAACAAATTATTGACGGAATCGAACAGAAAAAAAGGAAACTCGACAAGGTAAAAAAAGTAGAAAGTGAAGAACAGGTTGAGGAAGAAAAAGGGGAAGTTAAGAACATCAATAAAAAGTTAAAAGAAACCAAGAAACAAATATCAAAGCAACCAAAAACAGAAACTATAAAAGTAAGGCCTGAAAAAACATCGAATAAAAAACGGACTGTTTTAAAAACTGAAACAGAAGAATTGAGTATAATCGATCCTGTTGTATCAAAGAAATCTAAAATAATAGATGAAGATACTTGTGATAATACTGAGAACTTAGAAGATGCCACTCTTTTTTATGAAGACAAGACAGCGGACAGAAAAGCAGCTGCTCAAATTAATTCAACAAACACAAGAGATGTCGTCAAATCTCTAACAGGAGTTAAAGATTTTTGGAGTCTTGATTTAAATAATATATCTACAAATGTATCATCATCTGATGAAGATGATGAGAATGATGAACAAAATAAGCCCATTGCAAAGAAAAAATTAAGTGCAGCTGAAAAGTTTAAACAACAACGCGAGGAAGAAGCACGCCTTAGAGCGATCGAAGAAAAATATGCAGATCCTAATCAATTACCTGATTCGGTAGATCAATTCGATCGTCTGGTACTATCCGATCCCAACAACAGTAAACACTGGATCAACTACATGGTTTTTCACTTGCAATCGACCGAAGTCGATAAAGCTAGAGCAGTAGCCAGAAGAGCTCTAAAATCTATTACCTTGAGAAATGCAGATGATTTAATTAATATTTGGATGGCTTTACTAAATTTAGAATTACGCTACGGCAGCAAGGACACCTTTGATGATACATTCAAAGAGGCTTTAATATACAATGAACCTATAAAAATTTATTTACGTACAGTAGAGATAATAACAGATGCACAAAAAAATCCTGAACTTATTGAAATTATTGGGAATATAACGAAAAAATTTAAAATGGAACCAGAAGTGTGGCGTGTAGCAGCAAACGCATTCTTCACAGTCGGTATGACCGAAAAAGCACAACAATTACTTCACAGAGCTTTAGCTTGTTTACCGGAAAGGGATCGTAAGTGGTTATTAAAAACAAAGCCCATAATACTTACTTTCTGTTTATAATTTCTTTTTTTTTTACTTTTTTATAGACGTCAATACAATTGTTATGTTTGCCAATTTAAATAATAAACATGACAAAAAAGAAATGGCTCAAACTTTATTGGATCAAGTAGTTACATCATATCCTAAACGTGTGGATGTTTGGTGTCAATATGTTGACATGCTGGTTAAAGATGGATTAATTGAGTCAGCAAGGTACGTTACAAATTGAATTTAAAAAAAAAGTATAAAAAAGTACAACTTTGTTTTCAATGAATTGAACTTTGAATTAAAAATTTATGTAGAATAAAAGATCTTGAAAAAGATGGTTGAAACATTATTTGTATCGATCTATATATCATGCTTATTTAAAACTTATTAAACTTGTTTTAATCTTTTTTATTTTCATAGAAATACCTTGGAGCGGGCGGTTGTTCAAAAAATACCTTTGCGGAAAATGCGTACTGTATTCAAAAAATATTTAGAGTTTGAGGAACGGTTCGGTAACGAAACTAATGTGCAACGGGTTAAGTTATTGGCAACGGAATACGTTAAAAAGAGTGAGAATTTGTAAAAGTTTCCTTGAATTAAATAATTATTTTTTATTGTTAATTTTTAATATGTAAACATAAATAAATTATTTTTGTATTATAACATACATAAATAAATATGTTAATAAATACATACCAATGTGCGTATTATGCACTTTTAAAGAGATGGGTATAAAAAAAATTAAAATTTAGTCTTTGGCGTTTATTCTTGTTACTTACATATATGTATTAGAAATAATACTATGAATAGAGATTATCTGCAAAGCTAAACACATTCTCGCAAAATCTACTTTATTTATGGAAAACTTCTGATAACAATTGATATACATAGGTAAATAAAGTTTTTTGCTACATTATTCAAAGCATTCTGGTAGCAAATCTGGCTTTTAATTTTTTTATATATACACTAGTTTTTATACTTACTAATGAAATTTGCATGAACGAATGATGAAGATAGATAATTTTGTCCAGAATCAAGTGTTTTTCTAAAAGTATATTTAACCCAAAGTTTGTTTTCTGCAACACAAAATTATTTATCATTTGGAATATTTGTGCAAACCTAAGCCCAAGCTAAATATCAAATGTATCATGTAGCTCATTTTAAATGAATGATTTTAGTCATACTTTCAATTGAATAATGATTTTCTAATCTTTCCTGCAATGAAATGAATTGCCATATTGTGGAACCATTAAGCATACTACTGCAAATACAACGCTGTAATCAACGAAAATTAATATAAAGAAAAAGTGTGAAAAAATAGAAAAGAATTAAAAATATAATAAGTAGGGGACAATATTCTTACTAAAAATTTATATATTTTTTTTTTAGTAATTTACAATGAGCGCATGAGAATACAACATTGAAAAGATTCGTGATTCAATAAAGAAGCGATTATTTCTAAAAATTGTATTAAATAAACATATAATTGACAAATTATAATTAAAGAAAATATTTATTAAGAATTTGCTCAGGATGTTTAAAAAAAGGTGATTCTTGTATAATTCAGAAAAGGAAGACCAATAAAGATAAAACGAAATCAAAGTGCTTTAAAAATACAAAAAATCAAAGTAGTATTTCATTGTTTTTGTACATTTCAGAAAAAGAAAAAGAATACAAAAAAAAAAAAAAAAACCAAAAGTATTTTTGTCTTCCTGGTTCATAAAAAAGTATTACCGGAAAATTTTTGCTTATAGTAATTTACTTTAAATATGTGTATTCAGCAGAGGTGTGAAGAAAATTAAAGAATTTCTGCAGAAATTGTGCAATATTTCTGCTGTTGGTGAAAGAAATTATACATTAAAACATAATTATTGGTAGTGAGACGGTGGGTTGGTTGGTCTTTTATGTCTGTCTATATAAAATTGTCAATATATACGAGTACATATATATTAGAAAGACGAATAATATAAAAAAAGTCTGCATTTTAAAGATATTAAAGTATCGTCATCATCAAAACGTAAAACAAATACATAAAGAACAGAGGAATACTATTGGATTCTTGCATTCTATATCAGTATAATATCAAAGCAAAGTATTGGCACAAAAACGAAATAAAAATAGTGATATTATTATTTTCTATTATTATTATTCTTTATTATTAGTATGATAAATACTTTTAATAACAAAATATAGAATAAAATACAATATAGATACACGACGCAAACAAAAAATAAAGACCAGCAAAGCTCAAAAAATACAAATTCCAAAATAATAACCATGGATCTTTCATATGTTGTTTGTAATGCAGCCAGAGAAAACAATTTATCTCTATTGAAGGTGAGTAAGTAGTAAGTTCTTTTATACGTGGATATGTATGTATTAATATTTCGATACATATGTACATGTAAACATATTTTATATACTAAATATGTATGTATGTAGCTACATATTTTTTTACAAAAATCCCCCAGAACAAAGAACTGCGTGTGCCGTAAGAAAATTAAAGAATATTCAGTATACAAATATTGGGGAAACTCAACAAGATTAATTTAATTATTTATGTTTGGTTGTTTATGCTTTAGAGGAAATGCAGCCGTATTCCGTATGTGTTGCTGTATATTTGCAATTGTGTTTAATTTTGCTTGTTTATCTTCTCAATAAAACAACAAAAATAACATAATCTTAACCAAAAAACAAAAAAAAAAAAAAAAAAAATTTGTCACTTTCAAACGCATACAATTGCTTCTATTGTATCTGTGACTAATCAATAAAGTGCATAAGATCCGACTGATGAATGCAAAAATAACTTTATAATTACTTTGGCAACACTATATATGTACATAAATAGCTAGAAAGGAAAGCAAAACCAAAGGAAATAATATTGAAAATCCACACAGCTATTTTGAAGAAAATTGATTATCTTAAGTGTAAATGTGAAATAGATTTGCAGCAATCTTTTTTTAGAATTCTTATATGATTTGCAAGCGATGCTGTAAATTCAGAGTCTGAATATATATTTTCAATTGATTTTTTTTATTTCTTATATGCAATATTTTGGTACAACGTTGTGCAGTTTCATCTGAGCATTTCAAAAACTGAAATTTAATAATTAAAAAATAAATTTTTTTATATATTTATTTTACACTCTCTAAAAGTGTAAAGTGATGTTGTAAAAAGTGATGTTGTGTATGATACCTAACCTAACCTAGATAAATTTGCCTTTTTCTAAAGCCATATTTATATATGGATATATGTATGCACATAATTACATTTACCCGAATTGTGAAAATGATTTATATAAATTTTGCACATGCTAGTGGTTAGCCAAAAACTATATTCATTTAGACGCACATTTTATTTTGTGTTAGTAGCTTTTTTTATGTTGGAGTTTATTAGTTCTCTTCTAGGTAATAGTGGTTTTTTACCTTCAAACTTAGTGCTCAAATAAACTTCATCTGAAGGCGGACTAGCTTTTTAAATGTTTTTGACGAAATTAGTTTTCCATTATATTTTTTGTGTCTTGGCTTTTTTGATTTGTTTTGTTTTTTTTTTATTCTACCTATAAAAGCTAACACAAATGGTAGATCAAATGGTTTTAGTTAAAGGTCAGTTTCCCAATTATTGCGTTTAAGGTGGTTTATTTTGATATTAAAAACCAGACAGCTCTTGTATGCTAATTTGATTGTTGTACAAGTTCGTATTTATGTATTTAAGACACAAATCTAATGTCTGAATGAAATTCGCAAGTATTTCTGTTAATTTATTGTATGTAACCTTTGCTTGGTATGAGCACTTACCTACCTACGTATGTATATATGTATAATATGTGTGAATTAGAAATCGTAAGGATTTTGCATTAATAAAAGTTATTTAAATTAAATTTTTAATGAAATGAACTTCCATCACACACGAGTTGTATAAGTTGTTACCAGAAGCTAGAAAATAAATTGGCTAAAAAAGGCTAGAAAATGCTAAATAACAAAAAAAAAAACCCTAGAAAAAAGGGTACAAAATTTTAGATTAAAATTCAAAATTTTCTAGGTTTTTTATTGCAAACATGATTATAAAAATTCTTAAAAAAGCATAAAATAATTGTGTTCGAAAATAAAATTTTTCAGCCTTAGTTTAAGTATAATTTGCTTTCATTAAAAAAAAATTAAATTATTTTATCTTTTTTAAAGCTATTTTGAAAACGGAAAAAAACTAGGGGCTAAATTATAAATTTTGAGGCTAAATGCGTGAAATCTTTTCTTAAGAATATGAAATTTTGTTAAACTTTGAATTCAAACCCGACGAGTATTTATATTTAAATGTTATTAAGTTCAAGTGTTTATATCTTTCAAAATGTTTTAGTTCTTTTTAAAAAATCGAACTTTTTATTGTTGTCACTTTCCAATTAAAACAATTTTAAAAGTAAACAAGTAGCTTAAAGTAGTTTGTTTATTTTTCAAATTCAAAAGTCTGAAATGAATCCGTAAAATTCAACAAAAAGTGAAATGGGGAAATAAATAAATACTTAGTGCAAATAAATTAACAGCTTTTAAAATTGGCAGATAACAAAACGCCTAAAATACTCGTATGCAAATACGTAGTTTGAAATGTTATTTTTATTTTCTTTACAAACAAATCTAATGGAAAACTCCTTATAAATATAAAAATAATAACGTGTGTAAAACATTTGCTCTTTCTTTGTTCATTAAAAAAAATGCCCTTTGTTAAGATTTTTATAATTGTTTTCCTTATGCTTTCCCAAACAAAGCTATTACATACTTACGTATATATGTAAATGAATATATGTATGGGGGCATATACATATAGCAGTCAAGAATAAATGAATGGCAGACGTCGAGTCATCAACCCATTAACATGAGTGTAGTGCGTACGTTTATAGTAACAATAACAACTAGTATTTCATTGATTATAGATTTTTGTATATGTATTTATGTATGTGTATGCATCGCAACCGTAAACCACTGTAACAACTCAAAATTTTTCTGTGAACAACATTCATATACGTTACGATACATACATACGACATTTTAAAAGAGATCACAATTATAAGTATGTAGTACTGTGCGGGTGGCACATAACAACTTGTTATTTATTTGTATTTAGTTTCAAATGTTTCAATATTCTGATAAAACCATAACGCATAAATAAATATTTAGCCATCAATACAAATGTTCAAATAGTGAAAGGTTAATCAATAACCGATTAAATAAATCTAAAAAAGGCACTGTATCAGTGCTATTCTGTATTCTGAACAGAATTCAAAAATATGAAATTAAATGCATTTTTGTTTTCTCTTTTAAATTTGCTAACTCTCCACCAAAAATAAAGCAAAAAATAATTAAAAAAAATTCATAAATGACAAACGGAGTATTTGTGAGCTGTTGAAGTTTTCACTTCCGAATAAAATATTCGGACTTGCAATACAGAACATCATACATAGTCAATTTGTTGACTTTAAAATAAAAAGAAAAAAAAATTCTGACAAAAACAAACAGCTATGATTGTATGATTGTAGTGCGATATTTGTTGTTTGTAAGCTAGGTTTTTGTTTTGTTTTGTTGGTTAATTTTTGTTTGAACCGGAATACAATATGAATTTATAATTCTTCCGCATACGGTTTGATTTCACAGCTACAACCACACAGTGCAAACATTTGACGAAAATATCAACATTATAAATATACTTCTGTTTACGCAAGCTCTTGAGTTAGAGAAGAGAGTTATAAACTTCAATAAATTAAAATGTGTGACTCTTGCTCATTAAATTAATTTGCTTTATAAGGTTTTTTTATTTATAAAATAAAATAGTAACTTTTGTGAATGTATTCCTTTTACCTTAATTTTTTTATACCTGAAATACATATTTTTATTCAGCTAATTTTTTTTCATAATTAAAAATAACGTAAATTGTATATGCTTTGTTTAATATTTAATGAAATTGTATTAAAGGTTAATTTGGCTTTAAATTCGATCTGATTTACAGTTAATCAAATAAAATGAAAACAAGTTAAATAAATATATAAATACTCATACAGTAACTCATTACTACCGTGCAACATTATTGGAACGCGAATATAACGTTAATTTTAAATTTATTTACTAAAACTTTTTGTTAAATATTTGAAACGTTTGGCCAATATATATATTCTCTAGTAAATTTATAAGATATTATTAATATATCTACAAACAAATATGGATAATAGTTAATCGTTTAGTAAATTCATATATGGATGAAAAACAGTTACAATAATGTAACAATCTGATGCTCAAATTCATTTTTTCAATTTGTTGTTTTATTAAAATTATTTTATTTAGATATCATTTGCAATATTCGGATAATACTTGTATTTTTAGTCATGCTCAGTTTCATACTATATTTTAATACGTGTATATATATATGAAATTTTAGCAAAGACAAAAACCTTACAAATTAACTACAGAGCAGTGAAATATTCAGGAGGAGAAAACAAGGACCTGGGGCCAAGGATTAATACAAAAAATATGCAAAACGGTCTTCCAAAAGATTTATAATGTATCTATGTATTTCAGATATGTATAACTATAGCCACAGAGTAGGAAAATTGGATTTTGTTAAAAATGCTCCCTTGGGTACATTATTGGCCATATTGGACAAAAATATAATTGCACACGTATCCCACTATATAGGTATGGTAGTCCAAGTGGTCCACTACAAGTCACGCTTAGTCACATTTTTGAAATAATTTTGGGATTCCAAATTTACGTTTTTTTTTCCGAATTATCAGGCATTTGGATTTTTTTGGGTTTAAACATAGCCGATTCGCAGATGCCCAATTGTAAATATTGCTCAAATCGTGATTAAGTCTGTTAACACTTTCTGCAATCGATTGTGCTGATCAGCCACAACTGTACGTCGTCTGCATACATGCGTATATTGCAGTAAGATAAGTGAATTGGGAAACCATTAGCATATATTGACAAAAGTAATGGCCCCAAAATCGACCCTTGGGGCATACCCCTAGTCAGGCCAATTGTGCTCGACTCTGTATTGCCTACATATACCGACTGAGTACGATCAGTAAGATATGATAAAATAAGTTTTGTTGCTGTTGTAGAAAAATTAAAAAGATATTTAAACTTTTTACATAAAATTTCATGATTAACAGTATCAAAGGCCTTTGAGTGATCAAGAAGCATTAAAAAGTTAATTTTACCATCATCCAGATCACGCCTGATACTCTCCGATATATCTACTAAAGTAGTTATGCAGCTGTGATTTGGTCGAAAGCCTGATTGTTTATCAGTTATTAAATGATTTTCATATACATACTCGTATGTACTAATTTGTTAGTGTAAAATTTTCTCTAAGAATTTTGATATTGATATTGGACGATATTTATTGTTGGATTTAGGGATTGGAATTATTTTTGCATGCTTCCATTTGACAGGAAAACAGCTACTGGTAATAATGGTGTTAAATAAGTGGGTTATGTATGGTAGAAGAGAGGGTACAATTATTTTTATTAACTTAGGATGCAAATTATCGTATCCTGTATTTCATATGTAGTTTTCTTGAATGAAATCAAGCAGACTAGATTAAAAAATTAATTAATAAATTTTTAGTAAAAAGTTTTAAAAGATTTTTTACTGTAAATACTTTTTTTTATTAAAAAAATAAATTTTGATTTATTAAAACAATTTTAGTTGTTGTTTTTTAACAGTTATAAAATTCATGTTATTTAAATAATTTGTTAGTATTTATAAAAAGCTGAATCGTCAAAGTTGGCAATGTATTTTCGATGATGTTTATTTGCAAAATGTTACTCGTGACTTTGTTTTGTTTTTGTATTTAAGCTAATATTTTAGCCATTTATATTTTTAGATACACTTAATACTCATGATTTTTGCAAAAAAAAAAAAATAGTTTTTATTTAAGTTTCTTTTTATTCGTTATTTTTTTCTTCTTTTATTTTATTCAACTGCTTAGTGTTTTGCTATTGTACGAGTTCATTGCCAAGTTTAAATTTCAAAATGTTCAAGTCGAATGAGAATAAAATAAAATAAAAACAAAAATCGAATATTGCGTAGATACTAAAAACACAATTCAAACAACAATTGTGTTGTGCCTTTTTCTCTGCATTGATTTCTCGGGTGGGCACAATACTTAACAATTTGCCATGAATTTACGGGCAGTGCGGAAGCGTTTAACTATTAACAATAATGAGTAATAGCTGAAACATATAAAGTTGTTTATCATTAAACTATACTCGTACAAACTGAAACCCCAAATATTTTTTTCTGTTGTAAGAAATAATTTTAATCTTATTGTGATGTATTACTTGAGGATACTGAAACAGTATGCAGCAGCATGCTGCATAATATTCTTAACAATCATTTGAGTCGGGCTTGGCGGAATATGCCTGTCTGAATTTTTGACACTGTTGAATATTTTCATTCCGTGAAAAGAAGAAAGGAACTGAAATAACACTTTACTTCTTGAGTGTTAGTTCGTATCAATATGAGTATTTTTATACAATTTATTTAGGCTTTTATAACAGAGTTCATTCTGTTTTTTATAAAATTATTTATATTTATATGTAATAATTTCTATTTGGAATTTAAAAGTTTAACAAAATATTAATCTTTATTTGTGCTTAATTCCAGAAATTGTGTTGGTTTTAAAATTTATTCATTTACAATTTCTGGAATTAAGCACAAATAAAGATAATTATTTTGTTAAAATTATTTATTATTTTTAATATTTCGCTTCCTGACGAAGCTTTCCACAGGAAAGCGAAATATTGAAAATAATAAATAATTAAAAAAAAAACAGACTGAAGCTCAATAAATATTAATTATATTAGAATTTTCCATAATTTTTTTTATATTATTATTGTTTTACATTCTAAATAGTTTATTTTTGTTTTTGTAGATGCATTTATTTTCTATTTTTTTTTTCTATTTGCAGAACATTCTCAATGGCAGAACACCATCAGAGATATCAATGATTATATCATCAAAAGTTAATGGAGCCACACCTCTGGTTATATCTTGTCGTAGTGGATTTAGTGAAATTGTCGAATACTTACTGACCTGGTGTCAAGCTGATGTGGAACAGGTTGGTTCTGTTAATTTTGATGGGGAACCAATTGAAGATGCGCCTCCGTTGTGGTGTGCGTCGGCGGCTGGTCACTTGGGCATAGTAAAGTTATTGGTGAGACATGGCGCTAATGTTAATAGTACGACACGTACGAATTCAACACCTTTGCGGGCGGCTTGCTTTGATGGTCATTTTGAAATAGTCAAGTATCTTGTACATAATGGAGCTGATTTTGAAGTTGCAAATCGTCATGGCCATACATGTTTAATGATTGCTTGCTATAAGGGACATTTAAAAATTGCCCAATATCTGCTGTCACTTAATGCAAATGTGAATCGTTGGAGTGTAAAAGGTAATACAGCGTTACACGACTGTGCTGAATCGGGTTCTTTAGAAATACTGCAGTTGCTTTTGAAACATGGTGCCACAATGGAAGTAGATTGTTATGGTATGACCCCGCTACTGGCAGCAAGTGTAACCGGTCATTTGCCCATTGTGGAACATCTTATAACATTGTCCAGTGTAAGTCGTGAAAGTCGCATTGATGCCTTAGAATTGTTGGGTGCCACATATGTTGATAAAAAACGTGATATGGTTAGTGCATTGTCATTATGGAGGCGGGCCATGGAAGAACGAAATCAAGATCCAAAAATACCAAAAATTGTAAGTGAGCCTATAGCGGCCTACGAATATGCATCTGAAGTGACAACAATTGAAGATTTAGAGGAACTAGTATTGGATCCAGACGAAATGCGTATGCAAGCTTTGGTCATACGACAAAGAATTTTAGGTCCAACACATCCTGACACAAGTTATTATATACGATTTAGGTAAAAAAATTGAGTATTCTGAGGAAAAGTAAATTTTGAAAAATATTAATTGTATTTCTTTGTTTAGAGGGGCTCAATACGCAGACGCAGGTCGTTTTGACCGGTGTATAGATCTTTGGACATACGCTTTAACTATGCAACAGAAAATTTTGCCACCCCTCAGTCCTATGACACAGGCTTCTCTGTTGTCTTTTGCCGAACTGTTTAGCTTTATGCTAATGGAAGCAGGACGTTTACTACCTCGAGGTCGCATTGTACCTCCTATTGAGGCTTGCGATATGCTTAATATTTTCAATAAGGCTGTTTTGGAGGTTGAGAGAGGTTTGTCAAACTATCAAATGCTACAATCTGGTACAAACGTCTCCTCCTCACTTGCAGGGCAAAGTTGGACGGTGGAACAACAAAAAAATGGCACAACATCGCAATCGCAATCTCAACAACAACATCAAACACCGCAACAACAACAGGTTCTAACACCAGTACTTGATTGTAATCATGACCCCAATGCTTTAAGTCGAGCTCTAGTTAGTGCATTGCATATCGGTTGTCTATTGGCTTGGTTAGTGGAGGATGGTCAACTTTTTCCTAAAATGGAACAGGAAATTCTTGTGGCACTTTATAAATTAAATCGTCTTAATGTGGCAGTACGATCAGGACGTACTGCTTTGCATTATGCCTGCTATAGGGAGGGTACTCTTGTTGGTCGGTATCCGGGCTGTCAATTTCCATCGCCATCTTTGGCTAAGGCATTGCTAAAAGTGGGTGCTGACCCCAATGCAACAGATGATTCTGGAAATACTCCTCTGCATTTAGCTGCTTTAGCTCAACCATTTCAAAAGTATTTAGCAACGATTCTACTGGATAATGGAGCACATATAGTAAGTTGTCAATTTTCAAAATATTTTTTAAGGTACTGACTGACTATCCTACACGATCGTACAATTATGTCAAAATAATGTGTGACAGAATTCTGTTCTACTTGACGAAATCGTTTTAAAATGGCGAACTTTATGCCACACTATTATACAAAAAAAGATGCAAAAACATATGTTTACTCACTTTAATACTTTTAAAAGTATTCATTTTCTTCTTTGCCGCAAAATATTTTTTTTACAAATATGTACAATGAAAAATAACCTAAAAGTTTGTATAAACTATTTTTCTGCCTTGAATATAGAAAATGCAACTCTGATCGCACAGATAAAATTTATTTTATGAAAATTTTCATAACATTAAAAAATCTTACAGACCTGTCAAAAAGTGTGTCACACACATGCTTTTTCAATACACACTACCATGCTTTTTCAATACACACTACCATGCTTTTTTAGCACACATGCGTTTTTAGACAGATCGTACGACTAAGTAGGATAATGAGTCCTAGGCTTTATAAATATCCTCACATTAATACATACCTACCTTCATACATACGTATGTTTGTATGTACTATATTTGTCTGAATATTAATTATCAACACTTTATTATTTCAGGACGCTCGAAATGAAAATGGTGAAACATTTGAATCTCTTATTAAGCCTAAGAAAATAAATGAAATTATAAATCCTCTCAAGTATACCACATTGGCCTGTCTAGCAGCGAAAACCATACAAAAACACAATATAAAATACAATGACGCAGTGCCCGTTGCTCTTTACAATTTTATTGCGATGCATTAAATTTAGTTTATGGCAAAAACTGTTTAATTTGCAAAAAAAAAAAAAAAATTAAAGTAGAGACATCATATTGCACATCATTTTCTTAATAACGGCGTGCAAAAGTATCTGTGTTGGCTGTTTTAAGCAGACTCAGCGTACTAACTCTATTAAAAACGAAATCGAACTGCTAAAAACAGCATAAAAACAACGACTATATTTAAACTTACCTCTTTATGTATTCATTTTAATATTTCTTTTACATTTCTAAGGATAATTTAGCCTTGCTATTCTATATTTATTTCTCTTAAAAGAAAATTTGAAGTTTTTTGTTGTTGTCAGGCACGGCAAACAAAAGTTAACTTGTGTTCACATAAATGCTCATTACCAAATCCAAAACCTGATTCCTACTGTTTCTACTTTTTGTCTCTTCAATTTCATTTGTAATAAATATTATTACAGTGGTACCTCGACATACGAGTGCCCCAACATACGGGTTTTTCGAGATACGAGCCGGTGAGCGAGTAATTTTTTGGTTTGAGTTACGAGCGAAATTCGAGATACGAATTCGGTTTAGCAGTTCGGCCGGTCAGAGGAGGAGGTTATTTCTACAAGTGAGATAAAGGAGATCTTAGGAATGTGGGAGAGAGGGGGGGAGAAAAAGTTGCAACAAGTCGTGCATCTGATCTTTTTAATCACACTTGCCTAACTCATTTCCTGAACATTCTGAAAGGGAGGAAGAAACAAACCTCCTTGGACATGTTTTTTTCTAAACGGCCTACAGGTGAAAGCGAGGAAAATGTAGCGAAAAAGCCAAAGACCAGTGAGGATATCTAATTTATTTCTGTACATTCTCGTTTTTGTTTTTATACAATAAATATTTGTCATTTATAAATATGTTTTTATTATTAAAAACCACGTAACAAAAAAAACTCGGGTGAGATTTTGGGGGTTGGAACAGATTAATGGTAGTTGAATTGTTTTGTATGGGGAAATTTGCTTCGAGATACGTGTAATTCAACATACAAGTAAGGTTGCGGAACGAATTAAACTCGTATGTCGAGGTACCACTGTATTTGCATTTCCAATTTATCTAAAACAGCGGCGAGTAGAACACGAAACAAACATCATTAATGAAATGACATACAACGCAAAATAATACATTTTGTATGTACATAAAGTATAATACAGAAATTTTGACTAAATTTGGTGTTATAATTTAATTTAATTATTATTGCGTAAATATTACACATACATATATATGCGTTTCGTAATTGTAGATATTTAATGAACTTTATATTTCTTGGAACTGTTTATCATTAGTCTGCTACAAATATTATATAATATATTAAATTAAATTAAGTACATAATAATAAAAAAAAAAAAAAAAAACAAAACAAAACTTACAAATGTATTAAATGAAAAGTATATAATTATCATGTTATAACTTTAGTAAACGCTTTGTGTTTCAATAGATTTTAAGTTACTCGTAGTTAGTTAGTATATTGTACGAGTATGTATGCGTGTGTCTATCTCATTGCAAGCACACACTCTAAATTGCTACATATATTACACAATAAAATAGGAAAATCTTTGCTTGAATACATCATACATGCATACACATAAATGGAAATGCATACATACATAATACCATACAAACAAAATGAAGAACATGATGTACAACACTTGCACCAAAATTCATAAATAGTATAAAAAAAAGTACTGGTCCAGCAGGTGTTTAATTTGCAGTAATGTTTTTCCCTTTCAAGTAATATTAATAAGAATGATAATAAATACTATAGCGAGTAATCATAATGAACTAATGATATTTTATAAGTGTCTTTTAGGTTCTGAAGCAATTTAGCTAAAAGTCGAATTTGGCTCCCCCATGTACTTCTGATAGTTATTTTGGGGGAGAGCAGGCTTTTTTTTAAGATAACTAAAAGTTTAAGTTGAAAATTTATAGTTGTAAGACAAATATAACGATGACGTCCTGTTAAACGAAATTGAATCGCTTTTTAAAACGAGCTGTTTCTATATCGGGTGGCTTGTGTGCACACAAAGTTAAACAAGTAAAACCCGATTACTAGAACAGCTCTTGTTTTTAAAATCAAAAATTTATTTGAATTCAATTTATTAAGAGAGGATAACATAATAAACGAATTATATAAAATATAAATATGTGTGTTTTGCATTTCAGCTGCCATTGACATTCTAACGTAAGAAAAAAAAACAATTTTTACTCTCAATAACTTAAAAACCTTAACTGGTTCAAAGTCAGTATAAAATACCGTGAGTTTGGAATTTTCATTTCCATATTATTGTGAATTCGGAAGTCATACGATAAAAAATCTTCAAGTGGAATATTTAGGTGTTTAAAAATTCAATCGGCTTTGCTTCTGCTTGTGATTTTGAAAAAAGCAAAAGCAACATCCCAAGCAGTGTGTTTGATTTTGCAAGTTTTCAACAGTCGTAATCAATATCTGTGTTTTTTTTTATTTTTTATAAATGATCATGAATTTATCAAGGAAGCAGAAACATAGATATGTAAATATACATACATACATACATATATACAAAAATTAAATGTGAAAACGAAATATTCAAACTGCGACTGTTGACGACTTGCAAAATCAAACACACTGCTTGGGATGTTGCTTTTGATTTTTTCAACATCACAAGCAAAATGATTTGTTCATTTTAAACAGTTACGAACAGCAAAAGCGGTAAAAAGGTAATATGTTTGACGACTTTTGCTACTTCGACTGCAGTTTTTTTTATACACTGTCCAAACTTGGCTTGAACAAAAACCTAAAAATAATATACAAATTGGAATTTATAAATAATGGTCAGTTGGGTTTTACTGGGAAGAGACTTTTTGTCGCTTACATTTTTATATGCAGAGAAAGGATAAGAGCTGTTACACACAATGTAACAAACAAGAGTCGTCTGTAAACTATCAAAGACATCACTTCTCCAATGTATTTAGATCTAACTTAATTTTATTGTTAAACTCATTTAAACTTATATATATATATATATACTTGCATACCTAAATACTGAACAAAATCTATGTTTAAATACAAAATTATAATTATAAATATATTTTCTATAATTTATATACACATAAAACAAATCATTGCTTACATACATACATACATTAAGCTTAAATAAAAATTGTTTAAATCTACTCTTAAAATCTAACTCATTATACATGCATACTTAACTTAAGTGAATATTACATCGTAAAACTAAGTCTAATTGTGAATAAATATAAAAATTGTATACATAAATCTACGTGTTCTATGAAGTGTTAGCACCATACAAAATACCTGCCTGAATTTGTTTATTCATGGAACCTTTATACTTACCTGTTCTTGGCAAAATAACTATACCCAACTTCAACTCGTAAGTACCCTTAACCCTTACTATAATCGGCAAAGGAAACTAACTCTCTTGGTTCTATTTCTCTTAGTTTATCTCAAAACAAAACACCCTATTAATAATAATTGCTCCAATCCCCTGGAGCAAATATAATTAAGATCTTCTCACAGTTGGCATCATCCCCCGCCAAGCTGTAGGAAGATTTAGAAACGTTAATTCCCATCGTTTTCACACTGGTATTTACGAATAAAAAATAAAGCAAAATTCTGAGCAAGCCATATTCGTGTGTACATCAATGTTTTGGTATACTATTTTTGCTGTTATAGTTTTTTATTCTAGTGGTGTTCACTACAACTGATCTCTACTGTAAATATTTGCCATACAAAACTTTAGAAAATACCCTGACACTCCAAGTACATAATTTCTTCGTGAAAGTAAATTTTATTCTTGCATCAAAAGATATATGTACTCATGTGTGATTGTTTGCTACATATACTCGTATATATCTCTTTTATTTATTACTTCTTGAAATAATAATAAGATTTCGTTTTTGCAATTCATATAAAAACTTATTTTATAGGTACTTTGATAAAACCTGGTCATTATCTGAGTTCAACTATCAAATGACATTATTACGAGTAAATAAAAGAGTAAGCCCAAAATGAATATTTATCACAGATATACTCGTACCCGGTTACGTGTACCTACATCCATATATATTTAACATTACATTGCGGAGAACTGTTAGTTAACATAAAGCATCTTGATTTATTTTTGAAAGAGAATTACTTGGGCTTGTACATTTTATAAAATTTCTCTTATGGGCTTATTAAATTATGTACAAGTGTATGTGTAGCTTTTTCCAATGAAACACAAATTTCCAAGTTTATGGAAAAATAAAACGAAGAGAAAGAAAATAAAGAGTTAATTTTGATTTTTTTTTAATTTAAGCAAAGAGAAATTTAAAATAGAAGGGTTCTCAATATTGGAATATGTTAAGTTTTTCCATATAAAGTTCAAAAGCATTAAAGCTTTCGAGCACGAACAATATTTGTTCTTTTCGTAGAGCTGGCTCACTTCCATTTCCATGCAAACTCACACAATATTTTTCATCCCTTCTGACAGTGTTTCTAGTTCAATTGTATAGTAAAGACGTCTCGCCTAAAAGCGGAATAATGTTTAAAAAAAGTGTGACCGTCATCATATTTTAGTCACTTCACCATTTCAGTCAAAGTTTTAATAAAAATACAAATAAAAATAAAACAATTCAATTCTAATCAAACGAGATTTTATATATTGTTAAACACAATTTAATTTAAATTAAAATAAAGTTATACAAGGCAAACTAAAAAAAAAAAAGAAAAAGAAAAGAAAAGTTACAATATGAATAGGTACACACGATGCATAAATAATGAAGTTTTTATATAAATAAATCATTTAGTTTTCAGCAAATGAAAGCAAACAGATTCTTGGCATACTTGTGTTGCAACTGTAAACCTGCGAAATAAAGTTTACAGCAAAAAAAAAAAAAAGTTTGTTTTCCTTGGGAATGGGAATGCGACAAAAACGTGCACTAAAAATGATTTAATACAAGAAACACAAAGTGAGAAGAAATTATGAAAGAAGTGTGCAATTGTGGAAATGTGTACAAAAATAGGATTTTTTAAAGAAAAATTAATAACATAAAATAAGATGAGTAAATGGGAAATCTGTAGAATAAATTTCAGGGCCATTTGATGGTAAACAGCACCTACAAAATGCAGTCATTCAGTGAAATAAATAATTGAAATTAAAATTAAAAAATAAATAGATTTGTTATGCATAAAATAAGAAACAAAAATAAAATACAACTGGGGAAAACAACAAACAAACAAACAAGTGTTTGAAAAGCCAAAGTGCAGTATATCTTAAGGGGTGCTTAAAAGGAAAATACTACAAATATGCCAACTCATACTCCCACACATACGAGTCCATTCGTCTATGCTCATGCATATGGAAGTGCATAACAGTACTTGTATAATAAAATGCATGTGAATGTTTGGTTATTAAAAGAAAGCAAATAAAAAAAAACGTGGTTTTATTACAACAATCGATAAATTACTGAAGCATAAAATATTAGCCCCTGTTAAGCATCGTCGTTGCTTCACTAAAATAAGAAAAAAAAAATTAAACCCCGTGTTTTTGTACATTGAAAGAAAAAAGTAAGAAAAAATCTATGAATCTATGGGGAAAGAAATTTAAATGAAAATAAAATATTTAAGTACTTTTTGAATTATTAAAAAGGAAAAAATGTTGGCAAGTACATGTACATTTGTCAGCCAACCAGCCGTAACGTGAACACAATTCCTTGCAACGGATTATAACAAAAAACATATACAAATTCTTGTTAGTGTTGTGACGCCATTGTAATTACGGATAAATATAACTCATGTTTAGAAGAAAACAACAACAACACCAACAACGTAAAAAAAAATACTGCAGGTAGTTATGACAAAAATTTTTTTAACAACATGCACATTTAGTCTTTCGCTAAATGTGCATGTTGGTTGTTGTTTCTTTTCAATAAAATTATATTGGAATATTGCCAGCGAGCTTATTAAAAAAAGCAAAAATATTTTGCTACATAAAAAGCTTAGATTTTTGAAATAAATCAAATTTAAGTAAATATTCTCAAGTATGGTTTTAAAATGGCCATAAAAATATTTTGGATTTCAATAATTTTAATTTTGAGTTTAAACAATTTTTTAATTTCGGATGGGTGTAAATTAGTTACGATATAAATTAAATTTTTCATAAAACAATTTGTGAGTTCATTTGAGCTTTTTCTTTTTTTTATAAATACAACCTCAAGCTTAATAAACTAGCTGACTCAATTAAACATTTTTGTTAGGCTTTGAATATGGCATTGCTTAGTTCATCTTTCAATCCTTGAAAGAATATTTAAGTAATTAATAAACTGACTAAAGATTTTAATGTGTGTCATTGTACACATTTACATATACGAGTACATGACTGTAGTATGTATTTATATGTAGTTGTGAAAATTAAAACAAATCTGATTATCAATTGTTTGATGTAAATTTCATTATTAAATAAAGTTATAAGAAAAGTTAATAATTTTTTTGCTACAGGTAGACAAAATGCGTTAATCAAGCATTGCCCATAATCATAGTTATTGTCAACTAAAGTAGACTTCAAATCAAATCATGCTTTACGGTGACTATAATTATGGTCCATTTTGTTTTCATTTTAAATTTATGTAAAATTTTAATAAGTTTTTATTTGAATGGCAGTACAAACTAACGAAAAATTATTTGAGTTTGCTATTTCAAATGGAATAAAAAATAATAATGAGTTCTAGATATTAACATGAGAAAATAACTTATTTTTCTAATAAAAAATTCAGGTGAGATAATTTTTTAATTGCGAAAATCGAATCGAAGTTGTTTTATGAGTGTAGTAGTAGTAATGAACTGATTTTTTCATTAACTGAAGTAACTAGAATTATAAGCATTTATGCGAGCCCACTTTTAATCTTGTTTTAATCTTTTTTTAAACAACACAAATTTGCAAAGCTTCTTGGCTTGTCTGCAGAAAACACCCAGGGTCTAGACAGATTGGTGGTTTAGTACGCTACCTACTAATCTATGGGGACACCCAATATTATTATTCAATGATTTAACAATTACAAATTTATTTTCAACGGATTTTTTTGTGTAGCCTATAATAAGCTACGGTCACACTAGACAAATTTTTGTCAAAATAAGCTTAATCACTACTTTTTCTCATATTACATAAAATTAATTAATTTACATGATATATTGTTGTATGTTAATAAAAAATATTAAACTATTCTAAGCCAATATTTCTTCAAAATATGTAAAGATATAGGTCGATGACATTAAAATAGTGGTTATGCTTATTTCGACAAATATTTGCTTAATGTGACCGTTGCTTTATTACTCGCTCGTAAAGTAGCTTTATATGGGTGGAATAATTTTAAAAATCGGTTCCGTAGTATTAGACTTTATCCATTACAAACAAAAAACAAATTTTCCATCTTTATAAAATTAGTATAGACTAACAAATTAAAACATTTTTTTTATTGTAAATATGTTTGTAATACTCGTATAACTTAAATCAATATTACGTTGCATTCCAGAGGATCTTGCTATTGCTTATTGTCTGGTATAAATTTTGCTTATCAACACCTATTTTTTTCATCAAATGCCTGCAAATAATCCAAAATTCGTCATCTGATCTTAAATATTTTTTTTATTTCAATTGGAGTGAACAATTTTATAATAAAATTTATGTTATTTTGTTTTCATTTAGAATGGCTGCTGCGTATGTGGAATTAAATATTAATCATACGATGTGAATCCTTTCAGCCACTTACTTTTAAGAAATTTTGTAAAAATATTGTATAGCAAAAAATATGTTTGTTTTATTAATTAATGTGTTAGCTTGAAATGAACTTTTAATTTATTAAAATATTAAGTAAAAAAAAAAAAAAATTGTTGTATTTGTGGCATTTTCGACACTATGGTGTAATCGCATCATGGCATTCAATATCGTACAAAAGCAAACAAAATTTGAGATGATGGCTTTCCCATCCATCGAGCGTAATCTTAGGAAATATCATTCGATAGCTTAGAGGCTACAAATTATTTTTTTAAGAGGACGAACAGTAATTAATTTTTGAAAAATTTTTACTTATTTTTGAGTTAAAACAAGTTATTGCAATTTTTAATAAATTTTCATTTGAATTGGAAGAAAAAGATGCCAGAAGAAGCAATTGTTACTCAATTCTCAAAAATTCTTCCTTCACCTAAATGCTATATGCTATACTTTTTTATTTAAGTACTTGCATTCAACAAACATTTGAACAAAAAAATTACAATTCGATGTCGTATGTGGTGATTTGCTAAATTTAATTGAAAAGTCATACGATACGACAGTTTGCTCGATATCGAAAATGACGATTAGATCCCAGATTTCTGAATAACTGAAACCACAAATTAAAGTAAAAACATACTAGATACATATCGAAAGCTCAATACCAACTTTCTGTACTAGTGCAGAATGCATAGAATATTTGATAAAGCAGAGAAATTTATTAAGCATTTCAAAAAAATCATAGTCATTTTTATTGTATCATGTGGGCGTGTATGTATGTATATGAATTTTGTATGATCAAATATACAACAATATTAACCCTTATTTTATTTGGCGTTGGCAAATCAACATCACTTTTTATCGTCGTCGACATAAATTCAATTATAATTTGGTTTTCACTAACACTATCATGATGACGTCGATGGTTTATTAATAATTTTAAATCCTGTCTAATAAAAAAACTTGTTTATCCAATATTTTAGTCAGCTGTCTTAATTTTTTGATAACAAAATTTGTTTTTAATTTATTTGATAGAAATTCTTGTTACTGTTAAAAATACCAATTTAATTTTAACAGTCGAAGATACTTGTCACTATTGACAACTCTAATACCAATTTAAAATACACAATAAAAAGTGACATCGTTTTGTATCGAGGATTTTTATGTTGTGAGAGTAAAGAAAAACAACTCAACTAAAATCAAACATTTGAAAAATACTGGAACACGTAAAACCAAATTTTTAGCCCAATAAACGTCTTCTATTAAAAAATAAATACCAAAATGTTTATAAAATAAAAGTATTTAATAACATGTTTTATTTTAGTTCTGCATAGAGCCGTTTTACACTTGGCAAGTAGTTTTTTATTATTTTTATATTTCATTTTGAACTTGCCCAACCTTTCACATTATGACATTTTTTTCGCTTTCTTTTGTTTACAATTCTTAATTTTTTAATTTCTTATAATCACTCACTCATAGAAAGTGTGTACTGTAAAATTAAAAATTCTCTTCCATTCAAACCGATCATCTACAAACACAAGAGTTGCGCAATAGTTTTTATGTTTAGTTTTTGCAGCAGCTGATTCTTTTAAAATTAGTCCAAAGCAGCTTGGAAAAATTCCTTTTACTTTTAAAAATTCCGAAACTATTTTTTTTAATTTAAAAAACATTTTAATCGTTGACGAGATGCTCGCCTAGAAACTTTAACAAAAACCTAATTGAAAAAGTCTTTAAAAAATTACGAAATTTCTTTGAAGAATAAAAAACTCAATTTTTATTTTAAAATATTTTTTATTATTTTAATTTAAAGGCACAACCAACATTTTTATTATTATTTTTATGAACATTAATATTAATAAAACTCTAATAATTTCATATTTTTATGCCATTAAAATCACGATAAGCCGTTTATGTTTTAATGAAGACAAAAACAAATAACGGAAGAGTTGAAATTAAAAAAAAGGTTTAATGCGATAAAACAAATATAAACACTTTCTTTTATATGAAAATTAATGTTTGCTTGCATATTGACTTTAATTAACCAAAATAATAAAATTATGTTTTTAATGAGTTACGAGTATTAACAGTTAACAGCATTTTATGTATTTATTCCTTTGAATTTAACTTTAAATTTTTATATTTAATTAAAAAAAAAATCAATCTTTCCCAAGGCTACCGTTGCATTTAAGCTTTCACAGTTGCTAACATTGTGGGGCAGGGAGGGTTGGTTGATCTGTTAATACCTTTTACTTGTAATATGAAAATTTTATGTTTTAAGAGACCCACTTTTGTTTTATACTCCCATTTTCATTTTTATTTACTATTTGGTTTTGTTGTTTTCGCATTTGAAAAGTTTGTTTCTGCTTTTTTTTAATTAACTTTGTAAATTAATTTGTTTAATGTGTGTATAAAAATAAAAAAAGGATTACTACATTAAGGAAAAGTATTTTATAATAAAAAATAATAATAGTAAAGAATGGTACGTTGAAATTTAACAAAACCAAAGACCAATGACATTAAATTTGAATAGATGACTATTTTGAACACTAATTCCGATCCAATGATTCACTACTCGATGCAAGAAAATCAAAGAACCTGTTTAAATTTAATATACTTTAATGATCTTATTTTTAATATTTACAATAGAAAAAAATCTGAAGCTTAATTTTTGTATTCACAAATTTTAAATTTTTCATCCCACACTTGCACAGTCCCACAGTTCAATTCACCTCAACGCAGTTTTTTTTATACAACTAATAAACAGATTAAATATTTTTTATGTATTTACCTTAATATGAAAGCTATTGAATAAGTTAATTTGTTTAATTTAAGCCGTATTACTTGCGTATTAATTTTAAATATTATTTGCTTCATTGAGAATTTATTTTTATACATTTTTCATAATGAAAATTTAAATAATTATTAATTGAAGAAAGAGAGATAATAAGTTAAATAAGATAAAAAGGAAGGTAATTGTAAATGTTTACTGTCATTTATAAAAATTAAATATTTTATTTTAATGGTATTTAATTTGACACTTAAGCCGCTGAGAGCTGAAATAGCAAAACTTGTGTCTGAAAAAGTTCAATCAATTAAACGTAGTAGTGGAGATCAATAAGCAGCATTTTACATTTTTACTATAGAAAAGGTAAAAATGCTATGCAAGGCAAAAATAAGTTAACCGATGTGTATGGAGAAGATGTGTTGACAGTATACCAGTGCCAGAACTGGGGTCTAATCAACGCCTTCTATATATATTTCGATACGCGTCGAGTAAGCAAAACATCTCATACGATATCTATCGAATCGCAATGTTTGCTAAATGCAAAACATAAAAAGTATAGCATGAATTTAGGCAGCATTTGTACAAGAAGAATTCCTTCACTAATATTTTATTTCGTAATACATGTGTGTATGTATGTATGTAAATATTAAAGGGCTGCACAAGCATACTTGAAATGGCTTACAAACCCTTTTTAGTATCAGTATATCACACATGCTTTAAATGATGTGTGGCCTTCAAGTATGCTTGTGCAGCCCTTTAGTAAATATAAACTTATAAAACTAAAAATGAATTAAACTTGCATTTTTCAAAACTTTTTTTGACTTTGCCCTTTAAAAAAGTAATTTGTTTGGCTTACTAAGATTACACTCGATTGAAAACTAGCTATCGTATGCTATAATTTCAAAGTGATTAAAAAATGAATAATTTTGATCAATTTTACTCGATATTGAATGCGGTGTTTAAGCCCCTGGCTTGCAAAATTTTGATCCGGCAATTTATGGAAGCCCGGCTGAATCTAATAAGAACACGTTAAAGGCATAAGTTGCTGCAAATCAGAGAATAACAACACCTGAGATCGGTGAAACGTTAAATTGACCGAACTCAACTGTTTTTAACAACTTGAAAAAATTGCCTTTTATTTTCCACAAAAAAAAAAAAAAAAATAAAATAAAATAAATTACTTTGCGAACAACCTAGAAATAACTGGAGATATTGAGTAAATACAATCCGAAAACCGAATTATTGTGGTTATTAAGATTAGCTTTCATTTAGATTATGCAACAAGCCAGATTGTTAGTGTAGCTGAGATACGGTGGCTCCTCTTACCAATCGCATCTAATATAAATCCTTTTTTATAGCAAATTTAGAGGTATTACACATGGATATTAAAATAATAGCATCTTGTTTCCAATAAATATAAAAATAAAAAAAGAAACATTTGAATGCAATTATTCATTACAATTTAGGAGTTTTAGAAAAGAACTTCTCTCATGAGCAAGTGTTGTAAGATGGAATGACTAAGCTTAAAAACCAAAAATAAATTTTAAATAATTAAAAAGAAAATAATGAAAAAAGGGATTTATTTGTTACTAATAGGATTTTATTTTAATTTTAATTTTTGTGTTTGGTCCTTTTAGTTGAATATTGAATATTGAATATTTTTCAAAACATTTAAGAATTTTCAATTAACTTAAAGGATTCGGAACTAATTTACTTTCAGTATTTTTGTTTTTTGTAATTTGGAAAAAATTTTAAATTTAATTTAACAAAAATTATTGTGAATCACTTAATCGTATTAAATTTAACACATATAAAATTAAAATGATTGTCTTTTTTTTAAGTTATAAAAATTAACAAAATTTAATCTTTATTTGTGCTTAATTTTTATTATTTATTTATGTTTGTAGAACTTTATGATTTCAAATAATTTAATTTGTCCTTTTAAGAATGAATTAAAATTTAATATAACGAATTATTGTTATAAAACAGAAAATCAAGATTTATTTAAAATTTTACTGGCACCATACACACGTTAGCACAAACAAACTCCATTCAAAGAAGAAATAAATTTCAACATTGCGGCACTATAAAGTAAATTACAGACAGACAAAAACAATTTCATCTTTTTTTTTGTTTGTCAGCTTTTATGAGCTTTACTGGAAAAGAGTACTTGTATTTAAATGGCACAGCAATTAAGGCCATTTTTAATGAATCTTTAGCCATTTCTTTTCGTGTACATTAATTGTTACACAATTATTTATGTTAAATTATTCTCTTCCTTTTACACTTCTTTTTTTCTTTTTGAAAGAATTTTGGTCCTTTGATTTACTTAGTTGTGTTATTACTTCAAGATAACGTAATTCTACAATGAGATTACAAAGCATTACAAGCAAATCCTTTGAGTTTTTTTATTTGCTTTTCAGGAAACTAGAAAATATCTTAGCAACAATAACATAAACAATATTTTTTCAAGAGCTTAAGAATTTTAAATTCAGATAAAGAACGTTTTTCTAAGACATTAAATGCACCAGATCTTTTCTCCTCACCTAAGTTCAACTGGGACTTTTATAAACTTCTTTCCACACTCTCTCTTTCTGATTTATAATGAAACTTACACTTTGGGTCATGGTTATCGAATAACCAGAGATGTAAGTTTTGGAGTTAGAATTTTAAAAAAATCAGCTTTTTATTCGACGTTTGTATAAAATACCAAAAAAAAAAAAAAATTAAAGTAGAAATTAATAAAAATCTAAAATTTCGGTTGTATTTTTGATATTCCTCGGCCATTTGTGTTCCGATTGCTCTTATTTTTTGCACAGACGTTATGACTGTCATTTCTGATAAAACTGTATACCACATTTTTTGTTCGTTTCGTAGTTTAGATAAAATGAGCAAAAAACTTATTCAGAAAATGGTGAAAAATAGAGGTAGCCGCGGTGTTCGACGCATGGGAACCCTTTATGAACCGATCGGCCTGATTTTCAATAACATGAATTTAACACAAACAACTGATAGATTGGTATGCTATACTTTTCTGTACGTTGTCCAGGGACTTTAGAAAATTGATTTCAACAACTTGACGGGCAGACAGACGGACTCGCTAAGTCGACTCCCCTATTTGTATATATACTTTCTCTCTTTCTCTCTCTCTCTCTCTCTTTACTTTATTTTACATAATTTTTTTTTAAATTAAAATATTTTAGATTTGAGTAAAATATGATTTTTTTGTCACAATGTAAAACTAGTCAATTTAAAAATGATGTAGGTATGACCTAAGAGAAATTTAATGTGAAATTGCTGGATTAGTTTGTCATTAAAAAGTATAAATTAAATTACTACTTGAATATCAAATCGAATAAGTTGTTTGTATAATTCTTTTAATTTTTTTAAATCAACAGACACCATACCATTGCTTATTTGAACACATCATTCATATTGAGCCTATTTTTATTATTATTATTTATTTTGTGGATTGAAAGGTATCATTTTCAAGGCTTAAAACACAATTGGAAGTTGTGTACTTCATATTTGGTTCACACACTTGGAGCATGAATGCATGATAATGAAATGTTATGACGACAATGAAATGTTAATATAATGACAGGACACAGGATAATCTTAACAACAATTGCAAAAACAAAAAAATTCTCTTGTTACCCATTCATCCATTGTCTTTTGGTAAAAACAAACGTCTGGTTCACAAAGAAAAATGCAGCTGAGGCCAAAAATGCAAGCGAAATGCTAGTCAAAGATACGACTATTAATGACTGAAAAAACAAGGCAAATTTGGGAGCTTCGGGTTTGCTTTGTTTAGTTTGTTTGTATGAACGGACAAAGTCCAGCCAGCCATATCTTAATAATAAAAAAATCACAGGCTTGACGCCATAATGTTGTTGTTTTATTATCGCAAAACGAATAATTGTTAAGTATTGTTTGAAAGCATTAAATGATAAATATATACGAGTCTGTTGGTGTGTGTTTTTTTATATAAATAAAAATGTACGGAAGAGCATAAACAACTTAAAGAAAATAATTTAAATAATTGAAAATCCTAATGGAAATAAAACGGAAAACGTAAGCGAAAAAAAAGGATGAGAGACATAATTCCCAAAATAAACTTAGTTAATCCTCTTAAAGTTTTATAAGAAAGCAAAATAAGTCTCTTACCTCTTACTTCTATACTTTGTTTTTTTTTTGTTTGTTTAAAATGTTCTTTAAAGAAAATCTTAAGATCAAATTATAATTTCTGTAAAGCGCATTTCTTTCTCTAAAATTGTTTTTAACTGAGTGCCTACAAATTTATTCACCTTCCTTTTGTAATAAAAAAAAAAGAAAGCTAATTTACCCCAGTTTAACTAGGTCGTCATGGGTACTTATGATTTAAACTTGAAATTGATTAAAAGAGAGAATTTTATTTTTAATCAAAATATGAAGATGAAAAAAAGAAACATTTACGTTTAAAGCTGGATTACTTGTAAAACAATAATTGTATTGTTTAAAGTTTAAACTAACGATAACGTTCGATGTCGTGAATCTGTTAATATCATAAATCTCTATTAAAAAACCAAAAAAAATAAAGTGACATGAATCAAAAAGTATAAGAAATTATTGATCCTTTATGGTGCATAATTCTAATTATTTGGGGTGTTTGTTAAATGTATTTCCATGATATTCGCAATTCTCATAATTTTCATAAATTTCTGGCAGCATATTTGAATACTTAAATTGTAAAACCAGTAAAAAAATAAAAAAATGTTTCAAACATTCAAAATAATTTTTGTGATTTCAAACGTTCAGCTAAAACGAACGCTTAAATAAATTATTTAAAGTATACTTTATTAATTTTGTTTAACAATTATTATAAATAGTTGTGTTATAACAGAAAAACACTTGAAGATTTAAGAAAAATAAAGGCACCTTTTTTGCTACAAAATTTTTATTTGCATTTGTGTTTTCGTTTGTGATAAAAAGCTGTTGTCTTGTGTTTTTGAAAAGATAAAATCACACCGTAAAACATAAATACATATAATACAGGTGGTGCCATTGTTTTGATTTTCATACTCTTTAATTACATTTCAGGAATACCCAAAGGGCATTCGTATATAAACTAGAGCAGAAGAATATAAAAAAAATATTTTTGTTCAATTATAAGGTGTTTGATGGGTTGGTTGTTTAATTAGTTCTTACTACTTTGATTATATTATTTTAGTTTCTTGTTTGAATGCTTGAAACTTGTTTGTTTTGCCTACATTAACTCATTTATAATTCTAGTTTTGCCAGGAATTGGGAGTAATCGACTGAAGACTGTAGTAACTCCTGTGAAATGGTAAATTTTCTCTTTATTTTACCGGAGTTTTTGTACAAACAAAAAACTTTTTTATCTTAAAAGATGAAATCATAGAAAAAATAAAATATTTTCGTGATAGAGTGATTTATGAATACAAACGAGTATTTTTTGTAAATTATCTGAAGTAAAAAAAATAATTATTTTCGTTTAACTCCTGGCTCACGCTCACTATTTCACTATTATTTGTATTTAAAGCCTTTAAACTTTAATTCACCTTGGGCTCATAATTAAAACTCATTTCTTTTTGTTTCTTTTATTTGCAGATTACAAGGACAATCAATAAAATCATACAATTGACACCAGCCACACAGCCAAAAAATTACAGAAAAAAATAGCATAAAATAATTTAATAAATAAATATTTTTGTGATTAAGTTATTTATAAAACAAAACAACTCATACACAAACACAAACACAAACACAAAAAAACAACGACAAAACGAATAAAGAGAAAACCATTTTAACCGCAAATAAAATACATAAAAAAATACGAACGACACGACTCTAGGACATTTGTCATTAACAAAGGAAAAGCCACCAGCATCATGTTGTATACCTCCTCCAGCCTCTTGTTTTTATATTGGCCTTGTCAAATTTCACAAAAAGTCACAATAAAATGTAGCGCTGGTAATGCCACACAAACGCCAGCAGTACTAGCCGTACCACCACCAACAACAGCAACAAAAACATTAAAATACACAATAGCCATTAGTAGCCTCATGAAGAAATAAATAAACAACAACTCATTTCTAATTTGTGAAATTCTAAAAAAAAAAACAAAGTGGAAAGTGGGCAGACAGCGGGTGTCAAAAACCAGACTAAAAAATAAGAAAAAAAATTATAACAAAAACATATTTCGGTTGTTACTCCACATAAAAGCCAGGTGTTGAAATAAATAGAAACTTGGCTGCTTTTATTATAATTTAAAATATTATGGAAGAATTTCATTTAAAGCATTCAACGCCCGTAGAGTCGCTCTCAATTAAACGGATTAGAAGAACGGTCAAACGACAAAGCGGTTGTGATAGTGATAGTGAAATAAGAGCGGCATCATTGGGATGCCATACACACGTTGCGACTATTACAACGACAAATGAAACCACAAATTTAACAATCCTCTCTTCACTAGGTACTCTTGCAGATGTAACGCACCTAAAATTCTCACTACCACTACCACTACAACTACCACAAGCACTTTTACTAACACGATCATCATCAGCATTCATACACACACGTACAAATTTATGGAATTGTGTACATTTAAGACATAATCTAACCTGTACTTTGATGACGATGTTGTTTCTAATATCAATTGTCTTGTCGGGAAATTCAGGTAAGTTTAATTTTTCTTCAACATTCAAGAAAATTTAAAAATACATACAAACGTGTGTCCTTTATTTGTGTATAATAATTTTGTAAAAGAAAGAAAATATTTCAATTCAAAATTTAACAGAAGTCTGTCTCTAATGCAGAGTGGCAGTTTTAACTGAAAGTTAATTGGATTTAAGTGAAAGTAATGTGATTGCCAGGAGACCGAATTCACAGCAATTTAAACAATCTAAGTCAGCTTGGAATCACAAAAGAATCTACTGAAAGCAAACCATAATTCGAATAGGTTTGTTGGTTGGTATGATTGATTAGCATACGAACATTTGTTTCATATTCTGTTATTACTTTTAATACTCCCAAGTTATTGTCAATTTAAATTAACATCAAAGCCAACTGGCAATCTTATCTGTCATCTGTCTAGTTCGTTTGTATTCTCTCCTGTCCAGCATTTATCTACCAATAAAGCAAATGAAAGAAAGCAATATTGCAGACAACAGAAAATAAGCCCGAACGTATCTTTTATCAAGAGCACTGACACACTGACTGAAAGGTAAAACAAAATATATGAATAACACAGAGTCAATTGACATAAAAATATTAAACAATTCCCCAGTGTATTCAGCGACCGATACTGTTATTATGAAAAGGATGCGTAAAATGTAAGAACGAAAGTAAAATAGTAACAAGAAAAAATATTAAAATAAAACTGGCTGAGTATTTTTCGTAATTTTTTGATATGACTTCAAGCTATGAAAATGTAATTACAAAAACTAAAGTAAAATAAGAATTAAATATCGTAATTATAACAGCGAAATGTTTAATAAAGAAAAGAAAAGCAAGAATTAGGTTTCCAATTGAATTTACTTCATTTTCAATTACAAAGTTGATAAAAAAACAACAACATTTTAAATATTAATCTTGCTAAGCGCAAAAACGTTTAAAATACACAGGCATGCATCATAACAGGCAAGCATAATGGTGTTAGTGCCCCAAACTCCCTCCTCTTCTTTTTCATACAAAAACTTTCCTGTCTACTCAAGCATGCTAGTCATTACACATTGACACAACAAAGCTAGAAAGATGAAAAGATAATAAATTTTCCACATAAAAAAAAAAATATAAAACCAGTTAAAGTACAATAAATGAATGTATCGACAGGCTGCTTATAAACAGCCCAAAGGACATACAAGCAAATAATAATAAAGGGAATTGGATTATCTTGTGAGATTTATGTATCCGTTCTGTTTATCCAATCAGACAAGGAACATAAAAGCAAAAAAGAAAAGAAAATTATTAATGTCTGCGCAAAAATCATACGAAATTTTTTGATGCGTGTATCGCAACCTGAACACAAAAGCAAAAGCCCACAAATTGTGTAGACTTTTTTCAATGCCATTAAACACAAAACTGCCTCGGTATGTTGTGCAAAAATAAGCACATATCGCTCATTTACTTCAAAAAAAAAACTTTTTTTTGGTTAATAAGTTAATGGGTGCGTTCAATAGACGAAACTCAACAGTTTTTTTTAAATCATATCATATTTTAGCTAAAGTCAACATGTTGTCTGTTGGGTCAACTAAATTTAAAATAACTCCTTCAACATCGGTCAAGAAAAAATCGCATAAAAATTCTTATTTTCTATACTTTTGGTTACACAAATTGGTTTAGTTGATTTAAATTATTTTATTATTATTTATTTTGCAATTTTTTCCCCTTTTTTTCTTTGTTTACATGTATCAGCTGTTTAATTAGTAGTATACTCACCAAATTGTTTCTAAGACGTAACAGTTGCGTCTTAAGAACGCACCCAACTTCCTCTCAACGTCCTACTTTATATCCTGTAAAAATTTACAATAAGAAAATATTTTAAAAGCTTTTCTTCTCAGAATAAAATATTTACAAAAATTCTCCCAAAAATGCCAGCAATGGCTTTCCTTAAAAATCATATTTTTTGAGTTATGACACTATTTAATTTAATGAACTAAATTTTCTTAAAGGCAACATTTAAAAGCTATTTACAGTGCCAATACGCGAAAACAGCCTACATGCGCAATCAGCTGGCTAAGCTAATAAGCTAACACCACAAAACACACACTAACTTCATAAAAAGAAATGAAAAACTTGATTTATGAGCTGTATGATGATATTGTGTTTGATAAAGCACATAAGGGTGCAAAGATTGCGCTGACTGGGTCATGTTCCAGAATCTTAAAAAATATTTTTTGTCTGATTTGAAGTTTTTTTATGACGTCCCTTTTATATTAACCAAGCGCTATGCACGCACACCCATACAAAACAGAATAAAGCTGGCAATTTTGACAGTCAAGTTATCCTGAACTTTTGATTGTTATAAAAGTATAAAATAATTCAATTCGGGCTTGGAAATATTTCTCATGAAATTCGTTTTGCAGCTAAAGAAAAGTTTTTTGTAAAACTTTTGACATCAAAGAACGTTACCTGCTAAATAAGCAAAGAAAAAAAACCATCAGTTAAATAAAAATTCAATTTTAAACTTTTTACAATAATTTTTTTATATTAAATATTTTTTAACAGTTCCTACACCTCAGGACTAATTTCTGGATTAGATATCGAATTAATTTGCAGTTGCATTTTTTAAATTGTTTGATACAAAACGCATAAAAGTTGGATAGTTTGGGAAAAAAATTATTATTGAAAATGCATTTTAATGAAGTAGTAATTACGTAACTTATGTACAGAAGTTAAAACCAGGATTTTGCCAACTCAATTACTTGTGTTTATTTAAAAATTTTAAACAGCCGCTTAACAAAATATAAGTTTCTTTAGCGTTTCAGCTAAATTTGTTTATGTATTTTTAAATGCTCGAAGCTAGTCCAATCTTTCTTTAGTATTAAGTATTTCGCTACAATTCAATAATTCATTTTGTGTTTTTTTTATTTTTTTATTTTTAGCTTTAGCCGCACAAAGAGAATCATTTAAACACAAGGACGGCAATAATATTAACAGTAACGCAAATGCCATTTTCAATGAAATCAGCAGTAGTAGTGCGGGTAGCATAAATGCCGGCAATGGCGGTGGAGGTGGTGCTTTTAGTAATTCCAATTCCAACAATATGATACACAAAACAACAACGAGTTTGACCACCAGCAACACATCGTCAGGTTATGCAACTACATCTTCAGCACATACCACCAGTTCCAGTAGCAGCTCACATAAAACATCAAGCTCAAACAGAAATTCTTTAGAAACACAAGAAACAACACAAAGTGGTCCCTATTTTGACAAGGGTGCTTCAAAGAATGTTACAGCACTGTTGGGCAAGACAGCTTATTTAAATTGTCGTGTTAAGAATTTAGGCAATAAAACTGTAAGTATCCTTGTTTTACTTCACTTGGCTAGAGTAAAAAAAAAGAAACAGAAATAAATAAAAATAAAACGAATCAATAAATAGTTATTTTGCACGCCAACTTCTATATCACCTTTACAAGTTCTCACAAGCATATGCCTCTTCCACAATTGGCTTCCATCAGTTTTTGACTGCTGTAATTAATTCCCCAAACAGGAAAACATCCGTAAAACAATAATTAATTCACATACGATACAATACAAGGTGCTGTACAAATTAATGTCCGTCTGTATAATTAATTAGTTGAAGCCATAAATAATTTTCAAACCCAACCGACTGATGATTATTTGCTATTTCAACACAACAACGAAAACTAACTCTTCAAGGGGCACGTAACAAACAATAAAATCTTTATTTTTAAATTTTTTGTTTGTTTGGTTTTATGTGATAAATTTTGTAAAGAAAAAATAAATGAAGTGAGTCTGTGCTAATAAGGAAAAATTGCTTAAGTCGACTTAAGTGAAAATTGAATTGTTATCAAAATTAATTCAATAACTTTATTATTGTGGTTGAGAGATGGTGGGGTAATATATTCCATCATTAAGGAGATGGTAATGAAAGCAAATACATTTATAAGAAGCACTTTAGTTGTCCAAAATGACTTAATAAAACATAAGCTGTTTTTTTTATCGCCAATCCATTGCATACAAAATACTAAATACTTGACCATGCCTGAAAATGAAATTTTCTTAAGAAACCCTTCAAAACTATTGTGTAACGTGTGATTCAAGATACTCATAGTGAGATTGTTTGTGTGAATTTTTATATATTATTTTATAAGTCAAGTGGCATGAAATCTTTTCATTAAATTTAATTGGAAATTAATATTAAAACATTTTTTTTACATTCCAAGTAAAAGTATTCAATTGAGATGCAACATGTTTTTTATTCGTTTGTGAGTTTATTCGCTAATACAATTTTTTATACGAATATTTGTTGCTTTTGATGTTGTTTTCTCAGTAAAATGTTTATTTACAGTGAGCTTAAATTCAACTGTTTTCGCTTTCGTTGCTATTAAAAACAAAAATACTGTACAGTGGGATAAAACGAAGCACAAATGCAGTTGTGTATCAATCATAAAATGAAAATAATTGGTGATTTTTACGTAACTTTTTAATTTAATGTTGGTTTTTTCTTTAAAAAAATTAAAAGTTATGTAGCACATTTACAAAAAAAAAAAATATTGATTTTAAAGTACAGGCACGATCAAATCAAAATTTAAAAAAATTTCAACTCTGAACTCATTGCGGAATCATTTACAAAAGCACCAATTTGTTTCCAATATTATTTGCTTCTTTTCCATTGTGTTGAAATAAAAAGAAATATAAAATTTTTACTCACCATATGCACACACACGTAAACCTACAGCCAGGTACATACGTTTAACCCATATTAGCCTGACAGGTGATAATTATTCTTTTGTAAAACAACTTCAAAACAGTTTCTATGGTTTCACAAAGGAAATAGAAAAATACAAAACAGAAAACAATTTTTTCCTCTCCATAACACACGTTTACCCTCACAAGTGCATTTCATACACACAGACATGTAACACATGTTTTTTATAAAAGAAACAAGAATTTTCCAATAAGTAAAAAAAAATACATAAAAAACTGTGCGTGTGTGTGCGCTTGTACGCGTATAGAACAAAATATTGTTTTTTTTTATTTATTAAGATTTTTTTAAATCAATTGGCAAATTTTCTTTTATGTTGTTAAGTTGTTGTTGTTTTTATTTTAAAGTGAAAGACAATAAATAATTTAATGCAACAAATTTGTGTATTAAGCGCAAATCTTATCGATCGTTAGTAAGTGAATGTATTTTTTGTGCTGTTAAAGACTGTAAATTCATTCAACTTGTCTCTACTACAAATTGAAGAACACAGGCATACTTGAAGTATGCTTGTGCATCCCTTTAGACTAAACCAATAATTGTAATGGACTTGTTTCACTTTAAAATTTTCTCTAAAACATTTAAAATTAACTTTCCGAAAAATTTGTTAAAGAGTGACGTGTGAAAAATTTATTTGAAATAGTCCCTTTTTTAAATAATCAAAAATTTTATTAAATTCTTAAGTTATAAACTTTAAAAGATTAGGAGATTCACCACGCTAATAGTTCAAATTTGAGTGCCTTTTTTAATTTTCCAAAACTTTTGCTTTCAAGTATCATAACTAATGCTACCACATGACAAAAGTCTGGAAAAATTTGGGTTTGTTGTTTTTAATTTATTAAGACCAGGACCACACACAGAAATTTTAGTTGGGCAATTCTTGATTTTGCAGAAGAGAGAGGAAAGGGGTACAAACTTGCTCGTACTCAGCAACGCTCTTTTGTTCTCTCTTCGTATCTTTTATAAGGATGTAAAAAAAGAAGACAGGTAGCTTGAAGGCTGAATGAATGACGGAATAAGAATGTAAAATTGGCGAAATAAAAAATTTGTATTTTAAAAGAGAATTGAAAAAGAATTGCCCAACTAAGCTTGCCGTGTGTGGTCCTGATCTAAAATTTGAGCAAATAAACACTGGGATGTTTGTTAAAGATATTTTTAGTGCAAAACAGAGATACAAGCCATATCCGTTCAGCCGCCTAGCAGCCACGCCCACAATATTTTCTTACAAGCCGCAGTTTAACCGGAAATATTGGCTTATCGGCGGCTTATGTTCAACCCGGTTAATGTTATCAACTTTTTTTGGCTTCTCTAAGTAGTTTTAAACGTAACTTAGGGCATTAATGGAATCATATGATTATGTATGAGTTCCAGTCGATTTTAGCCGTCGTCAAACATAATATCGCTTAGCCGTCACCAAATATTTAGTACTACGGCTTGTTTCTCTAAAGCAAAACGGTGGAAAATTAAGCAAAATTCAAATTTGTATATTTTGTTGTTGCGTTGAGCAAAAAGGAAGCATTTTTGCACTCATTTGTATCGCTTGCAACTATCGCTGTGAGTGTCCCTATTAATGAAAATGTCTACGCAAATATTTTACGTCTTCAGCCAACAACTATTTAAAGTGAAAAACAAACGTATCAAAAATTAATTCTTTTCTTTCTCCAACTACTTTTTAGTGTGTCTTAAGTGGCTTCCACGTTACTCTTTTCATTTTAAACATTCAATTTATTTTTGTTTTTTCTTCAAAAGTTAAAACATTTCTTGCATAGTTTGCAATTTAATTTTATTGTCGTTGGCTTGCAAATAATGGAAGAAGGTTATGCAAAATTGAACATAAAGAAGTTATTGAAAATTCAAAAATGTGCACAACAACAACGGAACCAAAATAAAATTATTTTTATAACTAAATAGCATTTATAGTAAACGCATTAAAAAATTTAAAAAAGGAGATACTTCTTTGGCCATATCATTTCCATTTTCAACCCTAAAGAGGGTTTATTTTTGGGAATTTTAAAAATATTTCAAGTGCCTGCTGTCATTCTTTTTCTCTTTTTACTGATATAGATGTTGTTACAAGTGTCATGGGTAAGACATCGTGATATACATCTCTTGACAGTGGGTCGGTATACGTATACATCAGATCAAAGATTTCGTGCTATACACCAGCCACAGACAGAAGATTGGATTTTACAAATAAAATATCCGCAGCATAGGGACTCTGGAATATATGAGTGTCAAGTATCAACGACTCCACACATGAGCCACTACATTCACCTGAATGTTGTAGGTACGTATGTACTGCTTCCCTCTCATTCTTATATTTTTTTGTTGTCATTAATTGTACACACATACAAACGTCTTACATAAATAATTTTTCTTTTATTTTTCTTTCACAGAGCCCTCAACAGAAATTATTGGTGCGCCCGATCTTTATATAGAAAGTGGCTCTACAATAAATTTAACCTGCGTTATTTTAAATTCACCAGAACCTCCTGCCTACATATTCTGGAATCATAATAATGCAGTAAGTTGTCTGCTAGTTACATTTACTGTTTATTTTTCCTTTTCATCTCTCCTTCTCCATTCAGCTGTCTATCTGTGTGTGTGTGTGTGTGTGTTTATTGCTTTTTATCTTCTTTTATTATGCTCCAGTTGGTGCTTCGTATGCATGTCTAAAATACAACCTAATCCTTTTTAACTCTTCTTGAAAATCCTTGAAATGTGTATTTTTTCTTTCATTTTATTTTCTTTCCTTATTTTTTTTGGAATATCAATGGCTTCTTTAAACCAAGGGATTCTTTATTTTTTTATGCTTTTTTTGCTGCAAGTACTTCATATTTTCATGTCATGGTGTATCATTGTCGTATAAGATAAAATAAGAAAATGGAAAAAGAAAAGAAAAAAAAAATACCCGCTCAATGTGCCCACTTTAGCTGGTATTGGCGTGTAGATATAATAACAGTTCCGGCATTCTTTTCATCGATTTAATTTTATTTTATGGCTTTCCTTTTTTCCTTTATCCTTTTTTCTTTCGAGTACTTGTGAATTTTTCAGACTTTATTTTATTTACTTTTTACTTTAATTTACACAAAGTCTTTGTCACCCTTTTGGATTTCAGGGTTTTGTAGGGAAATTTCATGAATTTAGTAAAATTGGAATGGAAAATTTAATTCATTTAATTAAAAAGAATTATTTTCTTTTAATAAGTAAACATTTTCTTAAAGAAATTTTTATTCGAAAGGCCATTTAAAAAAAAACGTAAGAGCGAGAAAAGTTTTTGAGAAATTTCACAAAAAAGTTTGTTGAATATGTTGTCTTGAGCCTCAAATTTTTTAAAATTTTTTCGCATAAGAGTCAGTTTATTATAACGGCAAGTAAAACTACTAAAAAATTTTAGTTGTTTTTGATTGGGATTTTTTTTTGTAAAAAATAAGAAAAAGGAACATTTCAAAATGTCGTTCTATAGCGAAGGCCAAAGATTAATTTTTTTTTTTAAATTTGTTCTAAAAGCAAAATTAATCTCTTGTAGTGTGAAACATCCCCAATAATCTCTCTAGTTTTTATTAAAAATGATTTTTACTATTAAACTCAAGTATGAAAACATTTCATTTTATTTTTATGTTTATGTTTATTGTCAGCAATAAAATCTTCCCCATTCAAAATATTTCAAACAAATTTAATTTTATTAGGTTAAACCCATTTCTTTAAACCATTTTTTCTTCCTCTTCTACATTTCTATTTGCAGATTATCAACTATGATTCACCGCGCGGTGGTATTTCAGTTGTAACAAATAAAGGCGAAACAACGACCTCTTTTCTATTGATTAAATCTGCACGACCATCAGATTCTGGCCATTATCAATGTAATCCATCGAATGCTAAACCTAAAATTGTTACAGTTCATGTGCTCAATGGTAAGTATTAAAAATCTAAAATAGTATTTGACGGAGACACTAACGCGCTTACTTACTTATGAGTGCACTTAATGTATGTACAATCAATATGCACACGTTAGCAAAATGATTACGAAAAAAAAAATTAAAAAAGAAAATAAATATAAAATAGGAGACAGGCGCTTCAACAGAGATATAATAACAAAAAAATTTTAAATAAAATGAAATAAATTAGATAGTGACCCAGTTTAACAAAATTGCAAAGAAAATTTAAATTTTTCTTTTAGTAACGTCATTTTGTTGCGGAAGGTATTTCGCGAAATTTGTTTTTAAATTAAATTTGCAAGAAGAGAAAACTTAATCTCTAAAAAGCACCACCAACAAAAAAAAAAAAAAAAAGAAAGACGAAAAGAGGTCTTGCTAGAGATTTTTATCCCTCAGTGTGGGTATTGTGAGTTCACTTGTTCATTACAGTTTTAGGTTTATCATTATTTAAAACTTATTTACTGTAAAATAAAACAAGTGCTGGCATTAAAGTAGATTGTCATGTATTTTGAGCAGTTTTTGGATCTACTCGTATTTTTGGCTCCTTAAGAATAATTTTTTTACAGTTCCCAGTTGATTTAATTTTTTCTTTTACAATAAAATTAAGGGAATAACTCCAATGCATTCTTAAAAGGGATTAGAAACGTGTTATTTAAGTGTATTTATGGGAGAATATGTTTGTGTTGGAGAACAGCAAAAAAGATGTAAATTAAACAGGTGTTTCTCATTCTGTTTCCAGGGGAAATCCCAGCAGCAATGCAGCGCGCGGCACTAGCACATCATCGAATGTCTCCAAGTCATTATATCTTAGTGTACCTGTTAATGCACTTGTTTACCTTAGCATATGTCAAGCGCTGCACAAGGCCAACGGCTATAGTACATCGTCTAAAATCTGTGGTCATGTGATAGAAATGAGCTTACAACTGTTAGAGTATCTGCTACTGACACTTTTGACTGGATTTGTTAATGTGCTAAAACATTCTGTGATTGCAAATAGTTACAAAACTGAAAGGAACTTTGTAGTAGTAGCAGCAGCAACAGAAGCAAGCAGCAGGAATCATAACAATATAAATACAGCATCATGTTGTTATTGTATGCAATTGCGAGAAAATGATCAGAAGACACGTACAACAGATTGCAAATCTGCTACCACAACTAATACGACTGCTACAACCAACACCACCACTACCACTACGACCAGCACCGCCCTCACTATTACTAAAACTAACACTTCAACAGCAACTGTTGTCAAGTCTACGTGCAAACGTCAATCATTGTCTACGCCATCATCATCATCGCTATCGCCATCATCATTATCATTTCCATCACTGTCGTCACCACCATTATGTGCAGCATGTATATTTTTTTGCACCTTAAATACTCGTGTTTGGTGTTACCTTTTATATTCTAAAGAACATAAATTTAATAAAAATAAATCATCAGCATCAGCTTCATTTTCATTTTCATTTACATCAGCTCCTTATTTGGTTGACAGTTTTCCTAGTTTATCAGCATGTTGTAGTTGCTATTGTTGTGTTTATTATTGTACGAGTACATCTAAATGTCGTTTAGCTCTTAACAATTATTTCTACCCACAATCAACAACTTTAACGTTCTGCAGTGAATCCGATATAAGGTGAGTCCACCCTAATGGCTGTATATTACACAATGATGTATGATTAAATCCTCGCGCTCCATTTTTATACTACAATTCTTATCAACACACACACACACACACATAAACTAAATACCAACACTAACGAATACATAAGACAAAAAATTAAAATTAAAGAGTAAAAAACTAATACACTAAATACGACTTAAAGTGAACTACAAAAAATAATTAAAATTAAATGAAAAATTTAAAAAAAATAATTTATTACTAAAAAGAAGTGAAACTACTCAATCTTAGCTTAAAATTAATAATAATAATAAATACTCGTATTTGTACGTTTATTAAATGAAATGATGAAAAGAAAACAGAATAGGAAATTTATAATGAAAATAAAATAAAAAAAAATACGCTGAAAATAATTTAAGACTTAAAAAATACAATTAATTAATTGTTCTTGTGTTATAAATTTAAAATAATTATATTCCCCTTTTACTGGTTTACAGTTCAGCAACTGCTTTTCATGAGTTGTAATCGTTAATACGAGTAAAACAGAAAAGTTGTAAATCAAGAATTTCATCTAATGTCGAGTTGAGTTGTAAACCGTAACAAGGGCATCTTCAAGAAATTTTATTTTTTATTTATTTTATTTTACGCGGAAACCAAATTCAGTTGTGAGAACTGTATTTGTCACCAGTCGAATCATCGATTGTGATAAATGAATTTTTTTGTTCTCTCAATAATATTTTGAGCGGTATCACTGCATTTTTATTAATTTAGCTCTCACAACCAAAGTTGGTTACTCAGCGTAGCTGTTCCCTTCAATTTGTAATGAAATTATTTCAAAAAAATTTATTCAACATTGACTAAAAAAATGTTTTTCTTGCACAATAGATCTGAAAAGTCCTATTGTGAGTAAAGCTCATGATTAGTGATAACATTTTTAAGTCAGAGCTGATACAACACAATTTGTTGGAAAATGTGTTGGTTGCTCTCATGTTGGTGTCATGAATTATTTTTAAAAATGCCGCAACAAACTGAAGAGAAAATAAAATAACAGGCGGACTCCGTAAAAACAAATGATTGCACAATTGTATTGAAAACAGAAAGAATATACGAAGTTGTCACTCAATTTTATGGGGCCTACCGTAGATAAGTTAAAATTTTTTTTAGTGTTGTTGTGATGAACACAGTGCTACAATATGGCAAAGCCATCCATGGCTTTTAATAATAGAAAGTTTGTCGCATTTTTTTTGCAGAATTGCAAAGAAACAAAACGAAACGCTGGCTCAACTGTTAATCACCGATTAGCGCTAAGCAAGTGTCTTTCAAACATACACAGCATGTTTTTTAATTTTCTTTTTTATTTTACTATTACCTATTCTCCCGGTCTCTCCCAGATTGCCCTTTTGTGATGTGCAGGAATTCTTAGACTAAACAGACTGTATAAGTGTATATGCTGACCATTCTTAGAATATATTGATTTTCTGAACAAAATAAAAAAAAAATCCTTTGGAAGCTTTATATTGGAAAAATAATTGGTTGGGCAGTTTTTGAGTTTATCCATAACACAAAAAAAAAAAAAATAGTTTTTCTTCTTTATAATAAATAATTTTTCTTTTGAATTTAAAAAAAAATGTGCAACAAATTATTTTAAGGCCAAAAAGATAAATCTCTCTTGGTGCTTAAACGCATTATTTTCCATGATATTCTCATGGAAAATATATTTATTATTTCCTTGGTACAATAACTACTAAGAAGAATAGCATATCCATATTAACCATTTCACGGAAGCTACTCTGATCTTCAGTTAATTACTCCCAAGTTAAATAAATTCTTGTAATTTAAAATTGAGTCAATGGGCAAAAAAAAAGTTTGAAAATAGAAACTAAAATAAAACTCCCAACCAACATTTTATAATTGAGCTATAATATTTTATTTTTCTTCTCTTCTTTTTTGCATAAGATTTCTTTCTAGGCGAACAAGCAAACAGTATTTGAAAATTTAATATTTTTCATATTTTACTTTCAATAAAAATCCTTAATTACTTTTATTTCAGAGTAAAATCATTTGGCAAAAATAAATAATAATTAAAAGCATGCATATTTATGAGTGAATAAATCACTTCAAGTATTTTGTTTTTTTAAAAAAATATTGTTTACGAGTATAAAAACAAAATTGCTTTATTGAAAACAAAAATTTCTAATTACATGAGAAGGAAACTTTCAATATTAAAATAATTAGATGCGGATGACTAAACAAATCTCTAAATGGTGGCATGAGTGAAATTAATTTAGAAAATGAAATCAATTATTTAAATAGGTTTTTTTAGGTAAATAGCTAAAAGAAATAAATGTTTGAGTTTGTGTTTATAACAGTAAATATTAATAAAATGTAAAAAAGTGGAGCTGAGCATATGAGAAGAATTGTCTCCATGTGTGAAAAAGAAAATAAAATTAATAAAAAACGAAATTGTGCAAGAAAGTAAATTTATAAAAAAGATTATTTCATTTCTAATTTCTATTAAAAATTTGTTCTTTTAGCAAAAAAAAAAAATTAATCAGAATCTCAGTCTGGGAATAACTAAGATCGTTTCTGTTTTAAAATATTTTAATTGCTTCGTTGATAAACGTTAATCAAAAAGCAAATATTTTGTCGACGAATAGATTTTTACAAGATTTTCATAAAAAAAAAAATTTTTTTTCTAATTGAATGCATTAAGTTTGTGTAAAATAAATATCTGTAAATAAATGAAATTAAAAAGAAAAACTTTCGCTAAATAGTGAACCTTAAGGGACATATTTATATTGCAAATTGCAGTTTTCAGAGCCTTGCAATAAAGTTGGTTGCCTTTTGGGCATGACTGTTCATAATGCAAAAGAAAAACTACTAAGAAACTGACGAAATGCATTATTTATCTTTAACAGCTGTTTCTCGCAATTTATTTTTCATAGGCCGGGTCACATATAACTCCCTTTTAAGCTTTTCGTCTGAAAAATAATTTTTCTATAATAGATAATTTTTTTGTAATTCTCAAAATAACTTTTATATTATAAAATAATTTTTTGAACTCTATAACTGTTATTTGCTGTCCCAGAGAAAAAGTAATATTTATTTATTTTGCATCAAAATACTCAGATTTTTTCTTCAACAAATCCGCTTTTTAAGCACTGATTACTAAAACATAAAAATTAAAATGTTATTGAGACAAGCTTTTGTGTATATTATTCGGATTTGAATTAGTCACAAATGAGACAGAGAAGGTGGTAACCACTACAAAAACTTTCCTAAATTAATGTTATTGTATTGTGATAAAAATGTGTTTTTGTTTTTGCATTCCAAGCTCACCTATAAAGGCAATTGCTTCCAAATCTAAAGAAAAAGTATTTGCTGGGTTATATAATGCTACATAGCACATACATGCATACTGCATATACAATGATATTTACATACTTAATTGATTCTGTGTTGGCTGTTCTATATAATCGTAAAAATTATTAGTTCCTTTTATTAAAACACATTCATACAAAAACAAAAATATATGTATGTATGTATGTACAATATAAACTGCATATGTATGTACATATGTTGTACACATTAAAATAACATTTCTTTCATCTAGAGAGAAATTTTTGTTATCTTTAGTGCTGCAGTGAACAAATAATTATAACAAAAATGCTAAACAAATTTAATTATTTGTTTAATTTGACAACAAAATACATGAATTTTAAGCAAACATTTATGGACTTCTATTAACAAAACAAATGAAGCCCAAAATATTTTCTGTTAATTTATTAATTCAATTGAAATTTGGTGAAACACGTTACTCCAAAAAGGATTAAATGACTTTGCAATCAAAAAGAAATTAATTTGAATTTCACTTGTTTATCTAAGTGCTGGTGTATAACATGATAACCAGTGGCCAACGTCAGTGTATCATAAATATTTAATTGCTTGAATTAGTTGTGGCAAATACAGATTAATTTGATAAATTATAATTAAATAATTGAATAATAGACTTGTACACGTACACATGCACACACATTTATGAAGTCATTTATGCTCTCATTTGAATAACTTGTTGTAATTGTGTTTTCTCTGCAGAATTATTATTGTATTATGTGGAGTTACAAACTAAAAATCATAAATATGAGTACTTGTGTTTTTTGTGTAACTTGATTAACTTGTGTACGTACACATACACATCAGTACTTTTGGTTTATAAAATAAGACGTATGAGTTGTATTGATTAGAAAATTAAATATTAATCATGCGATATGTTGAAATCAAATTCTATTCAAACAACATTATTAACAACAGTAACACACATTAACTATTTATTTGTTTACTTGGTTTATAAAAAGGGATTATTATTTATTTATAGATAAACAGAATGCGTGCACGCACCGACAAGGCTTAATGATTTATAAAAACAAAAATTTTTTTCTATTTTAGTTATGGTTTAAAAATTATGGGGGAATTTGTATTGTCACTTTAGCTCTTTTCTGGCCACAGTAAACTAATTTAAAATTCTTGTTACTTTTTTATATAGATTTTGTTTTGGCAATTATTTTACAAGTTGCTAAACGAATTAAAACATCTTTAGCGTTTTAATAAATGTTAACACTGTGCATGTGAAACTTTTCAATAATACAAACTAGGACACGTTCTCTCGACTTCGATAAAAAACAATGAAAATAATTATAATGAAAAGTTTACTTTAATAATGCAGGCTTGTTTGGGAAAATGTTTGTAGTTCTTAAAACAAAACATTTTTAAGTGGCTTTTGTAGTTTGTCAAATTGTAACATTTCAAATGTTTACATAAATTAAATATGTATAACCGAGTACATTATGAAAAGTTAATTAAAACACATTCATGTTTTTACAATAAATTGAAATGCACATGCACGTGCATACGCACACAGTCACTCACACTTTTATAGCGTGCATGACACTAAATTTCACTTAAACTCTTGCCTTTAAAAAATACTTCAAACACTAACATACACACATACAGGAATTTTTTATGTAAAATTAGCTATGCAAGCAATGTTGAAGTCATTTAACAAAATAATTCATTGGAAGCGACTTTTTTATTTAACCAAACTAACTGATACTCTATGTAAAGGAGTGCGCTGAAATTTAGGCAGTTTTATTTGTAGATGTGACCAAGAATGATAGAAATACAAGAATACGCCATGCCGGATATAAAAAGGACATTTTTTGAGAATATAGCACAAATGACGTCTAATAATTTACAGCTAATGAGAGATAGGAAGAGAGAGTAATGTTTTAATTTTTCTTCAAACAGTGGACAATCTACGTCACCTAAAGGGAAATCAAGCGTTTTTGTCATTCTTGTGTTTTTATCATTCTTGGATGTGACTACTCCAATTGTAGTTAGACCGATTAAAAATTACAAATAAAATTTCTTGCTAAAAAATTAAAAAAATTAATTAGAAATATTTTTTACAATTTTTATTTATCCTGTAATAACACAACTGAGCAGTTTATATAAATTTAAAAGTAATTTTGGTTGAACAACCAGTTGGCTCATTATCAGTTTAGAAGTTGCCTGCAGGGATTTTTCTTGTCCATGTGCACATGCACTGCATGCACAAGTGTGTGTTTATGTATTTTTGAAATGTTGAAAAATTATTTTTATGTTAAACTAACATGAAAAGATTCTATTGTTGTTCGAAACCTTTCTAAAAATTCTTCTATTTATTTATTTTACATAATAAATGATGATGAAAATACTGAATTGCTTTTCTGCTTTATTTTATCTTGCCCGGTCTCACATTGCTAGATAGTGTAGGTACCAATTTTTTCAAAAATCCGTTTTTTATTTACAAATTTCAATTGTTATAAAACCCATCCATTCACTGCTCATGTTTTTATTAGCATTCTAACAGAGGCGGCAACCAAAGTGGCAAATAAAATATTTCAAAGCACAGTTTCAGGCTCAAACTAATTACGAACAGACAGCTTTTTGAACTGTGGCTAGTAAAAATTGTTGAAAAGGGGGGTGTAAGAATGGAGTATAGAGACTATATGTACCAAATTTCAAGCAAATACTTTTAAAAACAAAAATTTTTACATCTATCGAACAAACAAACAGAAAATGTAGATAGATTTTTTATCAAACAGTGATAAATTAGAAAAACTAATATACGATTAACAGCTGAAAAAAACTTCTCAATATTTAAGGAAATGGTGAGCACCTCAAATGAGAAAAAATGACTGGCGCTAATGTTTTGCCAATAGCCACAAAATAGCGTTTGCATTCTTTGTAATTGGTAATTGTAGTACGAGCGTGTGTGTATGTGTGTGTGTATGCATAATTTATAATTAATTAATAATGTGTACTTGCCTCAACAATTATAAAAGACCCGAGGACGTATGAGTATTCTCTTTTTAAAACACATTAATTAAATATCAAACATATGCTTCAATGTACGTATTTCTGTATGTATGCATGTAACAATAATGTGTAAAGGTTATCTTGTAAAGGAGGAGACCAGCACATACTGCTGACATGCAATGGAAGTAAAACTTTAAAATGTAATTAAATAGCAGGGATGTGGTTAAACATTAAAGGTTTCGAATTGCAGTTTAATTTATGCTACAAATAAACAAATTTACTCAAATTTAACCAAGATTAACATTGACAGCGGTTGTGAATACAAAGAAACGAGCTGTTACTTTTAAAAGTTCACATTTATTTCTTTTTAAATGAGTTATCGCCAATTTTAGCAAGATATGGACACCATTTTATATCCTAAAATTACTGTCAACTCATTAAAAAAAGTTCAAAAATAACAGCTCAAATAAATAATTTAAAATTTTTTTTTAATAATTCCATTTTAACCTGCAAGCAACAAAAATCTTTTAATAAACTTTGTTTTGTTCGAACTTATTTTGCTATAAGAGTTTTGCAAGTGTCCTTTAATTTATTTACTTGCTTACAAAAAAATTTATTTAATTTAGATTTTAAAATGCAACTAAATTAAATAACTAAATATTTTACTAACATTTTATATGAAAAAGTAGTTTTAAAACAATTTAATTTTTTGAAGGAGAGAAAAGTCCAAAAAAAGAAAAATGCCATTAATTCAAACATTTTATATATAACATTTCTCTACCTTTCTTTATTTTATTTATAGAAAAAGAGTTGAAATAAATTTTAAAAGCAATTAAATTTTGAACAAATATTGCGATAAACGTTGAATCGTGTTTTTCTAAATTCTATTAAAAAGTTTTTTCCTGTTTTATTATTAATTATTCATTAATGTTAAATGAGAAAAAAGTTTTTTGTAATTCTATTAGGTTTTGGGTGTTCTATATTTTCAATAATTGTTATCTATTTGAATGGAAATAATAACAAATTGTATATAATCAACTGTATGTATATCTCTAGTTAAGTTATAATTCCATAAGATACTTAAATATTAAACAAAATGAAACAAAAAACAAAAAAATTAATAAGCTCTATTAACAAAACAAATATACATTTAATGAATGAAATAAATCCGAAAGAAAGAAAGAAAATAATTTGTAAATTATTATGTTATTAAAAACAAAAAAAAAAAAAAAATAATATAAATAAATAAGCCTATATATTATTGTGTAATTATACTGATTACAATTAATTAAACTATTCAGAAAAAAAAAAAGAAATTAAAAAATTAAAAAAAAAAAATGCATTTAAATTGAGTAAAATAAGAGAAGAAAAAGAAAAACAAACTAAATGCAAATAAAACAAAAAATAAAAATAGAACTAAATAAATAAAATTATGTATTCCAAATGTTATTAATGGCTTAATTAAATGAAGCAGACGAAAGAAAAACAACAACAAATATCACTAAATTATACAACAGAAAAAAGGGTGATTTTTTTCTTCTTTTAAATAATTTTTACGTTACCCCAATTTGCATTATCAAAACGAGACGATAAAATATTTAACATTAAACTTTCAAGGTTTCATTTTTTTGCTACAGAAATAAGACTTCAAGACGAGTAAGAGGCTATCAAAGCTGACATTTCAAATAAATACTGCATTTTTTAATAATTCAAATCACTTTCATAAAACCATAAACTTTAATTATTTATTTTCTTTGCAAATCTAGCCCTCACATCCATTTGCAAACTTTCAGCTTTTACTTTAATTTAAGACTCTTCAATTTTTATTTGGCTTTAAATATTTTTACACCACAGAAAAAATCACCCCTTAAAACCCAACAAAACTACAATAAAATTTATAAATACAAATAAAAATTAAAAGAAATTAAAACCATGAATGTTTCCACATGTTGATAATAAACTAAAACAAAAACCAAGAACATTTCGAATTCACAGCATCTTCATAAAAAAAAAATAAAACTCAAAAATAAATTTGATTAAACTAAAAATGATAAATAAATTAATTAAAAAAAAATAAAGAAAAATGTTAAATAAAAAACTAAGTTTAAGGGAAAAGATTTCAAAAAGAAGAACTTGACAAGTATGTTTCAATTACTGTAATTTAAACAAACACACACACACAAAACAAGAAAAAACCAATAAGTAAATTTAAATAAATGAAGAAGTAAACCAACCAACAACAAAGAACTTAACATTTACAGCAAATGTAATGAAAAAAAACTAAAAATAAATAAATGAAGGAATGAATATGTTAAATTTATTTAAAACAATAAAATAAATAATGAAAAAAGTGAAAAAATCTAATAAAAAAATTATAAAGAAATGTTATTTCTCTCAGTGTTTCATTGCAAATTTATTTGCGTGTTTATTACCTGGATTGATTGGTTTCTACTCCTTGAATGTGTCTGCCATAAATTTATCTCTACGACTTGATTTACAAAAAAAAAAAACTGTGCAAAAGTTTTATGATGACGATGAAAAAAAAGCAAAAATAAAATCAGTAAAAAAGAAATAAATTTTTTTATTGCTAAAATACTAGTTTGCTTGACTCATTTTTATGCATTTTGAATAATTCCTTTCATGTGTAAACATTGATAAAACATCAAGTCATTGTGTGTTAGATTTGTTTCTTATTATATTTGCCTCCAAGCAAACTCCCACTCACTCGTACGTAGTTAAGCTGTTAAAATTCAAGAAATAAAAACGTAAAACCTTAATTTTTAACAATAAAGTGAATAAGTAAGTATAAAATGAAATAGATATTTTGATTGCCTTTTGGTTTTTATGTACACGGATTATTAAAAAACAAAAATATAAAAAAAATTTACTAATTTTGTGAACAATTTATTTTTTACACTTTTTTTTAAATCAATTAAATTATTTTCGTGCATATGGCACTAATTAAATAAATCTTTATTTAAAAAACAAAAAAATCAAAATAAAATAGCAGCAGAAGATTAAAATATTTCTTGTTCAGTTTTTCAAATAAAATTACTGACAATTTGTAGAGAAAATAAAAAGAGAAATTTCTTCATACAGAATTGTAGAAAACAAAACTCCGCTCTTGTTACAAAAAAATAAATCTTTTCTATAAAATTTCAATTATTTCTCAACCTGCATGGGTATGCAGGTTTTTTTAAAGATTAAAAGCTTTCTTAAATCAATTTTATTAGTAAATTTTTAGTTTAAAAAATAAAAGAAACTTTTTAATTCTTTCTTAAGCCGATTTTCAAAAAATATTTTTAATTGGGATTATGTCAATTGACAAAAGGACAATTTTTTTATAAAGAAATTGGTATTATCAAATAAATAAATTTTGCCTGTATTGAATTGTGATTTCGATTTGTTAAATTTTTTCTACTTAAAAGTACCGCCTAGAAACGAATTGTTGTTCTTTAGATTTGTGTATATCTAATCAGAAAATCATGAAATTAAAATTTCATAAGATTTAAGTCTCCGAGTAAGACCGGAGCTCCGTAGTTTTAAACAGAAAAAAATTTGGACCTTTTATTTTGTTAGATCAGAGCCAGACACGGGAATTTTAGTTAAAATTCCTCTGAAATTTCTTTAAATTTTCACTCCAAGTCTGCGGAATAAAAGAACCCCAATTAGCCATTTTTTCGGTTTCGAAATTTCCTCGTTTTTCAAAAAGTTTCCATTTACAGAACAGGGCTAAATAATTAAAAATCCATTTGTTCCATTCTGACCATTATACATATGACATAGAGATGTGCTTCATTATTGTTATCATCTCGTCTCAACCAGCATTGTGAGTTTTAATGTAATTCCATCAATCAATTTATTCAATAAATTTAATAAAAATAATATTAATACTATTTATTATTATTGTTGTTTTTATTGTTTGTGTACATAAATGCACATGAATGAACGCGCTTATTAATTTTTCTTTGAATTTATTTGCAAATAGTGTTTCATAAGACTCGTACACTCATGTATTTATACATTTAAAATTATTTTAAATCATTTTAAAATCATTTTGTATTATTTACACACACACACACACACACACACACACAAACACGAATTCATTAATTTTCTTTAATCCTCAATTTATACACAGTCAACTAAGCAAAGTGCTTGAAAGCAATTGAGTAAAAGAGTCTGATCGAGGGGGGAGGGAGTGACGTGTAATTAAAATTATTATTAATTAAGTTCGAATTAATCATATGCATTATAAAATTGAGTTTGACATATTATTTTGTACCACATCCTTTGGGAAAATTTAACCATTTAAAATGTGTTAAACAAAACTTGAGAGAAATAAAACCAAATAAAATATAGAAGACAAATTGAACATTTTTGGTTTAAAAAAACTACTGGGCGCTTTCTTGAATTAAAACTAACTGTTTTATGGCAAAAAAAAGGCAATCAGTGCTGTGGTGTATTCCGAATCCCCATACGTAAGCCTAAAGTAGAGTTTCACACCCAAATATCTCGCCACCTTCTGCGTGTCTACAGACTTATCGCGTATTTGAATACCAACTTCGAGTGGCATTCGGTGTTGCTTGTAGCAAGCTGCATATTTGAGTCTTTGTTAAAGGGCTGCACAAGTATACTTGAAAGCCACATATCATATAATAAAAAGTGCTTGCAGCCCTTTAGTCTTTATCATGACTTGATTTAGCTTTCCTCTGGTATTCTCCATATCTCGTGCTGAGATGCTCGATGCGTATCTCATGAGGTGTACATCCTCTGGCATTTTCATATTAAGGATTTTATCGTAGCTCAGGTTCCAGAGATCAGGGCCTAGGATAGATCCCTGTGCTGCACCGGATGTTACCGTTTTCATTGTTTGCCCTTCTGCTGTGACATAGAGAAGTTTACGGTGTGCAGGAAAAAAATCCCTTTTTCCTCATCGGAAACATTTATGTCATTAACTTGGAATTATTTTATTTTCATGTCATTTGATCAACTTCGTTGATCTTTTTTATTATCTTATTTTGAGAAATATTTCTATATGAAAAGAATTTCATGACTTATGAAAAAATAAATACATTTTAGTGAATGAAGAAAACACTGAAATATTTGCTTAATATTTTGTTTATTGTTTATAATTTGCTGAATTTAATTTAATGGGGAAAAAAATATAAATTTCTTCACTGTCTGCAAAAAGTGAAATCGAAACAGAGAGGGTAAGATATACCGAGAGATAATTAGACGTCATTAGTCTTGTCATTTTTCGTATTTAATTAAATGTAATATTTTATGTTTTCCTTCAGAAATTTAAATTCAGCAAAGAATTAATACACGTAAGTTTTTAATAGTAAATACACACACATCCTTATCAAGCTTTAAATATAAACAAATTAAATTCCTCTTCTTATGGATTTTTTTTTTTTTGTATTTAACTGACCATTTATTGGAACCTTTAAAAGGAATAGAAAATTTTCTTTATTTTTGTGCTTAATCCACAGAATTTATGTAATTTATTTTTATTCTTAAAAAGAAAAAAAACGTTTTTTTTTGTTTCTAATTCAATTAAATTTAACTGCCTTTAACTTTTTATGGGTTTAATGGAGAAAAATCCCATCGCACAAAGAAAGAACTACAAGCAACAACCGTTTGAAATAAAACAAATTCATACAAATTTACATTTACATTTACATTTAGTATTATTGTTAAATTATTATTGATGCAGTTGCTTTTTTCTTCTTTTGTTAAAAAAAAAAAAAAAAAAAAAAAAAAAAATTGAATTAAATTGATTAATTTACATGACGATAATGATGATGATGCTGATGATGATCAACATGAATATATTAAGTACACTTACGAGTGAAACTAATGCCATTTTATGTACTCATTTGAATATGAATATGAATGTTAATGTTACTGTGTTTGAAATGTGCTCGTTTGTATAGAGAGATTGCATGTACATGTGTAAGCATTTCCTTAGAATTAAACACAAGTACTACACATGTTTTAATTTCCGCTCTAGCGACCACATTTTATTATTATTAAAATCATCTTTGAACTGTTTTCAACCCAATTGGAAATCATTCAGCTTTTTTTTTTTTTTAATGAAATAATAGTGCAATAGGTAGTATTAAGAGCAAAAAGGCAATTGATAAATTTTATAGTATTTTTGATAAAAAAAAATTGGATGGCCTAAAAATTTGTACGGAAAATACAGCACAATTATTTAAATATTGTTACGTTTTTACTCTATCATAAAAACGTTTATATTATTACTGTTCAGTATTGTAAAATAAAACTTGTTGTAGACACACACACTTTTGCTATATGGAGATACATAAATACAGTTTCTTATGGACCAGAGCATGATTTTTCGTAACAATGTGATTAAATATTTAGAGAAAACAAAACGGTTTGTTTTTTTATTTGAAGTAATCTCAATATGAGTCAGTGAGAATATGTAGTAAAAATGAAATCAAATAGAAAATGTTCAAATTTTCAATTGGGAATTAAGCAGTTTATCTATAATATTTGTATGAGTATGTATTTGTTTCCCAGCAGCGAAATTTTTTAGGTCTACTGTAAGACCTCCTGGTCCTTATTTAAGATTTAGTACTCATAGCGGCTTGCATTCTAAGGTAGGCCATATGAAAAGCCTACTTACCTTTGTTTTTTTTTTTGCTTGTTTAATTAAATGAGAAAAATGTATTTAAAAGCGACTTTCGCAACCTTATAAATAAACACGTATAAAACTAAAACTTAATTGTTCAAATTCAACTAATCGTTGTGGTTGAGCGGCGAGATAATGTTCCTTGACTGTCCTAGTTCGCATTTTGGTAGAGTCAAATCCCCACATTTGCAGTTGAGACATTTTTAAGATTTGGTTAAAAAATAAATATGGTTAAATGCAAGCGAACGCAGAAGTCCTTGGTGGGCTAGGAAATCATGTGTAAAAAATGCATGAGTATAAAATGGAGTAAGAAGGTCTTGTGTCTGACAAAATAACGGCTTCAAGAAGGCTCGCTTACACTTTCTTTTCGCCGCTGGGTTGTTTGGAATCAGTCTGTGTATGAGAGTGATGCATGCAATCATACTCATACACACTCATACTCCTGCCTATTGTAACAATGATAACTGTTTTAGCAAACCAGTAAAGGTAACATGAAAGAACAACAACAACAACAATATAATAACCATAACAACATTAACAGTATCGGTATCGGTAGCGAAACAAACAAAATGCCATTTCCGTTTCCTGTTTTGTTTTTATGACAGCATTTAAAAACTTTTACTCGGCAACAAATAAAACAAAACAAACAAAAAATAACAAAATGGCAATTACAATACACTTTCCTACAAACATACAAATCGTTCTCTTATTTGTATTGCATTAAATTAAATTCCTGCAAAATGTCCTTAATAGTGTGAATATAACTGATTGTCAAACGAGTATGTGCTGTCGATATTGCACACAAAAACAAAAACCAAAAAAAAAAAAACCAAATAAAAATCATTTTCTAAACCCAAACATTTTGTTAACTAATTCAATGCCTACAAACAAATGGATTAGTGTTACAAAAATAGAAAAAAAAGCATACTTGAATGCCGCACATCACTACAAACATGTGCAATATTTTATAATAAAAAGTGCTTGTAAGCCATTTTATGTATGCTTGTGGAGCCCTTTAACACATCCTTGTGTACGTGTACGATATTTGAATGTTAGTAGGAGCTTCTACTTACTTACGTAAGTTGTATGCAGGTTTTGCTTTTATTTTTTCTATTTCTTTATTTCAATGTCTCTCTACATATACATGTGTGTAATCAGTTAAATGAGTCATGAAATTGGCAACAAACTTTGTGTACTTGCAACTATTTGTTTAGCATTTCTTTTTGGGAAGAGTCATGTAGTTTTCTAAAGGAAATACGGACAACATCTATTCGTTTATTTTATTCTATTTCATTTTCATACTTTCATACTTTTCTTTACTTAACGGTTGTTGTTGGCTTTCTTGCGATAGACCATTTTCTCTGAAACTTAAGCTTCTGCTAAGTATCTGTGTTGAGATGAAAACAAGTTTCAATACAAAGGAAATACAACATTAACAACATCAAGTTTGTTTGTTTGTTTGCTTGTGCTTAAATCGTTACTGTTGTTGTTCATATTGCTGGTGATGTGTGCGTTAATGACAAAAGTTAAATGCAGGAAAACTGATATGAATATGATAGCAAGTGGGGTCAATTTGAAAGTTAAATTTAATAATTTTCTATAAGACACAGACTTCATGAAATCAGCTGAAATGAATTGAAAAAATACTCGTAATAATTGAAAACTTAAGTTTTTGCTTAACTTTACTTGAAGCATAAAAGTAAACTGCCTTTTGTGTTGACTCTTAAAATAAAAATTCAGAAACAGGACTATTTTATTAACCTCAACTGATGTTTTTTGAAAGTGTTATTGCAATGATCTTTTTTTTTATATTTTAACCAAAAACTGTATTCTTTTGTAATTTCTTTGCAATTTACCCACGCCAGTTAATGGCAAAAATAAAGATAAACCAATTTCTTGTAAGATTTGAAATAGTGTTTCACTTCTGGTACTACTAACTTGTGATATCTTGAGAGCACTTTAGGTTCCTTTTTTCATTATTTAATTTGCAAGGAAATTATCTAAACTATATAAAACTTGCTGATAATGTCAGATATAACGATGTGAGTTCAAAAATTAAATTTTTTTGTTAAATAAATACATTTTGAAAGTTTGTAATACAACCAGAATATAAACCAAGAATTAAAATTTAATTATACTTATAGAGAAATAAATGAGAAATACAATCATGTAAATCTGCCCCTAAACGCATCATTTATAAATAACTGTAGCATAAGCCTGGTATTGTGTAATGTGTCCTTAAAAAAACAAAAAGATTTTATGCTCGTAAAAGAGTTTAATCTCCCTTGTTAACAATTACTGTATATTCGTAGAAAGTTTAAGCTCACACATGAGGATGAATAGACCTTAAAGAATGTGTCCTTTCAATGTAATGAATAGAGTGCTTAAGCTCACATACATTTTAACAAAGCCTTACACTTGGGTGAGTTCAATCGAGTTAAGTTGAGTTGAGTTGAATAGAGACAGCATAGATTTTTGTGTTTTTGCTTTAATACTTGTACCTTTAATATCATAGTTTTTATCTATTTTTCTATTTTTTTTTACTATTAAAGAACGTAGGTAGCACTTTAACATTCTCTTGCTCGTATTTTATTTAATAGGATTTAATGCTTTTCCAATTTAAGATATATTTTTGATGTAAAAAAAAAACGTAATTGAAAGGAGTGATTTAAAAAAAAACAAGGAATTCATTGTGATTTTTGTGGAAAAATATTAAAAATTCAAATGGGAAAAATATTAAAAAGGCAAAAAATTCTGTTACTTAAACTTTAACCTCCAAATTCATAAAAAATAATTTGTGCTTATTAAGGGCTTATTTGACAGACTTCTATGCGATATTTGTCAAATAACCCCTCATTAAGCACATAATATTTTTTATGAATTTGGGGGTAAAAATTTAACTTCTAAATAAAAAAAAAATATAGAATAAGAGGGTGAATAACTAAATAGTTTTTTTTAAATCAATTCAAGACTTGTGATTTTGTGTTTTAGGCTGCGTTTAAATAAGTTCATTTGATATTCCAAATAATGAAAATAAAACACTTTATGAATATTAATTTCATTTAAATTAAAAAAAGAAACAAATTTTGTCATGGGTTGCAGAGATTTGAAATTTGACTGGCTGCTATAGTCAGTGGCCACCATTTTCGCAACATGTCCAAAACATTTTTTAATTGTGCATCAAATAAAATTTATTTATTTATTTGTTTTTCAGGTTTGTTTGGTTAATGTTGTTTTTTCCTTTATTTGCCATTATAATTTTTAATTTTTTTTTTATTCCATTAAAATATTTTTTGTTTAGTTTGAACATCATCAGCATGCATGCATGAGTATTTCTTTCTTTCTTGCTCTCGTTTTATTGTGCTTTTTGCTTGTGGGCAAATTATGATAAATTAAATTATTGTTTTTAAATATCTGCAAAATTTTTTTATTTACACACACACATGCACACACCTCTATTTAGAGTGATTTTTTAAATGTTGCTAAATTTTAATTTATAAATTCAAAACCTTTTTTCTTTAAATAAAATAAATTTTATCAACACAATCGTAAAACAGTCGTTTAGAAAATTTGTACGGAAACCACTCAATTTCTTCAATTATATTTTATACATAATTTCCAGCAATAGTGCATGAATAAAAAATCTATTTAAACAATCAAAGAAAAATAAACCACTTACGTGATGTGATGTTTTTATAACACAAGCAATTTTTTTATGAAAAGCACTTAATATTTGGAGTTTTTTTCATTCAAAAATTTCCAGACAAATTGAGCACATTAAGTCATACTGGAAGAATTTTGTACATCGACGCAATGAAAAATTTAATTATTTTTTAAATAATAAAAATTTTTTCTTGGACTAATTAAATGAATATTTAATTAATTTAATAAAATATTAAGTAATTTAATGAAATATTTAATTAAAAGAAAGAAATATTGTCATGGATTCAGTGTTTCTAAATCCTTTTTTTTTGTACGCAACATTTTTGTTTACGTTTTATTAAAATAAATTACTTTCCTTTTAAAATTTAGTAAAGCAATCCTAAAACTTGTGGTGACTGAAGCTTGTCACAGTGTTACTAAAATCGATTGCTGGACTGGGTTACTTATTCTAATTTATAACTCAAGAAAAGATGAATTTTAAATTGTTTTTCCTGAAACAAACAAACAGTAAAAAATCAACCATTACTTGACTACACAAACACACAGGTACATTTGCAAAATAGTAATTACATGCTTACATAAAGCATGTGTGTTTGTGCAGTCTTTTATATGAAAGCATAGACAATAAAAATTTTTTCCTGTGTTTGTCGAGTTATAAAAATTAATTGAAATTGAAAAATTAAAAGTTTTTTCTTACACTGTAACAATAATAAATTAAAAATTATAATTACAGCAGATTGACGAAAGGATGTGCGGATCTTATTAATTTCAATGGACGTTATTTTATTCCTCTTAAAAAAAAAAAACTATTGTGTTTTTGGTAGTACAAAACCTCGACTAGGATATGACAAAATATATTGCTTAATTAGAAGTAGCAGCGTTCACTTTTCTGTCTCTATTGCTCATACTGTTTAATAAAACCCACTAAAGATAAACAAAAATAGAGTTAAAAGTGCTAAATTAAAAAAGAAATTGTCTTGCAGCCAACTTCACTAAAAAAATGCTGTCAAAATTTGATTTTTCAATTAATCAGCGTTTTGTATGAATGTGAGAATTTTTGACAGATTTAGGGCGCCCTGTGCAACCTAACCTAACGGCATAATTTATAGAATACATGTCTGTTTAGTAAGCGCTTATTGATCTAGTTTCCTTTTTAAAAATAGTTTCATAAGCCTTAATTAAACAAAGTTATTTTTATGAACTTGGCCGTAAAAAATTAATAAAAAAAATCAAATAAATAAATTTTTGCGTGTCACACCGAAAGCGTAAAGTTTTTATTTTTTAATAAAAGTAATTAATCAGCTGATAGAATTTATTACAAAGAAATTCTAAAAATTTTTTAATAAAAAATCCTCATAAATTATCCAATTCTGGAATCTAATTGCCACCTTCAATATTGAGACATTTTGTTTGCATACAGTATTAGGGAAAATTTAATTTTCTTTTAAAATCATTTCATTTCTAAAAAAAAAAAATTTTATATTGATTAAAAACATTCGATTAAAAATCGTAATTGTATTGAGTTTTATCACTAAGTGATTTCCTTTTTTATAAGTTAAAAATAAAATTAATAATTGGCAGCACAACCCCATTACATACACAGACGAATTAATAAAAAAGATTTATTTGGTAGAGAATTTACTAAAGAAAACCCATAATAAAATTGTTTGTTTTCTTTTTATTTATTTTTTTTGTTCTTTTTTACATAAAAAATACTGATGGTCTTTGTTATTAATAATATTTTGTTGTTGTTGTTATTGTATTTTTTGCCTTTTAGGTTCATTTGTTAATGGAATTAATATGGAATATGGGCAGTATTGAAAGGGGTAGAGGCGGGGCCAAACAATGATTTTTCATTTGACCTCTTTGCATTGTGCTTAATGTATCTGCCAAACCATAATAATTTGTCCACTTAATTTAAAAATTTTGTTTTGTGGTTTCCATGCATTACAAAACCTAAAAATTAAGCATTTTGATTTTTATTGAAAAACATAAAAAAAAGAGAATTTAAAAGGCGTCGTTTTGTCCCGCTTATTGTGGCCAAACCATAATTGGAAAATTTTGCCATTTTACCGCAAATACAAATAAAAATAACGGTATAGGTACGTATTCACTGAATTTAGAGTTCAAGGCAGGTGAATTGCATTGCTTTAGTCGGGCTTATGTATTTCCATATTTTGTTTTGATAAACAAAAGAACAGATAATGAATTCAGGATATATTCTTCATCTTATGGTTGTCATGTTATGCTACAGCACAAATTTTGTAAATCGAATACAAATAAAGGGTGTTTGCAAAAAATTTATTATTTCAAGCGCTGTGTGAGAGGTGACAGTGTGTTACTGAAACGATATGTCGTCCAGATCCTTGCCGTCCAGTTGAGGCCACAGGAACTCCGTTATCATGTTCCTGTAATGCACACATCTACATCTTTGAAAAAGTAAGGCACAAGACAGCTGCTCGTTGTGGATGAATGAGGATTTTCTTAGTCAAAAACTCGACCATTTAACCGTTTCATCGGATAAGTTGACTTAATTTTTCGAAAAATTGTCATTTACTTCATTTTGTTCCACAGATATTTCATTTCTAACTTAATCACAATATATTTCATTTACAATCCAATAAAAAAATCACAAATCTCTCAAAAAGTTGTGTTTTTATTTTAAAATGTAAAAGAACACTCTTATTGAGACACCCTTTGTTAGCTAAATGTTTAAACAACGATAACAATAATATTATAATTTTGTTGCTTGAAAAACATATTTCACTCATGAAATTCAGAGAAAATAAGAAAATAAACTGAGACAAGGCAAAACCAGCATCCATGAATGAATTAAATCAAAAGCAAACACCATAATTTTACTTCAATGTTACTATAAAAGCTGTGATTGTAATAATTTCTATTTTGCGCTTTTCTTTTGTTTCCTTGTTTGTTTTGTTTTTATTTTTTTTTTGTTTCGGTTTTATGTTTGTTAAATACAATAAGTGTAAAGATGCTAAACAGACAAAAGGCAAATGTTTAAGGAAAAATGAAATGCTACAACGTCTGTCTGAGCACTGACAATAAATGTCATTATTATGGCAACAATAACAACAATTTAGACACGTTCAGCCACAAATGCACACACACACACACACACAAACGAGCAGAAGCATACAAAGACTACCAACAAATACAAACAATCATTTGCCCTGCTTGAGATAAAATGTGTAAAGCAAAAGGGGGAAAAGAGGAATAAAAAGAAAGAATTCAACATATAAAAATAAATACTATTTAAAATAAAAGAAAAATATCACTTGAGATGTAAATTTATTTCTAAGAATGCATGCACAACACAGACACACACAAACACCCTGTTTAAAGATGAAAAAATAAATAGGACAAACAGGCAACCACAATGTGGTTTCCAAAAACATACATACGACTAAACACATATATATGTGTGTGTGTATTCAATACAACAAATTGGAGTTTAAATTTTCAATTAACAAAGTTTTGTGTAGAAATATCGAGGAAAATTATGCTTGTGAATCCACTAAAAATTCCCCCTTATAGTTTGTACTTTGTGATGATTTTCAAGCAATCGAGAGATTAAGTTTCGATCTAATTAAATTCATTTTACATTTGATTACGCCCATATTCCCAAGTGGTTGCTTAAAAACCATTTTTTTTTTTTTAGAAAATCGTCAGTTGAATTTTTTATGCCACCACATGACTAGGGTGCACGCTGAAAGAATATTTTTCTGTTTGCTCTGATTTATATTCACCAAAATATGAGTGTAGCTGTCGTAATTTCTTTTAAACGTAGTGATGAGTAATTCCATCAATTTCTCAGTAAACAAGCCTGTTGTTCAAAAGACACCAATTTGAGAATAAAAAGGTACTGAAGTTACATATTTGGGTTGATCACTGATTACCAACCTCGGGTATTTGATATACTTTGAAATTTCTGTGCCATTTAAAACGAAATTTAGATCAATTTTGAATGTCACAATTTGGGCCTTGATGTTTAGGGTTAAGACATATTTTATAAGCCAGGCCCAGTGCATTCTCTGTGATCTTTAAATTTTGCGAAACAACACACAAACGAATACAGAGAAAACCAAAAGAAATAAAATTTTATTCTAGTGGCTGCTGTTGTTTGCCAGCATGTCTTCTCTTTTAGACACTTAAGCTCCACACTTATGTGTGCTGATTTCTGTGAGGGGAGAGGTGGTGTTATGCCATGAATATTAAAAATTTATTGGTAAGCAAAAATAAGTAAAATAAAAATAACACACAGAAAAGTAAGAAATCATAAGGAAAAACAGGAAAATTGTTGTAGTCATAAGAGCAATCAGTACTACTCAACTTAAGCTAAATAAAAATTTATAGACTCCAACGTAAATGTATTTAAATAGCACAGACAACCACATGTGCAGCAGAGTTTTCATTTTAGATATTTAGATTTCTGGGATTTTGTATAAAAAATTTGTGAAAACTTTCAAGTTTTAGTTCCAACTGGAGCCTGCCAAACATCAAACTATGCACAACCATCCAGTAAAAATTATGAGAAAGAAAAAAATATAGGACTGTCCGTAACTAAAAGTCGAAAATGTTGATTTTTTTTATATCAGAAAGAAAAAAAAACTCGATGCATTTATTAAAATTATTTTTATTTTTTTAATTGTTTTATTATTTTTAAGGGAGCACATTTCCTTTTTCTGCATTGAAAACCCTGCAATAAATGCATGCAAAATATTAATACACTCCGGAAATTTTATTAAATTTTATAAATTGTTTTCTGTATAGAAAAACTATTTTTTTGCAGAATTGAAAGAGTTAAAATTACAGGCTGGTAATAAGTTTAGCTTATTTTTGTCTGCAAAAACAAAAACGCATCAAATTGTACCCAAAGCGTTATCAACAAATAAATACTTCAGTCAAAGTGCATTAAATTTTTTTAATGTTTAAAATTTTTTAAATTTACTTCTAACTTGTACCAGTTTTAGCTCTTTGAAATATTTTTTTTTGTTAATTTACAAATTAGAGTCATACCTAAATTGGAGCGGCAAGCGTATGTATGGAAGATATCAAAATAACGTAGCGGTAACGCTGAGCAATTGGAAAATTAAATTCTGGCAACGCGTTTTGTAGTGAAGTTGGCTACAAAACAATTGTTTTTTAATTTTGTTTTGTAATATTTGATCAGTAATGACATTTTGGCGATTTTTTATTAGTTTAGTACTTTCAACTATATTTTTGTTTGTCTTTAGTGGCTTTTATTAAACAAGTTGTTTAACACTATTGTAGAAAATACACACGGCTTGCCGCTCCAATTTAGGTTGGACTGTTAATTTTTTCTCGAGTGTAATTTTATTTTTATTTGTTGGCTGCCTTTTAAACAGCACCAAAACCCAATGGAGAATTAAACTAACGCTTCCAAACAGAATCTTGCTGAGTTTTGTTTTAAAAGTTTTTTATTTTTCTTATGTTTTATGACAAATTAAAAGGGCAAACTATTTTATGCGAATATTTTTAACTGTCTGTACATTTTAACACTCCAACAGGCTCTCACACAAGCAACACTGATATAAAATTGGAAATATAAAACAGAAAATCCAGTAACCGCAGTTTCCCAAAGAACAATTTTTATTAACTAAATTTTTGTTATTTTAAAGTTTTTTCATTTAATTTACAATTGTAACCTAAAGCAGATAAATAAAGTTGGAGCGAAATATTAATTAAAAACTAAATGATTTTAACTTAATTTTAAGTTTAACAATAGTAACTGATTTTAGTGTTTTAAAAAATTAATGGGATTATATGAATGGAATTTAAAAAAAAAAACTTTTATTAAAATATCCAACAAACATAAAAAAATATTTCATTTATAAAAAATTTTAATTAAGAAAATGAAGACATTGTAAAAAGCTGTGCTAAGATTACACACATTTGGTCATGCCCGCGAGTAGAAAATTAAAAAGAATTAAATTTTATTCAGTGAAAAAAAATATTTGAATCAGATGAAAATTTTCTTGGACGAATAGAAAGTGAAGATGTAAAATTATCAGACATTTTTGCAGCTTGTTACGTTTTATGCAATAGTTTGCAACGTCAAATAATGTTCTTGCAAGCAGTGATTAACACAAAATGATATGTAGAGTAACGCTTAACAATAGTTCAGTCTTCCTAATCGTGTGAAAATGTTTACTGGGTCTTTAGAAAAAAATTTTTCTGCTACACGTCAGCATTATATGATTAAAACTTATTTATGATGAACCAACGATACAAGTTGTTATGAATTTTCTTTTTTTTTTATTATTTAACTGGGTATTTACTATCCAAAAGTAAAAGTAAATAAGGAAACGAAAATACATAAAGCGTAGAGATAGCGAATTAAAAGACAGAGGGAGAGAGAGAGGAAAAAAAATAAAATTATGATAAATAAAAAATGTTTGTGACCTAGAAATTAAGAGTGTGTGTGTGTGTTTTTATAATTAATAATACTGCGTATGCAGAAGAGCCATGAAGTCAACTTATGAATTTAAACAAATTTTTAGAAAAAATTTGTATTCAAAAATTATTTATGAAATTTATATATCTGCAAGTCAACAATCAACAGTTCTTTGCATTAAATATTATGAGAGGCTGATTGTACGTAAACAAGTTTTGGCCTTCTTAGTTTTTTTTATGGAATTCCCTAGTAAAAGTCAAATCCAGGGTGGTAAAATATAATCAATGCTGTTCTGTGTGCGAAACGGAATGTGGAAATAAATTTTTTTTCTTTTTATAAAATTTATTTTTTCCAGCCAATTAAAAAAAAAAGAATTTTTGAAAAATTTGCTAAAGTATCACAGATGCAAATTATCGATTAAAATTTACATTTTATAAACTGTATCGAAATTTTCAACCAGAGAACTTATGAAGTGCTGAAGCTTTCACTTGTGAATAAAATATGTGAATTCGGAATACAGAATGGCACGGAATTAGTTTTGAAATTTAAAATTAAAAAAATTCGGGTATTTATTAACGATTACGTCGTAGTTGTTTGTGGCTACATTCAGAGTAATCTGGCGACAGCATCAAAATCACTCTTAGTTGAGTTGCCCTAAATAATGCTACGCACATACACACGTATATACAAATACATATACAAATAAATATGTATTCGTGTGTATATTAACTAGCAATTGAGTATGTGTGCTTATGTGTTTGTTTTGAACTTTTAAGGCAAATGCAAAATCAGAAACAAAATACAAAAATAAACAAGATGAAAAAAAAGAAAATGTCAATAAATTTATAGTAAATAATCCGATAAAAGTTGTCGCCAAGCATCATCATAACTTTTGTAAAAGGAAAAAGGAAATCTTTATCCTGTATTGCGATAGCAAACAAAATGTCAAAGTTTAGTCGTATTCTCAAGCAAAAGCAATTTAAATACACATAAACGTTTCTACTACATATTTGTGGTGATATTTACTCGTATCATAATGAAACTGTTACTGATTTATTAATTTATTTGTTTGTTAACTTATTTGCAAGTAAAACACGTGTATGGCTGCCTAAAAATAAATAATTTTGTTTTTGTTTTTAAGGACTCTATTTTTCTTGTGTATTTTGTCTTCTTTACTTTTGTTTTTTCCTTAAATAAACATAAACTTTTACACAGATTATCTGTCTAGCAGTTTGCCTTTAATTGAAATTGAATTCAATTATGGATTAACGTTTAAAAATATTTTTTATCTGGAAAAAATATTGTTTTTTAGAAAATTTATTTATTCATCATGATAAAAAATTCAATCAAAAATTTTTCTTCCTGGGGCTAGGGGACATCAAAAGTCCAATCTTTCTGTCATGATTTAAAGTTTTCTTGTAAAATATTTAAAATTAAAAAAAATATAATTTGTGAACCTCGAAACAAAAGTTAAAAATAAATGGGATTTGTTTTTTATTGAAAAAAAAAAAAAAATTGAATCAAGTGTTAGTTCATCAAAGGAAGGAGAGTGACCTCTTTGTAAGATAATTAAAAGAAGACCGTTTAAAGATATTAAAAAGGGACGCAGATATCTCTTTCATGAGTCCAGAGCCCAACTTTACTAGTGCCTTAGTAGGCGAGAACGAGAAACGAAGTCTAGAAAATATTTTTAATTTACTTTTTTTCCTCCATAGAAATGACTGCTATTTGAAAAGTTACTGTTGAATTTGCGGACAATCCATACCCCTTCTGTGGAGTCAATAACAAGACTATTAAAGCAGAGGTTTTTTTGAACCGCAGCAAAAATGGCATCAAGCTCTATGTTGCTCTGCTGATACGTCATTGTAGACTCAGTTATCACTTGAGTAAAATCGGTGTGGTACAAAACGACTCCTGTCGCTTCTGTCAAAAAAGCGGTGAAATGTCGCAACATACTCTGTGGGAGCGGAAAGATGCAGAATGCGCTACCTAGGCTGACCCCTAAGTACCTAGGTATGATAAATCCTACAACAATCACAAGATTCATAAGAAGTTTCGGATTGTTTAAGTTTTAAACTGGACGGCACAATAGATCTTAAAGGTAATAGTGCGATGAAATTGCTTGCTTGTGAATATTTACAGAATTTGTGCATGTAAATCAGTGGCCATGCCGTATTTACTTGTCATTAATTCAATATTCATGAAGAATATTTTTAAAACAACCAAAAAAAAAAAATTATTTGTTGTAGCTCACTCACTCACTCACTCACTCACTTACTGTGTTAAGAAGCTGTACATCGCTTTAATACATAACCATTTGCCCGCATACCTGGTAAAACATAATTGTGATGGCGTATAATACAACTTTGAAAGAACCCAGCTAAAATATCACTTTCTGTATCTCAAGTTCCTTTTCTTTTCCTTTTTTATTATTGAATTTACTAGAAGAAAAAAAATTTGTTTTGAAAAGTTTAAGTACACGAGTTAAATTAAACTCCTCTCTATTATGGTCGTAATAAGATACTTCAATTTATCTATTTAGACTTTGTTACTTTCTTAAAAGTGTCAAAAACTCTTGTACGTTCTACTCCCAAGTGAATGTTACACTTATGCGTTCAGCACACATACACACACAGCACTAAGGATGTTGGCATACAAGTATAAAAGTAAGACACATGCAAACAAACACACACTTATTATTGTAAACATTATAGCCCTTGTTTATGCAACCACCACTTAAGTTGATGTGCGTTGTAAATAAAGTTTGGAAGTTGACAGAGAAAAATACGAGTATATTTAAATTTAACTAAAGCAACTACTTAAAAGCAGTGTTGTCATCAACTTTACCATCAAATAGGATTAAATTCAATTTTGCAAAGATTCTGTTTATGCAGTTACATCTTCTAGCAGCAGCTTTAAGCATCTAGTTACATTAGCTTACCGTTGCAAGGTGATCGATCCCAGTAGATAAATTTAGAGAAATTTTGCATGCGATAGAACAAAATAAATTATAAATTAATGTTAATACTCGTTATAACAAATATTTTTGAAACTTAAAATCTTAATAAAAATTGTTTTTATTTTAATTAAAAATATTTGTTAATATGAAATTTATAAGATCGAATAATTTAATAAAATAATTATAAATGAAAATTATTAAATTTAAAATTAAAAAAAAAAACCTTAATTGAAGAAAATTAAATTTTTTCTTGAGTTTATTTTCATTTTGTTTACTTGATTTTTGATTAAATGTGATTTTTTCTTTATTTTTCCTGACTCGCTTTTCAAACTTACCTTTCATCAACAAAACCTCTTTGTGGTCATAGAAAAACAAAAATACAAAAATAATCCAAAGAACAATTAAACTGAATTGTTATTAGAGCAAAACAATACGGTTGTTAATAAAATTTCTTGTTATGCTTTAGAGCAAATCCATAGTTAATCCTATGCTTTTTGCTCTTTGTAAAATTCCTTACGCAACACACAAATACTTTCACATAAAATGGAACGCTTTTAAAAGTACACAAACAAAACGCAAAATTAAAAAAAAGGAAAAGAGAAAATAGAAGACTAAAAATAAAAACAACTACAATAATAGAACGCAAGTACTATTGGGAAAATGTAGCTAAATTAGCAACTTTTGCTTAGAATAAAAACAGAACGTTCCCTCCACTAATTACAGTAAAATAAAAGCAACAATAGCAACAACAACACAACAACAAGAAAAAGGAAACTTAAAACTTGTTAAATGCAATTGTGCAACTTGTATCATTAGTAAGTAAATGTAAAGTATCACAGTTAAAACTCGCTCAGTTGCCAACCTTCCAGTGTCACTAGCAACTGCAACAATAGAAAAAATAACAACAGCAGCAACATGTAAAAAAAAAACATTAAAAAAATTAAACGAAAGTGAATGTAAGGGGAAATTGTAAAGGCTTTAAAAAAGTCTGGGCCCAAATCGTCACATTCGATATCGAATATTAAGCGAATGCGACAATTTAGAATTTTTTTTTATTAACCGAAAATAACAAAATTTCATAATTTTTTATTTTGGAAAAAAGTTTTGTAAAGTTAAAAACATGATTTATTTTTGATATACAAATTTAGTTTCGCATTTCATTTCTGTTTATAAGTGCTTCAGGCGGACTACCCTCTTCTAAGAATGGAAACAGAACAAAAATATTTATTTATTTACTTTGCATAACTTGGACTGCGATGTGCAAGAGGAGCAAGCAATAATTTTGTTTTCTTTGTTTTTTGTTTTAGGTTTTTTTTTTTTTTTTTTTTTTTTTTTTTTTTTTGTACTTTTCAATGATGTGATGTTCATGTCCCAGTAAGAGAGTGTATGTTTGTGCACACGTTTGCCTGTATATTTTATGTTTGAGTGAGTATTTTTGCTGTTGATGTTGTAGTTGTAACACAATTATCATACAGGCACAATAAACAAGCAAGCTTGTGAACAAAACGAGGCCATGAAATGACAAACACTTAAAGGCAAAGGTCGGGTCGACGTTAAATTTAAGTGTCTTGTATATAGAAGGATGGATGGCTTAATGTAAAAACACTTTTTAATTTGTGTGTGTATGTATTTACTCGTATGTCTATATGTAAGTATGTGTGGGTAAAAGTGAAGTGTTTGTATATTTTACTTGTATTCATATGTGTATGATGGGTCGTTTTTTGTGTTTGAAAAAGTCAAGTGGGTTATGTGAGGGAGCAACAGAGAGAAGGAGAGAGTCAGAAACAGAGACAGTATGCACAGTTAAAAATAAAAAAAAATTTATGTATAATATTTCTAAAACCTCTATAATTTCCACTCTCATACACGCACTGGTAGCCATCACCACACTTCACTGCTGGTGAGTTAATACCGCGAAGCTGATAAGATTTCAAGGGGCCCAAGATACAACAAATTGATAAAAGATCAAATTTTTAAGAGACAGGACTTGTCTAAATTATTTAAATAAAATGGCTTAAAATTGCCCTTGATATGACCTGGCAAATACTTGTACGAAAACTTTATCCGAATTAATCCTTTATCTCATTTTTGCAAGCATTGAGGACTTGTTATATAAAGAAAAGTTGTTGTACGTTTTGTTTTAAAAGGTTTGAATTGAATTGTAAACATTCATTTTCTATTAGACTTTCTTAAATTAGGTTTTTCAATGCGATTGGTATAAGTAAAATTTAAAGAATAAAACATTAGATTTTTTTATAACTTGAAAACCAAATTTACAAAAAATTAAATAAAAATTGATTTGCAGTCGCAATTTATTCAATAACATTATTATTATTTTTTGTTTGAAAGAGGTGGGGCGATATATTGACTAACTAATGAGATGGCCATGAAAACAGAACCGTTTTGCTGGAATCGAAATAATTTTGTAAGAAAAAGTCTTCAAAGTCTTGTGAAATAAATTAATAAGACATAATCAGTTTTTCCGTATTGCCACAGATTTGTTAAGTGTGTTTATTTATCCATATAAATAAATTTTATTTTCTGTTCGTTTGTTCTCTATACAAATTTTTGTGTTCTAATGGATATAGTCTCTATACTTCAAGGAAGGTCGACTATTGGACCGGCAACGCTATTTTTTGCTTTGAAATATTACCACTTCTTTTACTATCTCTGCTAATAGTGCTAGCCAAAATATGAGTCACTTTATAAAGTTCTTTGGATATTTCTCTGTAAGGATACCGCCGGGACGAGCGAGACTGGGCAAAAACATTTAGTTTAGTAGTAAAAAATTAATAGGAGCTACAGTTTTTTACCTAAGGAAAAAAAAGGGAAAAGTTTTATGCAAGACTGACTGCTTTTTTCAGAAGTTTTTTTTTTTTTTTTAGCAGTAAAAGTAAAATTTAAATGAGTTTCCTCTTAAATAAATTTTTGGTTTTCTATGTTAAAATGTGGTTACAGCAAATGCCCAATTTGATAAAAAGTTCATTTTAAAAATCAGCGTAATGGGCCATAATTTTAGTAACGAAAAAGTAGACTTTTATTAAGAGCTGACTTTTGTTCATAAGAATTTAATGAATTTAAAATAGTTTTTAAAGAGATACCGACTTTAGTGAGGCTTTTTTAAGTACACACACACACACACATTTATAAATATCGACCAAATTTTAATTTTATATTTTCTTGACAAAAAAACACACACTTCATTAAAAGAAAAAAGTTTAATTGTGTCAGACTGGCACAATTAAAAGAAAAAAAAAAAGGGAAAGAAAGAAAAAACTTTAACAAAGAGAGAAAGTGTCTGTCTATAAATTACACAGTCATTTTGTTATTTTACTTTTTACCCCTTTTTAATGATGAAACAAACACCATGACGAAAAACGACAGCAACTACAATTTCAACAGCAACAACAACAACAAAACAACCAGCAAACAATGACATAAAAAGGAGTTTTATGAATGGCAAACAATAATTGTTCGCACACTTATGCGAGTACATACTCGTATGAAGCAATTGCAATCATAGAGAAAGTTTAAGTTTTAAGTACAGCTGAAGTTGACAGTGACAAACACACAGACAAGCTCACTCTCTCTCTCTCTCTCTCTCTCTCTCTCTCTCTCTTTGTCACACACAAAAATGCGTTTGTGTTTAAATTTAATGCTCTATGAAACTCCAACAATACAGGCATAATTTGTTTATGCTGCCTTAAAAAAAATAAATAAAAAATTATAAAAAGTGCCACATATTTATTTTTAAAATACTGTAATAAAGGACTGCACTAGCATACTTGAAAAGTCTTACAAGCACTTTGTATTATAAAATATTACAAATGTTTTTAGTGATTTCTATCACAAATTGATCACATCAGAGGATCCAAGTAAGCCCAGCTTCTGTTTGTGTGGCTTTAAATTATGCTTGTGCAGTCCTTTAGTCTGGTTCGATGGATGAAATGTGTGCACAAACATTCATTTCTATGCACGTAAGTGTGTCATAACAGTTGTACTGTTTCTGAAAAGGTAAAAAAAGACAAAAAAGAATAAATATTTATTAAAATATCTTTAATGACATATTCAAACACTACGCACAAACAAGAATATTAACAAAAAATAAAAATGGTTAGAAAACATTGCCGACATACCAAAATACCATGGAAATTTTTAAAATAAAAATATCTTATTGTTGAAAAGGCTTCAGTTGTCAGTTAAAAAACAAATTGTGGAAATTGTTGATGGTGTGCACTATGACAACGATAGGAAGCCCTACACAACGTTTTTTCTTTTATTCTTTTAATAAGAAACTTAAAGAAAATTAATTTAATTAAATTTGATTTAGTACAATTAGTAGTCAAAATGGAAATATTTTATAAATATATTAAGGCTGGTCCAACCATAATGCACGATGTTAATTGTCACACCTTATCGTCAATAGGTCAAGAACAGTTGAAGAACTAAAGAATGAGATATTTCAGCACATGAACGACATTCCACCAAAATTATGTCTCAGATTCATTGAAAATACGGATCATTGGATAGAGGCCGTGGCGGGCTGTTGGCCGATATTTTGTTTCACACATAATTGTCATAGATCCCTTCTATCATAATAAAAAAGATTAAGATAATTCTCTGAACACTTTTTGTTTTATTTACAATTCATATCGTGCGTTTTAGGTGGACAACATAGGCCAACATTATTTCACTTAATTTAACTTCCATGGGCCGGTAGGATAAAAAAATTTTATTAAAAATTTACCAGGCTTTAATTAATTATAATTTCATTAAAAAAATTGTCCTTTAAAGCAAAAGCCTTTTAATAGTTTTTTTCTGTAAATTTATTTTTAATTTTTAAAATAAAAACTAGAATGTTAGCAAATTCTCTTAAATTTTAAGAAATTCCGCAAAATTGATAAACATGTTGCATATTCTCTGACAAACTTCCATTTCAGTGTAGAATAAAAAGAACAGGAATTCTGAAGAAAAATGTGCTGAGTGATAAAAGGGAATGCGGTGAAACATAAAAGGAATGAACGATACCAACAATAACCGGCTGGGGAAATGAGTTGGCATGCGAATAACAAATTTCAGTATCAAAGAAAAAAAAATAAAAAATAAAAAGAAACGAAAATAAGAAAGCAAACTGCTCACTCGCTCCCATTTATTCGAAAAACATAACGTACGACTTCTTTATGTTTGTGTTCTTTAATGTACGAAAGTATCTTTAAGCAAGATGCCACAATTCTTTTCTTGTCAGCAAACACACACACACACTTATATGACGTGTATTTTCCAACTTCAGATGTAATAAAACTAAAGGTATGCATGCATGTGTTTTTGTATTTAAAATAAAAATCTTGTTTTTATTTAATATAAATGCACACAAATGTATTTATAAACACATACTTACGCTTGTGTGTGAGGGAAGAGAAATTATTTTCCTAAAATAATTTTAAATATTTTCTTTAATATTGAAAAATGAAATATGTAATTGAATAAAAACATTTACATCTACATATAAATTGAAAGACAACCGAAATATGTAAATTTAAATTTGTTTGCAGCACCTCAGAAGGACGTACTCGTATGTATGTATATTCATCCAATGGCAGTCAGCTTAATCAAATGAAACGCATTTGTTGGCTTTTCAATAATTCGTATTCGAATCTACTTTTATTTTAAGAAACACACACAAGACAATTTAGACTTATTGAGTTATGAAATACGTTTTAAATTGGGCTGTGTGTGTGTTATAAAGAAGGAAGCTAAATAAGTATTCACTAGCTCTTTGGAAAAAAACAAAAAAAAAAAAAACAATTAAATGTAAATGAGTGGAGAGGGCAGGCACTTCAATACGTGAAAGTGTGGGGATCAAAACTAAATAATTTTAAAAGTCTTTCAGAAGCATTTTTTTACTTTAAGCTAAAATTTTTTGGAATGAAAACAAGAACGTTAATAAGTGCTACGGTTGGATTTAAAGTAGAAAAAAGGGCGTGGAAAATTTTAAAATAAAAATAAAAAACTCCGTAAGGCAGGTTGCTACGAATTGTCACAAAGTCAGCACAGGTAAGGTGATTTAGCAGGGCCTTTAAACGTATAGAATTAGATATCGTCTTGATTCCATTCTAGATTTTGTATAGAAAATCAGTACACCTCTCTGATTAACTGGTAACTATCCCACTATAAAATATACTTTGGCCTACTTTGTGGAATAAAAGAATTAAAAAAAATTGTCGAAAATTTTGAAAAATTCATCAAAAATTTTTACTTCCGGTTTTGAAGTTAAAATTTTGTTTATATTTCAAAATTAACTTTTTTTTTTTTAAATGAGGAAGGAAAGATCTATGCTAATGGCCTATTGCGGTCTATGCCTATTGGAAAATCTACTCAAAATATCGGATTTTGAAATAGCATTATTTTTTAAAGACCCATAACTTGAAAAATAAACATTTTAAAAAAATATACTCGTATTAACCCAAATATAAACAAATTCTACTACCTAATTTTTTTCGCTGTCCGCTTCACCTGAAATGCCCCATTTTATTCTGAACGCAATAATTTTTATTAATTTATTTATCATAATTTACTATGGGCTGTAATTGCACTGCGACCATTAATATCTATTGTGCAGGTTAGTGCCCAGCTAAAACAATCCAAAGCTTCTTACGAATATTGTGATTGTTGTAGGAATTATTATAGGTCTTTTGGGGTCAGCTTCGGTAGCTTATTTTGAGTCTTGACAGTGCTAGGAAATTGCACAGAATGTGTGGAGTTATTGAGTCTACAATGGCCTCTCAGCAGCGCATGAGGTTTCAAAACAACTTCTCGCCTATTGCGTTCAAGGCTAATGGATCTCCTTGACTATCGCATGCCTACTTTGGTTCTTCAGGAATCTTGTTATTTAGCAAAAGAAAGAAAAAATTATCCACAACCTTTTTAGCCAAACAATGATTTTCCAACAGCAGTTAATTGAAAATGCCTGGTGTAGTTGTATGGACAAATAAATTTTTTATAACGTACTCATGCTCATATAATTACAATTACATACATTTTTTTTATATGCACGCCTTGTCATGTTATGGCCATTAATTTATACAACACAAAAATTGATTTTAAACACACAAAAAATTCAAAGTTTATTTTATTTAAAAAAAATAGCAGGAAGATAGAAAAAACATGCTGGACTTAAGCCAACATGTCTCTGTTATTCATTAAATGTTGGCAAATAAGGAGAGATAATTTTTTAAAAACCAACAACAACAACAAAATTCACAAAAAAACTAAAGAATTTGTGGTCACATTTGCCCAAATCTATTGTGGTAGAGTTTTCAGCTTTAATATTAAATTTCTTTTTTAGGTTTGTTATTTTAAAGACAAAAATAATAAAAAAAAAAAAAATTAAATAAATTACTGGAGATGAAAAAAAAGAAATAATTGCAAGAAAATATTTTAAAAATTTCTACAAGATAATTGAAAACGAAGTGCAAAATTAAAATTGTAAATTTTTATATTAAAGCAAGCCAACATAAAGAAATTTAAATGGATGAGATTAGATCAAGTAATCAATAGTTAAAAAATGTAAAATGGTAATTGACAAATTTTACTGAATTAAAAAAATTAAGAAAAATAAAATTAAATTTTAATTGGTAAAAGTATGTGATATTAAATTTATTTTTAAAGTTTCTTAAAGCGAAATATATTTTTATGAATGTGACTTCAGCGTTTTTTAGTTCTGCGTTTAAATTTTGTCATACGAGATCCACCAAAATTATGAAAAAAATTTTATTTAAATGTGTATTGTTTTGGAATGGCCTATGATTTATGAGAAAAAAATATTTTTAACTACGTGTTCCGAACAAGATATTTTGTTCGCACAAAATTTTTTTATAAGTAGTTGGAGATTTCTCTGTGTGAGAGAGCCATTAAACTACATACATATAAAAAAAATTTTGTTAGAACAAAAAAATTTTCTCTTAAATGAGTCTGTGACATAAGTGTTTGTACGGCTGCCCAGTCATAGTCACTGAAGAGGAAGTTGTAAGATTTTATATTTTAAAAGTTTTGTAAGTCATCTTTAACTTCTAAAATACTAGAAAAAAGTCAAAAAAATATTTCCTTTTTAAATTTTTGTGTTAAAAATTAAAACTAAGAAAAGAAAACGAATAATAGTTGAATTGAGATTCTTCTTTGTTTTGAAAACATTCTAAATTTCTGAAAAATAATTTTATAAACTAAAAATATTTGTAGGATAACGAAATTGCTGCCAGATAAAGTACGATATCTAATTGTAGACATTTTTGTAATTTTTTTTTTGTATTCTGTAATTCAATCCTCTTTTCAAAATTCAAGAAAGCAAAGTGCTTTTTTCTTTATACTCTACCATATACGCTACGCTTTAGGACTCATTATAAATTCCATTTAAGTCTTTTTCTTCAAACATTTTATTTATTGCCACTTTTGTTCTCTCGTTACTATTGTTGTTTGGAATTTGTTTGCGATGGTCATTCAGCAACATATTTACAGATGATTGTTTTATTTGTTCATATAATATACGAGAGTTAACTTAAGCATTTTGAAAATAAGTACCAGAGACAACTGTTTGTTTAACGGTTCTCAGTAGATGAGGTGAAGTTGTTGAAAGACCATGGCAGGTACCTAGTGTGCTGGTTTTTGGGTTTTTCATTTTTTGAAATAAACTTTTTTCTTAAGATTTTATTTTCTTCCTCAACTGCGGTTTCACACTTCATTTTTCTTCTTTTACTTTTAAATTTGACTAAAAAAACAAAATTAGTTATTTTGCATTTGTTCGGCTGTTTTCGAGACATTTTTTGACTTTGCAAAAATTATTATCTTTTTTGCTAAAGAATTTTTTTTTATTCAGCATACGTAATCAATCATGAGCCTCCTTCGTATTTTCATACATACACACTCAGAATATGTGTTAATATGGCTGAGTAAGTATTAGAGTGAATAAGCCTGTATTTGTTAACAAATGCAGACGTAGAAATGTACGCGTGTGTGCGTGTGTGTGTTTAAATGATGTACTATTCTCATTAGAACAAATTTAAAAGCATTTGTTTGATCAAGTGTACACAGTGGACAAACAAAATTTCTATACGTAAGCACTCACTCAATGACACACACAAAAGCAGCCAACAGCAGCAATAACAAACACATAAATAGCCATACTTACAGGCTACCCCAAACAAATCCTTGTTTGTATATCCGTATGCTGTGTATAAGTATATGTGTGTTAGCCGGTATATGCCAATTTTAAAATAAAACTTTTTTTTTATATATAAAAAAAGAAAAAATGAATAAAATACCGACATATTAAGAAATGAAAAAAGAACACTGCAAGAAATAACACAATTTTTTTAAACTTTCAGTCATATATAAATTAGTGCGGCGAGCGTTATGACGGACATGTTGAGCAATTGGAAAATCAAATTTGGATAATGTGTTTTGTAGTGAAGTTGGCTGCAAAACAATTTTTTGTTTGTTTGTTATTTTTGTCCTGTACCCAAAGCTGGAGAGCATAAGCTCGATGTGGAGTTGCATAGCAATCGGGTGTTGTGACAGATAGAACGAGAAGAGTTTTAGATAGGCTCCGCTCCCACCCAAGGAGAAGTCATGTCCTAACAACAAAGTTTCGAATTGGTATTCATATGTGTTACATAAAGGGGCGTTGATAGACGCATTGTATTCACCCGTGCGTTAAAAACACCGTGAATTAGGGCCTTCGGGCAGACACTCACGTAAAGCACTGACATATTCTGTTATTTTTGACCAGTAATGACATGTTAGCTATTTTTTTTATAATTAATAAAGGGTATTTAACTTTCGTCTATTTGGTTTCTTGGTTTATTAATTTCAAAATTTCATTGCATAAATGAAATGTAGTCTTTGAGGTCAAAATTCTTTGCATAAAACGGACATAAATATGTGCTACTAAGGAAAACTCACATAAGGCGACTACATAATTGTGATTCAGGGGTGTCAAGGCGATATATTTCACAATTAATGAAAAGGCAAGGAAAACAAAACCATTTGCTAGAATCGAAATTATTTTATAAGAAAAACCTTAAGAGCTTTTATAGTTTTAGTTTTCAAAAATGACCAATTTGTCCTTATTTGAATATTTTTTTTTGGCAAGTTGGAGCACTTAGATCTTCATAACAAAGCTCCATCCTATTTTATAAAACATTATTGTAAAACAAAAGAATTCAAGCTTCAGTTGGTAATATTTAGCAGGGAGCAGCGAACTCTTTAACAGTTCTTACACCTCATCTTTTCAGTGTATTTCAATTGGCTGGCTTGTTAAATTTTTTTCATTATATATTTGAATCATGTTCACTTGTTTTTGTTGTAATTTTTGCTGTGAGAGAAAAAAAAAGTAAACAAGCTGCTTGACGAAAAACAAACATCCCTTGGATATTATTGTGAATGTTGTATGTGCTTTTTAGAAAATACAGCAAGACTAATAATTCAAGCAAAAAGTAGAAACTTTTAACATCAGATCGACGTTGTGGACAAAACGTGAACATGCAATGATTTCTATATACACATACACACATACACAACATGTGTAATAAGAACAAAAGAATTTTAAATAAATCTTGCTTTTTTGAATTCATATTAATTTATGGCTTAAACAAATATTGAGTTAAATTGTCTGGTAGACGGCTTTGGTTCGTTAAATTTTAATAAAAATAAAACAGCTTTAAGAACTTAAAGTTTACTTTTTGAAGTCTTTAAAGAGGCTAAGAAATAGTCTTTTTAAGCATCAGTGTGTGAGTGTGTGTTGGCTTCTATTAACTTTCAACCAGCTAAAAACAACTTTTTTATATTTTTCTTAAAACTTTTTTTTAGCACAAAAATTCGCGCAGCTTCTGAAAAAACACCAGGAATCGAACCTGCGACCTTCGTATTGGTAGGTTAGTACTCTACCTATTATATTTTTCTATGTGGACACCCAATTAGTTTGACTTTGTTGCTCTTCTTCCTTAGGAAGTAGTGAGCCAGCTTTCAAATAAAAATCTAAAATAATAATAAACAGAAACCACAACGTATGTTTTCGTTCTTAAAACTGCAGAAAATTTGCTTTTTATTATTAACGTGTTTGAATATTTTAAATTAATTTTGTTGCATTCAAAAATGAACCAAAAAAAAAACTGTTTTTAGTTTTTGGCAACTCTGGCATAATAGACTAAAAGAGTTTGTGTGATTGTGCACTGAAAGTAAGGCCTGCTCGTACATTTGCTGTCTGCCTTAATTTAAACAACAAGACTTTATGGTCTTTGTAAATTTACAAATGTTAATGTACGACAAACAGACCATAATATTTTTACAGCTGCATTTCGCTTCCATAATATTTTATTTTTATTTTTATTTTTATACGTTTTGGATGCCATTTATGTTATCTTGTATTTTGTGTTTGTGACGTAAATGAATATACACATTTGGCCATCCCATCATCAATCTAAGACTCTACAAAATGGATATCGATAAAACGATATTATCACAAGTAATTGGTGTACAATTAAATATGTCATGAGGAATTCTTTGTCCCCCAGCAAAAGAGACTAACGAAATTATTACAAAATATCGAACTTGGCGATTTATGTCTTTCGCCGTTACTTAGGGAGATGAAAAACTTAGCTGGTAACCAGGTTGACTACGCTTTTTTGAACTCTATGTGAATGACTGTTATTCCACTGTTATTATTTATGTGTTGTCAATATAGTTTGCATTTTAGCTGACGATATACAAAAAAATTCTTTATGCCAAAAAAATATGTATCTAAATATGAATGCACGAGTAGTATTTTTCGTTCATTTGTTTTATTTATAGACATCATCTATAGTTTGTATAAATTTTTGAATTTGTTGCATTCGTCGGCAAATTCCAAAGTCATGTTGTTTAGTGTGTTTTTTGAAAGCCTTTTTAAATTCAAGAATTGCTTATGTCTCTTCTTCAACTTGAGGTTTCTATTTGCTGTTCTTTGTCTTATTTACTCGTAAATATGAAGTTTTCTTTTTCTTTTAATTTCCAGCTACTTACATGAGAAATAAATTCATGACGTAGACAAGTTAAAATGAAATATTGTTGTCATTACAATGACAGTGGGCTTGTATGTGATTAATATGACAAGAAAACTATATTTTTTCTTAAAAAAATATGGAAATCGTAATACCTGCAAAACTCTCATTCAGCCAAAAAAAATTTTCAGACGAAGAAAGTGTTAATTAATTATTAATTAGCGATGATATAGATTCTAAATTCGAGTACTTTTTGCGAAAGTGAAAATTTCAGCATCATATTAAATACCATTTAAACATTTTTGAAATTTTTTTTTTGCTTCATTTTAAATGTCAAATTAAAAGACAAGGTCATTTAAATAATAAGAAGAAAAAGATTTAAGTCCTTTCGGAGTACAGAACAGCATTGATTAATTTTGAGAATTACGTTCTTCGTTATACGTTTTTGTTCTTATTTAAAAATGTTTACTAGTCAATTACGTGTCATCATTTTCAAATTAAAAGGCCTCCATTCTTCCTAAAACCGCATTTTAATTGTGGCAACCTGTCTGGGCTTACAGCGTCTAAAAGTATTCGTTGCTTTATAAAATGTGATTTAGTAATTGATTTATAATACCAGGAATTTTCAACTTAAGCTTGTCAATATTTCTAAATGGCATTGCACACACACAGTGTCGAAAACACACACACACACAAACACACACCCATTAAACGTGAAAGGAGTAGAGTATGAAACTGTTTGTATTTAGTAAATTAATTCAAAAGTTGTGTAATTATTTTTCCACAGGGAGCTGGCAAAAAGAAGAAAGAAAAACAAAAAGAGAAAAGACTAACAAGCAAACATATTGCAGACACCCCACTGTGTTGTCATTGTATTTGTAAAATATTCTTATCTTGAAATATTTTTGTTTATTTTTATTTGTTTTGGCAACTGTTTTAGTAATGTAGCGGCAACATCAGTATCAACTTCAACATCTGATTCAGCTTCAGTATCAACCTTTTACTTCCATCACTCGTACATGCATACATACGTTGCCGTCGTAGTTATCACCGTTTTTTATTGTTGCCAATGACGCTCATGTTATTGTTACTTTTGTTTGTGTTTTTCTTTTACTCCACAGCAGCTGTTATTCCTCCTATTGTTGTTGTTGCTGTCGTTGTTGTTCTTGTTGCTTTTAATATTTCGTTTTATTTCATCTCGTTGCTGCCTACTGCCAGTTGCTTGGGATTAATGCAGGCACATCTTTTGGCAAGAATATTCTGGCACGGTTCACTTATTCATTCCCAATTTCTTTTACACTCTCATAATGTTAAGTCTTTATTGTGATTATTTTTGTTATTGTTATTGTTGCTGTTATATTGCTTGCTTGCATTGTTGCAACATAAAAAATATAAAAAAAGCAGCAGAAGAAAAAAAAAAAACAAGCAGCATCAACAAAAATCTCTAACCATGTGTACGTCAAAAAACACACACACATATACACACTCACTCGCTCACTCACTGGTAAAGCATCGTTACAGCAACAAACCCTAATAATTTCATTTTTTTCGTTTGCGTGTTTGGATGTTGTAGGGATGTGATGAGTAGATACAAACTCGCACACCAAAAAGGAAAGCAACAGCAAAAACAATAAAAATAAAGCAAAAGTAAATGGAACTAAATGGGTGAGATGCAATTACTTTTTAATCTGAATGAATTGTAAAAATAGTCTGGTATTTAAAACAATATTCCTGCATTCATTTCATCTCACATTCCCACCTTTTTGTCTCGATTGCAGTAACGTTAGGAGTCGTTAGCAGGCTAACCATCAAATAGAAGTAGTACTTGTGTTCTACAAGGAAATGAATTATACACACACATCACATACATCAACTGCATACAAACAAACACCGAGACACATACAAAAATTTGGAAAATTAAATGTTTTTGAGCAAAAATGTTTTTACTTTTTTATTTCTTATTTTTCTTATTGCTGTTGTATTGACACATACTTGAGCACAGTGAGACACAAGTACACACACACACACACATAAGCATACATTTTTACAAAATTTAAATTAATTTCACAAGGAAAGAGAGAAATTTGTTTAGACAAGTAAAATAACGAATAAATACAAGAAAGAAGATATAAAAAAAGAAACGAAAAGACAGACAGACAGATGTGCATTCACATATAGAAACACACACACACACATACAGAGCTACTTGCTATTACACCAAAGTGAAGAACAAACTGAAATTTGTGTGTTCGTATGCTCAAGTTTCAAAAATCAGAGTAAAAGCTATTTTGTGAATCAAGTAAAGCACAAAAAAAAATTAAATGAAAAAAAGAAAAAAATAGGAAACTAGGACAGGACGGCATAATAAAACATCAAACTGAGAAACTGGACTAGAACAAGTATAATTATTATGGTTTGAGGGAGAGAAAAGTGATAAACTTTAGGAAAAGATCTTTAATATGCATAGACAATTACATTCACGTGGTGTTTGTGGGACAAAATTTAAGTAGAACATTAATTAGGTTTTAATTACTTTCGTTTTTTATTATTGCTTTTGTCTTAATTTATAGTTTTATGTTCTTTTAGAGTTTATTAACTTGCTGGCAAGTCAGTGAAATTGAAATAAATTTTAGAAAACATTTCATAACATGTAAAATTATTGCTTAAAAATTGCTTTGTGCCAAAAAAATTTTTTTTTAATTTAAAATTTTTCCTAAAGAGACTTAACAGCCAGTCAATGAGGGTAATTATTATAACTTTTATAGTAACATGCTTTTTGAACAGAGTTGGAGTAGACGGTCTGTCATGGAAAAGTTGGAAAAAAAATTATTATTTTTTAAACAAAGTCCGGAAACAGAGGCAACTATCAATTTTTATTAATGGCACAAGCAAACAGAATTTTCGATTAATGCCACTGAAATATTTTTTTTACTCCAATTTAAATTTCTGCAGACATTTTACGGGTTATAGTGGAAAATATAAAAAATTAAATAAAATAAAATATGAAAGATGAGAAGGCATGTCACCATCCATCACTAGTTCTTCTGAAATAGTTTAGATGTACGTATAACCTTCCTTATTCATTTCATGTCGAGTGCTTGTACCAACTTAAATTTTATATTTATACTGCCGAGTGGCAACTAAATACAATAAAAACTAAAACTAAAAATAGAAAAAAAAAATAGGAGTACAGTGTTATGAGAGAGAGAAGGAAATAATTATACTCTCGTGTAAGCTCTAAAGGTTTCTTTAAAAAAATGTTTTTTTTTTTCGTTAAATTTACAAAATACAAAAAAGTATTATTTATGGTAATAGGACAAACAGAAAGTTACTTTCAGAGGATCCTAAATACAAGTATGTTGTTACACGAGCTTGTGTGCCTGAAACTCAAAAACTTTCGAGTCAATATTTGCTAATATTTATACGTTCGTATGAATATTTATTTGCACACTAAATACACATACACTTGCAAGCACTTACATATACATGTAAGTATGAATATTTGAATGTGTGCATAATAATTAAAGACTCTGTTCTGCAAACATTTTTAAATTAAGTTTTATAAAAATTTGTTGAATGTTAACACAGCAAGGAGTTGCAGCAAATTTGGCGTCTTCCTCTTAATATGGCAGGGCACCTTTTCCTTGTATTTTTTTTTCAATATTTTGCTTGTTGAAATATATGTGAAATATTTATTTGAAAGAAATGTTGTTAAATTATAACGTAGAATAAATAGATGCTTAAATATGAAGAAACTTTAAAGTGGGAATAATAAAAGAAAAACTAATTTTTTAAACACTATTTGAATACAGAGAATGTTTTCTCTAAAAAAAAAACAAACCCCTTTTCAAAAGCTTGCTTAATTTAAAAAGAATTTACTTTTTTAAAAGAGGAAGTTGCCAGCCCATCAACCAATAATCTAAGAGTACAAGTATGTGTGAGTGTTTACAAGTTTATGTGATGAAAACTATATGCCACTGAATCATGATGTTGCAGATGCGACGATGACGACGACGACGACGACGATGACGACGGTGATGATGATTACGATGACGATGACGACGTCATAGATTTAGGTCATGTTTGCAATTGTAATAGAAAATGATTGCAACGACGACATCAACATCAACCAGCCTAAAGAAAATAAATGATGAATAAATGTAACAAAAGTATACAGCACCAAATGTTGCACATAATGTATTAAAGCATAAAAAAGTGAGCTAAGGAGAGAGAGAGAGGCAGGAAAAAATAAAAAATAGAGAAAAAAAACTCAAGAGATGCATACAAATATGCGGAATGAAAATAAAAAACCATACAAGGCAACAATACTGTAGTCGAGTTTGACAACACGAATGTCATGCGACATCGACTTACACATACCAACAAAATGCCGACTCACACATTAGCAATAAATAAACAAACAAACTGCATAAAAGTGTTGATGCAGTTTATTTTCTTCCTCGCAGAAAAGCAGGCTATAATAAAATTTAAGCTTCCACTCTGGGGAGGATCAACACAGCAACATTAAAAAAAACCTCACCTACAGAAATAAATACAAAAGACTAAAAAATAGAAAAGAATTTACAAAAAAAAAACCTAGTGCAGCATCATCAAATACAAAAGCTATTCCTAAGAACATATCAAATCAGTGGAAACACTAGCAGTGTAGAAGGCAGAGCACACAAACTACATAAAGATGTTCGTTTTACATTCTTTCTTTTGGTGTCTTGTATGTGTTTCTATGACTTCTAAAAAGGAAAGAAAATAAAAAAAATACAGAGCGAGAAGAAAAATAGAAAAATTTAACAAACTAAGAACAAAATCCATACAGGAATCACGTCGACATTAAAGAAGGTAAAAATAGTAACTGGTGCAACGACATGGCTGTTTGATTTGACTGGCTGGTTAGATTTAACTGGTTTGTTTTTTTCTTCTTGTTTTTTTGGTATTTATTTTTGCAGTATCTGCTATAGGTACGTATTTGTATCATTCAAAAAGTTGTTAGAGAGCATGTTAGTGTTATGATGGAATAAAATACATTCAACGACACAAACACACACGTGAATGCAAAAGCCATCAGCATGAATCAAGCAGTGCACTGTACCAACACTGTTAGACACGTATTGCGGTATACAGTAGTATCGAAAATACGGAAGTTCCTAATGAAGTAAATAGAAAAATTGAATTTGAAATCCTTAAAAAATGTATGCAAGTACCCCAGTCTGCATGTATGCACCTGAGCAAACAAGGAAATTAAGTTAATAAGAATTGAGAAAAATGAAATAAACTGAATACAAACCAACTTAACTTTTAATGATGAACAAAAAATAAATAAATGACAAGGTTTAAGCAATATTTGAGTTATACAAGACTGGGAAAATAATGCCGCCCTACTTTTAATTTTTTAATTCTGTTTTTTTATTAAAAATTTTATTTTAACTGAAGCTGTTTTTTAATTATATTCAAGTTCATTTTTATAAATCTGCTTTAGTATAAAATATTCTTTTGGAAAGCTAAATAGTTGTGGCATTTTTTATTTTCTTTTATCTAAGAGAAACACTGTTATTTTATTAATAAAGCAAATACAACAAATTATATTTTATAAAACTTAAATTACACAAAAAATTTTGCTTACAAAAATAATTTCTAGTTAATTTGACTTTTTTCTTTTTAATTGAAACGGCTAGTTTGTTTTTATATTAAGCCAGCTGACCCGGCAAATGTTGTTTTGCTTTTAATTTTTAACTCCGATTTGAGAAAACGTTAACAAGTGGTCCTGGTATATTTTAATTTCCATAAAAATTTAAATTGGGTTTTGATGAAAATATAAGATTTTTTACATTCGATTTTCTTACTCTAAAAATCGTACTCATAGAGTAAAGAGCCGGGCAAGACCGGGTAAAAACAGGTAGTAGACAAATAAGTCATATACCAACTGCAGCGCCACCTACTGGGCCGATTTGTGATGATAAGCCCAAAGACATGCACAGAAATTCAATTAAATCGGTCCAGCCGTGTAGGAGGAGTATATTGTACCATAGCCTGAAAAAGCTACCCGAAGTTGGAAAGAAATATCGATATAAAAATAAATTTATATAATATGATCTCAAGCTTAATAAAATAACCGTTTCAATTAAAAAAATTAATTCAAACGTTTTCTGTATAGTTTAAGCTCACTCGTCATGCTGAGTGAAATAATTCCAGCAACTTTCTTCTTTTCCTTGTTTAATCATGTCATATCCAAATTTTTTGTAATATTTGCAACGTTTATTTAAAAAAAAAACAGCTAAAACAACTAAAAACAAAACCAACTGAAGAATTCAGAAAATGTTACTGCATGAACGGACGTAAAGTGATTCTAATTAACGATGGCGATAAAATAACAAACAAACAAAAATACTTTAAGTTACATACACATAGTGCTTTAGCATGCTACTCGCGAGCTATAGTTATTATTGTTTTTACTCATACCCTGCAATAACTCATACACTGGAAAATGTCACGCGCAGTTTATGTTGAAACAGGACGAAACTTTCACAAATCATTCAGTTGTGTGTTTTTATAAACAAAGAGCGAGCTTAACAGGTCATTTGTTTAACATTAATTTAATAAAAATATTTATTGCTTGTATGTACTTGAATATTGTTGTGGAACAAAAGCGTACACCTGCCAGTATGAGTGTTAAAATTTTAAGTATTTTATTTTTCATTAAGTATACGGCTTGACGACCATAAGTTTGGTTGTATCACTTTTATTATTTTGATCGATCCAAAGGCAAATATAAATAAAATGTTTGTAAAAAACTTTAAAGAATTAAAAAAAAAAAAAAAAAAAACTGAGATCTGTTTTAGCAGTTAACACTTCATTTTATTTATTTCTGAAAGAAAAATTGTATACAAATAAAACTAATTTTATGTGCTGTTTACAGCAAACGAACAATCCCATCGCTTAATAAGAAATATGTGTAAAAAACACTCAAAAATATTTAAGAAATTGAGTGTTTTCCACACAATTTCTTCAGAGAATTGCATGGCTCGTTTGCTGCAAACTGCATTTTAGTTTTTATTAGTAATACGTTTTATGCAGTTGATTTCACTCAACTGATACTAGAAATATTTTCTGCTGAATCAAGAATTTGCTACGATTTAGCCTTTAGATTCGCATAAATCATTAAAAATGATCGAATTGCAAAAATAGCTTTTTTTGAAATAGTACAATCTTATGGCAAAAGGATAATTTCTTGACATATTCACACACACTTGCATGTACTCGTATTTACACAACAGAATGCATGCGTATTTTCAAGTGCGAGTAAATAGTTTTGTTTGTTTATCATTAAATGTGTGAGTTTGATGGACATCTCAAATGTATTTAAGTCGTTTTAATTACACAGTGAGCAACTGAAAATTTTTACAAATTTCATTTAAAATCCTTTATTCAATTAATTTCAAGTATAATTAGGAAACCATTTAAATTGTCGTACGTAAAATTTTACAAAAATTTCTAAAATTTAAAGTGGACTTTAAAGAAGATATTAGAGAAATTGTTCATATAATTTTTTCAAAAACTTTACTTTAAAGTCTACGTTAATTTTTTTGAATGAGAGGATTATTGGCCACAAATAAATTCCAGCGTACGTGTATTAAATAGACTTGTGTTTCATTGTTCATTTGAAGAAGCTCTTTTTTTAGTTAAAAAACTTGATCAGTTATCAGTCTGTGTCTTATGTATTTCAAATACTCTTTATTGTATAAACAGAATTCGAAATATCATAAAATAAAATGTATATTTCTCTTTCTTTTTTTAAAATAAGTTGACTAAAAATTTTTATATTGAATTTGTTTTTTTTGTGAAAGGAATCTACTGCAGCACCATCAAAACTATTGTTAGTTTGTTTAATTCTACTTTTCATTTAATTAGTTTGTTCATCTATTGTTCGCTTACTTAATGTGAAGAGCAAGTAAATGAACTATTGGAATCTAAATTACGGACTAGTTCGTTCAGTTTAAGAGAGGCAATAATATAATGGGAATAGTTCTTTCGTGTACTACGGACTAGTGACGTCTATATTTCTTTTTGCTAAATATTAAGCACCTGTCGCTTAGCACTTTCTAAATGCTTTAAATGTGTTCTGTAGACATGACCTGCTGGGTTTGTTTTTTCTTTCCGTTTTGTTTTTGTATTTACATTTTTAATTTTTCATTAACAGCAAACAATTTGTACAATAACAATGCAAACTCTTTCAGTTACATTTAAACAAAAATAGTAAACAAAAGGAAATCCTTGATTGTTAAAAAAAGAGGGGGAGAAAATTAATATTAAATAAAATGACCAAAAACTAATATTAATTTTTTATCACCTAGAAGGAAAAAAAAGGAATCCTTTTGTTTTAAAAGGTAAAAAAACTTTCCAAACAAAAAAAAAAAAAAATAAAAAATAAAAGGAAATGAAAATAAGAAAAATTATAAAAAAATTTCAGGTTCTTGATTTTTGAGAAGATCTTGGGATTAAGCATTTTTCTTTATTTTTTTATAAACAGCACAAATCAGCGAAGCTTCTTGGCTTTTCTGTAGAAAACACCCAGGAATCAAAACTGTGACACCCAGATTGGTAGGCTAATACGCTACCTATTCGTCTACGGAGACAGAGAGGCTGTAACAGCTGCAAGATTTACGTTGCTTTTATTTCTTTCTTTAGTAAAAAATATTAGTGCAATGCAGAACTCTAAGTTTTAACACAATTTGCCAATTTAATTTCTCTTTTTTTAATGTTATTTACCAAATATTTGCTAAATAAGTGTGTGTGTTTGTAAATAATTTCATAAGGGGGTAAACATGAAATATTTGGCAGATTATGAACTATTTTAGAAGAATTCATGTAAATATAATAATTTTTTTCTTTTTTCTACATTGTGAGAATAACAAAAAATAATTTTTTTAATTTAAAATTTAGTATCACGGTGATATTTAATCATATTTTGCATAAAAATATATTTTCAAATTCAAATTTAAATAATTTATCTGTTTTAAAATTGGCAAATTAAGCAAAATCAAATGACTCATATATCATTTTTCAGGCTAGAAACACATTCTTTTTTCGAATTTTTTGTTTGTTTGTTCGAAAATTTTTGTTTTCCAATGAATTTGTCTGAAATTTAGTAGATATATCTACTCCAAAGGAGGATTTAATTTTCACTATCCACTGTTCACTGCCCATATTTAATTTAAGCCTGAAATTATGCTTTGAAATATATTATTTACCACTTTAGTTGACGCCTCTGATAATAATGCTATCAAAAACGGGGCCACTTTATAAAACAGTGAATGGCTGTATTTATTTTTACATACGCCCTAAGGATACCGAGACTAGGTAATGGCATCTACTTCACAATAAACGTGCTCTTTTAATACTTTTTGTTATTTCCTTATTAAGCTAAACCAATTTAAATCCTAACTTGCAATTTTAACTTGCTGCTGAGAAATATAATCGAGGTTTGACGTTTAAAAAAAATTTACTCTTTAGAAAATCGCTTAATGCCTTTAAAGGTTTTACATTTAAACTGGCGATATCTTTCGATATGACTAAGCATGTAACTGCAAACAAAAATAAATATGTATTTATTTATCTTAACAAACTAAACTCATAGAGTTTAAAATTATACCAACTCATGGAGTAGACGAGTATGCGAGTGAGCACGATTTAGAATGTGTTTATCTTTGCTGCAGTTTGTGAAAAGAAATGTGTTCCCTGTGCATCAATTTTAGTTGAGGAAGCAACCGATACATGGAAAAGAAAATTGCATTTGGGCTTTTGGTATTTGTATGTAACACAGACGTGCATTTAATGTTGATTGCAACACTCTCTTCACACCATTTTTCTTTTCTTTTAAAGACTTATTTAAAATTTTCAACATTTTTGTTACTATTTTTTTTGTTGTTGAGTAACTGCGTCTTTTGTTTTGTATGTGTTTCACATTGACTTATCTGTCGGCTTATGCCACACCGCTGTCATTGTTCTGTTGTCATTGTTCTGTTGTCATTGTTAGCAAAAATTTTATTAAGCCTCTAAATGTTAACCAAACGAAGCATGAAAGGCATGCACTAAATACTTAATACAGTCAGCCAGGCAATCGGAATGTAACCGTAACGTAGTTATTAAATGATCATAAATCTCATTTTAAAAATCACATAAAAATTATTATCGCATAAAACTGATTTTATATCACTTTTTCAGGTGATTTTTGTGAGAAAATTATGTTTTTAAACAATGCGTAGCACGAATCTGAAATTTGAATATAAAGGGAAAAAAGGGGGAAAATCGGTACCAAAAACAAAAAGAAATATTATACAATTGGTACTTTTATATTTAAACTTTTTTAGATTCTACAGTCAGTAGAATCAAACAGTCTTGAACTAAATAAGGCAGTATGGTACTTTTTATTTATTTTAATGGTACTTTTTGATTTTTTAACATTAAAGAACAGAGAAATATTGAGCAAAGTGACAAGTAATAAAAGAACAAAATGGTACTTTTCATTGATTTTAATGGTACTTTTCTTTTCTCAATAACAACGAACTTAGCAATTCTATTCCGTTACGTTTGGCTAACCACAATTTCTATATATCGCATACAAACATTTACTACCATCAGTGTGTGCCAACACAAGCACACACACACTTGTACACACGCGGAAAAATACTGAAATTTAAGTTTTCCTACCAAAATCAACTCATGCAGTCATTTTTGCTTCGGGTATTAAGTTGTCTGACATGAATTATTATTCTCTGCGGTTAATTGATAATGTCGAATTAGCGTCCTTTTTTTGTTTGTTGTTTCTGTTTCTGTTTTTACTAAAGTCTGGCCTGACATTTCCTTGAGGTATTTATTCTTTAATATTTTTCGTCTTGTTTTTATTTTGAGTCTCATTTTTCAAAGCTTTTTTTTTTATTTTTTTTAATAAAAATTATACAAATAAAGCAAAAGCAGACCCTTTTCAAGATGTTTTTTTTTTTCATTTGCTTTTAATTTTTTTTATAACGAATAAGACACAGAAATTGATTTTAATCCTAAACAATGTTGTCACTTTTACAAGAGCAAATTTGTCTGTAAACAACAGAATGTTTTTTTTTTTTGGTTTTAATAATTTTCTGTGTTTTAATTTATTTTCATAAAATTTTTGATTTTTATGTTTCGTTCGTTTTCTATTATAAGTAACCCATGTGAGCCCTACCATTTTCTTTCTCGTGGTATCCTTTTCAATACAACTTGTGTGTAAGTTCATTTTATAAAATTTAAATAAAAATTATTTTATAAAATCGCACTTCTTTTATTTAAAGAAAGAAAAATAATAAAAGTTTTTTTTTTGTCTTAAATATTCAAATGAAAATGTGCTGCCAAAAACCTTTAGGAAAGGACATTCATTATTTTATGGCAAAGAGCTTTATTTTTCACTTGCTGCGACGCATGATGTACGAATTGAATATTTTTATTTAGAGTTTAACATAATTTATGCTTCTTGGCTAAACAATTTTATTAAGCATTTAAAGCCGCCATACTATGATTTTATGCATAAAACAACAATAAAATTTAGCCGTATTTTAAAACGATAAACAATATCGTCACTTCAAAAGAAATTTACTTTTAATAACAAAAAAAGTTTAAAAAATTTATTTTTATACACACAAACGTACTTGATTAAAAATTAATTTTGATTACAAAAAAGCTATAAAATGCAATTTACAGCTTTTTATATTTCAGGTGGCGTTAAAGTTAGTTTGTTCAGAAACGAAAGTCTGTTTTCCATAATTTAAGTGCTTTAGCGGCCACAAACCCGAGCAAAGAAAATATTTATCATGAATGACATTCAAATTATTTTCTGGGAAAGTGAAGTAAGGCCTCACACTGATGAAATTATAAAAGAAATGATTTATTTTTCTTTTAATAGCAAAGTTACAAAAAAAATGTCCTGCATCCTTGTCAAGTCTCATAAAGCATTTATTTAAATGCAACATTAACACTTCCACCACTCATCATTTGTACGGTTTTCTGCAAAAACTCACGAAGGAAAAAATTTCTCATATATGTGACATGAGTAGGGGGGTAAGCTCTCCTAATTTCGGAATTTATTAGTGATCGTCTTTTTGATTTTACTCAAACTAAAATAAATAAGAATAACAGAGAGCTTTTATTTATAAAAAAAACCATTTTTGGTTAAATAAGATGCTCAACTCTCTATTTAAAAGGACTTCATTTTAATGACATGAGTAATTTTTTCATAATTTGTCTTCTACAACTTCTGCTTGTTTTTTTTTAAGAAGGCTCGTTTCGAATGGGTTGGTAAACTTATTATTTGAAACAATTTGCACATTATAATGGTTTCTATAAGAGTAAAAATTAATGAACAAAAATGATTTTTTACTTTTACAAAAAAATTTGTATCATTTCCTGTAGTCGTCATTGGGAGCCGACTATTCGTAAATTGTGTTTTGCCAGTAGTCGGCAGCACGTTCTAGTGAGTAATATCAAGGCTGCCCAATACAGGAGAATGTTTCTGAAGCCGGCAACTGATTGCCTGGAAAAAATTTAAAGGCAAAATTATATGCCGACAATAGGATCACAGTATGGCGAGCACTTAGACATGTACGCCGACTATTGGTAAATTTTGTGTATTTTTAAAAACCTATAAATTACACAATTTCAATCAAATAATTTTTAAAAATAGCTTAATACATTTAAAACTATACGAAATTTTGTACCATGACAGCATGTTGTCATGATCATGTATAAAATGTTATCAGTTTGAAAAAAGGAGACGTCGACTAATGGCACCTTTAACTTATATGTTTTTCTAATTTCTTCAAAAAATAGTTTTTTAAATAGATTTTTTTAAATCTCTGCTTGACAACTTGTTTCTTTTTTAAGTGTAATAATTAAGAATAATTTTTTGTTTTCACCAGAAATCTTTCAAATATTGTCTAGCATTATATGAAAAAAAAAATTATTTAGTTTTTCTTTTGTTTGTTGTTTTATTTTTATTTAATTTAATTTAATTTTTTTATATTTATTTTTAGTAGTCATAACATTTATCAACAAGCCCAGCCATATTGGTACTTTTGTAATTTTAACTATTTCTCGCATCAGTAAACACAAACAAGATTTTTTTTTTGGAATTTACACAACATGACAAAAAAAAAAAAAAATAAAACCATAATTTTATGTTACCATGACGAAAAAGCAAAATTGTGTTTTTTTTATTAAAATTTTATCTTTGTGAAACTTTTTCATTCTCTCCTCTCGTTTCAAGTCAAAATAAAAAAAGCCACTGTCAATTCACATTGACTAGCAATTACTAACAATCACAATATTTTAATGTGGCTCGCAAAAAAAAAAAAAGTAAATAAAACAAACTCATACACATGCAAACCCACTTCCACATGATGTAAAAATAGTCCAACGAATGAAAAATTCGTATGTGTGTATTAACGAAAATAAAGATAAATTATGACTTGGACTTTTACTTAGTTCGTCTGTTTATGTGTTAGTGTGTGTGTGTTATACGGTTTACAGAATATTAAATACTCATATTTCTTTGTGTTTTGTTTGTGTTTTCTTTAAGCATCTTACAGCTTATGATGTGTATGAATGATTTCTGTCTTCAATGTTGTGACACAACAGAATTAAGATAAGGACAACTAAAAGGGGGAAAATTGAACTTCATTATAATACCCTGGAATTACATTTGCCAGTAAGTATGCTTGTGCTTTAGTTGTGGCATTGAAAATTATTTTAATAAATTGAAACCTGTAAGCAAAAAAAATATCACATTTGAGAAGGTTTATAGCAAAGGAAACACCAGCAAGTGTATGAATTCTTTTGGTTAGTGTGGCTTAACTCAATCAGCTATTTATATATAATAGTAAAGAGGAATTCTACTGTAAGCATACCCATAATTCAATCATGTTTATAAATAATAAAACCACAATACTCGTATACTGTGTACGTGTGTATGTACAGCAAAGGACTTATTTGGCTCTTGGTTTAGCATTCAGTGCTAAACTAGTTGTTCCATATTAAATTTTTAATTACTTATAAACAATTTCTATGAAAAATATTAAAAAATATTTTAGAAATTGAGTATTCGGTTTCTGTAAGCAGCCCATAAGAGACGGCCAACTCAAATATTTTTAATTGGTTGGCCAATAAAACATCATGGTTGGCTTCATTTTATAAATATTTATAAGCCACGGGCAATTTTTTATTTTTCAAGATTTAGCGGAAAAGATTTTGTTCGTAATGGATTTTAATTTACATTTTAATAAACAAGAAAATAGTTCATTTAGCAAGATACCCGTTAAAAAAAGATTTCTCAACGATGAATATAAGATAAATATTCCAACTTAGGGCCATGAAATATAATTTAATTATCGAAAACAAAATAATATTTATGCATGAATTATGATGCGAGACGACATTGGGCAGACGTAACAATTTCTATTAAAGAAAATATGGAAGTGTAGAGTATCCTTATAAGGTTCTCAAATGAAATATAAATAAGAAATAAGGGGCCAATATAAATAATAAAATCACAATAGAATTGATAAGCTGGAAATAAAAAAGTGATTGTAAAGAAAAATAAAATAAAATAACTTCTTCGGAAAAAATGAGTCAGTTATATAAAATATCGGTGTTGATCATTAAAGTTTTTTATTTTCATTTAAAGAAGTCGATAAAAAATCATTTGAAAATTCTGGGCTAGTTTATGAAGCTTGAGGTCGGATTATAAATATTTATTTTTATATCGATATTTCGCTTCAATTTCGCATAGCTTTTTCAATCCTGAAGAAGTTAAGCAAAGTTAAAGCCAACTATCCGACCTCTGGCTTAATAAGCCAAACAAAAATATCAAATAAACTTGCAAATAAACATTTTAATTGCTTTTTGAATGGAAATATATTGACATTTAAAGTGAATAGCTGTCTTATGTGACAACCAAGTCTATTATTATTCATAAATTCATTTTATAAAAAAGTTTAACCGCAAATAACAAATCGCTTTTAGTTTATTAGTCAATTTATTGACGAAATTAAATCGATGGCCGCAAAACATACATTTAACCACATTATTTCATAACGAACTAAAATGAAATGAAATTCGATTAGCCAAACAGGTGATGAAATTCAATATTTATGGACAAGCATGTTGACATTTGACAGCTTATAATAAATTAAGAAGAAGAAGAAAAAACAATAAAAGTTGACAGCCTCAACATTATTTAATGGAAAAATAATTTAAAGTGGTTGTTGGTGTATTGCCCACAAAAACATGGCCTACATGCAGTAATAATTTACAAATGGTACACCATAAATACTTTAACACACACACATGTACACCGCACACAAATGGTTTGTATTTGATCACAGCATCAAAGGTAATTACGATGATTTATGACAGAATAACACATAGAATTTTTATAAAAAGTTAAAGGGTAAAATTACACAAACGAAAACATACATACTCACATGTACATACGACATAAGCTTTGTTTGTGATATCTAAGGTATTTTGTTATCATTTGGTTTGGTTATTGTTTCTTACAAAGACTATTTTGTTTAGTTGCTTTCTGCTCTCTCCAATCTGGATTTTGTAATGAAACAAAATGAGTATAAAAAATTTTTTAAATTCGTTTTTATTTATCTTTAAATTTAATTCAATTCTAATTGAATGCCGTCAGACTGATTCCATTTTGAAACACCTTCTCGGAGTAATAAAGCGACCTAGATCCATCTTGTTGACTCTCTGTTCCTTCTGAACAGAATAATAGGATTCATAGGAAGCCTAAAACTCAAACAATGAACTTATAGGGCGTAAAAAAGTTCCTCTGGGTTGCGATATATACATATGGCCTCTTTACAATAATAAATGCCCTAGACCTTATAAATCGTCATCACAAACATTGTAAAATATTTTATTTCAATTTTTATTATTTTATTTTCGCTTTAGTTTGTTTTTTTTTAGGATTTTTTTACATAAAAAAGCCATTTCTTTTTTAATAGTTTCAAGTTCATTTTGCAAAAAAAATTAAATTTGTTGATTTTTTAAGTGATTGAATGAATCACTCATATAAAAAAATTGCATGCGTATTCTTATCGTACAACAGAAAATCGTTTATTTTTTTCTAAATTTCTGTAATTAACAAACTTGTTCAGAATTAAGCCAGTTTCATCTTGCACTCTTAATCCTTAAACAACTCTGGTACCCAAGCGATTTCTAAACAACATTTATTGTCAACTCAAAATACAATTAAACCATCTAAAAGCTTGATAGTGGAGTGGAACCATTAAAATATAAATCACTAACGGAACAAAAAAGCGAAGAAAACAAAAAAAAAAAAAAAAAATTAAGACAGTATTTGCAAGTGGTTAACATTCGCCTACGTTGTACCTACTTGCTGGTGACTTGTTGAAACTAGTTTTATATTCGCAAATTTGTTAAAATTGTAAAAATTTCATTATTGCAATTATAGTCGCAAGTGCACGCTCGTGTGTTTAGTCAAGTGGAGTTACCCTGGTGCTAAGCTAAACCAAACAAACTTGCATGAGTTGAGCTGTGTGTATTGCAAGTGGAGGACGTTGACCTAAATTTGCACTTGCTCTGACTGGTCGGCTAATCAAATAAAAACGTTTATGAATGAATGCATACGGTCATTAAAAATTAAAAAGAAAAAAAAGGAAAAAGAAAATAGAAACGACTTTGTGTTACTCGTTCAATTGTTTAGCAACGACAACAAGAACAATAAAAACAACAACAACCTAAGCTGTTGCTGGGCAACTAGGGAAAATTAAAAGCATACCAAAAACTAGTACAACATCAAATAAAAAAAAAAAAAACAAACGACTAACGACTAACATGAGTTATTCAATCGTTGGGCCAGTCAGCTCGACGGGGCAGGCAATAAAAATGAAAACTATTGCGGACATTTGTTTTAAGTTTTAATGCTTTAGTTTAATTGAAATGATCTTAAAACACGCAAAGCAATAGAATTTCAAGCAGTTCAATATGGTGTCGTGAGGCTAAATCATACTAAATGGCTAACAAACACTTTGTGTTTTGCATGTGTTGAATGAACGTTATGAAATAAGCATAACCATTGCGGCCCTTTCCTTTCTTTTGGAATTTGAATCAACATTCATGTGAGCAAAGTTAGCGCACCATTCATTGCAAGCTTAATTTCGTGGGCATAGGAAACTTCAAATAAAAATAAATTTTTATATAAAAATATGTAGACCAAAGAACACTTATCACTTTCTTTAGTTCAACAACGACTATTGGCTAGCCAGTGTTATCTACTGCCATTGCTTGAGCGCAGTTTATGTAAGATTGAGAATGTGGGACTTGACAAATTACACAGTGATAACAAAATGGGGTGCAAATATCTGGGAAGTGATATCATTTTTCTGGTAGGAACTTGTCAAGCACCCGCAACATTTTAAGTTACGGTTTTTCATACCTTCATGCACTTATAAACCAGTAACTTAGTAGAATATCAACCGATTTTAAATTTCTTAGCAGATTTGGAAAGAAAATACTTAGGCCTTTTGAATGGTGTATCTATTATTTGGGTAACCTTGAGAAAATTGTAAGTATTTTTCAACCAAACACATTTTATTAATTTTTTTTTCGCCATTTTTCAACTAAGAAGACCCCTTTGCACCGTACAATTTTTTAATTAATTTTTAAATTATGTTTATTTCTGATTTTAAATCCGTTAAAAATTTTATGAGTTTTCAAAACTTTTTATTAAAATTTTTTTTCCAGATATACAATATTTGGCCATTTCACAGTTTTTTTTTTAACGCAGCATCATTAGTGAAATCTGAAATTATTTTCATGTTATTTTTGCAACTTAACTGGCCTTAGTTCTCTGGAAAGAAGTCCTAATGAGAGTACAGGAAATGAATTTTTATGCAAACAAAAGAGCCCATTGGGTCTTAATTTATAGAGTTATATAAACATTTTCTTAGTATTCTTACAAATTGTGTTAAATATTAATCTTTATTAGTGCTTAATTCCAGAAATTGTGTTGGCTTTTAAATTTATCCTTTTACTCATGATATTCTCATGAGTTATTTATTCAGTGCAATAAGCATATCTATATGGACCTTTTTATCAGACGCTACTCTGATGTATAAATTTAAAAAAAATTTGTTTTCTATATCTTTATTGCGCTGTAGTCCTTCAGATAATTTCATTTCAACAAAATTTTTTTGAACTAAAAGTTTTTCATGACATGATATATGGCTTCGTTAGAAGTAGCAATTGGTTTAAGTGACGGACTCACATTCTCTGTCTGTCTTCTTATTTATTTCCTTTCCTTTCACTCTGCTATCCTTCTATAAAGGTATCACAAAGGGACCCCTGTGTAACCTAACCTAACCTATCATATTATTTTGTTTTATTATTAAACAATTTAATCAATTTTACACACTAAAATAATTTATCACTTTCCGTGACTCGTGCCACCGCCCCTCAACAATGCAATTCCAAACAAAATGATTAAATAATATTTTTTTTTTTTAATTTTTTGAAATCGATATGATTTAAAAATAAATCAACAATAACAATTAAAAATCCAATTATACGAAATTGACCGCAATACTTAAATTCATTGTTGTAGAAAGAAGTTTGTTTTGGGTTGTGTTTCTCTTTCATATTTTTTGTTCATGTTAAAAAAATAAACTAGTTTTTTGTTAAAGGTTTCTTTTACTTTGATTTATATTTTTGATAAAAGATTTGGTTTGGAATAATCATATTTATTTGACTAAAGCCACTCCAGCACGCCCCACTCCAGCACACTCCTGCACGATGTATGAGAATGGTTGTGCAAACGCCCCGCAATTATAACGTGAAGCAAATAACTAACCAACCAACCAGCCAAATGGAAACGCTGTTGCCATTTTCTGCAAGAAGGATACTTTTCCAACATGCGATATTCAAATTTAACTTTTCTTTTACTCTTTGCTGGCACATTTAAGTTTTTCTCGATTCACTGACTAAACGTTGCCGCGACCCAACCGATTGTTACGAGTAGTTTATGTGTGTGTTGTGTATATAAACGCTTTTACATATTGTTTTAGTACATCATCTATAAAAACTTATCTCTAAAGGCAAAAATACAATGTAACTTCCATAACTTCCATAACTTCTGTAAAATTGCAAAATAAAATTGTGGCATAAAAAGTCACACAGTTTAATTTAAAATTTCCTTTCAAATACGATATTTTTAGTGTTGCCTGTAACTTGTTACTTGTATCTTAAATCTAAGTTAACAATAAAAAATAATAAAATTTTTATTTATTTTCATTACATTGAAGGATATTTTAAAAAAGAGTTAAAGTATATTTTAAGGATTTTATATAAAAAAAAAATAAATTTATTTTTCATTGCAATTTCAATTTTGATAAAACAATTTTGTACTTGTAAACTATTTGATTTATGATAAAATTGGTTGCTCATAAATCTTTATTTAGATGAAATTTTTCACTCACAGAACAAAGTTCCTTTTAAAGGTATGGTGACCGGCCTAGTTTAAAACAAACAAGCTAGATAGCCAGCTTCATTCCAAAGATTAAAAAATTGCACATCAATATTAATAAAATATGGCTCATTTTAATTGAATTTTACAAAATGTTTAGCTTAAAAAACAAATAAAAGACTTTTCTTTTTTTTTCTTTTAAATTTTTCAAAAATGGCTATTTTATTAAGCTTGAATTATAGCCTGAAGAATCTCGAAAGTTGGAGCGAAATATCGATATAAAAATGAATTTATAAAATAAGACCTCAAGCTTAATAAAAAAGCAATTTTAATTAAAAAGAAAATAAATTAACAAATAAAAAACTTAAAAATTTTTAAATTTTGCACAGAACGCAAACTTTTAGTTTTGTAGCAATCAAAAGACTTAAGACACAAACTTTAGTTTTGTAAAAAAGTAAAAGACTTAGAACACGATTTTCAAGTTTCGTAGTGATCAAAAGACACAAACTTTGGTTTTGTAGTAATTAAAAGGCTCAGACACTTTTACACATGCTGGTGGAAAAAAGCGAGAGATTTGTGTTTGTAGAATCTGTGGAATTGGAATGAGGTGCGGGAACAAGTCACCTGGTCACTGAGTCCAAAATAGATATATTGTGTCTCTCTAGTATCTGTAAGTTGTTGCTGTTTGAAATTACTATTGAAATTCGATCTGAACGAATCATTTTATGTTTTGCATTTTAGATTTTTCATGAATATACAATTTATTAAAACGTAATTTAAAATTTATTTTATTTTGTCAATTTAATAGAAGACATACTGCTCGAGTTATATGAAATTAAACTATTTCCTTTCTGTCTGTATAACGACAAATGTTGAGTAAAAAGTAAAGAAGAGGGTATCGAATACACTTGCAATCAGTTCAGGTACCAACATATAAAATAATGTTAAAAAATCTATTTATTTTTTCACTTTCTGACAGTAAACACAATATTCAGCAAGTGCGATTTCTTCTTGTTGCTTTAAAATTCTATTTTCCCGTTTACTTTTCGCAAACGATCGAAATAAACACATTAAATGTGTTTTTATTTAAAGTTCTCTATTTCCTGTTAAATGTAGTTTATAAGCTTTTTAAAAGGGTACTTTTATGTGTGTGTGTGTGTTGAAGTAAATTAATAATAAAGTTAAAGTTTAAGGGATTTGTGGTGTTTTCGAGCTATTTTGAATTTATTAAATAGTTTTGAAAATGTTTTTACAAAATTTGTAAATCTAATTATTTATTATTGAAATCATCTTAAAAGCTTAAGTGTGTGTGTGTGTGTGTGTGTGTGTGTATGTACGTGTGTTGGTTTGAATATTTAATACAATGGAAACCATGTCAATATTTAAATATGGCAACAGGAAAAAAGGATAAACAACCGGAGGTGATTCAATAAACAATAAATTGTAATTGAAAAGCATTTTGTAGATGCTTTGATTCAGCTTGATAGCCTTAAGAAACTTAATTTGTATTTAAAACAAAGTAGCACTACCCAGCAGGCCAAATCTTCAAAATAATTTTAATTTTGTATGCAAGACATTGATTAAAGCTATACGAAGGTACGTAGTTGGCAAGAAGTGCAAAAAATAATATTCAAATAAAATAAGAAAAGAGGTCTTTGCATAAGGCTTGAGTCTCAATTGTGCAATTGTTGTTTGTATTTCTGTTTGTTCGTTCTTTATTGGTTTTTAAATAAAATTTCAAGCAATTTAATTTTTAATGACACAAATTCACCAAGCTTAGCTTGTCTGCAGCAAATACTGAAGGTCTAGGCAAACTACTGCAAACTAGTCTATTTTTTCTTTAAACTAGATTTTCATAAAAATTTCTCATACCACTTCAGGGTAAGGAAAAAATTTTATTTTTTAATTCCAATAATAGAAAACAGCCTTGACATACAATTTTAACAACCTTTTACTGTCATACTCCTTATTTATTAATTAAAATGAAATTAATAAGGCTGAAACATACTTTTGAAATTAATTTAGCAATTCATTTCGACCGACCACTAAAAGTTTATTGAAAATAGAAAGAAACAATTGTACGCACACACACGCAAGTTTCATTTGAGAAGATAAATAAATTTCGTTTTATTGCCAGTCAGACTTATTAAAATCAGATTAATGTTTTGATTATGACGATCTTTTTGTAAAACATATAATTACACGTGTTTTGAAATAAAATATTTTCACGAAAATTTACACCTTCAATGGAGCACATTGAAAAGGAAATTATCAGCCAGCAGGAATGTAAAAGCCTGCGAAATAGCAACGACAGAAGCAGAACCAGCAACGGCGTCCAACGATAATTCAAAAAGCAATTAAGCCTCAAAATGAAAGTATGTTGTAAACTTAATTAAAACAATATTGTAAGAGAGCTAAATAAAAAAAAGGAAGAAAAACGAAATGTATAATAATTGTAGCCTACAGAGGAAACAAACCCCACGCAAACCTGAAGGAAGCGAAAGCACAGTTCAAGTGAACAAAACTAGTAAATACCCACCCACCCAGCAAACAAATATTTTGTAAATTTAAAAAATATTTTGAAACAAATGCAAACGATTCGTTACAATGGAAATTTACAAACGAAACGTTTGCATTCGTTTCGTTTCTTTGAGAGCTCTGGTTTAAAGGTAAAAAGTAAAAAAAAGAGTAGGAAAATAAAAAAGGATGAGGAAAATAGACGGCAAAAAATTACTTATTTTGATTTCGATATTTCTGACATAATCTTGTTTTTGTAGTCGAAAATCTCAGCATTTCAAATAGTCTTTACGAAATAGTTTTACTACGAAACCTTTTTTTTTTATTTAAAGGCTAATTTTGAATAAAATAAAACAGTATTTGTATCACTTTCATTATTTTTTAGATTTTTTAAATCAAGATAAACTTAAATAAAGCAAAATTTGTTTGGTTTTTTGTGTTTATTGGGTACACACTTGCTAAGATGTACTCGTTATGGCAAGTTGTGGATATAATTGAAAGCTTTGAGTTTACAAAAGTAAAAGGAGAAAAATTTTGCTCATAATAGTGTGCGACGAGCAGTATGCAGATCACAATATTCAAGTTGTTTATTTTGCTTGTCGTTGTAAATGTTAATGATGTTGATAAGGAATCACTAACAAAATAAAGTATTTATGACTGCAATAAAATCAAAGGTGGAAGATGTATCGCAAATATAAAAGCAGGCTATTATACGTGGACCAGTGGTGAATTGTAAATGCGTATAATTTCAAAGAATTTCTTTTTAAAATTTTTTCTTAACGAATTTGTTACTGTAATTTAGTTTTTTATGAAATAAACATTTTGAAAATTAAAAGAAATTTGAAATATTTGAATTAGATGGCTCTAATTGCAAGACTGAAAAAAAAAATTAAAAATTGTATAATAAAAATGATATTTTTAATGGGGTTTTTCAACATGAATACAAGAGTTAAGATTGTTATTGGATTTTGAAAGAGAAAATCAAATGGAATTTGTTAAGGCTGTCGCAAAGTCCTATGGGAGTTTTACACTATAATACAAGTGTTAGGGTTTTCATTTGATTTTGTCGTATGATACAATGAAAAGTATAAAAAATAGTGAGAGCCATACGATTGCCAAATTTCTATCCGTATTTTTTGTATTACAGCGTAAAACAAGTAAATAGTTTTCTGTAACTTTTCTTAAGAAACTAAAGGACTAATTAAAATAAAAATTATGTTTCTTTGCGGCATCGTAAATTTAACACACTAAACACTTTTAATATGAGTGGTTTAAAAAAATTTGTTAAAAGCCCTTTTACAAAAAATTGATGTTTTATTACTTTTGTAAGTCAATTGATATCGAAAGGGTATTATTACTATTATTATTATTATTATTAATTCGAAGATTAAATTTGCTAACTTTGACCATCGGCTCCCAGGGTCTGGGCAGGAATTGAACATGTGACTCCCAGATATTAATCTATTAAGATTAGCACACTACCATCAATCTGCAGGGCACATCGAAAGGGTAGAACCTCCTTTTAGATGGAAGTTTCTTTTTGAAAAACTTTTATTCAACTTTTCGCTACAATTTATTTAAATATTTAAGCTCCTTTTAAAAGCCCAAATGCATCGCATTAGTGTGAATTAATATTCTTGACATATTTTCGCCTTAAAGTTTTTGTAAGAGAACCTAGAAGAGTTAAATATTTGCGGGAACACACACAGCAATGTTTAGTTAGAAGAATTAAAAAAGATGCAGACTTGCTCGTACTTGGCAATTTTAAAAGAAAAAGTTGCGCAAATAAAACGGGGAATAGACACATCAAATTTCAACACCAAAAAATTCAAACTAGTTTTGATTTTTGTCAAATTCACATACAACGCAAATGCCTGAATGATGTTGAAATTTGATGAGTCTATCCCCTTTGAAAATTTTTCTCTTCTTAAGATTTAATCAGCATTTGAAATTATATTGTTTTCGGTTCATTTCATATTTATTTGCATTAAAAGACAAACATTTAAACGCACATAAGCTATTGTTTGTTTACAATAAGCACAACACTGTTTGTATAAATTTAGGGGTACATGTGTGTGCGTGCGTGTCTGTTCGTCTGTGTGTGTTTCTCGCAATGTGAACAAATTTGTGAATGTAAACATAATGGTCGAATGGGGAAAAAATAAACATAAATAAGTACTTGCTGCTCTCACGATATAATTATTACAATTGTAGTTGTTGTTGTTGTTATTATTATTACAAGTATTGTATAACAGTAATGAATGTATGCCAGAAAAAGTATAAACCAAAGTATCTGATACACGCACGCACTATGACAGGTAAAGGCCGTGCTTATGGCAGCACCAACACTTTCACCACTAACACAAACTGGGCACCTTGTGTTTATCGCAAACAGCAATCGTGAATTGAAAGGAATTTTGCTACCGTTGCTGGTTTTGTTTACTAGAGCAACAGTAGCATAATTAACAATAATTTTAGTCGGAAAACACAACAACAACAGCATTAACAGCAACAATAAAAATATCATTAACAAAATAAACAAAGTCAATTTTCATCTTGATTAAAAATGTTAATAAAAGTATGAGAAATTTTAATTGTTGCACTATAACTCAATTATGATAATGTCCTTTTTTACTTCATTTGTGTGTGAGAAAGCAAAAACAAACAAACAACAGCAACAAAAGTATATAAAAGCTTTGTGTGTGTGCGTAAGCACTTTAATTTAAATATTGCTGGTGCTGTCATTGCCATTGTGTTGTTATTTTTACAGGTTTTTTTTTTAATCGGCCTGATAAGGCCACCTTAGTGGCTTGACTGACTGTTGTTTTTGCATACATACCAACAGAAGTAATTAATTTTTATAGCTTTTCCATTGTGTTTTCTATAATATTTAGGACCTGAACGGTGCTACTTATGTAGCAGCTTGTTTGGAATTAAAAAAAAAGCGAATTAAGACATGAAAGGCACTTTATAAACACTCTTCTAGAACTTTAGCAAAATTGTATTTTTCCAGTGAATAATTTCTTTCCATTTTCTAGACATATTTTGTTAACTTTCCGAAGTAACACCACTAAACAAACAATAAAAATAAAATGAATTCGATCTATGATAAATTAGGAAGATTTACAAAATCGAAATTTATTGTTAGGAACAGCTGTATAGACATTTTTCATTTAACAGCATTAACAGTTTGATTTTTATATAAAGAACGAACACGTCAGATTACATGGATCAGTAAACATTTAAATGTGTGCGAAAATAAATAATCAACAATGAAGTAAAAATGAAAGCAAAAAGTGATTGATTGACTACTTGATTGCTTGTTGAACAAAAAACACAACAAAATATGTTTTATTTGTGTTTCATTGAAGTGAAAGTTTGTGAAATAAATTTTAAAGCCGAGCAAAATAGTGTGAAGAGCACAATTTGCTTTCTTGCAACAAGTGGGTGCTGGATTTAAAAACAAAATAATATTTTATTATCATATTTTTGCACTCACAGGCAGCCAGACACATCGGCACACACTTACACTCAAAATAATTTTTTTATTTTCATTTTCTTTCTGTATGCGTGCGTGTATATACAAATGAGCGTTTTCGGCATGAATTTATAAGCTGGCGTAATTTCATTTGAAACCACATTCAACTAAATGCAAATTACACAGATTGTTACCGCAATATTTACTGTTAACTGCACATGGTACAATTATTTTGTTGTAAATGTTTGTATGCAAAACGTTTTTTTTAGTGTCTCAGGATAACCAAGTGTGTTTCATGTTTTATTCGATTATGAAAATTATTCACCCAAATCTACAATTAATGCATGTGCAAGTGTGTGTGTTTTTTTTCCTTTATACTTAAAATCTGATAACAGCATTCAATTAAAATCACGTTAAAACACTTAATTAGCGTTGAGACTGCAAGTAATACATTTTCATGGTAACACAATTCAAATTTTAATTATAGAATAGATTCAGTAAGTATTTATTTAATTCTCAGAAATTAACAAAATTCTACATTAAATTCTACTAAAGAGCATTTGATAACTGCAAAAGCCTTCAGCTCTAATTCTGGCATTTCAGTTTTAGCAAAACTTTTCGCACCACATTTTTGTTGCAGGTTGCGCTAAATTTCATTCAAATTTATTTTCGTTGTTGGATTAAATTTTTTCGCTTAAGTTTTCGTTAAAAAAAAGAAAAATTAAATAAAATTCCTAAAACTATTTGCTTTTAATTTCAAAAACTATTAATTTTTGGTTTGGCTTATTGGCCGGTTATTTCGGGTGAAAGTTAACAATTTTTATGAATTAAATTAAAGATTAAAGAGACAATAAAAAGCTTAAATAAATTAAATTATTTTCTAAATTCTCAAAGTTTTCTTTGTTGGCAAAATTAAAAACTAAAATTACAATTCACATCAGATACAAACTTTTTGTTATTGTTGTTGCAAAATCCACTTCTTAAGCTGTTCTTAATCTTTTAATTTTCAACACTTTTACAGCTTTTTATAGCAATGCCAATGATGCCATCAGGAAAAAATTAAAATGAACACAAACACAAACACAAACGTAAATGTAAACAACTGCAATAATGCGTATTATAGTTTAATCTCAGGTATTTTAAGTTGCACCTTTAGACCATTTCTAACCCATTTCTTGTGTTTTTGTTGTTTGTTTGTTTTTTATTTCAAAATTCCGTAATTGAATGCTTGCAAGTGGGTCATCATCATGTTTTTGTGTTGGGCAAAAGTTTTGCAGTTGCCAACTGTTATTTGCCACAGACGCAAACAACGGCAAACGGCAGCTACTAATGCTGGCTGTCACTACTGAAATTGTTTTTATTGTTATGTTGTTGTTGTTACTGCTGATGTTGTAATTACTGTTTTTATGTTCTTGTTATAGAAATGCAAAAACCACTAAATACCCTTTAGTTTTTGCACAACAACGCTTGCAGGTTCAAGTTGCAACATATTAAGAACAAACTTGTACGTGCAATTGTATTATCGCCATTTTAACAACTTTATGGACACGCACTTACACAAGCGAACTTAAAGAAGCAGTAAAAATCACTAGACATTCACTAAGCTTGGAAACAGATTTTAATATCGTTTTATATGAAGGCCTTTGGCCACTCATCCTTCTCTTTTTTATTTATTGTATTAAATATTAAATCAAATTAAAATCATTCTTACAGAAGCACTCACCCATTCTGTACAAGTAGTGTAGCTGAAAGTAAACAAGCAAAGAAAAAAATTGTTATTCTTATGCAGAATCATGTGCAAAAACAAACTTTATTTAAAAAAAGCAACTAAAAATAAATAAAAATGCATTTAAAGTTTAATTTAACAAAAAAATAAATATTTTTCACCTTGAAGCAGTAAAACATAATTCAAATAAAATTTTTTTCCAAGTAATGCACGCACACATACACACTCTCTCTCTCTTTCACACACTCTTTTTCTTCTTTTACATATGAATTCTTCTCATTTTATTTATTTTATTTTTTTATTTCAGTAATTACACATAAGCAGTGTAAAATATTTATTATTATGGCATTGCGTTCACCCACTAGAAGCAATAATAGAAATTGTATTTTAATCACTTGGTTGAAGTGAGTAGTGGCCGCTTAACTAAACTAATTTAAAATTATTGTTGTTGTTTTCTTTTTATGAACTAAGAAAGTTTTTTTTTTAATTTGAAATAAATTTATTAAGAATTTTAAAATTATTTAATTATAATCTTTAAAGTTTTATGCCCAAATTCTTTAATATTATTCGAAATTAATATTATAGAATAGAATGAATAAAGAATTTTCAATTTAATATAATTTAAATCAAAAACCTCAAGTGCAAGCAATAATATTTATACAGAAATTTGTATGTCAGTGTGGGAGAAACGATAATAAAATAAAAATAAATAATATGTTTCAGTGCAGGTACTCGTATTTTTAATGTTTCAGTGTTGCTGTTAGTTCGTTTCTTAGTAGTGTGTTTTTAAAGCTCCAGATTTCTTAAAAAAATAGGTAATTTTTTTTATTGAAAATTCATTTAAAGACCGTATGTAGTGCGACTTAAATTACCAACTAGTAACCTGCAAATTTTAAAGTATTATATTTAAAGCAATGTTGATAATGCCATAGATGATCAGTTTTAGTTAAGATGTTAAACAATAAACAAGGTGTATAATAAAAAATAAAGTGTCGTTGTTTTATTTTACATTAACGAACCGTAATAAAATAAACGCTTTTCTGATAGGGAAAAAACGTAACAATATTATGAATTATTCACAATATTTGGCATTAATTTTTAATATTCAATTCTTAGACAAATGTTTTTTCATTGAGTTCAATAGTACATTTTACAGCACTTGATATCGTTCGAAATTTCAAAAGAATTCAAATGAAAAATTCGTTCGATATCTTATGGTAATTTGGCTTCTGTTTTGTAACTTTTCCATAACTACTCGCATGTCTTACTTTGACAATTTTATTTATTTTTTATTAAAGCGATCACTTTCAGGAAATCCCAGCATCCCAAGTGTGACACAAATGGTTTCGATAAGGGTTTTGTCGGAAAATGATAGTAATTTACACATGAATTCAAAAATTAATGGTTAATAATAAGTAGAAGCACCCATAAATACACAACGTACATGAATATTTTGTGTAGCAATCCCCTCCCAATACAATTTTCTTGTTGAAATAAAATTAAAAAACTCCGACTCAGTTGTACTGAACTTTTTTTTTTTTTTTTGTCATTATTTTAAGGCCGAATAATTAACTGTCATTGTTGTTATCTTCTTCTTATAAATATAAACCTTTGTCTTGTTACAAATACACTCTTTTCTTTATGAGATTTTCAATTTAGTGTCCGCTTTGTTCAGGTTATTGTATAGATTTGCAGAAAGCAACAAAAAAAGCAAAAATATCTTAAAGATTAAAGTGTAATATTTATGTACATAGTTACAAATACACATGCTAACACTCAAAATTTATTAACTTTAAAAAGAATAAAAGAAAACAATAACGATTATTCACACTTGCTTTACGAAGCGAAACAAAAAAGGTATCCAAAATTAACTTGTACAGTTGCCTACATCTAAGTGGTGTTGTGTGTGACTTTGGGAACTATACATTAGGGCTATAACTTGAAAAAAAAAACCAAAAGCTCCTTCAATAAAGAGAAAGTAAAATGGCCACACGTGTTTACGTTTATAAATGTTGAAAATTTTGCAATAACACACGTACGTTTACTGTATAAAATTTATTTAAATTACGAGTATTTATGTGCTGTTTGCAGGAAACCAGGAAACCATCGTCTTATAAATTTGTATAGAAAACACTAAATTTTTAAAATGCGGGTATATTTGTGTATTGGTTAGCCGTTTAAATTGTTTTCTTCCTAGAAACAGCACATTTAATTAGTAAAACAAACTCGTCTTGATCGGCTTTAAAACATTTTCCAGATATTATTTTCATGTGTGATGAAAAACTTCAGGACTGGGTTTGAGTTTAAATGAAATGAAACTTCTTTGGCTTGGAAACCGAGTCACTTTTCTTTTTTGCTTGTTTAATTTAAATTTAATTTTCAATTCGGTTACTTGCCTAATGAAACCTTTCAGTAATTTTTTTAATATTAAATTTTTCTTCTGCACTTTTTGTATATTTGCTTAAGCAGCTTGCTACCCATCATTGTGCTGTTTTCATCATCATTGTGACCCTTTGCGCATCATTTGCATTCATAAATTTCACACTTGAATTACTTTTTTGGGTAAAAATTGTCAAAGGATTTGTTGATAGCATCTTGTAATCAGATGCAATAAGAAATATTTATAAACAGCATCAATAAAACCAAACACGATAACAATAAAGAGAAGAGTCTCAAACGACAAGGAATTTGTCTTCAGTGAAAAGTAATTGTAATGTAAAAATCAATCAAGAGAAAACAACAACAACAGTAAAAGCATAATGAAACGAACAAAGCAAATGTGAATGATGAAAAAAAAAATATATAAACACTTGCACGATTTTCTTTTTTACTACGTCTTTATTGAACAAAAAAATTGTTGTTTGATTTGATCCCTTGATCAAACCAGAACAAATTTTAATAATTGACAAAAAATTTCAATCAGAATTTTATTTTTGCCAATCAAAAATTGTTTAAGAAAAGATTTTAATTTTATTATTTGCAAAAAAAACCCAAATCTTTTTTATTCTGTCATTTTAAATAAAAAATAATAAGAATACGAGTATGTGGCCCTTGACAATAAAGCCTTTGTTAGTGCTAATTTTTTTTTTTTTTGAATGCAAATAAGCCATATTTTGTGGCGCTAAGTCATTAGAACTATAATTTTATTCATTTTTATTTTTTTAAGATTCTTAGGAAACTTAAAAATGAAATTTGATGAAAAAAAGTTCCAGGGAAGAGTAAAGAAAAGACTCATGTTTGTGGAATAGAAAGTAGTTTATTAGTCAAAAATTCCACATAGTTTTTTCAGATTCCCTTATGAATTTTTTAAATTTTTTTAAAGAAAATTTTCTTATTTAAAGAATTAAAAAAAAAAATACTGAGCCTAAATGCAAAACGATTAAAATTTTTGTATTTTTGTATAAAAAAAATTTTAAAAGAAGTTACTCTTTTCGAATGCGAAGTTTTCTTCTCTGATGAATATTCAATATTGGGCTAATTATTTTATTATTTGACTCTCTACTTCGCCATAGAAGTACCCTTCTTTATAACATTTTTTTATTTTGTTTTACACCGTTTAACTAATAAAAAAATCAAAAGCTGTAACTAAAGTATATAAAAAGTACCATTTTGTTTCTTTAGTACCTTTCGATTTTGCTGACACAGTTCTACGTTTGGACATAAATCTAAAATATCATTAAAATTGTTTAAATTAGAGTACCAATCGTGTTTCTATGTTTTGGTACTTTTTTTCTCCCTTAATTTATTTTTTTTGGTAAATAATTGGGTGTTACAAATTAACGTTCATCTGCTGCATCAATTTACAAAATGTACATATACAGAAATAGTATCACCCCCTATTTGCTCTTAGTCAGTCAATCAGTCAGTTAGAAACTTTACTGTATAGATAAGTTGTGCTTGTTTAAGACATTTTGTTTTAAATTTGTAATTTTTTTTAAGTTTTTCTGCAGAATGGTTTTTCTACGTATTGACTCTGTGTTTCATGCGACAAGCACATTCAATTCTATGTGGATTTTGTTGTTGTTTTAAAAACGAATAGCTGAAATCCACTTGCGACCTTAAAAATGGACACGAACGGACTGTAAATGCGGCGTTTTGTTGAGTTGAGTGTAAAAGTTTTCTTTTGCTTTATTTTTTTTTCTCAAGGGTGTTTTTTGTTGTTGTTGTTGTTTAAATGTGATGAAGAAACTCATAATCTGGCAAGTTTATATTTCATTTATTTGGTATAATTTGTAACACCTGAAATTGCTGAATTGGGGTTTTGGATGCACTTGCCACAAATTTGTCGAGAAGTAGGCGACTGCTATGGAAGCTAAACAAATTTTTTTTAATCAAAATTAAAAAAGCAATTGGAAACGGAGAAATAAATTATTAAATTTTTAAATTAAAATTAAAAATTTGCTTTAATTTAAAATATTTTATACAAAAAAAAAGCTTTTTAGTTTGAAAGTATCTTATTTAAAGCTTCATTATGTCATGTACAAGTAAAAATTATTAATTATCTGCATTTCTGTGCATGTAAGGTATTAAGGGTATTCGGTTGAAATGAATTTATTTAACATTACTATTTGAAATGTTTTAGTTACTGTTGTTTTGTTCTTTTTCATGTACGAGTACATTTCTGTGCCTTTGTATAGTGAACTTGTCTTGGCAACTGGCCAAATTCAATATTACTTTTTTTGCATTCAATATAGACGATAAGACGGTGAGCCGGGCAGAGGTGGGGGGTAGAAGAAAAGAGAAAAAGCCTGCAAACTCTCACACATACTAAAGGGAATAAATAAAAGAAAATTTTTCAACTTTTCGTACGTGTTTATGACACTTTTAGGGCAAGTGCAACACCAACGGAACAAGCAATAACTGCAACACCATCAAACCAACAAAACACAGAACAAAACAGCCAGTCAAGCATTCAACCAGCAACTAAATGAATGAATAAAAGTAAAAATAAGTAAAAATGAAAAATAACTACAAAATAATCTTAAAAAACACAACTAAATTTCTATTGTATTTTTTGTTTATTTGTTTTTTTTCTCTGTATTTAAAACCAGATCAGACTTTAGACTTTGAGAGAGGTTCGGGTGCCTTTTTAAGAAATAATCTAATAAATGTGCTTTCCTTTTAGCCCTGGCTTTCAACTTGCCATAACAAAAAAATCAATAGAAATTTATAGCAATTGAGTTTTTATAGAACTTGTTTTTGCTCTTCGCTAGTGACACCTTGAGACGCTTGAACTAGAGTCATTTTTCCCGAATTGGATGGGTTTCTTAAGGTACTCACATTTGGAAAATATTCATTTAGAAAATAAATACAAAAAAAAAAAAAAAACTACAATTAAATTTCATTTTGATTAATTTAAAAAAATGCTATAAATCACAGCAATGCTGCTGTTTGGATAAATAAAAAACAGACTTCAGCACAAAATATACATAAACATTTTGTGTGTGTGAAATATTTTTCATTTTTCAAGAATTTATTTAGTCCAGCCAATCAATAAGTTACGATTGTGTAGTGTGTGTGTATTTACAAGTTGTAGTTATTAATTTGTCATATTTTGCATTTTGCTTTGCTTTCACATGTTATGACATTTGGAATAACAATTTGTCATATACCGTCTGAAATGTATTGTTTTAGCTTTTCTTTCACATCACAGTAACTGAATGCTATTATTGTTGCATTTTCTATTCTATTCTATTTCATTTCATTCTGTTTTTATTTTAAATAATTTTTTATGCAACGTCAAGTTCGTTTTGACTGCATTAGAAATTGCAACGCACATGAGTGAGTGAGTGAAAAGTATTCATATAAAATGTGAATAAATAAGCAGATACACACACACATGAACTAAGTACATCTCATACATTTTTTTTAAATTCATATGAAGTGTATACGCGTGAGTGCAAGTATGTGTGCCTTTTTAAATACAGTTTTGATTGATGGATATGTTGGCTGGTCTTTGTTTTAATACTGTTTTCCCAACTAGTAAAAGTTTGAATAAAATATGTGTTTGCGAAATGACATACACACAAATCAATTTTGATTATCATTTTGTACATCCATTTCCATGAACACCCAAAGACCTTGATTAATTTCTGTTAAAACAATCAAAATATGAAGCGAACTCTTTTTTATTCATTTTGTTTTATTCAACAATAATTAAAATACTAAAAAATTAAATGGATACATTTTAGAAAAGGCAGATTTTATAAATTTTGCAAAAGCATTCGATGTCGATTAGAACTATCGATCATTTCCGAATGGCATAATTGACTTTAAAAACTGAAATAATTTTTTTTTGTTTTTCAATTTTATTGCAATTTGTTTTAGCCGGTGATTTCAAATTAATGAAATAAAACAAAGATGGAAGGATAAAAAATAGTTAATAGTGGTAGAATAACTTAACAATTTGTTGATCCTGTAGTGTGACTCAGTAACTTGTGCTGTTATTTCTGACCCTATAGTTTCTGTTTGCAATATCATATGGGTGATTCAGTAATTTTCGGTTAACACTAATATGAATACCGTGCACAAAAATCAAAAGGCAATAAATTACCATGTACAACAACCGAAAATGGCTTATTTATTATATTTTTTTTTATTTTAAAATCATTCACTTTTATTTTCGGTTAAGTAAACGCCACACAAAATTCTGGCTTTTATTTAACCACACAGCTGACAGCTATAAATTTTACTGAATCACAAGTTCTTAAACAAAAAATTTTTCTTTAAAACGGAATTGTGAATCGTACTGAACTTGTTTGTCTCTAAAAAAAAGAAAATTTGTGAAAATCCGTGCAAAATTTAGTAAATTCAAAACTTAAAAGCAAAAAAAGTCATGTTGCCATGTCGATTTACATTAAATGTGTTTTATTTTGTTTTTGTGAATACTGCGCTTAATAAAGTCTTGCTAAAATATATCAATCATGAATTTGGGTGCCAATAGACGTATACTGAATATTTACACTCTGAATTCGATATTAATCATACGGCCAGTACGCTGATTGAATTCAATATGGTTTGAGCGCATACACAATCATACACATCACATAGTGAAATGGGTAGCACAATTTGCATAATTTCTTTGTTTTTTCATAAAAAATAATTAGAGAATTTAATTAATGAAATAAATTAAAATGAAATATTTTTAAAAATTTACCCCCTTATCCAAAAAAAAAATTAACGTAGACTTTAAAGTCAACGTTATCGAAATTTTTCATATAATTTTTTCATAAATTTTACTTTAAAGTCTATGTCTTTTTTGGATAAGAGCATTAAAATTTAAAAATTTTTATTATTGAGCTTTAGTCTTTTTATAAAAATTATTTATTATTTTCAATATTTCGCCTTCCTGTGGAAAGCGAAGTATTTTTTTTTGTCATCTACATTTACGTTTATATATTTTGCAGAAATATACGCTGAGATTAAATAGATTGATTTTTTAATTAAAATAGAACTTGCTTCCATTATTATATTATTTGAATTAATTTTATGTAGTAAAAGTCATGTCAGACTTTAAAAATATTTTCGACAAATATTTGTATAATATGATCGTAGCTTTAGTATAAAGTTTGTTTTTTTTACTTGTAAATACAGTTTGCGTTGTTTTTAGCTTTATTTTGTTATTTTCTTAAAAGAGCATTCAGATTTATTGCTTACTTATGTCTGTACTAACTCAACAGCAACAATAATTCTTACGAACAATTTTGTAATAAAAGTCTCAGCGTAGCTTAACAAAATGTAACAAGAAAAACGCTGTCTAACTTCTAATGTGTGTGAAAGTTTACATGTCAAAAACATAAATGGAGGGATTTACTGTTACAGATTTGCTAAAATGTGTATGAAAGAGATATGCATCTAACACATGTGGTGTCTTTGTCTGGTTTAATTAAATCAAAGTTTGTGAATTAAAAATATCTGGGCCGCTTTAATAAATGTTGCTCTAGATGTGAGGGCATTTTTGAAAAAAGAGAAATATAGTTGAATTAATAAAAAAATGCGTAGACCTTTTCCCAGTTCCAGTTTCAATTCTGATGTTGGTTTTGTTTCTGGTTCCCCCTTTTTTTTTATTGATTAAACGAATAAAGTGTTTGAAGAATGAAAAATAGTTTTTTTGTTTGTTAATAATTAAAAATTTTTAAGCTTCAGTAGTTAAAACTGAAACACACAAGCACACACACATACAAACTTTTATCAAAAAAGTTACTCATAATTTTTAATATGTTTTTGTATTTTTTGGAAACAAGAATAAAGTAGAAGCACCTGCGCACTGCCGCATATTCACACACGTGTTATAGGAAGTTGTTACGTTTTTAAGCACAATGAATTTAAAAACGGTAGCAACCACATACATATACATAATTTGTTTCTTTTGAAATTTAAATACACCAGATTACTTATTAATAATGAATTATTAATCATGTTAATATTGCAAACAAAAAGCAAAAAGTGTTTGTTTAATTATAATTGAGCTTTGCGCAGCCAAGTCTAAATGCCAAGCATTTTGTGTTTCATACAACTATTTTTTATTTATTTATTTTTAATTTCACTTCCTTTTGGAATTTATTTTATAAAACAATTATTTTAACACGAAAGTTTAGAAAAACTCAAGCAAAATTCTCTATCAAAATCTATCCGAAAGTAAAATTTAGCTTGTAAATTTTAATTAGAAACTCTGTCACGGCCTAAACTAAATACAGAACATTTTGTTGTTGGTTTAGAGAAATTTCAACTTGATTGGAAAAATTTTTGTTGATTGATTTTAAAATAATAATACGAATATTTTAAGATTTTAAAAAATTCACTCAACAACTGCTAAATTGTCAAAATATATCAGAGTTCACAAAGAAACGAAACGAATGCAAACGTTTCGTTTTGTAGTTTTGCAAAATAATACTCTTTCGTTCTTTCCAAACTCTGAAACTTATTTCAATTTACAATTTGTATCCGAAAAAATAGTCCATTTAAAAAAAATATAAATTTTTTGGTATCACGAATCTTGCCCTCATAAATGAAAATATCCAAAAGTCTTTCACCAAAAAAACTAAAAAAAAATAATGAGCGATTTCGCAAATGATGTCACCTTTCATAGATTCGCTGTAGGTTAATCGAAATTAGCAAACTTAAAACTTTGTTGCTTAATAATATTTGTTGTTACAAGTTAAGGAAAAAATACTCTTGACGGTTTTCCAGGACCATTGTTACTGATCTAAATTTGAAAATAACTGGAATATTTTGTTTAGCTTAATTAATTTATAAACGCATTAAAAATAGTTTACTAAAAGCACATTAAATGCAGGCATCTTGTTTTATTTAATTTTTTTTAAATAAAACTGCCATTTAGAACAACAATTACACTACTGTGCAGTGGTACAGCGAATAAAAAAAGAAGACACAAATAAAAAAACAAGAAAAAAAGAACAGTAAATGCAATGAGGGACAAGTGAAAGTAGAAATTAAGAGTTTTAAAAAATACAGCAGATGGCAATAAACAAGTAGCATAACAGCAGCAAATAAAGTAACTGAATACAACACTTAACAAATGGCATGACGACGAAAATGATAATAGTGATGGTGTTGCATAGATGAAAGGATGGAAGAGAGAAAAAAAAATATTAAAAAAGGACGGTGCAAGATGCAAAAGAAAATGTTAAAAAAATGCTTTTGCCATGCTCGCATTCTCGCACTCTGATGCCGCAGCTAATGCGTGCAATGATTTAAAAAAGAAATCACAAGGATGTGATTTATTTGTTGCGATTCCATTCTGTACAAGAACAGGAAACACAGACAGATAAAATACAAAAAAACTATCAAGAATGAAGCAACAACAGCCAAAAGACAAACAACTCAGTGCCAATGTTTTTGTAAATTTTTCCCCCTTAAAATTTCCATTTATTGTGGCAAACAGCTGCAATAATCAGATAGAAATTTAACAAAAAAAAAAAGGAAATATTTTCTCTGTAAGTGTTTTCCTTCGCTGCTCATGATTAAAGACAGAAATGTTGCTGTACATGCCAGGCAGTCGCTTCTTTGAAAAAAGTATTGAGCTAAGCCCTGAGATATTATTTTTCTGTTTTCACACATTCACTAAAGAAAATTATTAAGATCACTGCACTTGTCATACTAAATACTGAAAAATGTTCACAGTAAATCAATATTTCGGTACTAAAAAAAGGAACTCAGAAAAAATTTATAGCCAGATCGAACATCCTGGTAACTGTTATAATTCTTTTCAGTCCAACATGGTACGAAATAAAGAATCCAGTTAGTGGACAATAAACAAAAATGTGTTTCTGCATTAAAGTATAAAAATATCAGACCACTTTGTAGTATGTATGTGTGTGTGTGTGTGTGTGTATTTGCTTGTAGTACCTTCTTCTTTTTGAATTTGTTAGAAAAGAAAAATACGTTTTCATAATGCAACCAAAAAAGAAACGAAGAAAAAAAGAAAAATTTGTTAAATAATGCAATTTTCAAGTGGCCAGCGGAAGAGCAAAAAAACGAAAGATAAGAATTAAAAAAACAGCAGCATTTGTTTGTCATTTATCATTTTATATTAGAAGCAGAAAATCTCATTTGTCCGTTTGTCTAAATACGAAGTGATAAAATAATCATAATGAAGAAGATGAAATTATAAAGATTTTTCTTTGAACTAAAAGACAAAAGAAAATCTGTTTACAATTGCAGCTTTAATACTTAAAAGTTTAAACTGCAAGACCTAAAATTAGCTTAAAACAGGAAAGAAAACAATGGCTGATCTCATATTAATTGTTCTCAATGAAAAGCAAAAATAAAAATTAATAAAATAAAAAGTGCTGTAGCTGTAGCTGTAGGCAGTTATCAGCCATGGCAACTCAAATAGATTGACTAAATTTTAGTTCAGTAAGATATTTCATAAAAAAAATTTAAACTCTTACCGCTCTGAAGGGAACTGCTTCCTAGAGGACTTACAAACAGCTTTGAATTTTGCAGTTAGTCACATACTCAACTGCCTCACACTAAACTATTGTTTCATTTGATTGAATTGAGTGCAAATGTATATTAAAACTGGTGCGTGTCTCTCTGTTGGGGCACATCATCAAATGGCTGGCGTAAGGAAATATTTTAAACCGAATGGTTTATTTGCTTTTCATTATTAAAACATATTTTGTTATTCTATATTAAAATCAATCATAAAAGTAATTTTATCTATAAAAAATAATAAAAGCCCCAAGAAGCAGAAGGAGAAGACGGATATGAAACACGAAACACAAAACTGAACAGATGTGTGTTTATAAATTTAACAAGAACATTTCAGACAAGCTCTAGCAAAGCTGACAAGCAAACAAAATCATCCATCCACCCACTCTTGCATGATGACATGTGGCAATTTCTGTGACAGGTATGTTTTATGATCATAATGATACTTCATATTACCTGCCGCTCCACTAAATAAATAAATACAAGTCTGTACTGTGATGTTGCTTGTTTGCAAGTATTGAGGTTGGCTGTTTTAACTGACATTTATGTCAAAGTTATTGCTAATGGTAAAAATTGTAGCTGTTGCTGCTGCTGCTGCTGCTGCTACTGACGATAATGATGATGCTGATGCTGATGCTAATGCTTCCCCAACAAGACATTTAATCATCTTGTAAACATTATATTGTTATTTTATTTTTATATCTGGTTTATGATGAGTTTTTGTTTTTTCAACTCAATTAAATTGCCATAAAAAACAATAAACTCGACATAATAGACATCCACACAGCCACAGTCACAGCCACAGCCGCACACACAAAAAGTTGATTCCATTGTTTGTTGTCAGTCAAACATACAGTTTGTGTATTTAAATTTGAATCTTAATCTGACCTTGTGTGTGCCGGAGTGTGTGTCTGATTGTGTTTTCGTTTGTAGTTGTTAGTGTGCACCTTGTCAAACACCTAAACTAGTATGAATGCTGTAATCGTTTGCACACATACACACATTTTGTTGTTGTATTGTAACATGTTTCACACTTGACATTTTTCACAAGAATTGTGCAAATTATTTATTTAATAAAATTCTGTAATAATGTTTCGAATACAAATACAAAAGCACACCAACAAGCAAAAATGCACACACACACACACACACACACATACAAACATGCCGATGACATTTATTGTTTATGTCACAGCACAGATAAAAACATAAATAAATACAACGCACCAACAAACTAAAAGAATTACTCTTATGAGGATAATGCGTATCGTCGAGTTTATAAAATTAAATCCAGGAAAAAAAAACAAAAACTTAAAAATATGAAAAATTAAATTTGTTCTTCATGATCTCGAGAGAAATGTGTAGTTAAAGAAACGAAATGAAATTTATGTCAAGATGTGTGCAAGAAGTTTAAAATTACTTTTAATAAAAACAAAAATGTTTTATATTAAAATGCGGTGTGTGGCATTTTAATATAAAACATTTTTGTTTTTATTAAAAGTAAATTGCTCATTCACAAAAAAAAAAAAAATAATTCTGAATTTCCAAAATTTCAAGAATATTGTTGGCAAAAATATTTGTTAAAAATTTAGAAACCTTAAAACATAATGAGGAGTAATAAAACAGATATATGCCAGTCAAAATTTTCATATGTTTTCCCAAAAGCTTTAAGCGACATTCAAAAGTCTCTACTTACATATTATGAAAAATTATCCAAACTTTATAAAAACTTTTACAATTTAAACTGAAATTCAAAACAATTTTTTTTTTTTTAATTTTAGAAGTGTAAAATGTTGTAGGTGCAGTGTATATTGATGCCGTGCAGCACAAGACATCAAAAAGTCGAATGTTTGGACCTTTTTCAAAATACAGAAAGCTGAAAAGTAAGCATTGCCAGACAACATACTCTTGTAACGTGTGGCAACATATTTGCAGATGACGATATGACATTTAATTTCCAGATTTTAAAATTGGAATTTAAACTTTTAATAAATATGGCTTAAGAATATTAATAGGGGAAAAAAAGAATGTTTGCTTTAGTGCATATTTTGAATTTTTAAGCGCTTATTCTCGTTTTGTAAGTACCTGAAATTCCTTGATTTGATTAATATTTTTAATAGTTCAATTATAAAATAAAATAATTTTCAACTATTTTTGAGGCTGTTCAAAAAATTAAACTGTAAACGAGACTTTCAAACTGATTTTTTTTTTCTTTTTTTATAATTGTAGAAATTTTTACTTTTTTATATCCTTTTGTAATTCTGTTACTAGATTAATGCAAAAAGAGTAAAAACGGTCACACATTTTTAGTATTTGGCAATCGCATCACTTGATTGATTAATGAGTATCAACAGACTTGACAGACAAGTCAATATTGTGCAACTTTCAAGAAATTTTTACACTCGCTTAATAACTAATTGATTGCAGTAGAATTAATGTTTGTTAAACCACAAAAAAAAAATTAAATGTTTTATTTTTTTTTATGTGAAACCTTGTTTAGTACTAAAACATTAATATTCGGTTAAAACAGCTTTAATTAAAAATATTTTAAAAATCAAATTTCAATTTTACAACAAAATTATTGCAAAAAATAATTTGTTGGCTTGAAAGTTGTAATAAAAATAAGTCAATTGGAATTTATTTAATCACAATTTAAATTCTATGTATGTACGAGGAGTTCTCTGGGGCTGCTATAAAATTTCGTTACATCATTTTGCATTTCAGCTAATGACATTCTGTTTGCAGGAATGATAAATAATTTATTTAAATGTTTCTAATATTGTGATCACAACATGAATTTATATCTACCTGAGTATTTATATAAAAACAAACACCCAAACAAACACACACACAAAACGTTTGACATTATGTTTTCGTCAACCACAATATAACCAAAAATAACTGCAACTACAAAGATAATAATGATAATACAAAAGTACAACAACTACAAGTACATAAACGAATAATAATAAAAATAAAAGTAAAAAGAAAAATAAAATTATAACAATAATAATACAAACTGCAAGTATGACACAACGATCAATGTTTTCTTTGTAACCTGACAACATGTACGAGTACTTTTGTAAGTTTGTTTGTGAGTGTGTGTGTGTGTGGAAAAGTATATTGTCAAACATGCAGTGTCAGCCAACCAGCAATAAAATAAACATGAACATAAACACACATACACAAAGCCTGAATAAATGTAGCGGGTGTTTTTTTTTGTTTTTTTTTTTTTTGAGTTTTAAATTTGCTTAAAAATTAAGGGAGACTTTAACTAGATGTTTAAGCTTTTAGTAATCGTTTGTCACTGCAATCCAAATTCAATTTCGATTTGTAGTTGTGATCAGCGTTGCCATTTCAGCCTTTTTAGGCTAGATTTACCCTTTTTTTTCTCGCATTTAGCCTTGAAATTTATAATTTAGCCTCTAGCTTTTCTCCCAGGCTTTTTCATATTCAATTTTTTTTGCGGATTTTTTTCATAATTTTTTCAAAAAACAGACAATGACCTTAACTTGCTTAAAACGTTTTTTGTCTTTGTATGTTCTCTTCTTGATTTTTTATAAAAATCATAATTATTATTTTGAATTTTAAGCGATAGTTTTTTAACTTTTTCCTACCTTTTTGTGTGATTGATTTAGCTTTTTCTAGCTCCTGGTTATTATAACGTTAACAGTGATATGAGTGTACTGCATAGCAGGGTGGACTCATGTTGTAAGTAAACTTTGTTTTTGATTTTGAGGCCATTATTATCAAAAGTTATTTCCGTTGTTTGAAATCAAGAACGAAAAATTTTTAATTTTTGACAGAAAAAAAAAAAAACATTCAGCTGGGGTATCAGTGTCACCTGGCTTACTGGAGCTGCTCAGCCACAACTCAACTGACTTTCAACTGAAAGTGGGCTTGCTCCAAAAGAGACACCCTTTATTTATCGAATTTTAGAATAGAAATACAAATAGAACCACAGTCGTGGGTGAAGAAAGAGCGCAAAATAAAAGCCTATGATACCCAATACCTAGATTGGAGCGGCTTCAGATACGCAGATTTCATATTTCTAAAAATGTATTTTCTTATAGTGTGGGAAAATTAATTTTTACTTAGTGTTTTTGTTTTTGTTTCTGTTGAAAAACTTTAAAATTTTTTTTAAAATATTTTAGCCATTTCTGTTTAGTGTTGTGCACTTAACCTTTCAAAGAGAGATAGAGAGAGAGAGAGAGAGAGAGAGATGGACATTTGTAAAACTGTGTTCATGTTTTGAGGTTTTTGTTTTCTGTTTCTGTTTCTGTTTTTGTTTTTGTTGTTTATTGTATTTTATGTTGTAAGTAGAAAATATTGTATTTGTCATGTCAAATTTTGTAAAGTTCTTTTATGTTCATTCATTCTGGTTGTCTTGCTGCAATAAACAGGATTACAACAGACATATAAATTCAACTTGATGTTGTTTCACTTGCTAATGATACAAGAAGAAAAAATGTTTAATTTTTAAATAAATAAAAAAAAAATGTTACGTTTGCTAAAAACAAAACCAATTAAACACTTTTTATGCATAAACACTCGATGAAACTTGAGAATTAAAAACAGATAAAAGTAAAAAAGTTGTAATTAAAGCCAAATGCTTTGAAAAAAAGTTTAACTGAAAATTAATTAAGCAATAAATTTGAATTCTAAACTAAAAGCAAATTTATTTTCTTACTTTAAACTCTCAAAGAGATAAAAGTTTTCTGTTTGTGGTCTAAAGTTAATCAAAGGAAAAGAAAATGACAACGAAAACAACAACATTAAAATAAAATGTCCTCAACTAGTTGAGAGTTTAATTGCCATAGAACGTATCTGTCTTTCCATTCATTTCACTTAGCGGAAGTACATCATTTAAATAACGAGTTGTTGTTTGAAAAACAAAAAAGAAAAGACCAGAAAAAAACTTTCGAAATGCATAAAATGATTTTAGTTCTTTGTGTTAGTTGATTTCCCCAATTGACAATTAACATTCAGTCCTTTTAATTAATGCCCCACTTAATCATCCCAGTTAAATAGTACGCAGAGCAGCAGAGTACTTGGACAAATTTTGTACAACAAAATGTTTCCAACTGTCTAACTGCCTCGCAAAGAGGCAGTAGTGTATTTATTTAATGCTTAATTACAGTCACTCGCAACAAAAAAAAAAAAAAAAAAAAAAAAAAAAAAAAATTATGGGAATAATGACAAATAAATAAAATAGTATTTCCGTTTCCTTTTTTTTTTAATAAAAAAGTTTTTTCCTGCACAATTACAAATTAAATGAATGAAAACAACATCAAGTAAAGGTTTCTTCTATTTTTACGAAATCATCTTTTGTTTCGTTTTATGTTAAAAAAATATTTAGTTTTTTAGTTTTAATGATCAAAAGCTGCAAATAGAAAATGAACTAAAAAAAGAAGCATCTTGAAGCACTAATAAAGCTGATTAGCAATTTATTAAGATAAAATAATGAAAGGCACTTAAGGAGAAATGCGTACAAACATGAATAAAATTTTTTAGAGGGCTACTGCTCCACCCACACATAAAAAACCAACGATTTTTCTTTAATTTTCTAAACAAAACAGTTGATTTTTATTATCTATGAAAAAAAAAAATTCTAAGAAGCCTGGACAGGCTTAAGCTAAAAATTCATTTTCCTTAATCTAGAAAATTATTTAACCTCCACAATCCTAGAGTTAAAAAGGATTAGAGTTATAATAAATGCTTACTACTTGAAACATAATCTATATGTGTTTGCGTACAAGCAACGAAGGTTTAGTGACCTTAAGAAAAAATCGAGTGCAGAAATTCGCTTGGCTGGAATGTGTTTATTGCGGCAGGCATCAACAATAGTTTACAATTTTTTATTGTTATTATTATCAGGACATAAGGCACAGTCCAGCTGGCGAGATGAACGGACGTGGATGATTTGGCTTAGGCTGAACAGTAATCGCAGTAGCGGCTTACTGGAACTCCAAAAAACCTAATTGAGAAATGTGGTAACGGCAATAACATACTACTGCAGTTTTAGTAACCTTGCAAGAAGAATGGGTTTACGATCGAATAGATACTGTAAAAGTTGTCAAGAGGAGAAAGAGGAAGGAAGAAACTGTTGTACAGATTCTCTGCCTCTGCTCTGACCTGATGGATCAACGCAAGCTCTATTTCGGGCAGAGCCAGCTGCAGGGCCTTACTGCACTGTTGTCTATAGATGTCGGCATGCTATATGGCTTCATTAGGAGCAGCAAGTGGTTAAGGTAATGAGCTTTTCTTCTTCTTATTCTTTCCCCTACTATCTACCTAGTTTCCTTTACTCTTATAGGTCAGAAGATCCAAGTGTGCACCACATGCCTTCACTGTTCCAGTGGGAGAGCGATAGAGTCTACACAAATATGAAGTGTCTGGTGCGATTGCGAAAATTAATCTAATCTACCTGTGGAAGAAATCCACTGTCATATAAAAGCCAGTCTATCCGTTTAGGTTTATTCTTTTCCCAAATAGTTTACGTAACTTATATTCAGCAAGCTATTTGAAGTTTCGGTAAAAATAATCGGAAATTTATTTATCAAAACCTTGAGTTTCAGTTTTTTTTTTTCTTTTAAAGTTCGGTTGCAACAACCCTCTTGTAGGGTAATTTTTAGTGGCCAAAGTGAAAAAGTGTGTGTTAAATAAATTTCTTTCATTCATTTGTTTGCACACAAGTGCACTTGTTCTCATGAATTCACATTTAAATACACACACAAAAACATGCACATTTTTAAAGAGGCATTTGATAAATGATATGCTGCTGGTGATGGTGATGCTGATGGTGATGCTGATGACTTTAGTTGCAAATGTGTTTCTAAGAAAATTTCCTATTAAAAAAATTTTATTTTACGTTCCACTTACTCTCGTTTCCATTAAAACAATTTTCTTTCAATTACAAGTTATAAGGCGCATTACAGTGAATGAAATTATATTTTTACAGCAAAAAGCAAGAAACACAATCTAAGCGACATCAAAAAGAACTTGACGAAACTACTTATTTGTAAGCAAGTATGTGCCACTAGCATACTTACAAACACACATACCTACCTATACACATGTAGGTAGACATTTTCTAAAACAGGCTAATAAATGTGAATACAAATACGTTAGGATATTCGTATAAATTAGGAAAAGAAAAATAATTAGGAAAAAAAAGCAAAGCATTCAACACAGTGTTATTAACTAGGACACTTTGAATGGGTTCGAAATAGAGGTGACAGTGCACCACGTTCTTGTTTGTTTTTTAAGAACAAAAAAGAAAACAGAAATCAACTCATACATCTCTCATGAACATTCTGAAAAAAAAATTTTTTGAAGGCTTTACTAAAAAATAAAATAGATAAATTTTAATTGTGGCTTGCGTGGTGTATGAAAGAATTTATATTTTTAAAGGAAAACTTACACGTCTTTTTAATTAAGCATACGAATTTACATGATTATTTTTCTGTTGCTTTTACATTAACCTTTAATTTTTCTTTGCTGGGTCTTGTTATATTTTTCTTCAAAATATATTTTTTTGATTTTGTGAAAATAAAAATTATTTACTTATTAGCTGGTACATTTTTCAGTTTTCTCAGGGGTTTTCTTTCTTTTTGTTTTGAAATCATTCATGCAAAATATTTTTGTTTCATTTTTTTCCAAGTTACTTAAGTGACTTGAAGATTTACACACAAACTGTGACCCGGTGACTTTTTCAGCTTAAAATGTTAAATGTATTTCGTTTTCCAGTCTAGTTTTTTTTCTTCTTTTTTTCTTGCTGTGACGCTATTTGGGTTATTACAATTTCGGTTCTTTGTTTTATTCATTTTTGTGTGCTTTTTTTAAATAATTTTTCTAGGTCGGGTTAAATAAAGGTTGGTTGGTTGGTTGAGTTGATTTAGATCTGATTTGCAGGGACGATTTTTTTTTTTATTTTTTTTTATTTGCTAAAATACTGCCTAGCTTATGGCCTGCTGCTGTCAATGTTGTTTTGAAAAAAAAGCACAAAAAATGAATAAAAGGTTGCAGTTTGTGTTGAATTTTTGATTTTTGCATTAAAAACAGAAAGGCAACAAAAATCTTTAAGAAGAACAGTACTGAGGTATATGGAAATTTCACAAAAAAAAAAAAATTTTACATAATCCAAAGTAACTTCCGGACGAACCATAGAAGATTGCTATATGGGACATAAATCATTTTAAGGGAGAGGTCGTCCAGATTTGTAGTCTACTCAGAAATCACTTTGAACTATTTTTAAAAAATTTTGGAAATTTCCATATACCCCCGTGCTGTTGCTTTGCGGGGTTTTTACAACTCCCCACTTTGCCGAACTACCATTCCCGATTTTGCCCATGAAAATTTAAAAAATCAAAAATTATTTAATTTGCAGGCTCTAAACTTTCAAGTGTTTTAATATTTTTTGAAAACTTCGTAGTTTTTATTTTATGATGCAAAACGGAAACTGCCAAAATCCTTGAGAATAACAGTGGGACTTGCAATTGTGCATGTGAAATATAATTTTATTGGGTTTGCTTTTGATTTAAGTGTGACATGACTTGGAGTAGTTAAAAGTAAATGTTGACCAGAGGACGGCAATTTTACTTATTTTTTTTTTTTTTTTTGAATAAAAATAGAAATTTTTTAGACATTAAAAACGTGTCATTTAAAAAACATTTTAAATATGAAATGATAAACAAAGAACAGTAACATGCAAACACACACTCTGCTTTTTGCTTACAAAATTCTGTGGTTTTTGCATTAAATTTTCAATAAAAATTATTTTATGTGTTCAATAAAGGAAACTTTCATACATACAAATATTTAATTAATGAAACGATTAAATTGTTTTTTTTTTCATTTTATTCTACCCTTTAAAACTTTTCCAAAGACTTTTTTTTTTTTTAATTTTATTTTAGTAGAAAAGAAACCCAAAGAGTAAGAAAAAAAATATGAAGAAGAAACAGAAAAAAAATTATATTTTGCAAGTCAGCCTAGAAAATTATCTTTGTGTTTTCCATGTAAAACAAAAAGACAACAAGTTTTGTTAATAAAAACTTTTTTTTTAATTTAAATTTAAATTTAATAACTAATATAGTGCAGTGTTTTTTTTCATTAATAAATCTGTTGCATTGTACCTGCATACACTCAAATAAATTTTAAAACTTGTATTTTCATAAAAAATTAAAAATAATTATTTTTAAATTATCATGCGAAATATTTGTGGGCAAATCATAGCATTCCATATCGAAAGAAAATGATTTTTTCTTTGTATGAAATAATTTGAAAATTTCAAATAGAGCTGCTCGATATGGAGTGGCACGATTTGGTTTCTGGAATAATTCTTTCAAAAGCTCCAAAGAGAAAAAACAAATTTCTGGGGCAATAAGAGAAAACCTGTTACTTCATTACTAAAAATCACTGACAATTAAAATTTGCAAAAGCCTTTAAGTTGTTCTTATAAAACTGTTGCAATTCTAGCAAACCAGTTGTAGTCTATTTAATAAGTCCTGTTTATTTTACTGTATTATTAAGTCCTTTTTTTTTTAAATAATAAAGATCAAGTTAATTTTTCCTTAAGCTGACTTAAACAAATTTTCCATATTACCACAGATTTTATATTCCCTAGTTTGTTTGTCGAGGTAAGTCTGCAACCAACACGTTTTTAATTCTAGAAATTTCTTTCCATGCGAAATAAAACATTCTGGTGGAGAACAGCGCCTTTTCCTCTCTAATATTTTCAAAGTTTTTCTTTCACTGTAACTCTTATAAAGCAAAAAGAAAATATTATTTACAAAGAGTTGAAAAGAAAAAAATCATATTCAAATGATTTTAAACACATCAGAACAAAAAATTGACTAGAATATAAACTTTGGCATTTTGTTGTTCTAAACAGTTTGTTGTTGAGAGATAAAAAAAAAACTCAATAACATTTAAATAAAATTAAATAAAAAAAAAAAAAAAATTTAAAAAGAAAAACTAAAACAAAAAGATGGACAGATAGACAAGCAACAAATTGTTCGTATTTATGGATGACATTTTATGCAATTTTTAGTTCTTGCAAAAACCTGAACTAAACTTTTTATATTTTAAATTGCAATCACATTTTTATGATTATAAAAAATTAAAACACTTTTTTGAAAAAAAGAAAAAAATTTTATACAAGTTATTCCTTTAAAGAAAAAAAAGAGACAATTTTTTTTTTTGAATTTTAATTTCAAAGAACTTAACTGAGGGAGGGAGAAAAATTAAATAAAAAATGATTCGTTTTATTCAACATTTTTTACAAAAGCAAACAAATAAAATGACATAAAATTCATATAAAAAGAAAACAAAAACTTAAATGTTTCTGTTAGCCCAAGAAAACAAGTGACTTTTTTAATGGGATGATAAAAAAATGGTTTTCAAGAGTCATATTCTCGCTGCAAGGAAATATGAAAATAAGAATTGTGGGAATAAAAATGTTAAAAACATAAAATGGCGGTACTTAAAATTCATAAAAATGTTGAAGGAAACAAAGGACTGCCCGAAATTATAAAAGTTTTACAAAAATGCACCAACTAAAAAATATATAAACAAGCAAACAAACAAGCCCCTGGTTAAAGAACAACGATTCCATAACTATTTAATATATTTTTTTTTGCAGAAATCATAGCCGAACCTTTTTGTTTTTACTTCTTAAATTTTATTAAAAATTTCATTGTCAGCAAACCAGCTATTTTCTCATTCTTAAAAAAGAAAATATTTAATTCAACCAAAAAAGAAGCTTCTGATGACGAAATAAGTTTCTACCAGAACATGGTTGCCTCAATCAAAAGTCTTAGAATTTTTAAATAACACTAGACTAAGGAAAGACATGCAACTTGAAAGTAGATTCACAGAGCTCGTTCAAAATCTTTATTTAAATTCTAATTCTACGTTATCATTTGATTTTCTTTTCAATAGAATTGCCGTTTGTAAATTTTTTTAGTGGACCACAAATCAGCTGTTTGTTGTGTAGAACGAAATAGTTTGAGATACTGGGACTGCCTGTAAAACTGCTAGCTTGTCAAGCTTAAGTTCTCAGTATAAATATTTATTTTTGTTCAGTTGCTTCAGCATATATTTATAAATTGTTGAAGATTTAGCATGCGTCCAAGATCTTCTGGATCGTAAAATGCGTGTTTGTAGTTTCACTTTAATCAAATCGAATTCTCTTTACATAAACTCATGTAAAAGAAGAGGAAAAACAAGTTAGTTAGAACATTAAATGACCCAGCAAAATAATAAAGCGATGATTTGACGCAGTGTATTGAATTATATGAGACGGTAACGTAATCTAATGTGTTTCACAAGCAAAAAATATAATTTTTTTCTATTTGTTGCATCATAGTGAAAGTGGTTGATGATTTTGAACTTAAATTCACTGGTCTCTCACTAGTAGCAATAATCATGCCTTATAAATGCGCTGTTGTAAGTGATTCTCTCATCTCATATAAAATTGTTTCTTGGCAATTTAAGGACTTTGAACTGCTCTTATTTATGGAGAGCCATGGAATATATTAAAATGTAATTTGTCCCATTACGCTCCACAATAATGTGAAAAGTCTTGAAAAACGAATTTCATTTCATAACTGTAATTCAATTTGCTTACACACAACTTTGGATTTTTTCTCAATTTGATTGCTTCCCTTTTTTTTTTGTTTTTTGTTCTCCCATTTTAAAAAAATTAAGGTTTTTCGTAAATGACTCATTTAGGTTTTGCATTTCCACTTTAATGAAGTGTTGTGCCAAATTCCTCGTTCCACTAAATACGAGTATGTACGAGTTGCTGCATTGCATTCACTTTTGCAACAATTTGAAAGGTATTTAGTGCTGATTTATTTTATTTTCTTTTCTTATTTTTAATTTTAACTAAACATTTTATAGGAAATTAAAATGTTTCATTTTCAATTTAATTTTTCATGTTTTTCTAATAGGAATGAATACTTAAGCTTGTTGTTATTGTAGTGGAAATAATAAGTTGTTGCACACTGGTTTGTATGTGTGCATGTTTGCTTATAAATGAAATGTGTACATCTAGTTTAATTTTAAAACATTTATTGCAAAGTGTTATAGTTAGTTAGTTAGTTAGTTGTATGTGGAACAATTGTTGAATTTAATTTGTTGTTGTTTTATGTCAATTTATTTTCTTCAAAGTGCTTGCTTGCACTGCAGATTTTGTTTGCTTCACCAAATCCAATTGTGTTGAAAGTACACAAATACACATGAAGCTGCAGGGAGTAAAATATATAAAGACAGCAGGGAGTGCATGAATGAGACAAAGTGAGGCCAGACCATAGTTAAATACGGCAAAGCACTTTTTTCTGTTGTTGTTGTTGTTGTTGTTACTGAAATGTTCTTAATTAAAATTTTATTTGCAACACATTGCACACGAATCTTGCTTATGGAACTTCAATTAAATTTAAACAAACAAACAAACAACAAAAACGAAAAACAGCATATAAAAAGGCAACAAAAACAATAACAACAACATCAGCAACCAACGTACTACAGCAGCACGCAAACAGATAGCAGAATCAGTAAAAAAAAATAGCAATAACAATTACAATAACCATGACACGAGGCACCGTGTGCCGTGTACCCTGTAACGTACACAGAAATTTGTAAGCAGAAATTCGATCAAGAGTGTGTTTGAGCAGCGCATTAGTGTGGGTGTTTTTGTAAGTAACACCAATTTAAACAGTCAATAAAAACACAACAACATTATGTACCTTCAGTGTGTGAACTCGTATGTTTACCGTCACATTTAAAAAACAGTGCTGTCAATTGTGAGTTAAGTGAATGAAGATAAATGTGCCGAGAATAATATGATTTAACGTAACCCCTTACGTTTTATAATACAGTGAAACTTAGATATAAAATATCGTCATAACGAACAACTCCTTGCAAAGTGTTCAATAAAAAAATGTTCTATAGCTATAAAGAAGATATTCAGAGCTGTAAAGCTTCTGAATATCAAAAGCCTCTACACAAAGAAATCATATTTGAAAAATTTAACATTTTAACTCCCGGACAAACCGTAGGATATTACGTTATGGGATATACCGTATTAAAAAGGTACTTTAGCTTTCTAATCTCCCACAAAATTACTCAAAAATTACTTTGGAGTATTTTTAAAAAAATTTTCGGGCGAACTGTCTTTTAGTCAGAAATTATTTCAGAATATTTTTAAAAAATTGCTGAAGTTACTTCATACCGTTCATACTGTTTTTCTTAGGGATTTCGGATCGAAAAGATCACGGAATGGGACACACACCGTTTTAAAGAGGAGTGCTTTAAAATTCTTCAGAAATTTATTTGGAGTACTTGTAACAAATTTTTGGAATTTAGATTTTGGAATCGAAATTTACTCAAAAATTTCATTTAAAGTTTTGCTGAACATTGCCCGTGTTGTTTTGTCTGCTGCAGAAAACGTAGCCAACACTGTTTTGAATATAAAATTGTTTTGGTGCACACTTGCATGCCTGTCAACATGTACTTGTGAGGCTTAACACGAAGGCATTATACATTTTTTGTGCCTTTTTTTGTTCAATAGATATTTTTTATGTGGTTTTGCACGGTGCCGAAAACAAGAGTTGCTTGATTTTTTTAACCACTTTAAAGGATTTGTCAAAGCTATTTGTAATTATGTGCATTCGAAAGCATGTATGAGTATGTAAGAAACGAGGTGTGTTAAAAAGTAACAAGAATTAAAAATTTTGTTTTTATCGATTTGTATTAGATACAGAAAGGAAAACTTTTCTGCCTAAAAGCTTGTGTCCATACATTTTTTAATTGGATGATTAAGAGCGTGTTAGCTATTTTGTAAAAAACAAATTATATTAATCATACGACTCGTTACTCGCAACACTTAATCTGGTAGGCTCTCTTTTTTACATTCGAGACAGCATTCTACCGACTTCAACCTGTCAAAAATAGAAAAGATGAAAACGATTATTTTCAAGACCATGTCAACTTGGACCAATTTCTACTTTCGATGGCTGCAATGAACACTTTAGTGCTGCCAATACAAGGCGAATGACAGACTAAATTAGAGATTAAATTTATTTAATTTTATTTGATCATCAAAAGGTTTCAAAGAAATGAATTGAATTGTTCTTAGTACATCTATGAATGTAAAAATGAATGTGTGTTTACGGGTTTGTTTGGAAAAAGTAAACTGCAAAAAGCCTGAATAAAGAATTTTATTTTTACACAAATAAAAAGATATTTCAGCAGTATTGAAATATGGATTTCTATAACAAGCAGCTGTTTCCATTTAAAAATGATTCGTTATTGTCTAATATGGTTTCCAAAATTATTCAAAATCTGGCTACAGGGCGACAGATGTTGCCAACATCAATTGCAGTTGTTTCATTGGTAGCCTGCTGCCTCAATGTGTTTAAAGAGCTTTAAAAAGCGTATTCCACCACTTTAAAAAGTGAGTATAAGAAAAAAATATTCTTTTGTTACAAAAATCGTTTACAACAATCATATTCAAGCAAAAAAAAAAAAAAAAAATTATTTATTTTTGTAATTGTGTTTAATAAAAAATAATGCCACAATAATTACAATAGCAACACCAAGCATTTAATGTTTTGTTTGCCCTAAAAAATAGAGACAGACGTTTCACACGTTGAACTAATCTGAGTGAGTAAGCAGTCATGCAGCAAATAAAACTGCCATAAAGTGGAATCATCAGGAGAAGTAAATTAAAATGCTTCCCTTCATTTCAGGTAGAAATCGCTCATTTTTTTATTTTTTCCGGGAACTCTTACATTTCCAGCTGAACAATTTTTTTAAAAATTAGTGAAAGTTTCTTGTTTGAGCGTTTACTTGTTTTACAAATTATTTGTGGTTGACAGAAAAAGAAAAAAGAGCAAATAATTTGGGATAAGAAGGGTAATAACACGCAGATAATCAACATTTGCTGGTAATAAAATAAAATAAAGTTAAAAGGTGACAAAAGCAAAGCAACAACAACAAATTTAAGCAAAAAAAAAAAAAAAAACCATAAAAGTCAGTGATAATACAAAAAATAAACAAACACCAACGTTTTAATACACAAACAAAGGAGCAAATAAAAAAAAAGTTGAAATAAAAGCAACCCCAAACAGGCAAATAATACATTTCGTTTTAGATTAAAATAGGTGAGCGGCAATTAATGGGATTACAATGGCACAGACAATAACAGCTTGTCAACAACTTTGAAATAAAAGCAAAAGTAAGAGAAGAACCGTGATAAGAAACTAAAATAGAAAGAAGGAAAATAATCCAACTTAAGTCACTGTGAAAGAAAATTAGAAGCCAGTTGGGTTTAATTACTGGATGGGATTAGTGTGGTCGCGTTTTTAATTTGGTCTCTCTTTAGCCACAAGAGAAACATGATAAAATTCCTTACATTTTTTTAATACATTTTTGGGCTAAATATTGAGTTTACAAAAAGTGGCACTTGGGTAACATTTTGCGTGTGTTAATTTCTTTTTTAAGATTTCAGAATTTTGAAAAATTAACTTAAAAATTTACTTGTGCCCCAAAAATTAGAACTTTTTAAGTTAAAAAAAAATGTGAAAAAATATAGGAAATTTCATACAATTAACATGAAGAGTTGACCATCAAAATAAAATATGACACTTTAAAGTGTAAATATATTTAAAATTTATTTTTTTATTTTTTAGTTAATTTTTTTTAAAAACTTTTATCTTTTTTAATTTTTTAGCTTTCTAGCTAACTAACGTTGCATATTCCTGTGAGGATTTGCTTTCATTTAAATTTTGCTTTAAAATATTTCCTTGTGATTCCTTTTTCTTTTATCATACTTTGCATAAGCCGACTGATTAAAAAATTATTTTTTAATTTTTTTTTTTTTTTTTTCAACAAAAAATAAACAGAAAAAAGGACTTTGTACAATAATTGTTTACAATTTAAAAGGACTAAACAAATAAAAGAGACGACTTTTAAGAGCCCGCAATTTTGCAGTTGCAACAATTTAACAACAAAACAACAATTTTATCATCACTCACTCACGCTTCACGTATTTCCACTTCAACTCCCAAATGAATTTTTTTTCTATAACTTCTGTTCTCTCACTTTATATGCACGTCCTGCTCTCTCCTTTTCTCTTAAGACAGGTGTGTGTGTGTGTAAGTGTGTGCTTTTTTTTCTTCTTTTGTTGCTTTCGCAAGGGCTATTGTGTTTACAATAACTTTATGTGTATGAAATATACAACATTGTTGTTGTTGTTGTTGTTGTTTCTTCTGTAACATAAGTCCTGAACAAACTTTTTGTCATTTTTATTCACACACTTTAATTTTGTTCCTTTGTAAAAGCAATTAAAAAACATTTTTATTAAGTTCTTCACTTTAAATACGTTTTATAGTCAGTCGTAAATTGTTCATTGTTGTTAATGGTGTTGAAGACAAGGTAGATTTTCAAAAAAAAAAAAAAAAAAAAAACAAAGAAGGAAGAAAGTAGCAACTTTCCTTTTGTCCATATGTGGTTTAATTAACATTAAAAGAAAAAACTAGACATAATGAAACTAATTTGAATAGATTTTACAATCACTGACCTCAGATTTCATTAAAGTTGACATGTTGAAACTTGGCTGCAAAAGGCCGCTCGAAGGCCATTAATATTTTTTATTTACAATTTAAATTGTTTTGCGGAGTTTTTACTTTCAAGAAGCTTAAAGTTTTTAAGTTTGTTTTTATTAAATTCTTTTTTTTTTTAAGTGACATGGAAAGTTAAATGGCACGTGTGTTGAGTGTCGCCTACTTTACAAACAAGACACACTGATTACATTTCCTATGGGAATAAAATGAATTCTAATTTTTCTAATGATTTTTATTCAAAATATAAAAAAAAACCAAATAAAATAAAATGTTTTCCCTCAGCATCTGTTCACTTTTTCTCTTATCATACAAAAAATTTCTCAGTTTTTATTGTAGAAAATTGACTTGGGAAAAAATTCCTAAGGAATATTCGTGATTGCGCTGGTTATATTCGAAATTGTTCGAATTTATTTAAATTTAAAATTTGAATCGGAAAAATTTGGGCTTTTTAAAAAATAAACTTTTGAGAATCTACAAATTTTAATAAAAAATTGAGAAAAAAGGAAAATTTGTTTTAAAAATTCTGACAAGCAGAAAACAAATAAAGAAAGAGTCGCCTTGTGACTATTGGAAGTTTCACTGTTATACCCTCTTGAATTTTAATGCTGAAAACTGCACTATTTAGATTCATTAAGTTTGAAATACCAATTGTTCATCTCGCAGAGACTCTTTTAAGATCGATTTTTCATATAAAACTTTAATAAATTTTATTGTAAAGTCTACGTTATTTTTTTTAGATAAGAGCATTTGGCTGGTATTCAAGGAGACTAATAACGACTTCAAGTATAAATTATGACAAATTTTTCATACAAATTTCTCACAATAATGATTTCAAGTCAACTTTAATTTCCTTTGAATACAACCATTAGTCTTTAATATATTTTAAAATGAGTAATTTATATTATTCATGATTTAGTGTATTATTATTTAATATTTAATATTAGAAATTAATTTTAAGATTAAATTTTCTAACCAGCAGGGGGGACTTTGACCATTTTCTCCCAGGGCTTAGGAAGGAATCGAATCTGTGACCCTCAAATAGATAAATTAGTGCGCTCACCAATCTACGCTTTAGTTAATATATTTTTTTTTTTGCGTTTAATAGTCCCATTACAATTACATATTAAAAGCCAGCCGAGTAAGTCGTTTTTGAAATATAGAACAATTTATATTACTCCCAGACCCTGTATTGCTGAAACAACGTTTTTGGGAAAAGCCCTTTTCAGCCATCGACAGCATTTGTTTCATAAGCTGGGCAATTTTTTTTTAATATTTTAATAGAAGTTGAGAATACTCACTTCTGTTTGCATTTGAAGTTTAAAAATTGTGAAAGAAATACATCATTTTAGTCTTTGCTCCTTGTCTTTAAATTATGTTGTGTGAGAATAAGCCAAATTTGTTAGAAGCAGTTTTTAGTTTAGCCTCCTAGAAAAAACAGGAGCAGCAATACCTTGCATGAGTTGCTGGATACGCATCATACAAGTGTGTACGAGTGTCTAATTTCATTTTGTTGTTCGTCACTTACTACCTCTTCAACGAAAACTGTAAGTATCACCACTGCTGTTAACAATTGTATAAAAATGTGCTGAACGTTGTTACTCGTGACTGTGTGTATACGCCGTTGAATGTGTAAATTCGTGTTTGCAAAAAAAAAAAAACGAATTTAAAATAAAACTTTTCTTCGTTCTTCATTCAGATTTTGTAAATTTGTTACGGTTTCCCATTACGAAAAAAAAAAAAAAAAAAAAAAACATTCGCCATAATTACAAAAAGCTTTCAACGTGAGCATTTACATTTCACAATTTCTTGTGTTTTAAGCAAGAATTTTATCTTTCTAGTGAAAAAAAAAGCAGAAAACAAAAGAAAATACATTCAAAAATGTAGTGGTGTGTGTACGTTTATGTTGTTTTTGTGAAAACCTCTAATAACGCCATAAAACTAATTTCAGTTACGTTTTTACAATCTGTTTTTCATGTGAACACCTGAATCGGTTGACCCAACTGAATTTAAAGTTAATGTTACATCCGTTACAAACACAAACAAAAAAGAGTGAGAGAAAAACAAGAGACAGATACGTAATGGAAAACTCCCATAAATAGGCAAGAGGAGTCATTAAACATAAACCAATTTAATGTTTAAAGAGTGGAAGACGTTGGAACTGCTGAGACTTTTATTTTTATTTATTTTTTGTTTTGAGGGAGACGCTCACGTTTAGCGCCGCGGTATTAGTGAAAACTGTAACAGAAGTAAAGGTTTGTTTTTATTTGCCACATAAACTATAAACAAACAGCAGCAGTGGTGTGGCAACAACACAACACAGCATAAACACCAAACACAACAAAGGAAAAGCGCTGCAAGTTAGGAAACGAGTAAAAAAAAATTATTGTATAATAAAAACTGAATTTACAAGTTGCTGTAGTCATATTTTTGGCTAAATTGTTTGGTTTGTTTGTTTGTTTGTTCGTTTGTTCGTTTGTTGCTTTTATTCATGCAACCATTCATTGGCTTAACAGCAAAATTATCAGCAGCAGTGGAATGTGAAAGCCCCGTAAAATTTTCTTGTTTTGCTGGTGGTAGTTGCTAAACTATTTGGCTATAAACCATAATAATTTTATGTTGTACCATAAAAGCTACCCGACCGACCATGTTTATATATGAAATAGTTTCTCTTGCAAACAGCATAAGTCTCATTACACAGTGGGTTGTTTAAAATTAAAACAAAGTGATTTGTACGTTATTCACACAAAAATAAATATTAAATTTGTGGATTTTTGTTTTACTTTGAAAATTGTAGCTTCAAAGCACACAAGAAAAAATTTAATTTTGAAAATTTAAACCCTAGTGAAATTGAATTTATTAGAGTGAAATTATTTCAGTGCAAAAACTTGCAGGAAAAGTGGAAATCTGAATTCTTACATAATTTATATTAAATTTCATTAAAATTTTTTAAATTCTGTTTAATGTAAATAGTCTGTGCAATTTCTGTTTATTTTTTTAATTAAAATTTCATTTCATAATATGAATTTTTTATTTTCTTTAGCCACAGTGCGCGGCATTAGACACCGAATACAAATTGTAGAAAATATTTATGAGTGTAAATCTAACAGCCCAAAGAACACTTTTCTATTCCATGTTCCAATACTCACAAATTCATAGACGAAAAAAATTTAAATTTTTTTATAATTTATATTTTAATCTTTAGGAAATATTTTTTAGTTCAAACAAAGTTATTGCAGAATCGAAGAATATCAGAAATCATAATCGAAAATAATCACAGATTTTTAAGTATTTTGAGGCCAAAGCTTGATACAAAGAAAAGTAGTAAAAGTTCTGTTCATTTTTGATCTCATTGAAAATTTGATGTTTACAAATTTCGTTTTATTTTCATAATCCTACTACAAGGCGAATTTACACAAGGGGACAGCATAACTATTTCTTCAATTAATAAGATTTTAAAACAAACTATTTGTGTGATTCTAAGGGCCATTATTTCTAGTTAACGATAGTTAAAGTTAAGATTTTGTAAGTCATTAAGTTAAATATTGGATAATGCATCCACCAAAACTTGTTTTCAAAGCTTTAGCCAAAAAATCTTTAACTATCGAAAATTATAATAACGTCGCTAACGATTCAAATTGTGAACAGAAATAAATTTGAATATAGCAGCTGCTAACCGAACTTACAATTTTTCATTTTGGAACGAATTTACAAAGAAATTTGTATGACAACAAATATGTTCGGAGTGAATGATAATTTTCTTTCTTTGTTGTTTTGTAATCGCTAAAAACGGTGTAAATTTTTTAGACAAACATATTTTTTATGAGCGCACACTGAGAAAACAACTTCGGTTGTGAGAACTAAATTTGTTGTGACCGTCGATAATAGAAAATCGATCTTACGGAAGTCTTACAAGAACTAAATTTCGGTTTATATGATGGAATTCTGGTTAGTACAACTAAAAAAGTAATTATCACAACAGAATTTTTGATGGAAAATAAATTTAGTTCTCACAACTAAAGTAGTTTTCTGCGTGTATGTTTTTTTTTAATCTGTAACTTTACTCTTCTTATTAAAACTCAGTCCATGTGCCCAAATGTTTGTTGGGTTTGTCACTAAACAACTGCGCGTAAGTACATCTACCTTTTTTTGCACGTATGAATGTCGGTATGTTTGTGCATACATTTTTCGGTTATAAAAAAGGATCTAATTTCAGCAGTTTGTTTCTCTTTTTTATCCCCATTTGATAAAGTATAAGTTTCGGACGTCAAAATATGAATAAAAGAGATAAAAGAGATACATGCACCAGGCATACAGGCATCTCAATGATCCATCCACACACACACACATAAATACGTGCGCCATAATGAAGACAATTTATATTTGCCACACTTTGAGAATAAATTGTAATAAAACACACACACATAAACACACACAGCAGCAACTTGCAAACGTTTTATGAATTGTGTGCTATTTATTTCCTGCTATTTGCCACTAACAAATTTAACATTTTTTATTATAAAACCAAAACAATCAAAATTACTTTGCTTTTCCCTTTTAGTTTTAGGTTTCCCCTTTCTTGGCCTTGTTTAAAATGGTCTAAATCAATCATCAAGCTCTGCCACTCAAACTTTTATAAGAAAATAATTGTTGTTAATAAATAATAAAAAATATTGGCTTGAACTAACCATGTTTCTTATTGCATTTTTGAAATACAATGAATTTGAAATTTATTTTATTTCACTTTAGAAAACAAATCAAATTACTTTTGCTTTTTTTTTTTTTTTGGTCTTTTTCCCATTTAAATTTAATTCATTTCAGTTTATCTAGTCACCAACCACTTACATGCTAATAGTTTATTGAGTTTTTGTTTTTTGTTTCAATATTTTTCTTTTGTTGTTGTACAGGTTTTTATCCACAGCAAAATGTGCCACTCACGCAAAACAAGGTATGAGAACCCATTTGGTGTGTGTTTGTGTGGATGCAAAAATGGCAAAACAAACACGGGTGTAGTGCACTCTCAGCAGTATTCTATTAAAAGAATTCCTTTTTCAGTAATAAAAAATATAAAACTCTGTTCGATTTTAATAACAATTTGATAATCATAAAATCTAACTGCAATTACTTTTAAAGTTTGTAAAAAAAAAAAAAATCCATTAAGTGACTGGTAAAAATTGTTATCGCAGCGACAATCAATAACACACCCCTTGAGGGCAACGTATCTGAAGAAAATTTTTCAACAGTAACTCTAGTAGGATAATAATTACAAGGAGTGGTTTTCATGAGTACACACATACACACACTAATTGATGTAAATGTATTTTTTGTTTGTTTTATTTTAAAACGACACACTACTGTAATCGATTTTTTATTTTTGATATTTTTAACTTTATTTTTTAATAAAAATTGCAAAATATTGAGTTCAACAAACACTGGGATTAATTACGAGAAATAAAAAACCAAAACAAAAAGTAAAATAAAATGCTGTGCTCATGGAAAGACCTTCTTTCGTATGCATTCATGCAAGAAGATGGGTTTGTTAGTTGCTCTCAACGAGTGTATTTGTGTGTGTTTATGTATGTGTGTGTGTGTGTGTGTGGAGGGAATGATACAGACATCCATCGAAACGTTCAACGATTTACAATTGGCAATTATTGCCAAATGGGATTTTCTCTTCAATTTCAATTAATATCACTTATAAAACTAAATGTTACAATGAAATTGTTGCTGTTGTTCTTATTACTGTTGCTGTTGTTGCTTTTGCTGTTGGTATTTTCAATTTTACACATTTTGGTTTTTTGTTTTTTTTTCCAACCGACTTTGCTTTACTGCAGTCGGAACAGTCGTACAAATATTTCATGTGGTAAAAAGTGTTGTCAGAACGATCATATTTTTTAAATATTTTTCATCAATTTAATATAAATTTAAATCAATTTAAATACACGGAAATGAAAATGCTATAAAAATGATGAATGAACTAAATTTAATTAATTGAATTAATTAATTCTCCTTGGGATGGATACACTCAATTCAAATCAAAATGTTACGATTTTATTTTTCTTGTTTGCTGTCATTTGTAAGATAATTTTAAATACAGCACAACTCGCAGATAAGGCCCAAAATTATTTAATTACTTGCCAGCAAATTAATTATTTTAAACGAGCAGCAAGTTAATTATCAGTGTGTAAATTGAACTACCAGAATTTTTATTTTAAATGAAATATAATTAATTTCCGGAAACGATATGTTTTGTTTTTTAATTTATAGAGCAAAACAAAAATTTACGACAAATGTTTTCCATTTTGTTAAAGAATAATATTGTATATACGCACACACATAAAGGTGCAAGGGCCATGTCATTTATGCACCCAATTCAGTATGACTGTGTGAAGATGTTTTCCATTCCCTCAACATCTCTCTGCTGTAACTGAATATTTAATGAGCAATATTATAAATATTTATACAAACAATTTTGCTAACAACTTAAGTTTACGATTACATTCAATGTAAATTTAAAACTTCCCCAAGGAGATGAATGGCAGGGTATAGAGCGAGCGTCAAATAGAATAGAAATTTATTTGAAAAAATGAAAAAGTTAATGATGATCAAATTTGAAACTCAACTGAAGTTTAGGTTAACACACACATACACGAAGCATGAAGATAAATGTTCAGGTTTATTTTTTTATGGTTGAGAAACAAACCCAGTCACCATTCATTATAGTGGAAGAAGTATCGGTTGTATTTCCTTTTCAAAAGGATAAAATTGAAATTCACTAAAAAAAAATTTTTTTTTTAATTGCAGGTGGTCTTTATTGTGGTTAATTTTGACATTTCCAATATTGAAAACAGTTGTGATGGTACACTGTAACACAGTTTATTCTCCAGCTGAGGTATGCTCAGCCTGTTCAGGGTTGACAAAGGTCTGCTTCCTTTGTATTTATGTCAGTACAGTCGTGTAGTACTTCCTCGTCTCTTGGATGAAAATATACAAGTAAAATACTCAGTCGAGTTAAATACTTCCTCGATTAACTAAAGTATAAAATAATACTAATAACTACGTTGATCATATCTACAGAAACAAAAACTGTGCCTCTCGACTTGTTGCTAAGTTCGATGCTTTATTAATAGTCTAATTTGTGCTTAATGGGAATTATAAGTGTTACTTTTGTATGACTGCTATCATACAAGTTGTACGCTACATATTTCAGGTTGGTATGTTAAGTTAAGTATGGAACGTCACGTTACACCACTTTGTGCCAACAGCTAATTTAGTATTTCAGTATAAAACAGAATTTTCTTGGCTTAGCTGCCAAGCAGCTGATCAAAAATGTCACGCATTATTCAAACTGCGATGTAAAAGCAAAAGCGGTTTTTCCTAAAAAATACTTGTTCAGGAAATGAATTAATTTTTAAGAAATTTTTCTTCAAAAGTAGACCTAATTCCCTATCTTCCCTTTCATATAAAATTTTAAACTTTAATTCATACAAGAAATCTTTCACAGAAAGTAAACTTTTCCATGGGACAGTTTGCACGCTTTAATATGTTTGAATGTCTAACTTAAATACGCCAGCTTTTCTATATAAATTTTCTTGACAACAAATGTTGGATTATAAATTTATCTTTTTAAATGCGCTTGTGAATGCTGTTGTTGGTATACGGGTACAACAACAACAACAAAATGCAATAAAATAAAAAATCTAAATAAATGTGTACATTTGTGTGCTGGAAAAGAAAAAAAAATTATATAAAATCAAATACATTATTGTTGTATCGCTTTAATGGTTACTGGGGAACCATCATCAGCATTCTTAACAAAATTATACAAAAATATGTGGCATGTGATGTTGGCTGCAGTTAGTGAGAGAGAAGGAGATATATAAGGAGTGAGAGTGAGTGAGAGAGAGAGAGAGAGATAGTAGAAAAGCAAGTACGCAGAGTGAAGTTTATAGTGATTGATGATACATTGTTAGGTTTGTATGCAAATATTGTAACTTTTAGACTCTTTAAGGGATAATCAACAAAATGCAACCAACTATTCATCCAACCACAAGAAACTATACGAGATGAGCACAGCTTCAATTTGAGTTTGGAATATAAAATACATTTTAAATAAAACTACGAGTACGACACGTAAACTGCATTATGTGACATAAACAGCAGATCAAATTTTAAGCAGAAGGTCAAATGTTGGCAAAACAAAATAAAATGATAAACAAAATTTGTTGCAAGAACGCAGTGCAAGTGGATTTGTTTAAATTTGACTTAATAAATTGAAACAAGTTTTTACACTCACTCTCGTCTTTTGTATAGGAATAAGGCAGCATGTTGTGTCGATATTTTAATATTAAAAAAAAGTTTTGCTTTCAATTCAAATTAGTCAGGGCACATATCGTCCCTTTGCAATACTTTTTGGGAGGAAAAGTAACAAAACGAAGTGAGAGAGACTTTTAAATTTCATTTAACAAAATTTTTATAAATAAAAATTATTTTAATTTGATTTAATTTTAAGAAATTCAATTAAAAAATTTATTTAAAATGATGTGTTTCCTATCCCGTAATCTTCTATGGTTCATTTGGAAGTTGCTAAAATTAATTAGAGCAACAGCACTGGGGCATATGAAAACTTCAAAAAAATTTTAAAAATAATCCAAAGTAGCTTCTGAGTATTTGAACGGCAGATTACAATTCTAGAGAGCCTCCGCTTTAAAATGAACTCTTTTATGGTTCATTTGGAAGTTGCTAACATTAATTAGAGCAACATCACTGGGGTATATGGAAATTTCAAAAACTTTTTAAATAATTCAAAATAATTTCTGATTATACTTGTTCTCCAACACAATAAAACACACAACACACACATGCACACGCACTTGCTAAACACATTTTAATTTTTTATTTCATTTTTAATTTCTATTTCATTAAAATTCTACTTTTCATGCACAGCTATGGCATGTGTGGATGAGAATTGTTTTTTTTTCCTTTTCGTTATTATTAAACAACAAAACCAACAACAACAACATTATTACAAGCGTTTGTTTTTGTATTTCATATGCACAAAAGAAAAGATGCTGTTGATGCAAAAGAAGAGCAAAAGAATGTGTGTGTGAGTGTGTACACAAGAAGAGGGAAAAAAACTAATTTTATATATGGCCGTGTTACATGTTGTAGACATTTTTGCCTCTGTTGTGTTGTGAGACTGCATTAGATTCTTTTACACACTCGCACATACTCGTACTTGCAAAAAGCAAGCACACAAAGTACTGTTAATACTAAAACAACAGCAACACAAAAAACAAACAGATTAAGTTTAAAGCTACTAACACTGGTACGAGTACGTTTCAGTCAGCCAATGGTAGGCAGCCTGAAAAGTCACTCAGAACAGCTGGTATCACTGCAGGGCAAGACTAGCTGATTGCTTACAAAACAGGCCTTTAGCAAATCTTTTCATATTTTTTTTTTGTGTAAATTAAATTCAAAATTCATTATCAGTCGACTATCGTTCGGACAAAAAGTTAGAATGTTGCATAAAAGGCTTGGTTGGCAATTTCATCCTCGCATCATAATCGGAATTACACATGTCGTTGTCTTCGTTATTGTAGTCAACATAAATGTACCGGCACACAAAAGTTTTCACAGACACAAACGCGTTTGTGTGGCTACACAGACGCAGCATTTCTATTAAATCTACTTGCTTTAGTTTCCTGCAACGGGAACAGGAGATTACTGCACGATTTTGTTAAACGTAATTATATCCTTTAACATGAAATGGAAGTGCAAATGAAGGAAATATGTTGTCAAGGTAACAGCAAATACAACAGCAACAAAATGAGAAGAAAAAAAAACAACTGCAACAGAATTATACAAAAAGCGACAGATATTTAAGTTGGCCACATGCCCCCTCACTCCCATTACATACATAAATAGAAGCTCATTTAAAAATCTTTAATACTACAAATAGCAAACATCATTATCTCTGAAGTCACCGTCATAATCATCGTCATCACTACCCAACAAAAAACACAAAAATAAATACAAGTTATTTTTAAGGAATTACGTTTTTATTCTTCCAAAAAACTTAACACAAACAATCGCAAATGAAATTTCCCCGAAAATGCGCTTGTTTACTTTTCTCTAAATGGTTGTACTTTTAAACACTTTTCAACAAAAAGAAAAATAAAAAAAAAATAAATAAAAGCTTGGATTAAAGTTTATGAATGATAAAGGGGATTCCTCTTCTTTTGGGTTTCTTAAAAAAAATCTGATCAACATTCAAGCATAAGCTCTTGTGCAGAGGAGGAAAGTGAAGTGTGAAGACAAATTTAAAAAGAAATTTATTTAAAAAAATGGACGCACATCGTTCATTCAATTTACGATTTTTCAAATTTTTGGCTTGGGACATTGGTGTCCCTATAATTCCTAAAGGGTTAAGGTATAAAGACCATTACTTGTTTTGGTTTTTTCATGATGCGATGTTGTAGGAGGGGGTCAATTGCAACTTTTTACATAAGTTGTGACAAATACGACTGAATTAGCCCAAAACGAATGCGTTTCTTAAATGAAATGAAAAATTTCCATTTTTTTTCTCTATTCATTTATATTTTCGTAAATATAAAAATTAACTCAGGTTCTTGTGTACTTCTGCCATTCATTGGTGTTATTACCGTGATAAGTTGTGTTTTCACAAGTCACGCTATACTGTTGTTTTCGATTAGTCATGGGCAGCGTTGCCATTTTAGCCTTTTTTATCCTAGATTTAGCCTTTTTTTCTCGAATTTAGCCTTGAAAATTTATGCTTTAATATCTAGCTTTTTTAACAACTGAACTAGCATTTCTTGCAAGCGATTTTAAAATTTTTTTTTTTTATAAATTATTATTTGAAGTTTGAAATTAAGACCTGAAAATCGGTTTCGCTTCTCATTGCAGGAAAGGAATAATTTTTTTTTTCAAATGATAAGAATTTGAATTGATTCTGTAGCAGAAGAAATGTTCATTTTTGTTTTGCTGGGAATTATTGATTCAATCACCTTTTGTGGGTTGAACGATGGACTAGCAAACAGATTATGCAAAATCATTTTAACAAAACGTACAAAGAAACAATTTGTGTATTTTATTTCAACAATGACTCGACATTTTTGCAAATTCAATGGGTTACAAGTTGCTACTAATACACACATACGCCTACACAATGTCACAATCACAATTTATGTTAAACAGACGGCAAAAATATCAAAAAATGTAAGTGCCGGATGATAATGAGCTGCTAATGCTGCTGCAACAAAAAAAAAAAAAAATCAAATTCATTAGAAAAATTGTATTGGGATGAAATTGAAAAAATAAAAATCTCTTTTTTAAATTACGCTTGAAGTTTTTACAAAAAAAGCCCGAGGATTTTTTTAAAAATTTTCCTAAAAAATTACTGAGTTGTAATTTAGGCTGACAAAAACAAAAATATTAAAAAAATTTATTTCAAAAGATGAAACGTATAGTTCGAAATATATATTTAGATCTAAAAGGAAATGCATGTTTTTTATTGCAAGCGTCTTAAAGAAGCTTAACAAATGGACTTTATATGAAAATAAACTGTTTTTTTTTTGTTATTATTTTTGCAACACAGAAATTTTAGTTAAAGAAACCGTGAAGACGTGTAACGTGGAAAAGTAAATAAATTTGCTTAAGTTAATTAGCAAAAAAAAAAGGATGGAAAACATCATAAAATTTAAATTTTCCTTTAGTCAATTTAATTTAATTTTTCTATTTCTCTCTATCATAACAATTAAACACAATTTGCTTGCTTTTTATTTATATGTACAAGATTCTCCTTTCGTGTGTTTAAGGCAGGAGTGGCTACAAATTGAGATTTTGAGGAGGACAAACTGAAGACATTTTTTGTATTTTATTAATTAATTATAATTGAAATAGCAAACAGTTATTAAAACTGTTTCAACTAGAAATGCAAAAATATTAAAATTATCTTTAAAAAAAAAATAAAATTTTTTACATAGAAACGAATTGAATGCAGAAAAAAGGACAATTCAAAAGTCTTGATTTTTGTTATTTTTTATTGCCCAAATTTTTACTTGAAAATACTCGTACTACTATCAAAATCTTAGAAAAATATCTGGCAACTTAACATTTAATATCAATTGTACATGTTTTTGATTTATTTACGTTTGAGCAAATATGGACTGTCATTTTTGCTCACGGTATTTTTAGTGCAAATAGAGCAAAATGCTGCAAAAAGCAGATGTGCAAAATTTTGCTGGTTCTGCTGCTCATTTGCATCGTTAGCCCTGTGGTGAGTTGACTTACTGTAAGCTGATTTCATGTATTCGTAGAAGGAAATAAAATCAATTTAAAAAACAGAGGAAATCTTTTTGTCTTCTATTTTCATTAAAATATTTTACTGAAGAACTTTTCTCTGGCCTTAAGTAAAAGTAGTAAAATTATTTGCTGCAACTGGTTTTGATGTTCTTCAAAAGCTGTACCACTTAAACACTTTTAGCACACGAACGAACTATTCATATTGTACTATTCATTTATTTGAACTGAACGAACTAGTCCGTGGTTTAAATGCCTATAGTTCATTTGCTTGATGATCATTTTAAATGAGCGACCTATAAATGAACGAACGAACTAAACTTAAACGAAAACAATGACGAAGGAACGAAAGTTGTAAATTAATGGTATTGAAACAAATAAGCTGCTGAAAGCTTAGTTTTAAGATTTTAAAATTAAACCTTAATTTTTTTCAGCCATAGTGACTAAAGAACTTTTTGAATTACAATATTAAAAAACAAATCGAAAACTAAATTTAAAAATTTTTAGAATTTTTTGTTGTTTTGTTTTCTATTTTCGTAAAGAATTCCTTTCAACCCCTATTCGATATCATTTTACATAATAAAGAACGTTCAATGACAATCAAAAGTATAAGTGATAAAGATTCAAACTAAATGAACGAACTATTCTTTTTTATTTTTTGAACTAAGAAGAGCGCTCACTAAAATGAACTACGGCGCACAAGTCTAATGTTGACTATTCATCCTTTTAACTTTGTGGTGGCTGTTTTGTTTTTGCTTCAAAAAAGATGTCGTCGACCGCTACTTCCTTTGCCAGTTAATTTTATTTGCAATTCTTCAAAGAAATGCCAGTGTTATTGTTCACTTTTTTTTCGTTTATCCGTTAGTTCTTACTTTCTCTGTGTGTGTGTTTCTTTTTCATTAATTTTAAATTCTGCAATTTTCTTTGCTATCCCGCCGGCTATAAAATTCATTTGACTGCATGACGATAAATGATTCGCAGTTAAAAAATGCAAGAGCAAAAAACATCTTTAATTGAAGGAAGCACGAAATAAAAAACTTTACTTTTCCGTCTTTTACTGGGTTTTTATTTTTTTTTTTTTTGTGGAGCTGGTGGTTAAAATGATTCTTAAATGTTTTTCACTAAAGCCTGTCTCTGAGAATTTTCTTTTGAGAAAAGTGAAACTATTTAACTCAATTCATCTTCTTTAATACGTAAATGGCCTCTTAATTTTTTCACATTTTCCATTTAAGCTGAATGCCAACAAATTTATATTTATGCTTGTAATTTCTATATCAATTGCTGAATTATTGCCAACTGAGTGATGAATTTTCCAGGCAAACATTTTTATAAGCTTGTGCAGCATAAATATTTACCTTTTCTTTTTGTAACTAAAATCTGCTTTTTTTTCTTGGTCTTTTATTCTTTCTTTTATTGATGATGACACACATTTTTAAATACCGGTTGATGCAAAAGCCTTTAAGAATCTCCGTTTTATGTTCTAAGTAAAAGATTGTCTTGAGCATAAAATGGCATTAAATCGAATGTAAATCCCCTACATTGTTATGCTCGTACACTTGATTCGAGGTATAATTTCTACCTTAACAAAGAGAAGAAAAACTTAATGTTGCAATAAAAACATCACAAAATGCCAATATTTTGCTTAACTCGGTATTATTGATCTTTGTCTTTTGTACGAACACACATAAATAAGACGATTGAATAATAAAATGAATGAATGAATGCAGGAATATGAAAACATGACAAGAAACAGTCTTTCTGTCTTACTTATTTACAACAATTTAAAGATTTTAAGCATTACTTGAAGAAGTGCTGGCAATATCTTGTCTGTTTTTTTGTCTGATGCATTTATGGGTTGTGTGAATATGAGGCGTTTGTGTTTTATCGATGTGTGTTGCAGAAATCTGTGTCATCATTAAATTTGCCTTCGTAAGTAGATAGAGAGACTAAAAAACAATAAAACCCAATTTAAGTTAAAAGAAATCAGCATGATAGACAAACGACAGTGGGAGAAAATTTAAAAGGTAACAAGAATAACAAAAGGAAAAATAACAAATTAATTTTACCTTCAGACGATAAATTACCGAATTCGATGTCCATCGAAATTTAAATCAGAGTTCACAAAGGAGCAAAACGATAAATAAAAATAAAAAGTAGTGCAATCATTTGGGTTAATTTTTTTTTAGTTGTATTGGAACGTAGTAAAAAGTAGTACCATTCATTTCAACGTAGCCGGGCGTAAAAGAAATGAATTAAAATTAAAACAAGTTAAATTCTATAGTGTCAAGACACACATTCACATAAGTGTATAAACACGATTGTCTGGTTTCTTGTGGACCACAAAACATTACGCACAAGTTTATCATATTCATTTTCAAAATAAGCACGAGGCTCTGTGGCATACTCTTGCTAGTAAAGTAATAACGAATGGTTCGTTGGTTAAAAAATACGTTCCTGCTTTTATTTTGCAGGCAAATGTATGCCTGTAGCAAGAAGAAGACTATACACAAAGTCAATTTTTTATTTACGACATTGTTGATGTAAATCATTTTCTATTTTGTTTTATATATTGTACAAAACAATTTAAAAATTTTGAAAAGTTTGTGTTTTTCCAGGAAATGTTTAGGAAATATTTCGTTTTTTTTCGATCGAACTCTGATTTAAATGGAAGTTCGTTCAATATAAAATTTTGTTATTTGGCCCCAAGTTTTTATTGTCATAAACAAGCCTTAAGTCAATTCGCAACTAATAAAATTCATAATCGGTTTCATTATTTTTATAAATTTTTAAGACTCGTTTTAAATTTTCGGAAATCGTTTAATGTAAAAGAAAAATAAATTTTGTTGTTACTCAAACTTTGTAGAAACTTGAACCGATTACTGCGATAATTGACAGCTCAACCCAAATTTGAGCTGTGAGTGCAATGTTTTTAGCGCCCTCTATTTATATTAAAGCTTAATAAAACAAACTAAAGACAAACAAAAATGAAGGTGAAAACGCTAAATTATCATTGTCAAAATAACAAAACAAAAATAAAATACAATTGTTTTGTTCCAACTGCTCAGCGTTGTCGCCGCGCTATTTAGGTGTGCTCCATTCAAAAAAATGGGCATGAGAATTTCTGACAGATAACAACGCTTCCCGCGAAATTTTAGCCAAAAGCTTGTAAGCTTTCTTTTACTAGAAACTTGCCTTTCCAATAAATATTAAAATCAAAAGTGTTCTGTTCCTTGAATCCTACTGTATTAAATTTATAAGAAAAACAAAAATGGTATTTAAAATGTATTGAATTTTCCTTTTATTTTTATCTTGCAAAATACAAAACAGACTGACTTTTATGTTTATGCAGTAACTAAACATTATTCTTAGGAACAGGATAAAAAAATATTTATTTATTTTTCTCCATCATTTTAGGCTCTTCATAATCACTTGCTTGTAATTTTTTTTTTTTTTTGTAATTACCTTGAGTATTTTGTTGTTGTGATTTTAGGGATAAATGTGTGTGCAACTAACTAACTAATTCCTTATGTTTTATCTCTGCTTGTAGTATTTCTTGTTTTTTTTTTTTTAATCTGCAATAGATTATTATTGTTTTTAAAAGCTCTCTAAATTCAAGTCATCACAGGCATAAAAGGAGCATCTGCTACGAACGAGTAAGCAGAGCTTACAGACGGTATTAGTGTTATAAATTTTATTTCATTTTATTACATTTTTCCTTTCACACTTTGCACTTTGAACTTTATACTTTGCGGTGCTACATTACAAAACAATAAAAACGAAATAGAAAAATCAGAAATTTTATGTTATGAAACACTTGATAAACATTTGCATAATCCTGTGGGGAAATTAAAATGTAAATAAAAATACAACTATTTACTTTACGTTACAAAATCGTGCAAGTTCTATATGATTTTCTTTCTGTATGTACGAGGATGTACATACAGAAAACAACTTTCGTTGTAAGAACTAAATTTTTTAAAACGGTCAAAAAATTCACTTGTGATAATTTAATAAACTTAATTGTAAAAATCGAAATTCTCTCTTTAATATTTTGAATAACCGAATTTTTAATGACACAACTAAAAATTTAACTATCTCACAGCAAAGTTGTTTTTAATGCATTAAACACATAGAGGACAGCAGGCTACAGTCTAAAAAAATAATATTCGCACGTTTAGAAGAAAACGATTTAGTTTCTGCAAAGATTAAATTTTTTTCTTTCACAGAAAAGTACCAAAATTTATTAGCCCAACCTCGTTAAAATATAAATGTTGACACACAATCTATGAGGTGTTGTTGTTATGTTGTTGTTTTGTATGTGTGTTACTTAGTAAATATAACTTGATTTTTACACTGCAGACTGACTGGCTGACGCTTTGGTTATCATTAATACAAACTAAGTAGAGCTTCCATTCAATTGACACTTAAAATTAAAAAAAATATATTAAAATTTGAAACACATAGTACGGAAAGCGTTACGAACAACATGACAACACGCTAAAGTAGAATTTAATCAAAATCGATTTTTTCTTAAGATTTCAATGTTTCACTTTTTAAAAGGAAGATTAAAAGTAATTCAACAGAAATACAAAACACAATGAGGAATAAAGAAAGTTTGCAGAACAAGTTGAAGATTTTTTTTAATAATAAAAAAAAAGTAAAAAGCGCTTGATTGAAAATCAGTTGCAATTAAAACTTGTAAATTGTGTTTTCTACAGGTAAACAGGAGGAAAAAAATTTTAATGAAAGACGTCGTTAAAAATAATAAAACTTTAAAAGAAAAATTCCAACTCTGCTACAAAATTTAAAAATTTTTTTTTAATAAAGTTTCTGTTCCTATTTTCTTGTTTGGGTATTGAAGAGACGTTTTAATTGCAAATTTCACATGTAAATTATTTTTCATCATTTGAAAATGGAAAACAAAAACAAAAAGCATAAAATTCTGTTTTTTTCGATTTTATTGTTCTGGCTTTTCATTTGTAATCAACAGAATTTTAGTGGAATTTCCATTGTCTTTTAAAAATTTTGTTGCAAATGCAGCGACAGACAGGAGCTGCTGGGAGTTTTGCTTGAATGCCTATTTTTCGAATTATATTATGAACAGTTAGTTTATCACAAAAAAAAAAAAAAAAAGGTTTGAGGTTTTTTCCCATCTACTTTTCCATTATGTTTGTGTACCAATTGCACTCTTGTAAAATTTTTTGGTTTATTCACATGTTGTGGTCATGTTTGTTATTTGGTATTGTGGTAAAAGAGAGCAAAAAAAAAAAAAACAATTGAAAAGAGTTATGCTCATGCACGACTAAAATTACCACTGTCATTGGCTACAGGGCAATAACTATAGCAATAACAACTGGGTTAAGTTTTTAAACTGAAAATACCAAGTAAAACTAAATACTACTAAACGTGTTAGTGTTATTATCAGCACAAATAACCATTCATGTGTGTACTTGTGTGTGTGTGTGTGTGTGTGTAAAATGTGCATTAACCCAGCGAATATGCAAGTCTAATTCAAAAATGAGGTCGATTTTCTTTTTCCAAAAAGCAAATATGTAACTGACAATTTCAATTGACACAATTAATAACAACAACAAAAACGAAGAACAACAATTTACTTTTCAAAATTTGTTTTGATTTCAAAATTACATTTTGTCACCTTTCCAGTTATTTATTAACAGTAAATAATTTGAAAGATTAATAACCTTATAGGAGCTGGCTGCAGTGGCCTTCGTCCTTAAGTAGTAAAAATATTTTTCAAACGTTTTCTAAATGTTTGTGTGGCGTATTCCCACAACCAAACATGCAGCCACACATTTTATCGTTTAACCACTTTAATTTTAATTTTAATAAAGAGTGGCAAAAATTTTAATTCAACTTTTCGTACAAATTTGGCATATTTTTGTTTAACGCATTTTCTTTCTTTGCTGTGTTTTAGTTATTTTTTGTTCTCGCTTTCTCTCTCTTTTTATCATTTAATTTAATTTAATTTTTTTTTTGTTTGCATAAAATCGTTTATTTAATAAAATGTTTTAACTTTGTTAAATTTTTCACTTTGTGTGCAACAAAATGCTGCTGATGCAACAAAAAATGTATCAAAAATAAAAAAGAAAAAATTGTTCTCAAAAGCACTCCAGTTGAAAGTGATTTCCTTTAAAATTTATTAAACAAAATTAATTAAAAAAAAATTTTTTTGTATAAAATTCACAAAAAAGCATTTAAAATGAGAAAGCTTAATTTTTCTTTGTTTTATAATGAGGCCTTGCAGCATCTATTTAGGGTTTATCTGGGGAGTTTCCTAATTTTATTCAATATTCAGTGATTTAATGAAACAAAAAATCAATTAAATCTGTTTGGCTGCATAAGTTTATTTTTCTTTTTAAAGAAAGAATATTTAAATAAACGTAAAGATAAAAATTATGTAAAAATATGAAATAATTAATTGAACAACAATATCTGTGTCTGCAGATTTTTATTTATTTTCGTGTTTGTTTTTGTTATTGAAAATATTGCAAGAATATGCACGTGATTGTTGTTAATAAATAAATATAAAATTTCGACCACAAAAGTGCCTGAAATCTCTTTAAATCTTGATTTATGCCAACCAAATGCACTTTCGGTTTTTGGCTACACATGTCCTGACTGCACTCAATACTCGTGCACTACTCAATACTCGTGCAATACTCAATACTCGTGCAGGCGGCTATATTACCGGAAATCCATTACTGTTGCTCTGCTGCTCTGCTGCTCTTGTTGGTGTTTACTCTTCTTTGTTGTTTTGCTGTTTTTCCCTTAAATAAAATGATTAATGAGTTCATTCGTTTATCGCTAAAAAAAAAAGCAGAAAAAGAAGAATTAAGAGAAAATAATAACCAACGCAGAATAAAAAGAAATAAAAAATCAAAATAAAATAAAATTAAATTATGGAAAAGACAATATTAATTATGCAACCAAACTGTTTCCACCTTCGGATATGAAATATTGTTAATGAATGGAGTCGAGTCGAGCCAGTTTTATTTTTAATTATGAAAATATTTAAATTTAAATTTAAATCTTCTTTTTTTAAGTGATTAATTTAAGAATTAAATAGATTTGAAGTTGATCAGTTTTTAATATAATTCAAGCTTAAAATATTGAAAATATTTTTTCTGTTTGGATTCATGAGTCGTAAGAAAATAAAAATAAAAATATTCTGGCTCTTTGCTGTAATTTTGATTATGAGTTGAGAAGTTACACAATATTTAAAAAAAATAATTGTTGAAGTATAGGGTCCGCCAAATAACTTTTTTTTTTAAATGTTATAAATACATCGAGTGTTGCTTCGGCTGTGTGGCACGTAGCGCCGTCCTGTTGAAACCAAATGTTGCCAAAATCCTCCTCTTCAATTTTTGTGAACAAAAATTCGTTCAACATGGCCCGATAACGACCGCCACTGACTAACGGCCACTCCTTGCTTATTTTCGAAGAAAAATGGCCCAATTATGCCTCTGGACCAAAATCCGCACCAAACAGTGACTCGTTTTGAGTGCGTCGGCTTTTCAACGTATGTGTGCGGGTTTTCTGTGCCCCAAAGGCGACAATTTTGCTTGTTTACATACACGCCAAGATCAAAATGAGCTTCATCTGAAAAGATGATTTTTTTTTTGGCAAAATCGGCATCTTCTGTAAGTCGATCGCACCATATTCCTTCAGCGGAAGGATAAAACTAATTATCTGTTAAATCAGACATGAGCTAATTGTTACCATTCACGAAATAAGCACTAGTTTAAAAAAAAAAGTTCGATGGCGGGCCCTATACTTGAGAGTATTTTTATCTAGCCAGCATAAGCGAATCCTTTACGATCCAACACGAATTTGTGTGTACTACGTACATAAATACAATGATAATTTTTTTTTTAATTTAAAAAGCCTAAATCAATAGAAAATAAGCTGTCGTTCGCGAAAATTTAAAAAAAAAATGAATTTTTATCTTTTTACACTTTTGAAAGAAAGTGACTTTTCTGTTAAATTACCTTTTCGCTTTCTGGGGGCTATGTACTTCGATTCCAAAAGAAGTGGCTTTCGAAAAGAATTTTCAATTCGAAAGAAAAATCTTCCGAAAATCCAGCAGAGTTGTATTAACAATTTTGAAGATGATTTTAAAACTGTTGATTTTTTTGTTTTAAATTAAAGTTTTCTTTGAAAATCTTTTCGATTCGAATCGAAATACATAATAATCTCCCTGATTCGAAGCTTTCTGTTATCATTTAGTATTGACTCACTAACAGTCAGACCTAAATTGGAGCGTCAAGCGTTTTTTAGCTGTCAAAAATTCTCATGACCATACAGAATATGTGGAGCATACCGTAATAACTCGACGGCATCGCTAAGCAGTTGAAAAATGACAGCGCGTTTTGTAGCGAAGTTGGCTGCAAAACATTTTTGTTTTATTATTGTTGACCATGAATGATATTTTAGCTAGTTTTTTTTAATCTAGCGTTTTTAATTCTATCCTTTTTTTGTTTTTATTGGTTTTTATTATACAAGATGTTTAACACCGTCTACTATAGAGAATACGCACCGTCAGCTCTCTTATTTAGGTATAACGCTTTAATATAAAAGCTGGGCACTAAAAAACGCCCTGTAATTTATTTTACGCTATTTTTGCTCTATTTTCTCATTGCTAACTGTTATATTTAACTAATTTTAGAGGTTTCACAATTAATTGATTAAAAGTTATGCTGCTCATTTCTGTTACAGAATTAACTGCTGTCCTTCACACATTTTTATTAAAAAAAAAAAAAAAAATTATGTTCTCCAGGTAAACTAAAAGTTTTTTTACGCAGACCGAAACACAGAAACAACAACAAAAAGTTCATCAAAGTAATGAGGACATAATGACAACGTTGGTTGGTTGTGGTTTTGATGATAATGGCTGTGATGAGAATGATGCCAGTGGTCATTTTTTCTGATGATGAACACTGATGCTCTTGGTTTATTGTCTCTTGACAAGGATGGATTATCGCTGTTTAATTGTTAATGAGCACTACTACTACGAACAGCATAAGCAGAAACACAATTACATCCTTTTTTTTTGTAATTATAAACAATTTTTTCAATGTTATTTTTGTTTTTACTTTTTAAATGTGAAAAGGCCAAAGCCGCTTTTTGTTTTATGGTCAACAAGATGATTTTAAAGCAAATTCTGTTTCAAAATACCTTTTCCCCTCAAAATTTAACTCAATTTATTTATTTTTTTATTTAGTTTTTACAAGTAATTTTACGATCTTGTCAAATTTAATATCTTTTTGCTACCATCCTGCCGGTGGTTTTCTATGCTTATGATTCTATTCTTTAACATAAACCTTTTAAGCAAATATCCGTAATATTGTAAAAGTTTTTGTTTTTTTAAATTTCATTTCAAAAGTGTGCAATTATTAAATGCAAGAAAGTTTTGCATTTTCATTCAGACACTTTTCTTTTCATTAAAATTGTTCCTACAAAATGCAGTTTAAAATGCAAAAAAATAAAAAAAAATCGAAAATATTTGTTAAACAAATTTAATGAAAGTGTTCTATTAGAGAGAGAGATAAAAAAAAGAATTTTCTGTTTGAAGGAAATTCCCATCTTAATTTTACTAACGAAAAAAAAAATAAAAAATGAAGAGAGAAATCTATTAGAAAACATTTGCTTCTAGTTAGACAATAAAACTAGAGCAATTTTAATTATCTGGGTATTTTATTTGCAATTTGTAGTCAAAATGCATTCTTAGTTAAGAAGCTTGTGCAAGGTAACAAAGATTTTATTTCTTTCTCTCCCTCTCCCTCTCCCTCTTTCTCTATCTCTTTCTTTCTTGCTTTAGGTATACACTACTAGTTAAGTCAAATTTATATTTTAAATACTGTATTTTTATTTCATTAGATACTGACAGGAGTACATTCAGACTGGGTTGACCAGGTGTAAGATCAATTTCATATATTTACTTAATTTAAATAAATTAATACATGGCAGGATTAGTAAATGTAAATGCTAAATTGTGAAAGCAATTTGTTGAAAAATTTAATTGCTGAGTAGCTAAAGTAACGTAAAATAAATAAGTTGGTTACCCCAGCGAACATGATTCAACGCTATATGAAGAGAACATAGAAACACGGGTGCATGAATTTGTGTATGAAGGTGTTGGAGCTTTTATCTAACTGTTATTATTGCTATTTTTATCGTTGTAGCTAAAGCTATAATGGCAGCTACACATCAACATGATGCGGTTATTTTTTATTTATTTTTCTGTTAACTTGGCATGAAAAAAAAATTTTTAAAAAGAAAAAATTGCAAGTAAGAAAATAATTTAAGAATTTAAGAAACGATAATTATCTGAAATTAAATTTGTTTGTATTGTTTATTCGATACAAAATTGAAATTAGAAAAATAAAACCTTTAAAAAAATATTTTAAAGTTAAAATATTTTTTTTTTTCAAAAATTTAAAGGAGAGCAGTACCGAAACAGGTAGCCTTAATCGAGGTATGCCTGTATTTGAAAGAAAAAAAAATTTTTTTTAATTGTTAGTGTATTAAAATTAAAATTTTTGTGTAATAAAGAAACATTTTTAACACCAGTTGAAGAGAACAATTATTAATAAATTGAAAAAAAAAATTAAATAAAATTTTTAAATAGTTTTTTTATTAAAAAATTTGCTGATTTCCTTTTTTGCAAAAATTGTAAAGTAAAAAAAAATTTAAGCAGCCGACCATATTTCAACAAAAAAAATAAATTTTAAATCTTCCAACAAAAACTTACTGAAATTTTGAAAGCTGTGATTTTGTCTTCTCTAATAAAAATGCAATTATTTGCAAGAGGAAAACTTGTATCGACAGCAAAAGCAGCTGCTTATAAAGCGGTTCAAGTCTCAAAAACAAAAATTTTTACAATCGCTTACAGTAGTGATTACACGAAGGCAGTATTGTAAGGCTATAAAGCAAAATATTGAAGAATTTATAATAAGTTGCCGGCAAAATACGACTTAGTGATTTCCTTAAAATTATGATTTAATAAATTATTATTTTCAGAAGAACTTTTTTTTCATACAGAATGTCAAATAAAAGCTGCTATGGCACTGCGTTGATTGATGTGCTTAGTATGAAATGCTCTAAAGTGGGACATCGTGAACAAATATCATGCCTTGCGTAAGCAGGTTTTTAATAGCAAATTCATAAAAATATTGGCATCGCAGTATTGGCGTTCAATATTTTTATTCAGATTTTGTGCTAACAAAATTTAGTTCAAACAAAAAGGTCGTGTAAAAGTTCATTCATCATTCATATAAGTTCCTCTTTTTGTTGACACTTTCTATTGTATTTGATAATTTAATCAATTTAAGATTCGAATAAAGACGTAGAAGTTCTGCATTTGCTTGCATTCAACTTTAGAAACAATTTTTGCTCACAAATCGAGAAACGGAGGAATTTTTAGTTTCACACTTTTCGATTTAATAATTAAAAGAAACTACCAACTGCTTACAATGATACAGTAATTTGTGATGGCTATGACAGTAAATATTTTATTTTTTATACTTCAAGTCTGCGTAATTGTTTTTATTTTTTACCTGTATAACAGATAAGATGAAAATAATGGCCGAACTAATGAATGAATAAAAAGCAAATGACCTTATTAATTTGACGCGTACTGTAAAACATGACTTCATACAATTCTAACTTAGCAGCCAACAGTCATTGCTTTTACGGATTTTAGATAATTTCAAAATTTGTTGTGTTTAACACTGAAATGCATGGCAGTTACTTAGAAAACTTGTGAAAGCATAAATGAAACCGTTAATCTAATACTCGGTGTAGAGTGCTTATGTGACTACAACATGCCTGCACTTGTGAACCTTGTGCAAATGTATTAAAAATATAAAACATTTTTATTTTTAGTTTAAATGTGTGATGAAAACCCAAAATAAATTTATAAAACAGAAGGAAAGAAAAAAAAAAAAAGAAAAATCTGGATCAGGTGGGCTTAAATGATGCATATGAAGCTTTCTTTCGTTCTTCTTTTTCTATAAAATTTTATTTATTTTCTTTTTTGTTTTGCTTTTAATTTAGAATTATTTTTATTTTTTATTCTTTCTAGTTTTGGTTTTTCACCTTTTTTCCTACAAATTTTCAAGTATTTGCAAGTTTTTGAAAAAGTATTAAAATCAAAGTGAATTTAAGCAAAAGAAGAAGAAGAAAAAAAGAATATTGTAGCAAAACTATAGAAAAAGGACACTAAGCATCATGTACTTATAAAATAGAAACAAATACCTGTAAAAATGAAATTTTTCTTTTTTTTCTTTCTTTCTCACTTTTTTTTTTTTTTTTGTTTGAAAAGAAACAACATATTTAAGATTGAAAGATTCAAATTAGTTTTTTAAGTTGTTCATACTAGTAAGATTTTGTTGAAAGAAAAATATCCTTCAAAGTTGATGGCAAAAATTTTTAAGTAAAAATGTTTAAAAAGAAAAACAAAAAAAAACGGTTGGGAAATGTCCAATAAAACAGAAACAGAAGGCAAATGGAGTGAGTGGTTTTACAAAAAATAAGTGTTAATAAACTGATTAACTTTAAAAAAAAAAAAAAAAAAAAAAAAAAAAAAAAAAAAACACTGGGACTCCTCTAACTTTTACTGCAAAAGAAGAAGTAGATAACTGAAAACCAGTTTTTATTAGCAGTCGATCACAAAAGATTTTAGATCATTTCAAACAAAACCTGGAAAGCAGGGTCGTTGTTAAATATTTGTGGAAATGCGAAATGTGTTCCAAAATTATCTACAAGTTTTGGTTAAAGAGTTGTTCACTTTAAATGAAATACAATGTTTTCATATATTTAAAATGAAAAAATGAAAATGATTTAAGTTTCCATTGACATCGGCAGGAGATTTTAACAAAATGAAAGAGCACAATATTAAAATCATTCTGATTTTGTTATAAGTTTTTTTTTTCTTTTTTACATAAATTACATTGACAGCAACTTCATTTGCCACAAAATGAAAGCATAAATGAGGCAGAGACTACAAAAAAAAAATAAAACAAAACTAAAACTAAAGTAGAATAAAGCTGGATAAATGAACAACTGAATAAGTGAGTGAGTGGTTTCAGCAGAGTGACATTTTCTTATTTTCTATTGTAAGATTTGCACGTAACTTTTTTTTTTTTTTTAAATTACTTCCGTTCTGCAGTAAACTTTAATGCATTCAAAATAACTTGTCAGTTTTATTCGCTTTACTTTCTATTCTTTCTGCCTGACATAAACATTTCAATTGAATTGGAATATCACTATTGTTACTGTTTATGATTCTTGTTGTTGCTGTTAGTGGTTTGAATTGTGCTTTCTTATGGCTGCCAGCTAATTTTATTACAAGTGTTTCAATTTGTTTACTTGTAATTTACATTGAATACGCGCGTGTCTGTGTGTGTAAGTATTTTTTTAAGAGGAAAAATTAAAATTCCTTTTATAAGAAATTAACTTCCGGTTTCCTGTTAGTTAGTAAAGCTGTCAGTAACTCGTTCCCAGGAATGACTCAAGCTGCTTAAATTATACGACTTTGCATAGCCTTTGTGGTTCTGTTTCAAATATCAATTAGAACGACCAGGCGTCTAATCACTGTATTTGATATCGAGTAAAATTGATCATGGCACTCGATATCCCGTAAACCGTATCGTAACTTGAGATAATGGATTCGACAGCAAGGTCTTATTTTTATTAATTTTTAGGCTCATAAGTTAATATTTACACACACACATATGCTCGTACATCATTAAATAAAATATAATCAAAGGAATTCCTTTGATTTTCTTCTTTGAACAAAAATTTTTCGTTCACAATTGCCCCCCAAATTCATGCTATACTTTTTATTTTTGTATTTGGCAAACATTTGGGTATAAGTCTATTACAATATGAGCAAAAAAAAAAGATACGATAGATATCGATTTGCTTACTCGACACGTATGTCTGTCACAGTGGCCTGTCTACCCACTATCGAATGCAGTGATTAAAGCCCAGTTTTAACACAAAAGAAATTTTTTAGGTTTGAAAAGTTAAACTCATTAAATGAACGATAATTAGAAATGAGACCAGGATCAAGTCACCTGGTCGCTGCTGTCGGAATTGACCTACTGTCATGGTACAAATTCCCTCTAAGTCTAGTCTTGGGTGGTTTGTCCGTCATGTTAGAAATTTGTAGGTAGTGAAAGTGGGTTTAAATTAGACCATTACTGTGACATAATATATATTGTGCTCTTCGCCTTAGTTACAGAACAAAATTTTTAATTAAAATTATGGATTTTACAACAAAATTAAATATTTTTTTTAGAATTTTTCTACTAAAGCCAGCACGCAATTCAGTAAATATTTAGACCATCCTCGTACATGAAGGTGAACAGTCTGTTGCTTGCACGTCTACGCCTACGCTGCCTTCCAGCTAGTTTTGTGGCAAATATTTAATTAAACTTGTAACTTTAGGTCTTGTGACACACACACACACACACACACACACTTCACAGACATTAACTCTTGTGCCACTAACCACCATTCACCACCCATCGCCTCTATTCTCTTCTTGAAATACATTAATTGTATGCGTGTTTGGTTGATCAACAATCAAATGAAAACACATTTTGTCTAGTTAGTTTAGTTTGTGCAATCGTCGTTTTTGTTTTCGAGAATTAAGGACATCGTATTAAATCAATTATCCATTCTAATGGCTGCCATTAAATGTGCATAAATTATTTGTGATGTTTTTGTTTTAAATGCTTTGGGAATTCATTCTTGCCCATTATGGCTGCTGGTTGGTTGCTCTTTTCTTTTAAAGTTCTTTATTCCACAATGAAAACATTTTGTACAGCAATAACGACATCAATTTTATTGATGCAACATTGGCTGTTTTAAAATGCTTGTTAAAAGTGCTTGCAAACATTTGAAATGTTGGACAGTAAACTCTACTGTTAAAAGCCATAACAGCTTAAGTCGAAATAAAGTTTCTCCATTAAAATTAGCAAAAATGAAATAAAGTGAAATTTTGTACAGAAATTTGTTTAAAATTAAATTTAAAACTCTTCACAAGCTTCTGATATTCTTTTTTAGAAAAAAAAAAAAAAATAAAAAAATCTTACTAGAAAGCTTGCGCACGAAAGGGCAAAGAGCTTTTTCTTATAAAAAAAATTTTTTTTTTGAATTTTTTAAATTGTTTTCTAAGCAATTGACTTAATCAGTTGTTGAATATGACCACAGGACAGTTAAATAGAGAATATAGATAAAAAAGTGTATCCTGCAGATAAAAAAAAATACTTATTGATAAATTTGATAAAGTTAATGGCTTCTAATTGAAAAAGTTTAAAAAAAAACCAGAGAGAAGAAGATAGCATTTCAGCAACAAAAAAAGTTTCTATTTTGAGTGGGTGCACAATGACTTTTCGTAGATTCTGAAACATTTAGTTTTTGTTTTTCTTTTTTTTTATGTCAAACATTGTTAAAACAGATTTCTGGCTTCATTATTATTAAACTTAAATAATTGATACACTGCCGGACGTTAAAGGTTACAGCATTTTACCGGAAACAAACACGAATTTAAAAAGTTGTTGATTTTTATTTAAATTAATTGATATTGAAATGCTTATTTAAAAGCTTCTAGAGAAATGCAAGCACAAATTATATTTAATAGGAATTTTTGTTATTGATCATTCATCAGCCCCAATTAAAATCGATATAAATTTATTCGAGTAGAATAATTTTTCTATCCATCTATTTATGAAAAACGTTTTTTATTTTGGTTACTCCCAAGACAATTTAAAACTTTTTTCTTTTATTTCATCACTTTTTATTTATTTTTAATATAAAAAAAGGCAACTTTATTAAATGCAGCTTCAATAAGAGTTTGTGTTTTTCTTTTTCTTGCTTTTTTGTTCGTGCAAATAAAGATGAAACCTTTTGAGAAACCAAAGAAAAAAATTGCAATTCCAAATGTCAACTTTTGTAAAGTAAAGTAAAACAAACCGCCAAACAGTATAAACGAAATAAAAGAGAGTGAGAGAGAGACACATAAATAGGAAAATACCACAATAATCAATGAAACAATTTGAACATTTTGGGTTTTTAAATGAAAATGTTTTCAATATGAGTGAAATTCCTGTTCCTTGTTTCGGCTATGGCCGCAACATTCATTTAACATCTTAAACCCAACATCCCAATGCATTTCCTTCAGTAATTTGTTGAGTCAATAATTCATCGTTCAATGTTGTTTAACTGTGTCAGTGTGTGAATGAGTTTTAACATTACACATACATACTCACCCACACAAACACAACATAATATTATAGTTGCCGTTTGACTCATGCAACCAAAGAAACTTATTGTTGCTTTTGCCAGTTAAGGTTCGGTTGGTCATCTTTGCTGTGACAACAACAGCAGTAATAAACAGCAACAATAGTTTTTGCAAGGACATCAGCGTAATGTTGTTATGTGATGTGTTGAAGTTTTCCAAATTCAGATGTCAAAGTCATTTTGATAACCGCAGACCAAAGAGACCAGAAACCATTACCATCATGTGTAAAAATTTTTTGCTTGTGTGTATGTGAACTAACGTCCATATGTTGTGGCATGACCAATGCACACACACACACACAGTCACAGATGCACTCACTCACTCACATATATAGTCATGCACTCGCCCACATGAATAAAATTTACACAAACACAAAACTCAAAAAGGTTTGTAATTGCATGCAACGACTTAATGTTGCTCGATTTTAATTAAACAAAATATAAATTTTAAATAAAAAAGGCTCAGTTTGTGTTATTGGGATTTTTTTTTATTCATTAAAGTTGAGGGCACTATTTTCTTGTAGTCAGTTTTAAAAAAATTTAGATTAGAGACTCGGAAAAATCTTCAAGTTAAATAAAATATTGTGCGTGTGTGTGCTTGTAAATAAATGGTTTTATGTTTCCAATCGTTTCTATTTTTGTTTTAAAAAGTTAAACCAAAAAATTACTTTTTCTTTCTTCTTTGAAAGAATTCAGCATCATAAGCCGTACTTATAGGGATTGATTTAAATATTGCAAAAAAAAAAAAAAAACATTTGCCATTGATGTCTTGCTACTATAATTGGCAGTAGGGCACACTTAGGGATGGCAAGAAATCTACTGACCCCCAATGCAATATTTTTCTTTTATCAATATTAATTTTTTCACTACAATTCTCTTTGCTGTCATTTCGTTGAACGAAAACCACAAAAATAGATTTTTTTCTATATTTTTTCTTTAAAAAAATCTGTCTGTTAAAGCCAATGACTGCGATGACGACGTTAGTGTAAACATCCATGCCATGCACTTGTTGTCTGGCAAGTGCTCAAACCAAACCCAATAAGCAAATGAAAAAAGCAAAGCAAAAAGGAAACTATAATTGTAGAATAGAGTTGCGAAGCAAAATTGAAGAGAAAACATATTGGAAGGCTGGTAAATGAATACCAAAGTATGAATAAACGTATCATGATTTGCACAAAGCCACTTGAAATGCTAACAAAATAACATCAAAGCACAAACTATGGAAATAATGAATAACATTTCAAGTAAACTGGTCAACAACAACAAAAAATAAAAGGAAAACAATTGAGAACAGCGTCCAGTGTGCTGTGAGTGTACAACTTTAATGTCATCATAATCTAAATTACAAAATAAATTACAGAATTTCCCTGTGGGACAAACAGCTTAAATAATGTACCAACACAAGCATATCGCCAACTAAAATGTGAAACGTTTTAACCGGAATAACTTTATATTTTTAATTGGAGCATGGAGCAAGTGAAAAAAATTAAATTAAAGCCGAATAAAGGAAATTGTTAGACTCTATTTAAATATTGGTAAAACCATTGGCTCAACTGCAGTTTTTTTAATTAACACTACATGGCATTTTAGTTGACGATATTTTTTATTTTTTTTGTATTGTGTCTCATATAAAATTAACTTTATCAATAATTGTTGGCAACTATATAAGCAGATATTGACTGAAAATATTTATTATAGCAGATGGGAGAGTAATTAGTTGGACAAATTTTGTTTCCTTTGGAGGCATTTGCTGCAATGGATCACTTTGATTGCAAATACGAGACGCAAGAAAGATTTCCCAGCAAAACAAAAAGTGGAAAAATCTCTACAACTGCTTTTCACTGAATAAAATGAGCATATAATCGCACCGTGACCTTTAATATCTATTGTGCACTCGTAGTGGTGCTAAAATAGCAATGAAATTGTTGAAGGTAGTGATTTAAAATCTTCAACACCTAAAAAACAAGACAAGAGAAGAGAAGGGAAGAGGGTGATGGGTCCGTTACTACCGACATCTGCCGTCGACAGCGCAAAATCCCGAACCTTCAATGCAGAGCAAAGACAGAGCAAATGTTTCAAAGTTTCCTCTGTCTTCGTCAAAAAATTTCTACAATAGCCAAATGAATCTTTCGTTGCATTTAGCTGAACAGGCCCTAAGATCCTGTCTGTCGACATAGCAAGCATTTGCTAAATTAAACAGATTTTCATGAACGTACAATATTGATTGGCCATGTTTCCTTATTTATTTTATTCACAAACTATAAACTAATTGTAATTCAATTTTATGGCTTCAAAGAGAAAAATTATTTCAAGGAATTTATCTAAAATGTTCTTTCCTGAAAACTATAAAATATTAAAAATTAAACACAATTTTTAAAAAAATAAATAGTGAAATGTTTCCCTGCAGCAACCAAGAAACTTTAAATAAATGTTTTTAGACACACACTCCCAAGCAAATTCACTAAAGATATTTTATGGTCTTTTTTTCCACCTCTTTTCAATTTAAAACCTGTTAAGGAAAGTATATGAAATAATAATGGAAAAAAGGGAGAAAAAAATTATAAATTCTGTTTTACTTGACTAACATTAATTTAAGAATTACGATTCGTTTAAGCCAGCCAGGTAGGGATAAAATTTATATCCTTTTCAGATAAACATTCATGCAAAAGTGAGTAGAAAAGTTTTCAAATAGAAATTAATATAAAATTTTACTGGACGTACAGATAGGCGCCGCAACAAAACTTAATATAAACGAAAATGCTTGTAGTCGTGTGCTCGTTGCTACGACAAAGGGAAGCTTGTGCTTTTTCGTATAAAACTTTTCTAAATCTGAGTTAAGTGAAATTCATTTTCTATTTGTATGTTCGCTAAACAAATTTTAGTTTTCCAATGGGATTCTTGGTAGTTTGACTAATTTTTAAGCCCACTCTTCATAGAATTGTGTGTGGCCGTACTTACTTTAAGCCTAAAATTAAGCTTCGAAATATTTTATTCACCACTTTAGTTGGCGCTTCTCCTATTAATGTGAGCAAAAGCATGAGCCACTTTATGAAGAAAAAATGGTTGTGTTTCTTTGCATGATTTTCTTAACAATTTAAAATTCTATTTGTAAATGAAATGCGTAGATTAATGAACTAGCCGTTTCATAAAAGTCAAATAAACTTACAAATAAATATATTCTACTTGTAGTATTATTCAAGCTAAATTTCTTATTATTTTAATTATATTTTTTCAATATTCATTTTCCCTGAAGAAGGCTTTCAATACAAGAAAGTCGAAATATTGGAAAAATATAATTAAATTAAAAAATTAATAATTTATTACAAAAATTTATTCTATTTGTAAACTAAAACTCTTTATACAGTAAGAATACCTACTCTCGTAATGAAGAAGCGGGCAAGGCGAGACTAAGCCAAAAGACCTAGTTTTACAATAAATTTTATGAAAACGCAAATAATTTTAGGGATAGTTGTCAAGTTGGCTTTGAGCTGTTTGAAGGGTAAACTGTCTCAAAAAACATTTTTATTCAGATAACCACTTTTGTTAGAGAAACGATATTGTATGCATGCAGGTATCTGTAATGTGGTATAACTTTGGCACAGTGGTTTTCTTGATCTGTAGTAAATTAAAAACAAAATTTCTTATGTTTTATTACGTCATTAAACAAGAAGGACCACAATTTTATAATCAATAAAAGTTTTTTTAATATAAAATTTTTTTCTCTGGGATCTCCTTAATTTTTGTAATCTACTATCACTGACTCATAATGATAAAGTGATTGCGCCAGCAATTTACTTTTTAGTTAAGTCAATTTAAGCAATTTTAATGCTTAGATGGTGTAAGAAAACCAGGTGACTTCAAGAATACAAAAATAACAACAATACAAAAGGCTTATATATTTTGGCTGGTATTCAGAATGACTAATAACGATTTCAAGTAGAAATTGTGACAAATTATTCATACAAATTTGTCATAGTATCGATTTCTTTCAATACAAGCATTTGTTATTTGCTTTTAAGGCTCCGCCTGTCAAAGGTTAGTTTCAGTGGCTGAAATTAAGAAGTGGGCTAGAGCCAAAGGAAAAATTTGTGTCCGCTTTATAATAAAATTGTTTCAAAAAGTTGTAGGGAACACAAATTTTTTATAATAGTTTTGAGTATTTTTGACACTAAAGTCAACCTCATCAAGAAAAAAATGTTTTATTGTACGTTAACTTTAATTTTAGCTTAAACAGATAAACAGAAATGAAATAAAAATAAATTTCAGTTATGAAGAGAACTTTGTGTAAAATCTGTTTTTATTTGTAACCAACCGATTAACATTAATTTTAATTCATTTTAATTTTATGCCGTATAAACTGGTAGTCACAAAAACAAACAAACAAAACAAAAAAACTCGATTTTCGCAAAAATTCCTCCAGTTTTGTCTGCTCCCATCCCCCGCAAAAAAATTAAAAACATTTCAAATTTGAGCTTGAGTATTTATCTTAACTTTTTTTTCCAAAATTATTTATTCAGTTCTTTTTTTTAAGTTTTGCTTAAAAAAAAAAATAAAATAAAATTAAAATGGCTATTTTGTTAATTTATAATTTATAATTATATCCTGAAGAAGCTACAAAAATTGGAGCGAAATATCGATATAAAAATAAATTTTTGAAAAATAAGACCTCAAGCTTAACAAAATAGCCATTTTAATTAAAAAGAAAAAGGTCAAATAAAACTAACTAATAAATAAAATAAAATTTTTGTTTGAAATAAAAGGCGATTTTTTTGAAGCAATTTGAGACTGAAAATTTTAATATTAAAAAAATGTAATGAACGTTTCCTTAAAAAGCAGTTTCTCAAAGAGAGAGGCTGCGACCTGACCAGGTAGTGTTACCACAAAATTAAAACATTGACACACATCAATTTTGACGCGGTCAAATTTTTAAATCAAAACAAAAAGAGATATTTAATTCATTCCTTCTTCCAACTTAATAAAATTATTAATTGTTTTTGCTTTAATATCCCGCGCGTAAGCTTTTCTTTTGCTTGTTGTTGACCGCATACCTCCAGAAGTAGTTTTTTAAGGAAAATGAGTTTCAATATTTTACTTTTTTTTAATCAATAAATTTGCTATTGTGTTCGATTATATTTGCCTTGTTGTTGTGTGCCGGTGTCTGCGTGTGTGTCCGTTAGATGTGTTGAAGCTAAAAAGTTAACAAGTCTTTTTTTTTGCACAATACGAGTAAGTTGGCAATAGATAATCCACTATCATCATTTAGGTAATCAAACATAGACCAGCACATTATTTTCAGTTAAGCAACTAAATAAACAAAGTTTGTTATTAAATTAATTTGTTAAAACTAAGGAAAAACAACAGTTTTTTTTTTAGTTTAACAAAGAAAAGTTTATGAAAAATAGAAAATAAATAAAATGTAGAAACAAAAGCAGCCAAGCAAAGGAATGAAATAAATAACTCAAGCACATTAACTAGAATACCTTTTTTTAATAAAGTTTTTTCTGAGTAGATCCTCTCCAGATTGTGTTAAGCCAACTGACGATTCAATTAAGTGCACAACTTTTGTAATAAAAATTATAAGAATTAATGCTCTCAAACGGTAATAAAACAATTATGGACGAGGAGTATCTTAAAATTATATTTCGTTTATTAAATAAATTTATTTGTTACATGAAAAACAAACAGTACTGCTGTGTGCCGCATCCAATTTATTCAGAAGTGAAAAACTCGGCACTTCAGTGTAGCCAATTTTCCGATGAATACAATTTGTTTGTGTTTTGTTTTAATTGAAAAAGAAAACAAAAAGAATCAAATAGTTCATTTAATAAAAGGAAAAAAATAATTTATTAAAAATTTTTTAATTTCATGCGAAATACAGAACAGGAACGAAGACAATTTTATAAGAATCTGTTATTTTAGTGGCTAGTAAGCTGCCCACTTCGTCTTGAAAAAGAATTTAATTTTTCCAAATGCTTAATTTAACATTTTTCCAGCCTACTCTCGTATGTTTATGAATTAATATAGACGGATAAATAAAATAATAAATGTGACTGAATACATAAAAATAATGAATTGCTGTACATCATTTAGCAAACGCAGCCAAGAATACTTAATTTATGAGTTAAAATATGTGCAGGCAGGCAAGGCAACAAACACATCACCTACAACACAGCACAACAAATATTATAAATAAAAAACACAACAACAATGAAACAACACTGTTTTGAATGTATATGCATGGCTGCGTGTGTGTGTGTGCGTAACAGCAAAGAAAGTGGCTTTCAGTAGTGGATCACGTACAAGTGAATAAACATGCTTAGAAAAAATACTGTACTGGCCACAAATGTAAATTTAATTTCTCTCTAAGCTGATTTACTTTCACACCATGCTCTCGCACTCAACTGTTTTTTCTACTTCTTTTTATTGAAACGAACATGCTTTTGTAGTTGTGAATTTCATTTATTTTTTTTTTATAATAAAAAAACTTTATTCATAAATTTAATCAAAAAAACTTGCACAAAAAAAAAAAAGAAAAGAAGAACGTTCTGGAAATGCTGAAATTTAATTAAGAGCAGAAAGGTTTTTTTTTTTTTGTTTTCTAAACTTAATTTTAAATTTATTCAAATGTTTTTAATTCTAACAAATTATGCAATTTCTGCTCACAGTTCAATTGCATGGCTGTGAGCACTGCAACAAAAATAATTTTTTTTATTAAAAAAATAAAAAGGAACACATGTGAAGGATATTTGAAAACCATTTTGTTTGTATAAACAATTTTATTATCACAATCATCCTGGGTATCGCAGGAAAAGGGGCGGCTAATAGATTGATTCATTGGCCCAGAACCATTCTGTGGACTGTCTTGGAGCTGTCTTCTATTAAGCTCAGTTGTAGGGAGTGACTGGAAGTAAATGGTACCAAGGTAGCGAAAACATTCATGCCATTTCCATCTCGGAAGAGAACAAAGGTATTATTTAGCTTAACCCAGTCCGGAATTCGCATTGTCACGGGATTCTTGACTGGACATTCCAGAGTATTAAAACACTTGGCTAAATAATATGGGGATCACGACGAAGAGACAGCAGATTACATATTGTGTCTAATTTGGACCCGTTTTTGCTATTTAGGGCAACATTACCTACAATTGTCGGACATGAATTTTGAATTCTTAATGAATACTAGACTCTGGGAGGATTTGTAACTTGAGAGTAGTGCCCCAGTTACCAGGAGACTTGTTCTCGCTCCATATTCAAGGCAAAGTTTGGCTTTTGAGAAAAAACATTTAATAAAACAGAATTTTCTATAACAGAAAATGATGAAATTTTATTCAAAATAAAAAAAGAGGGAAAATAAAAAAATCGGAAGGAATTTTTATTCATAATTGAGCTGAATAGGTGCACATAAAAAACACGAATCGGTTGCTCCGACCAATTTCTTTAAAAAACTGATGATTAAATGAATCTGGTAATCAGTAAAAGTAGTTTTGACTGATAGCCATCTCCACTAATGCATTTTACACTTCTTTTTATGTGCTTTGGTTACAAGACCTTCGCTTGAAAAATGTATTTCATTTTATTTGAAAAGAAAATTCTAATTTATATTCTTATTTGTTCTCTATTTCTACTAAATTTAATTTGAAAACAAGTTTTTTCAAACATGCGGATTTGTACGTTTGTACTTTCTAATTACAAATGAATTGTTAAACAAAGTACATAATGGTCATTTCCTATTCTAAATACGACAATCCAAAAAAACAAATTTATACCAAATCTCTTTCTTTCTCTAAAGAGCCTAAACATATGCAGACAAACAAAGTTTTTAGTGATACGTGCAACGAACGAGTAAAAGAGTTAAAAAAAAAATAAAAAAAAAAAGTTTTAAAAAAATTGGACAATAATAAATTTTTCATGAGCTGCAGTGCACTTTCTAAATAATTAAAATCTATAAAAATAATTAATTAAATCCCCACCCCACCCCGTATGAGCGCAGACAATTGTAAGCTCGAATTTAGCTTAAAGGAGAAGTTTAAATTATATAAAGACTCTGTGCGTTGGGAATATTTGCAGTAGATTGAATAAAAAATTTTTCTTAATTTTAAACGCAACAAAAAACACAACAAGCACACTCACACATATACATAAATACTTTAAACTTAAAAAGGATGTAAAAGCGGAATGAAAAAAAAAGAAATTCTTCGTAACTTTAAGTAAGAAATGAAATTAAACACTTTTCTGATAATTTTTTCTTAGAATACGAATAAATTGAATCCAAACCAAAAAAAACAAACCTTCAATATCAGCACGAAAATGCAAGTACATGCATAACAACATACACTCACACACACTTACCCAGCATGCACAAGCATACTGAAAGCCACACATCACTACAAACATGTGTAATATTTTATAATAAAAAGTGCTTGTGCAGACCTTCAGTATGTACGAGTATGTCGCTATGGATGCCAGTCTGTAGGTGCACAATCAGAGGAGACCAAAAAGATTTGCATAAAAGCTTTCAAACATTAACAAAAAATGTAAATTATTAAAAAAAGAGCAGATTGCATGATGCTGTTAACTGGTACTGCTCCTGGATAAAAATGATTCAAGAGAAGCATAACAATTTTCATATGCAATTTTACTCATTACGCAATTTTTTCTATTTTCTTTTTTACTTTTGATATCCCTTGCAACAAAAACAACCGACAGAAGGAGTACATTTCATATCATTTATTTTTGTAAAAATAAAAAGGAAAACAGAGAAAACCAGGATAATCTTTTCTTCAATTGCACTCCAGTCATGTATGGGTTTGTCTGTGTGTGTGTAATCCATGAGAATATATGTTACACATGTAGCGTAAGGAAGTTTCACAGATGTGTTTTAACATAATAATACTGTTTCTTGGTTGGTTTGTATTTACTCGTATCATACGAGTATCTTAATGTGTTTATAAGTATCAACATGTAGCATCCTTGAAACATTCTGTCTTTTTTATAATTAAAATATTAAATTATTTTAATATTTTTTTAACGTTTAAGAAAAACAAAATTTCCTCCTTAAAAGTTTATTAATTTAAAAGCAAAATATGTTGCAAGAGCATTTATTTTCAATTAACAAAAAAATATTTCGAAAACTAATGTTGGCTGTCATTTTTATGATGTGGTAATTTAAGTCATTTAATCAACTTCTCTTAAACTAATTGAACCTTGCAGCAGGTGCAAATAATGTCTCATCAAATAATTAAATGATAATTTTGACAAAATAAAAGCCTTAAGCAGACTGATATAAAACTGAATGAGAAGGAAAAAATATTTTGACAAGACTGAAATTTACATTAAATTTAAAACTTACTGCAACCGATGTTGAACATTCATGACACTTAATTTTTCTTTAATTAAAATAAAATTATAGCAAAAAAAAAGAAACAAAAATTTTTTTCTATTATAATTTAGTTAATGCAATTAGAAAGGAATTACATTATTTAAAGTGCTTAATAGTTCAATTAAATTAGCAGCATTACATTTTAATATTTAAAGCATTTAATTGTTTCTAATAGAAAAAGACAAATAATTTTATTATTAACAAAAAGAAAAACATTTGTGCCCAACAACAGAAAAAGGAAGGAACGAATGAGAAATAAAAAGCATTTTGAATGGAAAATTAAGCAAATGACTTGAGAAAAGCAATATTGTTGATAACAATCAATGGCCAAGTAAAAGAACCTTTTCATTTAATTTTAATTGATTTCTGTCTGGTCTAGAAATATTTTTAGAATGATAAACATCACTTGGCAGGGTGATTAGTGAAGCGTTAAAAAAAATTATTCATAAAGGACTACAACTTTATAAAATTATTTCGATGCTAGCAAACTGAATTGTTTTCAATATCATCATTTTCCTTATGGGCTGTATGGCCTCACCATCTCTGAATAATAAAGTTATTGAATTAACTGTGACACCAAGCCAATTTTTGTTTAAGTTGACTTGAGCGATTTTTCCTTATCGGTACAGAATTAATACTTTTGTTTTGGAATAACTTTCCATAACAATCAAATAACCAAAATCGTATTTTTTCAATTAAAATTTTTGATTTTAATTGCAAATTGAAATTTGCCCCAACATCTGCCGTTAAAAATTTAATTAAAAAAAAAAAGATATTGGGATAAGAAATTCTTCTTCTTTAAGTCTAAACACGATAAAAATGTGTTATATTTGAAAGTGGTATAAGTCCACTTTTTTTTAATGAGTCAGCATTAATTCTAGTTAGATGGCATGCTTGTTTTATTAAAATTATAATTTCTAAGTTTACTTGTACCACTTTCATATATAACAGTTCATTGAACTATTTTCTTTAAAAGGGATTGTGCTTAAGGGAAGTTCTAAAATTTTAATTTGCAGTGATTCAAGATTTATTTTTATTGCTTAACATTAGAAAAGTTTTATTGAACCCCATAAAATATGCGCAGAGTAAAACATCGGACTACAAAGAAGTCAAGTTTTTAATTATTTTTTTTTTATTTCTAAAGCGTAGCCGATACGATTTACATGAAAAAACTCAGTCATTCATTTTAAGGCGTATGGAAAATAGACATAAAAATTATTTGTGCTTACTCATACATACATCTGCACATCCGCATTCACATGCAAATAAACAGGTATAAAATTACTAGCGTTACCACGTACATACAAACTTATTTGCATTTTAATTAATATTAATTATTTCCTGACAATTGTTAAGGTTTTATTACACAATATTTTAATGTAAAAATTAAAAAAAAAAAAACAAAAGTATTCAGGCCATAAAAAAGTACTTTTTATAGGACATTTAAATAGACTTAAAAAAGTATTTCTAATTTTTATTTTAGCAGAGTCAATTTTAGGAAAGTTTTGTAAAGCTCTGAACAGATTTTTTTTTCAGGAAAAAATAAAAAATCTGCTTAAAAAATATCAATCATGGCAACATTCCTTTTTTTAAGAAATTTAATTTTTGTTTTAAAATTAAAAAAATTTGAAATATTGATTGAGCAGTTGCCTGCAACTTGAAAACAAGCACTAAATAATAATCTAACAAAACTGATTATATTTATATTCAAGCAGAAAAAAATTTACGCTTAATTTCCCAGACATAAACATGCGGTTTTATTAAAAAAAAGTTTATTTTTTGTAGCGCCACTATAAACGGAAATGATTTTAATTCAATATCTTTTGCTGCTTATATTTAATAAACGAACAATTTAAAATTATTTACATAAAAAAAGGATTTGCACAAGTGTAACGTGTATTCGCAACACATAAAATGCACAGAAAATGAAAAAAGAAAATCGAAAATTACTAAACAAAAGTAACACAAGCTCGCTTTCATCCTAAACAAGAAATTGTTTTCTTTAATTTAATGTTCGTTTACTTTCATCTGAATTTTTTTTTTTTTTAAATTTAAAAACACTTTAACATCTGCATTCTGTCTGTTAAATTATGGCAACAACCGAACAATGAAAAGTCAAGGAAAACAATAAATCAATTGTATTGGCAGTAACAGCAGCAAAGATAAACCTAAAAACAACTAAAATAGCAGCAGCAGCTTCAATAACATCAAACCCAACAACCAAATTAATAATAAAAAAAAGAAAGAAGAGAAAATGCTCATGTTAAACACAGCAAATGTATCGCAATAGATTAAAGCAAATAATGTGAAAAATTTGCAATTTTCTTGAATTTTTTAAACGATTAATCAAGCGAAACAACAATTTATTTTTTTTTTTTTTCTTTCAGAATGACAATAAAAATATGCGATTAGAAAACGAAAGGATGCCAACTAATAAAAAGAAAGGGTTTATTGATTTTGTAATAGATATTTAAAACACATGAGTTAGATGAAGGAATACAACAAGAATAATAATAAAAAAGTTATTCTCCTGTTAATTTTTTGTATTTTTTGGAAGAGAAATACATTTTTTTTTTCTAATTACAGCTAAATTACACAATTTTACAAATTCAATTCAAATTTAGAACCGAAGCAACTGAAAACTGTCCAAAATTTGTATTTCGTTTTGCTGGTGCCCCATCTCTGCCGTTATCTCTTAAATAAAAGAGTCGATTGTTTTCTTCAAGTCCTGCTTGTATTCTTTTTAAATTGAGAAATGCGAAAACGCTTCTTACTTACAGTGAAGAGCATAAAAAACGAGCTAGACATTTGAAATCAGCGTTTTAAAATACTATGGAAACAGTTTTCAGTTGCTCTGCTCAAAAATCGTATATACTTGTGCAATTAATGTGTTAATAAAAAGCAAGGACAAACTTTGTTTTAATAAAAAGTGCAGCAACTCAGTAAATTTTTAATGGATTAAAAAAATGGATTTTAGTCATAAAATAAATTAAAAAAATTGTACGGTTTCTGTGTAAAAACGTTTGCAAACTTTAAAAAATGACAAAAAAAATTGGTGGAGAAATACGCACAGATTTCTCAAGTTTACTTAAAAAAAGAGTATCAATGTTTGCTTCCTAAATTGGCTGAGAAACATAAATCGTACAGGTTGCGAATTAAAACGAGTTTTATATTATTTCTCGCGAGGTAAAGTAACTCGCCAGCCATTATTATTATAAATTATTAAAACAATAGATTTTTCTAGGCGTATAAAATTGTGCCTGCCTATTAAATACGTGTGCTTACATTTTTAATATAGTTTCATGATTCTTGAAAACTTTTTCTATTAGTTAAAATTTCAAATTTAAATTATAAGAATTAAATTCCATTCGTGTCTGCCATAGAAAGCAAGCTACCAATTATTATTTCCTATTGAATAGTTGTGGCAAGACAAAACAACCCTTTTCAATAATATAATAAGAAAACGATAAGCCTTTTCATTTGCCTTTTTGTTTTCATTTCTATTCAGGTTTAATTTCAATTTTATTATTTTTCTCTTTAATTTCTATTGATTTTTCTTTTGGCTTGTAAAATAAATTAATATTTTAATACAATTTCTATTTCTCTGATTACAAATTATTATCGTATGTACTCGTATGATATCAAGAATGTATAAAAATAAAATAAGTCCAAGAAACAGAAAAGGCAATTCAATTCAAGTACAAAAAATTAACTACCGGCAATTAAATGAACTCACTCGTTCGTACTTTCATTCAATTGATGTGTTTTTATTGAATCTCTGTTAATCGAAGTGGGATTGAATTAAATAAAAATGCAAAAACAATATTTTTCTCTAATGGAATTTATGTGTCAAGCGAATATTTCTGGTTAGTGATTAAGAGTTAAGCTCACGGTGTGCTGGCAGGTCTCAGAAGTAGAATTTTATGTAAGTGCCCAAAGGAATAAATACATTTTATGCCCTTCACTTTCGTCATTGGGCGGGCGTGATTTAGCCTAAATTGAAAGTTAACAACAACAATAAGTGTTGCGCGTTTCGCAACATTCGTATGTAATGTTGATGTTGTTGTTAATCTTTATAAATTAAATTCATTTTCTGCTTGTTTGTGTGTTCGGTATACAAATTTTTGTGTTTCAATAGATTTGGTACCAAGAATCTTTATACTCTTAGAAAGGCCAACGGATTTCTCTAAAATCTTATTGCTCTAAAATTTCTTTGAAATTTGAGCCAGACACTCTTTATACTTCAAAGCAGGTTTTTAATCGCTTGTCAAAAAATTTAATAACAGCGCTGAAAACCGTTTATTTTAAAAGACTACTACGAATGTCCAGACGTCTTGAATTTGCTGCGATAGGGCAATTAATAAGACACAAAGGCAATCGCTGAAGGCAGCAGGTATTAACTAAGATACTGCCTGTTTTTCTCATGTATTCCGCCTGCTATAAAGTTTGGAACCACTGGGATGAAATATTTTATTTAGAATAAATAAAATTGATCTATTTTAAATCTACACTCTAAATCTGTCCTCTATATAAATAAAACTAGTCGTGTTCCAACCGATTTCTACACACTATGTTGGGCCACTTTTCAACAAATTAATTTAAATTGTTTTTCGGTAATTAAAAATCAGACTATATGTTGACTCTAAGCATTCCCACTCACAGAGACAAGGATCCGGCGAGACCGGGAAGAAGCAGCTATTTTTTTTAATTTGTCAATTACTTTGAATAAAAATCATAAAAATATTTTTGTAACTAGAAATCGTTGTTGCTGATTTGACAAGAATAAAAGGGAAAAGGGGAAAACGAAATTGTCCCAGATAAATAATTTAATTCCATTAATAATGATTGAAATTTAAAAATTGTATTTTAAACTTTAATTTTCTCCCCCTTTTAGTTGCGTAAAAAAATAAAATGAAACGAAAAATGTATTTATGGCAGCAATAAATGATTTTTTAAGTGGAAAATTCACACTTATTGCCATTTTGGAAGCAATAAAACTTTAATGCTTTCAAAATAACTTTGCTGCTGTGTTACACAGCACAATTGAAATCACATGGGTCTTTTCATAACGTCAGAGACTGGGACTTTAGTGAATTTCATGTTCGGGTATTAAGTTTTGATGTTCTTCTCCCTCTTTTTCGTGTTTGATAAAATTGAATTCACAGCAATCGATATGTATAACCCACCGCACAACAAAGAGTCGTTTATCTTAATTGCTTCAAATAAAAACAGACAGAGAAAAGAAAAAGTCACTAAGTCAGACATATTTGGCAGATTTATGGGAACTGATGTTTACGTTTTAACTATTTGAAGTTTAATTTTTCCCTCCGTTATTGTTTTGCTTAAATTTACTGCTCTGGTACGAGTACGTTCGATTTAGTTTAAGTTTTATTCAACGTCTGCTAAATTTTCTTTTATTTTTAATGTTTGTTTGTGTACTTTTTTTTTCTTTCTTTTGCACGCAATAAACCTTTTCATATTAAAAGTTTACATAACTAGAGCTGTTAGCTTATTACTGTTTAGAATTTTTATTCTACGGATTTGATTTCTTTTTATTCTTTCATCCTTGATTTCACTTTGTTGACATTAAGAGTTCTGATTATATACTCGTGTTAGTTTATGTGTGTATCTGTATTTATTTAAAAGTATTCACACACACACACACATATACGCTTTATTGACATACATTTGCGACAACTACACAGACCGCATTGATGTTTTTGTATGTCTGTTTGTATGTGTGTTTATACATATCCCCCTATCCTTGCTGTAAAATGGTTAAGGAGATTTTCTGTAAGTAAATTGGGATTTTCTTTCAAGTACATGTGTGTTCTTGTTAACGTCAAAATGTCTTGATATTTTGTTTTCTTATTTCTCAAATATGTACCAGCTAATATCTTTGACTCGCACATAATACATTTTGCATGTGTGTAGAATACATATGAGTTCACTAGTATGTATGAGTGTGTGTATGTATGTTTGTAAGAATCATTTGTATAAATAAAATTAAATCCGAATTTATTAACTTTGCTGTCGTCAACATTTCCATTTGAATTTGTACAACAAATAGGGGACAACATCAACACTATTTGGTTAAAGTCATGCAAATAAGCCTCTCATTCCAAAAACAACCATAAAACAAAAAATATAACTTTTCCTTTGCTATAATGTCCTTTCAGTTTAATTGGTTTTTTCATTTTGTTTTTATATATTTAAAATTTTTCCCATTCATATAAATAAAACTCTGGAACAGAATTGAGTACTAGAAGGCAGTTTTCTATATCTCTATTTAATCAGCAGTCTTGCCCAACATCCATCAATTTAACGCCATTAAGTATTTCAGTACTTTGTTTTAATTAAATAAAACTTGAAACATTTCTTGTCAAAATTCATTTCTTTTTAGTTAAATGCTGCTTTAAAAAAATAAAACTTAATTCTGGGTTCATTCTCGTACACTTTAGCTATTAAACTGCAAACTTTTATTATTTTATTTTATTCCTAAATCAAAATTATAAATCATTGACTAAAAATTTAGCTAGACGTTTTGAAATGCTTTAAAATTAACATAAACATGCCACATTTCAAATGAAACTTACACAACCAAATAACCCATTTTAAGCTTCCTTTTCTTCCGCAGCCGCAAGTTAAAAGCAAAATTAAGGAAATAACTTGGTGAAATTAATAAAAATTTTCAACAAAAAATAAAAGTAACGAAAACACTGTTTGTGGTTCTGTACAAGTGTGTGTGCACAAAGTTTCTTACCGCACCATAAACATTATGCTAATGACTGAAATTTCGTTGGTTTAAATACAAAAAAAGGAGTGCGAGCTAAATAAAATTACAACCTAAACGGGTATAAATAAATGTCTGCTACTCGTACGACTTGTATAAACCTCTAGTAGACGACTGGCTGGTAAAGTCACATGTGCGAGTGTGTACGCGTGTGTGCCATTGTTGTTTAGTTGTTTATGTTAAATATAATTTTCGAATTGTATCCGTAGGAAAAACAAATCTTTTCAATTCCAAAATAACAATTTACTTCTTATTCACACAAACAGCAAGACGAAAGAGGAGAGCAGGAGTTATAGAAAATACCCAGAAATAATAAAAAAAATGTAAGCAAATAAACAAATAAAGAAATGAAAAAATAAACGGAAATTTTAGCTAATAAGCTGGCAATAAGCTCACTGCCTGTCCTCTCGCTGCCTCCTGCTCTAGCTAAATTTTTTTTGCTTTGATTTTTGTTGAACCCCACGTGTTTGCTGCTACCAAAAACAGATTTTCCCTCTAATCACTCACTCACTCCTTAATTTAGTCACTTGGCTGGTGTTTGTAGTTAAAGCACTCATGAAAACGTTAAACAAGGATCAACAAAATATCCTTTACAAGTTTATTGTGTACGTTTTCATGTGTCTGTCATGTTGTTGAAGGGCTTCTTGTTACGTTTTACTTAAATACAACAGCTCCCACTTAGTATTGTTTACTTATTTCAGGTTGTTTGTTGTTTTCCCAGCTTGCAATAAACCAATTTGTCGTCGGTTCATGTGGATAGATGTTGTGAACTCGACATATGAGCACTCAAAACATACACTCGAAAAATTTAAAAAAATTATGCAGGAAAATATAACACGAAGATGGTGTCGAAAGTTGAATTAATTTTTATGCAAATTTTTAATTGATATTAGCTGACCAAAAATATCATGTTTTTTTTTTAATTTTGTTAAAACAAGTCAATTTTAATTGAATTAATGAATATTTCAATCAATAACACAAGCGACCCTTGATATTTCGGTTACTTTTCATATAAAATTTAGAGACGAGTTGTTCCCTTGTGTTATAAAAACAGCATGTAAGTTTCTTTAGAAGACGAAGGGATTTTTATTTTTAAGGCAACAGCAGGCTGGGACCGCATTACCGCACTTGATAACGATTGAAATTTCAATACGAATTAAATGGAAATATCGATGGATATCGAATGCAATAATTTGGCCTCTGAATTTTTTTTTTTTTTTTTCGTTTGCAGTACTTGAAGTTGTCAGAGTTTATTTATTTTAACCTACAGTTTCATAAGTTCAGTCAGTGAGATTCACTTGCTCAAATTGAAATTATTAAAAAAATTATCTCTAGCTTTGGTTTCATCATAAATCAAAATCAAATTTTATTTCTCGCACTCTGTGTGGCACGTGTTTTGTTTTTGTGAGTGTAGATTTCGTTGGATATTTTTAGAATTATTTTTATTGGTTTAATATTGTTTGTTTTGTTTACATTTTTCTTGGTTTCCGCCAAAAAAAAAAATAAAAAAAAAGCAAATAATTTTCTTTTTTAAGCCATCGGTTGGAAGGATATTTTTGGTTTTTTGTATGACTTTGATGTTTGTTTATTAGTTTCATTTATTGTTTAATATTTCACTTAACTCAGCAGTTTGCTTATGATTCTATAGAAGTATTTTATAAGTAATTTGTTTTTATTATTTTGCCTTTTGTTCTAAAAAAGTTTGTGTGCTGTGCTGCTTTTCGCTATTCGCTATTCGTTACTGGCTTCAATTTTCAATTTTCAGTTATTTAGTCTTGTATTAATTTATGGCTTGTGATTTGCGATTTTTCCACACACGCGTTCATATAAAATAGAAGATATTTATGCATGTTTGACAATGAAAATATAAATTGTGGCGCCTTGATTTTAGAATTAAATCAGCATGTCGATGATTAAGAATTTTATGCGTTAATAATTTTGCCAAAAATAAATAAATTTTTTAGAGTAGCAGAGCTTAAAGAATATTTATTGAGTGTGAAGCAAAAGCTTAGGGCGGGATTATAGATTTAAATTTAAGTTTTAATTAAAAAAGGGTTTGCAAAAATTTATAAAATCTTTTCTAAGTATTTTACTGCAGATTCTTAAATTAAAAACAATTTACTAACTAATTATTTAGCTTTAAAAAATCCTGCAGGAATTCAAAATAAGTTATGGAATGAACAAACATACAAAAGAGGCGTTTTTTAAGAAATTTTATTCTTTAACAAAAACGTACTGCGTTGAAAATTTAAACAAAAAAAAATTGTTTTTATATAAGAAATGTAAAACATTTCATTGCTTTTGTCTACTTTTCTTTTAATTTCATTCGTTTCATTTGTATTTTTCATTACTGACGAGTATCTGAAATGCAGTCGTACATATTTTATTTGGCCAACAGCAGAATTCTGTAAAGTAATTTCCATCAGTTTTAACAAATAAAGTTTTCTTGTTACAAAGAGAAATCATGTACGAAGCTTTTTAGCTTTTAGCAAAAAAAAAAAAAAAATTAAGGCACAAAAAATTGTAGGATAATCACATCACCAGCTGCAGATAAAAATTGTTGTAAAAATGGTTTAGGTAAAGAGGAGTTTTCCAAATCTAAAAAATATCTATGAATTTACTCTAAGGAATATCGTGGTCATGCCCACTTTTACGTCCACTATTCAAAAGAAGAAATTGAATTGATTTTCTTAAGATTAAAATTTTATTTTTTCTGTGAAATAACCTGAATAAAAGTTGCAAAATACATTCTCTTTTTACCGACCATGCCCACGTACTCGTATCTGCCACTTTTTATATTATAAGTAAGAAGAGTTTATATATTATGCATCATTTGAAATAGTAATGTTCGTCTGTCTGTAACTTTTGGAAGTCCTTAAACAAACTAAAAAGTTTATCATACTGATCTGTCTCGTTTCTTAATTATGTTCAGGTTTTAAGACTGAGACAATTTTAGTTTTATTTAAATAGAAATGAACAAGTCAAGAGTCATGATTATTGTTTTAATGAACGTAAATCTGCAAAAGATTCTTATTTTGTTGTCATAGCAATTGAATTAGCAGGTAAACAGGGCATAAATGAACTGTTATTTTTAAAAGTGGTATAAGTGAGTTAACAGTAATTTTAGAAATAATATAGACCTCATATTACAAACATCACCACTGACTCATTATTTAAAAAAAGTGGACTTGTACCACGTTCTCAAATAACAGCTCAAAATGTTTTCTTTTTGCCTAGATAACCAACACAGTGTTTGTAGCAACATTGAATTTGCCAAAATTTTAAATTGAAAAATCGAATATCATGATTTTTAGTTTCAGGTTTTATTGTTTTAGGATGGAGATGCCCATGCACTTATCACTTTTTTTTATAGTAAGTAATTGAAAAGCATGTGTAGTTGGTCACCTTAGTCTCTTTGTTATCTTTCGCCTTACAGATGCAGAGATATTTATTCATGTAAGCATCTAGTGCACCCGTTTTTTATTTTTATTTATTTTTGTAATGTATCTTCTGCGAAAGCGGCAGCAGAAAACTTAATACAAAAAAAGCACTAAAGTAAAACGATGCGATTATTTCCACCTCAATCGTGTTTATTGTGTCCTTGAGCACTTTTATTTAATTTCATTTTTCGCTTCATTTTTGTTTTTTTAAACATTTTTACGCGTAATAAACACGCCACTGGAATAAAAGAATACACCAAAAGCCCAGCAGCCTTGAAAGTGTAGGGCTGCCGGTCTGCCTTCAACCTTTTCAATTTAATTTATTACATTTTTGTTTGGCCACCCATGCGTTTTAATATGCTAAAATAATATATTATTGATTTTATATAGATTTAAAAAAAAAAGTATAAGATTTTTCGCTTTTTGTTAAGTTTATGTGAAAGTGGTCAACGCCACATCTATAGGGAAATGATGCTGACAAAACAAAAGAAATAAATCGAAAGCAACAGCAAGCACATCAACGCCAGGTAGCAAACACAAGCAAAAAAAAAAAAAAATATTTTTGTTGTTTTCGAAATACGCAACGCCAAAAAAAATTTGGAATTTCAATTAAAAATTGTTGTTACATGTTTGTTGTCATTCTTGATGTTTTTGTTTTCGTTTTACTTTTCTCTTTGTTTTTTTTTTTTTTTTTGTTTTGTGCCGATTGTCAGTTTGTCATTGTTTTATTGGAAACGAAAGTATTTTGTTGTTGTTTCTCTTAAGAATTAGTCAGCATCAGCATGAAAATTGAAAACAAATAACCGTCACTTGCAGAGCCTTCTAAATGCGCATTCAGTTCAAGATTGTTTTCCTACTTGCTCTCTTACCATAATTAAATAAATAAAAATTTAAACTAAAAAAACAAGCAGCAACAAGTTTTAGAGGTGACGGAAATTAAACTTTTGAGTTATTTTGGTAAGAATAATAGAAAAGCAGTTATTTATCTGTCTAGCTATACGTCACAAGATATCTTTTATATTTTTTTCCTATTATTCATGTACTAGATGTGTGTCACTCAACTCCTGTAAACATAGAAAACAACTTGCCAAAGGCCTATTCTTGTTTTCTTTTTGTTTTTTGTGGGGTCAATTAAATTTTTCCATGCAAAATACTCTTCTATCCAACACTTTTTTTTTTTTTTTTTAATAAAATAATTAAAGAAAAAAATATTATTTATCGCAAGAGCAAAACATGTGCCAATACATATTTGGATCACCCCTTAACACTGTAGGAATCATGAAAAAGTAATTCTAATTTGTATGTGTTCAATAAAAAGTTAATGTTTATAAGAAAGTAATACGTTGAATGACAAATGAATTTCAAAACAACAAAAGAATTATTTGGGGGAGAAGAATGTGCGTGATAAAAACCAAGTAAGTAAATGTTTGGAATATAAAGCACATTGAAAGCAGAGGAGAAGAAAAGAAATCCTTATGCTGCTGTAGCTCTAACATCGCTGGTATATCAAAATTAAGAAGTATTTAAAATTACTTATTCATGCCATTGAATTTTGATTTCTTTTTATAAACAGAAATTATTTTACACATGATCTGCTTCGTAAAAAAAAACGGAAAATCAAAAGAGGAAACATTTCAAATGAATAAAGAAAAGCATCAAATTAATAATAATAAAAAAAAAATATGTTTTTGTGGGTGTACGATAAACATAAATAAATTCAAGAGTGAGTAAAATATATTTTTAATTTTTTTGTCATGTCGCTTAAATTTATAAAATTTTTATAAAAAAGGAAATGGCAAACAGTCTAAGAAAGACATCTAAAGAAATAATGACACCTGCACTTCTTGCTACATTGTCTTTGTATGTTTGTGTGCGTGTTACACAAACTTATTTCGCTTATCAAACAGTAAGTGTTAATTCAGCTGCTACTACGCATTTTAAGTAGTCGCATTGGTAGCTGCTCTTTAATTAGCGTTACAAGTTTATTTGAGTAAATATTTCTTAGCGCATTGAAAAAAGGCCACTTACTGCAACATCTTTTTATAAAAAAAAAGTTGCAATTACGCCCGCACAACTTTTACAAATAATTAGCAAAACCCCACTAACCCAATGCGACCTGAAAAAAAATTTCAAATAAACAGCAGCAGAAAGCTCCAGGGCTACATTGGCCTGCTTGATAAGTAAATAAAATTTCTGTATACAAAAACCAAAAAAACATTAATAGCAAAAACAAAAAACAAACAAACTCAAATGGCAGAAGAGTTGCAAAGTCAAATAGAAACTTTTACTTTTTTCTGTTTCACTGCGTTTGTAATAAAAACATCAAATCAAACACTCGTAGAACGTGTCGACAATCAGTTAACAAACAACAGTAACGTTGTCTTTTTGTCTTTTAGATTTTAATTAGTCTCAGCATCACAATTAAATTAAATTCTATATGAAGGCGAAGTAGTAAAAGTTCAATCTCGTACGCTAGACGTTTGCAGCGTGAAGGCTCTTCCTTCAACCACAAACAGACGCCATAAAATATGAATTAAATACAAGGGAACTAGCAAATGTTGCAAATGTTAACGATAATAATATTGGAACTGTGGTATAAGTCCACTAAAAAATAAAAGGACTTATACCACTTTCATACATAACAAACAGTTCACTTAACTTAACTGTATGTTTTTGTTCATACATTCGTGCTGGCGATAAAGAATTTAAAATAAATTCTTTACAATATTTTTGGTCAACTGGGATGTAAGATGAGTGAACGTTTAAATTAATAGTAGCAAGCAAAGGCATCGAAAACAACAACAATAACTAAAAGTATTTAAAATGAACTTAAAAAAAAGTAAAGGTCAAAGAAGAATTAAATAAATTTTTAAATATAAATTCCTCTACACACACACACACTCAGTACATCCTTAAAAGAAATAAACAAGTACGAGTATAAATTGCGAATGCTTTGAAGTTTAAATGAATGAAGCCATACAAGAGCTTGTTAAAAATTTGTTGTTAAAGAGAGCACATTTGTGTGTTTTGGCCTGGCTTTCTTTTATCAAAAACTTAAATTGTCAAATAATTCACATCCCGGAAAGTCTATTGTCGAGCTTAAAAACAAAATTTCAAAATATTTGCTTTTCGAAGTAGAAACAAAACAAATTTTCTTAATCTCTTTAAACAAATAAATGAAAAAAATATCCACACATGACTCCTTTGATCAAACCGTATCATTACTTTAGCAAGCCAATTGAGGCAATTGCAACAACAACAATTAAATTATTTTATAGAGAGAGAACCAATACCCACACCACTTGCAGTATTAGAATTTAATATATTCGATAGTGGGAAATAATGTTTCATATAAAACACGCATGTTTTTAATTGCCAATAAGTTTTTAGGAAAGCAACTCAAACGTTGCATCGTTTGTTTAGAAAACAGAAAAATAAGCCCAGTAGTTCGCTAATTTGTTTAGAAGTAACCCAAGTGAAAAACCTTTTTCCCAGCAATTAAAGTGATTTAAAAAAATTCATTGGAAATATTATTTTCTAGGGAGTATCTAAGTGACACGTTGGAAATCGCTGGAAAATTATTAGCAATACTTGATTAATTTGGCAACAAAATTTACTTTAAATCGCACTTATATTGTTTTGCAATTGGGTCAGTAGTTTTGAAAATATAAATATCACAGAAATTGTAACAAAAAAAATTTTAATTAAAAAAAAAAAAAAAATATTTTAAATAAAACCCCTTAGAATTCAAACAAAACGAGTCTTATTTTGTTAAAAAAGATGCACAGTTTTTGATTTTACCCACAACTAAGTCAATGTATCACTCAGTACGAGACATTTCTTTGTCAGAAATAACTGTTGCCCTACCATAAATGCCGTATTTGATTGCAAATTCGGCATCATTTGACTCTGAATAATGTTGCTTTATTTATAAATAGAACAAGTCAGAAATGATAAGAAATAATTCCCTAACAAGTACAAAAAATGAAATGAGCTTCTTAGTGGGACTGCCTCTTTCAAAAATTCGCATTGGTACGAGATTCTTGACTCAACATTGCGGCTTACTAGTATTGAAGCACTTGGCAAATATGAGAATCTTTTAAAGCGACCTCTGCAACGCAGACCAAGAGACAGCAGAACACATATTGTGTCACTGTAATGGTCTTGTTTAGATCCGTTTTCGTTACTGACAAACTTCTGTCTTACATGTCTGACCACCAAAAAAAAGTCTTTCGAACTTGCGAAGAGTGTTACAATAAATCTGTTTTGAACGCAGTGACCAGGTGATTCTCTTAGTGTGTCATAGATGCATTTTTGAATTTTATATTGTATCAAGCAGCCTGCTTTGCTTTTTTTTAAGTCAAAATTGCAGCAAGAATACTTGCATACATACATACATAAGCTTGTTTTACAATCGAAAGTTTTATGAATTTTTTGCTCAAGTATTTCACTCGTGCTTACACTACAGGGCACATGCTTTCATTGAAAGTGTAGCACCACAGCACACAGCTGTTTACATCTTGAAAAAGCTTGTATTTGTGTATCTGGTTGTGTATGTGAGCATTTTAATAAGTTTAGAAACATGCCGGAGGTGGTGGTGAATTTTTTCGTTATTTTTTGCTTTTATTTTTTGTTTTGTGGCAGTGGCACTTACTCACTCACTCCCTTAATCACTCGCTAACTGGCTTTCAATGCTGCTAATAAGAATGGTAATGGCAATAAAATGTTGGATCTTTGGCTTCATTTATTTGTTTTTCTTATTATCCTTGGCCTGATGTCTAAATTTTGTAATAATTGCTGTTGCTGTTGTTTGCTGCTTTTTGATTCAACAAAAAATCTTTTTTTTTTTAATTTTTTTTCTTTTGCTCGCAATATTGCCTCAAATCTATATTTGCAACTAATGATTTTCGTATTTTTTTTTTACTACTTGTAGTGTGTGCTACTGCCACAGCCGTAGATGTTTTTATTTTATGTGTTGTAGTTGTTTCATGACGAGTATCCTTCACACAGTGGAAATATTTAAATGAGTTTCCATAAAAGTTTCAAGTTGCAAAATAAGAACAATTATTATTAAAAAAAAAAAATAAAACAAAAAACAACTTGAAAAAAGTGAAATAAACGTTCTACTAAATATTGGGTACGTAACACGAAAGTGTTGAAATGCCATTTACAGTCATGTTTCGTAAGTTGAACAAACTAAATCCTTTTCTAAATTTTCGAATCTAAAGTGAGGAGTAAATCAAAACAAGGGAGAATTTAAGCGTGATTAAACGATCACTTATAACTAATGATTTCTTGCGAAATAACTTAAAAAGTCTTAAATTTTAATTTATTTTCTAATAAATAATGCATTTTTCCCCCCTCCTTCGACAATTCAAACAATTTTTTTTTACTAAAACTAAAGAAAAAAGAAAAATAAACAGCACAATCTTGTTAAGAGTAAAATGAAATACCAAATTGTAGCCTTCACACAATTTGGTTTTCGTTTCATGGCTTAAAAGCCTTTACTGTTTGTTATTATCAGCTTTAGGCTGGAAAATTTTACAAGTTTATACAAATTTTGATTTCTATACGAGGCCAATAATATTTTTTCTTTTACTATTAAACTGATATTTTTTGTTTTGTTTTCTTGTTTTTTGTTTTTTATTTTTATAAATGATATTTTTATTTTGTTTGCTCATTCTTCATTTGAGGCTTTAAACTATTATAACTTGTGCTTATGCACAGTACTTTGCCTAAATGGCCAGAAAATTTAAAGCCAAAAGTTTGCGGGCCAAAACTTTTCGTTTATTTTTTTGTTTCTCTGTGAATGGCTTTGACTCAAAACAAACTCAACCAAAACTAAAACCGATTCAAACAACCTACGAAGCCATTCCATAAAATTGTATCATATCAGATGCAAACTTACACACAGACACTTGGTTAGTTACTGCTGGTTAGCTGGGTAACAAGAAAAATATTTAACCACCATTCATCCCATTCAAAAACAGGTCATAAAGGTCATTAAACAAAAACCAACAATAATTTTACCAAAAAAAAAAAAAAAATAATAATAATTTTTGTTGTTGTTATTGCTATTATTTACACAAACAAATAAAACAACAAAAATAAGTGGAAAAGCAGAAATGCTGCTTGTTTTTCCTGCAAAAGTAATGGTACTCATACCGTAAGCATGTTGGTTATAACAAACGTGGTGGCGTTTGCCTGTGTTTTTGTATTATATCTATTTGTGGCACTTGTAACACACAAGCTCACATGCTGCAATCCTTTTGTCTTTACTCGTGCGTACGTTCTCGTACACAAATGGGCCTGCGTTTGATTTTGATGATGCATGATGGTGCTCATACTTCGCACTTGTACTCATCTGTACTGTTAGTGCAGTGATGTACTCGTGCTTACATGTATGTGTGTGTGTGTTTGTGTAAAATAGACCCAAAAATATAACTTTTTAAACACTTTGTGGCCTTTTTTTCTGCAACAAAATTCATATAATGGAAACAGCAGCAACGTGAAAAAACAACACACCGTTTTACAGCAGGCACAGTGGGTAACAAAGTAAAAGATTTTTCAAATAAAATATTTTTCAGTCTTGTTACCTCAGCTTCTCCTGAATTTGAAAAGAAAATTTCTTGTTTTTTTTTTTTTTTTAATATGAAATTTTATTAAAACTTTTTATTTTATTAAAATGCGGATATTATTTTCCTATTTTAAAAATATTTGTTACCGCTTCTTTATTAATGTGCTGCTTTTATAGCGCAAGCGATCAGCTTGTCTAAAAGATTTGTATGAAAAACACTCAAGTCGAGTATAGGATCCCTTCTAAGTCCTACGAAGAGAAGAAAACTGATGGCAGAGTTCTGGTAAAATTATTAAACAGCTGAATCTCTCTTTTGCTTGTCACTGTTTTGCAACACCCCCAACCATTTCATTAGAAATAATTTCTTCGTACCAAAATGTTGTTAATGGTAAAGTTGTTACTGTAGTAGTTGTTGATGTTGTCGTTGTTTTTGTTGTAAAAGTGGAGTTGTTATTTTTTTTTTTTTTTTTTTTTTTGCTTTCTACAAGTGATCCTACTCACACTAACTACTTGTTTGGCCATCTTTGAATGTAGAATGCGCTAAAGAGAATAAATCTACAGCAGAGTGCAACTCTAAAGTATTTTACACAAGTGGCGAAATGTAAAATATTTTAAATAAAAGTGTTCCTCATGTTTTTTCCTTTAGGTTTGTTACAATTTCCACTATAATTTATTACTGCTCCTTTTTATAACAACAACAACAACGACAATAAGCAGAACAAAAACTCACTTTTACAAATATTGTATATTTTTTTTTTTTTTTTGTGTAAAATAACTTTTTTATGTAATCATCGCACCGGGTGTAAAGCACAAAAATATTGTAAACTTGTTTTCAATTTTTTTTTGTTCCATTATTTATTATTTATTTTTGTTTAGAATTTCTTTTTTTGTTAACTTTTTAAAGAATCCAAACATAAATACTAATAACGAGCACAATTTTAAGTGGTTACGCCAAGGAATTAAAACTTGTTGTGGTACATCGTAAAAACAACAAACACCATTTGGGCTGCAAAAGTGGCAGCAGAATTTTTAAGTAGTCAAACTGATTTGAAGATGTTTGTTATTTGTTTAGAAATGTATTCCGTTTGAGTGTTTTGTGTTGTTACTTTATTTTCTTGTTAAAATTTTAAACAAAGTCGTTTAGCAATTAAAACTTTAATGGATGGCGGCAACATTTGTTAAACAAGTTCATGTTTAAGATTAAAATAATAAATTAAAAAAAAAAAAATTTTTTAATGCGAGATTTAAACAACAACAAATCAAATTTATTATTGCTTATCCCTTTTAATAACATAATGAAGCTGGTAGAAAAAATATAGTCGTTAACCCTTATTCCAGTTGTGATCAATTTTGTAACAACATTACTTTGTATCGTTCTCAACATCAATGGAATTATAATTATGTATATACAGCCCAATTATGAATAAAAGTTCCCCGGGAGCTTTTTCACTTTTCCCTTTCCTCTTATTATAAACAAAATTTCTTCCTTTTTTAACATGGCAAGTTATCTGACTTAGGGAAATTTCTCCCAAAACCCAAAATTCTCAAAGGGAAAAAATCCTTGGGAATATTCATAATTGGCATGATAATCTCTTACACTAATATGATAAGAATAAGAATGATTTTATTAAGCACAGCGGATGTTCAACAGTATGAAGTATCTATTGTCACATCTTTCGTAATGTTGCAAAAATCAATTATGAATTTGATTTTCAATAACTTCGTACATTTGAAAAAAATATTTTAAGCAAAAATCGTTTAAGGCCGGGGCACATAGAATCCATCGTATGTATTTCGACTTTTTCGTTGATTTCAGACAATAGATGTTGAGCTTTTCCCCATACAGTACGAGGCTGTCTTGCGTCATTTTTGTGTTGTAACTATCAAAACTAGAATAAATAAATTAAAAATTAAAATGGAATTCTTTCAAAAATATTTATTTTTAATAAATTTTGTTGAAAACACATGCTTGAACAAAGTACTTACGGCCCGTTGAGAATCATATATAATCGACTACATCGAATTGCCCAAAAAAAAAAAAAAAAAAAAAAAAAACAAATTTAAAACGACGAAAAGTGAAATCAAAATTTTAAAATTTCTTAGAAAATTCGTAAAATCTTTACTATTTTGCTTCTTTTGAAACTCAAATATGCGAATTAAGCTGAAAGTTGATAAGATGAATTAAAGTTTTCTGTATAAAATTTAAGGTTGCCTTCACACAACACCACTCCTTCAGCGTTTACTCAATTATCATGGCAACTATTGTTTTATGTCATTAAAATGTATTTGCACACACACACAGACGCACAGACGCACAGACGCACAGACGCACAGACGCACAGACGCACATATAAATGCTCAGGCAGATTCATATAAAGAATTAAGAACAGAGAAATTTCATGCTTCAATAAATATTTGCTTTTCTGCATAGTTGGAAACATACTTTATGATAAACACTTCTTTCTGTAAAACATTTTCCATAATTTTATTTTATTTGTGTAAATAAATAAACTTTTATGCGTAGAGGAGTACCCAAATGACCAAACTGCAGGAGATGATATACAGAACAGTCTTTATCTTAAGGGATCCTTGTCTACCTTTTAAATGTCTCCCACTAATTCTTTTGTTTTTAATAAATCAATTTTTTCTATTGACAGTCACTGTTGAATTCTAAACTTTACAATTTACACAATTTTTTTTTTTAATTTATCAAGTCGATTAAGGCGAGTTTTTCATGGGCACGCCACACAAGTGGGTATTTTTACAGCTGCCACCACTATTATCATCAGGGCTAATGATTTGTTTAGTTAGTTAGTTAGTTGGTTAGTACAAACGTATAAAATGCTGTTGTGAAGTACTTAAATGACTAAACGCTAAACACGTACATACATATTGTATGTGTAAATGTGTGTATGTTGGTATACAAAATATGTTTGTTCTTGTCAACAAAAAGCAGCTATTCTTCAAAATTAACTTTGAGTTGTGCGCGACTGTGTGTTTTTTGTGTGTGTACTCGTATGTGTGTGTGTATTTATGTGATTATAAACTAAACTAACTGATTTTAATTACCATTTGTTGCCGTCATACTTACAAAAGTATTTATGAAGTAAATGTTGTGCAAAATATTAGTTTCCTTATTCTTTGTGCGTATTTGTTTTCATTTGTTTTAGAATTTCCTTTTAATTATAATGTTTTTTGATTGTGTTTTCTGTGCGTCTCTTTTGTTTGCTTGAGCCTCATAATTTGAATGCAAAACAAGCTGACGTTAACCCAGTTTACAAACAAAACGAAGTGGTTTTCACAATTGCCCTCATATGGAATACAATCATGACGACGACATCATATTTATAACTGTTTAGGCATTTGTGTTTGTGTGCATGTGTATGGGTAGGTAAAAAAAAAAACAAGGTAATACACTGTGCAAGCAACTGTGAACAGTAGGCTGTATGGAAATTAAAATTTTACTTTAAAAATTTTTCAGTTGAAAAATTACATTACATGCTGTTTCTTCCTAAGGGTACACGAATAATCAGATCACTTTTAGGTGTGCCCTGCTTTTACATAATTAAATCAACTGCTGATTAAATAAAACAAAAATCGGTATTTATTATTTTTTGTACAGGAAATTTCCCAAATTAATTACAAAAATTAAAGAAAACAAGCCAACCAAGAATGATAGAAATACAAGAAAAGATAATTGAAATGTTCTGCATATGTAGCACAAATAACGTCACGCGTTGTGTTTCTATTGGCTAATAATTTACAGCTTAAGAGAGAGAAAGAGAAGTGTACTATTTTCTTTCTTCAAACAGTGGACAATCTGCATCATCTAACGGGAAACGGGAAATCTTACATTTCTATCATTCTTGGGGTCAACTATTGTTGCTGTTTTAAATATTTTTAAAAAAAGTTCACAGAGTTACCAAATTTCAAGTAAAACTTAAATATCAGTTTTTCTGTTCTTCTCTTTTAAGCAAAATTGCTACGAACTGAAATCTTGAAACTAAATGCTTGTTTATGTGCGATTAATGCCACACAACTGCATATCAAATGTTTTCTGTTTTGTTTTTTTGTTCTGCCCCTTTTTTTTTTTTTTTTTCTTCTCTGATGTAGAGTACATTTCATTATATGAACTCAGAAAACAAGCCATGTAATTATAGAAAATAAACAGGCCACAAATCCTAAACCAACCATTTTAAAACTCATACCGTGTACACACCCATACTGTCACAACTTGTACACTCGTACGCCACCAATATTAATTCAAAAACGAAAAAAGCCCCACTCAGAGATTTCCATTCTGTGGTCTATTACAAATACATTGAAATGTGTGGGCAACACATACACACAATACATTTAGTGAAAATGAAAGGCCACATGTTGTATGTTGCACGTTAAAGTTGGTTGACTGCCTGCTTTCGTTTGGTCGGAATTTCTATTCGACTTCATTCTATTCTGTTTTTTCTTCTTTTTTTTTTTTGAATGCAATCTAATCATAAAAAGGAAATAACTCGACAAAATGTGAACACACACAATTTCTTGTATTATGAATGTGAAATGCACGAGTATTACAAGTGCTCCTGTGTATATGCACCTCTAAATGTATCCCTCTGAACATTTGAAAGAAAGCTTGGTGACTGACTTGATCTTCCCTAAAATGCTTTTGCAGGGACTTTTCTACTTTATAAAAATGAAATATTACTGGCGCGTTATTATTTTTATGAGATGGCTTGTTGCGTCAATGAACAAATGGAACACACAAGGAATATTAAATTGATTGTTAAAAAAAAATTTTTTTTCTTAAATAAATCTGTCATCTAGATATCGCTCATCATATAAATTCCATCTTTTTTTATTATTGTTGATTTTGAAATGTTCGCAGGGTTACATCACGTGAATGCATATTGTTGCTGTTGTTGTAGTTGTTTATTTGATTACAGCTTCAATGTACACAAAATTGTTGACATCAAATAGCATAAGTTATTTACTTACATTCGTGAATGCGGTTCTAATGAGCATAATCTAAATGTGTTGCACACAAAACTATGCGCCACCAAACTAATAACCGAAACGGACGACACATACACATGATGCGATGCGACGCGCTTCGACTACACATTCACATTCACCCATTTATTAAGTTTGCAAAAAAAATTTAGAAAAAAAAAATAAGAAAGAAGGAATTGAGTAAAATCCACAACAACAACAAGAACTTACTTACTTGCTTACTAAAAGGCTGCACAAGCAAATTTGGAATGGCTTGCAAGCACTTTCTTTTATAAAATATTACAAATGTTTGTAATGACTTTCATCTGTGCTTATGAAGTCTGCTAATCGCATACACACTGTCAATCGTGTTTTCTATATTTTATTTTATTTATAGAATTTTAATAGACGTTGATGAAGAAACGGTAACAAACTAATAAAGTCATTGCACGTAATATGACAAAAAAATAAACAGAAAAAATAGAGAAAAGCCAGCGTTTTTTAATTTTTTGCAGAATCGTAAATAATTTAGCAAGACTTTGATTAAATTATTGTGGAAATCATACGTTAACCGTTGGTTTACTTTGGCGCAGCAAGTTCCGGAAATGGGCATTTGTTGAAACATAAGGAAAAGTTAAGCCAGCAGGCTACCTGCAAATTAAAAATCAATTTAGCAAAAAAAATATTTTTTTTTCCTTAAGACGAAGTAGCAAATAAGTTGGCTCAGGGGTGTATAAAATTAATTGCTGTCGAAGTTTTTAATGAAATTCATTTTGCTTTATTAAATTTAATTTCATTACGTTTCCTTAAATACAGTGCGAACGATTAGAAAAAATTCAAATTAAAAAATAAATCAACCGCCAAATTTTTAACTTATTCGATGAAATGAGAATTGTATGTGAAAACTATACGCACTTTTTTTCAATTCACAAAATTTGTTAATAATTTCGAGCAGCATTCATCTTTCTTTATGTTGAGTGTAAAAATCATATTTGAAATAATTCAGTTTTTTATGTATAAAATGAAATAAATTTTGCTTTAGAGACGGCCTTGTTAAAAATAAAATTTTGTAAAAAAATTTTTGAAAAATTTCATATTCATGGGAAATAACTCCCTGCTAGCCCAAGGTGCACATCTGAATGCGGGAGTAAGTTTAGGGGACCTTCTCAGATATCTCAATGTCATGAGATGGATTTAGTTCACTTTACGGCTACATAGTCTTGGCGAGTAGGTGGTTCAAAACGGAATCTTGTGACTCTAATTGAGGGCCAACTAAACATTTTTTGCTCTCTGAACTGTGTCCAAAGAATAAGGAAAAGCTAAAATCGAATCAAAATTTGTATTAAAAATTTATTATCTTGAAAAGGCCAATAAATAAAAGAAATAAAACGCCGCTACATTTAAAAACAAATATAAAATAACCTGCTTAAAATTGTATAGTTAATATAAGTTTCCCTAATAAAAGGACTCTTTGCACGGCAAAAAACCAAGGTCTAGGCAGAAATCGAACCTGCGACCCCCAGATTAATATGCTACCAACAAGTCTAAGGGGTGCCTTATGCTGAATATAAAAATAAAACACTTTTTTTTCAAGATTTTGTTATTTAATAAAAAGTTATTTGGGTGCTGAAATATAAATCATCTTAAAGGACCATTAAGTTCTTTGCTCTCCCAATTGCATTTATTTACCTGATAAATAAATTTGCCGGAGTTCAGTATTTCAAAACAGTGCACCACTCACTCACTCATTGTCTTTAAATAAACTAAAATAAATATGCGTGTGTGTATGGAAATGTTAATAAAAAAAAAAAAACATCTGTGTTTAACACACACTTGCAGCAGCATTTACAAAGTTTGTGAATAATGTTGACCCAGAGTTTTGGCAAATGCCAAAGTGGAAGGGTTAGACTTTGAGAAAAAAAGAAAAACAAAAAATAGCAGAACAAGAACAATAGCAATAGCAACAACAAATAGTTTTTGCCAGAAATAGTTGTGAAACAACAAGGTCTGCGTGTATGAATAAATTAAAAGTTTAAGAGCCAAAATCAATTACCACCACAACGACAAAGAGAATTGCACACAACAAACATTCAACTCTTTTTGCTGTTGAAACTTTCCAATAGAAATAAGAGTCACTTTCAGACATTCCCTAATAGCGTTTTCCCAAAACACTGAAAGCTTTTTAAAGAGTAGCAAGAGAATCAAAATATTCATGTTCCAATTAAAGTGTTTTCAAACTCAAAAAGGAAATGTCATGGCAAAATGCCATTGGAACTTGCAGTTATAACAGGCAGTCTATGGTAAAGGAAAGAGAAAAACGAGAGAGCGAGAGAGCGTATTAATTTTGAATAAAGCTTTTGTGTAAAACGAAGCAAATATTTTGTTTGTGATTTTTTTTAGAAAACTCTTTTTATTATTGCTGTTGTTGTGTTACCAAAACTACACTCACACTTTTATACACTCGCGGATAATAACATGATTAAAAATGTAAGTTAATAAGATCCAAAAAATAAACACACACACACACACTTACACCTCTTTATATTTTTCGTATGTGTGTGTTTATAACTACCAGCCAAAGTATTAAGTTCACACATAACATGTATGCATGTGTGTGTGCACACTCATGCCTTACATTTTAGCAAGTTATTGTTTATTTAAAAATCAGCGCATTTTTTCTCACGGTTAAACCACTTTGGTTTTTATCCTGTTTTTTTTTTGCAGGCAGTGGCTTAGTTTATATATTGAAGTTCATTATTGAAAATAAAATTAAATGAACTCAACGATGTGAAAAATATCCGTAGCCAACGTGACGAAGGCTACTTGTGACAAATTAAATTTTATAAAATCTTGTTTTGTTTTTTTCAATAAAGTTTTTTTGTAGAAAAATAAAAGTTTCTTTAGCAATTATTTCCACCAGCTTTTTCAATTAATTATTTAAACGCTGCAGGTAAATATCAAAAAAGTGCTTGTAGAGCAACTGTTTTTTTAAGTTTTCCAAACACTTTAATCAAATGAAACAGGGCCAAATTATATTTTTCTTTTTTGAATTTTTCATAATCCAGGAATTATTATTTTACAGTTGAAAATCAGTTACTGCTTATTTTAGTTAGCTAGTCGATGTTGAAGCTTTTATATCAACGGATTACTGACTCATATTACCGTCACTAGAAAAATGAGGGCCCAAGAAATCGACTTCATTCAAGGTGAAGTCATCAATCATCTCTGTATTTAAAATATTTGTGATTTGTTAACAAAAAAAAAAAAAAAAAAAACAGAGATGGTTCATGGACTCCGACCATATAAATATAACACCTTTGACAAGTAAGAAAAAAGCTTGAGTCTCAGTTGAAAAGTAAACTGTTTTTGTTTAATTTAAAATTTATTTTTAACTTGGTTTTCGTAATTTCCCTTTTATTATGTAATTTATTTATTTATTTATTTTTTCTTTTAATTAAAAGGAAACTGTATAGTAATTAGAGCAACATTGACAAAAATTATCCCAAATTTTTTTAAACTTTTCAGTTTTCCTTTCTTTAATCAACTGACAGATTCCTCATGTTAAATTTATGTGCGCCAAACTGCTTGGAAAATATGGCTGAATGAATAATATTTTTTAATTACCAAGACAAAGTCTTTAATTTATGTCTTGAATGTTTAATTAACATTTTATTAAAGAAATTTATGAATGCATGGCAACAAAGAATTTTAGGTGTTTGGCCGTGAAGAATAAAACCTGCGCTACATTCGCTAAACGCGTAAAAGAAATTAAATTAAAATTTAAATAAATAAATATTTTTTAAGCTGATTGGTCTTTTCTTATTTTAATTATTATGATGAAATTATTGTCAAATATTTCGATACACCTTCGTGTGTCTTTTTTAAGGCAAATAATTTTATTTAGAAAAAAAGTTCAAAAAATATTTAGAAATTGAAATTTTAATTTTAGAATGTACAAAAAGATGAAAAGAGAAAAAGTATAACGTTTAGTTAAAGTAAACGAGAATTTAATTTAATTATTTGCCACTCAAAATAGATCTGATGAAATTGTGGAAACTTATGCGCTGTTTCTACAACACAAGCGATCATGGCGTATGTGTCAAATAAAAAGAAGGAAATTAAGCATAAAAACAATGGCGGACACAGAATGTAAACAAACGATTCTCAGCAAAAAGTTTACAGCTGCCTTATTTGCTTTACTACCATGCAAATGAGAAATGCTTTCAGTACAAAATGCATACAGTTGGAAAATCCAATTTTGACAGCGGGTTTTGTAGTGAAGTTGGCTGCAAAACAATGCTTTTTTGTTGTTTTGTTATTTTTGACCAGGCTAGTTTTTCTTTTATAATTTAGTGATTTTAACTCTATTTTTGTTTGTGTTTATAAACAAGAAGATAATTAACACTACACACCACCACCGCTATTATTTAGGTATGACGCTTTAATATAAATAGAGGACGCTAAGAAACGCTCAGCTTGCCACTCTAATTTAGATTGGCAACATGCAACATCTTTAAACTTTCCTAACAGTTTTGAAATTTTCAATACTCATAAGAAAAATCTCACTTAAATTAGACTATCTAGTTTTGCATTAAATTTTTTCTTAAATTTTAATGGTGACAAGATGTGTCTGTCTGTAATTATGTTTGAATAAAAAAACACCAAAAAGAGGAAAATTCTCACATTTATGAATTTCCCATATTTGCATGCTGACATTTTTAAAATATTTAATTTTTCTTCACTTGAGAAAAGAAAGCTTCTTATCACGCTAATGTTGTTTTTTCTTTTACTCTGCCATTAATATTAATTGAATTTTTTGTGTAATTTTATGCAATTCCTTTCTTTGATGCTTGAAAATGCAATTGTGTTTTCGTCCTGTGTTGCCTAAAATGAAAAATGTTTGTAATTTTTTACGGCAGTTGTATTAAAAGTGGAAAAGAAAAGAACATTAAAAGCCGGAGAAACAGCATGGACATTAAATCAAGAGTGTCCTACAATAGTTTCAATTAAGACATTCGACGTTATAGATTTAAGTTGAAACAAAGTTTGCACATGGCTGATATGCTGCAACCTAATTAGCTACTGTCTATCTCAGACAATTTAAGCGAATTTTTCTTTCCTTTATTTTTTGGTTTTATTCGCTCTTTGAACCCTGTTCCCATTTAATTATTTTATTAATTTGCAGTCCCAAATCAATTGAATTTTTAACTATTTTTTTCTACAATTTACATGGTAATTGTAATTTAAATGAAAATTTAAAAAGCCAAAAAGCCTAAAATATTTTAGAGAAACTTTAATTTTCTTTTTATAAGCCGCACGGGAACATTCAAACACATCATAACTGCCAAAAACCATTTTAATTCAATATTCTTTTCAAATTTTTTTCTGGTTTAATCTTTCACTGTAACTTTTTGTTTTGTTTTGCTGTTGTTGTTGCTGTTGATGTTGCTGTTGATGTTGGTTGCTTTTGATGTTGCTGTGGTCAAACATTTACCTTCAACGTATGCCTGTGTGTGTGTAAATAAAATTTATTCTCTTGCTTAACTCATACTTTAGAGAGGATACATGAAATTAAACATGCATACGCCAGTTAGTACGTGTGTGTTTTTATTTAAAAAAAAAAAAAATAAAAATTAAAAAATAAAATAATTCTATACGTCAACAAACGGGCTTTATGCTATTCCTTTTTTTTATTTTATTTTTTACGGTAGTGAAATTGTTGACATTTTCGTTGATTATCATGGCATTATTGATAGTGACGTTGTACCTGTGTGTCACTTTATTGATGCCATCTGCATCAGTGTGTGTGTGTGTTTGAGTTTTGTTGTTTTAGCAATTTTTTATGCCATTTTGTTCGTGCAAGTCCGTAAGTTTAACTTGTTCAAGTTGCAGTTAACTGTTGTCAATTAAAGCCGTAATGACAACCGTATTGAAAAAAATGTACGCTGCGGCGGCTTTCAAATGATGGCATTACAAATAACCCAAATATAAATATATTCTCTTTTTTTTCGGGCAACTGCATTGCACATACACACACGTAAAGTGATACGTGGGATGCAGCCAAGCATACACATTATTGGAAACGAAGTCGGTAGACTACAGTTTCATGGATGACATGTTCAGGATATTTGAAAAATTGTTCATTAATAAAAAATCGGTAGAAGAGCAGCTTGATGACGGAATCATTTAGTTTATAGTACATCAAAATTTATTAACGACGAACGATTTTTAAAGACTTGAAATAGAAGTTATGACAAATTTTTCATACAAATTTGTTACAAAATCTACTTTATTTCTCTCTGAAAATCAGTTAAAGTCATACAAAGTATTAATATCAGTAAGCGGTTACGTATTTTACTGTCATCAATTTCAATAACAAGTTGCTAATTTTATTTTATATCCAACATTTATATGTCTCCCCTATGCTCCCTTATGTCTTTTATTATTTATAAGCGGTTTTAGTTTTGCTGTTTAAGAAAACTTTTCACCTTAAGTGGCATCTCGCTTTTGATTAGCTAGATGTTTCTATTATTTGATATCAAGTGTATCTAGTAGGGCTGGATTCATTCAGGCAGTTCAGTAGCTGAATAACTTACATTGCGTGATTACTTCGATTAATTATTTATTAAACAAAATAGTAAAACTCTTAGCAAAGAGCCAAATTGAGTCATGTGTCTGCCAGCCTATTTCCTTTCTCTGGGGGGCATGTTAACCTTAACAAGGTAATCATGACAGTTTTATGCCTCATTATGATTGCTAAGTGCTGACCAACAATAACACAAAACAAACACATTTTACAGTCACTTTTGCAATCACTTTTATTTATTTTTATTTCTAAAAATCAAAAAGGAAATACACACACGTTTGTGAAAGCAACCACTGCGTTTAATTTTTATTGATCACAAGGAGTAGTTACACACTTTCTTATGCACGCACAATATCTATTGTACGTGAGTGTGTAAACATAAAGTTGTGTATGCTTACAAGCCATTAAAATATACTAAACAGTTCTGGATAGCTTTGGTCCAGTCATTGGACATATTACACTCGCGTCCCTTAAAGTGCTCAAGTCTATGTCACTTTTTATGACCTAAAATCATTTGTAAAAATACACATTTAATTTCATACACAAATACATATGAATGCGTATGTATGTGTTTGTTATAAAAATGTTTGAAACTCTTCAAATGATATTTCCCACTTATACGAGTAGCAGTACACACGAGTGTACATACGTTTTTACAATTTCATGCAAAAAAAAAAACAGCGAAATATTCATGTTGCTGCCGTTAGCAATGTTGACCTTTATTGAAAGCTGTACAAGAACATGTGTGAGTGTATGCACACATACATAAATATACAAAGTCATGCACACATAAAGCATGTGTTTACATTAGAATTCTTAACTTCAAACCTCATGCTTTGCTTTGGACGCCAATCACTAACTATTTGTTTGAATTGATATTAAAAAATGGAAAAATATTTAGAAAAAATAAAAAGCAACTGCCAACTAACGATAGAACTTGCTAAACAAATAGACACCCTATTCCAGCTTACGTAAAATATAATTAAACGAAATTATTTTAACTGAATAAGACTTACAAAAGGAGTAAAATATTTCGAAAAATTAACTTGATTCATCTCAATGGGCTTCGACGGTCAAATTTAATTTTATTTTACTTTTCACTTAAAAAATCCAATTTTATTTTTGGAAAATAACAGTTTTTTTCAAGACATTCACTCTCATCATTTTCTTTTAATGGCTGCAGACTTGATTTTATTTTCTTTGTAGTGTAGGGCATCTGGTTTGATTGAAAACAAATGAACAAGTTTACAAGCAGTAGTTTTTGGGAAGCACGTTCGGCCACTGAATTTTTATAGATTTTATAAAGCACACACATACACACACACCCACTGAAAACCCAAATAAGCACACAAGCAAATCTGCAACAACAAATAAAAGAAGAAAATTCATACATTTTCCCCGCCTCCCCACATGAAATTCGTACTTGTACTCACTCGCACATTCATGTGTAGGGAAAAAGCGTTGAGCGTGTTTGGTTTGTTTCTTCTTCTTTTTCCTTTTCGTCCTAAACAATAAATAACTGAATCACGTAGTTAAACTTAAAAACTGTAACATGTCGTAAAATATCTACTCCAGTAGTGAAAAATGAAAGTGAAAACGAAAATTCAATATGAAAATGATGTGTGAGTGTGTGTTTATTCCACGTTTTCCCCATTTGCTTTCTAATGTGGAACATCTTAGCAACTCAATGACAACAACAACACATGATGTTAATTTAATTTCTTGTTTGTATTTTTCTTTAATTTCCTCTTTTGTCCATTTTGCCATGTGAACGCGTGCAACGAAATGTAACGAAACTAAACTCTTCAAAAACTAGATAAAATCAAACATTTTCTATTTAAAATAAAATGTGTTTGACGAGTAAGACACAGTTTCTTGTTTGGTGGGGCATAAAAGCGAAATTTGAGACAAAAAAACTTAAAAAAAAAATCAATTAAAATATTATTTCTTCATTTTCCATTTTCTTTTTGTGTTGACGAGTTCTCAAATGTATTTCTGGAAAGAAATTTTTACCAAAAAAAAAAAAAAAATTCCTTATGTAAAATGACATTCTAAGCTTTGCTGGGTTTAGCCTTAAATTCAGTGCCTTTAAACCACTTTTTAACAATTCCCAAACTATATGTGAATAAGCGGCTTATTTTTCTAGTTCATCATCATCATCGTCATTATCATAGTTTACCCAAATTTAAAATGTTTCCTTTAAATTTAATTGAAGTGCTTAGAGCCCTTTATTTGCTAAATGTGAGACCTTATGACCTCTTGGTTGTCTGCATTTACATAAAAAATAGACAAAATGATTTGTTTTGGAATTTTAAAATAAAAACTTAAGTGGTGCCTCGTAACCTTTTAGTTGCCTCTAAAACAAAAACCCAAAACACAAACACAAAACTTTTTGTAATAAAATTGTTGGAAAAACCAAATAGAATTTTAATTCATTGATGTGAACATATTTTATTGTAGATTCTCGCACAACAACCGAAGGAAGAACTACAAAAACAGTTACCGAAAGGAACAAGACTGAACAAAAAATTTTATGAAGGCAATAAAAAATGTTTCTTGGAATAAGACAAACAAACAAACAAACATATTCTAGTAGTGAAGCAGAAGGCCAAACCTACAATACACACACAGTGATACACCATCAACTGTTTAGCAGGATACTCAATTGAAATCAGTACGTACGCACATCGTCTTGAATTTATTTATTTCTAAATTGTAATTAATTTAATAACAATTTGGGAGGCATGTGTGTATGTGTATGTGGATATTTTGTCCTAACGGTATAACAAGCCGAGCTAAACTAAATTCCATATGTTTCAATACTCACAATATCTGTTGCTATAGGGGTCATTCTACTAAAATTTTATCAGCCAAATCGATATCGTTCCTTCATGAGTCCCGATTGGTATTTTTTTTTTTTTGGGCTTGCTTTCTTCTAAAATGAAATCAGTTGCCTTTAAAGACATTAACTTGGAGATTCTTTTGATTAACCGAAACTGCAAATATCAATTTGAATGGTGAAGCCTGATTTTTAATTTTTTTCTAGTTTCGGCCTTTTTCGTGTGTGTGTTTTTTTTAAACACGCATACATGCGAATTTTATATACGTAAGAGGATTTTCCAATTTAAGCAATTCATGGTTTTTTTACACAGTTTGCTTGTTTTGTTGCTGGCTTAATTCGTTTGTTGGTTTGTTGCTACAAAATATTAATTTTTTTTATTTTATATTTTTAGTTTTAATTTTATATTGATGCTATTTCACTCTTGTACCACAATGCCTGAGGCAGATGATTTATGTTTGTTATTCTGCATGCGCACACGTTATATTTTCAAAAAAAGAAAAAAATTAGAAGAAGGACTTTTGTGTCGGATTTCAAGGAATTACTTCAACCATTAACGGCTACTTAAGACCAACATCTTATGAGTGATTTCAGAAGGTGATCGCTCTACTGAACAGACAGAAAATGGGCTATTGTTTGATAGTGAGTTTTATGTATTTGAAAGTAAAGAATTTTCCCCTAGCAAAGACCTGCCCCTAATTGCATAAAAATTTAATTGTATTGTAAACTATATGGATTAATTTTTATTAGGAATGGTTGATTCTAAGAAAAGGAATATTATTGAAAGTTACAACACAAACAAAACTGCAAAACAATAGTCAACACACGACAGCATTGATAGGAAACGTTCTTAAATACATAAATAGTATTTGAAAGTGTTATAGTTCCATTTTAAAAAATGAGTTAGCCATCTTGCCAGAATTACTGCTAACTCATACTACTATAAGCATTAACAGTTTATTCGTTAAGATTGAAAACTTTAATACCGATTTACCGGAAATGATAAAAAGTGACGCCACATAGAATAAGAGTGAATATTTCAATTAAATTGCTAAAGCCAAGAACTGTGGAAGCCAAAAAATCTAATTAATAATTAGTTATTTTAGCCGGCCCTTAGTAACTCGCCGCCGTTAATTTTCTGGGCCACTTTGCCATTAGCAGACGAAATTAGTAGCAAGTGTTTTTAAATAAATAATTAAAGTTTATATCCAAATCTTTTTATTGTTATCTTAATTGGTTAATCAAACAATAATTTTTTCACTACTTATTTTATTTGAGTATTTTAAGGACCTTACTGAGAACTAAGAATTCTCATAAATACTTATTTTTCCTGCATTGTTCTTTGCTGCAACCATTCCGAAAGTCGACTGTGGCCCTACTGCGAATTTATTTTATTTATTAAATTACAAATTTATTAAAAATAAAAAATAAATATTAGTAAAACGAAAGCACACAAATATTTAATGGCGTATATTTGTGTATGTGTTAGCAAAGGCCCACAAACACTAGCACATAAACTTTGATTAAATATAGAAAAAAGAAAATAAAAATTAGTTTGCGTACCACAGAAATGAAATATAAAAAATACCAATAACAACAACAACAACAACAAAATATGAAAATATTATTTTTGTTTAATATTTACATTCAATAGATCGTTAGAATTTAGAATTTTTAATAAACAAAACCAAATTAAAAATAGAAAAATGTGTGGCGGTACAACACATTGAATTCCACTGGGCAACACATAAAACAAGAATTTTTAATAATAAAATAAACGAAATAATTAAAACCGAGTGACTTTTAAAGCACATGAAATGAAATAAAATAAAATCAAGAAAAATTAATTCATGGGTGCCGTGCCATTTCACAAACGTTTGCATATGAAACAGTAAACTGAATAAAACAAATAAATTTTTTAAGTTAAAAATAATAAATTCAAGTGAATTTAATATTAATTGTGCTCAAGTTCACAATCAATTTAAAAAATTTGCTTGCGAGCAAAAAGGAAAGTTTCTCAGCCACCTCTGTGCCTTGACAACTTGATTTGCTGACTTAATCAACTACAAAAGAAGGAATTTGAAAATTCTACAAGAATTACATGACAGGTACATGTTATCGTGTAAATAATAAAATAAAAGTCCAATGAAAACTAAATTAAACACCGAAACATAAGGAAGCTTTAAACGACAACGATGACAACGTATGAAAAGTATCGTAGAGAAAATTCTTAGAAATCCTCAGTTTCAATTTAATCTTAAACACAAATAGAGAGAGGAATTTTGATAATATAAATTTAAAAATAGTTTTTTCAGAAGCTTTCTGTTTAAGAATACACACACACTACACACTGAATTTATTAGAAAAACCTCGTTATTGAAAAAAAAAAAATTATCAGATGAAGTAAAGTTGGAAGATAAAAAATATTAAAACAGAAAAACTAGACGCCAAACTGGCGGCAGATATTAAATTCCTGCTAAAAAAAATACAAGAAAAACTTAAAACATGAAACACAAAAATTTAATTTGATAGTTGTACGTCAGTGTTGTGTTTGTGTGTGTGTGTGTAACAGTGCATGTTTAGTTTCAGTTTTATTTGTTTGTTTAAGCTATTTATCCTTAAGGTAAAAATTGTTAATCAACATAAACAAGGGAGGAGAGTGAAAGAGAGAGAGAGAGAGAGGAAGAGAAAGAGAGTGGGAAGGAGCAGTTACTTTGATTTTATTTTTTCTTTATCATTTACTGCACTTAATCTTTTCTTTTTTACTACATTTTAGTTCGTAATAATTTATGTAGCAAAATAAAAATAAAAAATAAAAATTTAAAAAAAAAAAATAAAAAAAAAAAAAAAACTGGAAAAGCTTTTGCAGAATAACAAATATTTTATACGGCCTGAGGAGCAAGTGCGCTAGACAAATTCAATTTCAAATAAATTTTGCGCTGTTGGAATATTAATTGCAAAATATTTCGTTTCGTTTGTGTTATAGTTAAAGCTAAAAAGAAATATTTTTTAAATTAAATTCAAATTCAAATGGATCCGAAACGGTTTTAGAGCAAAAAAAAAAAAAAATATCTTAAAAAAGTTTCCATAAATGATCCAAGAATCGAAAAATATTTTTTTATTGAAATTAAAATTTCTTACTTTAGCCCAGTTTTATTTTTTTTATCTGATTCGAGGTATCGCGTTTTAAAAATTTTTTTTCCGAATTTTTATCGTTTTATTTTTTTGTTCGCATGCTTTCTTTCTTTTTTTTTATTAATTTTAATTTTTAATGTTGTCTCGTTATCTTTTGCGGTTTGCTTGAATAGTTTCTTTGTTGTTTATTTATTTCACTTTTCTTTGTTTCCTTTCTTTTTTTGAATTTTGTTTTTGTTTTCAATAAAAACAAGCTCTCCTCTTCCCCAAACAAACATGAAATCTTTTTATTGTTTTGCATGACTTGAAATTATTTAATAAAAACATAAAACAGTTTACACACCGTCAGCATATTTGATACCATATTGTGGTGTACAGGTATTAGTTAAACCTGTGTTTGTATGTGTGTACAACAGTCACACTGATGTCAAGCGTGTTCATAAAATTTTTAAATTTTTACAAATGAAGTTGTTTTATAAAACCAGCGAACATTTTTATCGCAAACAAGCAGTTTAGCCTTTCTTTTATTAAATAAAAAAAATTTTTAATAATTCAATTTTTGTATACGAGTGAATTGAGTAAAAGTTTTATTCGTTTTAGTGATTTAATATATAAAAGCGTTAAAGCTGCATAAAATAACTCATTTTCACATTAAAGAGCAAACATTGTATTTAGTTTCAAAAACTGTTGACTGAAAATTGTAAAAATACAGCTTTCAGAATTTCAATGCTTGAAAAATTTGTGGTTGAAACTGAATTTAAATATTTTATCTCTCGCAAACAAGTTTTAGGAAATCGGTTTTCTTGTAAATATTTATAACGGATTAAGCTGCTTTGTGGTTGCTTTCAAGGGCACTACGTCTGATCGTTGACAAATTTTACTTAAAACTTTTAGTAGCAAAATATTATTAAGAAAGAAGTAAATTACAAAATAACGAAGCTTTGTTTTTGTTTCTGCTATCCAAATTAATTGAAAAGAAGTTTTAACCACAATTTTTCTTAATAAAAAATTATTTATCTAAAACGATATTCACAATGAGTACAGAAACCAGTTAATTTATTTACATACAAAAGTAAAATAAATTTTTTTTTTAATTTTTATAAAAAACAGCAAAATAGAATTTCATTGTGAAATTATTTGCATTTAAATCTAAATGACAAAATGTTTCAATTCAACTTGAGTTTTCTAATTTAGAATCCTAAAAAGAGAGCACAAAATATTAACTTTATTATCTTGCCTGTAAAGACTTTCTATATAAAATTTATTTTAATTTTAATTTATATCTTTTTTTTTCTCTATAAATAAAATGTTGACATTTAAGTTTACAAAATGTTACAAGTACACTCCATTTAAATGCATAAAGTTTGGCTCTCGTCATGATTAGTTGTTTGTTTTAATTACACAATTCACTTCACGCACGTCCAAGTGTCATGACAACAATCCATTATATCCTTTCGTTTTTTATTTGTTTTTATATTTTAAACATAAAACACAAAACAAAAAAAACGAAACGAGCACAATATGTGGAATGTCTTAATAACAATAAAACAAAAATGCTGCAAGAGTAAATTTTTGGAAATAAATTTTATTTCATTTCGGTTGTTTTTTTAATTTTTTATTTACATTTATTGCTGGAGTGTATGTGTAAATGGAAATGTAATCCCTTTTATAGTTATTTAATAACAGTTCTAATGACTTCTCTTACACACACATACACACAAATGCCAGCATATCTGCTGCAAAAAAAGCAAAAATAACTGTTTTTTTTAAATATTAATTTCATTTAAATTTTTGGTAAGTTAGTTGTCACTGTGTATGATAGCCTCTCTCTGAGTGTACTTGTGTATGTGAAATTATATGCACATAAATCTCTCATATGATTTATGGATGTCCGAATATGTTCAAAAGAGGAAAGTTTTGTAGTTTTTGCGCATTTAAAAAAATACTTTTTGTTCTAAACTTTAATAAACCGTTCATAGAAAAAACACACACACACATGCACTGTCTGTATGCATGTGTTCTCCAAGGGCTAGCGGGCAAAAATTGTTTTCCATTTTTTTTATTTGCTAATAATTCTGTAGTGGCACAATTGGTAAGGTTTTAAAAAAATTTCTTTAAATGCTTTTTTTAATTAATTGAAGGCACTTAAATAAATTTTATAAAGTATCTATTTGACTGATATTTTTTTACACATACAGGTCCAAAAGAAGTCATCCGATGTTGTTTGGCTCTCATTTTTTTCTAAATGACAATGAAATCTGTGCCGTTGCTCCGTCCTGTTGGAACCACATGTCCTCCAGTCCTAATTCGTTCAATTGCGGCAGAAAAAACTGTTGTTGTTTGACAACTTTGAGCGAGTGTAATGGCTCCTCGTGCATTACTCGTGGATTTTCGGTGACCCAGAAGCGATAGTTTTGCTTGTTCACGTACCCGCTGAGGTGAAAATGAGCCTCGTCGCTCATTATGATTTTGGTCGAAAAATCGTCCACTTCGATTATTCCGCGTTCTTGGGGAGTGTACCGCTTCATGGCTTGTTCACTTGTATTCTGCATCTATCTAGTTCACAAATGTCAAAACAGATTTGACATGGGCTGCCATTTGCAAAAATAAGAACATCTTCCAATAGGGTGATTTCTTTTAGCCCACCTTGTACTTTTTATACATCCTTCTATTTATCATAATAAAAAATATTAAGATAATTCTCTGAAAACTTTTCATTTTATTTGCAATGCACATTGTGCGTTTTGATTGAATCACCTTATACCTTGAGGGTTTGCTTAGGCTCTTTAGCTACTTTTTGACTTAGGTTTTCTCCTTCTCGTTATTGTTCACTATGCTGAAAATTTCATCGGGTATTTTTACTCTTTATGGTCCGCATTTAATCTCAACTTTAAATATTGGCTAACGTGCTATATAAAAATAAAAATAAATTATTCTTTTCGTACATCAACAGTGAATTAAAACTTTATTTTTAGTCAGTCTGTAATGGACCCTCGTAACTGAAATAACAAAACCACTCACACATTTACACTTTTTCACACACAGTCATTTACCCGTACTCGCCTTTAAAGTTATATTTCAAAAATTTTATTAATTTTCATTAAACCAACTTGAGGAGTTGGACATTCGAGTGAGATACTCGAATGCAAACGTTCGCAAACCGTAGCAACTTCGATGATAGTTTTCTATTAGTGTTTATATGACTCGTAAATTTTTTATAAATGCTTGCGTGTGTGTGTGTGTGTGTGTGTATGTATGTGAAAGCAATAAACGACATGTGTGCGTTTGAATAATTTTGTTTGTTGTTCGTTTTTATTATTAAAGGATATCTGACCCACAGCCATAAGTAAATGTATTTATAAAATTTTCTGAACACCATAATAAATTTTTTTCTCATCATTTTGCTTCTTGTTTTCTTTTTTTTTTTTTTTTCTATTTATTTTTTGTGCCATAAAATGTCCTGTGTATGTTTTTTTTGTTTTAGAGTATAAGTATGAGTATGAGATGCCATATTTTTTAAATATTCTGTTGGATATGAAAATGTTGAAATAAATTTTTTTTTTTTTTTTTTTGGTTAAATTTGCATTTTCGTTTAGATGGCAGCCAAAGAATGGGAGAAAAATTAAGAGAAATAAATAAGTTTTCTTTTTGGAAGCCAGTTGGATGTGAAATTGCGTTCACGATGAAATTTTATTCATTGGTTGCAGATGTAGCTGGCGGTGCTAAATGATGCTGCTGCTGGTGCTGTGGCTTATTTAAACTCAAACGCACACACACACACAAAATTATGTACAAGTCTAAAGTACACATGTAGCAGCTAGTAGTCAGTCTATAAAATGTTACACAGTCAGTCTCAAAAGATTCATTGTTGTCCTTGTCATGTTTTTACTAAAAGGTTTCTGTATTCGTTAGTTAGTTGTTTGGTAGTTCGGTTGGTATAGGTTCTGCTTAAAATTCTTGTATCTATTTTTTTCTTTACTTTTTTTTTTTTGATTTCATTTTCATGTTTTTTGGTAGTTTATGCGAAAATTTCATGAGGCGTATGTTTAATATGGTTATTTTAGTCATTTTTCATGTGGACTTTGCTACAATTTGTTGTCTCATACAAAATATATAAAATAGACAAAAAATAAATAAATTAAAAACTTTATGTACATGTGTGTTTGTGTGTGTATGCATAAAGATGTCTGTTTTTTAAATGTTTAATAGATGAGTGTGATTTTTAAGGTCAAAGATCATAAAATAAAAATACTCGTCGACACATCCGCAAATGTATTTTGGCTTTATGAAAAAATTAATACTTTTGGGTACTGCCGATTCCAAAAAGAGGCTAAATATCTTAATTAAAAAATAAAATAAAGTAGCTGTTATTGCCACTGCAACTTCAGCGTGTTAAAGGTGCCAGTTCTCTGGAGCCGTTTATGGCCCTCAATAAACAGAGCGCAATAGAAGTAACTCAGGTTGCTCGTCATGGTCTCTAATATATATTTTTTTTATTTTGCAAAAAATAAAAATTCCAAGAAGTTAAAAAGTCATTTAACCTTAATATTATCAAAATAACAATACTTTTAAAAAATATTTATAAAAGTATAAAACATTTTTTCCTAAAAAAAAAAAAAAAACTTTCTGTGATTTTGCAAAATTCACGTTCTTCGTTTTTAATTAATGCCCAACTCCATGATTCAGTTATTAGAAGAGAGTGTTGGCTACAAGTTAACAAGAATTAACAAGTTAATTATTCTGCCCACATTATTTTAAAATATCAAGCAATCAGTTTGTTGCTATTGGTTTCGTTGGCAGAATGGCAAGATTCTGTTTTGAATCAAAGCAAGAGAAATTCGGTCTCTAGCAGAAAAGATAAAGGACTGCCTTCTTATTTGTATTAGCCCGATAGCTGCAACAGCTTATGTTGAAGGGAGTGGAATATAATTTAATAATAATTTAAATATAAAAAAAGAACAAAAAAAACTTTAAAAAATTTAATTCATTTAATTTATAATAATAACTTAATTGATTTTTCTTCAATTTTGTTTTATATTACTGGGGCTCGCGAAAAAATAATACTTTGTAGGCTGCAAGCTTAAAAAATACCGGATCTCTGCCAATATGTATTGTAGTGCTGTTCAGCTTAGATCGAATAAATTTTTAATTTATTTCTGATCAGTCTTTGGTAAAATATCGTCATTAAAATGGAGTTCTCAATTCGCGATTTTGTCAAAAAAAAGTTAAAATAAAAAATAATTAATTAAAATTAATTAGTAGTGCGATTCAGTAATTTTCGATTAACTTATTTATATGAATACCGGGGTTAACAGCCAAAAAGGCTTCAAATTAGGTAAACACTACACAAAATGTTGGCTTTTATTGTTTTATTTTAGGGTAAACAATTTTTAACCAAACATTTTTCTTTAAAATTGAATAGTGAATCGCACTACACTTTTTATATTTTGTATTTTGTTTTAATAAATAATTTTTTCATTTAACTCTAAAAGATTGGGAGAGATAAAAAGTCTAACTCGTCCCTTAACTTTGTTACACAGTGTACAAATTACTCATTTATAGCTTCAACAACATCATAAGTGAGGTTAAGCAAGTTCATTTTAGCTTAAAAAATAATATTTCTTTGTAGGTTGTCTTTTTTTATTATTAATTTTTTGTTGCTTCTAGTCGTTGTTGCAAATTGTCGTCATTATTTGTGCCATTTTCTACACACTCACTTGGCTGTTTATATACAAATACAAACAAACGCACACACACCCGCACACAAATACTTAATGTCTGAAATAAGTTAAAAGAGTGTTAAGAGAGAAAATAAAAAAAGAATAAAAACAAGTAGCACTAAGTTGGCGTTGCGTTTTGCATGATAACAAAAAGTTAATGTAAAGTTGTTTTAAGGATTATTAAGATTTATGATTTCATACACAAGCACACGAACCAACCGACACCGGAATATAAACGTAGTTGCATAAATCGCTACGTTGAAGATATGGGTGGGGGCTATCAAAAAATTTATTATTGAATTTTTCTTTTTTTTGTTCACCCACTTCTAAGCTTAACATTCGACTGGTAAGTAAATATTTCACTGATACTTTTAGAATCTTTTTTTTTTCGTTTTTTTTTAATACAATCCGATTTATTTAATAAAATCTTAAGTCCATATGCTGCGCAGGAAAAGGAATCTCGTTGTAATTCGCCCATATAAATATGGATGTTGCGTTCATGTAGTACAAGAACGTTTTTCTCTCTAAAATTTTTAATTATTTAATAGAACTGAAGAGATTAAAAAGTTTTTTTTTTGTTTTTAAGAAAACAACAACAAGAAATGTATCAAAAGTGTGGGAATGAATTTTTGTTTGGTTTTTCTTTCCGTAAGCCAGCTAAAATAATTTAGTTGACGTGGTAATATCTATCGCTTAGTTGTGTGCTGCTCAGAGTGTATGTGTGTGTGTGTGTGTGTATGTGTGTGTAACATGTTTAGTTTGCAATGAAACGGGTATTATATTTTAATCCTTTTCTTACTCTAGAACATTTTTCAGGCTGTCAGTTCATAAAGTTAATTTGTCTTTTCAAACTAACAGAAGAAGCACGAAAGTAGATTTTCAAATTATTTTATTTTGTTAACTTTTCGTAAGCAAAACTACAGAGAAAATATTTTTAATAAAAGCAAACAAACACAAAAGTGAAAGAAAAGGAAAACTGACAGTTTTAAATTTGTTTTAATAACTCCATGACACTTTGGTTAGTTAAGACACAGTAATTACCAGGGCTGGGATTACCATAAAATAAAATACAAAAAAATTAAAATCGGCAAAAAGATTTTAATGCAAAAAATTATTCGGCATCAGTAAATTTAACAAAATTAAATTTTTTTGATACAAATTCCAATTAAATCATTCAATTAAAGTTTTCCATTTTTAGTTTTTTCTTAATTATAACGAAAAATGTATTTTACGTTATTTGTTTTGTATTGTTGAATCTCTTATAATTATTAATATAAAAATAAATTTGTGTTAATATTTTTTAAGATTCTTATCAATTTTATGGAATTAGATTTGTCTAGTTACTAAAATATTTGTATAAATACGCTGCCGTTCAACCCTTCCCTCAACAATCCATTTTGCCATTAAAATAAAATAAAAATAAATTTAAAAACCAACAAAAAAGTATTAAAATTTTGTGGGAGTATTCAGTTTATTTATCATGGTTTTTATTTAAAGAGTCGTAATTTGAAAGATCTTTTATGCTAAAGTATTTATTATATTTTTCAATAATTCGTTACAAGAAAATTGTTTTCGATAATTTTTAATTCAATTTTAAAACTCAATTGCTTTTGAATTTAATATAAAATTTGATAAAACTGAATAAAATTCGCTGACGATCACGGACAAATGCCAAATCGAATCAAATGTGGCACTAAAACGTCTAGTGCAAAAATTAAAAGTCATTTGGTAAAGCAGATCATAATTTTACACAAAAAGAAAAATTAAATTTTGTTCAATCTACATAAAAGTCACATCCCTGATGAACTGTGCTTCACATGTTTCTTTTTGTTTTTTCAGTGCTAAAACTGTAGACAGGAGGGCGTCCATTAGCTATTTAGTCTGGCTATTTTATGCTTTCGTTTCATGGTATTTAACGCAGCTTTTGTTTTTAAAATTTTAATGGGGTGTTTCAATATTTACAGTTTGCTAAATCATTTGCTTAGAAAAAAGCTCAATCAGAATATATTTCGGCTAGACATTTTAACCCTTTTCCAAAATTAAACAAAATAAAAATAAAAATATATATAGATTTTAAATAAAGACTTGTTTTTTGAAACTTCTCTGAAAGATGTTGTTAAATAAATTTTATTTTTATGTTTTCTTTTGCCTGTTTTAAGTGTTGGCATAAATTAAGGCCACAACAATCCAAGTGGAGATTTTTATAGAAATTGAATTAATTTCTTTTTGTTATTTTGGCCTTTTTAAAAAAAAAAATGCTACAAATTGATATTATTTTCCACACAAATACATACTCGTACATAAAAGCCTCTCAATTTTAAAATAAACTTTTAAAGCCATTAAGTTGGCTTTTTTTTATAAGATTTGTAGTTTTTGAAATGAATTTTAGCTGCATTAAAGCATTTGTAAAAATTTCAATTTAATCACTAAAATCATCATCGTCATCATCGTGTCTTATTCCACACACAGAAAGCAATTTGTTTCCAATCAAAAACTCAGTTGCGATAATCAAATTTAGTTCTCCTAAAAATATTTTGATCTTCTATCAGGATTAAGATGTTCGATATTTACAACTGAAGTTTTGATTAGAAATAAATTTAGTTCCAGTGTACACAAGCTCTAACGGCAACGCCCTCGTTTTTCATAGAAACTTTTAAAAAGTTCATTGACTCTCAAAGATTCTAAATTTTAATTAATTCAGCATGAAGTTTTAATAGAATTTGTCCTGCATCATAATTAAATTAAATGGTTATTAAACTTAGTTAAGCAGCGAAAAATATGTCAACTAAATCCCTTTATGCTTCAGCTTTTCACAAAAATATTTTAAAGGGAAATGTCAAACACAAACATACAAACGCACGTTGATTATAAACTTATTAGAGTTCATTAAAATTCCGTTTAATTTTATATTAAATGTGGGAGTGCAGTTCTAACAATTTCTAGCAATAATTCTCCATAGATTTCCAGTTTACTTAACCACATTTAAAGTTACTTAAAAAAATGTTCAGTTAAATAATCCTTTAATATGAAGTGCTTTTATTTAAGGTCTGTTCAGAAGAACGGAATAGTTGTTATTGTACGTTTTATTTATTCATTATGTTAATAATAGATTACACGGGATGCTGGAATATTTGGCAGGTTATAAGCAGGTTCCCTTCACGCTAAATGAATAATTAAAAAGTATCCTTTTCATAATTTTATTATTTTCTTTTTTTGTTCTTTTGTTATTGTTTTGTCTAAAGGAATTAAGGAATGAAAGTTTATTTTGTTTCTTTATTTGTATGTTTTTCCGTCTGTCTATCTGACTGTATCTTTTTCTATCCTTTTGCTTGTTTATTTTACACAGTTGTTTTGTAATACCTTGTTGTTTATATTTGTTTTTGTTTTTTTTTTTTATTATTATTTTTGTTGTTGTTATACAAAGCTTTGTTCTCACTCTAGTTTAATCCGATAAAAGCTCGTGTTGTAAGTACGCAGGATAATAAATTTCCATGTGACAAGGACAAAATAAATACAGTAAAGTTATTGTTGTTCGTGTGTATTTATATGCATGAAAATATTAATTTAGTATGCATGTGTTTGTGTTTGTGTTTTTGCGTTTACATTTATAACTGCCGTATGCATGTGTTGGTATGTAAGAGTATTAGCAATGAATTTGTTGCTTATTTATGTATAAAAATTAAGTAAAATTCATTTGCTGAATCTATAGATTTTTGGTCATTGTTTTTCTCCCACTCTAGCTTTCCCGGCCTTCTCTCTCGCCCATTCTCTAGCTGTCTCTTTTTATATTTTGTGTTTTCCTCCTGGTTAATCCATCTGAATAGTTTATTTAAAATTTTATTTTATTTATTTTCTTTTTCTTTTTTTCGTTTGTGTTTGTCGTACTTGCTATTCATAAATTGCAAATGTAAATGTATAAGTTGCAGTATTTATTAGTTTTGTTTGCTTGTATGTAAATTAATGTTAGTTTCATGTAGTTGTAGTTGCATGTTATCTAAAACACAAACATCGAAAATAATGAAATATGAATTTAAATTTATTGGATTGGGGATAACGTTAGCATCTCCTCTTTGACACACATTTTAAATATTTCATCCCATAGTGTTTTTTAATTTTTATTTTGCTTGCAATTTAAAATTTTGCTTCAGAATACTAGAAAATAAATTATTTTCACTAAAAGTTTTTAGAATGTTTGTTTGTTTATTTTACTTTGAAAAAATTAAAACTGTCAGTTGGCAGCATGTGCGAATTAATTAGAACCGAAAAACAAAATAATTTTATTACAGAGAAATTTGAGCAGGCAAATATTTCAACTTAATATTAAACATCCATCTCAAAGTGACACAAGCAATGAACATTTTATTGGATTTTTTTTTAATTTTTTTATTTGGACGTGATTTAAAATAAATTTTGTCGTTACAATTAAAATCCATCTTGCCACTCAGTAATATCAAAACAAATCAGTATCATTTCCACATTTTTCACTTTTCCTTTTGCTCTTATAATAAAAAAATTTCTGAATTTTTTTTAAGATATAGAAAGTTCTCTGATTTAGGGAATTATTTTTCCCAAAAACCAAACTTTTCATTGGAAAAAAATTGAGCTTGTATTTGCTGTCAATCTTCAGAAAAGGTCTTCTACTCATACCCAATAAACAAATGAACCAAAACATATTGATTTGTTTATTCGTTATCAAATTTTATTTACTTTCTTTTTTACATTTTTCGTTTTAAAATTTTATTTAAATTTTCAATTTCAGTTTATTTTTTGGAATTGCCAGGCACACTCACCCACACACACATACACATACACATTCATTCACATCAAATTGCATAATGCCATTCTGAGAGAAAGTGTCTAATTAATTTATGCCTTTGCTGAAGTATACGTATGTATGTGTGTGTTTGTATATATGTTTATCTAAAATTCATGTAATTTTTATATTTTCACTATTTACGTAGTATTTAAAGGATGGCTTTAAAATTGAACCACAAATAACAATTAAAATATTATGCAGGTTTTTTCTTCTTCAATGCGATGAAACCCAATGTACCCATACATGCAAACACAATTACAAACAAACATACATTGTTACAAGCTTAAAATCTGATATGCCACACATACAAATTAATACTCACACATCAAATGACACTCAAATGAAATAGTGGTTTTTAAATAATAAAAAAAATTTAATTTGTATTCGTCTAGCTCGCTCTTCCTATGTGCGTGCATATCTGTAATTAACACTGATCGCCCAATAATTAACTCTACAATTTATTGAACATTTTTCTCTTTCTGAATTTGTCAATCAACTGTAACCTTTACTATTGTGTTAATAGGGATTTTTTTTAATAATTATGAAAAGAAGGGAGGATTTATATATTAAGCTGGGGCTGTCTTTTTAATTTTTTTTTTAATTAAGAAATCAATAAAATGGAAGTGCAATATCACAATAAACGCATTATAAATAATTAAAATATTAATTAACCACTTCAAGGATATAAAATGATTTTTTTTATTGTTTTTAAATAACAGTATGCTTTCTAAAGCTCAGTTAATAGAACATAAATGCTCTTATGAAAAAAATTAAAGTAGAGTTTAAAGTAAAATTTATATGAAAAATTTCGATAGCGTTGACTCTAAAATCTGCGTTAAAAGTGTTTATAGAAATTTTGGAATAGTTCATTGAAGATCAGAATAGCTTCCGTGAAATGATGCTAAGCAAGAAATTTTTGGATTTTAAATGAGCATATCAAGGAAAATAATATTTACCAAAACCAACTTAATTAAAACACAAATTTTTGTTTAAAAAAAAATTAAATTGTCAATCAGTGTAAAAAAAAATTGTGGTTGACCATTTTGTTGGAGTTATTTTAATTTTTATGACAAAAAAAAAAAAAAAAAAAAAGAATAGACACACCAAATATTTTGTTGCAAAATTAAAAGCCACAAAAGATCTAAATTTGTTGCAACAAAAATTGCAAGTTTAATGATCCAGCCATCGATGTTTTTTTTAATTTCACAGCTAAAATTTGAAATGCAAAGCAGCTTCGTTCGCACACAAAGAACTTTGGTTGTAAGAACTAAATTTGACACCAATCGAATTTTTTTAGTTGCAAAATAGAAAGCAGATAATAGACTCTAAAATGTAATTCTCTGTATTACCGAACTAAAAAATAGCATCTATCACAACTGAATTTTTTAACAGCAGAAGTGGTTTTCTCAGTGTGATAAATTTAATAATGAAATTAAAAGAAAAAATTAATATATAAAAATTTTTTATGTATTTCTCCTCCAAGAGCAGTCAAATGTTTTCAAAACTAGATTTTATATATTTGGAAAGATGACAAACAAATATTTTTGTTGATACGTTTGTGTGTGTGTGCGTGTGTGTGTGTGTGTAATCTTTAAAAAAAATATTTTATATAAAAAACTGAATGACTTAATTCCTTGCAAATGGCCATGAAGCCGGAAACCTTGTTTTGGCTTTAGATATCAATAGTAAATTAAAACAAATAAAAAAAAAAAAGAATGTTAACCAGTAACACACACAAAATTTGAATTATGAAACTGACAATAAAAATTTTGTACAAGAGTTGGCCTTTAAAAGGCCTATAAAAGTTTAGAAGGCAACTGCAACCATAAAAAATAAAAATTACAAATTAAAAGTGAAACTGGAATTCTTGTCCAACTAAGCCTTCAAAAAAGGGTTTCTTTGTGGGTGCCTGGTCGATTCAGCCGCTAGTCAAATTTGCCACTTCATTAAATATTAAACCGTATTTTATTGCCATTAAATAAACAAAAACAGTTAAATTTTAATTTCTCAGTCTCTCTTTCTCGCTCTCCTTCTCTTTCTACTTAGCTCCGTATTATTAACAACAAAACTGAATTAATTTATGTTAAATTGCTTGAGTTCCATCAGTGTTGTCAACTATTGAATTTCGAAAAGTAGTAAAATCAAGAAAAAAGTTTTATTTTTAAAACACTAAGATTAAAACAAAGCAAGAAATCAACAACTTTATTTTTTTCAGAATTAAAATAATCAGTTAAAAATATCCAACCCTCAGGCAGAAAATACACGAGGTGCAATCATCAACCGTGTCTGTGTTTAAAATATTTGTGTTTATGGGCTATGACAAATCATATTACCTTGGTACAATTGGGTTTCCCATTCATAGCCCCACCATTAACTGCTTGGAACGAAACAATTAAAAAATTTTTTTTTGTATTTTATGTCGTAATTATCTTGGCTAGGAGAGGACAAGAAAATACTAATATATTGAAAACACATAAATTTTATGCCACTAACGCAAAAAAGAGTACTAAAACTGAAAAGGTACTAATTTCAAAATTTTCTGCATAGAAAATGTTAAAAAGCATTAAAAACAGTTCTAAAAGCACTAAGTTGACAATGCGTGTGTGTGTGTATTAAAATATCTGTACGTTTTTGCATGTGCAAATTTTATTAAACTGGAAATTATTTTATGAAATTGAATTGATAATAAAATGAAAAAATAAAATTAAATGAAATGATTTTCCATTTAAGAAAAAAATAATTTATTGACCAACACTTTTAACCGCACAAAGCTTTAATTTAATATTTACTTATTTATGTCTTTTCTTTATAGATTTATTTTAATTTTATTCAGTTTTTCTTTCAAGTTCTTAATCAAAAATTGATTAAAATAAAAAGATTATTTGTTTACAAAAAAAAAAAAAATACGAAATAACGAAAAATAATTAATTAAAAGTAGCAAAATAGTTTTTAATTTAGAGAATTGCATTTCATCAAATACCGAAAGAGAGAAAAAAACGATTTAATTTTATATTTACAACAAGTTTATCAGTAAAACTCACATTGTTCAAACACGAATTCATTTGATGAAATTTATTTTCCATTTTAATGTTGTTGTTGTTTTTTTTTCAATTGAAATAGATTTTTTTCTTATTTATGCCAAAGTTTAACTTGAAATTGACTAGTATTTGCAGAAAGTTACAGCGTACTAAAGGGCTGCACAAGCATACTTGAAAGCCACACATCACTACAAACCAGTGTAATATATTATAATAAAAAGTGCTTGTAAGCCATTTCAAGTGTGCTTGTGCAGCCCTTTAGTACGTACCTGTGTCAACTCTGAACAGAGCGAGCGTTCTTTAGCTGGAAAATAATTTATTGAATTAGAATAACTTCTATTATCGAGTTATTACTGTAAGGGATAATTTGTTTATACAAATTTCCTACTTTTTACTTTGTTTCTTACCACAAATCTACAATTTAAAAATATTGATCGTGTGTTGTTGATTCAATAAACAATTTTTAATATTTTTACGAAATTATTTATTTACGTTTTAAGAAAATTTTTGTTCCATTTACTCATTTACAGTTTGTAAATGTTGTGTAAATGGTGTATGAAAGTGCACTTGTATGTTTGTGGCATTCAAACAGCATTGGCTTATTCATTTGACATAATAAATTTAATGCTTTAAAGTAAATAAATTCAATTAAAATTGCAAAATGATTTCGTTTCAGTTCATTTAACCAGAAAAAATTTCAAAATGTACGAGTGCAGCTAACGATATTCAAAGTCTGTAGTTCGATGTGTTTAAGTCACGACACTACAAATAATATTTTTCTTAAAATCCTCCGATACATACAACGACATGCATACCTTGTTTAAGGCTCATATTGCGTTACTGAAAATTGAGCTTAAGAAGAAACAGCATTAAAAAAATGTTGTGCTTACTAAAATATGGGGTTACGTTCCTAAGTAAAACACTTCGGACTGTTATTCACCGTTTTCAAATCGCCTAATGTTATTAAAAGGCGTCAAATGTTTTTCAAAATTGCTTACAAACATGTGTCTGTGATTCAATTGACTTTTTTCTTTAATAAATTTTATTTGTTTAATCAAATTTTACGTTGTGGAATTCAGCGAATTAAAATTATTTTTTTTTCAGACGCTTAATTTTACCGCAGTACCAAGGTTCAGCTTCTATCGATTTTAACTTGGCAACATTATTGGGAGGTACATAACCTTCCTGTCGAGTCTTCTTGCCAGCCACAAGGAATGCAAGATTTCTAAACTAAGTTTTATCAAGGAAACCTTTTAAAAAATATTTTTAAGTTAAAATAATTTTTTTTTTAATTCAAAAGAGGTAGCCTGCAGTGATATTTAACAAATTCCTTTTATTTATTTATATAAAATTTTAAAACTTAAACAATTTAATAATATTTTTATTTTCATTTCTAGTTAAAATAATCAAGTCAGTGGAGACACTTATGAGTGGCCTCTTTTTGTAAATTCGACTACACAAACGACATTTGTACATACATAATGTATTTATTAAACAGAATAAGTTATTCACTTTACAAATAAATTTATTTATTTTTATTGATAAGAATTTGGAAAAAAAAAAATAAAAATATTCTTTAATGTTATTTTAGTACGACTGAGAGTGAGTGTGTGTGTTTGTCGGTTGTGGTTGTAAAAAGAAAATTTCTTTGTAAAAATTTAAAAATTTATTTTTTGCAAATAAATTTGTTAGTGACAGTTGTTGACAAGCCAGTCAACACTTTCTGCATTATTTTAGAGCAAAAAAAAAGTAAAAAAAAAAAACATTTAGAACGTATTTTGTTGCAACCTTTTACACATACAAAAACATAAAAACATATAATAAAAATTATAAATTTAGTTTCAATAGTAGCAAGTTTTTCTTATGCACAGAATTAATTTAATTAAAAAGGCAGTAGAGTTAAATATAAAAATATCAAACTTGATTGTGTTGATTCATAAAAAAAATTTTTTCTAACAAAAAAAATTTACTTTTTAGCCTTGCAGGCACTTTCTTCCTCGAATTGAAGAACATCGTTATTACTTTTTTGAAAATGCCAAAAAAAAACTTTAATTATATTTTTTGTTTCTTTTTTATTAAAACTAAAATTTATAATTAAGTATTTGTTAGTTTCTTTGACTTTTTTCTTTTTAATTAATATGACTATTTTATTTTATTAAGCTTGAGGTCCTATTTTATAAATTTATTTATTTTAAATAAATAATAATAAAATATTTATATTAATTTATTACGTTTAGGGTTAAAAAGAACTCAATTAATTTAAAAATAAATTTTTAAAATTCCAAATAAAAAAAATTTTAATTTTCATATTGAAAAGATGAACCAACAAAATTTGCTTAAAAGGAAAATAAGAAACCAGCACCGCAACATTGTTTTTTTATAGTTTATTAGGAAAGGTTTAGTGTTTATGTGTTTGAATGAAAAATGGAGAGACAGAAAAGCAGAGGCAAACGAAAGCTGTGTGTATGTGTAAGTATTTCACACATTGATTGAATGAAACATTTAAACTCATTTGGATAACATTTTTTTTGCTGTGTAAGTGTGTGTGTATATTTCTAATCCTTTTTAGCTTAAATAACTATACTGTAATAATAATTTCCTTTTCAACTTCCTAAATGGAAAAAGTTTTTACTATTTTCATACCGCAGGCAATATTTATGAATGAATGTTTTGCTTTCACTATGAATATGAGGCTGTGGAGCAAACAAAGTTTTGTTTTGATTTTATAGAAACACATATTAAAGCTTCTACTTCTCCTGCATCTTGTTCTCCTATTCAATGTTCTTCTCATCAAACGGTAGTAAATGGAAAGTTTCCATGCCCTTAATAACACTAATTTTTTAGGAAAACATATTGAGTTTAAACAGCCGTAGGTCTTGATTACATTTCCCTTTTTATAACTTTCGAATTGTTTTTATTACATTTTCATTTTATATTTAACAAAATATTTTCAAATTAGTTTCGTTTCGATTTAATAGCATGTAAATGAGGGAGTGATTGGCGGCAACTACAGGAGAGAAGACAGAGAAATTAAATCTCTATTCCTCTTTTTCTCTTTCTATTCATTTAAATAGTAAATGACTTTATGACATGCTAAAATCAAAGATTAAAATTTTAATTATATTTCAAATCCTTTTTCATACCAATGAATTTCAGAGTTTGTCAGTGAGTTTTTAAAAATTAAATGATTTTACACAAAAGCATAAAATCCAATGTTGCTGGTTAAAAATTTTCGTTTGTTGGAATATTCAGGGTCAATTACAGCTGAACAATTTAGAGGAAACCAAAAAAAAAGAACATTTTTTAAAACGTAATTTCAATTTAATTTCGTCTAGAAAATTTGTGTGAAAAACAGAAAATAAAAATTTCTAGAGGAGTTTATAGCTTTTTAAATTACAGTAGGAAATAACAACGTGACTACCAACAGCTACCTCCTATTGTTTTATTGTATTATCGTGCACAGATCTAAATTAAGAAACAATTCAATCTACTCACAACACAATAAACACTTTTTTTCAACAGAAATTATAATGGAATTTTCGCTAATGGTCATCGAAACATATAAAAGAGACAAGCATCCCCAAACGCATTCATTCGCACATGAATAAATTTACAATAGCGCTAAGTGCACCAACTCTGACACAGCTGTGTGCCATAGTGCATCCGGTAGTGGAAGACACACTGAGATTTTGTTTGAAATTTTTATTTTGCATTTGACAGCATTTTTTTTTTCTTTTTAGAAAACAAAAAATTCTGCTCCTACAATCGCTGATTAATTTTCGTGAAAATATGAGAAGCTGAATCTGCTGGACTCCCAGTGAGCGAATATGGCTGCATGAAAAAAGCGTTATTGTTGTCAAATCTGACCTGATGACGACAAGGAAAGTGACATTTTCCAATTCTTGCATTTTATTTGGCCGCTTGTGCCTCAGTTGCATGTTTAATTTTGCTACAATTGGTTTCGGTAGCTGTACGTTTACATTTCGTATGTTCATTCCATGCAATTCAACATGCCAACAAAGTGTCATTCTTTGAAAACAACTAAACAAATTTTTCACTGTCACTTGTGCAAGTTGCTGCAGCAGGCAGTTATTTGTGCAATTGTAGGCATCTACATGCAAAAGTTGTAAGTTTAAACGTTCAAAAACACACACACACACACATTTACCTTTAATACTTACATTTTAGCAAAAGCTTTTAAAAACTCTTTAAAGCCAAGAACAATTTATTGCAAAGTGGATTAGTTTTATATTTTTTCTTTCTTTTTTCTGTTTTTTCTGTTTTCTTTTTTTACGCGAAGATAAAAAACAACTAGAAATGCTTACACAAACACAAACATACTTTATCACTTGCGATTCTATTCCACTCTTCTTTTCCTCTCTTACGAGCTTCTTCTTTTATACTCGTACCAAAACAGAAATAAAAATGTGTCGGAATGCTTATCTATATCTATGTGGGTGGGGATTTTCTCTTGTGTGCGGCATTCTATTTTCAAAATGCAATTTCCAGGGGGCCATTAAACCGACAGGTATGTTGGCGCTGAGCACACATTCAAACTTGGATTTTCCAGTATGTACTTGGTACCATTTGGGTTTGTTCGTAGGTGTGTTAATACACTCGTGTCTACATGTGTGTATGTGTGGGTGCTTAGGTTACTACACAAAATACCAAAAATAACTCAAACGCTTGACCAGGAATGCAACTACATGTCACTGCACTGTAACCGTGATCAATGAAAGCTACACCGATACCTTAACTAAGAGTACAGTTACTCATAAAAATTATGCTACACAAGCTGTTGGCTCACAATATTGCTTAAAAGTGGCTAAATGCTAATAGACTGAAACACTGTCTAGCAAATCCAAAGAATAATCTGACCTGCAGAATTCACAAGCGATGCAGACGTAAATTAATGTGTGTCACTGTTTCAAACATGTGCAAGCACTAAATTTTGCACCACAATCACACATACACTTGAGGCAAGTATGTGAATGCATGTGTGTCACTCATACCATCAACGAATCATGCACAGACAGAGGTTATGTTCACAAAAACCTATACAAGTTGATATTCTCCATTAATATTTCTTATTTTACAAAATAAACGAATGAAGAAACGAACCAGAATTGTTTGAATGAATTTACAAATGATTGTACAAATGAATGTAACAGTGGCGTACGTAAAGTAAGTCGCATTGAAACACTAAAACTACATAAATTACTCAGAAAGAAAAGATAAATTGCCTTAACTAAGCGCTGCTATAGCTTTTTGTTTCTCCACCTTCTTGTGTTTTTGTTTTTTTTTCTGTTAGAATGATTTTATTGCATTTGAAAGAAGAAAAAAAGCGACTTGGGTTGAATGCAGTGCACTAAAATCAGGGGCAAGTAAAATATATTCATAAAATTAGAATAAAAATTGGCCCTTATGCATGTCAAGTATGTGCCAGAGTATTTTTAATGTAGATTAAACATTTTTTTTTAACCAGATAAACAACAGAAATTAAAACAAAACAAAATGTTAATGTATGCAACGCCTTGTGGGAGAAGGAATTTATTTAAAAATTTTTCTATTCTTACAAAAAAAGAATAATAAAAAATTAATGTTACGAAAGCCCTTTAATGAAACTTAAAGCGAATTAATGAACTGACTGAACGTATGATTAATATTCAATACGAAAAACTAAATATAACGCATACGTCTCCCACCCCACTGGCCTTTATAAATAATTTCAATTAAAAAAAAAATCACTTTAAAATTACATAAAAAATTACACTTTCCACTTGGTCACAAGCATTTTCCTGTCAAGGACATTTCCTGGTTTATGTGTTTGCCTTGTCACGACAAATTTTACAAAAAGGTTGTTTATCACTGCTAAGCGATAAAACTGTAACTCCTTCATGTTTCAATAAGAAGTTTTCATACGGAAAGTGCAGTGGCCAGTTTATTTAAGTGTTTTTTGTGAAAGTTCACATTATTTGTATGGGTAAAGTCGAAAAGGAATGCATTCAAAATTACTTTGCTGTTATTTTTAATTTTGTTTGTTTGTTAGTTTTAGACAAACACTTAAGCTGGCAATGGTTCATGAAAGATATCAACAAAAACTTATGGCCCATGTTAAATGATTTAATTTGTTATCAAGCAATTTCCTATGACTTTAATTCACTTCGTAGGAGAAAAAAAGAAAATAAAATAAAATGATTTAAAAAAAAAGAAAGAAATAACACTAAAAAAAAAAGTTGAGTTGAGTTAAACACGTTCACAGTAAATATTGCATTAAGCACTTAGAAGTCAAAATATTTTAACCCTCAATTTCTAATACACACAAAGCAAACACACATTCGCATTGAGCAGAGTGTAAATTCTCTTAAACAACACTCTACAAGTGTTAATATACTCTTATAATTGCAAATACCATTATCGTTGTTACAACAATTTTGTGCAGAAATAGTTTTTCATTTTCACGTTCAGTTTTACTTAAGCACCAAAATTCCAAGTCCTTCTATCTACAGTGTGCTAAAGAGAATGATAAATTTTGCACACATTATGAATTCCTTTTTAGCCTGTCAAGTTTCTATATTTTTTTTTTTTTTTTTTTTTTTTTTTAACAAATTGTACTTGCATTAACAACAGCAACAAAAACTAACTGGAAACTAAGTATGACTGGCTCTTTAGAGTTAAGATAAAATTGTATGTTTAGAAAGTTTTAAGAAGTATAAAATTTTAAAAGGAATTAGTGTTTTAGATAATAAAACCACGAGTTTCTTGTTATAAAAAATCAATTGAAATTTAAATTAAAAGTCTTTTGTAAGAAACTGGGAGCAATTAGCTTTCAACACCTGATAGTGATGAGAGACTACTTCGTGGCATAAATTTCTCTATTCACGTTTAATTGGAAAAAAGAGTGTTAGAGAATCTTCTTAGATATCTTAGTGTAACTTTATTATTCGTTAACGAGCAAGTGGCTTTGAATTGATTGCTATCAGGCCGCCATACCAACTAACCAACCAATGCTATAAATGATTTTACTTATGATGTCTATAGAATGCATATTAAGGTCACTGATTAACCAATACTTTAAGTAAAATTCCCGTTTGATTCCAAAAAAATAAGAATAAACTTTTAATAATATTTTTTTAACTTACACACACAGAAAACAACTTCGGTTGTGAGAAGTAAATTTGTTTCTAATCAAAAATCAATTTGTGATAATCAAATTTTTCAATTGTAGTAACCAGAATTCAATAATTCAGCTCCAAAATTGGTTCTGTTAAAACTATTTCGGGCTGTACGACCGATTTTCCATTGTCAGGATTAAAACATATTTTGTGATAACACAGACGAAGTTGTTTTATGTGTTAATGCACTTAAACCAACTTGATAATTTAGCTAAAATCATTCCCCGATTTCTCAACTGTTGTAAAATAAAGTGTGTTTTTAATACTTTTTTCTCTTTATTTTTAAACAATTTAACTTTATCAAATGGAGTAGTTATTTTATATTCCCTTTTTTTCTGATTCAACTTTTACTATTTCACTTCGTTTTTGTTTAAAAAGTTTTCTAATCTTATTTTGTTCAAGTAATAAAAGAAAAGAAAAACTCATTGTTTTTATGGTCATGCCAGAAAGTATACAATTATTTGCATTTAATATTTCACCCACAAAATATGCTCTAATTTATTTGTAGGCCAAACACAATAACAATTCCAATGAAAGACTAATAAAGAGACAGAGCAAAACAAACCAAAAAAATATTGTTGCAGTTGTTGGTAAATCAATAAAACGTGATTAAATATGATAATTCTCTTGTTGCGTTTGTTTTATTTCATTTGTTTTTTTTGCTCGAAATCTTAATTTAAAATTTTTGTAAAAAACTTTGAAAAGATGGAAGCCACTTGTTTAAATATATAACAAGTTAAATCAGAAAATACTTATAACACTAATAAAGGAAGGCCAATTTCCTTTCATAAAAAAAAGAAAATATCAAGGACGTTATCAAACTTGTAGTTGAATAGAAAAAAAAGGAAAACAAAATTTTATATTGGAAGCAGGATAAAAAGGTTCACTGACCGTTTTAATAACAAATAAAATTATTTTATATGTTGGCATATGGAAACATGAAATCAAAAGACTTTTTTAGCATTTAAAAATTAAGTGTTAGCTTTTCACAGAAACCCTGATGTGATGGACCACTTTGGTTTCTCATTTTCATTTTAATTTAAAGAAAAAAATCTATAATTATTTGTTATTTGCTGTGCAAAACGTTAAGTACATCTTAATGAAAAATTTTTCAGGAATTATGCCAAAGAAAAGAAAAAAATTTAAAGAAAGATAAAAATATCGCTATAACAACAACAAAATAAAAATGCTACAGTTAAATAAAAGATGAATTCAATAAAGTCCTAGAGGTTAACAGAAGCCAAATTACATTCATTTAGAAGGTATGTATAAGTCACATTCTGCTCTTTTAAAAAACCATTTCTGTATTTCTTTTAAAGGTTCAAGTTTAAAATAATATTCACCTGAGAGCCTAAGAAATAAGTCACAGCCAGCCAGAACAGAACAAACTCAAAGCCGCAAATGTCAGAGCTTTACAACTGGAAATGTTTATTTAGCAAATGAAGAGGAATTGACAAAATAAACACAGACATGTGGACATGGATTGTGCATGAAAAGACCAAACCAAAAAACCAAACCAAGTTAAAAAAAGTCTCTACCACACTGACGCACTTTATATGTATTGCAGTTCATTGACAAATCAATGCACTCTTGTAATTACAAGGACTGCTCTCACATTAAGTGGCAATAAATGGCAAGCCAGAGTACAGAAAAGAACAAAAAACACAACAGGCGTATCTTTTGCTTATATTAAAAAAAAAAAAACAATTTTAGAAAAAAAAAGATTTTAAGCCATCGCATTTAAACAAAACAAAAAACGTTTGGAAAATGTAAAAGTACAACTGTAGCAACAACATTTAGTTAAATAGTTGTAAGTAGTTGAAAGTATGAATGTATTCAGCAGCAACAGCATCACTAACAATATTTTTATTATTTCATGCAGAATAATAAAATGTAAAAAAAGGGGAGGGTTGGGGCGTGTCTGCCTGTATTCAGTTTGATTTTTATTCAATAAAACTAAAAGTCACGTTCACGTTATTCCATTTGAGTATCTTTTATTTTCAAGATAAACTTTCTTTTCGTACCACATCCTAACGTCAATATGTGTCAAATGGTTTTGAAATGCTTTCAAAATATTTTTGAGTAGTTTGTGGTAGAAATATGGCTTATGAAACTACAAAAATTACAAAGTATAAATAAGCCTTGCTGAAGTGAAGTCATGTCATGTCAGTTTATTTGTATAGAAAATTGAAAGAAAGAAGGAAAACAAATGTACTACGAAAGATTCCCAAAATTCAAACAAAAAATTTATAAAAATAAAATTAATTTTCTGTATGTTTGTTCGCTTTACAAATTTTTGTTGTTTAATGGATTTGTCTGAAACTTGACACGTAATTACTTTACTCCAAGAAGGACTTCATATAATTTTGAAGCAGTCACGGCCATTTTAAGCCTTCTTTTCAACGAATTTCACTCACCACTCTGCCGTTGTGCCCGTACTTATTTTAAGACTGAAAATATGTTTTGAAATCTTTTATTTATCACTGCTAACAAAGACATGAGCCCCTGTATTTATTCTTATGAGGTTTTTAACAATAAAAAATATACTTGTAAACAGATTCTTTAAAAATTGGTACATACGCTCTGTATACTCTAAGGATCCAGACTCATGTGACTAGCAAAGTCTTAGGAAAACTATCACTGACACCTAAATCTTAAATAATGATGGCCCTAACAAATAACCTTTCTTACTATCGAAGGCAAATCAAAAATTTTTTTTGGAACACAGAAAAACTATAACAAATTTCAATACTAGTTTGCAGGAAAAATCAGTCTTGACAAAATCTTTTCATTCTTTCATAATTTTTATTTTATGATGTAAAACATAAAATTTGTTAAAATCCCTCAGAGCAATAGCACTGGAGTATGTGCAAATTTCATACATTTTTTAAAAATTATCCAAAATAACTTCTGAGATTACAAATCTAGACAAAATATTAAGAGATGGAACCTTCAAGTTAAAGTCGATCAGCCTGCGCAATGCCAACCGTATGCTTTCAAACAAGAACCTAAGGCTGTGCAGAGTTTTAGTAACTTCAAATACTTTTGGCTCAAAAAAAATTACATCAAATAATAAAATGCCAACCGACTAAAGTCAATTAGTTACATATAATTTTTTGTAAAAAAAGGAAGTGAAAGAAATATAAAAGATAGTCTGACTCAACAGGTATAAAAAATTAAAAAAATTTTCAATTAAAAAATAATTATTTCAGCTTCTTGCTACAATTTAAAATCGTTGAATTATGTTCTTTCATTGATTAAATATTTAATCAAAATTTATTCATCTCTTTACTTTGTTTGTTTGTTTTTTTTTTTACAATGTACCAAAATTGAAATTCACTTGCCTACACGCAACTAAATTTAACAATTTTTTAAAGACTTTTAAGAAAACGGGCAGCTGAAACCGTAAGTTAATGGGAAAAAACAACTATAAAACATATTTGATGCCCATTTTTTTTTAATTCTGGGAAAGCAAAGAAATCAAGAAAAAAAAAAAATACATTGAAACATTAGAAATGAATAAGTAGTGAAATCAGTAAAATGAAATGATTTTTTCAAAAGAAATGGAAGGAAAAAATAAACGAAAAATAGATAAACACAATACAAGTACGAGTACATGACATGAAGGCATAAATAAGAGTGTGAGCAATATCTACCTGAAAAGTCGAAACATATTTTTACACCAGTTTTTATGATTCATATTGTTGTAAGTTGTCAGTTAGAAACTGTCTGTATCAGCGTGTTTGTTGTCTGTCTGTGGTTTTTGTATTGTGAAAAAAACCCCCCTTAAATTGAAAAAAAATAGAAAAATTGTTGTGACAATATGAAGAATACTAGTTGGCTTACCTACCAGCCAGCCAAGAGAATTAGTACCACAAATAATATTGAGACTTTGAGACTTGCTTGGCTTTTGCCATGTAAAATAGAATGAAATAAAATCGTTTGAATTAGAGATGAGTCGTTGTTGAGTTACCAATACTTTTAATACTTTTTAATACTATTTGTATTGTTGTCTATGTTGTCTATGCTGTCTTTGTTGCTTTAACATTTTCATTTAACAATTTCACAATTTCACAATTTCCCTTTACACTCAACCACAACTTTGACATTTTGCTGATGCCATATCACTCCTGCTTTTAGCCAGCTTAAAAAATACATCTCATAAATATGCAAATAACATTTTGAAATAAACTCGGAAACATACAGACAAACAGAGAGTCAAATTTACTTGTACAAACACAAATACGAGTACAGTCACACTATCAGTTAAGAGTCGCAGTAACCGACAACCGCATTACAAATGACAGAGTGTAGTTGAACCCAAAAAAAAAAAATTTCAAAGCATTTTGCATGTGAAAAAAAATAAAAAAAAAAATCCAAAATTAAAGTGAACCACTGCTAACAGGATCTAAGACAGAATTTGAATGAAAACATTTTAGAAAACTGAATGAATGAATGATAAAAAAAAACTAGAACTCGAGAGCAGTTGAGTCAGCATATCGCATCCAAACGTGTCTTGTTAATTTTTTTTTTTTTTTGTATTCCGAAATTGCGATTTGATCGCAACTTTGTTTTCTTGTAATAAAATCGAAATTGACACAAATGTGCCATAATGGGCGAATTTGTTACACAACTGTGGCTGATAACTTTCTTGCCGCTACACGCATTTATATGCAGCAAGTGTAAGCACAATTTTAATTAAAGATTCAACAAAACAGACACGATAATATTCGTAACCAAGTGAAAATGTGTCATTAATGTGGTTTCTATTTGAGAAAACTAGATCAAGTTTAACTTATTTTCTTTTTCTTGTTGTTTTGTTTACTTTTCTTTGCATAAATCAGCCAAACAAAAAAAAAACTTGCTAATGCTGTAGCTTTTAAATAAAACTTGTCTTGAACCTGAACGCAAACTGCTCGCATCAGCCGCACCCGCAAGTAAATGGCAAAAGAAGCATTTGAAACCTTTTCATTTCATTTTAAAGTCAATCAAGTAGACAACTAGTCATTTTGTCATTCAAATATAGTCAAAGACACTGTTTGTTAGTCAATGGAAAATTCTTATTGTTTTTTCTACTCTTTTGCTTTCGAATAGAAAACTCAAGGAAACTGCTAACATTTTGCTTGCTGTTCTTTTTCTCTCTTTCTCTCTCTTATGGCTTTTTCTTTTTCTTTCTTTTTTTCTTTTTTTTTGTTTTTTGAAAGAAAGAATACTCGTAAATACCATTTGAGTAATAGAAACACAACCAGACCAACCGAAAAAGGAAAAGGAAAAGGAAAGAGCGAAAGAAAAAAATAGCTGGCATGCTTGCAAACATTCAACATTTTTGACACAATATGAGGTTAAAATGATGAAAATTAAATGAAATTTCAAGTACATTTCTGTTTTTAGCACTTTTTCAGGCATGTGTATGTGAATATGTGTGTGGGTTGTGAAAGCAATGCAACAGCAAAAAAAGTTAAAAAAAAAAAAGCTAAAAACCTGTAAATTTTCAATTTGGAAATGGTTCTTTTGTTTCGATGCAATTCCATTTATGTGCTCGCATGTAGCTTTGCATTTCTCTAGCATTTGCTTGACAATTTCCTTCTTTTGGAATAGCAGTGCGTCAGTGTGTGTGCACTAAATGTTGAATTTGAGTTGAGCCAAAATAAAACTTTCGATGGATGGCTGCAATTTGTATTGTTTTATATTTTTAGTTTTATTGTCTAACATCCAAAGAAAACTCAAAGTTTGCCTTGCCAGGTATGCATGCTAGAGTGTTGTAATGTGAAAAGTAAATATTTTCTTTGTGTCTATTCGTTACACACACGCACACACACACACACACACGCATGCTTAGATAAACGTATACAATCTATTCTGTTGTTAAAATATGTGCAGAAAATGCAAAAATGTTTTTTCTTCTGGCTTTTAAATGTGTGTGTGTGTGTATGTGTGTGTATGGGCAGATACTAGATTCATACATTATGGGGGCCAAAAGTGAAAATGAATTCCACATGAGTTGTTGGTTGGCAGTAATATTTTGTAGCAAGCAGCCAGTAGTGATGGTAGATGTTAAATAAACACTGCAACATTTTCAATTGATTACATACAATTACATTACCAGACACACACACAAACGGTCACACACGACCTCACACACAATGCACGTATGTATTTTGTGAAATACTGTCTCATACGTGCAGCTTGCATACAATAGAAAAATAGTTGCACCCACACACACAACCACACACAAATGCAAACATCCCATGAACTACAATGTTGTAAAATATTGCATCTTTATTGTCACATTTGCAAATTGTAAAAGAAGAAAAGTCGCATTAAGCCAGCATGTTGAATTAAATTGAAATGCATAAATATTTAACCCATTAAAAGCATTTCATTATTTTTTTGCTTTAATAAATTTATTTTAGTGAAAGAAATCAAAATTAAATCATCCCTACAAATTTTTCATTAAAATTGAATTTAAATTTCATTTAAAAACAACCCACAGCAGAATACAGTCCAAAGCTTCTACTCAAATTTCGGCTTTAAAATTCTAGTCCAATTTTGGTTCTAAAATTCTAGTCAAATTTTGGTCCTAAAATTCTAGTCAAATTTCGGCTCTAAAATTCTAGTTTTAAAATTCTAGTCTACTTTTGGTTCTAAAATTCTAGTCAAATTTTGGTCCTAAGATTCTTGTAAAATTTTTTTCTTATTTGTTACATCCATTTAAGGTTAATTTTTAGTTTATTTAAGAAAAGTTTGGTATTGGATGCAAACAAAAAGTAAAGACAATTTGCTTGCAGTTGCAAAATTTTGCAAAACTATTCTAAAGCACTCCCAAGAAGTCGAAAACACAAAAAAAAATGCCCCCTACTAAAATACACAACTCTTTTTACTTAAAATAGGAATTTTAATGGGATAGAAACACAATGTTTTACAAAACTTTTACAAGCAAAAATATCTTTCGAAACAAGTTAAACCTAAAAAAAAAATTTAATAAACAAAATGTTCAGAAGAGAGGAACAGGAATGTAAACACTTGGAAGAAAATATCCGTTCCAATAAAAAAAAACCTTTTAAATCGACTTAAGTAAAAATTAACTTGTTTTTACAATTAATTAAATAACTTTATTTTTGTGGTTCAGGAATGATTCCTAGTTAACATGATGACACAAATACGAGTACTTGTATTTTATTTACTTTAAAAAGTGATCTTAAAACCAAATGATTTTTATTTGGTAATATGATGATGAATCCCTCTAAATTACGCAAAACCCTGCTAAATTTTCAATTCGATGTGCTAGAAAAATTTTTTCGAAAATGCTGTCGATCACAACAAAAATGGAAATCCTCCCTGCTAAATTTTCAATTCGATGTGCTAGAAAAATTTTTTCGAAAATGCTGTCGATCACAACAAAAATGGAAATCCTCCCTGGTAGAGAGATTCTGTCTGTAGATTGTATGTGAATATTTTGCTTAATGATTAATAATTTATTCCATTTACTTTTAATATCAATTTACTCACATGCATACAAATTAGCGTACGTACCTGCAGACATACAGATTTTACATTTAATTTCTTTCGTTTTTCATTTCCATGCTTGAGTTCTCTCAATACATTTGCATTTTTACAATGACAGGGTGAAACTATTACTCGATTGCAGTTGAAATTTTCAATTTTGAATGCATACAAAGACACGCATGTGTGCATAAGCACACATACACACATACTCGAACACATGCTGCGTTATACGAGTATGTTGTATGTGTGTTTCTATTAAAACTATAAACGTGTGCATACTTAAGTTTATGACTCTGATTTGAAACCGTATGTCACTTAATCAACTACACCTGCTGAGTTCACCTACATTTTCCTTCTTTTATTCTTTCTTTATGTCTTTCTGTCTTTCTGTCTTTCGGTTTTGTTACTCTGTAAGATATTTTACATTTATGATACACAAATGTTCGTTTGTTTGTTTGTTTGTTTGTATGCATGCGAATTTACATTCACGTTAGTGCAAGTATTATTTACAGACATGCATACAAATTCCTTTAATAATAATGCAAAATATATACGGTAATTTAGATCCATTCAAGGGTCTTTCTCTGTCTCTCTCTCTCTCTTTCTCTTTTCCTCTCTCGCTCTTTGCTCTTTTTTGTATTAAATATATTTAAGAAGACATTCAATGTCAGGTATAAATGTCTTAAATTTCAATGGGGTCTTTTCTATCAACATTTTCACTTTTTGTTTTATTTTTCAATCTAACTCTTTCCCTCCTTCTCTGTTTTTTATTACTTTTCTCAGGAAAGAGGATATGCCAAGTTGCTTTTATGCCATTAGTGGCTCATATGCTTAAAATACTTTCTTTAATAAACGAAAGTAGGACGTGGTTTCATTGTCACAGCACAAAGTTTATAACAGAACGTGGGGTATTAAGCAATAGCAAATAATAGAAAGCACAATTTAATGTGGTTTACATATTTTTAATCATGACAAAGAAATTAAAATTTTAATTATGCATGTGGAAAAACGTTAAGAGCGACACACGCTTTCTATTAAAAACAACCCAGCTGGTGTCGCAAAATTTATGCAAGTGAAGTGTCCCCCCACACACATACACACGTTATAATATTACAAAAATACAATTCAATTAAATAAAATAGTTGTAGTTGTAGTTGTCAACGATTTAAAATCAAAAATTTAGAAGTAAAATTTTTTCACGTTTACGAAAATATTATGATCAAAGTGAGACTAAAAGCGTAGACAGCTTTAATTTGCATTAGCAGTCTTAATTCTACTTGTAACTTGTGAATTATCTTAACTTGAATGTGAATTAGGTTTAAAGCAAATGCTTGAAATCAAACTGAATTTAGCTTTTCCAATATGGCAACAAAGTCGACAATCAATTGTTAAATTAAAATGGATTCAAAGTCAGTAAGGTACGTTATTTTAATTGTTTTTAGAAGAAAAAAAGAAATATTGCACACACAAGGCATATTCTAATAACTTAGATTTCCAAGGTAAAGAAAAGAAGTCGGTGGGCCGAAAGAGATACGCAGATTCTCTTAGAATTGTGGGCGGAACGTGTTACTGAAAATATTATTTCACAAAATAGTTGTTTACAAACAAGGTAAATCTTGTACTGCGATTAATGTGGGACAAATGGTGCTGCTGTTCTTATTCATATTTTTTTTTTTTATTATTAAATAATTTTGTGTACTTACAGGAACTTGAAATTTAATTTTTTTATATTGCATTTGGAACAAAATTATATTCAATTACCCATACGTACATGCATACAAGCATACTACAGGAAGTGTCACCAAAAAAAAACTATACTGACTTTCTATGGGACAATGTCACCAGTACAGCTGACTAAGTGTATCTCAAGCAATGTGATGTGCGATAGATAGACACTTATCATGTCATGCATGATATCAGAACTCTAGACTATTAGATAATGGAGATAATAGAAGCAGCGATACTTTAAGAGTCTTTGCAATTACGTTTGCCAGCTTTTTTTCTTTCATTTCATTTCTCCGCTGGTGCTTAATGTTGTATTAAGTGTTTTTGAATTTTAGTTGGAAAAATGCAGCATGAATTATTTAATTTATTTTTTACACTTTCACTTAGTGTTTACGCTTATTATCGCCGTTACTTACTTACATCGGCTGCATTTATTTTATTTTCCATATCAAATATGAATTTTATTGTTAATAAAAATATAGTGAGTTTTTCCAGTTTTTTCATTTTAAGTTTTTTTCTTTCATTTAAAATTCATTAAAGGTTTTCATGCCATTAGAAAAGAATTTAAAATCGTTTCAAAAACACATGCCAGCCTCGTTTAAACAAGAAATTTTAGTGCAAATTAGCAACAAAACAAAATTGTTGTTGTTTAATTATGCCGAAAGCAAAAGAAAAACAAAAGTTTCACTTTTAAGGGCTAAACTGAATAGATGACGAAAAGTTTTGAAATGTAGAATATAAAGAGAAAAGAATTCTTTTTCAGTAACGTTTTCACTCAAATTGCAACTTTGCTTTGCCGATACAATTACTTCATAATTTTGTATTGAATATGTTTTAGTTATGGTTTGCTTAGACGGCAACTTCTGCAACAACGGTGAAGCACAAGTATGTGTTTTAATGACGACTCTAAACAACATTTTAATTAGTTTAATTGCCTCAATAGTTTCTCATTTATTGCCCATTAAGCATTCAATAAGCCCCATTAACAATTATGAATAACAAACCATTTAAAATGTTTAACATTAAGCTGTTTTGCTAGTTTCCACTCTAGCATTTTGCAAAACACAAACAGATAATTTTATTTACAATTTTGTTAAATTTTATAAAATAAGTTGATATCAGAATGGATGACTGGCGTTTATGGGAATATCTTTGAGTGTTTATAATGTGTGTGATGCCATAAATTTAATGTCAACAGGGTTAAACAAAAGTTGTAAATAATTTTTTGAGCTGGAAATTTTTTATAAAAAAAATACACACACACACATTTGCAGTTTTAACTGCAAAGAATTCAAAAAAAAATATTTTACACGTTAAAACATGATGCCACAAATAACTCTGTAGGAGTAAACGGTTAAATGCAAAGAAACCAAAAATATATGGATTATCTAAAAACGTAATTTTAGATAATCCATCATTCGGACTCATGATGAAATTATTAAATAATTCTTGTTTTCTTTAAAAGGAAATTGAGACTTTTTCTTTGGTAATTTAGTTTAAATGAAACCCATAATGTAACACTGGTTGTGTTTGCATTTATGCTGCTTCTCATCAAATGTAATTCAAGAAAACTTATCACCAACTTGACAAGTTATCTGGTGAAGGCCATCTTTTTTTTTTTGTTTGTTTTTTTTTTTTTTTTGCCTTAATTGTCAGTTGACTGGAAACGTGTTTTCTGTATATTTTTATGTTGGGACCAGAACTTGATTACAGTCATAATTTTATAAGACTAGCAGGGAGGCAGCAAACCATAAAAATCTTATTATATTTCTTGTCGTTAGAAACTTTTTTTAGTGATTTTTCTCCTTTCCTGAAAACACACATTAAAATGGTCGTTGTTGTGTGTATGTATGTAGGTGTGTGTCTTTTCCTGTTACTGATACCAACGGCTTTTCTGCTTAACAAAAGCAGAAACTTTGGCATATTTTTTGAATCAAGCATTCACTATTGACTACAAATCGTTATAACAAAACAAAAAAAAATTCTCGCTAAGTATCATTTTCATAACAGCCTGGGCTTAATGTTAAAATTAAATAAAATTTTTTTGCTTGAATTTTGTGGATCGAATTTTATTTCCTTTTTAATTTTTATTTATTTTTTTTATTTGACTCTTACTTTATTGTATTTGTTGTGCTAATGTCCCATAAAAAAGGAATAAATTAGCTGGAAGGTGTAATTTGATATTCTGCTTTATTTTTTCATATTTATTCACTTTATTCATATTTTTTATTACAATTTTCTTTTTATATTTTTATATTTTTCCTACCTTTTAGCTTGGCTTAATGCTTAAATTAAAAGAGATAAATTCATAATTCAATTGGCTCAATAAGTTTCAATGCATCAACTTCCTTTAGGGATGATTTATTTTGTCATTATTAGTTAAGTTACGAGCAGTAAGTGTACAAACGGAAGGACCTTAAAATAACATTGTGATTAATAATACGAGATATAGAAAAATATCTGTACCTTCACCTTAAATTTATTATTCAAATTTTTATTGAAATTTTTAATTTACTTAGAGAATAACAGCTGGTTGATTTCAATTTTTATTAAAAATAATAAAAAAAAAATTTAATACTCGAATTTCGGCAGGAAATTAAAGTTTAGTAGAAATTGAATCGGAAGCGAATTCAATGATTCAACTCTATAATTTTGCTTGATTTAATATTGGGAGCTCGGTTTTTTGATATTATAAATACTTTTGCTTTCACTTCAAATACTTTTACACTGATTCTTACACTTTTCTCTCTACTGTCCAACAACAGTCTACAATTGATTATATTAAAAACATAAATTTCCGTTTCCCTTCTTCTGCGTTGTCATGTTTGTAAACATTCAGAGAAGCTCATGAGGGGGACTGTGTATGTATGTGTGTGAGTATGTGTGTTGTCCACAACTATTTACAAATGTGTGCATTTTATTTGCAATCATATTATTTTGTCTGCATTATGAACAACGTGCATGATTGATACGACTACTGGCAGCAAACTAAACTTGAAGGGTACCAAACTGAATTAAGAACAAGAGCAGTGACGAAGCAATGCAAACAAGAAGATGAAGGAAAAGGAAAAGAAAATCATTGTTAAATTGAAAATGAGCCAGAAGGAGAAATAATTGATAACAGATTGTAAGAAACGACTTTTAAAAAGGTTCTTGCTTCAGCTATCAATTGAACACAAATGAAAGCAAATTTCACAAAAAGAATTTATTTTAAATAAACAAAAATTAATATGCATGAATGTTTGTATGTAGCCAGCCATTTTAAAATATTTGAAATTAAGTGCTTGAACTTAAATTTAATCTGTTTATGAAAATGGTTGTTTGTAAAATGATTTATTTATTTCTTTGCTTGTTTGCATGTCAAAAATTTTTAGAAATTTTAGCACACACAGTCAAATGGCAAATGTTTCTTAAAACTTTTATGTTACAGTGGTTACGAAAATATTTCAAACAAAAGTTTGTAAAAACTCAATTTTATTTTTGACGATGCTTGTTCGGGAAAATAAATTTAAGTTAATTTAAGACCTTAAACTTTAAAAATATTTAACGAAATAAAATTTGTTTCTACTTTTGCTGAATTTTTGGGCAAGAATGTGATAACAAGAGAAAATTTAGTTTAATCTTTTTTAAACAGTACAAGTCTGCGAAGCTTCCTGGCTTGTCTGTAGAAAACACCCAGGTTTTAGACAGGAATTGAAAGTAAGACCCCCGAATTGGCAGGTTAGTACGCTACCTATTAATCTATGGGGAGGAATTGGATATCAAAAGCTATTAAAATTCTGAGTTGAAACATTGAAAGAGTGATAGGAGATTTGAAAACACTTAAGGTCTTTATGAACAATTTTTATATTTCGGTAGCTGACTCTGGCAATGAAAACGAGAAAACGATGAGGTTCGGTTCCACACAGGAAAATGGCGAACCAAACTTTTAATGGAAAAATTCCCTACGGTCTTGCAAGAGGAAATTTATACTATCCTCATATGTGCCAGGGAATGTTTAAGTAAAAGGACTAGATATCAGACAATCAATATACATTGCTGGCCTGCAGATCCATAACAATCTCTCGTTGTCTGCTTGTCCAACATAGAAGGCCCGTCGGAAGTACTTGGACCAGAACCTCTTTTTGAGCCTCTCTTTACGTTATATTAGAGAGAAAAATCACAATTTTCAAAACATTGAGGACCGCTGAGTGAGCCTAGATTAGCAAAGCATTTGATCATAATACCGCGGATTACATCTCTCAATACTGTCACTCATTAAGAGCGATCACAGACTTCTTTCTAATGGGATTTCTTAGCGGGCATTATGGTCTTAGACACTGCCAGTGTCAGATAGGAACATGTACTGTGTGACTGTGCGGCCTTAGAGTCTCGTAATGCAAGACTTCTTGTTAACTACCAGAAAGGTAGGAAGGCTCTGACTGAATGAGGGCTGTACAAAACATCCTTTGGGTCGCAGTAATATAGCCTAACAATGATATTAAATTATTTTATTTTATATTTTCGAAACCACTGTTTACATGAGAATATTTTAAAGGACACTTTGTTCCGGCCATTGTGACTGCTCGAGAATTCCTGCTACTTCTCTTATTCTTATTTTTCTTCAAGTATATTCTTTCTTCTACACTTCTGTTTTTTCTTGAATTGGATTATGGGTTTGTGTGTTGCATTGTAGTTTGGAAATTTTTATAGACCTCAATGCACTTTAGAATTTGTTTCCTCCTTTTTCTTATACATAAGTTTTTGATTGTAAATTTTTGTGTTCATTGAAATTATTGTATTGTAAGTGCACTTGTCTTTTGAAATCGATGTCAGCGTCATCATAATCATCAGCAGAGCGCACAAATATTATTTATTACGATGAAAAAAATAAAAAAAATGCAAGTAGGAAAGAAAGAAACTGAATTTCTACACTTCATTAATTCCTTAAAATTACATGCCTCAATTGTTCTAAAAGAAACGATACAAACGATACTTTTTTCTTGATTTCAATAGTTACACTCGAATAATATGGAAATATCGAACAGATGGATGAGAAAAAACAAAATATATAGATTCATCGACAAAAAATGCGTTTCTGTTAATTAAGGTTCAATCGAATAAGCGATTAAAATGAAGGAAATAAAAAATATAATCTGCCAAATAAATATAAAAAATAAATAAAAAATATGAATATTGAATAGGGTGCCCTGGGGCCGCAATTTCGATTCCTGTCTAGCAGTTTTTATATTTTTTATTAATCATTTCAACTGTAACTTACATACAAACCAGATTTTGAAAATCTCAATTTAAGTTTTGAAAAAAAGTTTTTTTTTTAAGTTCAAAGGTAAATGCAGCCAATTTAAAGTGCTTTAATAAAAATAAAATAATTAAATACTAACAGAAAATATCCTGAGTTGACAACAGTTCAGCCTAATAAAATTGTTTTTAAAAAGCACAAGCAAAATAACGTGTTGCCAAAAAGCTTAATTAAAATAAATTTTCTTGAGAATCTGAGCTTGTTCAGTAGTGCGATTCAGTAAATTTTATTACGAAAATTCGTATCGAAAAAACAAGAAAATATAACGATTTTTTATCGAATTGCGCATTCAGTAACTTTCCGACAACGAAGTTAACAGCACATAAATAATCCTCGCAAATAACGATTTCTATCGTACCGAATATTTTTGTCGGAAGGTCCCTGAATGCTGAATTCGAAAAAATATCGTTATACAGGGTGGGCCAAAAGAAATCAAGGGGTGTAAAAGTTTAATAACTTTTTTGCTTATTAATTTTTTTTTATTTTTTCTTTCAGATTATATAGACAACACTTGAAGAATTTATAATGGAGAGGTTCACAACTGAACAGAGAACCAGAACAATAGAATTTTATTATTTAAACCAGAGATCAATTATTTTAACGCAAAGAGCATATCGTCGACATTTTAACGTCAGAATTTCGCCCTCTGAAGCGATGATTCGTTGCTTAGTTAATCGTCATCACCAATATGGCAGCGTAAGAGATTTGCCTCGAACCGGTAGACCACGTTTAAGTCGCACTGCGGAAAATATTGAACGAGTACAGCAAAGTGTTAACGAAGCACCAGAAACATCTAGCAGAAGGCGTTCTGCTCAGCTAGAAATGTTTCGTACGTCACTACGGCGCATTTTAAAAAAAGATTTACAGTTATAACCATATAAGGTGCAATTGGTCCAAGAATTAAAACCCGCAGATCATCGGCAACGTCTAAATTTTGCAGTTAAATTTCAAGAGTTGGCCAGAAATGAAATCAACTTTATTGAAAATTTGATTATGAGTGATGAAGCTCATTTTCATTTGAATGGCTTTGTTAACAAGCAGAACTGTAGGTTCTGGGGTTCTCAAAATCCAAGAGCCATTCATCAACGCCAATTGCACCCCATCAGGTGTACAGTATGGTGTGGGATCACATCTGAAAATGTCATTGGGCCCTACTTCTTCGAGAATGAAGATGAAAGTGCTGTAACCGTAAATGGAGAAAATTTTTTACGTCCTGCTCTTGAAAACAGACCTGGTATGTGGTTTCAGCAGGACGGAGCCACTGCCCATACTGCCCGAGACACAATGGCACTTTTAAGTCAAATTTTTGGAGAGCGAATAATTTCTCGAAATTCGGAAATTATTTGGTCAGTGCGATCGCCAGATTTGACAGCACCCGACTATTTTCTTTGGGGTTTTTTGAAGGAGCGAGTGTATGTGAACAAGCCAGAGACAATCCTTGAACTCAAGGCAAACATTGTTGCAGAAATTCGAACGCTACAGCCACAAGTTTTGAAAGATGTTATGGAAAATGCTCTAAAAAGAGCCCATCAGTGCGAAGCTGAAAACGGTAGTCATTTAAGAGACATCATTTTTCATACTTAGTGTAAAAAATTTCCATTTTGTATATTATATAATCTGAAAGAAAAAATAAAAAAAAGTTAATAAACAAAAAAGTTATTAAACTTTTACACCCCTTGGTTTCTTTTGGCCCACCCTGTACTTGTTTTTCCGATACGAATTTTCGTAATAAAAGTCACTGAATCGCACTACAGATCAGTTTTTATATTTAAAAAATCCACAATTATTGTTTTCGTTTCATAATTTTTCAAACGATATTTTACAAAAAGCAAAAAATAATTGCTGCTGCAATGCGGGCTTATTCTGAGAGTTGTTGTTCTGTTGTATAATCGACCCTTTGCAATTTTTAGCCAACAAAATTCTTTAATTTATTCTTTCAATTTAGTTAATTGAAATGAGTTCGAGTTTTTATGGCCAATTGCAAAACAAAACAAAAAAAAAAAAAGAAAGATTAAAACACACATTGAGTTTATAATACCTTTCCTTGCACAAGTTTTCTTAAACACGCAATTAAAGTGAATGTGTAATTAAAGCCGGTTTATTTCTTTTTTCCCGGTTTATCTCATTAAATCTAACCAGTAATTACTGGATATTAAAAATGTAACAAAAGGCAAAGAAAAGTTTAGTTTAGAAGCTTAAAAATAATTAAGAAAATTAAAAATAAAAATGAAAAAAAAACAATAATCTTTGTGAGTAAGTTGAAGCTAAAATGCAAAATAAAAAAAAAAAGGTAGAAAAAAAAAAGATGAAAGTCATAAAATAGCTTTTGAGTAACGAACGCCGAGGCTGTTGCACGTTAATGTCATGACTAGTTATTCAGAAGAAAAAATAACTTTAAATACAACATCAACTAGGAAAAAGAAAAAAATAAATAAATACGTACATCAGAAAGGATGAAAAGGTTTGAAACTGTTTCTCTATTTCTTCTTTATTTCTTACATTTCTTATTTTAAAAATTAACTAAACAAGATTTCAAAAAAAACAGGCACAGAGTGAAGAATTCTTTTTTAGATTAAGTAGACTCTAGAGTACCTTACACCCCTCCCACTTGATCAAAGGAATAAGGAATAGAGAAATTCGTTTGATTAAATTTTCCTGAAAGGAGTACAACTCGGTAAAAAATATATCTTGTGGCATTGCGTGGTGTAAACTTTTTCTTTGCACTTTTTCTCAATTGTGCTGTTGAATTGAGGGGTACGTGTGTTTATGTGTTTTTGTGCATGTCTGCTAAATACTGTGTTCTGTCACATGAACATAAAATATACACAAAACAAATGTTTCACAGAGTTCAGAAGTCTGTGGTAACGAGTACAACAACTGCAGGATTTTCTTTGTGTGAATTATTATTTTAATTGTATATGACGAGCCTGTTGCACGAACACACAAATACACCAAAGGAAAACGTATGAATTTATAAGGGCAATAGTAGTGGCCCATCACTTTTGATTCTCTTTTTTTTTTCCTTTTGTTTTTCTTCATTATACATTTTTTAATTCCAACAAAATAGAAGAGGATACACACCAAAAAGGAAAACAAATTAATTTTTATAACACAAGCTCTGTTAGTTTTCTGCTAATAAAATTATTTATAACAAACAAATGGCGTAATTTAGAAGAAATTAATGAAAACTAAAAATATTTTGAAAAAACTGACTTTAAATTTTCTCTAAAATACCACTTGGAGATCCTTCCCATGCTGAAAATAATTAAACAATTTAAATTATCCTCATAATCAACTCATAAAGCTTGCTACTGCTTAGTCTTTCACATTATTCCATGAAAGTGTATAAAAATTTTAACATTCACACCGGCTTCTTTCCTTCCTTCCTACCGCCTCCACCAACCATCATTTAAACTCATTGTTGTTGTACACTGGTGCTGTTATTAGCATTAAAGGTAATTAGTTTATTAAAAATAAGAAAAAAAAAACAAATCTGACAGTAAAGAAAACCAAATGAAAAAGAGGGAACAACAACAACGAGCACTTTATACAATTAAGTAGCATTTATTTAAAGCAAATGGAAATACCTACAATAAATAAGTCAGAATGTTGTTGTAGGAATTGTTCTAAATTTAGTGCACCCTGCAACCGGTACCTAAGCCTAGATCAGCTTGTTTGCAGTCCACATTTAAAGAGACGATATTAAAATAAAAAAGCAAATGTTTTGCATGTGGCAGGAATATTGAAATTCAATGGCAAAATTTTATAAAAAATTTTCGGTTGTTTAACAAGACTAAGCTTAAGGTTTTTTTAGCCAGATGACAGATTAGCTTTTTAGTAATTTTTTTGGAAATTTTACTGGAGTTGATCTATTCAGCAGAATTTTTTTTTTTGTTAAAGAAACATTTAAAAAACGTAACTGAAAACAATAGAAAGGTATAGGGTATTTCCATAAACAGCAGCAGCTTATTACTCTATCGATTTTTCATTTTCAAACTTCACTTTTCTGTTTAGTTTCAAAATTAAACATAAAAAATAGCGATACCACAGTAATAATCAAGTGGAAATAAATACAACGAAAACTATTCAATCTACAACAACAAAAATTGAATAAAAATCAGTTTGAAATTTGTTTCATTTTTTTTTTCAATTGCAACATAAAAAAATAAATTTATTGAAGGATTTACTTAAAACACTTTAGCTGACCGACCATAATTTATTAATTTTAAGGTTAAAAAAAAAAGAATTCATATAAATTGTGAAGCACTAGAAAATTAAGTACTTAAATTAATAGCATTTCAAAAGAATTTAAAATATTTGCGGAAGTAATTGATTAAGCTGTTATAAATTCTACTAACAAATGGCTCAGTTCTATTCTGTTTTGTTCAATCCTTGTGGCGCATTTATGTAAATTTTGTTGTTTTATTTTATTAAAAAAATTAAATTGAAAAAGTTTGTAAATTACGAATGTTTCCATTATTTTTTTCTCGTTTTTTTTTTGTTTCTTTTATAACAAAAATACAAAAGGTAAGAAAAAGCAAAAGTGTAAGCAACTGAAATAATGATAACGGGCTGATTGGTGTATGCGGCCGCGTCATGGTGAATATGTAATTAAAATACAATTAAGAAGAAGCAACATGCCCTGTTCTCTAAAATGTGTGATGATTCATATCAAAAAAAAAATTTATATTGAAAATCGTTTATTTTAGTTTGAGTTTAATTTTGCATAAAATATTTTAAGCAAAAATAAATAAAAATTATTAAATAAATTACATTTAAATAGATATTATTTGAAAACATTTAAAATCATACAGACATGTTCCGAAATCACAGTGATTTTAAATAATGAACGATTTGAAAATCTCTAAAATGATTTTTTAAACTTCTGGAAATCACAAAAAATAAATATAAGCAAAAATAAAAATTGTCCACGCAAAACAAAGGGTATTTTTAAATGAATAAATTTACAGTTCCGTTGTGAAAAATAATGAATTTTTTTGGCTAAAACTAATAAAAAACAAATCAAATTAAGTGTATTTTACCATTTTGTTAAGAAATTCAAATAAAAATACGTCAAGTGATCGTAAGGCAATTAGCTGCCCAGTTTTAAATCACAAGATGTCAAATGATATTGTGCCTAGAAACTTCTTCATGATTTGAAATCACTTTGAGAAAAAAAGATTTTCAGAACATGCTTGATATTATGGAAAAGAATGTGTTACCCGAGACCAAATGACAAACAAGGAAATTTCAAAATTATTCCAAGCAAGAAAAATCAAATTTTTGAAAGACTTCATTGCGTAACAAATGTGGTTTATCAGAAACAATTGCTTGCTAATTGATCGCCGAACTTAATCAATCAAGCACGTTCGTGTGTGCAAGTTTAAGATCAGTCCTTCTAGAATTTTTTTATCTTTAATAAAACGAATTTCATTATTTAAAACGATTTACATCGGTGTCCTAACATTCAATAAAAGTCTTAGGGTCATTATTCTGCACAATAGATCTTTAAACGTCGCGGTGCAGTTGTAGCCTTAGTGATAATAGGGTCATTACTACAATCTTGCGTATAAAAGTTTTTGATTACTACAAATAGATTTCAACTGAGAATATGCGTTAAGCAAAAAGCCAGTTTTTATTACCACAAAATTTTAATGTGAACTATAAGCGATTCGTTGTTGTCTGTGCTTTATGTTTCCCAAAAGGTTGTTGTATACGCTATATATTTTTGTGTGTTTTTTTGGTTGTTGCAAATGATTTTTATAGGAGGGGGTGCCACAAAACATAAAATAAAATGTATCTTATTGGGAAGTTTTAATAATAGAAAAAAGTTAAACGTCAGTTTTTCGTTTAGTATAATTAAAATTTGCTATAACTATCTGAAACCTTATTGATCTGTCGTAATGGCCCTTAAAGTGACTTTATTTTATGATAAGTTAAAAAAATTGTTGTTGTGCTTCAAACAAAAAAGTCTTTTTCTACTGTGTTTAATATTGTGTTATACGTACAAAATAGTCATTAGATAAATAGGTAGCGTACTTACCTATCAATCTGAGGGTCGCAGGTTCTATTCATGCCCAAACCCTGGGAGCCGAATAAATTTCTTATATTAAATAATAAAAATAATATTGACTCAAATTTGAAATAGCGCACTAAGTTATGAGGGGTTGTTCTCAGCAAATATACTTCTTCGTGTTATTTTTTTAAAACATATATGACCTTATGACTACTTTCTCTTAAGTAAAATCGTGTTTTAATTTAATTTAACTTAATATTTAAAATAAAGTGATGAAGAAAACCCCACCAGAATCTAGAGAAAAAATTTTATCTCAATTCACAAGAAATTGAGGTGGACCTAACAACTCGTTATTAAATAAATTCTGTAACAGTTGAAAATGGAAATTTTATTTATTTTAAAAAATTTCGTTTTGTTTCTATAAAATTTTATGAATTACAAATACTAAAATGTAAAGAATACGAGTGCATGTACTTTTACAGCTCCTAAGTAAATCAATAATTAAATTTCTACACAAGTTGTGAGTTGGAAAAGAATAAGAATTTCTGTATCAGGTAAAATATAATTCACTTGAATTTGTGTAGCATTAAAAACCAAAGTGCAAATGACTTATTGTGGTGTGGGTATTTAGTATTCACATGCCATTACCCTATACATATACACATACACACATATGAATTCTTTATCTCTTATAAGCATGTGTAAGTTTTCTATACAATTCATTTTGCTTTTGTTATTGAATGCAAAGAAAATTTACTACAACAAACAAAATTTTGTTCTTCATAAGACCGTTGTTGGTCAGTTTCTCTCAATATTTTACAAAATAAACAATGCAACTGTTATCTCATGTTCCTGCTTTAGTGTAGAATTTATTTCCCACCAAAACAGCCACGCAAGAGAAGTGAAAGCCAAAACGAAATATTTTACTTGTCATGGAAAATTATGTTTTACTTGGATAGACAAATATTTTGCTGGGTTATCTAAAAAATTTATTTAGTAAAAACCATAAATCTTTGTTTATAGGAGAAACTCTTGTGCTTTTTAGTTCATTGTTGGTTCAAGTTTCCATTTATTAAAAGACATTCCAATGGGTGATGGTGAACGATTCACATTCACATTCATTTACATTTTTGTTTCTTCATTTTCCATTTTCATATTTGATGTACATGGCGTGGGTTGGTGTAAATACTCTAATAGTTGTGTATAAAAGTGTAGAAAATGTCTTAATTCAATTAAATATCAATAAATTATGGACAAAATAAAAACATTTCTAAAATCATTTATAAGTAAAACTGTAAGTAATTGTTGTGGTACGAGTTTATGCTCTTTCTACAGAACGTATCATTTATTATCACACAATATGCAACTTGTATGTGTGTTCAGATCTTTATTTAATCCATAATTTTCTTTCATATATAAATCATTATTTTATATAACTCATGATCATTAAATTTACATCAAATCAGAAAAAATTAAAGATGAAAATGTAAAATAATAATAAAAAAAAAGTATGACAAAAATATTAAAAAGTTTTTGCTAGAATTTGTTTACTAAATTAAAATTAAAAAAACAATTTGCAACATTTCACTGTTAAAAAAAAAGTTTATTAAAAAAAAGTTATTTTTACGATTTTGTCCAGGCTTTGAAATGTTAATTCCAATTCCTGTTTATGCCAAGTGCAAGTTTTCCAGAAACATTAACCCATAATGTAATTTTGTTTTTATTTAACAAGATGTTGAACATGAAAATTAATAAATTTATGCTTAGTAGTGCATGCAACTCGTACGAGTATGTACATTGATAAAATACCAAAAATCTTGGTAAATAAATTATCAACAAAATTAAATACCCACCCATAATAATAAACAGTCACACACATACACATACACATACACACATTAACACAAGCATACAACTAGACATATGTTAATGATTACGTAAATATGAAAATTTGAGAACCTGTTACATCCCTTACACCGCCATTTAAACACCCACAATTATAACTTGCAGCAACTTGTGCAAACACAGGTTAATTTCAACTTGACACCTAAAATACTTTAGTTACCAACCAACTAACACCATCACACATTCTCAAGGATAAAATGGCAGCACATGCATGCATATGCTTGTGCATATTTAAAAACGAATATGCATGCAGCACTAACATGAATTTATAGATTTAAATATTAATTAACTGTGCCTCAAACAAAATATAATACAAACTGGAATTTGAAATAAAGGGTTCACATGAATATTTAACTAAACACGTGTGGCCGTATAGACAGAGAGACATGTAAATTCCAAATTAGTGAGTTAACATTAAAGCAAACTTGGATGTGCACAAGAAATATTTTTTCATCTTCATAAACCCAGAGCAAAGAAGTGTGAGAATTTTAATTTTCTTTACAAAAAGTATAAATTCCCGTTTAAAGAAAGTTGTTGCTTAATTGTACCTCATTAAACTTTTTCCTCTCTAGCTTCTCTCCAAAATGAATGCACACACACATTTTTCCGAAAAATTATTTCTCTTCATTTATTTCTATTGAATTTCTCAGAATAATTTGTAATAAATTTTAAATTCATTCTTTTCTTTTCTTTTTTTTTTAAGAACTACAAAATAATTCTTACACTTTAAATATATTTCGCTTTAAATTGACTCTAAAGAAAATTTACTTGTGACATTTTCTTTTCTTTTCTTTTCTTTTCTTTTCTTTTCTATTGCTACACGTTGTAACACACTCCTTAGATTTATGGTCTTGTGGTTTTTATTTAAATTTAAATTTATTTTTAAATAGAATTTAAGAAAAAAAATATGAGTTTGGAAAATTTTTAAAAGTATTAATTAAGAGAAGACAAAGAGAAAAAGAGAGAGAGAGAGAGAGAGAGAGAGAGAGAGAGCGAAATGTGTGAAGCGAATTTAAATCAATTTTATAAAATTACTAAATGTTTTTTGGCCGGTCAGTATCCTTAAAGCAAATAAAATTTTATTCTTTAAAAAACTCGTCCAAATAAAAACTGCCATTCGCATCTTTGTTATCATTATTAGCAGAGGCTATCTTTATGATAAATTTAGAAATATATACGTTTAGGAGAAATATAAGTGCGTAAATTATATCATTTTAAAGGAGAGGTCGCTTAGATTTGCAATCTACCGCCCAAATACACTGTGCGAAAAAAAATACCTGGGCAGTGATATTATTTTTCTGGTAGGTGCTGTCGAGTACCACAAGAATCTAATTTTAGAATTTGCCAAACCACTCAAAATCCCGAGTTACGGGTAAAAAAGATTTTTCTTACCTTTATGCAGAGAGTTATTTTCGTCCTTCGTGCCTGCTTAACCTAAAGTAACTCCTATTTTCTAGTTCTTTGTATTACCCAGCTGATGTTATTGTTTTGATTGATGGTGAACTTTGGTTTTGCTTCATTAACCGCCAAACCCATTTTTGGTTCATTTTAAGTGGGAATAGCAGAAATTTAATCATTCGTCTGCTACCCAAAACTAATAAAAAAAGAGAATTAAATTTTGTTTTATTATTAAAACGACAAGTGTGCGCAATGCGTGCATGAGCAAAAAAGTCGAAGATAAAAGTGAAAATTTTCTATTCAAAACAAGAGAAGCACTGGTTTTTAATTAAAAAGTCGACTTTTTTCAGTAAAAAAAAATTCGGTTTCATTTTGAATTTGCTACTGAGGAGAAACGTACATGAATTTTTAAATATGAATACGAACATAAATTATGATATTTACTTGTGTGTATGTTTATACAAACAGAAACAAACAAATCAGATGAAAACTCTTCTAACGGTATTAGAGTCATTGTATTTTTATTGTTATAAATATATCCTATCAAGAATTTCTAAGTTCCTTTCTAAGAGTGCATACCCTCCGTTAGTGTGATTTTCAAGCTGCTAAGTAAATACTGGCTTAATGAAACTTGTTAATGCTAACGATATTTTAGCCAATTAAAAAGAGATACGAAATTAGAACTCACTGCGGGACCAAGTCAACTAGTCACTGTATTGTGCCACTACTCTCACACTACAAATATGTGCACCCTAAGTCTAGTATTTATAAAAAATTCAAAGACTTCATTGGGTAATTTGTCTATTATATTAGAGGCCAGAAGCTGGGGATTCCGTAAGTAATGAAAACGGTTCTAAATTAAACCATTACAGTGATATAGTATCTACATGTTCTGCGGTCTTTTCGCTTTCGTTACATAACCTGCAGATATCGTTTCGATAGATCCTCATATTTCAATGCTCTGTAATGGCCAGTCATAAAGCCAGCGACCAAGTCAGACATAATAACTTAATTTTTCTCTTCCGAGAATGAAATACTAACCGCTTAATTTGTATTGTAAAAATTAGTTTCCTTTCCTATACCTTCGTGCCTTCGACTTTAAATAATCTTGTTTATGAATAATTTTCGTCACATGAATAATTCAAGTGAGGCTTTGATGTGATATATTTTTAAGGCTTGAATTTTTCATGTGCGATTATTAAAATGGGTGCAAATTTTATTGAATCTAATACTTCAACAGCCAAAAGACAAATTAAGAGTCCAACCTTAACAGTTTTAGATCACCAAGTTATGAATGTGAATTAAGGAAATTTATTATTACGCAAATTCCTTTTAAAATATCTATTTGCAAAGACGGGTGACAGTTTAAGTTTATTTTATTTTATGCATCTTACAGAACGTCTCAATACAGACGCATTTTAAAAAGGCCTGCATATTGGAAGCCTGCTATTTCTGAATTTCCGGTTACACACATAAAAACATTTTCATGAATTTTATGAATTGAAATATTTTGTTTGTTTTACTTTTTATTTATTACACAAACACACAAACGCACACACACACACAATCATTTACTGATTTAGTTAGTTATGATAATTATCATTTTGTTCAGCTATTCACAGCTGATGCATAATTTTCTAATAAATTTTATCAATTGTAAATTTAAATTGTGCACAAATTTATTAAAATACGAATAATTTATTTATCTTTTGTGAATATAAATTAAACTATGCAGTTTTTTCTTCTTTTTTTTAGATTTAAAAAGTATCTAACAAGCATGCAATTACGTACGCTCAAATGGCAGTTTCACAAAAAAAAAAAGAAAACATCTAAAAAAAAATGATCGTCCTATGAAGTGAAAAGTTTTGAATTTAAAGTTCGTTGCCTTATTAATTAATGAAATAAAACTTTTATTCAACAACAAAAAAAGGTTAATGCTGGGGCTTAGTCACCGCATTCGATAGCGACTAGATTATCGTATCAAATAAAATTATCGAATGGTATCATCCCAAATTACAATATATTTTACTTCATATCGACTGCCATGATATCAAAATTAATAAATTAATAATATTTCTATTTAATTAACTAACACAACAATGTCTAGATTAATTGCTTTCCAGCTTTTATCCAAAGCGTGTGAGAGGGAAAAGGAGAGAGAAAGGAACAGAGTTAATTAATGTTTTGTATTCTCTGATGACTTTTAAAAATGTATTTTCTTTGCCTATAAAATGACTGGATTTCATCAAGTTCAGTTTTTGCTATTCAAACTGATGGCTTTCACCAAATGACCAGTTCTGAAGCATAGCCTGGCCTACTAAATTGCTAAATTTAAGCTGAAAATTATTGGTTTTCAATAACTTAAAAAACCCATTAAAATAAATCTTAATTAACACATTTTTGTAAATAATTTTCAACATTTAGCCATGAGCTCAATTATTTCTCTACAAAATCTTTAAATTTTAAATTTTTTTATTTTTATTATTTTTTTTTGCGGTTTTTTAGAAACTTTACAATGAAATATTGCCAACAATTAGTTTTTTGTGAGTCACAAATAATCAAATTATAAAGAAGAAGATGATGATGATGATGATGAAACGTAATTTATTACATGAAACCAATTATTTCTCAAGATAACAAATTGAATCCGATATATTAGCATGACAATGTCTCTAAATTTGCTTAAATTTATTTATAAGCAACAATTAAAATTTTAAATTAATTATTAAGCAAATACAATTTTCATGTTCTGTAGCTTAAATTACAACAGCAAAAACAAATACTCAAATATGCCAGCATGTGAGCGTATGAATATGCAACCGGTAGAGTAATTAATTTTTGAAATATTTTTATCATTTAAAACTTTATTAAAAAAAAATATACTTTTGACTTTGATGATTGAAAATGGCCTTCGATGTTTCACAACTGATTGAATTCCCCAAGTGATAAGTTGGTTAAGGCTACACATACAAACACACACGAACACACATTTTCTTTCCTTTTTATAAATTTCTATTTTAATGCACACACATACATGCACTCATTCATTCATTTATTTATTTATTTGTATTACAATCTCATTATCATAAATTAAAACAATTCACAGCTGTATGCGTGCCTGGTGAGCTTTTTGTAAAAAAAAAAACTTTTAAGTATTAATGCATAGTTATTGTCGTTGTTGTTGTTGGTTTTGCTGTTCCTGTTCATAAAAACCATTAAACGGAGAGTCATGCAGATGCACGTATCATGTTGATATAGACATTCAATATTTTTTTACTGATTAATTCGTTACACACACAACAACAACACCAACAATTTTCATTCACAAACATGTATATAACATCTCTACTGTTGAACACATACACACTCCCAAAAACACATGCACACGTAATTACTCTTTCATGTGCAATTTTATTTGAAGCAAAAAGTGCATGTTCGTATTTCGAATAATAATAACACCAACAAACAAATTAATATTCAACTTTAGCCATACCAGCTGTATTATGCTGTAACATTTATTTATCATAAAAATTCTACACTGAGAAAATCAAGAAAACAAAAGTCTTCCTTCGTGGCTAAAAAATAAATGACAAAAGAGTTTGTAAACTCGATATCATCTGCCGGACTTTATCGTCTACTTTGATTTTAAAAACTTTATTTTGAAATCACTTTTCACTCACTCTGCCTACTCATATGAAACAGCGTGCCGTCATTACAATATGTGCACTTTAAAAACAATCAAGAAATATTATTTTCTCTGGTTTTTATTTAAATTTAAATTAACTCTCAATCAGACTCTCAAAAAAAAAAAAAAAAAAAGAAATCTGAATTCCAGGCAGCCTTTTAAAATATGAAAAATATTGCGGGATGTTAAGTGGACAAAAGAACAGCAACAAAAAAAAACAAACTTGAAAGGGAAACAAAAACAAATAAAGCTTGTTTGGTTGGAGTTGTCTTTAAATAAGCCAACCCTGCAAACATTTTCTAAATAAACTTTTTCATTCACCGACATTCCCGCCTTAAAATGAAACAAGGGAAAGAAGATACTTGTATCAAAAAGCTTCTACATATTCCTTTAAACAAAATTTAAAAAATGTTCATTTCAAATTGTACGTACTTGCGGGATATACAGGGTGTATGAATGCCTTCAAGTCCCCATACAGACATGCTATTGAATGCATACTCGTATCGCTGGGTGTGTTTATTATTTCAGGTACTTTCTCTCTGTTTGTTACATCCAATTGAATTTTGTGCATATTTGAATTGGTTGTTGTTGTTGTTGTTGTTATTTTTTGCAGCTACACTTGCAAACCCATTCACACAAGCAAATGTATATAATGATCAACATGTAGGCATACAGCAAAACGAACATATGCACACACAAAGCACCTGGAACTATGCTCATAAGCTATAACAGTACAAGTCGAAAAATTAGAGTTTTTCGGTTAAAAAAAAAAAAAAATCAAGTAAGTAAGAATCGATAAGAGAGGTTTAGGGTTAACGAGGGATATTTAAACAAAATTTAGTTTCAGTCAACGTTTTATCACAACTACCGACTTACAGACAATATATTTTTGATAACCATCACTTAACAAACAGAACTGAGAAAATTTGTATTCAATTCTGCTAAAAGTTGACTTGGGCGAGTATCAATTATCACCAGCTACGGGTATTAATTTAAAAAATATATATTTACTTACAACACATACACATACGCACATATCGATTAAGGCAGTTCATTTTTATATGTTTAAAAGAATATTTTAAAAAATTCTAAAAAATTATTCAAATAGTTTTTACAGTAAGCGAACTTAGAAAAAGAATTTATTTAGGAAAAGTAATTCATAATGAAATTAAAAATGTGAATCAACATTTTTGTCTCTCTTTTCATTGAAGAAAAACAAAATTTTTTTTTGCTTTAGCTCTACAGGCTCATTTTTTGAAATGAAATGACATGAAAACCAAAAGACAACAAATTATTCCAAAATGCCACAGTGTAGCTGAATCCTACAAGTGAAATTTAACTCATTAACGAGCCACCTCAAGACTTCACCGGAACACAATAGTAGTTCTAATTTATAGCGCTGATCAAAAAAAGAAGAAAACACTTAAGGTGATTGTGTGAAAGAATTTTTGAGTGTTGACACAGCGTTAATTTCAAAACAAAAACTTGCCCAATTAAAATTGGCCTGTCTGCTCTCAAACGTTTCTTTCTGTTTCATATTTTCTTGAATAACTATGCCTCCCTAATGTATGCACATGCACACATACATCCATTGATATAAACATATTTGTAGATGTGTGTGCGTGCGTGTGTGTGTGTGTGTGTTTGCAATTATGCGTTTGTATTCATTTGCATACGTGCAAGTCTGTAAATTATACGATTATTTTAAATGAATTATTGGCTCAATCATGTGAAATAAATACATATTTATGGACAGCAAAAAAAGCAAGTGCAAAGAAAATTGAATATTTTAAGTATGTGTGTGTGTGTGTGTGTGTGTGTGTGTGTGTGTGGCCACTCTTTGTTTTTATGACAAAATATTACAACAAACACGAGCATCAAGCATTGTCGTTTAACGTTTGTAAATCCAATGTCAAACAAATTTAATTAAAATAACGAAATATTCTTTTGTGTTTGTGTTAATTTAATAAAAAGTTGAACAAAAACAACTCATTTCATAAAAAATTCCTTTATAGAAAAATTATTTACTTTATGAACGAGTTTTAAGCAGATTCAAAATAAAGAGAAAAAAACAAGTGCTTTTGGTAAAATTATTTAAGTAGAGGAAATAAGTGCTTTAATTAAAGAAAAATAACATTAAAAATGAAAAAAAAAAAGAAAACAACTCAAGAGGAATTTTCAAGTAATGAAACCTGACCTTGAGGCGTTACGTTTTGAAAATGGTTTGTTTGAAAAAATATTGATGACGCAAGCGCAAAAATAAAATTTAACTTACCCGTTGAACTTTGATTTCGAAGAATGTTTGAACTTGCATCTGAAATTAAAAGAATTTTAAGAAAACATTAATTTTAGTTTTAATAATTAAAAGCAAAGTAACTGTTAAGCTCAACTGCTACACAACTGTTGAGCACAACAGTTACGAGTACGTCTTAGAAACATCTTAATGAGTATTCTACTAAGCAACAGCTGATACATACGAGGTATGATCAAAAAATAACCGTTATTTTCAATTTTCGTGAGGTACGTATGTTCGATTTTCGCATAAGCAATTGAAAAAATGACAAAACAAATAATAATAAAATAACTCAAGTCAATAGAATATTTAAGGAATTTTTTTCTTGACCGATGTTGAAGGAGTGGTTTTAAATTTAATTGACCCAACACACAACATGTTGACTTTAGGTAGCTAAAAATTTTTTTGTTAAAAAATGGCAGCAAATAAGCAACTGTTAAGTTGAGCGGAATTACTCAACTATGCGTTTCTAATACGAGCACTCAACAGTTGCACAATTGCTACGTCTTAACTAATATTCCACGAGCTTTTTCCTTTTCATTATTTAAATGAAATACAAATGATGGCGGTAAAAAAAACTCACAAATGCTACATTAATACGCACGTTTTAATTACAAATAAAATTATTGTGAACAGCAAATTTCGGCGTAATTGAATTAAAGTGAATTTATAATTTGTAATCATGATTAAAAAGGCTTTCTGCAAATAACATATTTGACTTTGCCACTTTTTTCGAATTTTTTCATGCTCTTGGCGATAAGGCAACCCTGCAAATTTAAATATTTTTTCAAGTGTTTGCTTACGTTTTTCGATTAATTGCAAGCTGATTTCTTAGTTTTAATTTTGTAATATTGTTTGAATTTTTTTACATTTTGTATGGCAATGCTGCCAATTAATTTATTATCTACCATCTGGCACTACCAAAATCTCAATAACTTTTTATATTTATCTCACATATAGACAGTGACATACATAGTTCATAAATATGTAGCTGCGTATAAACATCGTAAAAGATGTGTCTTGATGGTGAACCAAAATAAGAATAATTTCTTTTAGGGCCATTATTAAAAGTTATCGATAGAGCTTTTGCTAGGGCATTAAATTAAAAATTTCGATAAGTTAAATGTCCTTAATTATCCACCCTAGAAAAAAACACAAAATACTAACTTTAACTATCAAAAGTTTTAAAAACAGGCCTTAGACTTTGAAAAAACAACATTTTAGCAAGCAATTTAGCACATAAATCAATTATAAGAAAGCCTTGCGTTTCTTTCGTTGTGTTTCAAGTTACGGACTAACAAAATGGCTTCTCGCTAAAATTATTGACAACTAAACTGAAGCTTATACGATTTTATTTATCGGTTAAGAGTCATAAAAAATAAGACTTGCAGCCCCAACGCCAGACTAAAAATTTATCAGACCAAATGCTGTGCACTTCATTGTAACTGCCGGGCCTTTAGCTTATTTTTTTATATATCCTTTTACGATTTTCATTCAAAGTATTTCATACACAAATACTGCCACACAGGTCTCTAATTTTACTTACGATTTGTAAAATATTTAGTTTTATTTTTTCTCTGAATTCTTATTGCCAAGTGGCTTATTACTGTCTATTAAGAGAGAATCGCCTCCACGATTTCTTTTACAAATTTTACTTTAAGAAATTGCAATTCACGCAAGTCGTGCAATTAACCAATTTCATCCTTCTTAAGATAAAAAACCCTTCAATTACATCAAGTTTAATTCAAACCTGCAAGCAAATAAGTACTTTTGAATGAGTTAATTTTTAAATACTCGCAGTGGGGCGTGCAATACGAGTAAAAACTTTCATGTAAAAGCATGAATTCTTATTTGTAATTGTGTGTTTCTGTGTGTGTTTTAATGATTTTTAAACTACAAGTATCATTAATCAGCCATAAACTCATTTGTCTAACTGCCAATAATTTTTGCAATCCTACCTAACCCGCTGTCACGAGCCAGAAAGAAAACAAAACCTAAAAGTATTCCACTGCCAACGAATTTAAACAATATTTTTACTTCGTTGGAACTATTTCACTGTCTTCTCTGCCACTGCCAATTTATACCAGTGAATACCACAGCCACAGCCACAGCTAAAGCTAAAAATGTACGTCTAAATTAACTAATTGATGTTGGAAATTTTGTTTGTATATTTGTAAACGAATATTTGTGGCTGTGTGAGTAATTTTTTTTTTAAGTTTTTAATGAACAAAATATCATCATCAACGTCAGTCAGCAAAGTATTTATTGAAGAGTTTTATTTGATTGTTTTATAGCGATTTAAGGATTACTTTTTATTGGTTTAGTTGTATAAAATTTCTAAAAAGGGCTTGATTGCATTATACGATGAAGGACAGTCGGGGTTCTTATTCCCGCACTCGAGATTTCTAGACATTTTAAATAAAATTTTAGATTGATATTGAATGCCATAATTTGTCATTAGGACTTTCAAGAGGAAATAAAAAAAAAAACAACTGACTACATTTCAGTTTCTTCTAGTCATAGAAAAATTATATTTTACTTTTTTTTTTTTTGGGGATGAAAATTAAAACATAAATTATTTAAAGCGAATACTACTAAAGGCCTATTTTATATTCTACTCTTTCAAAATGAATAAAAACAAAATCAAATACAAAATAAAGTGCATTTATTACAGCAATAAAATTGTACAATTACGTAACTAGCTAATAAAAATGAAACCTTTTTAGTTTCAAACTATTATACAATCAACAAAAATGAAAATGAAAACAGAAATGGAAAGGGAAATGGAAATGAAAAGAGAAGCAAAAAGGCTTAGCTGAACGTTGCCATAATCATAACTAACAAAAAGCAATAAATTTTAAACATTCCAAATTAGCATTTTGGAGAGCCTTAAATGTGTTTTTCGGCAATCAACCATTAAAAGTGGAAATCGCACGAGTGGTGGGAGTTGTAAAGTTTGTTAATCCAACAAAAAATTGTGTGAAAAATGGCTAAAATGCGATTATAAAATAGAATTGAATGGATAACAATCAATGCTAAAACACGCAATAACACGCAAACGAAAAAACTTTAGCCAAAAGCTTTTGCTTTTGGTTACGTGCACGTGAAGGGTTCAACACTGACATACGCACGTTACAAATTTATTATTGAGAGAACCAACTTTGAGTTTAAGCAAAAATTTGTTGGGTTAAAGGTCTTTGATTGAAAAATATAAAAGAATTTATAAAAAAAAAGGAATATCGTAGTTGAAAACGTTGAAGGCTTTTAAATCGAAAATTACATTTTTTGTTAAATTTTTTTCTTAATTCGGACCCAAAAATTTCATTAAAAAAATTATAAAAAATATCTCGTAGAATTTTTTTTTTACTTTTTAATAATTAGATTTAGTCTCAGATATCATTTTAATCAGATGCAGAGCGAAGGAAAAAAGATGAAATTATTTTAGCCAAAATTAATAGAATTAAAAATTTGTGGTTTCATAATTTAACTTTTTTGTTCTTATTGTATTAAATTTTTTAGGCGAAATTTCTCTTCTTTAAAAACTTAATCTTAATTCAAGGATTCTAAAAGCATTGATACGGGTGTTTTCTTGGCTTGTCTATAGAAAAACACCCAGGGTCTAGGCAGGGATCGAAACTGCGACCCCCAGATTGTCAAATGATGTTTTGTAATGTAAATTACTTGCAGCCTATGGAAAATTTTTATATGAGAAAAATCTATTTCGAAGGTTTTTTCATTTGAATTAAATTAAAAAATAAAAAAAAAATCACAAAGTGCTTGAAATCGCAAATTCAAGTAAGAGAAATCGATTGTGTTTCTCTACTTTCCTTATGGAATATGTGTTTGTGTGCGTGTATGTAATTTGTGGTTAATTTGAATTGTAGGCGTAGCTGTCGATTGGTGAAGTATTTATTATTTCCTGCCAAATTTCTTCTATTTTCTACGCCCCTCAAATAAATTAAATTTTTTTTTGTTTTCTATTAGGAACCTACAAAATTTAAGAGAACAAAGTTTATTGAAATACAAATTTTGCTTAAATGTCAGTAAGAATTTATGTTTGTGTGTGTGTGTGTGTGTGTATGTGTGTGTATGCTTGTACACGAGGTCTCTTATTTATAATTTCAAAATAGTTTTGCCTACCAGCAGTTCATCTAGATACACTTTCATTATTGACACTTTCAATGTTATTTGTACACACTCAAGTGAATGCAAGTGAATGCAAGTAAAACTTAAGCCACAACAACAACAAATTGTACTCAAGTTATCTACACAGCTACTCACACTTGTTTAAACATACAAACACTCGATTTTATTATCAGTGTTTTGTATGTATTCGTATAAAGGTGGTGGCATAATTTTCACATTTTTAACTGTAACAACAATAACACCGTGAGCAATCAACAGCTCATGATACTTTAAAGGAATGATTTTTTTATGTATTTGCAGGTAAATAATTGCGATTAACATCAGAAAAAATTGATTGCAGCAATAAAAGTTTCAGTTAAGTTTAATGGACATACCTTTCACAGTAGTATGAAGGACTACGTGACTTAATTAATTTTTATTCGATTCCAAGAGAGTTTTTGTCTACTTTTAGGCACGTATTACGTGCCTTCATCTAAGCGTTTCATTCTCTTATCTCCAAAAACTTATATTTTATATTTCCGTGGCTAAATACGTTTCTTTCAAAAACATTCGCTCTTCTGACAATATGGTCTCCTTTCGACTACATGGTCCTCACAGAATAACCTCTCCAATTCTCACACAATTTCAGTAAATTTTTAGAATATTTTTTTTATGATTGGAATAGTAGAGAAATCTTAAATCAAATTCTGAATTTAAATAATAATTTCAGTGATTCAAGTGTGTGAGTTTGATAGTGGACTGATGCCTTATCTCTTTACACATTTTCCATTTTCAAATATTTATTTTAACGTGCCACCACACTCTCTATTATTTTCTTTGTTACACTCGTGCACCACAAATAATTACTTACACACCACAAGTTTTAATTTACCTACAAATAAGTGTGTCTGTCTGGCAGTTTTACTTTTACAACAACATAAATACGAGTAAATGCTGGTATAAAATATAATTTCAAAATAAAATTCATTCTTATCGAGTTAACTGCTGACACACTAACACCCAAACACAAATAGAAAATGGCACTCTCATCTCACTACACAACAGTAGGGTACAGTGCAGTAGTCGGTAGAGTACGTCAGATAGTGTGTCTTGCCTGGTTTTCAGTTTTATTCTCTCAAATTACACACAATTTACTGTTTACTTCAAGGTTGTTTAGTCAGTAGGTGGTCTCCAAAAACAATTCTAAGTGTGTGTGCGTGTGTGTGTGTGTGTGTGTGTGTTGGGAACTGAAACTACACAAATGAAAATGCATATTTTAAAAGAGTATTTAAGCATGTGTTGGGTTTCAGTTGAGAAAGTAAATTTTATAAACAAGCCAAGGTTTCATAAATTGCATATGCGAGTGTACGCCAAAGCGTGGGCACATAAAACAGTGTCGTAGGAGTAGGAGTGCATACTTAGTTAACGGCGATTTCCATTCCGTAAACAAAAACAATGGCAAGAGGAGACTGAAAGAAGACTTTTAGAATAATAAAAAAAAAGCCAACAGCCTGCCTACAAATTAAAATAAATAAAAACTTTCGTATTGCAACTCACTGGCGTGTTGATAAACAAAAACAATAATAAAATAAATGAAACCATTAGGAATGGAAAGGTATGCCACCGCTCAAATAGCGTTAAATTTCTTATTCATTAAACTGAAATCGAATAAGGAAATATTTAGTACCTGCTGGAATGAATAAAAACCCACACACACAAATTAATTTCTAACACACAGAAAGCATTCACACAGTTTTTTTACTTTTTGTCTTTTCTTTTTGTAATTTAACCAAGAATTAAAAACTGTAATTTCAAAATAATGTCAGAGATTTCTTTAAGTTTACTTGGTTCTTGTATCTCGTTTATTCTTTTCAAGTTCTATTAATTTGGCTTGTTCATCTAAAAATGTGTCGAAGGACATTTGCAACAATAAGCAAACAACACGATGTAAATACTTGAGCAGCAAAAGTGTTAAGTTTGATAAACAGTAAACAATAAACAAAACAGACAAAGAGACGAATAGACAACAAGTTTCACAGCCAGACAGACAGACGGCAAAAACTCTTAAAGACAAAACAAAAGAAAAAACACAACATAAAGACCTAAAAAAAAGGAAACTAAATAAAAACTACAGATAAACAACAAGATAACTTGAGTTTTCATGTGCAACTACCACAACAACAGCTAAGAAAAATAAAACACAATAAAAAGTAAAATTATTTTCCATAAATGCTAAACTGTACTAAACTGGAAATGAAATGAAAAATAAAGTAAAAAAATAAAAATAAATTAAAAATTTCTTTGTGTGTCAGTTCATTAGTAGAAGTGTTTAATGAGATTGTTTTTCTTTTTCTTTTTTTGTTTTTGTTTTTTATTACAACTTGTCTCACACAAACAAGTCAAGTTTTTAGCTTTACTTTAATTGGGAAGAAAACACTAAAGCTCTCAAAAAGAAAAACAAGAAAAAACACACTCTTTGACAGATTTAAAAATCAAAACTACCTATCAAATTGGGTGGAAATATAATAAGAAGAAAAGTTACTAAAAGACAATCTAATTAATATTCACAATAGTTAGTTAATGCCCCACGACTTGATTATAGCCATTCAAAAAATATGTAAGCAGAAAGTCATTACGGATTTTTCTTTTTTTTCTTTGGTTACTGTCCTTGTGAAAATGCTTCAATTTGTTTATAAATTGAAGTTAAATTCACTTAGTAGAAAATCAATATGTCAAGTGACTGTTTTTGGTAAAATTTCATAAAATGAGAAAAATATGAATGAAATTGATCTCCATTATGGTTATAATAAAAATCATCATCCATTTGTAACCATATTGTTGGTTGCATAGTGATTGAGCTGACAGACTCTACAAAAAAATAAATTTAAAGCAAAACAAGTCAATGAACTTATCTTCAAGGCCTTAATTATCCTTTTTTTTTTTAGTGTTCTTCAAGTTTAATAAATGTTCCTAATGAGAATAAGAGAAACGGAAAGTACTTGAGGCATAACAAATTTAAATAACAGCTCAAGGAAGCTCAAGGAAACATTTATTGAACTGAAAACTTTATAAAATTGAGGTACACAGGCACATCAGTGTTGGTCATAAGCAAGAAAATTAATAAAAAAATTATTTTTTTTTCTTATAATTTTTTTTAAGATTTTAATTTAAAACAAAAGTAATCACATTCCTCTTTCTGCAAGATATTAGAAAAAATTATACAACAGTTGTGTGTATGTATGCATGTGTGTGAGGCAAAATAAATAACCAACCAACGAAAGAAATCCAAAAGTATTTTTTTTTTAAATTTGATTCAATATTTCAGTAAGTTCTAATAAAAAATTTAATCATTAAAGTTAAAGACACAGGACAACAAATTTCCACTTTTTGAATTTTTCACAAATATTACTGACAAATTTGATGTGGTTATGGCTAAAATCAAGCTGATGTTTGTGCAGCAGCTCTACTTTTTGCAATTGAATTGGAAAATAATTTCTTTTGCTGAGAGAAATTAAAAAAAAAAAAACCCCCCTTATTATTAATATTTGAGGTGAGTGTTTATATAGTTGTATGTTGCCGGCGCTTAAGAACGCCACTGACTGTATAGACTTATAGGCAAAGTGACTACTTGTAGAAGAGTTGAGAAGCAGATGAATGCTTTTTAATAATAAAAGAAAATATCAGCCGATTCAAGGCTTAGAATAAAGTGTAGATGTAAATAAATAAATATTTAATCGTTTTGTCAGCAAAATGTCTCCATTTTCTTTTCCTTTGAATACGAGCCCGATTATAGCTTTTACCGAGATATTCGTACTATGAAAGAACATTACCAAGGGAGGTGAGGCATATTTTTGAAGGTTGTTCACTGTTGCGATCTCTGTCCTGATCTACGCCAGGCATCCAATTCACGAAAATCTTTTGAAAAATTTTCTCAACCAAAGTCACTATGTAAAAGAAAATGTTTAAAATAATTATAAGTTTTAAGCGGACCGTAAATTAAAAGTTAGAGCTGCTGGAAAAAAAACGAATGATCAGCACACTCTAATTAAACGAATATGAATACAAATACTCTGGGAAACTTTGTTTATACTCTCTAAGTTAAATGATTAGTTTTTCCATTCACTTGTGCAACTTATGGCATCGCCGGTGGCACACATTAATCTGCGGCAGCGCCCCCTTAAAACGAACAATAGCTGTTCTGGAACAATTGAATTTTTTAAAATAAAAATGTACGAAAGAAGATATCGTTAAGAGAACACCAAACATGGACTCATACTTTTACTTTGCTTTAATTAATGGAAAGTTAAAAGTTGTTTTACATGCGTATGATTATTGATGTTAATTTATTCTTTAAAAGAAAATATTTCACATACGTACCAGTAACCAAATAAAATACATACGAGATCGTTTCAATGTATACCAGGGTGCGTTTTCAAAAAAAAAAATTATTTTTTGTACAGAACAAATAAAAATAAATGATAATTATTTGAGCAAAAAACCAAAATGACGATATTCGATTTAAGTTCTATTGAAATTTCGATCCATCAAATTCGGCACCTGATTTATTAAAAATTTTTTTTTTTTTCATAAAATACAATCAATTTTGCTTAATCTTTGTGCATCCTTTTTATTGCAATTTTTTTTAAGTTAAAATTTTGCAACCCTGGAATGTAAACATAAATTTTACAAGTTTTCTTATAAATTTCAACGGACTCTCTTAATAAACCCGCATGGTTTTGTCCCATCGGCATGTGCATATGTGCTTATGCTTATGTGTGTGTGCGTAAAATTGAATTTTTGTGTTTTACTATACAAATTTTACACATCATTAATACACAACCACTTGTTTCCGCATAAATGACACACATTTCTAGTTTTGGTTAGAAAAGTAAGGAGTCCAGCACAACCTATTTATAACCGGTAAATGTAAATCGTACAAACACACGTTCAAAAAATATATTTCTCTTACAAAATGCAGCACTTTTTTAAGTGTCTTTTTTCTTTATTATCTAATCTACCACATGTGAGTATGTGTGTGTGAGCATGTTTCAGGTCACAAAATGTGTTTGAGCCCAACGGCTTAAACTTCAATTGCAAGCAAGTTCTAAGCAAAATGCGAATTTTCATAAACAGACCCCAGCAAGCAAGAGCTTCACGTGCTAAACGCAATTTGTGGCTTTAAAAAATCTAGTTACGAACTGCTTTTCGTGGCACAATGATACGATTTTATAATCATTGCCCCTTCATTTGTTCATAAATTGTTGAAATGGAACATTTGTATTGAGCTTTGTGATTGTGTTGTTGCTATTGCCGCAGCTTTTATTTGAGTCCTATTGCAACTGGTTGAGATGGTTACTGTTGTTGATGAGGGTTTTTAATCTATTGTAGAATGCCAAGCATGACAAGACAAATTTAAGCGTAACTACATTTTAATTGCTCACGTTCCAGTGCAAGTTTTACATTTTGTCCTCTTTTTTCAGTTTGCTTTGTTCTGATGTCCACAGATTTGGCTTAATCATAATGAAAGCACAAATTAAAAAATTTTTTGTAAAGAGACCTGCTTCAAATACTTTATGAAATCCTGCAGAGTAACAAAATTTTAACAGCAGAGTTTTTATCAAATTTTTTTGTCCTTGTAAATATTTAAAAGTTTTTCTTTGCCAATTTTAAGCAATTTAGATAAAATTAATGAAAACAAAACTATTAATTTATAAAATTGTCATGACAAATACTTGAGCCAACTAAAACCTAATTAAATTATGATTAAGTTTGTCAAAACATGGCTTCCCTCTTCTCTGTTGCCATCAGAAAATCTTTTTACTTGCTTTCCTTCAATTACATACACAAACGAATGTTTTATTGACATTAAAGAAGAAATTTGAGAAAATTTTCAAAATTCTCTTATCGATAAAAGTTGCCATCAAATATTTATTTTAAATTAACTCTGTAAGTAAAGCAAAGCAGCCTTGCAGTTACTGTAAACTGAGAAAGCTGAGAAAGTAAATACACTTATGGCAGTCTGCATGTTGCCAGTACATGCTCGACTTGTACAAAAAGGAAACTGAAATCAGAAAGTATGCGTGCCTGTGTCATAAATAAACTTTTCATTTACTGCTTCAAGTTGTATGTACTTCAATTCTCAAGACGGAAATTTGCATAAGACAAATGTGGAAAGAAAAAGAAAAAAAACTTTTGAAACAAAAACAAGACAAAAAATATTAAACTCTTGATTCATGGACACAGACTAAAGCAAATACATTTCTGCATTCACAAGTAGGTGTACGTATGCGTGTGTGTGAGCGAGTGTGTGTGTGAGCGAGTGTGTATGTGATATTATAGCCCTGACAGTTATTTTACAGCATGAGAAAAAGTCATAGATCAGTCAGAGATTAATTTCTGATAAAGTAAAGCACTCTAATTTGCATTTAATTACGTAACTTGTTTTTTCCCCCGTGCGGTAACAAAATTATTTACGACTTTTAAATTAAGTGGCAGCCCAGCTCAAATTTTTTCTTTCATTTTACTTGGCAATGCCGTCTGTATCCATGATTTACCTGCTCTGTTGTCATGTTTTCTTAAAGATATGGCCTACTGGGTTGCCTCTATATGTGTGTCTGTATGTGTATGTGTGTGTATGGACGTGTTTATTTTTATAAACATACAAATTTATATACCAAAATATTTTTCTTTCTTTTATGTAAACAGAGATGAAGAAAAAAACTGAAAGAACGTGCAAAACTGAATCCATAATAAAACTTAAAGAAACAACAACAACAAAACTTGCTAAATTTTAAACTTTTATGGTTTGTCATGCAGCATGGAACCATAAAATAATTTTCTTAAACACGATGAAAATAAAAAAAAAAACAAAAAAAAAAAAAACAAAGAAATTCTTTAAAATTATTTGATTGTTGTTTTATTTCATTTTGGGGCTTTTTTTTGCATTTTCTCATTTAAATTCTAGTGTGAGTTTGTATTGTTTCAACATTAAAAAGTTTGTTCGTTTGTCCTAACGAACATTCAACCACCCATTCATATTAAAACCAAAAAAGACAAAAGTTCTTATTTGAACCAAACCAAATATTTGTGGTAGTCCCTGCCTAAGAAAGCCAAATTAGTTCAAGTGAAGCAAGTTCTACAACCAGCTAAACAGCCAACACCACAATCGCTACTGACTAACTAGAACTGAATGTGAAACAGCATCCTCTCCCTGACACAACAGAAAAAAAATTTTACTTTTCTCCTTTTTTCTTAGCATTAGCTTAAAGACCACAATAAAGGTCAAATAAACAAAAACAATACACGCCAAATTAAAGTCCCAAAAATGTTTAAGTTTAAAAACTGAAGGAAGGCACGAGTACGTGTTTGAAAATAAAACTGATAAAACACTGAAACAAATTAAAAGTAAATGACTGCCAGACTTGTAGACACGATAGGAGTTTTTAAGTTGAAATCCATTCAAGAATCAGGTGGTTTTATTTTATAGAAAAATTAATGAAAATAGAAAGAAATTCAGCCCTACTGAGAATGAAATGCTGATAATAAGATTCGACGAAAAGTTTTCTTGCCTCAAAACTTCATTTCGAAAAAAAATAATAAAAGAAGAAAAAGAATGTCAAATAAAAAGAGAAAGAGATTGCGAAAAACAGTGTTTAGACAATTGTACTTAAATGCAACGAGAATTAACACGTCTCAGTTTTTGTTTGCATGCATTTCCTTATTTATATTTATAAGATCACTTACCCACACACACACATACACACATAGAATGACTCGTGTATGTTGCTGAACTATTTGCACTTCACTTTTAAGCAAAACAACACACAACACCAAAGAAAAACTAAAGATAAACTGAAGAGAAAACTAAAGTTAGTTTTTAAGTAAAAGTTTTCATTTCATACACAAGCAGCAACAGCGAACAGCAACAATGAACAATTTTCTTTAAGGATTTTTCTTAAACCCGGAAATAAAATCTATTGATGCTGGTGTTGCTTGCCAGTTTCGTATTCATAAACTTGTGTGTACACTGTACAGTGAGAGAAGAAACCACTACTCAAACAACAACAAAAACTAATACATACGAGTATGTACGCACCACTACAAACTTAAAGTACGAATACAGATACTCCATGCAACATGGGAAAATTGTAAGTTTGTACTACGAGTATTGGCAATTCATTGTTGTTATTGTTGTTATTGCCATTGCCATTGCTTTTGTTGCTGTTTTTGGTTACAACATGGGCCCTAGGATTTTATTTTGTTCTTCTTCTTAAAAGTTTTCATAAGAAAAATCTAAACAAAAACTATAAATTCGAATTTTGTTATGAAAACTTTATTTTACGGTTAGTATCGCACTGGGTAAACAACAGGAAAAATACATACATACACACATACATATATATGGAATATTAATAAAGCAAAGGAAAAAGTAGAAGACCAAGACAGAGTAGTGCAAAAAATCATTTTCTAAAACTAGAAGAATACCAACTTTAATGAAAAACTTTATAATAAAAATTGTGCCGAAGATAGAAGGATGTAGGAGAAAGTAAGTTGCAACAACATTCATAACAATAGCAACAACCACAATAGATATCTGGAGTTCAATTTATAAAACGTCGAAGAGAGAAAGAGAAGAACAAAAAATACAAGTGACCTTTTAAGTGCACAATAAATTTAAATATGTTTCATGTACCCAGAGGGTGTTTTAATTGCAGTGGGATTGTTTTTCTTAATGTCTTAATGGAGGAAAACTTTTTGTTGTTTATAATCTCTTACTTTCTCTAACTGGTTTGTATACAAAGTTGCAGTTTATGTGTTAAATTACAAAAATATTGAATAATTTCATAAAATTTGTAAAACTAAAACTAAAGTTTTGTTTAGAAATTTTTTATGTTTTCCCTTTTTTCCCTTTCACAAATGGAAAATTTATTTCACTTTCTTTTTTGTTTACAGTTTCAAAGGTTTTTGTATTGAAATCAAATAGAAATTAAAAAGAAAAAGAAAATGACAACACAAGATGATACATTTTCTTTTGCACATTTGGCATGTGCAAAAACACCAAAGATATGTGACACACACACACACACACACACACACACACACACACACACACACACACATATTTCTTTGGTATAGAAAATACTTGTGGTTCAATGGAACCAACACACATGTTGCAGAGAATTTAAAAGAGAAAAAAAATTTTTTTATTTCGAAGAAAAATAACATAAAACAATAAATCGCTTAAATCGACTTAGGAAAAAATTGACTTGTTGCCGCAATCAAGTCAATAACAATTTTACTAAATTTTTCAATTGCTTTCAGCGCTGGGTTTTAAAGAAAAAAAATACATATTTAGTCACTAAATTTATATTTACGCCGTTTATGTTAATGTATTACGAAATATCGTAGTATTCCAGCGTTAAGATGGAGAGGCGATATATTCCATAATTAACGAGTTGACAATGAAGACAATAAGGCTTGTAGAAATGGAAATAATTTAAGTGTGTGAATAAAAATATGCCGAGTTAAATATGTTTCAACGTAGCTCCTTACGTTTTTTAGTATTTGCAAATATTTTTTCAGTATTTATGTCATATTGATAAATATGTTTAGGAGAAATATAAGTGCATTACGGGATGGAACAGAAATCATTTTAAAGTAGAGTTCGTCTAGATTTGTGATCTACCGCCCAAATGCTCAGAAATTACTTTTGATTGTTTTAAAAAAAAAAATTTTTAAGGCTTCTAAAGGTGTAAGACTTCCCCTACCTCCACAGAAATAATAATTCCAACTTAAAAGCCGAAGACCATTTTTAGTTCATAAGCTTACATGTGGCCGCTAAATTTATAAAAAAAAATAATTTTTTAAGGCAACAAACATTTAAATATAAAAACCTTCTTCATATTACTAAAGTTTGCCTTCCTTCACTTAGGAGACTCTTTCTCCTCTCACATGACCATAAGGCCAACGTAGCAATTAAAAACTATTTACCTCTGAACTCTTCCTGTGAGAAAGTGTATCAAATTTAATTGGAAAAAATAAAATTTAACTACACCGCTGTGTATGGCAAAGTTACATGGCTTTTGTCACAGGCACAGATTCAGTTTACTGTCTTCATAAATTATAATTTTAACATAAATCTTTTCCTAATATGAAAAGCTCCCTTGACGCTTCCAAATAAGTACGCTTTCATTATTTTCATTTGCTTTATTTTGTTTTTTTACGAGTATTTGTTGTTTTCCCTATTTTTCCACTCTGTTACTTTGCTTTAAAACACAGACACACACTCTCTTTGCTCGCCTATGTACACATTAATTTTGGAAAATTCTCGATAATTATCATTAAGTTAAGTTGCTGCTGAAATACTTTATCATTCTTTAGATAATATTAACAATTTCCCGCAACGCATGTAAATTACTTTAATTATGCATTTGGGCTAAATTTCTTACAGCATCAACATTAAATTGAGATGCTACTTGATAGAATTAGAGACTCACAGATGCTTAAACATGTGAACATGTATGTGTACGTGTGTGTGTGCATAAGAGAAGGCAATGAATTCATGTCATACTAATACCACGAAATGCGAGAGTACCATCAGACCAAACCAAACAAAATCTTTCCAAAGCATATTAACCAATAAATGAGCCGAAAGCTGTTGTTGTCTATAAAATGATTGTTAGCAAAATGTGCAAGCAAATTGTATTAAAAGTGTGTTTGTGTGTGTGTATGTGTGTGTATTTGTGTTTTATCTATTTTCTAAAGGTTATTAAGTTTAATGGTTCATACTAATTCCTTAAGACTTATTAACTTTTACAAGCAACAACATGTGCTTAAAACTGTTTCTTCAAGTGTGCACGTAGAGTGCATGTGTGCATGTGCGAGTTTATAATGTCAGAGTTTAATATTAAAAAGAGAAAGCAAACAAATCAGTCACATTTGTGTTTTAAATAATTTTAATGTTTTCAATGAAACCACCCACTGAAAAATAATTTTAAAAAATTTATAAATTTTCGAAATTAGCAAAGAAAAACTCTGTGAAAAAATTATTCAACCATTATTGAAAGTCACCTCAATATAAACGAAAAAAGTTTAAGCTTTTAAAAGGACCACATTTTAAAAAAATAAGAATTTTAAGAGTTTTAATTATGCATCTCCCCCCAACACTATTCTACAGCAACCGTGTCTGTTTTAGCACTGTTCATCATGGTATTTTGCATAAATAATAATAAGAGCAGCAACATTATCGTTAACGACAACAGCAGTTTGTTGCAGTGCAAACATGAATATTAAGCGTGTCTATGCATGTTTCACAATATTGACGAATGTGCTTAATAGCTTTTCAATTTAAATTACTATTTCTGATGATGACATTTACTGTTTGAGCGTAATAAAACTGTATGACTGTAACTTCAGCTGCGTAAGTTAATTTTTGTTTAACATTTTAAAGCTGCAGGTAAAGCTAGTTTTTAAAACTTTAAGTAACTTTTGAGTGACAGACAAAGTTTTTGCGAATTTTAAAATCAAACAACAAATTGAAAAAAAAAATTCAGACAAAATTTTATTTTAATTTAATTGCATTTCACTTGAAACGGACAACGAACAGGTAAAAGTATATTTTAAATATACTAGAAGTTTCATAGTGACGTTACATACTAGTTTATGGCAGCTGGTAAGCGATATATGGAGTTGTATCATTTTGTGTCAGTGTCTAGGGTATTCTTGATGATTGAGAATATTGCACATTTGATGGACATTTCCACTTTCGAATTAAATATGTAGAAATTTTTTTAAAAACTTTAATCTTTCGATGATTTTTCCAGGTAAATGATTAAGATATTAAGTTTTTGCTTTCATACCCAGTAGATGTATAATTAACCTAAATATAAACAAATTCTACGATCTCCGCTTCAATTAAAATGAACCTCATGGATATGATAAAAAGAACAGGAATGTGTTCACTTTTAGTTTTGTTAAAATCTTTGCTTGATCTTCTTTTTTTTTTAATTTTGTAATTGAACTGTTTTCCTCAAACCTATAGTCTGATTTATTTTATTTGCTTTAACAGTTTTGAAATTTTCCAGGCCACAGTCAGGCATGTTTGTGCTTTAGCCAACAACTGCTTTTCAAAATAATTTTACTCAACCCATTAAACAGCTACTATTCCCTAAATGCCACAATTTATTTATTCAATATTTAAATTAATTTATATTAAAAGCATTCCTTCATTTTTTCTACCTTTTCTATTACGTAAGTTTCTATTTACTAAAGTTTTTTAATTAGACACTCGGTTGGTCCACTGTGCGTCATTCACTGCCTTAATTTGTAAACCAATTTAGTTCAATGTTTTAAATTAAACCAAAACTTTTTTAATAATTTTTATTTCTCACGTTTTACTTTGGCTAATTTGTTTTCTATAAAATAACAACAAACAACAGCAGCAGCAGTAGCAGTAGCAGTAGCAGCAGCGGCAGAAGCAGTAGCAGTAAACTTTACAAATTAAATTGATGTGTTGTTTATGTAATTTTTGTTGTTTTTTTTTAATTATTGTTGTTGTTGTTTTTTACTGTTTTCTATTACAAGGTCTTCGTAAACGTGAATTAGATAGTGAAATATAACAGCAGTTTAACAAAGTTTTTTTTTTGTTGTTTTTGTTTTTTCATTTTATTTTTAACTTTTATTTAAATTGCACTTTAAAAAGTGTTAGCAAAATTTTGTGTTTGGCAATATTTTAAAATGGAAATGAAAACTGAATATTTCACTTAATAAATTTAAGTACCCAAAACAGGAAAATTTATTTACTTGTTTCACTGTTCAATTTAGTTAAATATTTTTTAATTTATGGTTTGTAGGTGAAGTTGGAAAAATTATTCAATTTAATTAGTTTTTTTTTTTTTTTGCTTCAAATATATTTATTTATTTAAGAATTTTTTTTAATTTTACTACAACAGTCGTAGCTGAAAATCAATACGTTTTCAATTAGAGGCTTTTGAAATTCACTCTCGATTTCTTTTGTATTTAAAAATACATCGGACCCATCACAATTTCTATCATTTATATTTTATTAACTAACTGATTATGCAATTATGCTTACGAAAAGCTGCATAAAAAAAGCATTAAAGTATTTTTCTGTTTTTACATAAACTTGTCATGAAAGCCAGAAGGTGAGTCAGAGCTGTAAACTTCCCCATTGAGTATAAATACTTTTGTTTTCAATAATTTAAATATATTTATTTCTTTATTAGTTAATTTAAGCCTGAAATTATGCTTTCAAATATTTTATTTACCACTTAAGTTGACGCCTCTGATAGTAGTGCTTGCAAAAACAAAAGCCATTGCTGTATTTATTTGGTGGGATTTCTCTAAGAACTTGCACATACGCTCTCTAAATATACCGACTTACGTCGTTTTTTTTCATATTTTTAATCTTAAAATTTTTTTTAAATGGCAAATAAATAATAAGAAAAAAATAAATTTTTTGGCGGTGCTTAATGACAAGAAAAATATTTTTAATTAAATTTAGAAATCGTATTACTTTTTTACCGGTTTTGTTATTAAATTTCTTGAATTTCATTTTGGGTTAATTGCGTGTTTGATCAATTTAATATCAAAACAATTAATCAACATTAACGTGGAAAACAAACAAAGAACAAGAAATAAATAAGTTTAGTGACAAAAAACTTCAACGTTTGTAAAGAAAGAAAAAAGTCTGCTGTCATTAATAATAAATTTATTTATTTTGTATCGCTAAAGAGGCAAATAAATATCCGCACATACAGACAATTATAAATCGACAAATGGAAAATAATGCCATGACTGTTATCGGCTAACAAAACTACAATAATGAACTTTTATAGGCATGACCGAGTAAATTGAATCATTATTTTGCATGTACTCGATTTTCAATTTCAATGCTTCTTGAATCCGGATTTTGAACTCAATAAAAAAAATTAAAAAACTACCATTTCCACAAAAAACCAATTTAGCTTTTTTTTTATTATTTTACAATAAAATGTATTTACCATGAAAAAAAATTAAAATTTTGAAATAAAATTGTTTGAAAAAATGTGCTGTTTGTCTTCAGTTCAGCCTCGGCATTTTGATTCAAGTGAATTACTTATAAATTCCTTGAACCGGAAAAATACTAATGGGCTGTTTCTGTATTAAAAACAATCAGCTCCTCTAAAAAAATTTATATGACAAACACTGATTGTTTGTGGTTACTTTTCATATAAAATTAAACTTGTGTTATGAAAACTGCATATCAATTATCAGTCCCATTTAAATCAAAAGTGAATTTATGTAAAAATAAGAAAAGAAAAAAGAAAGAATAATTAAATTTGCTGTTAAATTGTAAACAAATTCATTCATTTAAATAAAATAAATTACTAAAGCACCAAGCGAAAAGAGAGGAGAGAAAATATTTCATTCTTTTATTTTTAGCAAACAAACACTGAAAGAAAAAGAAAACTTTTATTCTTCTTTCTCATACATCATTGTTAAGCACAATTTGTTGTGTCTATAATTTTTTATTTATTTTTATTTTTATTACAAAAATTCTGTTGGTATAAGGACCACTCAACAAAGCAATTACATTTTAATAAACTTTTAACAACACGACGACACAATTTATTATAAAAGCATGAATTAAATACACCAGAGTGTATGTGCAACTATTCAAGCATAAAAGATATTGAACAGCAAGAGAAGAGAAATGCCCTTTAGTAACAGTAACAAGCTGCTTTCAATTTTCAAGTACAAGACGAGCAAACAATACTCTCGCACGATATAAAAAAACCAAAAAGAAAAACTTTGAAATTGGGTTGTGTACGCTTTTGTTTGTTAAATAAAAACAAAAAACAATATCATGCAATACAATTACTTACTTGGCTATCAAAGTTAATCGTGAAAGAAGTGAATAGACACACACACATACACACACAGCATATTTCTAACAGCAGCAAAACCACCCACCCATTTTATCTAAGCACTTTAATCAACACAAAACACAAATACAATGACAACGACAATATAATTTTGCAAATGTATTTATTTATTGATTGTGTGCAGGGAGAGATTTTTTCAGCGATACAATCTTTTCTAAACTAAAATAAAACAAGTCCACAGACATACTCACTCACAAGCATTTACACAAACAGATAAATCGTTAGCTGAATTGCAAAAACACTGAATGTTTTTTTTTTATTAAAAATTTAATTCTGGTTGTTAGCTGACAGAATTCTAATTGAGGAAATTTTGAAATTTCGCCAAGTGAAATCATGTGTAACATGAGTTTCAAAAATCAAAGTGATCTTACATCCAGGGTTGTTAGTATTTAAATCTGCGATATACTCGTACATAAACATGCAAGAGGTTTTTTTTAACTACAACTAAACACGTTCAAGCACTTCACTAAAACATTTTTTAGCTCTCCAGAACTTGTACAAAAAACTAATAAAATGATTTCACTATTTAAAGTGGATACTAAAATGGATATTCCAAAAAAGTGTTTTCATTACTTATCCAATTTTTCTTTCCCTTTGTTTTCAAAACTGTAAAACATTGACTTACAAAGTTATTCAGAAATAAAATGAAGAAATGAAAAATTTACTGCATTTCGTTACTCTGTAACAATTTTTGAAAATAATTTTTAATTTTAAATAAATAAACGACATGGTGAAAGCGATATCTAATCTAAACACAAAACCCTATTGAGAATAACATTAAATGGACATGACAGCCCGGTCGCATGTCATTAAGAAGGCGAACAAGAAGCTGAAAATGTTTTTTTTTTTTTGTATGTAAACAAAACTAACATAAAATGTAACAAAACTAGTCATTATATTAAAGCACTTCCACTTAAAATATTGCAACAATAGCAATGCCAGCAACAACAACAAATAATTAATACTAAAAGTGTCGATAATACAACATGCAAAGTAAATGCTTTCACATGAGTTGCGTTGATTTAAGTGCTTCAATATGTTTTACATTTAAGTGTAGTACTTGAAAGAGGGGAGAGAGAGAGAGAGAGAGAGAGAGAGAGAAAAAAACAAGAGATTGCATTGCAGTGAAAGGAAACTTAATAATAACATTTCGTGTTTAGCCCTTTAACAATACAATTCAATACATGATGGCCATTACCAGCTCCCAGTGCCACAACCGTCATGAATATAAATGGCTAAGGGGCACGTCACTACAAAGCTACCACTTATATTTTATACAACAACAAACATTTCATTGGTCACTAGAACACCACAAAGTAATACCAATTCATCTTCAGCTTTTATTTTCAAAATAACTTTGAGCCAGCCAATGTAGGTGCCGGGATTTGCATGACAAAACCTCAAAATAATATGTCCTTCTCGTAGGGCAAGATTTCTGGGAGACTACTAGAAAGTTAGGAAAGCTTCGTACGAAACCTAAATCTTAAACACTGAACTCCCCGGGAAGTTTTCTATTTTCAATTTCTTTTTATTATAATTTTTTTTTTATCAAAGAATATTCTGCGATTTACGAAATATTTTTGATAAAAACTGAAATGTTCGCTGTGAAAGAAAAACCTGGAGAATATTCATAATTGGCTTTAGAATCTTAACCTGAATTTTTCTTACAATTGGCTGCCAAAGTCGTTTTACACAATGAGTTCATAAAATCCCTGGGCTAAAAATCTTAATGTGACTGTGAATGTAAAACTAACTCCATTCATTAAATCACTTACTATTGCCATTTTATTCAGTTGAAAGTAACGTAGCATCAATATATTGAAATTCTTCCTGATAAGTTTTTTTTCATCACTTGAATTTCAATTTAAAGTTTTTAAGACAAAAATTCAAAACGAAATAAGCCAACTGAATGAAATATTAGAAATGTGTTTTTGTTAAAAAAAAAAAAAGATAAATTATCGTCGTCGATGAAAAGCGAATTTGCAGTTGCATTTAATAATTAACTTTGTCTTAGCAAAATCTTGATCATATTCCGCAAGAGTGATCATCATTTTTTAATAAATTTTGCAAGTGGAATAAAAACATGAATTATTTTTGGTACAAATTCATAATTGAGCCATTCAGTGCCCATATTGATTAACTCCATAAAACGAAAAGTTGTGAAATGCGACAAAAAAATGTTAATATTTTTTTAAAATTCAATTTACAATAAAAAAATTAAATATCTTTTGTAGAATTTATAAACTCTGTCTATAACTTTTCTCTAACGATATACAAAATAAATAAAAAAGAAAAGGAAGAAATTACTATGACTATTTTATTAAGCTTGAGGTCTTATTTTATAAATTTATTTTATATCGATGTTTCGCTCCAAATTGTGTAGCTTCTTCAGGATATAATTATAAATATTTGAAATAGTCGTATTAATAAAAAAGAAAAACCAACAAGTAAATCGTCGATAATGGTAAAAATTTTATTTGAACGGCTCAATTTTGAGTTTGGCAGTAAATGATCTGTATGAACTCGATTTTATTTGAGGGCTCTTTAATGCCAAAACCATTTAACTTTTTAAATTTTTTTAATATTAAAATGAAAAACGTGTTACTTAAGCCACTTTAAATATTTTTAAAGCTAAAATTTTACAAATGCTGCTTGTCCAAACACATTTCGATATGAAATGTTAGAATAAATAAGAGTGTCACTCAAATAACAAAAAAACAATGAAAATCGAAATATAATAACAAAATTCATTCATTTATCTGGGAGTATTGAATTTATAGCAACAATTAGATGCTGAATACAGTTAAATATATAAGAATTTAAAAGTATTATTTGCTCACACTAGCATTAACATTAGGGTGGTAACAAACAGTCTTCTGAGAATAAAATATTTCAAATTTTAAAAATCCTAAAATTTTTGGAGAAATAAAAGAAAGCTTCCATACACAGATTAATTCTTTTAATTAAGAAATAATTTTTAAGGGCTTCCTTATTAAGCATTCACACACATTTATTTGGTTGTGTGTGTGTTGGCATTACTTAGCTATGAACACCATATCACATCAACACATACGAGTAAACATAAATTTGTATGCGTGGCTTTTATAAAATATTGTGCATGAGTGAGTGGACAAGCCCACAACTACAAATAGTTCGATAAAATACACCAACAAAAACATAAGCAAATAAATGCAGATTTTCTATGGCAAAACTAGACTATAAACAAGTATTGAATGATGATATCAATGACAAAAACAATATGTGCGGGAGTGTGTATGTGTGCTTAGGAGCATAAATATTAATACAGTAACACCGTGTGCACATGCATTCGGTTGACGACTGAGATCAGTGAAAGCAATACTTTTCCTGAATCGACTGACTTGTTGCAGTGCAAGTATGAATTGAATTATTGCGTTCTACTAGTTTGTACTCGTAATGTTGTTGTCAGAAGCAAGAATATTTAATTTTTATTTATGCACTGGCTACACTGGTTTCATTGCTCTCTGTCTTCTCTCTCTTTCTATCATAATTTTCATAATACAATTAGTGTATTTGGTATGATCAAATGCAAATACTTAAAAACACACACACACACCCGCACACACACACTCACACAAACCCTGCAGCACACATTGTATCATCGAATCAAGTCGAAATAGAGGTTGCCGCTTATATTTAGAAAATAACACCAGCATTATGACAACAAATGATAATTTAAGTGTATCAATGTATAGTTTACATTGAGGATACACATTTTGGCTGTGCATGTGTGAGTGTGTATGTTTGTAATCATTTGCAAAATATGAAAAATTTTTTAATAAATATTTTATTATCAGAATGTATTTATTTGTGTGTTTTATGTTTCCTTTACTTATTTTCTTTTTTTTACGTGAAGACCATTTTAGTGTTTATTTAAGTCCATCTATATTTTGTGTGTGTGATTGTTATATAAACAAGTCCATAAAATTTAATTCACGTTTTAACTTTAATTTTACTGCTAAATAAGTAATGTAAAAACCTATATTATACTACTGACTCTGTTACGTTACTGCTGCCATTTTTTTTAAATTTTCACTTTTTCTGTAGTTGATTTAGACAAAATATACAGAAATGGCAATTCTATTCTATTCCTATATGCGTATGGATATTTTTGTAATTAATGTTTTCCTTCAAGATATTTCGCCAGAAGTCAATATTTCCTAAAACACGAATTACATTCATTCATTTAATTCAGACAAGGACCCGTATTAATCAGAGTTTGCTAAGAAACGAAACGAAACAAATGCAAACGTTTCGTTTTGTAGTTTTTCAGAGTATTATTATGGAAAACTACAAAGCAAAACGTTTACATTTGTTTCGTTTTGTTTCTTTGCGAGCTCTTTTATTAATTTAAAAAAATAATAATAATTAAAGTTGGGATTTAATTTGGTTGTTATAAAAAAATTTAAGTACAAAAATATAACAAAAATTTTGTTAAATAAAAAGTAGCCTCCCTGTTGAAGATTAAATCTACTGAAATGTTGATTCCTCCCTTCAATAGCTGCACACATAAACACGTAAATTTTGTAAGAAACCGTCATCATCATTTTGTAAGTCTTCCTGGTCTGTCTCTTACACTTACGTGTGTGCATAAAGACAGCACACACGTTCTTACACGTTCTTTCAACAGTTGACATAAAAAAGCCACAGTCTCCTTTTTAACAATTTTTTTTTTTTACTAAACAAATTTTCTTTTGCATGACACACCAGCTATAAAGTAAAACAATTTCAAAAGCAAATTAAATACTTTTTTAAAAAATTTAAATTTAATTTCCTTAAAAAAGTGTGAATATGATTTTTTTAAAACGAAAAAGTAGGCTTTTATTAAGAGCTGACTTTTGTTCGTAAGAACTATATGAATTTAAAGTCGTTTTAAAAAAGATATCGACTTTAGTGTGACTATGATTATGGCCCAATGTATTTCTATTACATTCAAACCACTGTTACGACTGAACTTCGAGTGCAAAATTGTCAAGTCATGTTGGCCAAAGGGGGCACTTTTGCTTAGTATGCAATTTCCGTTTCCGTTCCCAAAGCTTTAAGACCGCCAGTGCACCACAGTTATGCGAACAGGACAATGAAACACAACGCAACTTTACTAAATGAAAATGAAACTAACAATAACAACAGCAACAACAACTAAAACAATTTTCGAAATATGACTGCTTTTAATATTCAGTTTGAACTTTAACAATAGCTCTTAGCCCAGCACTTGTCGTCTCACACAAGATTCGTAGCTTACAACAAATTGTAAAACTTTTGAAGTTGCAACATTTGTATATGCAACAAATAGCAAATGAAAGAGAAGATAACTCCACACACAGATACCCTAAATGCCACAGAGTGCGAGTAAAAGATGTAACCAGATAGAAAACGAAAACGCACTCCAAGACTGAATGAAGATTAATTTCTACAATTTATTTTTTGCCCCTTCCTATTCACACTCCTTCCTTCTCTATGTTTCTTAGATTGCAAAGCAAACTGAAAATTATTTCCGACGTTGTTGCTACAATTTTTGCTGTTTATGTATTTTTTCTTTCGTTTTTTTTTTTTCATTTGCTTTTAAACTAAACTAACTAATGAATGGTTATTTAATCAAACATAATTGAAGCAACAGCACTAACAAAAACACTTTGTATGTTAACAATGTTCAACAGAATTTAAATGCTTCAAATGTAGTAAATGACACAAGAGGAATACGAAATTAATTTAAGAAAATTATAAAATTCAGCAGCCCAAAAAATCACAACAACAAAAAGAAAAATTTTTTTATCAAAAAATAGTTTTTTACTTCTTGTAAAGTAGAAAGATTACAAAACAAAAAAACCGAAAGTCAGTTTGTTTTTAAAGGGAATTGTTTTTTTAAATTTCTTTAAAAAAATTATTTTAGTTCTAACTGAGCATTTGAAAACAAAATCTTTATGTTTTAAATGGCTAGTGATTTCAAAGCAAAAAGATGAAGATTAAAATAAAATTTTAAATAAATAACAACTGCAATTTGAATAGCAATACAATTTGATCAACACGCTTGTCAATTGTTTTTATAAAATTAAATAAGGTTCGCTAGCATAATTGTATTGAAAATAAAAACACTACATGAAAATTTGCATTTAGCTGAGCAGCATTAAATTTTGTTTAATTGTCGTCTAAAAATAGAGTCTTGTTTGTGTAAATAATTTTTGGTTATATAAAACTCTTTTTTCTTTTTAAATTTTCAATTGCAAAAAGCCATAAAACAATATCTTCTTCCTTTATTATTTTTTTTTCTCCTGACAAATTGTGAAGTGTTTTAGCCAGCAAGCTTCTAGGTAATTAAACATTAAATGCTAAATTAAACTTGTATGTATGTGCGCGTTTTCTTTTTGCATAAAGACCATAATTTCTGAATTAATGCTCCAGTTTATGAATTAATCACTAAATTAAAAACCCAGCGAGAAAGAAAGAACAAAAAAAAAAATAAATTAAAAAGAAAAAATTATTTAAGCCACTATGAAAGGGCTTCATGTGGTCAAGCAGAAAATATTTTTGTATTTTTTTTTTTTTTTTTGCAAAACCCATTATAAACAATTCTTTTTCTCTCAGTTAAAATTTTTTTTATTTCTAGATGTTATAGGTTTTTGTGGCTGCACAAATAAAAATTAGTAAAATATCACAGAGTTTATCCATTAATGTCCCCTAGTTTTATGTTTAATCCTTCTTTTTGGAATGTTTTCTTTTTTTGTTTTTGTTTTATTGCTTCTTTCGACGCACCAATTTTTATAGTGAGCAAATTATTATTCTTTATTTTTACTTTTATTTCGCTCTACTGTTTTCAATTTCATTAAAAGAGATAAAAAGAAAAAATTGTTTGACTACAAAAAAAATTAAATATTTTCAATGTAGCAAGAATTAATTGTTTTGTACACATACACACAGAGAGACACAACCATTTGAAATTATTATTATGCTGAACGAAAAGAAGAAAAGAAAATAAAAACCTGGAAATGAAATTTTTAACAGACTTTTTCCAAAAATTCTGCAATATTGAACCGCTTTTTTTTGTAAATAAACTCGTATGTTAAATTAAAACACAAAAAACAATATAATAATGTGTGCAACACCGCAGATTGCCGCACCAGGCCAAGCAGCAATGCATTTACAAGCAGAAACAAAAATAAAAACAAAAACAAACAAAAAAAAATGTATAAATATTTCTTTCAAATGTGAATACAATTGCAGGCAATAAATCAAGAGCAGCAGCCAGCTATAGCACTTAAGCGGCACAAACGTACTTCCATGTCTGCATACCTACACAAATAAATTGTTATGCATGAGTGTGAGACTGCATGGTTGTGTGTGTGTGTGTGTGTGTGTACATTTTTTTAACAACTATGGGAATTGCAGCAAATGTTCTGATATTACACGATGTGATACGGGCATTCGTTCATTCATTCATTCATTCATATACATAAATTTCTCTAACATCCAGCTTTAATGCACATGCTTTCCTTTTCTCCTTTTATTTTTGGTGTTGGTGTCTTTTGTAAATTTTTTGCGACAGGCCAACAAATACTTCTGACGGTGACTTTAAAGCAACAAATGGCAAAAACAGTAAAATGAGGTTTCGCAAAAGTTTTAAAATTGATTTTATTTAAAAAAAAAATAAATAAACAAAAAGAAAGAAAATCGTAGTTGGTAACATTTACTCATAACCAAGAATGACAGAAATACAGGATTACGCCATCCCGCATATAAAATTTAAATTTTCTACTCATGTAGCACAAATGACGTCAAGTTAATATTTACAGCTAATGAGAAATAGAAAGACAATCAGTTTACAATCTACATCATTTAACGGGAAATCATGCGCATGGCGTAATCTTGCATTTCGATCATTCTTGCTAATAACAACAAAAACAAGTTGCCGCAAAGAAGCACTTTTAAAAAATAAAAATCAATTTGTCTTCAATAACAGAAACAGTTTTGTTTAACAAAGAACTCGTAAACACACACACACACAAAAATAGAGAATTAAAAAACATGGAAATGAAGTTTAAAAAAAGTGCAAGTTTTTTAATATGAAATTGAAGTGAACGAAATCATACCAGGGTGAGGGGGAGGAAGTAATTCTGTGAGTTGTACTCGAAATCTTACTTGAACGTTGGAGTTTTTCAACATTTGAGACTTCTTGTTGAATAACACTAATCGAAATTTCTAATGAAGTCATTCGTAACAAAATTTTATTCGAAAGCAAAAAGCATGAGAATTTTCTGTTCACAGAAACGAGTAAAAACAGAAATTAAGTTCACCTTTTTACATTAAAAAAAAAAAAACTCAATCATAGTGAAGAATGGTGGTCCGACTCAAGAGAGAATGGGCAAAATATACAGAACCAACATTTTTTTTCTCTTAGTTAGATTTTACCTTTTTCACTTCATATTTTTTTTTTTTTTTACAATGTGTTCGGCCTCAGTTGAAACGAAAAGATTTCTAGTGAAAGTCGTTACTTTTTATCACTCCCAAAATAAGAAGTGAAGTTTTCCCAAATTTTGTTTTTGGCAGTTTTTAAAATTAGAAGAAAAATTTTTACAAAATGTTAAAAATTGAAACAGAATTTAATTTTGTTTCAAAATTAGAGCGGTGTTGCTACTTGATAAATTAAGCGGCCTAAAATTGATAACACACTTTAATCACACTAAATGAGATATCACTCGTGATGGGTCACAAAATCAAATTACGGCATTCAATGCTGATCGAAATTGTCGATTGAAATTTAAACACATCGAGTGCGATAATTTGCCTCCTGTGTAACCAAATTCCATACATTAACTAAAAAAATTTAAGCTGTGCACTTGCTTTATAAAAACTCACGATGGTTTCACACCAGTTCAAACAAATCTGCACACAATTTGCTGTACATGCGACATAAAACAAACAATTTTTTTGGTATTTGAAATTTTATTTTTTGGTGTGCAAAATAAACAAAAAAAATCCTTTAAACATAAATAGAGAGCAATCATGCGGAATGCCGGAGAATACCTATTAAAATTTATAATAGAAGTTTACATATGCCTACAACACTGAGAGAAAATACAATCAAGCAATTAAATAACTAAATGCTTCTAGGCTAGAAATTTAATTCAATTAAATCTATGAATTTTTCATTAAACAGGACTTCTTGTTTGATTTTTCATACTAAAGAAATTAAATTTGAAATTGATTTCTTTTCAAAAAGACACCATTATCTCCCATGGTCTAGGCAGGAATCGTACCGGCGACCCTAAAATTGACAGGGTTAGTTCACTATCCACTGTAGATTACAAATCTAGACCACCTTCTCTTTTAAATCGTAAGCTTATGTGGTTCGTTTGCAAGCCAGAAAAGTCAGCGTATTTCTGCATATTTGTACCTTTGCCCTTTTATTTCTCCTAAACATATTTATATTTAATGATGTAAGACGTATGTATTTGATCAATGTGCCATAAATACTAAAAAGATATTTACAATTACTAAAAAACGTAATTAGTTACGTTAAAACACATTTATCTTCACTCAGTTTTTTGGGAAACAAATATTCAACAAAACAAAAATGTTTTATAATTTTACTTGATTTTAATAGGCCATAAGTGGAATAAAGCAGCCTTCTAAGTAGGACATGCAGACTTCAATAGGCAGCAAAACTAAATCTCAAGAATTGAAGAATTGAATTTTTACCACTCAAAGCATATTTGAGCACAATTCAATTTCTTCAAGGTTTAGAAATTTCAATTGCATGATACGGTCAAAATGTAATCTGACATGATGGGTTTTTTGATCTATCCTCGTATAATTAAAAAAAATATATATTTACATGTTGATGTGCTTGCACGAGTATGTGTGTCTGTATCAAATAACATTATAAATCATTTGTTGCTGTTTTGTGCCTGATGCACTTTATGGCATTTAAGTTTATTGTTGGTTGCCTATAACACTAACCCACAAACACACACACACACACACACATGTAGAAAAAAAATAAAAAAGAGAAATAATAATAATGCAAAAATACAAATTATTTTCTTTTCATTTTTGTATGTAGAACAAATTTTATAAATAAATTTCCAGCTTTTGTTAGCATCAGCAGTAATCAAGACCAGCAAACAAACGGAAAAATTTTATTTATACCCAAAACATAAAAAATATAATAAAATTTATATTGAATTTAGGCAATAATAAGCAAATTTATTTCTTAAATTTCTTAAATTTTGGTTTGAGCAAAACAAAACAAATAAAAGAATAAATCTATTGGGACTTTGAACAGAAAATGTATGAGAGAACGTAGAAAAAAAAAGTTTCTTGGCAGTCATAATTAATAATGACTGCCAGATGAGGAAAATTTAATTGAAAGCATGAAAAAGAGGACACTCACACAAACACTACACATAAAGAAAACTTTTCTGATAAAATAATTTCTTTTTTCTTTTTGAGAGATAAAGTTTTCAAGAAGACTTTTCTTTGCATCTAAATTTATACACAGAACTTTGCTTTTTTCTTACAATTTCAGGTAAATTTTCCAAATTATTAATTAAACTTACACCAATTCCAATCGAATGAAAGTGACGCTCGTGGTTTCTTTCACAAACTTTAATACATATTTTTTTCACCATCACTTTGTATTAGAACCTTAAAGCCGTAGGAAGGTTGAACATGAAAAGCTTGTCGGCTGACAAAAATTTTGTTTTAAGCAAGTTAATGTCTTGTTTGTGTGAGGCAAAACAGGCTTTGAATATCAAAAGAAAATTTCCAAAATAGGAGATTTTCTTTGAAAGAAATTAAGGAGTCAATGCAAGTGATTTAATGAAACGAAATCACTTTTAATTAAAAAAAAAAAAAATACTATTTTGAATATTTTTAGTTAAATTTACTCCAGATGAAGGGACAAACGGAGGAGCGAGGATGATTTGACCCCAGATGGATAGCAATCGTGACCGAAATTTAGTGGGACTCCATGGGAATAACAGGTGACTATAGTTTTGGAAATCATGCAAGAAAAACAGATTGGCGGGACAAAGAGGAGGAGCAAACTTTAGAATACATCCTCTGCCTTAGTCCGCCACTGGAAGATCAGCACAAGCTTTAGCTCGGGTAGCGCAAAAGTGGTCTTGCATCAGGCTTCGATAGAAGCAACAATTGGATTAGGTTACGGACTCGTCTGCTTTTTCTTTTCTACTGTTTCCCTACTTCTCCTCATTCTGTTTTGTCATCTTTCCTTTCCTCTATACGAATATCATTTTTTTTTTTTTTTGGGCAAACTCTGCAACCTACAACAACAACAAATTATTTCGCAATTTATAAAAACTTTATGAAACCGATATTTTTTTTACGAGTTTTACATTTTTGTAATTTTAATTTTTTATGTTTAAAAAATGTTTCGTTTCATTTAATTTTACAGCCTTCTAATTTTTGCTTACCTTTCATTTGTTATAATAAATAATCCTAAAAAAACTGCTGATCCTCTTCATTTATTAGAATTAAAAAAGGAAAAGAGATTTTGTTTTATTATTTTTATATTCCTCAAGGAATCGGTGTGCTTGCTGGCTTCTACTTCAATTCTTGAAATTTTAATGGTTTTTTCATTTCCTTATTTGCTATTTAACTTATGGCAAAACAAAAACAAAAAAAGATTTAAAAGTAACACACGAGTACTTAAAAAGAAAGTTATTAAATCTCTGCCAAAAATAAGTATTTAATTCAACCGCAAAAGACTCATAAGTTTTGGAAAAGATTTTTAATTATGAAACTGAAATTGACCGCAAAAATAAACATTGAATGAGTATTTTATTTGTGGAAACAATTAGAAAAACTGAAAGAAAAGGAGAGAAAATATTAAATAAGACTTTTAACTCGCACATGCTCGTATTGCAATTTAGCAATTCTACTTACAAATGGAAATGAAGCCATAAATTATAAAGAATTATTTATAACAAAAATAAAATAAAAGTTAAAGTTAGAAGCACAGCACACACACAGCCGAAGAGCAAAAGCAGGATTTGTCGTGCGGCTGTTAATGTGGATTTAATAAATGAACTTTTCGTTGTTATAGCTGTCATGGAAATAAATTGTAGCCAATTTTTATTACTGATTTGTATATAAAATTATTAAGAAAAAATTTTATTTTATTTCTTTGAGCACTAAATTAATTCTCATAAATAATTCGGAGACGCTTAAATGCTAAATTATGCCAGTAATAGTTCGATAATTCAAAAAGTAAGATTCGTTGAAAATATCAAGCTTTTGGTTGGGCATTAAATTAAAAATATTGAGAAGTTAAATGTCGGATAGATAGTGTGTCTTTAACTATTCCAAAGCTTCAGCCAAAAACCAGTTATTTGCCTAATCCTACCTTTAGCTATCGAAAGCAGTTTTTTTTTATTTTGCTTTAAAACACTGGAAGCCAGCCAGCCACTTTTGGTTGCATTCTATTCATGAAAATTTAATTAAATTCTTAAATTTAAAGGTCACTTCGGCATTAATTAAACTTGATATTAATTTAACAATTTGGTTAATTTTTTGTATTTTAGGATTTTTATTTTTACTTTTTTGTTCTTATTTTTTTACTGATTTTCATCTATTGCTAAGCAAACAAAAAATTAAAACTGAAAACTATTTTTGTTTGTCCTATTTCTATTTTAAATACAAAATTAAAAAAAAAAAACTCAAGTGTGTTGGCGAAAATTTAAAAGCTACAGTTATTTAAAGATTTTGAGGTTTTCTGAGTTTTCAATTCATTTTCAACTTGCACAAGTCATTAATCTTTATAATTAATGAAATTTTTTTAATTAAAATGAAAAACAAATCAAAGAAGTAAAAAATCATAAATAACACAAAGTTTGCCAAGAAAGAAACATTAAAATGTTTGTTTGTTTACAAAGTAGAAATGACGGTAGTGATTAATTGAAAAATATAAAATTGAATGAAAATTTTAAAATTGATTTAAATCAATACTTGTATGAGTTACTGCAAGAAATGCAATACGATGTTAGCAATCAATGTGACAGAGAATCACTGCATTAAGTACTTGTAAAAATCTTTTATCTCTCTACGGCATCACTTACTGTATGTGTTTCTTTCTAAAGAAAAAATTGGATCGAGAGAATTTAAAACCTGCTGTTCTTATCAAAATCATATCACTACTAACTGATGTAATAATACGTTACACGTCATGTTTTTTTTTTAAACAATTATTTAAAAGGTTTATTGCAAATAAGTTTCCTTTGTTTTATTGTAAACATAAAGCCAATAAAGAACAACAACATTATGGTATTTGAAAACTATTTAAAAATATGCCAAAGGTAACATCAAACACATACAAGCACTAAGTGTGTTAGCTTTACAACAACATTAGTAGCATTTCGTCTCCATAAGTGTAAGCCCGCTTGCTAACATCTGAGCATTTTATTAATTGTTGTTGTTTTCAAATCCCAGATGGTAGGGAATTTTTTTTTTTTGTTTTGCTCAGAGACACACACACACACTGGCTGGCAAATTCATAAGCTGGAAGTTTTTCTATATAAAAAAAAAAAATTAAAACTGAAATTAGCAAAACGAAAGGCAATGTACTCTAGCAACAACATTGAAAAATAGCTCTTCAATTTAAGAGTAACGAAAAAGAGATTTTTTTTGTTTGTGAAAAACTTTAATTCAGGTAAACCAAACAAGTGGTCGAAAATCCTTAAAAATTTTAAGCTTTATTACTCTCACTTTCTCTATCTCTCTCTCTCTCTCAGTTTTTTTTATTGCGCTCTTTGTTTGCAATCAAAGCTTTCTCTTTTATATTAAAGAAATTTCCTGATTTTCTCTTTTAATAATTTTGAATTCCATTTCATATCCTTGAACCTACACCAACACTTTTAAGAGTACTAAAGGTTTTGTTATTTAGTATATTCATAAGCCTTTAGAAAGAAGCTTTAGAAATACATTCAAGTTTTATATCATTTATTTTTAATATCCAGCCATACACTCGTACTACAATAAATTTAACTACAAACAAGCCCACATAAATACAAACTAACGGTCTATTAAAGAGTATTTGGGAGTATATGTAGCTGTGTGTCTGTGTGTGTGTGTGTGTGTGTGTGTTGGCATAAATATGAACAAATTTATATCCATGATAAAAATATATTGTAGATTAAAGATACAACAACAACAAGAAAAAGAAGAAAAACAGTTTTATACACATGAATGAATGAGAATACACACAGGTTGGTTGTTAGTTAACTAGAAATATATAAAATTAAAGGAAAAAAGGAGAAAAGGAACGGAGGCATGAGTAATGCAAATGATTATTAATCAGGGTACATATTTAAATACATATTTTGTCTAAAACTTTTACCACTTTTTAAATTGAAAATCATCTCAAATTAAAAATAATTTTCACTTTGAGTTTTTCATTATCAATTTCAGAACTTTGAGTTTAACTTTAACTTCAAATCAAAGACTTGATCTAAGGAATCTAACGTCTAGTAGCTAACCATAGCACTTATGTAATAGTACAGAATACTTGTAATTGCCATTTTAATACGAAGCTTTTAGTTGCAGCATAACAAGTCATTTTTCTTTAGGAAAATTTTATTCAAAATTAGTGACAGGATTTAACTCTTATTCAGACTTCAGCATGAGCAACCGTTTTTAAACTTTTAATGGATGATAATGATTTGTACGGAAATAAATAGTTCTTATCTGGTTCTTCTTTCAGCTAGATTACTGAATATGGTCACCATAAACATAGTTTGTTCGCCACAACAATATATTCGTTAATTTAAAGCATTTAAATATTATAATGATCATGATAAACGAAAAAATATTTTGAATAAAAATCTTTTATTCACATAAAAATTTTATTTTAAAAAAGTTCTTTTCAAAAAGATATTTAAAAATTTTATTAAAAAATTTAAAAAACAATTTGTTACTGATTGAGTTTTGAACCGGGTTAGATACAAACATATTATTACTAAATTAAAAAAATAATATGTTTGAAAAGAAATCACGATGTCTTTTCACCAGAATATGGTTACCTCAACCATATTTTTTCTTTGTGTGTTCCTTTACCTTTAATAGTAACAATATCAAAGCAACAGAAGAATTCAACACTTGTCACACAGAAAATATCTGTTTTTTTTCGTAAGCTTTTTAATTAAAATCTAATTCAAACTCGATTAGCAGGAATGCACTCACGCACTTAATGCACAAAGAAAAAGGAAAATAAAATAATAAATTCATTTATTTGAATAGTAAGTAACATTTCCAAGGTTTTTGAAAATGATTTAAAATAATTTTTAATCATTTCATACTGTTAATCATACTGAGAAAAAAAATTAGTTCAGTATACACACACACTTGTTAGTAATTCCTCATATGTTTGCCACAGCTCTGTGTGTGTGTGTGTACCGCCGCTTTCATTTCATTTTTCAAGTGCAGTCAATTTATCATACTGATTATTAATTATGCTTAATGGAAATTCAAACATATAGTATGCGCATACACACACACATACTATTTAGTAGATACTAGATTTCATATCTTATTTTCACAAATAGCTTTGGTTTTGTGTAGCAGTTGAAATGAAATCAATGACTGACGGTTCGAGGAAATTGGAAATAAATTTATTAAAAATCTTAAACAAATAATTGAATATCAAATTACCCCCGGAAAACCTTTGAAACAAAAAAAGTTTCATTTAGTTTATTAACGTTACTACACATAATAAATGACAGCATAATTGTTATCTAAATAGTAAAAGAAAATTCATAAAAAAATTACATTTGATTTACAAACGATTTATTTACCAAGAAAAAAAAAAAGAATTTCATAGAATTTCAAATTTTCTACGACTGACATACAAAAAAATTGCCTCTACTTTGGCTATTGACAGTTTTATATTGTCACTTTCATTTAATTAAACCCATACAAATGCAAACAAAACACACACACTGGCACACAACACGGACAAATAAACCAATGGAACCAAACAAATGAAAAATAAAAAAGAAACTCCCAATAAAATTAGATAAAAGTAAAGTTCAAGCTGTCATTTACAATAAAAAAAATTAAGATAAACAAACACATACTGCTGTTAATAAAAACAGAGTGCACATACACATGTAAACACACATCTATTTCAAGAAACCATCAAACGTTTTACACTGCAAACCCTTTTTCAAACTGACATAAGAGGGAAGGATGAATTAGTCAAGTATTTGCTTACTACTTTAAAACTGAAAATATCCCTGAAAACAAAAACGACAAGTTGAGATAAGTGGACAATGTATGTGTCTGTCTTCAATTCTCCAACAACAACACCAATACAATTATAAAACTAATACAAGCTGCAGAATTTTAAAAAGAAAGGGAATGACTGCCTGATAGAAAAAAATTTGGAAAAAAAACTTCCGGAGTACCTACCAGTTAGCATTAGAAGAAATGAAAAAATCAAAGCAATTGTAGCAGAAATAACGAAAAAAGAAATGTTGTTTTTGTAGTTGTTGCTTCTTGAAATCTAGTAAATTGTAAGTAAATTGTACAGTGAACTTTTCGGCACTGCATATTTGTTTTGCACAATGGGCCTCTGAGTAAGTAAGTTTCGTTTTGTTGTTGTAATAATAATCGCATCTATTAAGAATTAACTTTATTTTCAAATTTGATTTTCTATGGTAAAAAAAACCGTTTAAAAAAATTTGTAAAAACAAAACAGTTTTGTTTGGTGACACAACCCACTAATCGATACACTCAAAAGATTTCAAGTTATTGAAAAATATTGAAACAAATTAAACATTTTGTTTTATAAGAATCTCATATCTAAAATTAATTTAAAATTTTCATTATAAAACGGACTTGTCCAAACTATATAGTCTTTATACTCTTTATGGAAATTTCAAAAAAAAAAAAAAATTTTAATCTAAAAGACCTTCCCTTTAATATAATATGTGTCCTATTCCGTAATCTTCTTTGGTTTGTCTGAAAGTCGATAATGTCCTGCAAAGCAACAGCACTGGAGTACATGGAAGTTTCAAAACAAATTTAAAATAATACAAAGAAAATTACCGAAAATTTTAAAACATTTCCTGAAAGCTTAGAATCTACAGATTAAACTTCTTTTTGGTTTCATCAATTTGCAAGGACAAAATCGTAAATGGGAATGGTAAAAATCTCTCAGATCAACACCACTGGGGTATATAAAAATTTGAAAAAAACTTTAAAAATAGTCTAAAGTAACTTCTGAGTATTTGGGTGGTAGATTACGAATCTAGACAACTCCCCTTTAAAATGATATGTATCCCATCCGTAATCTTCTTTAAAAGTCAACGTATTTATGCATATTTGTATCCATGCACTTATATTTCCCCTAAACATATTTGATAAATATGCCATAAATACTGAAAAGATATTTACAAATACTAAAAAACGTAACGGGTTACGTTAAGACATATGTAACCCGGCAGATTTATCTTCACTCACTTCGACTCTAAGGATACCTACTCAAGTATTAAAGCACTGGACCGGACAAAAAATTAACGTAGAAGTCAGTTTTTCATATCATTTTTCCATTAGTTTTACTTTAAAGTCTTCGTCAATATTTTTCGGATAAGAGCACTAGTGTTTAATTAAAAAAATATTAAAAATATTTTTCTATTGAAAGCAGTGAACGAAATTAAGCTTTGTATTACAAAAAAAATAAAAAATTCTGAAATGACAAGCATTATTAATGTGTCCCACTGAATCTGTTTATATTTATTACTTGCAATTCATAGTGTGCGGCCATCTAAATAAACTATTTACTTGCAATAGGATTATATGAAGAATATTGAACTAAGTGTCATCAATACAAATAAAAACACCCAAATAAAAGAAACTAAAAGCACAAATAAATACACACAGCAACATTTCTAGCAACAAATTGAATGTTAAATCGAAAAAGGCAGAAGGAAACAACATACACCAGCTAAAGGTATCAATAAAACTTATTCCTCATGTGCTAGGTAACCAAAAAAAAGCAAATACTTACTTAACCATACGCATACACACAAACACACACACACACACAGTTACTCCTACCAATGTAAATACGAGCATTTATCCAAAAGGAAAATGGTAAATTTTTTACATAGATCAAAGATCAAATATATAAAAATAAAAATTTAAATGCAAACAAAAAGCAAAAAAGAAAAAAAAAACAGAATAAAAGAATAAACAAAAAGTATTAAATCACACATGCAAACAATTAAACAGGCAGATAAACAAAGAAAAAAAATGTTGCTGCAATAAACAATTGTTGGCATGACCTTTAGGGGTAGGAAATATTGAAAACGGAAGTTTATCATAAACACAACAACAACAACAATGAAAAAAGAAATGTTCTTTAAATTTCTATTCACTCAAAATAATAGACGCACACATGAACACACACACACATTTGCTGACATTTGTGTGCTTTCATTGCCGGAAACTGTAAATAATACAGGTTCCTTCAAAAGCACAACAATACTTATTCGTCGTACTTACAATGTTCTCCCACATATCCAATTCAATTTCTCTTGCTCCCTTTCCTCTCAGAGTTTTTTATGTGTGTATGTGAGTGTGTGTAATTTATTTTTTCTTAAATTGTTGTTCTAGTTTGTTGTGTGTTTGCTACTGGCATGTGTATACGTGAGGTTGGTTATTTTAGTAGTAAACAAGGGAGGAATAAAGTAGGCAAATTAAGAATTTTCGAAAAAGAAATTAAAGTCTTCTAAAACAAATTTTATTTAATTTCATTAACATTTTAATGGCCATTAAAAAAAGTTTTATTTTAAGGAAAATTAAATTAAAAAAAAAAATTTTTTTAATTTTTAATTTTAAATTAAAAAAAATAATAAAAAAAATTAATATAAATTAAATTGTTTCCATTATTTTCGGTTTTTTGCTTAGTTAAAGAATTATTTACAACGTAAGTAACATTCTGAATAGTTTTTTATGAGTTGTTGACCGACTTAAAATTGGTGGTGTGAGTGTTTTACCAACACTAGTTTAATAGCTGATTCAATAAACTAAATTGTCAGTTAGATTTGTAAACATTAGCCATTAAAAAGTCTATCTCGGCAGCAGATATAACTCTTCTGTAGAAAACAAAAAAAAAACACACACACTTTTCTTCTGGTTGAAAAAATTAGGAAACTTTTTGCACTAAACAAGGGTTTGAGCTGAAATAAACAAACAACAAAATGAATTTAACAAAAAACATCGAACGACAAGAAAGTGAAGAAAAAAATTCTGGCTACTTTTTTGTTAATTATTCAGCATTTGTTGCTGCTGATAAGGCGATTTGTACCTTTAGGGGAGATTATGTCTTGTTTATTTCACTCTTCTTTAGAAATTTCATTTTTTTTTCCTCTTCCAAATGTTTTTCGATGATTTTAAGACTTTTTTCGTTTTAGATTTTTATTTTTTTTTTTTTTTTTTTTTTTTTTGCTATTGTAGCGAAAGTGTAAGCACGTTTATGGGTTGCTTAGTTACGGTCAATTTTTTTCCTGCTAAACCTGTAATTTCTGCTTGTCTCTCATTATGGTCTTACAGTATTTTTTTTTTACTTTTTTTTTAAAAGTTTATAATTTAAAAAAGAACACTCAGTTATTGTTTTCGTTCACTTACTTTGCTTTTTGTTGTCAAGCAGAGTTAACTTTTTCTTCAGAACGTGCCTGATTTTGAAAAAAAAAATATTCAAAGGACCTCATCTTTTGCATGTGCTTCACTTCAATTCAGATTTGGTATCATCCATCACATGAATTTTCTTTCAAACTATTACGTGTCCTTGCACAAGTGAGAGTGTTTGAAGGTATGCATGCACGTGCGTTTATCTTAAGTACTGTAGTGGTGGTTTGAAGCAGTTTGGAGTGGTTTCATTTGCCAAGTAATAAGAGCATTACTCGGTTGTGTTACAACACGTCAAGACAACTATAAGCCAACTATCAAAGTTGCTTTACCAAATGCTTTCTAATGACACAAAAACGAATCTCTTTTTTATTTCGAGTTTTCTTTTACACTTTTTGATAGACAACAAATGTTTTTGTTTCTTTTGTTTATTCATTCTTAATTTTTTTTCAAAAGCTTGTAAGTGTAGCTTTGAGGTTTTCATAATTAAACCAAATAAATTCACACAGTAAATCATGTTGCGTAAAAGTAATTTAATGAGAACTAAATTTTACAACTAACAAGCAACAACAACAAATGAAATTTAAAATTTAACTGGAGTAAAACTAAATATTTGGGAAATATACGAGGGGCACAGGGCGGCTCGAATAAAGAAAAACAGAGGGGGGCTCAGTTCGGTTCTTTGAAGTCGTACCTTTGTGATGCCTGTATAAGAAGAAAGACGGACAGCAAAAGAGGTAAAAAAGTGAAGGGAAGTAGAAGATAGTAGAAGAAAGAATACGAAGAAGAAGAAGACAAGTCCATCACCTAATGACAGTCTCAATGAAGCTATATAGCATACCGATGACATCTATGGTCGACAGTGCAGTAAATCCTTACAGCTAGCGCTCCAAAAAATAGGTATCCCACAGTTTCCTCCTCCTCCTCATCCTAACAACCTCTACAGCAGTCACTCGATGGTAAACGCGAGAATAAACAATTTCATCAAAAGTTTTTATTTTATAATTTTTTTATTTACTAGTTTTCCACAACAGAAATTTGATATAAAAAAGCTCAAATTTCGATCGTTTTCATTCGATACCGAATGCGTAGATTTACGTCCTGCTTTAGTCATAATCCACAAATAAAAGTATTTCCTACAGAACTTGTATGTCATGCTTGTAAACATCACAACTTCAACTATTTGTGTTTAATCCATTCGAGTTTGTTTTACATTTCCTTGTAAGCGTAAAGTGTCCTTTAAATACTTCAACTCTGTATTTCCCCCCATTAATTAATTATTTATTTGCTTCACATTCATTTTATCTATTTTAATTATCTGTTTCATGCTAATGGGTAGATGTTCAAGTGCTTAATGCCATTTACCACTAAGCCGTATCAAAATTCATCTGTGACCGCTAAAAATGTAATAGAAAAGCTATTGAAGGCCAGTGTGTTCTTAATATCGCCAATGATTAAATCGACCAATTGCATAGCAAAGAAAAACAAAATAACCATATTAACAAGAATTAAGTTAAATTGAATTGAATTGAATGCAAAGGCTTTGTTGGGGAAATTAAAAATGATTTTTTTTTTAATTAAATTCCAAAACAAAAATAATTTTGCTGAAGGTGGATATGAAGCTTCCTTTGTAAATTAATTTAAAAAATTTTATTTTTTAAAATTAAACACAAAACGCAGTGAAGATTGAAATTTAGTTTGACATTTTTCAATTTATAATTCTAAAATTTAAATTATTTAATATTTTGTAAACAATCATTTATTGAACAGATTTTCTCTGTAACATAAAGCAAATTAATATTTCGTTAACAGTTTGTAATACGAAATACGAAAGGTTTTTCGTTTTATGAAATCCTACAACGTCAGTTTCTATTGTGCTGGTGAATTATTTATTGAAATTGATGGATAAAGAAGGCATCCAAAGAAACAAAAGAAATTTTGGCAAAATATTAATAATATTTTGCGCAAAACTGAAAACATGAAACGCTAAAAAGAAATCAAGACTTTCAGAGTCTTCCTTTTCACAATCAATACAAAAATAAAAAAGTTATTGGCCTTTTTTAATAAAAACATATTTACTTTCCTTAAAGTAGAAGAAACTTATTTTTTAATTTATTTTTTTCATTTGTTTCTTGTAACACAACAACAAGGCCGGTTTAATTTAATTTCAACTTGTCACTTCGATTGATCAATAATTTTGTAAGACAAAAAGAAAGCGTATTGAACGAGATAGCAAAATAGAATCTCTTAGGGAAGTCATGATAATTTCAGCCATCTTAAGATTTAAACATTTTAAATAACAATTCAATAGTCACATGTAAGTCTTGGGAGACAGGCAACCACAAGGCAGTGGAGCCTCCTTTTGTAAACAAAAGTTTAAATTTTTTTTTATAATAAATCTTTAGATCACGATTAACTAGAAAAAAAAACAGAATTTTGACAACCAAAATTAATAAAAATTATTTTTAATTTTTAGTCACCCACATGAGATGACTCAAAATAAAAACGGAAATGGAATAGAATGTGTAACAAATAAATAAATGTAGTGCAACTGCAGGAAATAAAAACTTAAAAGCAGCTTTAAGAACATGTAGAGATTATTTGAAAAACATTTTTACTTCAAGTTTATATTAGTTGACAAGTTGAAGTAAGAGAGTTACTAACTTTAACATACTGTGCGGCTTAGACAGCCGGAACAGAGAAAAAGAAGCAAAAAAAAAAACCAAAAGAAAAAAGAAACAAAATTTTAACACTCAGCAAAAAATGAAGTTGTAACAATTAGCGACAGTCTTATTTTGGTTTTTTATAAAAGAAAAAGGCTTAGCTAATAAAAGAATAGAAATAGCACACGTAACCTCTTACGTGTTTTAGAATTTATCAAATACATCTTAAGTCATTAAATATTTCTTAATGTAGTACACTTCAATTTCCGGACGAACTATAGAAGACTACAGAAAGGAACATACACCGCTTTAAAGGCCACCCAATTGGCCAGAAATTACTTCACAGAAATTTTAAAACTTTTTGAAAATACCCACAATTGACAAAATCTTTTAGAGCAAAAGGGAATTTAAAAAATGTTTTAAAATACCCTAAAGTAATTTATGAGTCATTGGCTGGCAGGTTACTAATATAAAGAACCTCCACTTAAAACGGTGTACGTCCTATCTGGTTATTTTCTATGGTTTGTTCGGGAATTCTCAAAATCCTTCAGAGCAACTAATTGGGTGTGAGAGGATTTCAAAAATATCCAAAGTAGTTTCTGGCCAATTGTGCTGCAGATTACAAATATAAAGATCTTCCCTTTAAATCGGTGTATTTCCAATCCTGTAATTTAATATCGTTCGTAAAGATATCGGCAGAGTGTATGTACACTTGTATCTACGCACATGTGTTTATGTTAAGTGTATTTGTAAAAATGTTTTCAATACTAATAACATATTTAGAAATATTTAAAGACGTAGGGCGTTACGTTATCACATATTTATCTTGGCTCGCTTACACAGGATTATCTACGCTTACATTTACTCATGTTGATACACAATTTTAGCCAAAAATCGCGTTGCAGTATCAACAACGTCATTTTGACACCATCCCCTTGTCAATTTAATGGACAACGGGTGTTTTCAATCTTTTAACAACGCACGTTGTTATTTAGCAAGCGGTTTAAATTCGACATCAGTATGGTGTCATTTTGATACCAAATGGTACCGATTCAGCACCGGTGTGGTGTCATTTCGATACCAGTGTGGTATCAATTTGACACAATACTTTGTCAATTTTCCAACCCTTTGTTGTCAATAATGCGTTGTTAAAATGACACCACAAAAGTGAGCACAAACGAATTGTAATTTTTTTCTCTTGGTGTAAAAATTAAATGATAATCGATTTCAATAACCAAATTTTCATCTCTAAAACAATTAGTATGTAAATGCATCATAACGAAATAAAATAATTTGACAAACGGGTCCACACTCAGACTCGCAAATATTTTTGGTTACCCAACATACTTACTGTTGTATGAACAAAAAAACTGTATTAACACAAGAATAATAAAAAAGACGATTACGTCGTCAGCTAATTATTTCTCTGTTTACAAAATTCAGTTGTTAGAGACATACGTCACAGCTAGACTATTTAAGAACAATAGAAAGAGTTTTCGCTCTCAATTTAATCGCACATACATACGCTCGTAGATGTGATTTGTAACTAGACAGCTAAATTACTTGCTGAAGGATTATTTTTTTCCTTCATAAACGTCAAACCAGTTAGTGTTTTGCAGTACTCTGCATTAAATAAAAAAGTAGCTCCACTGTAAGTGATATGTTATAAAGTGGTCACACTGTTGCCACATCAGGGTTGCATTTGATTGGTTTCAACCAACACAATATTGCCCGCGATTGCCACATGTACCAATTTATTGTTCATTCACACGATTGGGATACAAAAAATTAAGAAAATTGGTAAATTGGGGCAATCGTTGTGTACGAGTATATTTGCCAAACAGACCCGTCGTTACAGTATTGAGCTGGAAGGCTACAAAATTATTTGCCCTCCTTTTTTTAGGCTTCTTTTCAGAGTGTAAAAGTATAATCGCACAAATAAGTACTTATTCGTATTTACATGACATAAATTTACAAAAATAAATATAAAATTTGATTTCTTGCGGTGTAATTTTATTCACTGCCCCTCATAAACATTTCATACTTATAAATTAACTTTTGCACATTTGCGCACACACACAAACAAGCTCAACACATATTCTTGCATAAACATTTAACTCATAGAGTTTGTTTGAAGAAAATGTATAAAACAAAAACAAGAATAAAAATAGAAAAAAAAAACAAAAGAGAGAATAAAGTGTATAAAAGTTTAGTTCACTGATAAAGTTCGAAATGCTTGCATTTTGATTAAAACGAATGTAGAAAAGTTGGCGAAACAAATGTTGGCAAAACAATAGTCAATTTAACTAAGTGTGTTTTGTTACGAGTTTGAGTATATTTTATGCCAGTTTCTTTCCGTTCCTTGCTTTTATTTAAAATTTTTGTTTTTGAGTCCTGGCCACCCAATGTCCCACAGCTCCTTTATCAGTGAGAAATTTTTTCTTTACATTCACATATTAAAAAAAAAAACAAGCATGAATAAACTCTTCTTATTTTGCAGGTTTTATGCCACAACTTTTCGAATTGAAAAATACAAATTTTCCTCAGAAGACAACATCGCTAGAGAGAAATAGAGATGGAGAAAGAGAAGAAAAGCACAAGCAGATCATTATGAAAGCATGTAAATTCTTTCACTACAAAAAAAAAAAATATAATAAAAAAATAAAAATAAATAAAACCTAGAAGTGGATTAAAAATTAGAGTGAATTTATTTTAAGGCTTAAAAGTACGAGGTACGAGGTACGAGGCCACAAATTTATTTCAATAACACAGAAACAACAAACAAAGAGACAATCGTTTATGAATTTGTTTTAAATTCTTGCAAATCAAAATCCAAAATCCAACTGTTGACGTTAAAATTATCTTTTTTGCAGGCAATTCCATTTAGTTCCTAAGAGAATTTCTAAGATCCTCCTCGTAGAGGTTTTACTAGTAGCTTGCATGTTATAGAGAGAGTTGATTGTCAAAAACTTGTAAATTGTATTGACTTTATGCAGTCAGAGTCTTTTTTTTCTTGTATTCTAACTTAAAGCAAAGAAAGAAACAAATAAAAAAGTAGAAAACATTTTGTCTATTTTATGTTTGTTTTTGTGCACCTTTAGTCATAATATTTCTTTACAGCTTTTCTTTTTCCTTTTTCTCCTTGCCTGTGTTTTTCTTATGCAATTTATTGTTTTAGATTTTTGCTTAATTTTTTGTTGTAATTCTACTTTGCTGTTTTGCATTTATAGCGTAACAAAGAGAAATAAAATTAAATAAAAATAAAATAAAATCCTGTGCTTTTAGCTTTTCTTCCTTTTTTTTGTTTTTATTTATTTTATTGTGTGTACATGTGTGTGTGTGGGTATGTATTTGTACAACTTTAGACTCCAGAGGCAATTTGTTACAGATTGCAACGGCAACATGGCAACAGAGGAAAACAGAATTTATAAATAAAAAAGTTATGAAATAGAAATCAAATTTGAAGTTGAACGATTTTTGGAAAATGTGGAAAAAATTTCAGAAAAATTAATTTAAAAAATCCGACATTTAACACCCAGGCAGCACTTACAAACAAAAAAGTCTCGCACTTGGCTAAAAAAATGTATAACTGATTGAAAACCCAATGTAAAGTTGAGTGTTTGGCATCCACTAACTTCATTCACTTAACAAATCATATTGTTTGCAGACCTGCTGTAGGGCGACATGCCTTTTAGCAAATAAAAAATAAACTCAAACATCAAACCATTTACTTAATCGTATTTCAAGGTAAATATATTTTTTAAATGGCTTAACAAACGTTGAATGGGAAGTGTATCTGTGAGGTTTTTCGTTATTGTACTCGTAAACGCATTTACATTTTAAACACATTGTAGCCTACACCCTACCCTGCACCCTTTGACTGCAGCTTAAGGATGTGATTTGGAAGTAATAAAAAATATAGAAAATCTTTCAATGCAAAGTCCCTAAAGCTCAATCTGCTTCCTTCCAAGAACCTATGATGTTCTTCACACTAAAGCTGTTTATAATGGTGCCTACAGCCGAAAGTAGCTCTCTTACTTGTGCTCAATGTTTTTTTTCTTTCAAGTCAGTATTTTATTTCCATATTCAAAGTGGAATGCTTGTGAAGCATGAGATGCAGCAAGAGAAAATAAATTTATTGGCAAATACAGTTTCAACAGCACAAAAAATAAAATAAAAATTAACAATAATTTCGTTTAAAATTTAAAATAAAATTTAGCCAAAAGCATTTTGAACAAAAAATTACTAAAATTTTAAAGTAAGAATAACAAAATATTTTCACAGCAATTATTGTGTCTCCACTTGCATACGAGTAATAGATTTTGTTTTGTTCTTGTTTTGCTTATGAAATGTTGACTTTCTCATTAACAAATTATTTGCAGGCTGTGAGTTTGAAAGTAAGTTTTTTTAAGCAGCTTAAAAATGTGGCCCAACAAAATGTGCTTAAACAGTAATGAAAAATTTTATGATTTCTTATCGGGTCTTTAATTTAAACTTAGAAATGAATAATTTAAGCATTTTAACCACAAGAAAAATAATTTCAAAATGTACACATCCTTACCCCCTTTCAGCATTTAGTTTCATAAATATTTAGTTGCAAACTTTTCACCTTAAACTAAATCTGCTGGAAAATTGCAAACTACAAAGCTTTTCTTTTATTTGTTCTAAACGAAACAAAAACCAGGCAACAGCAACAAAGAATGAGTGTGTGTATGTGTGTGAGAGAGAGAGAGAGAGAAAGAGAGTGGGAGGAGGGAAGAGAGACTGTTCTTAATGCAACGTAAATTGCTGCATTTTAAACTTTTTAATTTGTCTTGTGATAAAACAAATTGTACCGAAAATAAGTTTTCAGTTACCTCTCGTTTTATGGCAAACAGAAAAAATGTTTTTTTTCTTCATTTATAACTCTGGCACACATGTGATGGCAGCATAAAAAAACACAAACTCAAATTTGTTAAATTTAGTTCATACACAATTTTCTGGGGATAATAATTCACAAGCTCATATAGTTATTCAAGAACAAGCACCACTATAAATGCCATAAAGGTGTTCAAACTTAAGGAAAAAAAAATAAACTAAAAATATTCCCATTTAAATTTTTTATGTATGAAGAAATAGAAACAAAAAATAATATTCATAAAGAACCCATAATCACACCAACAAATGTATTTAATTGATAAGACGCTGGCATATCCTTTTGGTCTTTCTTATTTTAATTTTCTATTTGAGCCTCTCTAATGTACCACCATTGAAAATAGAAATAAAAATAAAAATAAAAATAAAAATAAAAAATTTAATTTGTTATTTCCCTCTATCAAGAAATAAAATTTTAGTAGGTATTTTTACAATAAACTGCAGCAACTATCGAAAGGCAGCAAGCAAGCCAACATACCAACCCACAAACACTTCTTTCTTGCTTCAGAACAACTACAAACAAAATAAAAACTAAATAAATTTAAACATGCATACGAGCTATAAATGGTTTATAATAGGAATTCAAATGCAGACATGCATACTTTTTCACTTTTATGGAGTATCCACTTTAAACTGACACCAAAAAATATAAAATAAAAATAATCAAATAAAAAGGAACAAACAAACCATCTTGAAGCGATTTTAAAATATATTCACACACACACACACACACACACAAAATTATAATGTTCATGCAAAGAAAAGAATAAAAAAATAAACAAAATTTTAAATGAAAATACAAGATATTTTGCAAATATATATGTATGTGTGGGTGTGGGTGTATATGTGAGTATGTTCTTGCAATTTTATTAAAAAAAATTTATGAGATTTCTTAATTGTGTCAGTCAAGTCAGGCCCGAAATAATAAGGCAGCGTTAACACAAAATATATTTTTTTTTCAATGAAAAGCAAAATAATAAAAAATCCTGAAGTTTTGGTAAGTTTCTGTCTCAAAAGTGGGAGGTATGCAGTCTTATTAGAAATGACAATCAGACCACACATGCCCGAAAAACGATCATGAGTTCCCATTAATTTTGTTTTTTTTTTTTTAACTTATCGTGTATGGCTGTGTGTGCGTCATGTGCATGCGAACAGTCGCATCAACGTAAGTAGAAACTCAAGCTCTTCCACGTGTGCTTGTTAATTGTTTTATGTGTTTTAAAAGAATAATTACAGAAAGAATAAAGCCAGATCGTGTCTTTAACTGAAATTAAATAATTAATTTTAGTTGGGGTTTTTTTTTTTTTTGTTAATAAAAAATATTTCAATCTACATAAAAATGGCTTATAAACACTTTTTATTATAAAATAAAAACAGCCAAAGTCATAAAAAACATTGTTGTTTAATAAAGGCTTATTAACTAAATTTTCTAGGGGAATTTTTTTTAATAAGCGTTTATTGAGCAAAAATATTTTTAATGACTTTGGTAGCATATATTTTTACAGCGATAAGTCAAAATATTTTGCGCAGCTCATTAGTGTGTATACTTAAAGAATATTTAGTTCTTTTTTCCAATCAACGGCAAAATTTCGTTGCTTCAATGAAATATTTGACTAAATGAATGAAGAAGTCATGGAGTTAATAAACTTTTTCAATGGCTTAATGGACATATTGTTAACTGCTCCAGTGATTCGGCACGGCCAAATTTAACACCTTTTTTGTTTTCAAAATAAAAATAAGCCCTTAAATTAAACGGATTAAAGAATCAAGGTTATACCCTTAATATTGTTGTTTATTTTTTAAAAAAATTTTTTTTTCTTTTATTTAGCAAATTTTTTATTTAAAAAAATTTTATAGTTTATGGTTTTTTATTAAGAATACAAGGATAATTTAAATTTATTGTGTTCATGTGCATACACACAAACACTAACACCTAAACACTTGTGTGTTTGTATATATTGTTTTTAAATTGCATTTAAATATAATAAAAACACAGTTAAATAGATGTTAAAGCTTTTGTTAAAACAGCACTCGGATACGTGTAAAAACAATAAATCAAAAGCAACAAAAATAAAAACAAATTCTGCATAGAAAAAGCGAATTGTATAAGAAAAAAAAAAACAATTATTTGGTCTGCAAAAAACTAATTTCATTTTTCTTAACTGAAACAAAAAATTAATTTTTTTTTTAATGTTTGACACTGGAAAACAGAAGCAACTAATAAAAATAAAACAATTGACAGACGTACAACAGCTTTTATTGTTAACAGACAACCGCAAAATTGATCAAAATAAAACAAAAACAAAACAAAAGGTACAAATAAAATGATGTGCAAGTGAAAATTACAAAACATATTAAAGCAAAATAAAAAAAGTTTAGTGGCAAATTTAATTCTAATTCAATTTATGGTTAAGTAACATAAAATTTTCAAATTCCATATGAAATGAAATTTAAAAAAATATTTCCATCATATAGACAGAAGACTAACCTCACCTAACCTAGACAGAAGACCCAATCAAAATATTTTTATTAAAAAGTATGAGTAAGAATGGCTGTGTCACTAAGAAAAGTATTTGACGATCTTCCTTAGAAACACACCAAACACACAAATGAAAATTTTTTATATAGAAAATTTCGTTTTTGCCAACATTAAAAGTCAGCATTTTTGAAAGATCTGAAAAGAGAATAAAAGCCTAACGATAAATATTTAAAATTTAAAATATTTCATTTAAACCCTGAAAAAACAGTCACACTAGTTAATATAATTTTTTTTATGATGAAATGCACCCATACTTTTTTTCAAGAAACTCACGCGCAACTAACTATTTTGCAAGTATTTTCTTTCTGTTTTACGCAATTCAAATCATAAATAGAAAAAAGTCAATTTTAAATAACGATGAAAAAGTTATTAAAATTATGCGTAAGCACATGGAAATATAACAGGGATGGGAAAGTGTAATATTACAATTTTTATTTAAATTAAACGTTTTTGTAGGAAAAATTATTATTTAAAAAGTGTTATATTTTGGAAAATATCTTTTCCAATATTAAATATTCCAACAGTTATTTTTTATTATAAGCACGAACTGGTTAATTATGTTCTTTTCTTGAAGTAAATTTGTTCAGAAATTACAAATTTTCATACCGAATTAATAGGACTACAAGCCTGTAGTCATTTGTATTGACAATTGAACTAGATACTTGGATAGATAACAAATACACACACAAATACATACGTGTGTAAATTAACTTGAATATGCTTGTCTGTATTGTTTCTAAATTTGTATCTTTGAAAGAAAGACACAATAATAAATACTCTTACCTACACTTATACACTTGACTGCAAAAAGATTTCAAAGGCATTTTCTTTTGTATTTTTTTTTTTTTGTGTTTTTGTTTTTGATAGAAGCCCAGTCATTCAATTGGTTTCCGTTTTAACGGTCATACTTGAATGTGCTTTTAAAAAGGGGGGAATGAACGCAAAAGAGGATACAACAAAAACAAACAAACTATAGAAAAGTCCACAAGTGGGTTGCTACAGAAGCAAAACAAAAAAAAAAAAAATACACAAGGCTGGTGATGATGATGTTGATGCTGCTGATACACATTCGTATACTTAACCTTTTGTATTCTGTTATCAATTCATAGAAATATTTAGTAATAAAAGTGTCTATGAACGTTTAAGTACAATCTCAGCAAAGTCATGTGGATATAAAAAAATGCAAACACACATAACTTTCAAGTTGAGTGATCCATAGAGTGAAATTAATATTTTATTGTCACATTTATTTCATATTTTCTCTTTTTATACCCTGCACAAAAAGGGAAAGGTAAAAAGTTTGTCATTCCGTATGTAATTCTTTCAAATATATCCTTATCAATGATGTCCGTCCGTGTGTCTATATGGACGTTGAAATCAATTTTCGGAAGTCCCTACAAGACCTTCAAATAAGTTTAGTATAACAATTTGTGGGAAGTTTCTGCGCACAGGTTGCTATTTAAATTCAGCTCAATCGGTTCATAAATGCTATGAACTATGAGCTCTGAAGTGCAAATAATTCTATTGTTTTTACCATTTTTTTAGTGAGTTTTTTGCCTATGCTGTCTAAAATACAAAACGGAACAAAAAAGAACGTGTCACGCAGTTATATCAAAAATAGCAGTCATAATATCTGTGCAAAAAATAAGAGCAGTTGGAGACAATGACCGAGAAAAATCAAAAATACAAGAGGAAAGTTTCTAAACTATACAAACACGAACCAGGCAGTCGGTCTTATACAAACGTTTGTATGTGCCTTTTAAATACCTCGTGTTTAAAATATCTAGAAATACAAAATTCCTGTAGCAACAGAGGATTTATTTGGGTATTTTAATTTGTTTATTGGAAATTAATTATTTATTTAAATACGTTTGGCTTCAAAACTGTTTGCAAATATTTAAACTATATTTATTTGGCATTTCTATTTTATTTATTTGTTGAATTTTTTTTTTCTTTTTTTATTAATTTGAAAATCGAGTGTCTACAGATATTTTATTGCTTTTAAAATTTATGTTTTCAGAAAAGATTTTTTCTCAGATTCTCATAATTTTAAAATAAAATATAAAAATATTTTATTCAGTATTTGACTTTATTTAATATCATTTTTATATTTTTTTTTTTTACTTAATAAGCATATGAATATTTGGCTACTACAGTGAAGGGCATAGAAGACTCGGCACGGCCGCATTTAACCTGTTTATGTACAGTTCAATTCCACTGAAATATTTAAGAATGCTGAATGTGTTTTAGTTTAAATGGTTGAGTGCTTTTATCTGTCTATGAATAACCAAGTGGTCTGTTAACTTTTCAACTTTAACCTGTCATAAAAATTTAATCGTTGTTGCCAAATGTCTGCTGGCTGTTTTCATGCAAGAAATTCAATTAACAGAACTAGAAACTGCTAATGCAGCAGCATACAATTAAATGACCATCAATTGATTTCATTGAGATCCTTAGGCTAAAAACTTATCTCGCACCTGTTGCGATAATCAGCAAAATAAATTTAATTATTTCATTAATCACAGATTAAAGAGATTCTATTATCACTTGTAATTTAATTAGAAAATATTTTGAGAGTTTGATTTTGGAATTCAAAAAATAAGCGACATACGGCACTCGCTTTAATATTTTTGAAGCAGCTTTTTACAAAACCTTTATTAAACAAAAAAAAAATATTATAGAGTCAATATTAAGTATTTTGTTAAAGAATCGTTAAGATAAACGACAAATCATGCACGTACCACCAGCATTCCTGTTCATTGCTGCTCTTAGTGTTGACATTTATTGTTAGTGGCTGGTTGACATTAATTTATATAATTTTACTAAATTAGCCGAATTTATTATTAATTTTATAAAACAACAACAACAAATTCAAAAAGCAACAATTAATTTCTAAAAATACACCCAAAATGCAAACGAATAAAAATAAATTAAAATGAATTTTAGCGTGAGAAGGAAAAAAATCTCTGTAAGAAAGCATTTTCTACATTATCATGTCACTTTCTTTATGTGATTACATTTATATTCCACTAAAATACCATTTGGAATTTTAAAACTGTAACAAACAGAGAAAATTATATGAATTAAGGAGCAGGAATAAGAGTAGAGTAAATGGAAATTTTGTTTTTATTTATTTTTTTTTTTTTATTAAATTATTATGTTTTGCTAAAATGCACTTAGGAATATTTACAGAAGAGAGCAAAACAATAGAATGCTGAATGTAAATATGAATTTTGTGGCTAAACTCCTTGCGGAAACAGATGGCTTTATCTGATCAATTTTTATTGTAAAATTTTTAATTTTTTAATTAAAATAATAAATTTTAAAAAAATTAGTACGAATGAAATGATCTACTGTTTTCAACCAAATTATACGTTCTTGGTTGGATATGTGTACGATATTTCTTACATTTATTTTAGAGAAAAAACCGCATAAATTAAGGAGTCTTTTTAGATTCTTCTACTACATTTTTCTTTCTCCTTTTTCTTTTTTTATTTTATTTCTTTGCAAACATGCAACAGAATTCCTTGCCATGATATTAGCATATTTCAATTACTTTAACTGAAAATGAAATTTTCATAGAAAGAAACAAGCTCACGAATACAAGCACAATCCATTGTATATCTTAACTCATACAAACGTAGGAATAATTTTTTTGTTTTTTTTGCTATCATTTCTAGGGGTATTACATATCAGAAATGGTTTTGTTTTGGTATCTACCTAAATATACTTTGTACTTTAGATCAATTTTGTACATGAGTGTATAAATGAATACATTTGCATGCACGTTCATTTATTAAACCGGCCCATTTTATTTGAAAAAGGATATAATACAATTAAATTATTGAAATCAAACACATAAAGAAAATTTTTTTTTTAATTTATAAAAAAAAAATTTTGTATTTACTGATATTCGATTAGCATGAATAAAAAACTAGAGATTTCAATACAATTTAAATCCACTCACTATAAGTGACTTTCATGTTAATTTTATTCAAAAATTTTCAAATATGAAATATCAAGTTTAGCATGTTGAATTAATCCTCACACAAAATCATGTCAAATTGATAACTTAAGCAGTAGCAGTAGGGTTGAGTATTACTGTATGTACGGATATAAAATTTATCAGTGCTGTTCTGTATTCTGAAACTTCAGAACCTCAAACTACTCTGTGCTCGATTTTTGAATTATTTTTGGTTTTATTTTGCTCGAAAAAAATAAGATGAACTTGAAAAAAACAGTAAAAAAATTCAATGAAAAGCTTAAAATATTTTTTTTAATTTCATTTAAAATAAAGAATATAAGTTTATGATTAAAAAAAAATATTTCTTTTTCATCCTTTTTTCCTGAACGAGCCTAATTTTACAAATGTATGTGAGCGAGCGTGTCTATTTCTCAATGCAAAAACATTCAAACAAAAAAAATGTTTTATGCAAATTGTTAAAATAAGAGATGCGGAAAAAATCCCAACAACAAAATAAATAAATTAAGTTTTTTTTTTATTTCGCATGTACTCTGTAGCAGATATTTTGATATGTTGCGTGAACTTTTTTACTGCCCAAAAGTATTTAAAAAAAATATTCTGAAGCAAAAAGAGATTGAAAATAAAATTTTTATACAAAACACAAATACAAGGAAAAACATGAAAAAACAAACAAACAAATAACGAAATATGCAAACAAATTTATTGGCTTTTTAATGATCTCCTCCATAAAATGACTTATTTTTTGCCAAAACTTTGCAAAAAGCTGTAATCTTACAGCAAATAAGCTGAAGGTAGACGCTGATATTTTATTGCTCTTTTGAATTGATAAATTTCGTGAATAAATTTTATGCAAAATAAGTTTTTTTTCCTTTTAAAAAAATTAACAAAAATATTTAAATTAATAAAAAGCAAAACACGTTAATTTTTTTTTTTTTTTAATTAAAACATATTTTATTGAATTAATTAATATTAATCATGCACAGTCAATTTATTCTCTCCTTCCCCGTCCCCTCCCTCCGAGAAGACAGGTGTCCAACATAACCTGTCGATAAATGACGACCGTGGGGAAGTATTTCCCCAAATATACAAAATATCTACACATATGCATCAGTTAAAGTTTAAATTTTAAAATATTTTTTAAATATTCAAAAAAAAAATAATTTCTTTATTTCACAATGTTTTTCGTGCCAGATAAAAACAAACTTTTCAGCAGACATTTAATTCCCAGCAATGCAACAGAAACAAAAAAAGTTCCAGCTCACAGAGAAAAAAATGTTTACTTTACTTTACAACAGAATACAATACTTTGTATGTATTTGTATTTGTAGTTGTAAAAGAGATAGAGAAAGATAAACACACATAAAAACAAATTTTATATGAGTATGAGTTTGTGTTGCACAACAACAACAAATTGTTAACATTTTCATAAGGAATAAGTGTTGGAATTTCCCGAAAATAATGTAAATATTTATTTGAATTATAAAAAAAGGAAAGAAAAAAGTCACAAGTAAACTTTTAACATATGAAAAGTATACAAAGAAACTTTCTGCTCAAATGGAACAATATTGACAATTGAATAGCAACAATAACAGCAATTGCAACAAATAATAAATAAACAAACACACAAGAGCACATTTTCCTCCCTTTTATGGGCACATTCGATTACTAAACATTTTCTAGGAAATGGAAAGCATTTGATATCAAATACAGTTGATTTTTCAAATAGGAAATACCAAAGTGGATACAACAATAACAATCGATATGAAAATAATATGAATGTTTTCATAAATGAAATCGTTTGCTTGTTGGTTTCGTTGGTTCCCACTTTGAATATAAATCGAGATAAAAAAATTTTTTTGTTTGTATTTATTAAATGCAACATGTTAAAATTTAATGCAGAGTGAAAATAGTTGCGGAATATTAATTTCGGAGTGGAAAGAAAAAAATTTTTGTTTAATTTAAATGAGTCACTATTATTATTATCAGCATAAGCGCAGGTGCAGCGTCGACCGATATTGAGCAGAATAACTCTTAGCATTTTAGTGACTAAGGCAAAAACCAAGGCATTTCTAAAAGCGTTGCAGGCACTTGCTTTAATCCAATTACTTTTTTATTATTACTCGCATTTAACTCGCTACTTCGTCAGCGAAGTATCACACTGTCGCTAACAAAATTTAAGTGAGTGAAGTGAAATCTGCCAACTTACATATGTTTTAACGTAACCCGTTACGTTTTTTAGTAGTTCTATCTTTTTAGTATTTATGGCATATTTATGAATATGTTTAGGAGAAATATAAGTGCATGGGTAAAAATATGCATAAATACGTTGACTTCTCACAAAGACTACGGGAGAGATCGTCTAGATTTGTAATCTACCGCCCAAATACTTAGAAGTTACTTTGGACTATTTTAAAAATTTTTTGAAATTTCCATATGTGTGTGAATGTTACATGTCTATAAGACATTAGGAGCACCAGTGTTATACAAATGAAATATTTTGTCAAAATAACCAAATCAGAATAAATTACGAATCCATCTTTTTAATTTTTTATTTAACAAAAAATGTTGAATTTTATTTAACTTTATTTACTCATTAATCTTAGCAGCAGCATTAAAACATTTAATTTTAATTTATTTTCCAACAACTAAACACAAAAAATCCTTTTTTAGATGTTTTGATTTTGCTGTGTTAATTTGAGTTTTCTTTGAGTTTTCTTTATTCAAAACTTTAACAAAAGTTTGCACTCAGGCTGTAATTAAATTTTACACCTCTCTGCTTGTCCAAAGTAATTAAACAAATATTCTTGACCCAGCAAAATACGATTATTTATGTCAGTACAAAATATGTTAATCTGAATGGAAACTTTTATTGTGAATGGAAAAGGTAAATAAAATTAGTCTAGATAAATTATTACAATGTTTCTTGTAAATGAGTGTTTCTCTCTTTATTTTATTTGCATTTTATGCAACATATATCGCATAATAAAAACAAAAAGGGAAGGAAACAACTCAAATATTGAATTTTTCCAGAAGAGTTTTAAAAGTATGTTTTTTTTCAGACAATTGGGGGAACATTTTTTTATTATACTCGTATATCTGCAGAAAATCAATCACTTAGATAGCAGAGAGTAAAGACTTGCTGCAACTTAATCTGTGATAAAATATTTTTTTAGTTTTAATTTTTATGTTTAGTGCGCGATATGTTGGTGCACATGAGCACACGAGCTTGGTTTTTTTTTTTTTTTTTTTTTTTGTTTTTATTATAGACATTTAAACCTGATGTACTCGTATATAACTTGTATTATATTTTAGTCCACTTTATTCACTTCAATTCTATTTAACATTTTGAATTGCATTAACCTAAACAAGCAACATTTGAAGAGGGTCTCAAATTACCGTGATCTCATTGTCATGTTAATTTTGTTGCTGTTAATGTTTAAATACTGCGTTCTGCAACATGACAGAACGTTAATAATTGTTGTAACGCATTAACCGTAAAAATGTTAAACTTAAAGAGGGGCAAGCAAATGTTTTTGATTGTTTTTTATTTTTTTCAATTTTGCTTCACAAATAAATAAAAATTGTTTATCTGTTTTTTTAGTTCTTTCAGAAGCCAAAATATTTTTACAAAATAAAAACAAAAGAAAAATACACACAATTTTTTTTCTAAATTAATTGATGGATGCATTCTTCTATGTAAATAAAATGCTAAATTAAGTCAAAAACTATTTAGGCTGATAAAAACTCGTTTGTTTTTTGTTCTGCATAGGAAATCTAATTTTTTGGCTTTTGAGTTTAAATACAGCTGCTTCAGCTCTAGGTTTTAATTAGTATTTTTAGTTACGGATGCCTGTAAGCCATCAAGTTGATACAGAGGCTGGGTGGGTTTTCCCTTTGAATGCATTCCCTGGTTTCCTTTTTATTTATTTAATTTCATTTATATTTTTTTTTATTCAGTTTTATTAATATTCTCAAAAGTGCAAGTTTGCCAAAAACTAAAAACAAATTGTTCACTTGAGTAAATACACACAACTAAAATGTCTGAAAAAGTAAAAAGAAAAAAAAACAAACCAAAAAAAGTAAAAACTTTTTTAACATAAAATCATAAAACACAAATTTGCTGAAATTTTTCTAATAAAATGTTATTAAAAATTAACAAAAAGCAGAAAAACAAAAGAAATGCTTTATTCTTCACAACAGCTACAAAACATGCACGAGTATATTTTTTAGTCATTAAATAGATGTTGGGGAGAAAGTTTCCAGACGACCTCATGACCCACAACAACAATTAAAATCCACAGCAACGCATCTGTTAATACAAGAGCCATGCACATACACAAAAAAAAATTATAATAAAAACAAACTAAAAAATAAAAAACAAAATGCATGATTTTTTCACACACACACACAAAAGTGTTGGTTTCAGTAATGATTTTCAACATGCAAGTAACAAACTGGCTTATGAAAGAGAAGGGAAAGCAAGAAATACTCACTCATAAAACTGTTGAGTGGAGCAGAAGAAAGACAAAGCAGGCAGTTAGGCGGCGGGCGGGCGATGTACTTAGTGCAACCAGCATAATTATAAATTTTTAAAAATAAGTGGCCATTGAAACAATTTTAAAAAGCATTTTGAATTCTTGACACGAAAACAACACACGCGTATGAAAGCCAGCCACAACCAACCAGTAACCACCAACAATTGTGTTAATGTTGCAACATGATATTCAGACATTAGTACGTTTTACTTCGACACACAAATACAAAAGAAAATAAATAATTAAAGATGAAAAAAAAACAAAAAAGTTTTAATTTTGTAAAAAGAAAAAAAATTATAACAAACTTGCACGAGTGTGTGTGCAATGAGCGTAAATCAATAAAAAGAAAACTTCGTTTTTGCAACTTACACAGAGAGAAAAATGTGTCATAAATCCAATGAAACGATTTAATTAAAAATGTTTAATTGATTGAACGAAATCTTTTCAATTCTATTAATGAAATTATTTCATGACTTAAAGGAAGATTTCATTGAATTAATGAAATATTTTGAAACCTGTTATTGCTTGGCGACGAAAGATAAGGATAAAAATCTTTTTGCTGCAATACAAAGTACCGCAATTGGTTAAAAAAAAAGTGCCACCAAAAAAATATTTAAAACTTGTTACTTGAAATCTTATTTCAATGATGGCGTACATCAACCCTAAACTGAAAACATCTTTTTCGAGATGAGTTCAATGGACAAATTCGTCACTTTATGCACAAGCATTTAGCAAAACAACAAAGAATTGTTGCCCCATAGAAAAGATTAGTTTGTCTAAAATAATTTACAGCCACATTTACAATTCGCCCAAAAGCTTTAGTAGCAAATAAAAGCAAAATAAACTCGATTGCATTTGGTAACAAATAAAATCCACTTTTAATATTCATGAGCAGCCAATAAAACAAAATCGAGCAGCTACACAAAAATGAGAAAAAACAGACAGACAGACAGATAGATATTTAACGACTAATGGATGTCATAAAAATGTCAGGCGAATAAACTTAAAGCATTTTTTACATGTTTTCTTTCGTGTTTCTGTTTCATTTTATTTGCCAAGCGCACATACAACATCGACAGCATCATCAGTGACAGCTATGGCATGTGTAGATGTGTATGTACAAACATACATACACGATAATCAAATACAGACAATCATGCACAAGCATGCATGATTAAATTGATTGACCTGAAAGACTGAATGAATGACTGCTATTAAACTTGTGACATGTGTGAGTACGTGTTGTTCGGCCAATTGTTGGATGAACTTTTAAATGTGTTTCAAATAACAAGGCGATTGTTACACTTTTGGGGCAAATACGAAAAGCATTAAAAATTCTATGCGACTAGTGGACAATGAATTAAAATTTCAAGCAACCAGCTACAACTACAACAACAACCAAACTAAAGTGTAACAAAATAAAATAAAATGTGAGGGAGCCAAAAACATTTTAATGCGGGTACATAATACTCACACACACACCCATTGCAACTAATCAAGTAACACAGCAACAATTAGAAACATTATGCGAGTTTTATAAACTAAATGCATTATGAATGAGTGAAAACGTTTATTGCAGAGAAACAAAACGTGGGGCCATTTAAGGCAGCAGTCTAATCCCGACCGACAGGAAATCAAATTGAAATGGAAAAGGATTTTACTTGCAAAAAAATTAAATTTTAAAATTAAAATGTCGTTTGTTTTAGCGCCATTTTGTACAAAAACAAGGAGTCAAGGAAATGCTTTAAAACGAGTGTCATTGTCGTTAGGAAAACAGTGACATGAGGTAACGCCTGTATGGCCGGCATTCGACTACAAGAACGACACACATAATAAGGCTAAATGCCTTTAGATGGTTTGTAAAAAATTAAAAAATTATTTTAAGGAGTGAAAAAAGTTACTGACAGCTAAAAATAAGATTTTTTAAGTCAAAATATCAAGCTAAAAAACCCAAATTTGTTTCCAAAGTTTTATTTGCTCGACAAACGCCCAACTTGAACTATCGAAAGTCGTAACATGTTATTTGCCTTAATTTGAAATTGAGTGTGATCGTTTTCATGATTGTATCACTCATTATTTGACTTTAAATTGCTACACTCAATCCAATACAATCGTGCGAATATTTTATACAATTCAAACTCACAGACACGAGTGTGAGTGGCCTTATTCAAATACTACGAGTAAAGCAAAGCTGTAAACAAAAAAAATAAATTATTTTATTTGGACAACAAATTATAGAAATTTATTTGCAGTTAAAAGTTACTGCTCTTTAAGATCCGGCAAAAAACATTAAAAACATTTTTTCAACAAACCTAAATTGTTTTCTTTCTCATTTAGCAAACAGATCTTCGTTTGAGGAAATAATTTTTTAAGTAAACTTTTTCCTAAAAGTGTTATTAGCGGCTCACACTTACTCACTTGTGTTTTGAATTTTCATTTCGTTTGTTTCTTTTTTTTTATTATTTGCCGGAATTTTCAACTATTTATTCCTTTTCATTACGTTGCTTACGTTTAAAATACCAGACTTATTTTTCTGCAAAAAAGAAAGTCTAGAATAAATAACGTTTGTAAATTTCATTACAATTTTAATTCCATTTATTTTACATTTCGCCAAGTTTTTTTTTTGCTTTGTTAACTGGCATTTTCTCTTCTGTTACAATTCTCGTTTTGCTCTATTATTCTAATTAGTAAAAAAAATTAAATTAGCTGTTGTACAGCACTTGTGGATACTCTAAAAGGGAACGAATCTTTTAGCCTGCATCCTTTGTTTTTGCTACTTATTCACTTTTGCATTAAATTTTTTTTTATAGTTTTTCTCTGGCTTAAAAAAATTATTTCTAGAGTTGGCAAAAAAAAATTAAATACAGTAACGAAAACGAAATAGCAACAGTAGTAGGAAGAGGAAACATAAAGAATTTTTGCTAAATTAAAACAACAACAATAAGAAATTTATTAAAAAATTGCGGGCATTGCAACAAAACAACGTTAAAAAGAATAAAGTTATTTAGAAAAATACCAAAACGGAAATACTTAACTGCAACAGTGGAGCAAGTGTGAAATTCTTTTAACAAAAAAAAAAAAAGTACAAAACAGAAATTAAAAACGATGTAAATGAAAGGATAATCGGACAAAGAAAAGCAATGGAATAGCAAGATTGCATTTGTAACTTGTGCAGAATTAAAGGGATTTATTGAAGCATTAAATTCATTCTCACAAAAAATATAATAGTGAATTTAAAAACTTGTGCAGTATCAACTTTTGGCAATAAAAAAGAAACCAGTCTAAGATTTGGTGTAGGAATTTTGTCTACATCTGGTCTAACTGGATAGAGCCTGCACGCTTTCAATTACAAACGTTAAATTTTTTTCCAAAAACCACATTATTGCTTGTTAAGAAGCATCATTCATTAGTTTATTCATTCATTCTTGCGCTAAAAAAATTTAAAGTTAATAAAATATTAAACGGAGAGGAGAACAGAAAAAAACTACTTATTGGGTAACCAACCAACACAAGTAAACTTAAAATGTAAATTTCCAACAAAACAAAATTAAACTTTCTCATACTTCGGTTGCACATGCCCATATACTCACACACATGCAATGCAATAAATAAATGAATTAAAAAAAACACACCCATACAAACATGCATGCATGAGCAAGAGGAGCAAAATCACTTGTATTTGGCATTCGATTTGTTCATTGAATGAATATTTGCGGAATAAACAATTCAAAAGAAAAAGTTTTTCTTTTGTTTTGTACATACTTGCTACTTGTTCTCTATGATGCATCCATGCTGAGTGTGGCACATGCTGAGAGTATGTGGTTAAAGGCAACCAAATGTACCACCACACTAAGTATGCATTTGAAACAAAGTAAATGTTAAGTAAAATGTAAGAAACTACAAGACACCAAAAGAATGCCATTTTAAACTACAAAAAAGTTTTTTTTTAATTATTTCATTTTAGCACTTTATGGAATGAGAAAGAAAATAAGCTTTTCTAAAGTATTTTCTCTCTTTTTTTTTATTTTTTTGAGGCAGAAAATATACAATTTGGTTTTTATCAAGTGAAAAAGTACGAAAGTCAATTGGCCAGTTCAGCAAAACAAATTTATGGCAACAATTTTTATTTTTTGTTTATAAGCAAAATACACCACATAAACTCTAAACAATTTTTAACAGTATCAAGGACTTTTATTTCAAAATTTTAAATCTATTTTTGCATGTTAAAAAGAAAATTATGTAATAATTGTCAAATTGAAAATTAAGAATTGAATTTCATAAGCAGAAATTATTGCAACTGAAAAGTTTATATTTAAAGCTTATTGATCTTTTGCTAAAAAAAATTTAACAAAATTGATGATAAGCTACTCATGTGCTGGTGCCGATCGTACTTACAAAAATCCTGATTATTTGACCTCTTTCATCTAAAAATAAAAAGCAAAATCTAAATTATTAAATAGCTCAGCTTTGACAAACACAGAAAATGTATAAAAAATAACAATGTTTTAACAAACGCTTTACAGTTATACTTAAATTGGCGCGGCAAGCGTTTTTTATCTAACAAAAATTCGCTTGTCCATACAAAATGGCAAGGCGGCAACGCCGACCAATTGGAAAGTTCAATTTTGATAGCGCATTTTGTAGTGAAGTTGGCTGCAAAACAATTTTTTGGACCAGTAATGACATGCTAGCTAGTTTTTTTTTTAATTTAGCGTTTTTAACTCTATTTTTGTTTGTCTCTAGTGGGTTTTATTAAACAAGGTGATGTAGAGAATGCGCACTCTTATTTAACGATGACGCTTTAATATAAATAGAGGGCGCTAAAAAACGCTCCGCTTGCCGGCCCAGTTTAGGTTGGACTGTTAAGCTTCAAATAAAATGAGAAAGTAATTTTGAAAGTATGTCTGCCATTTTCTTATTAAAATAAAAATTGTAAATTGATTTCATTAAATTTAATAGAAAAAAAAATTAATTTAGCATTAAAAGTGATTCCTGTTATGTTAAACTTTTTAGTCTTAAATTATTTTTATTTTAATAACAAAACAAAAGGAAACAAAACTAAAACAAAAATTCTATTTTCTTTTGTTCAAATCACATCCGTGCAAACGACATTTTGATTAACAAAAACCTACAAAAGAATGCATTTTACATCAAAAGAAAAAAAAATAAATAAAATTGAGGGGCACAGCAGACACCACATGAAAATTAAAAGAAAATCTCTCCAAACATTTTTACCCTAAAAACACATACTCAACGAAATTAATGGTGACATATTCTTACTTGAATAAAAACTATTTCTTTCCTTTCTTTTTTTCTTTTTCTTTCTTTGTCATTTCCTCATTAAACCAGCTTTTTCCCAATACATTCATTTTCTTTTCTGTTAATGCCAAATGTTATGAAAGTATTATTTTTCTACGTAAAAGCTCGCACATCTGCTCGTACGTAAGTAAAACTATTTGTAGATGCAACTGTGTGTTTGGATATTCGATAGCTTCACACACATACTCGTATGTATACGAATTTATGTATGTATGTGCCCATCAGTATCTTCCTTAAGAATTATTTCTCGACATAAACTTGATGCTGGTGGCATTCAAAATATTCCCAACACTGTAACAACGTTAGCAATTCAAACAGAAAAAAATTCCAATTTTTATTTAGTCTTTTAAAAAAGAAAAAACATTTTCTAATTAAATTTTTTATTTGTTAATTAATTTGTCCTTTTCTTCTTTTATTAAAAATTAGACCTCAAGCTTACTAATTAAATTATTTACTAGTATTGACTTCTTATGGTTCAGTTAATTTTATTATTTTAATTAACTGAACTGCATCAATATGGAATAGAGATTTTACTTCTTCAAAAAGGGGGTGCAGAGTCAAAAAGCTAAAAATCCCACATAAAAACCCATAATTATAGTCACACTAAAGACGGTATCTATTTAAAAATGATTCTTGTGAACAAAAGCAAGCTTTTCATGACTATAATTAAGGCCTCCTGACCTTTCATGAGTACGAATAACAGATCAATTTAAATTGCAATGTTAAGTGGAGCGTTTTCTAGCGCCCTCTATTTATATTAAAGCGTCATCCCTAAATAAGAACGCTGGTGGTGCATATTCTCTACAGTAGTGTTTAATGAAAGCCACACACACAAACAAAAATAGAGTTAAAATCACTGAATTAAAAAAAAAACTAGGTAACATGTCATTACTGGTCCGAAAAAATTGTTTTACAGCCAACTTCACTAGAAAACGCGCTATCAAAATTGGATTTTCCAATTGGTCAGCGTTGGTGCCGCGCTATTTTGGTATCATTATACATTTTGCACGGGCTCGAGAATTTTTATCAGAAAGAAACCATTTGCTACCCCAATTCAAGTACGACTGTAAGTAGTGCATAAATCTACTACCCAGGAACAAATATTTCTCTAAAAAGTGGACTTCTACACTCACCACTTTCAAAAATAACAGATAAAAAAAATTGTGTCATTCAACTAGTGGAAGATAAGCCAGTAAGCTGGTAGGAATCACTAAAATGTTTTGGTTTTTGAAAGTAATTCCAGTAACCAATTTGTTTGCTGGAAATATTTAAAATTTCATTTTTCTTTTGCTGGAATTCCCATGAAAAACTTCAGCTTACTGGGGTAAGATGAATATGATTATGTGGGTGTGTGTGTGTGTTCTTTAATAACTATTAAATAATTCAAAACGTTGCTAATGGTTATGCAAGAAGACACCCACACAAACATATACTGAGTATTTCTAGCTCTGCGCATAGTATGTGTGTGTGCACATGAACACAAGTAGTACAAAATAAAACTTTAATAAAATTAATATGACCCCTATTTTATTTTAGGCATCTACTCGTATAATTAGGACTACATTTGCTGGCATTTATAACACAAGTGTGTGCACGAGTGTGTTATTTGCATGTGTAATTGAAGTTGTAAGGCAGCACGTTTGTGCTACATGTTCCAAACTGAATTCAGAACTCCTTTAAAAAATCTCATTAGCTTTAAACATTTATGAATTTGCAGAAATCAACTGAAAAGTTAAATTGATTTCATGCAGTGACTTTGCTAAAACTCTTGATTCAAATTTGCTGTTGATTAAAATTTTCAAAAATTTATTTTTATTCACTTTTTATATCACTGAAATACTATTTAGAATAAAAGCAAATTTGCACAAATTCATGCTAAACTCATTATTTCAAAATGACAACGTACTAGCAGACAATCACTTACCAAAATGATGCCGAGTTTATGAATAGTAAGCGATTACAATTGTAAAGGCGAGTATTTTACTTCAGCACAACTCCATTTTGCTGTAATAAAAATTTCCCTAGGAAATAATTAAAACAAACTAAAGTAACTATTAGGCTGGTTATAAATTACTTTAAAACCCACCTCCCCCCCCCCTCCCTCCCCCTCACTTGGCAAACGTTACCTAGAGTGGAAATTGTATTTTAACAAATTTTTGTACCACTCCCCCCTCAACCTGCACACGCACATGCTATCAAGTTGCACACATACATTTTTATTATTATTTTGGTTTTGTTTATGTCACATTTAACATAACACAGGGTGAATTCTAATTAAATAAAATTGTTATTGGGTATCTTTGGTAATTCATTTTTATTTCCATAAATAACAATTTCAATTAATCGCATTTAATTATACCAACATGCAACACAATTTATTTATTTTATAGAAAATGTACACACACACACACACACTCTCACTTACAAGCTATCGTTTTCCAAAAGTTTATAAATAATTATGTGTGTATGTGTACGTATAATAATAACTAATTACCTGGTAATTTAATGGACCAACAGAAGGTGTTTTTTGTTTTAATTTATAGATACAAATGTGACACAATTTCAGGTAACTATAAGTTAATAAATAAATTCACTGAATTGTATAAATCACATGAAGAGCATTTTTTTCTTTTATATTAAATCAATTGAAAAACAATTTACCAAAAAAAAACATTAATTTAAAGAGTTTAATTAGAATGTCATAAAAAATATTAAAGGGTAGTCACAGCTTAACGTCAAGTATTTTAGCAGCTTCATTTGACATTTCTTTGTTTCAGTGTTTGACAAATTCAACCATGTAATTCAACCACGAAAATGAGCGTTCATATCAAAATGCATTCCGTGCACTTTGTGATTTTTTAAATTAAATTCACGAGTGATCCACAAAAAGTGACTGTTTCGTGCGGCTTATTGGCTAGCGGCGTAATCGATCTGTACTTTTTCAAAAATGAAGTCGGCCAAGCAGTTACTTCATTTGGCCAGAAATTGAGGATATGGAGCTAGACGATATGTGGTTCCACTACACAATCTACAAGACTGCTGGAGGGGCGAAAAGGGCATGCGACAGTCAAAGAGACTCATCAACCCCGAGTGCATTAGAGCAGAGGTTTTTTTTAACCTCAGCAGAAATGACATTAGACTCTACGTTGAGCTACTTACGGGCCACTGTAGACTTAATTACCACATGAGTAAAATAGGTGTGGTACAGAACGATTCCTATCGTTTCTGTCGAGAACACGTTCTCTGCAAGTGCCCAGCGATAGCAAGATGTAGAACAAACTGCCTAGGTAGTGAGTCATTAGTCCCAAAGGAACAATCCTACAGCAATTACGAGATTCGTAAGGAGCAGTTGCGATCTGGGCTGCACATTAGATCTTTAAGGGTCGCGGGGCCATTATAGCCCTTGGTGATAATAATAAATATGTGGTTCCAACAGGGTGATGCCACAACGAAATAATGGATCTTTTGCGCCATAAACTCAATGCCCGTGTCATCTCATGTCGTGGCTGCTAGTATCATATGATTTGACGCCGTTGAACTACTTATTTTTTAAATAAAGAACAAGAACAATTCAAGAGCTAAAGGAGGAGATAGTTCGGTACAGTAACGACATTGAACCTCAATTATGACTCAGGATCGTTGAAAATATGGATCATCGGATAGAGGTATGACACCGAAGCCATGGCGAGCCTTTGACACATAATAAAAAATATAAAAATAATTCTCTGAAAACTGTTTCATTTTGTTCACAATTCGCATCTTTCAGTTTTTAAGAGAAATGAGTCAGCGGTTATTTTAACGAAATGGGTAGACCCCTCACATGACGAAGCCTTAGAACGCGTATTTTGTGACTGTATGCCCTTAGGGTCTATAGGGCAAGACTTTTGGGAGAACTCTTGTTGAAAAGTAGTAAAATTATAGAGTGTTTTCAATTAATTTTTTAATTGAAATGAATTGTTGAACACATTTTTGCCCAAATTCAACTTTTTTTGAAATAAAAATAAAAATCAATTTAAACCTTTTGAGGGAGAAAATTGATTTTGAAGAAAAATTTAAATACGAAAACTGAAAGACATTAAATAAAGCAACAACAAAAAAAATTAAAAAGTCTTTCAGCCACAAAAACTGACTGTTTCATTATTATGATTATTAATTTATTTTTTTCAAGTGTTTTTGTTTGTATCTTTTGACTAAGGAAACAAATACATTTTTATGTTTAAACGAAGAGCCTAGAAAAATAGACAAAAAATCGCTTCATTCTGTTGAGTTTTTCTTTTAGTAAAAAATAAAAAAAACATTTTGACTGGAATTTCAGCATGAACAGTAGTTTAAGCAGGAATTAAATTGTTGGGCAAGCATTTTGTAAAATTTAGCTTAAAATATTGAAAAAGCTTTGAATTTCTTTTTATTAAAAATTTTAAATTGAAAAGAAAAAAATTTTGATTATTGTATTTAAGGTGTAACTTTAGCTCAGATGTTCAGTTTTGATGTTACAACTAGCGATTTTTGCCATGTCCTTAGAGACATACAGCCCACTGTAGTTTTTCTTAATGTGTTTTAAATTGTGTTTGAGAGAGATTTCTGTTTTGGCTATTCTTCCGGGCGTGTGAATTGCGTATTTGAACAGAAATAATTTTATTTTATTGTTGCGTTTACTAAATGTTTTCTTTTAATTTTTATGTAAACAATTTCAAATGGCTTATCATCACTCCACTTTCTATTTTTTTATGTTAAATTACCCAGTCATTCAAATTGAGCTTCTCTTTTTTTTTTCTTTTTTTTTTTTTTTTTTCTTACAACTTTAATATTTTTTTAATGATTTCAATGAGTGTAGAAGAAAATGAACATGAAAAAAAGGACATAGAATAAGGATTTTTAATGTCTGTGTACAGCACATGCTGTAGCACTAACTAAATATGGTTCCAATTACTGAAATTTAAGTTTCAGTTAATTTTTTATAAGTTGTTTGTTGCACAAGGTCAAAATACTGAAAGAGCAACAGACAGATTTCAAAATGAATGACCGACAGACCATTCCTCTTTTTTCATTCGATTTGAATTGATTTGATTTGAGGGTGAGATGTGTTAATGTGTTAAATGTGTCCATGAATGTATGTGGGAGAGTTGGGATGCTAGCCACTTAATTTTAGTTCTTGTAGTTTGCTGGTCGTTTTGTATTCAGTTAAATTGCATCACATCACATTTTGACGGTGTGGAATTTTACACTTTGACCCACATTAATAATTCAGATGGCGTTTATTTATGTTTATCATGTCACACGAATTGAGTGAAATATTAGTAGAGAAGCAAATGGGCTAAACATCCTTGATGGCAGAACATACCTACAAATAGAAGCACATGCCTAAATGTGGCACACAAACACACAGTTATGAATGCTTATGTATGTTTGCAGCAATAAATAAAACTTGTTTTCACTTTTTTGTTCTTGGTTTTGTTGTATACGCGATTAAATGTTGATGAATACGACAACATACTTTGTTGTTTGGTGACATCTGTATGTGTTTGTGTGTGTGTGTGTTTAATATTAACATTTTAAAGCTTACACATTGACTTAAAAACGGCATCATTAAATACAGAGCAAACATATAAAAACAACAACAAATGCACGCATAGAAACACATGCTGCTGTTCTAAGCAGTAAGGACTGCTTTCAGCAAAGAAACTAAAGTCTAACTTAAGGCTGCAGCATTTTAAAATCAAATTTATCGAACCGAGTATAAATTAAAAGCAATTTCCCACCGAAAAACTATGAAAAGTCTTTGTTTTTTTTAATTTTTTTTTATAGATAGACACTTTGCTTACAATAAAAAACAGTTTTTTAAAGAATGAACATGCACGTGTTCATGTGGACTCATAAATGTTTCATGTTTCAGGTTAACAAGACCACTAAAACTGGCAACATGTTCAAGAAGGACGTGTCTACATTGTCCTTACCATTTATTATTTATATCTTACGTCTTCAGTTTTCAAGTTGAACAATTTATTCAGGAGGTGAGGAAATCATTCTGATTGAACTGTTACTTTTACAATTTTGTTTTATTTCAGTCCTTGTGTAATGAAAACAATTCATCACTCAGGGCCCATTTAGATTCGTTTTATTTTTATTATTTCTGTTGTTTTCTTTTATTGTTTCATTATTCAGTCTAAATATTTATTATGTTTTAATGCGTATGTATGTACGTGGATGTGTGTGCTTGTGTTTCTGCGTCTTTGTGCATTCTCCACACATACGAATACTGAAAATAATTAATGTTATTACAGTTTGAATTTATAATGGAGCATTCCTTTTCACAATGAAACAATTAAAGCGCGAGAAGGAAAACAATATGTTAAAGCAAAATAATAAAATTTTTGTTGCTTTAAGTGTAAAATGAATTCAATATATTTGCATTATTATTTTGAATGAATTTTTATTTTCTCTGGGATCCAGCTCCACCAAAGTTAGAATTTAGAAAACCTTTAAATATTGTGAAATATAAAAATTGAATTTAAATTTAAAAAAGAAACTTCGTGGAAAAAGTAGGAATGAAGGCGCGCACATAGAATACGTGGTATGTTATACTTCGCCTCTTTCAACTGACAACTAAGTTGAAATACATGTTTTCTTGTGAGCTCTAAAGTTAGACCACTTTAAACGTACCTTCTGTACTTCAATATTTGTTAGTTGGTTTTTTTATTTAATTTTTGCGGTGTAAATCACAAAAAACAATTATTTTCATTAAATTTTGTTTAAGCCACTAGTAAAGTACTAATTACGTCAATTTCTCCATCAGTAAGTTAATGCCATTTGAAAAAGGCAAAGTATAACCTCCTGCAGATTCTAAGTCTCCCGGCTTTGAATCAACATACTCAATTTTTTGCACGATTTAATTCAAAATTTTTAAATAATTTTTTTTTTTTTTAAATTTAAAAAATAGTTTTTAAATTTTGTTCGACCCTCTTTGTGATATTATCATGATGTATAAAAATTGCTTATAAAGATATGCACTTGGAGCTTCTGATATTTTGATCTTCAGTAGATTTTTTATTTATATTAATTTACCCTAAGTCCCTCATTTCTGAATTGGCAAAGCGAAATACAATTTGATAAGTAACAAAAATTCTAAAAAGTATGACTTCTACAAATGAGCGGTTATATTTAAAAGTGGTATAAGTCCACTTTGAAAAAATAAGAAAGTTGCCACCAACTCATTTTTTTTAAAGTACACTTGTACCACTTTCAAAAATAACAGCTCTCATTTATATTCAATTATAAATTTTGCATTTTATTTTAAATAATTTAAGCGTTGGCAAAACAATGGAAAAAATAAATAAATAAATATTCTTGAAATGCACAAAATAAATCACCAAAAGCGTCAAGCTAAAAAACAAATAATTTTTTAAATTAAATTTGTTTACGTCCCAATTGAGATGACAAAGCTAGAGGCGTTTTTCCATATTCTAATATCGAAAATTGATGGTGACTGTTGACAAATAAAATCGCAAAACAAAAGCCAGGGGCGTAAAATATACACAAAATAGAGACACACTAAATTATACAAAATGTTAGATTAAGAAAAAAATAAAATAAAATAAAAAACACATCGTGATAACTTGAATTGTGTGTTTTTTTTTTCTCTCTTATATATTTTCTGTTGATGAGAACAATAAATAAACATTTTGCCATTTGTTTAACTAATAACAATATGCGGCTTAAAGATAAAGAAATAAATAAATAAAAATATTTCATTTATATATTTTGCTGGTTGTCTTTAATAGAATGAAATTTAGCGTTGAAGAAAATGTTCGGCGCACGCAATAATTTAAAGCTTAAAGAGAAGAACAATTTTATTCTTCTATATCTATTTTTATTTTTAAGAAATACTTTACAAAAAACAAAATTTTAACAAAATTTACTAATTCCAGCTCTTTATCTTGTTTGCCGTGTAAAAATATTTTTCCGCTTAGAAATCACACAACATTGATGGGAATTGGATAGATGGAGAAAAGTTTTTATTTTAATAGAAATAAATGCTTTGAATTTCGTAAGAATTGACTCGATTTTTTTCAAATTTTCCCGGTTCTTTGAGGGGCAAATATTGCTGGTGCTATTTTAATTGATAAACTATGATGCAAAGCCATATTACGGCAGTCGATATTGATTAAAATTTCCATTTACATTATATTAATTAATTTGGCTTCTGGTTGAATTGGAATAAATTTCAAAACACATTTTATATATAAAATGGGTCCTTCAATTTTAATGTAAAAGTAAAAGGGTTCTAACATATTGTCAAAAATCGGTCTATTTCTTTTTTAAAATTAAAACGAATTGGTCTTTCAAAAAAATATTATAAAAATGCTGAAAAACACTTTTACTCTACACACTCACACACAATATTTTCAAAGAAATATTTATTATTTACTTTTTTTATTTCAGAAAACCTGGCACTGTTTTTCTCTTTTATTAATTTTTTTTTCTGCTGTTTCTCACTATTTTTCAAGTGCTGTAGAGACCTAAAATTTTCATTAAAAAAAAAAAATTTTAAAAACTGTTTCTCATGTTTGACTGAAAACTAAACTGAATAGTAGAAAATATTAACGATAATGATGACGATATCAAGATATTTAACCTGATTTTTTTTTTAATTTTACTTTTCTTAACTCTCTGTTTACTGGCTTACTTTTTTTTTATTCTATTTATATAATGAAAGTTGAACAAACATTATGTTGATTTAGTTAACAATATTTGTTGGCTGTTCCACATAATATTTTGAAATGCATAGATAAAGCACAGTTGCATACAGACATAAGCTTTTGTGAATAGTTGCATGTGTCCCAACAAACATCATTTCCAAGCAAGTTCATTCTTCTTATTGAAAAAAAAAATATATTAAAAATCGTTTGAAAAAATCCTCTCCACATTTTAAAGGGCTCAAATAAATTCGTTAACAGTAAAAGTTCTCAACATTTTTAACGTTTGATGTTTATGTTTATGGGCTTCATATTTAAATACATTTTTTTATAAGCGAGACTAAAGTTAATGTGTGTGTAAAAGTTTGTTTTGGTTTTTTTTTATAGCTTTTTTAGTTCTTTTAGCAAAGTTTTATCAGAGAGTTTTCATTTAATTGAAATCTGCGGTGAACGTGAAATCAACTGAAATTAAAAGTGATTTGCTATAAAATACTGCTCTTATGCATACAAATGAATGTAACATTAAAAAAGATAAAAAAAAGTAGATATGCACGTGCCTCATGTAGCAGGTTGGTTGTTACGTCACATTGGCAGCATTCTGTTACTATTTCTTCTGCTGCTACGCAGCTATAGCAACAACAACTCGAGCTTAAAGTAAATATGCTAACACACTTTGCTACTTAACATTTAGGTTTTGCTACACTTTCTTAAAAACAGTCACTAACTAACAAAAATGCCAGCTTTTTTTTCCCACATACTCCTACTCTGCAGTAAGTGCAACAAAACCAGGTTGTATGAGAAGCTTAAATTTACTTTATCTCTGTATCTCTTTTCAATTGAACTGTAGCACGTAATCAAATGTTTTTTTAAATAATTTCACAATAGAAAAAATTATTTAACTAAAATTAAACCAAAAGGGTTATTATTCTTCTTTTTCTTATTATTCTTAAACAATTTTTCACAAAAATATTTTAGTTATTTTTGCTCAAGTTGGCAAAAGTGGCAAATGTTTCCCTCAATCAGAAATATTTGCTATTGCAAAGTACAACCCCACCGCAAAACGCTTTGTACGTAGTGACACGAAAAGAAATTCAAAAGGAAAAACACTACATAAGGCGATGTATGCGATATAATGTTGTGGTTGGAAACTAAGACAAGTTTTCCTTTTTGTTTCTTTTGAAAAAGTTTCTTTTTCATTTTGTTGCATCAAAAAAATTATAATATTAAATATTCATTAGCATGTATAATCTAGATTCTATACACAACTTCAACATATTTACACTGTAGCACCAACCCACTTTTTTCGTACATCTTTGACTACAAAAAAAAATAATTTTAAAAATAATACGACGTGAACTCATCAAGAAAAGAGTCCTTTTTGCAGGCATTACAAATATTCAGCTTGCCTGCCATACTGAGGGGTTTTTATCCTTTTTTGTATACTCAGTTAAGGAAAAATTTTTTTTAGTTTTTTTTTTTTCTATTTTAAAGTCTTCAAAGCAAATGAAAAATCAGTTTCTTAGAAAAGCGAAAAGGTAAATTAATGAATCTACTAAAAGAAAATTTGAACAATATTTTGTTGCAGTTGTCATGAAGATTCCAAAGCACTTTTTTCTGTAAAGAATATTTGTGGTTCTCGGAATTGAGTGTCATGAAAGTATCAAGTGTAAATTAAACAATTTTAAATGGAATTTGAATTAAGGCTTTGACGACGAACATGAGTTTTTATCTAAAAGTAGTAAAAGTGTTTAAATAGTTCTGAAATGTTGACAGATACGCCTTCTTTTATTTCTTTTCACTTTTCCATCTCTAGTGGTATCCTGCTTTACTTCCTTTTAAACAGATATCCAAAGGGAGCCCAGCTTTTTATTGTTCTAATTTGGGCGCCATGTGTAACCTAACCTATTCTAGCCCAGCTCTGCAATCTTTGCAAAAAATTTTAATTTCCAGCTGAAAATTATTTGCCGTCAAAGTGTTAATTTGATGCAAAAGCTGGCAAAGCCGCCCTTTCTACTCCCAAATGTTAACTTCAATTTGTGCTATAAAAATTTCCATTAAATATAGAAAAGCATCGTAAAGACAAAGTGCCCAAACTTTATTAGAATTGCTTTTCACAAAAGCTCTGCTTTGCATACTAACGGAGCTAAATGTGCAACACAACTGTTCGAAATTACTTATCAATCTGCCTACCTCATCGTGTCTTTTGAATCTGCTGCCGTAATACGAGATGCATATAAATGTAAATATTCGTATGTGAGATCCTAGTTAAATGAGCGTGCACGAGTATGTGTGTGTGTGTGTGCGTGTGAATTTAAATATACTGAATCGACTCTTGAGTACTCAAATTTCGTTCAGTCTTCACTTAAAATAAATGTTCATTTTATTTTTATTTCATTTTTGTTTGTGTTTGTGTTAGTTTCCGCCAAACGTGATAAGAATACATAAAGATTTTCAATAACCACCTCTAACCCTTTACTTAACGCAAATTGTAAACCGTTCCAGCAGATTCTCACGCACACTTATATATACTCGTATATTAATATTTGGTTGCCTTTAACAAATAATCGTTATTGTTTTGCTTAAAATAATTTACCAACCAAACATGCGTAACCCGATCCAATTACAATTTCATCTGCAAAATAAAATTATATTAGAGGCATGAAATTGTTATTTATGAGATATAATCTGTACTGCATATCTAGTTATGACTGTAGGTGGCATGTCAGAATTTCACACTTCTATATCAGGAATTAAATTTTACTCATTCATCCAAAGAATTTCTTAATTTAATTAATAGTTTTCACTACTTTCAGTAATGAAAAAACAAATCCGGAAAAGTAACAATTATAACAAATCGTAATTGTATTTTCAAATTCATTTGCAGACTAAAAGAAGTAGACAACACAAAAATTTTAACTCTTTAATACTTCATTTTGTTTGTAATCAGACCGTCAGCATCAAACGCCAGCCACTGAACGTAATTTTGGCGGTCAATGGAATTCAAAGATCAAGATGTGTCGATCTAACAGGGGCCATGAGGTCAACTTTGACTGCTGCCCTTGTCTTCCTACAATTTTCATATATTTATCAAGAAACAAGTATTGCAATTCATAGCAAAGCTTGGTTTGGTAGTGTTCTTCTTTATGGATTTAGTTATCTGGGTGCCGATAGAAATATGTATTAACGTAACTCGTTACGTTTTTTAGTATTCGTAAATATCTTTTTAGTATTTATAGCATATTGATCAAATATGTTTAGGAGAAATATAAGTGCATGGGTACAAATATGTATAGATTAGAATCTACAGATTAAAGTTCTTTTTGGTTTCATCAATTTGCATGGACAAAATCGTAAATGATACCTCTGCAAAAGGGGAATGGCAAAAATCCCTCAGAGCAACACCACTGGGGTATTTTTAATATAGTCCAAAGTAACTTCTGAGTATTTGGGCGGTAGATTATAAATTTGGAGGACCTCCCGTTTAAATCTACGTAAGACGTATTTCATTTATATACCGTAAATACTAAAAAAATATTTGCAAATACTAAAAAACGTAACGGGTGACGCTAAAACATATTTAACTCGGCAAATTTATCTTCTCTCACTTATTCCCCGATAGGGTTAATTGGAAACAAAATATTTCCAAAGCCGATTTCAGGTCACATGCATGGTGCACAGATGGCTCAAAAACAGTTCTTTACCATGAAATACTGCTTTGCCTGTGGCTAGAACTTGAAAGACACACTAATATTAGTCAGATCTACATTCACTATGATAGCAGAGTGGCATTACAAGCACCGAAGGAATGGGTTACATACTCGATGACGCCGCCAGCCAATAACGAACTGGATGTTTTCATATTTCCTACAGACCCGGTTTGCTGAAATTTGCCCACAATTCTCCAAATTGTGAGAGACGACAAAACGTGTACTACCTCACTGTAATGGTCTAATTTAGATCAGTTTTCGTTACTTAGGGCATCACTACCTGCCGCAGTGATCAGGTGACTTGTTCCCGATTCTTGTTTAGTCAGTGTTTATTTAAAGTTCCAGTGAATCATTTGGCTTTTCACTTTTTTATAGGAAGAGAAAAGGACATTGTGAGTATTTAATTTATTTCTTTTTAATCTTGTTCTCGTTCTTTACTTTTAATATTAAATATTGGAAGAACAAAAATACAACTAAAACCAGGATATTTTTAAAAAAAAAAGAGAAAAACAAAATTTAAAATGAATTGAAAATGTGTAAATGTTAGCAACAAAACGAATATTTGGTCTTTAAAAAAGCATTTATTATATTTATTAACTCAAACACATACGAATGAGTACATTTTGTGTTCTGTGACAACATGAACTAACTTGAACAACGACAACACAAACACACTGCTTAAACCACATGAGCATTTTCAAACGTGCTCTTGTTGTAGTTACTTGAGAGACTCTTGTTTGTTCACTCTGCTGGCAATGCTTTATTCCGTAAGGCATTTGATTTCTTGGCGAGTCTTCAAAATTTTGGTTTTTCTTTTTGTTGGAAGTTATTAATTCGACTTTTTCGGTCGATCCTCCTTTTTCGTATGTAAGAGATTTTGAAATTAGTTCACTGGCACAAAATAATTTCAAAAAGGAAAAGAGTGCACCAACAAATAGTTTGTCATGCTGTTGATGATGCCTCTCAGCTGGATATCCTTAAACGATGAAAGCAACGTATTATGAAAAGAGAGCTGCAGCACATATAAATTCTATATCTGTCAATTCGTACTTGTTAATACAAAAGCAATACTTGAATTTTAGTTTAGTTGGCTTAGCAATTATTTTTCTTATTGAAAAGTTGTCCATTATATCCTTTTTTATTTTCTATTTTCTATTTTTTTCTTTTTGGTAAAAAGTATAATAGAAAATGATATTTCCTTAAGCCTTAACTATGACACAGTATAGAAATGCAAATTTGTTTGCACAAGAGTGTATAAAAATATGCAAATATCTATGTAAGTGCTTGTGTATTTATTGCAAATGAAGTTTATTTTCTTTCTTTTCTTTTTTTTGCACATAAATTGAGTCTATTTTAAATTGTTATTCGCAGAGACTGACTAGAGATGAGACTGTGATTTCTATTTCTATTCACGTCCAGCCATCAGCACATGTGTGAAAATTTAAAACGCTTATAATTATTTACAAACATGAGTGACAACGGTTTTTTTTTTTTTGGAAATGGATTTTAAAAAACCACTTTTCGTTTAAATTTTAATCTCATATTCAAAAATAAGAATTTCTAAATTAAAATTTAATTTTTTTTTTAATTTTCTTATTCACTCGTTAACTTTTTTCGTTTGTTTTATCCGCCACTTCTGACGGCTTCTAAGAGAATTTATTACACGTATTTAAAAATTCATAAAAACACATCAGCATGCACGCAGATTAAATTTTTTGCTTTGATGGCTTCATGTAAAAATCATTACAGACAAAGTAATTTTACAACATTAACTTTTGCTTTTATTGTCATTAATCCTCTGTACCTCCTTGTTGTGTGGAGACAGAATATTTGATTAAATTACCGTTATCCAATACCAAAGATGCCGTCATTTTTGTGCCCTATAAATGATATCAGTATCAGCATACACTTGTCAATCTCAACACATCATCTTCAAACCAGGGATTCCTCATTCCTGCAGCTGCTCTTTCACTCACTCTTCTTGTGTCTCTCTTTCTGTTTAGCACTCTTAGCTTTTTTCAATTTCTGTTATTTTAACCGCATTATTTTACAAGTAACAAAAATTATAATTTTTTCATTTTAAGTATCCGTTTGTTTTACAAAAGATTTTGAGAGACAAGAAAAAACAATAAGTAAAAGAAATGAAAATTTTTCACAGCGTGAATGGTAGTAGAAAGCGAGCAGATAGCTTAAACAATGAAAATGAAAGGCACACAACCACAGCCACATCAACATATAAAAACAATCAACAGAAAACAATTTTTTTATTTGATGACATCCATTACGGGCTGCCATAGTTAATACTCGTGCACATATTGAAATGGTAGGTGATGTGTGTTTATAAAAAAAAAAACATAAAAGCAGCGTGTATGATGTGACATTATCTTATGTAGCATAATGATTATGAAGCTGTTGATACTGCAGTACTGACTGAAGGTTTAAGTGTGAGAACACACGTGTCATCATTTACATACACACTACCTGCCCCCATAATATTACTTACACATTCACACATACTAGCTGTACATGTGTGTAGGTTCATGCATATGCACTGTAGCTACTGTCCATGGCCATGTAATAACATTTGATTTTGAAATTTCCGCATTTTGGCACAGTTGTTGTTTCAAATTAAAAATACTGCCAATCATTCAAGTATTGCATTTAAATTTGAGTTTTTTTTTTGTTCACACATACAATTGTATCTACAAACATGCATACATATTCACATACGAGTACATACTAAGTACATGCAAATTAATAAAAAAAAAAATTTTTTAAAAAATGCTCAATATACAAAATAGGGCAGATCTTCCTTGACACACATGGTGGAGAAAAAATGTCATATTTTTTATTCTAAAACAATTTTTTTTTTTGTTTCCCAAATTTAATTAAATGTAAATAAGACTTCAAATCAATTAAACATTTAAACAATATAATCGATTATATTTAAGGAATTTTTACGGCACATGAAGAAACACATTTTTAGAGCCGCCCTAATGATTTTACATTCAATTTACATGAAAGAAAAATTATTAATGGATGCGATAGATTCACATACGTGCATTATTCATAATGATGTCATTTGTTGTATTCAAATAAATTTGCACACATTGAATGCAAACGGAATTATTATTTTCTTTTTTTTCTTTTTTTTTTAATTATTTATTCAAATAAATGCTGTTGGATTTAATGGAAAACTCAAATTTAGCTATTTTTATTATAATAAATTAATCTAGATTAAATTTTAAATTATTTTATAGCATTTTTTAAATTTTTGTTATTAAAAGAAATATTATGTTTTTGGTAGAAAAAACTTGTTAAAGTTTAAGGGTGTTTATGTTCGGTATCAAAATTGAAACATTATTGTTCTACAAAATTTGGCATTAAATTATGTTTCAACAATTAAATTTTGAATTTTACTGAAAAGAGAAAATTTACTGTCAAATTAACACACAAAAACAAAATGTTTTTGATTATTAAACACTTTATTTAATAAAAAAAGAAAACGTGCATCGATAAGACTAACAAGGACTTTTTATTCATTAAAAAAAAAATACATAGACTTGAACTAAGCTCTATAAGAAACTAGATCTTTGAAAAAACCCCTCCAAATAAATACAGTTATTTACTACTTTATTAAGTGCTTAATGTTTTTGCTAAAATTATTATCAGAGGCGCCAATCAAAGTGATAAATAGAATATTTCAAAGCATAATTTCAGGCTTAAATTAAGTATGGGCACACATATTTTTAAAAAAATTTCAATGAAAATCGTTGAAAAATGGGCGTGGTCTCAAAGTATATTTTATTGGAGTACAAAAACTATATGTACCAAATTTGAGACAAACCCGTTGGAAAACAAAAATTTGAATAGCGAACAAACAAACAGAAAATAAATTTTTTTATATATTATAGAAGAGGCAGATTATATGAAAAATTTACTTCAAGGCAATTTTTTTTAACAATAAAAATTTATCTTAAGAAAGCTAAATTTATTATAAAAAAGTTAATTATCAAACGCTGGCTGCCTCCTTCCCAAATGTATGTAAACAATGAGAAAGCCGTAATGCTTCAAGTGATGCGTTTATTTGAAATCTTGTCACTAAAAATATAATTTTAGGAATACCGTACTTTGTCAAAGTTCGCACAGTGTTTTTAGCAATATATTTGTTTATTAAAAAAATTATATTTTATTGTGTTCTAATTATGCAAAAATTAATATTTTTTTTTAATAGTGGAATACACTTGTTTCACACTAAATTGCTTGTGCCCATTTTATAAATATTTTATCTGTTTTTTTTTTTTTCTTTAATATATAAAACATTTTAATAAACAAAATGAAAGAAAAACAAACATAAACATAAAATATTTATATATACACATGCCTACTCAATTAACATTTTCATAACATTCATGTATGGATGTACGTTTGAATGAGTGTCTGTAGGAGAGTGTTTTGTATAATATTTTAACCATGTCGGAGTAAACTCTAGTTACATGAAGAGTCCACAGGTCAAATATGAAAGTAAACTTATTTATACATTCGTTTGCTTGTTCAAATTAATTAAATTTAAATAAAGGGACTGGACTCGCCTGAACTGTTTGTTTTTATTTTTGAAATGCATTCATTAACTAAATTATTATTTTTATTATTACAAGCAGAGTTTATTATTTTATTTTTGTTATTGTTAAATTTGCATTCACAATTTTTTTTGCATCATTTAACTAAATTGAATGCATTTATGCGTGCTTTTTTTTCATTCATTTCAACAAACCTAATTTAATTTTCTTTTTCAATACAGGATAATAAAATTATGTGTAATGAAATTGTAATCTTCATTGCAACTGTGGATGCTCTGATAAAAATTTTAAAAATAACAAGTTAAATTCGGCTGTGCCGAGTCGTATATACCCTTCACTGTATTAGTAAAATATTAATACTTTTCACTTTCCATATTCTTCTAAAATATGAAAACCATACAAAAAACTAAGTGAGTGAAGATGGAAAAGATATTTACAGCTACTAAAAAACGTAAGGAGTTACGTTAATACATATTTATCTTCGCTCACTTCAAAAAGTGATGTAATTGAAACGAATAGTTTATTAAGCTTGAGGTCATATTAAATAAATAAAATTTATTAAATTTTACTTAAATTTGCAAGCCATTTGAAAATCAAACTGAAGACAATTTTGTTTTCAACAAAAGTCTGCAACAGAAGAATAAATAAAATCTCTTAATAATTATTATCGTTAGATGACGATTCAGAAATTTATTTTTGTTTCACGATACAAAATATTTGTACAAAGTTCTAGAAAAATTTAAGCATTTGTAAAAGGTTTTTTTAAAAAAATATTTAATTAATTTCATTTTAGTTTTATTGACTAAAGAAATGTACGCCCTATTGCAGCATCCCTTTCTTTCTGAAGATACATAACATTTGCATTTTGTAAACAAACATTTGTTTATGTATTAATAACCGTGTGTGTATGTGTGTGTGACTGTGTGATGGTTGCAATAAATTTTAATTCCGTCACTGGCTGACGGTATGAATAAATATTTTTTGTGTTCATAAAAACCAACACACACATACAATTTGGTTTACATTGTAGGAAAATATTTATTTATGCTTTACTGTGATATTATCATTATTAAGGTAAATATTTATTTTGCAAACATAAAGAAGCAAAACAAAAAAAAACAAAAAACATTCATGCAAACTAATCGAAACAAAATACAAATGTGTAAATCGGCTTAAAAAAGAATAACAGCCTCATAAATAAATAAAAAGAAATTCACAGAAAATAACAAAAAAAAAAAAAAAACACGCAAATTAAATGTGAACAAGGCCACTGCAAATTATAAACAAATTTCCAATAAAGATCTATTGATCTTAACTAGTGACCTGTTGACCAAAACGCATTCACATTTATATAAAATATCGACACATCAGCGGCACACACATACACATACAACATTGAACTTTTGCAAATAACCGAAATTGTGTGTGAATGATGCTGACCCATTAAATTTGTCATGCAGGTGTCAAGTTTTACAAGCTGCTTTTGACATATTCCTTTTAAACCTGTAAATTCATGTGTAAATGGATACACGATTGTAGTTTTTTAGTGCAAACACCCACACATTCATACAAATGTATTTCATGCTGTCAATATGGTGACCTTTACAGGTTTACAGTTTATTTTTGTTTCTACCAAAAGTTATTGCTGGATTGGTGTTTGTCATTTTTTATAATTTTTTTCTCTTTCACTCTTTGACAAAAGAATTCCCACTTCAAATATAAAATTTATGTTTATCACACACCTTTTGAGCCTTTTAAATGCTTTCACATTAAACTTTTTATAAAATATTTTTTTAAAGGCCATTCATAAATTTTATCAAGGACTTTCTTTCTCTGGCGTGGGTCATTTTCATGTAATAAGTTGTACCGTCTCTTATTCTCTCTCTAGACACGTTATGAAATTTATGACAGGATTTGTAATTTTTTTTTATACAAAATTAACTCACAAAATGCATTTTACTATAAGTCCCTATAAGTCCTTTTACTTTTGAAGAACAATCCCTGAATATAACATTAGCGTGTCATTGGAAGCAAGCTGCTTTACTTTGAAAACTTTTTATTGAATAAAATACGCATCTACACTGAGAAAACAATTTCAGTTGTGAGAATCAAATATGAAAAAGTACAGTTAGAATAATCGAATGTTTTGGTTGTGACAAAAGAAATTCGGTGGTGCAGCCAAAACTATTACTTGGAATGCTAATTTTTGCTCTGTATTATCGAATTTCGGTTGCTACAACAAAAATTCTAGCTTATCTTAACAGAATTTTTGACTGGAAACAAATTTCGTTCTCATTACCGAAGTTGTTTACTGTGTAAATCTATCGTATTGAATAACTGTGGTGCTACAATAGTAATACAAAATGGTAGTGATTTAAAATTTCATACCCGCAAGCAGTTAAACATGAATTTCCAGCACCTAAAATATGTTAATCGTTTTTTTTTTTTTTTGTTTAAGTGATTAACATTCACTTGGAAGAGACTCACTTCCATTATTTTTGGTTTGAATTTATTATTTTTAATTTTAAGTTAAAGAACGTAAAAACTAAAATACTTTTCATGTCTGTCTTCTTTCTTTCTCTTTCCTAAACTAATAAAAATCTAGAAGTAAATATCCTGAAGTGGCATTAAGCAGGACAACTAAAACAGCATAGAGTAGAGGTAAAGTTGGTTGTGGTTTATGGGGCAGTTTAACTGTAAGACTCCGTAATACGAGTATGAGTTTAAAACAAGTGAGTGAAGATAAATATGCCGAGTTAAATATGTTTTAACGTAACCCGTTACGTTTTTTAGTATTTGTAAATATCTTTTTAGTATTTATGACATATTTATTTTTTTGGGTACAAAGATGCATAAATAGTTTGACTTCTAAAAAAATAAGGGATGGGACACGTATCATTTTAAAGGGGGTCTTTTATGGGGTTCCTCGACAGTGATATTTCGATGCAACAGATATCTGATCGGATGAGTTTCATGTCAGCTGACTCAAGTTCTACTCGAAGCAAAGGTTGAGGAATTCTTTCACGATTTCTTATGTTTGAAACTTGGGTACATGGAAATTTGAAAAGAGTCCAAACTAACTTCTGAACGAACCGTAGAAGATTGCTAGATGGGACATATATCATTTTAAAGGGGAAGTCATCTATATTTGTAATCTATCGCCCAAATATAGTTTAAAAAAATTTTTAAATTTCCATATACCCCAGTACTGTTGTCCTCAAGGATTTTGGCAGTTTCCATTTTGATTCATAAAATAAAAACTACGTATTTTTCCGAATATTTTAAAACACTTCCTGGCAGTTTTTGGTAATTTTCATGGGCAAAATCGGCAATGGTACCTCGGCAAAGTGGGGAATGGTAAAAATCCCTCAAACCAATAGCACTGAGGTATATAAAAATTTCCAAAATTTTCAACTGAAAGACAGAAACAACTGACAGATTGGTATGATAATATTTTCTGTACGTTCCTTGGGGACTTCAGAGAGTTGATTTCAATGACGACCAGCCAGACAGATGGACATCGCTTATTTGACTCCGCTATTTATAAGCATCCAGAATATATATACTTTATAGGGTGTTCCATGTACGGTGCATAAATTACAAACTTACAGTGAGGGTAGTAAACGCTAGTGGCAATGACGGCAAATTAGAAGAAAAATATCAATCTTATACTCTAAGTTATTAAGAAACAAACAAAAACTGCGAGTATCCCACAAATAAGCCTGATTATTATTAAAGCTTTTACAAAGTTTTGTAACACAAAACACAAAAAGCAAGAAAAACTGTTAATAAAATAAATTGAAATACTTCTGCTAGACCAGCAAAGAGCACAACTTGTTAAGCATAAATTTTATTATAATAAAAAAAAAAAATCACACACGCACACAAAATAAAGAAATTTTTCCCTACAACAACTTGATTGGTAGACTTAAGTTAATTCAATAGTTCTTTAGAACCAAATTGGAATACAATACGAGTATAAACAAATTTTATTATTTACGAGTATGAAAGCATGTGGATGTACGAGTACTTACATACAATAAATATTTGCGTATGAGCACAAAATGAAAGGAATAAAACTGTTAAGAAAACAGAAACTCTACCACACACACAAAAAAAAACTACAAAGAAAACATTAAGAAAAGTGGAAAAGTTTTCATATTTTGAAAAAAAAATTAAAAAAAAAACATTTTAAACTAAAAAAGAAAAGAAAAAGAAACAAATTAAGAGAATAAAACAGAATTAAAGAAAGAAATGGCAATTGTTATGCAGATTCACAAGAATGAAAACTTGCAGTGAAACTACGAAAAGAATTGCTTAAACAACAAACACACGCATACTCGTGCAATATAAATAAACTCAATTAAACATGCTGAAATATGTGAGGGGGAACAGGCACACACAGATATCGCACTACGTACAAGGAAAGACATGGCAAAGAAATGCATGCAAACAGCAACACGAACACAACTTACACACCCAAAAAAAAAAAGCAGAACGAACAAAAATATTCATTTTTTTTTTTACTTTTATAACAAACAGTCAATGAATCTTATTTCGATTATACTCCTGATCCACACATACACATACACAGCAGCAAACACAATTTGTATGCAAGTATGCATGGATATGTGTGGCTGTATTTGTATTAATACGAAAGTATTTTCATCCAGCGGCTCGACCGACCTGACCTCTTTACTCTAGCAGAAAAAAGAAATCAAAAAATTTCTTTACAAAAAAGTTGTTTTTCGTTTAAACAATTTTTTTGTTTTGTACTAAATTATTTATTTAGCGAAAATATAACAATTAAATGCCAAAAATTTTGTGATACTTTAAGATGAATTAGTTTTTTTACAGCCGATCAATTTAAATTTAATTTGAAATTAAAAAACTCCGACTTAAAATTAAAAATTAAACAAAATCTGATGATTGCAGATGTAACAGAAGATCCCTGCAAAAGTTGTTGGCGGTTGCATGACAGCAACTTTGTAATGAAACTGGCTTTTGAATTACGGTTTTATGAGACATGAGCATCCACTTGTGATGATAATACAGCAACTGTACTTTTAGTAATTTTAAATTAATTTCTATTTTTACTGGGACATCTCTTTCCATTACCAAATCAAATTTATCAAAAATAGTTGGTAGTTAATCTGAACAATATTTTCTACCTTTCTGTCCATAGTGAAGCAAATATTACTTACCGCCACCGTAGAGAAGAGTAAATTTATTAAAAAAAGAAAAAGTTTAAAAATAATAAATTTCTGTAACATAAAAGTAGGCTATGGGAACATGTTTCAACAAATGGATAAGAAAAGGAAGTGATAAAATAAGACACACATTCGCTTAATGCCAAAATTTATAACAAAAACTCATGAACAAACTTTTTCAAGGAATTGAAACCAAAAAAGGCAAAAGTAAATTATTTAAGTAACTGGCACATACAAATAGAAAAATAAATTCTATTCATTAAGCAGTAATAAAAATTGAAAATAATTTGATTGTGATTGACAAGTAACATAAAAATGAAATGAAAATTTTGGAAAACCTGATGACAACAGAAGGTGGTCATCGATCAATTGCACACAAATAGACAGACAGAGTCATAGCTGAGGAGTAATTTTTATTAAAACTTTTAGTACCCATCTGTTCACCAAGACATTTTTTTTTTCAATTTAAAAAGTTTAATTTTAATTTTATGACAAAGTCTATTGCTTAACTGCGTCTAATAATGGATAACGTAAGCTTCACTACTTTTCTATTCATATAAGAGGCTTCAGTTATTAAAAAAATTTCCCAGTGAACGTTTTCTAACAGTTGATCTATATAAATAAAATTCATTTTCCTTTTGTTTGTTTGTTTGCTTTCTAACTGATTTGTCTGAAATTTGGTACATATAGTCTCTATATTCCAAGCAAGTTAGCCATATACTTTTGGCCCGGCCACGCTGAAATTATGCTTTCAAATATTTTATTTACAACTTTGGTTCGCGTCTCTGATAATAAAGTTAACAAAATCGTGAGCCACTTTATAAAGTACATATTTAGATCGGTTTTTTAACAATTAAAATTTTATTTGTAAACGGATTTCTCGAAAAATTGGTACATACTACTCTAACGATACCGACTCATATAATAAAGGACTGTCAGCACCCAACCAGTTCAAAAATGAAAATAAAAAAATTCGAATGAAGTCAGTTTAATTTAAGTATAAAAATTGGATCTATTCAGAAGAGCTAAAAATAAATTTCTTAATTAAAAATTGGCTAAAAAAGTACTATTACAGAAAGTACTATTCCAGGTGTGGTACATACACACTTCTTTAACGAACAAAAAACCATCAATCAAAGGCAAAGAAATAAAAAAAAGTTTTGTAAATAACACGAGTAGAAAATCACCCCGATTTAGCAAAGTTTACAACGTTTTTATGAAAATATTTATTGACTAGCATATTTATCCTAACCCTCCCCATCTGCCCTCCCGCCAGCACACAAATTATTCATACAAAACAATAAAAGGAACACCATTAAACGATTGATTTATGTGTATCGACAGTTACATCTACATGCTCGCACTCGCAGTTATGCATCTCGTTGCATATACGAGTACACTAGAGCAATAATGCACAAGCATATTTGAAAGGGCCTACAAGCACTTTTATTTATAAACTATTACACATGTTTGTAATGATGAGTGGCTTTCAAGTATGCTTGTGCAGAGATGCAGTCGGGCGCTGCAATATAAAAAAGTAGTTTGACAGGGATAATAATTTTAATACAACAACTTATCCAAAGGAAAAAAACGTGAAATATGACATCACAACAATCAAATCATATTACATTCAAACCGCTAAAAATATAATATATAAAAATATTTTGACAGAAATCTGGATAAAAGGATTAAAAAGCCGATAAATATGTATATGCAATGCAACATGAAACTCTGATTTGACATGTTCAAGTGTTTAAGAATTTAATTATGAAGACATTAAACGTTCAAAAGAAAGTTTAGCTCTCACAGCTCGTTTAGATTTTGTCACTTTTACATTTGCTTTTAAAAGAAGAAACATAACAAAGTAAACTTTGAAATTTCCTTTTATTAAGGAAATAAAATTACAAACAAATAACTATTAAAGGCATTCAATGATGATACAAAAGTGCAATTGTGAAATAGATACTAAAGACAGCACAAGCATACTTGAAATGGCTTACAAGCGCTTTCATAACGTTTAATGGAATTTGGCATCCTTTAAATGCTGAATGGCTTTAATATAAGATAGGAATAATAAAATAAAGATTTGCATCGTGTTTGAAAGAAATTAACTTTACAGGGACTATTTGTGACCACTGTAATTAAAACTAAATAAAATTTTTACTTTAGGCAATTTTTGTCAGCCTTACTTTTGCAAGATTTGCATGAGTTGCAGTCAAAAAACTGTTGAATGTTAAATTTTAGTGCTGTTAACCATCATGTCTGTGTAATTGAAACTGCAGATGAACTTATTATTACAGCTTCACTCAAGTTCGATATATAATCACTTTTAAATCATTAATCGTTGCAGGTACTTGTATAAACAAGCACATACACAAGTAATGACATACATATTGTAATTAACGACCGGACCTTACAAAAGGGAACGACATGTTATGTATTGCAAACAAAAACAAATTTTCATATACAGTTTTTGCGTTTAATACAATTGCACGAGAGAAGCTATCGTTTTGGAGCCTGGCTTTAATAATCTGCTAGAAACAAAAGTCGTTTATTGTTTGACATTTTTAACCGAACTAAACAACTAAAAAGTATCCTAAATGTTTGCCCACAAAACTCAACTTCTTTATAGGTAATTGTTACATAAATAACAACAAGTATTTATACAGATACCTACTTACATACATACATACACATGCATACACATCCACTACTTCTAAACTTGTCTCATTAACATGGACTTAAATCTAAAGCAGCGCACAATCTGTCTGTAAACAACCGGTTTATTTTATCACAGTTATTTAAAAAAAGGAAGATCTTTGTATGTTGTCACAACAAGAGTTGCCAACAAGACGTAAAATCAAAAAAAAAAAAAAAGAGTTAGAATTATTGTAAATAAATGATCTGAAGACTGAAATTCAGCTTTACACATTTTTGTTACTGCGATTTTAATTTTTGAAAAAAAAAAAGAATGTTTATGACTAATGAATTTCTATCATAATAAGAGATATAATATCAGTAATCATGATTAGTCCTACAACAATTACAACAATAAGTGCGATAAATATACAGAACTTGTAAATCAATTATTTGCTGTTTGTAAATAAACGTAAAAATTAAATTAACAGTCAAAATGTCATTTGATATCAAGACAGAAAGTCACTAATAAATGGAGTCCATACCTGTGAATTTTATATGAGGATATGAATTTGACAATCAGTATGATAGAAATTCATGAGGGTCTCTCCCGGTCTCTCCCACTCTTGCCCTGTTCCCCCATGTGTGAGAATTCTGTGTTGGAAGTTTGGTTTTTGATTAGCTGTTTTTAGCCAATCTAACTGACCCGCGTAAAAGTTAGCAAGGCCGATCTTAGAATATATAGTGACCATTCTTGGAATATATTGATTTTATGTCAAGTCATTGAATATGGATGTAAACGTAGATGTAGTGTTATGTTATAGTGAAACTTTGATATAACGATCGATCGTTATAGCTGTTGAGTCGTACAGTTTTTTTATCCGAAATGCTGTATATAATAATAAAAATTCACTATTCATGAGCACTTCATTGTAAAGAGGCTATAGAGTCAACACTTCGTTATGTAGAGGCTTTTAGTAACGAGACTTCAAAGGCTTACATACTTAAAATTTGATATTTCTCAAGTATGATTTCTTTGTATAGAGCGAGGCTTTCGGACGAATACTTCGCTATATGAAGATTTTATAGCTCAGAATTTCTTCGTTAGAGAAAATTAAAAGAGGTTTTTTCAAAGGACACAACGAGCCTAGTTTCTCGCTAATAATATAGAGGTGAAAGAATTTTTAAGATCGGTTTGTTATGCATGACAAATAAAAAACTAATTTTTCCTCTTAATAATAATAGGATCGATTTATGCTCTTATCCAAAAAAAAATCGATGTAAATTTTATGAAAAAAAGTAAAATTTAAGAAAAAATTACATAAACAATTTAGATAATGTTCACTTTAAAGTCTACGTTAATTTTTTTGGATAAGGGGTTTAATTTTTTTAAGGCTGTTGTTAAAATTGTATGGCAAAAGTTATGGCAACTCATTTTAATTTTTTTTTTTACACAAAATTTGTATTCCTTTTTAGAGAGTGAGTAATAAAGGCTTTAAAGTTCTCATACAAACAAAAGCTCTCTCTCTCTCTCTCTCTCTCTTTGCTGATTACTTAATACTTGAGGGGGCGTCTTTAAAAAAATGTATTTTATATATTCGATTTAATTTTGATGATATAATTAAATTAATTAATTTTAATTTTTCTAATAATGATTTTAGCAGATTGTTCAGTTATTACCTACGCCTACTACCTAAGCGAAAACTAGGCTCAAATCATCGTATTCGATACCGAATAACAAATTTTTGTGCTTTTATATGAAAAAATTTTTAAATTTTGATACGAGTTGCTTAAAATCAAAAGCGGCAATTTGACTTCTGTTTTGCAAATCCAAATTCATTAATTCGTTGACTTAAATTAAAAAAATATGCGAATTGATGAAAAAAATTTAATTGATTTTGTTAATGAATCAATTTTATTAGTCTAATGAAACTTGTCGTTGATTGAAAAATTATGAATTTTTCATTGGAATAATGACCAAAAATTCTCTCAGTATAATTTTGAATGGTGTAAGCCGCGCCTTGAAAGTCAGACATTTAACGTTGGTGTTAAATTTGTTTGACTTTGTTTGCTTTTAGACTTCAATGTTCTTCATTCCCTAATGGGTTAATAAAATCTATTGATTTTTATTCTTTTCGTTACTTTTCTCAGCAGAAAAAAAATTAATTAAAGACCTATACATGCGTACACACACACACACACACATAGGTGTGTAGTTAAAGGCAAAAATACTGTAAATAACAAAAACAATAACCGCAAAGACAAAATACAGTAAAGTAACTCTCTCGCCATAAAATAACTGATCAAAAGAATCAGTTAAAATTTAACAGTAGAAGGGTGAACATATCGATCGTAAGAAAAATTGAAACTAAAACAAAATTTATTTAAATTCGATTGGAATATTTAAAAATAAAAAAGAAACAAAAAAATACATTTTAAGTGAAGGCTTGTTGAGCAAAAATCTGGCGTCAAAGATGACACCTACAAAACTGTAACTGTAACACAGAAATACTTTTATGTTGATCTCCAGCAATTTGTCAGCAGCAATTCAGAGGTCAAAATTCAATTAAACAATTAAATTAAAAGCCGACACAAAATTAACAAAATTATTTTCGTTTTAAAAAGAAACAATCTAAAACTCACACACAGAGAAAAATCAGATTCGATTCGAAATTAAGAAATTGTTGTTGGCTTGAGTTTGTTAGTTGTGGAAACTTTCATAAAATGCCGAAATTCCATGTAAAACATGTTTTATATTTAACTTTATTATTTATGTTTTGTGCAAATGCTGAAAACTTGTCAGAACATCATAAATTCCGAGAAGTCATTTGTAAATCCACTACAGTCCAATCAGTTGAAGATTTCAACAGTTTGGCAGAGTGTACCCTGATGATAGGTTACATTCGAATCGTACAAATGGATTTTACTCCCTCGACTTTAAGGCTATTGAAACCTTCTAAAATAGAAGAAATAACTGATTATTTAATGGTATACCGCGTTGATGGTCTGGATAGCTTAGAAAGACTCTTTCCAAAGTTAATCGTTATACGTGGCAGAGAATTGTTCCATAATGAATACTCGTTAGTAGTTCTGGAAAATATTGATTTAAAAAACATCGGTTTAATATCTCTGCGACGTATCCTAGAAGGTTCAATTCGTATAGAATTCAATCCAGCGTTATGTTTCGTACATACCATCGATTGGGTAATGATATTGGGCAAAGAACTTCCAAGAAGATACACGTTCGTTACTAGGGTAAGTAGCTCCGAAGGAAAGAGGAAAATTTTACAAATATTTGTAATATTTGTTCAAATGTGGTTTCACAAATATTTTTGTAGTTTGAATTTCAAGTACACTTTTCTGCAGAAACTAATTATTGATTCGTCTCTTTAAATTTATTTACAGAACAACAAACCAGTCATCGAATGTCCTCTTTGTTACTCAGTTCTCGATAATGATACAGAAATAGAGATGAAACGTCATAGGGAATGTTGGTCACTGGGAAAATTTCAATACCTTACAAAAGACTACACCAATGGGATGCAGTGCTGTAACTCAAGCGAAGAATATGCCCTGACGATAACAGCAAGCAATGGTCAGACAAAATGTCATCAACAAACGGAAACCATCTTCTGTATTAACGATTGTGCGAATGAAGGTTGCAGGCGCTGTACACATGCTGTCTCAGATACAGGTTGCATACAACGTTGCTTACCCCATAGATATAACACGGTGAGAATTTAGGTTCCCAATGCCTTAAAAATTATTTTACTGAAACAAATTTGTGTAGGCCTTCAATCGACAATGTGTCACTCGATGCGCTGAGTTGGGCCTTTTTCAGCTTGCCAGAACCTGCGTGGAAAAATGTCCCAAATTTTATTTGCCAGTAAACCATATTGATGAGACTGTTTGCGTTTTAAATTGCACTGGCAATTTCGAAATAAATTATGCAAACGATCTGAAAGGTTTGTCTCAGTGTACCACAATAGATGGTTCTTTGACAATAAATTTACGTGAGGCGAACGGTAAGTTGTGCTTGTATCAATTTCTCCGATTTAATTAAATAATTAATAAAGTTACTCGAATAAAAATGTATTTCTTTAGAGGCCGTTGTGGAACAACTGGAGGTAGCCTTCCACAATTTGAACGAAATTACCGGTTATCTCAAGATTATAAATTCCCCACCAATTGTTTCTTTACATTTCTTTAAAAATTTACACACAATCAAAGGCGCCCAATTAGTAGAAAACCAGTAAGTTTAATAAAACATTCTAAATGTGGCGCAATTATTTGTGGAAATTACATTTTATTGATTTCTATTCAAGATACTCCCTCTATGTAGTGGGAAATGATTATTTGCAAGAATTATGGATTCCAAATGTTGCCATTATAAATGGCTGTGTGTATTTCCATTTAAATCCACGTTTGTGTTACGATAAAATAGCCGAACTGGAAAAGCATTTTAGGACTTGCCCTAAGATATCAATTAAGGATGTTTCAAGGCATTCAAATGGTGATAAAGTACTTTGTAAGTAAAACCGTAATAAGTCTTCATTTTCAATTAAAAATTCTTTTTGTCAGTGTAAATAATTTTGTTATGTTTCTGGATTGTTTTCGTTGTTGGTGCAAAAGGTTAAATACGAGTATGAAATAATTTTTTTTTCTGCAGGTGGCGAAAAAGTAAGTACGTTTAATGCTACTGTTACCGGTGTCAATGCGACTGCAGCCACGATAGAAGTAGATTTATTGCCCCGTGGCGATATTGACATACTAGTTGGTTATGTTTATTACTATAAAGAAGCCCCTTTCCAAAATGTAACGAAATATGATGGCCGCCATGGTTGTGGATGGGATCAGTAAGTCCATAATATTGCCTTTAACGATTAAAATTAACTTAATATGAATTTTCCTTTTACAATCAGTTGGATTACGGAACCTATTGCAACCTTTCGCAGGCGTCATATGTTGAAAAACCTAAAACCAGGCACGCAATACGCCTACTTTGTCAATAGCTTGACAATGTTTGATTTATTTGGTTATGAACTTGTATCGGACATAAATTATTTTACAACTTTGCCGGCCAAACCAGAAAAAGTAGCGAAATTGTATCACAACACAATTTCACCAACTGAAGTTGTAAGTAAAAAATTAATTCATTTAATTTAATTCCACAGAAAAGTGCAGTTTAATGTTTCGATTGGATTATTTTAATGCAGAAAGTAAAGGACAAAACGCTTGTCTCTTGCATATGAAAACTAAATTGAAATTAAATTTTTTAATGGAAATCTGAATTTCTCATATATATATACACACATCCATACACACATTTATATTAAATAATTGAATATTCATATTTTATACTTTTAACATAAAGGATATTCATTGGTGGCCTCCGCTTGTCACAAATGGCGTAATCGAGAAATATATCTTGCAATACACTGAAACAAGTAATTTAGCATACATACATATGTCAATACTAATACATCAAGTATACAAATATTTTGAATTTTTAGATACATCAACACTACTTCAAGTCCCTGACACAAGTGAAGCAAATGATTGTCAGTGTCCGAAACTTCATACAGACTCGTACATTCCCACTCCTGTCGCTGAAGACTATTATAGTACTGATAGCGCCACATATCTGAATACCGTACTTAACTTCATGTAAGTACACTTTGTCGTTCTCTTTCTGTCTTACTACCTATCCCCTTCTCTCTTCATCATTTCATTGTGTAATACACTAAAATTTTACGTTTCTATCGATTGCAGGTTTGTTAAGAGGCCTGCAACAAAAAAAAACGAAACAAAAAAAAACGAAACAAAAACAACAAATACAACACATACAGGAAATACAACAAATGAAACAAATACAACAACAAATGAAACAAATACAACAACAAATGAAATAAATTCAACAACAAGTGAAACAAATACAACAACAAATGAAACAAATCAACCAAAGCAACCACCTGAGTTAATCAAAATAAACGAAACGAAGCAAACAAACGAAACGAACGAGACATACGAATCCTCTGAAATATCGGATGATACCACCGGAAATAAAACTGAAACAAAAGTCAGTAAAGAAGATGCCGAGATGATTGAACGTTTTAACAAGGCAATGCTGAATATAGATCTTGCAGATATTGCAAAACAGGAAGAAGGGAAAGAAGAGTATGATATAGAACCGCCTTTACCCATTTGCTATGCAGTCTATGGCGAATATAATGGTAAATGCGAAAATTTGGAAGAAATTGGGGATGGAGTTGTACTATCTGAAGGCCATCATTCGTATCGTTTAAAGGAGTTAAACCCCTCAACAACGTACAGCGTTACTGTGAGAGCCTGTGTTAAAGGTTTAGTAAACAACTGTGGCGCCGGACGAACAATATTCGTGGAAACCGTGACCAAGCCTATGGAAGACATAATAGATAATTTACAAATTAGTAAAATGTGATTTTTAAATATAATATTAATAAAAAAAAATAAATTAGAATAACAACAATGTATACCAGTGTATGTAATTAAAACGTTCTACATTTATTTTGTAAGCAAACTTTGTTAAATAAAATGCATGTATGTATGTGTATATGTATTATTTATATTATTTTTATTTATTGATTATTAATCAACAACAATTAGATCGAAAATGGAATAGATTTTTTAATTATATATTGTCAAGACTAAATTTACTAGCCCTTGACAACAATCTTTCTTGTTAATGGAGCACCCTGCTCCGTATTAGCTTTAATTTAGTCAAGACAAGAAAACTAAATAAATTTTACAATTCTTAGCGAATGGTAGCACTCAGCTATCGTAATGAGAATTGAATCTATATGGTAACATATCTTACATTACAAACATCTGGTACAGTGGCATAGCTGACACTTCTTCTTTCCTTTATTTTACTTTTATTCTCTTTTATATACTTTGTGTTTTTTTATTCAAAACATAAAGCACAATTTAGAATAACTTTATTGCTACTTTGAGTATATTGTAAGTTGCAAAAATATTTGTCTAAAATTTAACTTCTTGTTAATGTTATATTAAAGATAAAAAAATAATAATTTAAAATATTGGGAAATGTCCAAAGTGTTATTTAAACTAAAATTAGCTTGGTAAAACAGAAGCAAAAAGTACGTCAGCAATATTTGTTAATCAGACCAAGAAAGATATTGCGATTTATATTATTAAATAAATTAAACAAAATGTTAATCACAAATTATATCTTCATGAATATATGTATATATACTCATGTATCTGCGGACGTAGGTATCTATTTGAAATCTATAAGCAAAAGTTTCCATAAATGTACCTGTGTGCGTATTTATATATATACCTACCATGTTGTGTTTGATACGCGGTGAGAAATTTATGTAATTTATCTACTGCCATACAATAAACAAAATAAATTATTAACTAACGAAACGTAATCGTAAATGTGAAGTGGAATATGTATGTATAATTTGTTATTGTGAACGTTAATGCGTTGTTGCAGTTCTTTACAAGAACGATAGAAATACAAGAATACGTCAACCCGCACATAAAATTTAAATTTTCTGTTCATGTAGCAGAAATGACGTCACGAGATGTATTCCTATTGGCTTATAATTTACAGCTAAATAAAAGAGACAAATGCATTATTATTTTTTTCAAACAGTGGACAATCTGCGTCATCTAACGGGAAATCAAGTGCATGGCGTAATCTTGTATTTCTATCATTCTTGGTTCTTTAAAAATACCTACTATGTATTTGTGTATGCATGTACACGCATTTACTAAAAGTGATTGTACAAATTTATTTATGAGTAAAAAATCACTTGAAGACATTTTTTATTTGCTTTTATTAAATTTATGCAATACGCAAAAACCACTTATGTCTTATTAAGCCATTTTAAATGACTCCAACTTTAGACATCTTAAAAGTTTTTCATATAAAACTATTTCAATTCTAACAAACTAAGTACATGCATATTGTTTTCATTGCCATTTCGTTAATTGTAGAATGTATTGCACCACTATCCCTTTTCTGTTTACACAGTAATATTAGTTCCTTTCATAAGTTGAACGATTTAAAAAAATTGAAAAAAATTTCCTTTTCGACCTTCATTTCACATCTGTACCAAAACTACTGTTTTGTTTGTTTCAAAGAATAAATTCCTTTTTATTCACCCACATATGACCAGAGTGTCAGCAGATTGTGATGGACATAAGTTATTCATGTCAATCTTAATCTGATTGGACCATAGGTGCATATTTACCAACAAAAAAAAACAAATTAAATATTTATGGTAAATTCTTGTTACAAATAGGTATAAAGAATTTTTATTTAACAACCACAAACGTAATTTAATAAAATAACTAAACTTGTTGATTTTTTGTTGTAAATAATTTTTAATGTTAAATCGTTAGTAAGTGACACAACTGCTTGATTAAATATTGTTGTTTCCCTAAATAAATATGGCCAGCCTTAATTAAGTCATAAAACCAAATACAACTTGTTTTATCAATTCGTTAACTAAAAATACAAAAACATATTTTTCGATAATAACTAAAGTTTTTAATTATCTCAACATGTGTGGTTTTGTAAATTGTACGTGTGTATTTGTATTTACACTGAATGTCTTAAAAATTCACACACTTTTGTTTCTCTGAATGAACCAGAGCTACAAATGTCTACCAGAGATGTACATGAATACGACTCAAATGCCTATTTATATTTTTTCAATGTATATTGAATTGTCATTAAACATAAACTAAATGAATGGTGGTGTCATTGCAAGATTCACCATATCATGTGGTTTGTTACAAAATTCATGTTATTGCTTGCATATTCTTATTCTATAAGCACTTACCATTCACAAAAGCAACGAATCAATATCAATAATATCAAAGCTTTGTAAGCAAATATATTTTGGACTGTATTTAGCTGTTTGTACTGTAAATAATAATAGTAACATCTTACAGAAAAATTTTAGAAATTTTTCAGATGTTAAGAGAAGATATGAAGGAAAACTTCAAATTCAATATTTTATTACTTAAAGATAAATATAACTATTTTATTTTAATTTTAATTTCCGAGCTCTACGTCTTTTATATAAAAAAGTTGAATATTTATTTATTTTTCTTTCGCTATTCGTCACATAGGTAGCATCTTCAGAAATTTTTTTATTATATACCTATTTATTATTATTTTATTATATATTCATTATATGTATATTGTTGATTTATAATAACAAGATTTTTATAAATTTTTTGTTAATCTAAAAACATCATTTTCAAAAGATTGAACAAATGACAAGCAATTGTGAGAGAACAAGCACTGAAAGCAATATTATGTTGATGATTGAAAACAACAAAATTTATTGAATCAACTCCTGTACATCTCTTATGTCTACTACATTTACTAACACTAAGTGCACATATGTGTGTATGTACATACATAAATACTATAATAAAAAGTGCTTGTAAGCTTTTACAAGTGTGCTTGTACAATGTTCTCATAAATACATAGATGGGTCCTTTCACAAACATTCCTTCCTGAAAAGTACAAAATATCCATAATGAATTACAAAAAAAAAACCATTTGAATGCTTTATAAATGTCAAAATCGACCCCTTTAATGCGTCATACTTAAAACGAATACATTTTTATGAAGGATATAGGTACAATAACATATTTATTTTTGGTCGAATTTTGCATTGTATTACGCATTTTGTTATTCCATCTTTTTATTAGTTTATAAATAAATAAATTTATTTTTAAATAAAATAATATATGACTATGTATGATTGTACATTTGTGTGCATGTATTTATTTATTTGTGTGTTAATTTTAAACAAACGGGTATTTTCTAAAATGTTAAACATTTTTTGCACAAACAATGAAAATTTTTACAAAACTCATCATTTTTTTTAAATTAATAACACATGGCTAACGAATCGCAACTGCTCGAATCGGAAAAAAACAAAGAGATTCTATTTGAATGACCATTTATTCACGTCTATTTTAACTAAATTTAATCTTTATTTGTGCTTAATTCCAAATTATGTTGGTGTGCAAAATGCATTATTTTCCATGATATTATCATGGAAAATCTCAAAAAATTTGTTTACTTAGTACAATAAGTACTAAGGGGGAAAGCATATCTATATATATCTATATCTATTTTATTTTAAATTGATAAGATTTTCTTTTATTGAAACATAATCAACCCAATAGTCCTAAGTCACCATAATTTACAACATTTTGTTTTTATTATTACACAAAATTGCTAATAATTCAAAATGGTTTATAGAAAACCTATTGTAAAATATGTAATTTATCGCTTGTAATTATTGTTTATGATTTTCTCAGTAAAATATAAATTAAAACCAAATGTAATATATGCATTTCGAGTAATTAGCTAAAATGTGTTACTAAACGAAATAAGATATGCATAACTGAAGAATTGTGGAATCTTCTATATCCCAAAGTAATTGTTTTCTAATAAAAAGCTTTCTCGTCAGAATTGAAATATGTAAAGTAATCAAGTGTCTCACTGTTTTTTTTTTTTTTTTTTTTTTTTTTTTTTTTTTTTTTTTTTTTTTTTAATTAAGATAACGATGTACTACATTCGTACTTATATATAAATATGTATGTATGTAGGTACATATACATATGTTTTTTACTCACATTAATTGTGGTATAATTTCATGTAATTCCCAGAAAACGCATAAATGTGAATCGAAATTGAAAATAACTTTTTTTTTAATTATAATTTTTAACTTATGTGCGGTTTATTCGTCTACAAAATTTGTGTGGAAAACACTCAATATTTTCAGTACTCTTCATATTAATTTTCCAGACGAATTGATTACTTGTATTATATAATAAAAACAGCACATCAATTTGGAGTTTTTTTTTTAGAAAAATTTTTTAGACAATTGGATAAACAATAACACAAGAATTTGTATGCTTTAATGTGCTGTTTTTATAACACAAGCGATCAAATCGTCGAAAAAATTAGTATGAAAAACACTCAATATTTTGAAGACATACCTATTTTTCATATAAAATTTCAAGACGAGTTGATCTCTTGTTATAAAAACAGGATATAAATAATTAAAAAAATTAAAATTTTCTTTCTGTAATTTCAATTCAAACAATACGTTTGACACTGTGTTTACTGGGAATGCATAAATAATAACTTTTACTCGTTTATTAATATTAAATACGTTACGTTGCTCTTTAAGCGATAACTTGATATTTCGTTTATCTTGAAACTTAAATCAACAAGGGATTTCTGATAAATGTTGTTTTGCAAAAAAAAAATAAAAAAAAAATATAGATGGCGATATAAAAATAACATTATTTCAGTTTTAATTTTTAAATACATTTTATTTCAGCACTCAAGGTGTAATTAATACAAAAAAGTTGAAAGTAAAAAAGATTTAAAAGCGTGAAAGTTTTCCTCATATATTTATTTGAGATTAGAATTTGAAAAAGAAATACAGCCAAAATATGTCACAAAATCAATCATACTTTTGGCAAACGACGAAACACAATGTCTACTTGAAACGCTCAGCTAAATTGCACATGTTGCTGGCAATGATGGCTGTTCTGACATTCTCTACAATATGTTTGGCAGAAATACCGAAAAATACCGATGAAACAGCACAAGATATTGAAACGCAAAGAGTAAGTTTAAGTACATACGTAGGTTTATAAGTATGAATAATTCCAAAGAAAATTCCACTTCTCTCATGTCATATTACAATATTTATTTAGGTCAAATTTTAAAATCTGAACAATTAATTGCATAATTTACGCTTAGGTGATGGCGTTGCCTGAAGTTGTCTTCTGTCGCATTGTCCATAAAATTATGTAGTTCATTTAGTTTCTTTTTTCTGGGAAACAAATTCTATTTGCATAAATATATTCCTGATCTAACTAATATATCTTTATTTTCTTAATTAGAAATCGCACGTTGACGAACCAATTTTAGATGAACAATTCGATGTGGCAAATAATTTACCAAATGCTGACACCACCAAAGAATCTAATGCAAATGCCGGCTTTTTGGACGCATTTACTGCGTCCATCTCTGTAATTCTCTTTACAGAGTTAGGTGATAAGACATTTTTCATAGCAGCTATTATGGCTATGCGCCACCCACGCTTAGTTGTCTTTACTGGTGCCATAACAGCCCTGGCTTTGATGACCGTTCTCTCGGTGGTGTTTGGCATGGCTGCTACTATTATTCCTAAGATTTATACATATTACATTTCGACAGCGTTGTTTGCAATTTTCGGTTTAAAAATGATTTATGAAGGTTATTTCATGAAAGCCACTGATGCTCAGGAGGAATTAGAAGAAGTACAGTCTGATTTGCGTAAACGTGAAGACGAGGTATGTTTATGAATTTTTGAATCCTCTCTCATCTAATTAGAAATTATCTATACCTTTTCTGTGCTGTAGCACCATATCTTTTTCATATTTTCGATTTTTAGTGTTATTGTTATTGCACGTTAAAAATTTACGCTCTCTTTATCATATGAAAGACACATTTTTCTCATTTATTTTTAAACACGTACTAAGTATGTATCTGTAGTTAATGCAGTGGTAGAAGCTTGCTGCTTCAATCTGCTATAAATTTTAAGCTTTTATTTTTATTAAAATTTAGTATCGAAATGGGATATAAGGAAATGTAATTGAAATGGGGAAGAAATCACTGCTGTAAATTTTTTTTATTTATATTTCTTGCATAAAATATTAATAACTTTACTAACAAAATTTATTATTTTTATCTCTATAAACATATTTTCATATTTTTAATTAAATTTTCCAAATCATTTAAAAATTTACTAACATTTTATTTCGGTGAACTCGAATCTATTGGTGATTAGTGTTCATTAACATTCTAAATTTAATCATAATGTTGTATTTTTATTTTTTATGGGAAATAAAAAAATTAAAGAAATTTCTTGCAAAAAATATATTTTGAAATGCTGAAAAAATGTCCACATTTTCATCTTGACGGGATAAAATTTTAAATTTAAATAGTACTAAAGTTGAATAGTTGATTTTATTAAAAAAAAATCTTTATCAAAGTTTTATTGTCCAAAATTTTTTTAAATGTAATAAATGAACTGTCAGAAATTGTACTCGTGATTGTAACCTTGACGCTTGTAACTAACAAAATTTGATGAATTTTTATTTATTTTAATTTCTTTTTATTATGTTGCAACAGTTTTATTTCTTCTTCTAACTCATATGTTAATCATGAAAAAAACAAACTTCCAGTCTGGTCCAACTTTCTTTTTTTAAACATGATAACATTCTTGCTTCCAGCACCTTCAAACTAAATACATATTCAAATTCAATTATTTCCTTCCAACTCATAAACTATATTGCAGCTGAAAAAGATTTCAGATCTGAACTAATTATTATTATGGTGATAAAAATGAATAAATGAGTTTTCTTCTACAATCGTTATAATACGATTTTTTATTATTATTTTATTATAATTTTTTTTTTTTTTTTTTGTATATTTTTCTTTTAATATGTATGTGGTTTTACAAAACCAAATATATCAATAAAACTTCTAATCTTTCTTCTACTACAACTGCTGCTGTTATTGTCACCATCACCAACCGATGACAACCAATCAATCACTGCATTTATACTGATAAAAAGCTATTCCGTTCGAAGCGCGGTGGTGATAGTGAGACTAAGCGTAAAAATAGTAATTCAGATAAGGAGGATGCAGATTTAGAAAACGGCGCAGGCGCCTCAATTGCTACTCCACCAGCTCTTGCCACTGCCAAAAATCCGGAAATGCATCATCGCCAACGTAAACAACTCTCATCTATTCATAACAATAATATTAACAATAATGGCTGTGAATTAAACAAGGACAAAGATGGTGAAGGTGCTGCTGTCTTCGTTGACTCTTCTGCGAACAGCGACAACGATGAATTTCTCACTGGTGAGGAAGCTCTCAAAATGTCAACATTTCATAGCAGTCCAGCTCTATCAGCGTCCGCCTTATCGAATCAAACGAATCAAACAAATTGTGATGATGATACTTCTAGTAATCATAAACTTAGATATAGTTCTTCTAAAATTAACAATGATACGCCTTCAAGAAAGCATAACAATGACTCTAATGGACATGTCTTGGTACATTCAGCTTCGGCTACAGCCAATTTTAATAAGCAACAATTAAAGAACAAACAAATAAATGGCAATATATTAACTACCACAGGCAGTGTCAATAGTATCGATAGTGTAACTAGTTTGGGCATCAACTCTGCTACTGGTGTTGCTGCTGGTCAGTCCAATGGCGAGTTGAAGCAAGTTGGAGGCACCAAAAAACGGGTTAGCGTCCTTTTATATTTCCTAAGACGTTTCATTTACTTACTATGTATTTGTTTTATATCTCCCTCTCTAATGCTCTCTCTCTCTCTCTCTCTCGCCGCCATTTTTATTATATGTTAAGACGTTATTTTTATCACAAACATACATACATACATACGTACATAACTTTTGAAAGTTTATATTGTCTGGCTTCAATTTTTATTTGTTTGCACCACTACATCACATTCAGTCAGTTTGTTACGTAATATTATTTAAAAAGAATTTTTTTTATCATTATCACATCATAAATTCATTTATTCATTGTAATCCTCTGTACTCTTTCATTGTCTCTCCTATCAATCTCTAACTCTCTAATTTTCATAATTTTTTTCATATTTGCGAGTATTTGGCTTTTTTTAACGGAACGTAATGGGTTATTTGGTTATTCATGTCTTTGCATATTTAGGAATTGTTTTGTAAAATTTGTATGTACTATGTGTTACTGGTAATATGTTTGTGTTAACTCATAGTTAACAAAAACATATAGAGACTAGACTTAAAAACTATAAATTTAGAAAAAATTGTTTTAACACGTTATACACTAAAAGAAAAAATTTTTTTTTTAAAGAAAATACTTAAAATGAAAATTCGTATTTAAATTTTAATTTGAAATCAATCAGCTGTTTCCATGACATAATTAGTAGCTTTAAAAAATCGTCTAGAAAATTGATATGAGAAACACTAATTTCTAGAAAAGTTGATTGCTTTTGCAATGAAAACTTCACGTAACTCTTTTATGACCAGTACGTTCGGCTTTAATAAAACTAGATAGAGGACCGCTTCTATAAACAAGAAAAAAAGCTCAACAACTTCAATGTATAAAAGTAGTTTAAACAGTGTTAATTAAGTTTTGTGCACCACAGACAATAGAACTTTGGTTGTACAATGTACACAACCAAATACATATAACTTTATTTGGCAGAAAATCATTTCGAGTAAAGGAAGGATGTTATTGTATGTTCTGTGATGGATGATAATAAGACACCTCCACTGATTTGTGGTAAAACCAGGACCCAACAAGCTCACAAAACTTTGCAATCTCGTGTACAAAAAAAATTACTAATAAAAAATGTTGGACATGTAACCTTTAAGTAAAATTTTAGTTTAAATTTAAATTAAAAAATTATATATTTAATAATTACTATGGTATTTATGATTACTTTCCATTAAACATAGCCAAAGCAGCAAAACTCATTCTAAAAAAATTTATCAATTTAATGCAGTGTTTTTCTAATACAAGTACTCAAATTCTCTATAAAATTTATATATTAAAATATTATTGTTGTAATTTTACACAAAATGTTTCCAATTGATTTGATTGCTTTTAGAACAAAAACAACATAAAACTAGTTTAAAGCTATTAACTTGAAATGTGCTCATTTCACCCCTACAAATAACTTAAATATTTGAAACTTTCATTATCTAACCCTCATTATTTTGTTGCCTTTTTTAAGTATTAATTATTCAATTTTTTTTTTACTTTAAACATTCAGTCATTAACACGTACATGTTCTATTATTCTGTGTGATTTTTTTTTGAAATTTAATAATTTATGTTCCATTAAATTTTTAGCTGGAACGTGATGTTACCTCCAACTTGATACAGGATCCGGAGAGCGGTGTTGTACGCAAAAATGCAAAAAGAGGTGCAGCTTATTTAACTACGCGCATTTTAATGCAGGCTTTTACTATGACATTCTTGGCCGAATGGGGTGATCGTTCACAGTTGACAACCATTATTTTGGCGGCCAGCAAGGTTTGTTCAATTCAAATTTCGCTTTAAATCTTTTAATTTCAACTTTGTTTTATTTTTTAATAGAATGCTTATGGCGTTACCACTGGTGGTATTATTGGTCATTCCATTTGCACAGGATTGGCTGTTATTGGTGGCCGCATGGTTGCTGCAAAAATTTCTGTTCGTACTGTCACAATTGTGGGTGGCATCGTGTTCCTAGGATTCTCAGTTTATGCTTTAATAGCACGTCCCGATGATATTTAAATAGTTAAAAAATGTTTATTTATTTATATTGACAACTATATATTAAAAATCCAAAGTGTTTAATGTACATTTTGCGTTACAATCATTTTAATGAAATGGAAAAGTTCTTATATTCCTCTTTTACTTTTTATTTTTTGTTGCACATGTAAAAGTGTTTTTTGTGAGTAAAAATTGTAACTGCATGTTGAAGGAAAAAAAATTAATAAAATACAAAAAGTATTGACGTAATAGTCCTTAAAAAATTAGCAAAAAATAATGACTTTTTATTACGGCCAGTTTTTAATAGGAAAAAATAACAGGGGCCAAGGCCAAGTCGTCGCATTCGATATTGAATCAAAACCATAGAAGTCGTTTTTTTATTTAATTTTTTTTTTAATTATTTAAAATTTTCTATAATGATTACATGACTTTAATTAAAAACATAAAGCCTAAATTTTAAATTGCTAATTCTAATCAAGATAGTAATGCATAAAATTTTCATAATTAATAAATTATAATAAACATTACTATTGAAAAAGCAATAAAAAAAAATAATCGTATTTATACAATGTGTTGTTTTCATAAAAATTAAAAACAACATGCAACAGTAACTCACTCTACTTCACTTGCTAATAAATAATAATTTCAACAGTTAAATCTCTCCGATCCAGCCTGGTTTTCAACAAAATTATATAGAAATTTCCATAAAATTGTTAACAAAGTAATTTTGTATTGTTAAAAATTTATTATCCAGAACTAATAAGACTAGCCAAGCAGACAATGAAAAATGTTTCTTTTTTGTTGTAAAAAATAACACTAAAACATTTTCTATTTAATTTTTAATGGATGTTCGTTCCAGTCAAAAAAAATTAAAATGATTTGTCACATTTCTAATATTGTGTGCCATTACTGTTTTAATAGTTTAAATGAAAAAAATATTATTTTATTGTGAAAGTAAAACTACGGCAACATTACACAAATATTTGTTGAAATAAATGTAACCACTATACCTTCTATCATATACGTGCATGTTCTGTATTCCACACGGATTTAAAAAAATGTGGAATTAAATTTTTTTCTTCTTGTTAAATAAAAACTTTTATGTTTTTTTTTAATTCTACCAATAATTTCGCACCCAAAATAAAGCAAAACAAAAATTTTAAAAACCTTAAAATGGACCACAGTGTAGTTATGAGGTGCTGAATTTTTCAAATATTCGGATTCGGAGTACATAACTACTTTAAAGAAATATTCGCTAGAGTAGTTGAATTTTTCATGAAAATCCTTATTATATTATTTGAAGTAATTTTATGTCATGCAAGTCATGTTAGACTGTATAAATATTTGGCAAAAATTAGTGGTTACACCTATTTCGACAAATATTTCTCTAATGTGAGCATGGATTAATAGAACTTTATTATGGACACACTTACATTTGTTGAAACCAACAAAAAAAAAATTAATTAGAATTGGATTCAAAAAGCAACAAAATAAAATTAAATTCGTTAAATATGAAAAATAAAATAAATAAAAAATACAACAACAAAGAGTAGTTTGTTATGCGGATATGTGATGAATATTGACATTGAAAATGAATCGATTTTAAAATATTATAATTGTTGTGACAGTCCCATTTTATCGTTTTGTGTGCTTTTAATTTTGTTATAATTTATTAGGGATTGCAGCAAATGTTTATAAATCGAATTGCAAATGCGATATAAATGTATCGTAGTTTTTCAAACCGTACGATCATTTTCAATTCGATCAATTTTCAGCACACAGTTAATTTAGTTTATTTACGTTTTTTTTTTCGTTTTTGTTCGTTCTTTATTACACATATACATAGATACATAATATATATAAAAAAATAAACAATTTCTAAAGAGGTAGGATTTAGTAAAGGCATTTGAAATGAAAAAAAAAACGATTAATTTATTTTCTACTTTACATACAGAGAAAGGTGTTTAGAAATTTACTTTTGTGTTTTGGGATCCCGATAGATACCAGTGAATAGTACAGCCTTAGAGGTGTGATCATAGATTAGGAACAGAAATGGATGATTGCACTCAAATTTAGTAGGTTCGACTGGACGAGCAGAACGGAAACTAAATAACACTGTAGCAGCAGCTGCGGTACTACCTTCTTCGTCAACTTTTATTTTAGCTACATGCTTGGCATCTCCCAATTTCAATTGAGATTCAGCAGAGAATCCAGATAAATCGGCTAATTGATCGAATAGAGAGTTGATGCCTAATTTGCGAAGAATCTACAAGCGACATATTTTTGATTAATAATAAATTCAAATAATTAAAGCGATTCAAGTTTTCGATGAATACAATTAATGTAAAATAAATTAAAAAATCAAACTGCAATTTTTCTTCCCACGAAATGAAACCATTCAATTATTTTTTATAGGTTTAATTTTAGATTAAAATATTTAAAAGAAGATTTGATTTTTAGAATTGGATTAAAATTGATTTTTAATAAATTAAATTCACATCGACAAATCTACCAAAAAAATATTAGATGCAAAATTTAAATTTAAAATAATTTTTCATACTTACTGGTATTAATTCCAAATTTTGCTCGAATTTAAACTTAGGCAACGAAATGTCAATCTCTCTTGGCATACTGTAATTCAAGGCATTTTCCAAAGTGTCCGGTTTCAATTTTGACAAAACGTCATCCAAGGCTGTTTGGAAAGGTGGCAGTATAATGATCATAGAAATGTCTGAGTCTTTGTTTTCTTCGTGGGAAGTCAAGTAGGGCATTTGCAGAACATGAGCTCCAATTTGTTCATCAATAGCCAAATTGAAAGTACCTCTCTTGTGCATCATGGGCACAAACGATTGTTTGCTGGGTGAAGTATAAAAAATTTCTTGTTTTGTATCTTTGGGATCAAATTTATCTGACCACTGCCCCTTAAAATAGGCAGCATTTGCCAAAACCATTTCACTTTCAGGGGTGATATCGCCAACACTCAACATTTCCGGAATTTCATTTCGTGTTATTTCGGCAATCCACTTGTTAATATTTATTCTACTCGCCTCGGCATCATTCTTAAAATCCAAAGTTTCCAACTCATCTTTGAAATTAGTAATTAGACAGGGTGACACTGTAATGTTTTTGTCGAAATATATTTTATCGGCAGAAGCGAATTCAACTGATGAGTTCTTAGATCGGCTAAAACGAAACTGCTTTTCCAAGCGGTAGGCATTATTAACATGTAACTTATTTTTGGCCCATTCCAAATGCAAAGCTTGTACAAGTTCCTTTTCCGTATTACCATTTGCACCAAAATAGGCCAATAACAAGGCATGGAAGGTGGAGTACGGTGAAAAGAAAACGTTTTCATTTGGTATAGCTTTTTGTATGGCCTCTAACATGGCCAAAGTGAATTCCTGTTGGCCACGATATAAATCACTGCGTATAGATTTGGGGATGGCACCCACTTCGTTGGATGGAAAACAGGCATTGTCTTGACCTTCACCAAGGGCCAAAAATACTGTGCACAGGAAACCAAGTAAAAATAACTTCATGTCTTAATTTTACTTCCGTTTGCTATTTTACTTCTTGTGGTCAAATAAAAGATAAAGGGAAATCAATACACATAAACAGACCGATTAATAACTGACGTTTGGCAAACGAAGGTAGGCTTTTGAACTGATACACAACATAAAAATTCTAATTCAAATACTAGATAATTATTCGTAAAAGCCACATGTGTGTACTCGTATGTGTACCTTCTAAATATAAATAAAATAAAAAACTAGAGGAAATTCAATGCAGATCCGTTCATACACTCACACTTCTCTATGTATTTTGAGTATAAAAACATTGACGCGCACACAATGTAAACAAATTTTGAGAGCTACGAAGTCAAAACGAGAAGAGCAGAAAATGTACAGATTAAATTCTTAAAGACTAAAACTGAAATAAGTGTACGCATGTGTACTCGTATGAAAATAAAATCCAACTTTAAAAACAACTAACTAATGTTCTTTGTGTGCGAAGTGTCCTACGCAACGTGAATTCGTACAAGGTGATGCGTTTCAAGTTTTTTTCCTGATTTGTCTAAGTTGGGTACATTTCTCTGGTCAGAGTTCATAAACAAGATGTGTCTCTTTTGCAAATGATAAATCTTCTAAACACAGAAATGCTTGTATGAATTCCTCTTCAGCCGACGTTGGTATTTATAATCCCACATATAAGTATGTTGGATCATAACATGGTAATATGATCAAGTACAGATATATTTGGACACATACGAGTACATACATTAATATATCTTGCTAATAGGCACGTAGTATTAACAAACAAACAAAAATCGGGGCAGACAACGAACGCTGATGACCTTGTCAAACCAAATTTATAAAATTATAAATTTGGAATTTCTTTTTTAAAACTGTTGAATTTTAGCTTAAACAGTTCCCAATGAGCAAAATATCGTCACCTAAAATGTACACAAACACACAAGTTGCTCATTACAAAATTTGGCATTGAATAGATTTTAGAAACAAGCTTCAAAAATATAAAATTTTAGCTATTTTTAAAAAAATAACAATTAATTATTAAAAAAAATTAAATTTTCTGTTAGTAGTGTTATATCCTGCCTGAGAAGCGATATGACTCTGTTAACCCTATTAAAAATAAGTTTGGTTCCTATTAGTTCATTTAGTTCATTAGATTCATAATAAGTTCTGCGGACAATCCAAATTGAAACCATTGGGGGCCTGACATAAAACTCAAACTGGTAATGGTAGGTATTCTAAAATTATTATTATTTTTTTTTTGTTACAAAGTTGAAAAAAAACTACCTACTTTGGAAGCCCCTACACAATCAGAAAAAAATATTTTATGTGTTTGCTCATTACGGCCTTTTAAATTTTAAGCGACCATATATTCAAGCGTAAGCAATATATAAAATGAAAAAGAAAACGTGATAGATTTTCTAATGTAATTTTTAGGCGGTTGGTTACGCTGAACAAAGCCTTCGGGAATTCCCTTCATAATTATGTATGTACGTACTCGTACAATCATTCTTCTACAAAAAAGAAATGATTAATTCAATTGAAATAATTAATAATTTTAAATTAATTCCATTTAATTTATAATTCTTTCTTTTTATATAATTAATTGTTGTATATTTTGCAGCAACAGCAGCAAAAAAAACTTAACAAAATGATGCAGCTCAAAGAAAATAAAAATACAATGACGCAAATGGAAACAGATAATACGAGTAACAATAATAATAAAAAAAACCTTTAATTTCATTGGCGAAAAGTGAAAGTGGTTTTAGTTGTAGTCAATTAAGATGTTAAACCAACTACATGTGCAAATGGTAACTAAATAAATACAAACATACATACACATATAGCCCAATAGAGCTTACATTTCTGAAGCTGAAAGCTTATTACATACCACATGCATACACACAATATGATTCCAATATGTATCTCTTGACAATGAATCACTCAAACAAGCAAAAGAAAAATACTGGAGCTGCCATAATTAATAATTGGGCTTGCAGCGATCGATGATCGAACGAATAATTTTTTTTATAACGGAACACATGTCGGAACTAGAAGTGAAGCTCTTCTCGTGTGCTTGTTTTCAAAGCCAACTTGCATTTAAGACACATGAAAAAAATGTACTCGTATGTTGCAGGTAAGTGGGTATTTTGTTAATACTCACGAGAAAAATATTTATGTCCGCAAATGTGGGCCGCTACTCAAACAAAATATAATTTACTACCAACAAAAACATCCTTTGTTTTTTTTTTCTTAATTTCATTATGATTTTTGCCTCTTTAATCGCTTAATAGCTCTGGGTTTAGCAATTCCTTAGCACATAAATAAAAATGCCCTTACCTCTTATCAAGTAATTTTAGAGGACTACAACTTTAAAATCGATAAAGTTTTTCTTACAAAATTATTTCCATTTTAGCAAACGATATTGCTTTCATTGCCATCTCGTTGGTGGTGGAATATATCCCCCCAACAGCTGTGAACTATAATAATAAAGTTATTGAGTTGATTACAACAAGTTAAGTTTTTCTTTAGGGCAATTAAGCGAGTTTTCCTTATTAGCACAGATATATGTACTCGTATGTACGAATATGTAGAAGTCAGAAATAGTTTTATCAAGCCTGTTTTACAAATCCCATTTCGTGAGAGTTATTTGAGATTATTTAATTTTTGATTGTCCTCTTATGATTTTCGTTTGTTTCTTAACTCCATAATACTTCCAGGTATTTAGATTTATTTTTATTAAGGAACTGTAATCTTGGTTTGTCACTTATCTTCACTTAATTAGAAACGATGTGGAAATAAGGAGTCGTCTAACTAAGTGAAGAAAATTATAAATACTAAGCATTTTTAGGAAAGGCATCATGCCATTAATCCAGTTTTTGTTACTTCCACTTCAAAAATTAAAAATATTTAATACAATTTTTTACAGCAAGTCCATTCAAAAGGTTAGAGCAACTGATTTGTTTGTAGGTATTAAGTAAGTCATTGTATTTTGTGATTGAGTTTGTATGTAATAAATTGTGCAAGTCGTAAAGTTAAATATTTACATGATGGCATATACACTCGAGTTAATTTATGTTACAACACAATTTTACAAGCCCAAAATTTAGCAAGTTTTACGCAAGAGGGCTTCAGTCTAGTCATTTTACAAAAATGACTCACCCCACTACGCACACGCGCTACAACACATGACTGCCTGTAGAGACTGTCATCGAATCATTTTGTGTTTTTGTGATCATTTTATTAATTTTTTCAGGAAATTTTAAGCGGAAGTACATATCAAACATAATAGGAAATTTATAAAAAACGTTAAAATCATACGAAATAAAAATAAAAAAGAGGTCATTCGGAAAATGAAAAAGAAAAAACTGGATAATAAAAGCATTGGAAAACTCATCTTTAAATCTTAAAATGGAGGACATAAAAAATAATTTTTTTTGTTTGTTATTTCTGATAACCAAAAGAAAATACTGTTCTAATTACTAATTTTTTGTTTGTTTAATTTTCATTGTTAACAGTTCAGAAACCCTGCAGCTAAATTTGCATTTTTGTTGTAAACAACAAAAGTCAACACAGTCTTGTCTTAATCTTTTCAATTTAAGTGTTTTGGGAATTCCAATAATTTAAATCACGTAAATTATCTCAACTATTTAAATAACAAATGCGACAAATAGAACTTGTTTGCAATGAAATGACTATGACAGTAATGAGTGAAAAAATAAACACCCATCGTAAAAAGCAAATAAAATACTGATAAACCATAAATAAGGAAGGTCAATTCACAACGAGAAATAATTTATTTTAAATGAATAAACATTTATAAAAAATAAAATAAAAAAAACTGTAAATAAAAAAATTATGGAAAAAGTGCGAAAACTGAAACACAAATTTTCTAGCAATCACTATTTATACAGCTTTATGTTGTCTTCACAAGGAGATTGGAAAAAATCTTTAGGTACTTGAGATTTTATAAATTAAAAAAATATATTGGAACTTCTACTTCCCTACATACGAGTACATACATAGTTAATAATTTACCTATTACACGTCTATATTTTAAGTGAAAGAGAATAAAAATGGAGTAGATAAGCATTTTAAACTAAAAGTGCATTAAAGTACAACACACTACAATTATTAACACACACATAAGTTTTGTTTTTATGTGCGAATTGCAACAGCAATTTAGCTTTTATTATTTTCAATTGATAAACTTTATTTTCAACCAGGAAAATCGTTCGAATTAGATTAAAAAAAGTGAGGGAAGAAGTTTATTTTTAAATGAATTATTCGAACGTTATAAATTTTATATTAATAATTATTTTTTAAGTTTAAAATCTTCAAAAAAATCGTTTTTATTTTTATTTTGCCATAATTCGACTATCGTTTGAACGTCTTCTGCAGAGAAATTAATTATTATTTACAAGTGAATTTTTCTACTAACCGATTTATGAGTATCTACCATATTGTGCGGTTTGCCACAGCTTTTCCAAGCAATATTTTTATTGGTATTAGAATGCTCACTTTTGAAACTCACTGTAGTAGGTGTAATTTCACACACAAATTTTAAAATGTAATAAAATGAAAACTTTGTACACAAAAACATACTCACAATATATTGAGCAATAGCCACATTGATATTAAAGGCATTAGTAAATAAACATAAACCATTTCGTATTGACAATTAAAATGGAGAATCAAGCTTTCTGTCAGAAGACCGCATACATAAGTACCTAAATAAATGCTCTGCACAAGCATATTTGAAAAACATGCCTACATCATTACAAACATGTGTAATATTTTATTCATGTAAGACATTTCAAGTATGCCTGTGCAGCCCTTTAGTAGGTACATACTATTTATAGCTGTATTTAGAATATATGAGAATTTCCTAATGCAATGAAACATAAAATTACATTTGGCTACAAAATATGAGGATCACAGTTTTTTAACTACAGACTTTTTTCAGTTCAAGCCATGCTTGTTTACCAATTAGTCATTACACCGAGTATGTAATTGCAACTAGTACGAGTTTTCATTAAACCGGCTGATTTTATTTATTTGTTTATGCTGTCTTAAATACAAAATTCTAAACAATAAAAATAAGAATTCCGGAGTAAAAAAATAATGTAAATTCGTACTTGACAAAAACACGTACACACATACAAACATACATGTCAATAGTATAGTTTGATATTCCATATTAAAAACAAAATCGTTATATTTAGTTAAGGGAAAATTTCTAATAAAATAAAATTAAAGTTTCTTAGACAAATCATTGTTTTTAAATTTTTAAACAGAATAGATAGATACATTAAAAATGAGTTTTCGAAAAAGTAAAATTTCTGTTTTTATATTAGGCCATTGATATGTGTGTTTGAATGTGAATAAAAAAAATATTTTTCTTTACTTTTCTTCTTCTTGTAGAGTATATATGTTATAACACTATATACAGATAGGTATGTAAGTATGTATAGATATTTGTTTGTCTACGGATGTATGTTAAAGTGCGTTTTGTTGTGTAGTTGCAGCACTTGAAATCACTTTCTGATGTCGATGATATAAGCGCTTGTTTGAGCTTGGTTAAACCGGTTATTTTCTTCTTTTTTTTCAAAAGTAATATGTATGTATGTATGTTCGTATGAATGTGTGTATGTGCAATCGCAAAACACAAGAAAAGTATTTAATTAATTTTGTTAAATGTTATCAATTCGTTTTTTTGTACACACTAGCAACACTTGCTTTGAAATAAAATCACCGCTATAATTTTAAAATTACTTTGTTTTATTGACTGCTCGCGTGAAACTGATTATATTTCGGTTCGACTTGAAGCATTAAAAGTTGGTTTGATTGAAGTCGTCTGTATCAGAAAGCTTCACTTTTCCATTCCATTGTGGATACAAAAAAAAAGCTGTTTTCCATAGCTTTTATTTCTAATTAAGTACGTAAAATATGTAAATATGTGTGTGTATGCATGTGAAAAACAATATTTTAATCATTCAGGTATGTTCATGATCGAGAAAATTTTTTAAATTCTCTCAATTATTTTTAGTTGCAAAAATAATTATAATTGTTAACAAAATAACCGTTCTAATAAAGTATCTATCATTACTTCTTAAGACTAGGGTAACAGATTAGCTTCAACTATATTCTCTTTAAAATTTATTTTATTTTATTAAATTTAATTTCTACATTTGCCATCTCTGTATAGATAAATATACTTTTAAATTATTTAAATTTTTTTAGCATTAATATGAATAAATACAACATAGTTTTACCAGTTATATATAGATTTATATACATTTTAATAAGCCTGCACATGAACCGGATGTTTTCCTTATATAAATAGCTTAATTGCTGTGTGAATGTATTTGCTAGAACAATGCGCAAGCATACTTGAAACAGCTTACAAGCACTTTTTATTATAAAATATTGTGTGAATTTCCAGTACTCTAGTATTTACGTACAACTTTTATTTAATTTAAATTGATAAAAATTATTTAACATTTTATTAGTTTTCCACGGTTTTTCATTTGAAAAGACTATTTTTTTTAAATGTTAGCATTAGCGACACTAATTTATGTGCTCAACAGCAGCTAACTTCACATCATTGAAAATTTTCTGTAGATATAGTTAATTTGGAGAATTGTTTGTTGCTCTGCTAATTTTTGTTAAAAAATGTTGCAAAAAGTTTAAAATATTTATTAGAACCTAAGAAAATGGCTACCCAAAAACCTGGCGAATGGGCCAATTCACTTTTAGCTCGTTTTGAAGATCAGGTAAATACAAAAATATACAAAATTTGTCTTTGGTTACTCCCAAATAGTTAAGTGAAAAATATGAAAAAAAAACTTGGGCAAAACTGATGTATCGATTGAGAAAATTGTGTAAGCGAGAGAAAAAGTGTGTGTGACAAAGATGGGAAAATTTGTTATTGTTTTGAATATTTTTTTTGTTTTCGTAGTTTGTTTACGTTTTGTGTGGAGAAAAATTTATGAATGAAAAATGCCGACAGAAGTGGTAAGTTTGAATGGGTTTGCACGTGTGTTTTGATGAATTTTGCTAAAGAGTGTGTGTAGAGATTTTAATTATGTGTGAGTATGCGTAGTATTTGTTTGTAAACAAAAAATGTAGGTAAATTGAAAAAAAAATTTTTCGTTCTCTTTCTACAACCTAGACATCTATCTGTAAACAGTTGTACGCGTTGTTTTTATGAAATTTTGTGTGTGTGTGTGAGGATGTCACACATCTTAACATATAAAGAGTTAGTAGGAAATAATTTAAAAAAAGAACTTTAGGTAATTTCCAGTGATATTTTTTTCACTGCACAAAGATAATAGTGCAATTTGTACATGCAAATAACGTAAAGAATTCTTTGATTTAATTTAATTTTAAGAAAAAATATTATGCTTTTTTTAGCTTCCCAACAAAACTACTGGATCACATGGCTCTACACAAGCTAAAATGAGCCAAGACCAATTAGTGGGATGTCTTATACATATTTCGCGTTATCGTTTCTCCTTAGTAATATCTGGACTGACCAAAATGCTACAACGAGTTAATGAAGCCGTAAGTCTTCTTATTTCTTTTAGATTCTAGTTTTTAAATTAAATTTTATTTATTAACAATTATAGGCCATACAAAATCGTCACGAAACTGATCGCTGTTATTTTGAATCGTTGGTTATCATATTAACAACCCTTGAACGGTGTCTAGCAAATCAAACGAAAGATTCTGCACGTTTTGAAGAAGCCATGAATGTTAAACTTTTGTTGCGGGAAATTACCCAATTTATTGATGTTCAAAGTGATAATAATCCTCATGCCGCCCAATTAAAAATTTTAGCTTCGAAAGTTTTATTTGCTCTCTCACAAAATCATTTTTCAGCTGTCTTTAATCGCATATCAGCTAGAATCCAAGAGCTTGCAGCTTGCTCGGATGAAAGTCCAGATTTTTCAGATATAGAATTGATCCAGCACATTGATATGGATATGATAAAATTGACAAAACTGTTGCATGAGACTATAACAAAATTTCGTTCGAAAAGAGCACCACCAATGATTCTATTAAACTCAATTGAAAAGGCCATATGGAATTGGATAGAATATCATCCGCAAGAGTTCCAAGACCTGCAACGAGGCATGAATCGTGATATATCAACGTGAGTCATCACAAATATGTGAATTGTTTTTTTTTTATTCAATTGATAATTCTTTGTTCGCGGTTTTATAAACCGATTTCAATTCGTGTGTATGTATTTATGTATATGCGAAAATATGTATATTTGATTTTATTTCAAGTTGCTGGGAACCATTACTGGATTTTGTGGAAGCATATAAAGCTGAAAATAAAAAATGCAAAACTACTGTCTGGCCCTTGCAAATGTTGCTGCTCATATTAAATCCAGTAAGAAAAAACCTTTAAAAACGGATGCGGCTTTTTAAAGAAAATTTTAAAATAAAATGAATTTTAATTTTAATTTTAATTTACTTAAAGGCTTGCTTGGAGGCGACCGTCAATGAGTTGCAGCAAAGTGAAAAGGAGAAAGATAAAACAGCCTCAAAATCACAAACTCGTGATAAAGACTTTTCAGCTAAACAGTTTATAGAGAGTGTTAAGAGAGGCCTAGGCCCCCATTCACCTTCAAAACTTGTAACAGAATCGGCGGCAATAGCCTGTGTGAAATTATGCAAGGCAGCTACGTATGTTAATATCAACGATTCTAATAATGTGATTTTTAAGTTGGTCCAATACATAATCAACGATATTAAGGCTTTGTTATTCAATCCTGTAAAACCTTTTTCTCGCGGACAGGGTTATAACTTTGCTGACATAGAGCTAATGATAGATTGTTGGGTTTCATGCTTTCGTATCAACCCCCACAATATAGAAGCTTTAAAAGTCTGTTTGAATCTTAATTCTCCCCAGGCATACCATTTTGTTATAGTGTGTTCTCTGTTAAGGTCAGTTTTACACAATATAATGCGAATACATTAAAACATACACACATAGTACATGTTTTTGATTTGCTTTTCTTTCTATTTTTAGGCTGGCCCATATTTATGTTGATTTTCGTTTGCAAAGCAAAAATTCTTTTCGTATTGTAAGTCAGCCACGATTGCCCTGGTGGCCTAAAATTGATATGGTGTACCATCGTTCAGCAGAGCTGAGATCATTATTTACTGATACCTTAAACAAAGCTACACAAGGCTATATAGCTCACACTCCATTAAGAATGATCACCTCATTGACGCTTAAAACAAAAGACACTCAAAAGGGTTTAGCTCGTTCTGAAGAGGGCTTGGCTCACAAAATGTTGCTATTACTTTTAGTTCGTTTAATAAATGCCGATCCCACTTTATTGTTAAACACCCAAGGTAAAGTTGGTCATGAGATACAGAGCTCTACATTCGAATTAATCAATGGCCTTGTTAATTTGATTAATCAACCGTCCATGCCTGATGTGGCCCAAGAGGCTATGGAAGCTTTACTGGCCTTACATGCACCAGAAAAAATAGAAGTTTGGAATCCCGAAGCACCCATCAACACCTTTTGGGATGTTAGTTCTCAGGTTTTGTCTTCAATATCACAGAAACTAACACTTCATCAAATTTCTAATTACACTGACGTTTTGAAATGGATTCGTGAGATTCTAATATGCCGCAATGCTTTTCTACAACGCCACAAGAATTATGTTCATGTGAGCTATCAATACAATGTTAACACAAGTGCTCATGTCAAACTGGAAGTTGTCTTCTTTATGTACTTGTGGTCAGTGGATTTGGATGCCGTTCTAACATCTCTATCATGTTTTGGACTGCTGTGCGAGGAAGCAGAAATATGTTGCAATGATTTTGATACGATACTTACAACGTTGCTGCCCAATTATTATACTTTTCAGGAATTGGCTCAGCTTTCCTCGGGTAAGTCACAAACTATCATATTCGAAAAATAAAACCAGTTTGATTCTATTATTTCCATAAAAAAAAAAAAAAAAAATGAGAAGAAATTAAAAATAATTATTCCTACAGAATTTCTTTCTGCTTTTGTCCTATTTTTTAGCTGCCAGCGATTCTCGTTTATGTTTCTACGACACCAGTCATGGTCATGTCTTGAATCGTTTTCATTTACAAAAGAGAATTATGCATTTGCTGCGTAAAATTGAGAAATGCAAACATGGTGTACAGCCTGCCTGGGAAGAAACATACAGGTTAATTTATTTGAGAAAAATTTTTAAATTTTTTCAAGCAAAATGTATTATTTTGTTTTAGAAATTGGGAGATAACGAGTAGAATGTTGCAAGCTTATCCAAAATGTAAAACTGAAGACGGTCAGTCTGAACTGTTTCATCGGGGTATGGGAAAACGTCGGGCTAGTCATCAAAGTTCTGAACACGATATTGAAGAACAAATCACTGAATGGACCAATATGACTTGGTTTCTACTAGCATTAGGTGGTGTTTTTCTTATTAAAAAGCGTAAAGAAGAAGAAGAAGAGGAAAGGAAAAAAGAAGCAGCATCTCAATCTGACAAAAATTCCACAACTGATAATACAATCAATCAGGGAAAAATTCAACAAAATTCTGAAACCGTTGACCCTTCTCAACCATCACTGGTGGCCGTTAATAAGCCAGTCATTAATCCTAATATTCCTACCACGCCCATTAATCTAAATGATCCAGCTATTTCCACCAATTCCAGTAATCCCACTAATACAGCTTCCCCCACCAATTCCACTAATCCCAATAATTTCAGCAATCTCAGCAATTCCAATAATCTAATTAATCCCACTAGCTCTAATAATCCCAATAACCTCAATAATCAGGGTTCTGTCAACTCTTTGGTCCAAAACTCAGCCAATTCTACATCAAGCTCCTCTAGTTCTGGCAAAGTTTCATTAAATCAAAATTTAACACGTATCGATGTCACTACACTACAGAGGCAACAACAAAGGGAAATTCAATATTATCCGATTACACAGTAAGTTGAACAAGAAAACAAAAAAGCACCGAACGAAACATATTGAGTTTTTGTATTTTTATAGATTTATTGGTCAGATTTTAAGATTGCTTGTTTGCAGCAATGAAAAGATCGGTTTGAATATTCAAAAAAATGTTAAGGAACTTATTAGTGAAGAATCGTCTCCAATTTTGTATCCTATACTTTTTGACCAAATAAGAGCGATCGTGGAAAAATTTTTTGATCAACATGGACAAGTCAATGTTACCGATATCAACACACAATTTATTGAACACATCATTTTTATAATGAAATCAATTTTGGATCCAAAGACCAGCAACGAAAAATCATCAACAGCCGTGCACTTAGGCGAAACCAGCATTGAGGGCATGATGTTGGGCATAGTGCGATATGTCAGACATTTGGATATGACATTCTATGCGATAAGAATTAAAACAAAATTATGTCAGCTGGTAGAGGTAATGATGAAGCGTAGAGACGATTTAGCTTTTCGGCAAGAAATGAAATTTCGAAATAAATTAGTGGAATATTTATCGGATTGGGTAATGGGCACATCTCATCAAATAGCACAACAAAGTTCAACTGATGCTACTTTATTAACAAAGTAAAACTTTATTTACCTATTGAAATTTATTTCGTTTTAAGTATCGTCTTCTTCTTATTTTGTAGTACTTCTGGGATATTTAGGGACTTAGATCAGGCCTGCATGGAGGCAGTGGCTGCTCTACTGAGGGGCTTACCCTTACAGCCTGAAGAATCAGATCGTGGTGACTTGATGGATGCTAAAAGTGCGCTTTTTCTCAAGTAAATATTTTATTTTCAATTTAAGAATTACACACAATCCCAATTCTGATGATACTCATTCATCTTTAGATATTTTACATTATTTATGAATCTCTTGAATGATTGCATTGATAGTTCTGAGGCAGAGAAGGAGCTAAACAACGCTCCGCTATTGCCACCCAGACCACGTTTAGCTGCTGGAAAATTAACTGCTTTACGTAATGCCACCATACAAGCCATGTCAAATCTTTTGGGAGCCAACATTGATTCTGGTCTTATGCATTCCATCGATTTGGGTTACAATCCCGACTTACAAACTCGTGCAGCTTTTATGGAAGTCTTGACGCAAATTCTACAACAAGGTACAGAGTTTGATACTTTAGCTGAAACAGTTCTGGCAGATCGTTTCGAGCAATTAGTACAATTAGTAACTATGATGACTGATAATGGTGAATTGCCCATAGCGATAGCCTTGGCAAACGTTGTACCAAATTCTCAATTAGATGAACTGGCTCGAGTTTTTGTTACACTATTTGATGCCAAGCACTTGCTGTCATCTTTGTTGTGGAATATGTTTTATCGTGAAGTTGAAGTTACCGATTGTATGCACACACTGTTTAGAGGCAACTCTTTGGGCAGTAAAATAATGGCTTTTTGTTTTAAGATATATGGTTCCACCTATTTGCAACTACTGCTAGAACCCCTTATAAAACCTCTTCTAGATAATCCTAATACTTGCTTTGAAGTAGATCCCGCCAGGTTTGCATTAATAAAACATATTTTTGTATATCTAAGCATCTGGTCATTTGAGCAATTGCGAATTATCATTTCAGACTTGATCCAAGCGATGACTTGGATAAAAATCGTCGTAATCTTATAGCTTTAACGAAAAAAGTATTTGACGCAATAATTAATTCAGCTGATCGCTTTCCATCTCAGCTGCGTTCAATGTGTCACTGTCTGTACCAAGTATTTAGTAAACGTTCATGCAATTTGCAAGCCAATATTGGAGCAGTTGGCACTGTTATATTCTTAAGATTTATTAATCCAGCAATAGGTAAGTTTTCCACAGGAACTCTTTGGTAGCACCACAATTAAATTATTCACGTATTTTTTTATTTCTCCAGTCTCACCGCAAGAATTGGGCATTGTTGGGAAACAAGTTCCCGGTTCTGTGAAACGGGGCTTAATGCTAATGTCTAAGATTTTACAAAATATAGCCAATCATGTAGAGTTCTCTAAGGAACAGCATATGCTGTGCTTTAATGGTTTTCTAAAAGAACATTTTGAAGCTGGTCGCCGTTTCTTTATACAAATAGCTTCAGATTGTGAAACTGCGGAACATACCTCGCATAGCATGAGTTTTATTTCAGATGCTAATGTTTTGGCTTTGCATCGTTTGTTATGGACACATCAAGAGAAAATAGGAGACTATTTATCTAGTAGTCGGGATAACAAGGATTACGGTAGAAGACCGTTTGATAAAATGGCCACTCTGTTGGCGTATTTGGGACCACCTGAACACAAACCTATAGATTCTCAGTGAGTTGTCAATTTTGTTATGTGGATATTTTGAAATTAAATAACAATTATTGTTGAACTTTTGTTAGCATGATGTTCTCCTCATATCCCCGTTGGAGTTCCATAGACATGTCATCCACAAATTTCGAAGAGATTATGGTCAAACATCAAATGCATGAAAAAGAAGAGTTCAAAGCTTTAAAAGCCATGAATATTTTCTATCAGGCAGGTACTAGCAAGTCTGGATATCCAGTATTTTACTATATCGCTAGACGGTACAAGTAAGTTTTCATTGATTTTTCGTTCATAATTCATTGATAATTATGAGATATTTTTTATATTTAAGAATTGGTGAAACCAATGGAGATCTTTTGATCTATCATGTGATTTTGACACTTAAACCTTTTTGGCACTCAATTTTCGATGTTGTTATTGACTTTACGCATGTCAACTCGGACAATAGATTCCGTACAGAGTTCCTACAAAAATGGTTTTGTGTTTTGCCTGCCGTTGCATATGAAAATATGCACGCCGTGTATATTTACAATTGTAATTCTTGGGTCAGAGAATATACCAAGTTCCATGACCGCATCTTAGCGCCCTTAAAGGTAAAGAAGAAACAAATAACCTTCATTACAAAGATTTGGCTTAATTAATTAAGAATTGTATTAATTTGTAGGGCAATCGGAAACTAATGTTTTTAGATTTTCCGAACAAATTAAACGAATACATCGAATCGGATCAACAAAAGTTACCTGGTGCCACATTGTCTTTGGATGAAGATTTGAAGGTGTTTAATAATGCTTTAAAGCTGAGCCATAAAGATACCAAAGTTGCAATTAAAGTAGGACCAACAGCTTTACAAATTACCTCAGCTGAAAAAACTAAAGTGCTGGCCCATTCTGTGCTGCTAAATGATGTGTACTACGCCTCTGAAATCGAGGAAGTTTGTTTAGTGGATGACAACCAATTTACTTTGTCGATTGCAAACGAAAGTGGTCAATTAAGTTTCATACACAACGATTGCGATAATATTGTCCAGGCTATTATACATATCCGAAATCGTTATGAGTTAAGTCAGCCAGATATGGTGACGGTGCATCAAAAAATTAGGCCTAAAGATGTGCCAGGCACGCTATTGAACCAAGCATTATTGAATTTGGGATCAGCTGATCCAAATTTGCGTACTGCAGCTTATAATTTGCTGTGTGCTTTAACTGCAACTTTTGACTTGAAAATTGAGGGCCAGTTGCTGGAAACTCAGGGTTTATGTATACCCTCCAATAATACGATTTTCATTAAATCAGTCAGTGAAAAATTGGCCACCAATGAGCCTCATTTGACATTGGAGTTCCTAGAGGAATGTATACAGGGCTTCCAACATAGCACTATCGAATTGAAGCATTTGTGTTTAGAATACATGACTCCTTGGCTCAAGAATTTAGTAAAATTTTGCAAATCGAGTGATGATGCCAAAAAATATAAAGTATCACAGATACTGGACAAACTTATTTGTCTTACCATCGAACAAAAAGAAATGTATCCCTCCGTTCAGGCTAAGATTTGGGGTTCCGTGGGCCAAATACCGGAACTTATTGACATTGTATTAGATAACTTCCTACATAAATCTATAATGTTTAGCTTAGGCTCACCTCAAGTGGAAATAATGGCTGACACGGCCGTGGCTCTCGCCTCAGCTAACGTTCAAGTGGTATCAAAAAAGATTATAACCCGTATGTGTCGCGTTATGGATAAGACTTGTGCCAATCCAACACCATTTTTAGAACAGCACGTTATGTGGGATGATATTGCTATTTTAGGCCGATATTTGCTTATGTTATCCTTCAACAACTGCTTGGATGTGGCCACACATTTGCCGTATCTTTTTCACACTATCACATTTTTAGTGTGTTCCGGTTCTTTATCCATGCGAGCCTCTACTCATGGCCTAGTCATTAATATTATACACTCCTTATGTACCTGTTCGAAACCAATATTCTCTGAAGAAGCTCAAAGAGTGTTACGTTTATCTTTGGATGAATTCTCCCTGCCCAAATTTTATTTGCTCTTTGGCATAAGTAAAGTAAAGTCAGCTGCTGTTACGGCTTTTCGTTCTAGTTGTCGTCATCCTCCTGACAAATGGCTGGGTAATGAAAGAGTATCACAGCCTTTGCCCGCCGATAGAGAACGTCTGTCTTTGCCTTCTTTGGAAGTGATAACTGATGCGCTCTTAGAAATAATGGAATCTTGCATGCGAGATATACCTGATTGCCAGTGGTTGCAGACGTGGAACTCGTTAGCCAGAAGCTTTGCTTTCTGTTATAATCCAGCACTGCAGCCTAGAGCGTTAATTGTTTTTGGCTGTATTAGCAAAAGTGTTACTGATCAGGAAGTCAAGCAATTGTTACGAATTCTAGTGAAAGCTGTCGAGTCTTTTAATGATATTACGCTTATTGAGGCAATTGTTATGTGTTTGACACGCGTACAACCACTGTTGAGACCGGTAAGCTGCATAATTAATATTTTATAAATAAATAAAAAATAATTTATTCCTAAGAAAATTAAAAAGATTTCCAAAAAGAGAGACACTTCAAAATATTACTTAAAAACCAATTTGATTTCATTTGTTTAAGGAGTTTTGCAAAAATTTGTTTATTTTATTTTTGATTTAACAAAAACCATTGAAACAAATGAAATATCATTGCTTGAGTAAACAATGATAATTATTTGTTTCTTAAAGGAATCTCCCATACATCGCAACCTATTTTGGGTAGCCATTTCCGTTTTACAATTGGATGAGGCTAATTTGTATGGAGCAGGCTTAGCTTTGCTGGAGCAAAATTTGCATACCCTTAAGTCTCAGGGTTGCTTTGACAACGCAAACATTGCCGATGTTATGATGTGTACACGTGAAAAACTCGAATGGCACTTTAAGCAACTAGATCATGCTGTGGGTCTCTCATTTCGTAGTAATTTTCATTTTGCTCTTGTGGGTCATTTAATAAAGGTAAATTGAACAATTGATTATGTACGAATATGCATTAAAAGTGTCATTTTAATTTTACAAGGGTTTTAGACACTCTACTCCTACTACGGTATCGCGAACTTCCCGTATACTCACAATGCTCTTAGGTATTGTGGCCAAACCATTAAGGCGTGACAAATTTGAAGTTAATCCAGATAGTGTAGCATATTTAACTGCCCTGGTGGCAGTATCAGAAGAAGTAAGATCTCGCTGTCATGTCAAACATGCCCTGCCTAGATGGCCAGTAGACTTAAATTTGGCTTTAGAAAATGGCGAGACCACAGCAAATGGCACACAAAATGTAAGTAGAATACGAACTATAGTGTAGATTTTCAGATCTTCACTTCAGAATTTTTAATTAACGGAATGAATTCATATCAAAAGCAGAAATACAATCTAACTGAACCGAATCGAATTTTGCTTTTACTATTTCTATTTGCTAGCATTTTAAATCTTTTCTAATGCCAAAATGTTAAAATTCACTAATTATTTAATAAAATTGTTTTTAGCAATTTTCTATGCCATTAACACGTCGTCAAAAGTCCTGGGATATTTTAGATCAATCAGCATTAAACTTAGCGCGTCATCATAAAGTACCTGTTCAACCGGTAAGTGAACTCACACAATCTACGCTTGATTTAAATTTAAAGAATAAGCGATTTTAAAATGTATCTTCTTAGATGCTTTGATTAAAGTTGATATGCATTTATGATTAAACGTCTGTAAAAACTACTTAAGTGTATTTTACTACACACAAATTTTACTTTACGTAAAAAAATTTTTAACAGGGTTCGCAAAATATCTACTCTTTTTGTAGTTACATGGTTGATATTTTAATCAGGGAATCCTGTTTAATAATTAAATATTTACATGCCTACTCGTACATACAAACACAAAAATGTATGTTTGTGTGTATTCCCTAAGCTTTGCCAGTATTATAAACAAATTTTCCATTTCCTTTTTTTCCTTTATGTGTGTTTATTTAATTTAAAAAAAATCGATTAATAAACATTTAATTCGCAATACACATTCCTACATCAATATAAACATAATCATACTATAATGCCTGTTCTGATTGGTGTTTGTAATAATTTTTTTCTTCCCAATCCCTTTTTTTTTTTTTTGTTCTTTACTTTTCATAACATCGTAAATATATTTATAAACGTTTTCCATTTCATATTTCATTCTTTTAATAATCGTATTCGCCTACAATTTGTTTTTTATTGCATGCCAAAATATAAAAAAATCTCTCTCTCCCATTGCTTTACATTGTCGGTTGCAAAATTGAACAAAAAAATATATATATTTTGTTAAATGTAACACACAACAATTTTCAACTACAACAACAACGACAACAACAACAAATGATTTATAAATGTTTAACAATTTTTGTTAACTGAAGAATGTCAGAGTTTTATTTAAAACTCAGCGCTCCTTTTCGGTGCCCACCACTAAAGATCCAAATAACGCTAGTGGAAACGAAGAACGTCAGGTATTGCTTATTTTTGTTGTTTATTAATCTTAACTTTTCTTAAGCTCCTCTTTTAGTTTTACTTTTAGAAAAGTTATTTTTTATTTGCACTTGAATTGAATAAAATAACAAAAATAATACAATTCTTGAGCTTTAGTTTTTTTTAATTTATAACAGAAAAGCACATACACACACACTTACACAGAGTTAAATAAAAACACATTAATGCAAAAAAAAAAAAAAAACTTCATTTAAGCACTTTAAGGCAAAAACTTTACTTTAATCAAACAAATTCAATATTTATATTTTTTATTAGGTATAAAGGGAAAAGGGAATTGTGAAGCATCCGTATCGAATTTTCTCGTAATACAGCGGAACTATTAGAACGGAAAATACCTGTAAACAACTTTTTTATATATTTTATTTGAAACAGAAATCATAAGATGTTAAAATCCTACAGCATAAATAATTTGTGCGATTTGAAATTTATTGTCTACTAGTTGACCCGTCAAACGTTCGTTCCGTGAAACTGAAAACATAAACTAAAACTATCAAGAACGTTTATTTATTTTGTAAATAGAAATTTCATTTCAAGATCGTTCTTAACTCACCATTCTCACAAATTAAAAAACGCAGGAGTTGGAAAATCGTTAAATTCAAAATTAGATTGGAGAAAAAGTTTAAATATTTTTTCTTTTGAATGGGAACGTGATTAGTTTAAGAAGTAAAATCGGTTCCAATCCTAGTTTATAGCTCAATTAAACAAACACAAATCAATATAAGAACACAAGGAACCATCAAAAAGAATATAAATAAATATTTTAGGTTAGAAGCCCTTGAAGAAATTTCTCAATAAATATTTCCTGAAGATGCTATACAAAGGAATAGTGAAATATTGAGAAATGGACATACATGCAAGTTATGTTTGCTTCTATATTCAGTTAGTTTTATTTAATCTACTTTTCTGAAGTATGAAATATGAAAGTCACTTGTCGTTTATAAATAAACTAATTAATTTCCATCACATCATCTGTTAATAAATAAAGTGACTGAAGATAAATATGCCAAGATAAATATATTTTAACGTATTTGTAAATATCTTTTCAGTATTTATGGTATATAAATCAAATAAGTCTTACGTCATTAAATATTTCGAAATATATTGTTAGTATTTATGACATATTTGCGTAGGTACACATGTGAATAAATACATAGATTTCTGTAAGAGCTTTTTGCAATTTCCGGACGAACTATAGGTGATTGTGGTGGGGAGGTCCTCTAGTCCTCTAGATTTGTAATCTGCCGCCCAATTACTTAGAAATTGCTTTGGAGTATTTTAAAAAAAATTTTGAAATTTCCTTATACCCCATTACTGTTGCTCTAAAGGATTTTGACAACATATTTATCTCGGCATGTTTATCTTCTTACTTTAATAAAATTTCTCACACTGAATGCACATGAATGAATGAGTATCTATCTATCCGCACATTTTCTAATCCTATTATTTAAATTTTTTTTATGTATGTGTATTGTTACTAAGTATGTCATTTACTAAGTATTGTTCCCCTAAATTAATTAATTACAAACACCTACAAATCTACAGAGTTTATGCAGCACATTCACCACTAAATACAACTTGAACTCCTGTAGGTCTTTAGCAAACTTTAAAAAATGAATATGAAATTCGTCTCAATTTCAAATAATTAAATTAATTCCCCATAGGAACGCGGCTCACGTACCTCTGTATCCAATGAATCGAACGTTTTATTGGATCCTGAAGTTTTACCTGATTTGTCAACGCAGGCTCTAGTATTAACTGTATTGGCAACATTAGTAAAATATACCTCCGATGAAAATGAAACACGAGTGTTGTATCAATATTTAGCGGAGGGATCTGTTGTTTTCCCAAAAGTTTTTCCAGTAATGTAAGCAAATTCAATGTGTTTTCTATTTTATATTTACTTTTGTATGATAGATGTAAAATATCACTTTTTTCTTTATCATTTGCTTTTAATCCTTGTACAGACACTCGTTGCTGGATCAAAAGATTAACAACATTTTATCCGTGTCTCATGATCAAGTTGTTTTGAATTCAGTACAAAATATTATACAGAACATGTTGGCCAGTGAAGATCCCTCGCAACAACAATTGCATTTCCTACAAAGTTGTGGCTTTGGAGGCTTGTGGCGTTTCGCGGGACCCTTTACCAAATACAATGTTATGGGCGAATCCTCTGAATTGTTTGTTAATTGTCTGGAGGCTATGGTAGAGACATGTCTGCCGGGCGATGAGCAACAAATACCCATTGTTCCTTTGGTGCGACCCTATAATTTAAGCTCCAGTTTAAGTAGTTTAACACTGGGATCTCCCACGGATAAAGGTTAATATCTATTTCTTTGTGTTTTTATCTTTGCTTTAGTTTAATTTTTATTTTTCTGTACAACAATAATTAAAAGTTTTATAAGACATTTATTTATCATTCACTGCAGTTCCTGTTAATCATTCTTAATCAAACACCTTTAACCCTCGACCACCAACTCACTAACATTGACCATAAACGTTTTATATACTTTTTTATTTCTTTTTAAATAAATAAATTGAAAAAGAACAATTTACTACTAAACTAACCAAAATTTTTTCCTTTTATTAAAATTCATTTAAAATTTTTTTTATCTCTTTTTTTGTTTTTTTTTGTTTGTTTTATGTATTTCTTTTTTCGTGTATCTTTAATATTTTTATTTTTTTGCCTTTGTTTTTTTATTGTTTATTTTTCAATATTTAGCTTTCTCATCGGAATCATTAGATCATGAATTCGGCGGCAGTGTAAGCTCCCTCCGTCGTGCATCACACAGTAAAGCACGCGTCAAGCACCGTCTCACCGAAAGTCCATCACATAACAATTAACAAGAGTCCAGCAAATTAACTTAAACGTGTGTAATTATTTATTAACAAAACAAAAAAAAAAAATTATAAGAAAAAAGTTAAAAACACAAAAAAAGAAAACGAAGAACAAGATGATCACCATCATTTATTCACTTACTAATACGAGTATGAAGCTATTACATTTACCCGTACATAATTATTATTATTATGCACATACACACACATACATAATCGTATTATTAACACTGTGCTGAAACATTTCTTAAAGTATTTACATTTTATTTTTAAATTTTTTATTTATTCATTGTTATGATTCAAGTTCAGTGTCAGAAATTTTAAGAATTAAAAATTTAAAATAAACTACTTAAATCAATCGTTAGGAGTTGTTGTAGTGACCGCAAAAGCCTTGGGACAGATTTTAAAAGGCATTTAGGGAATAGAAGAAGTCTAATACACTTGGTTGCAGTCAACACAAATTATTTTTTTTTTATTTATTTGTTTAATATTAAAAATTAATTTTGAGTTTGAACATTGGCTGCCAGAATCTAGGCAGGAATCGAACCCTAGTCCTCCCCAGATGGATAAGTTCGCACACTACCCACCAAACTGCAGAGCAATCTAAACCTTCAAAGTGTTGGCAAATAATGACAAAAGCAGCAAGGTAAATTCGGCTATGCCGATTTTTATACACTCTTTATATTCTTAATCGTGCACATTTTTCCGAAATATTTTTTTTAATTTTTAATGAAATGGCAAATATTGATTAAAATAATGTTTGGTTAACAGCTTTGCTGTACCATTTTGTATATGTCTGGCTAATGGACTGCGACTGAATTCCCTTTTTTTAGTAGGCTCATAGTACAAATCTATTCCACATATAAAATTTTTAATTGGAATATTTACAGAATTCAAATATTTGTAAAAATATTTTTTAATCCTAAACTAAATAATTAATAAAAATGGTGTGAAAACATTTTTTAAACTCAACTAAAAAGTAAATTAATTATTTAATATCAAATAAACAAATTCTAATAAACGGAAGTCACAAAATACCTTCATCATACATAGACACGTTTGTAAAAGCGGGACTGCCTAAAAAAACAAAGCAGAAATTAATGAAAATCTAAAATTTTATTTGTATATTTGATTTTTCTCGATCATTTGTGGACACGAATTGCTTTGATTTTTCCCCAAACATTATGACTGTTATTTTTGATAAAACTGCGTACCTCGTTTTTTGTCCGTTTTGTATTTTAGAAAAAATATGCAAAAACAGTCAGAAAAATGGTAAAAATAGAGTCAGTTGCACTTCAGAGCTCATAGCTCGGACATTTATGCACCGATTGAGTTGAATTTAAATAGCAACCTACTGCGCAGGAACTTTCAACAAATTGCCATACTATACTCTTCTATGGGTTTTCTAATTGATTTGACATTGCTAAATCGACTCTGTTTTCACTTTTTGTGAAGGGTATAAAAAAGGTTTTTATAAATTGAGTCTATTTTGATTTATCTTGGATTCTTACATAATATAAATGTTGTAGTAGAAGTGGGAAGAATAGCTTCTTTTGTACGTGTACATTGAAAACAAAAACAATACGCGAAAATTTGTTTTTGTTTTCAATGCACATGCAAACAAAACTTTGTCGTTTGCATTTTATTTAATAAATAAATAAATTAAAAAAATTTAATTTTTCAGAAAATATTGAATATTGTTCATTTAGAGTAGACAAAAAATAATAATTTCAAACAAAAACAACAAATTTCCGTTGATGCGAATGCGACGATTTGGGCTTTGATTAGCACAAAAGTTAGGTGGGTTAATTTCTGTATCAAAATTAGTTGCAAAGAAGAGCCATAGTGAGTGCTAAAACTTAGTTTATCATTTTTAGACAACGATTTTTGTTTCGAGGAATGTAATTTTGTAAAATACAACGCAATGCAATTCAAAACAAGAACACAACATCAAACATTCATAAGAGGACATTTCATCAGCAACAAAACACTATTTTCTGCAATAGAAATCTCCCTTGTTAGTAAATGCACCAAAAACATGCCTCGTATTTTCTACTTGCAAAAAAATTAACAAACAAAAACTAATTGTGAATGTAAATAATGAAAGGCTTGCAATTATGTTCACTATTGAGACTAATTTTCCATATTATGTATTTTTAACTTTGTAAGTATGTATGTATGTATGTATGTAGTATGTACATGCCTATGTATTTCAATTTTATGTATTACGCTTTTCATTTATTTATTTATTTTTTATTTGTTTAAAATAACGTACTCTCCTGCTCCTACAATTCTTTTCTATTATCTTTTCTTTTTTTTTTCCTTTACAGCTGCATGAATAACAACAAATCTACGCACTAGACGTACAATGTTTTCTAATTTTTTAAAATGTTTTAATTTATTTAAAAAGTGTTTTTAATTTACTAAGAGTACAAAAAAGCAAATATTTTTATACTGAGCATTTTTTTCCTTTAATTTGTTTTAATTTATTAAAAAAAAAGCAACGAACAACTACTAAAAAGGCGTCGAAATGCGTTGGCTAAACAAAAAACAAATAAAAAAAAATTTAAAATAAAATGATTACGGAAATGTAATTAATTGACTCTTAATATGTGTTTACTCACACATACATTTATTTGTATTTATATTAAAATTTCAAGTGCACACACACACACATGTATATGCAATTAAACTTTTTTATTTAAATTTAGTATTTTTTGTCCTTTTAAAATAGTTCGATTTATAAAGCAAATCGTCTTTTTAAAAGCTTGAGCTGCCAGCGTGCATATTGAACACAATAGAAATTTAGGAAGCTTAAGCAGTGAAACAAAAGGTTTATTATAACAAAGTACTGAGTGTGATTGTGCTAAAGTTTAAGGCCTACATGTCTACATGCTTAAATTATGTACGTACAAATGTAAAAATGTATTTTGAAATTTTAAATTAAACTGCGCTTCCTTCTTTTTTAAATTAATTAAATTATTATTATCATTTAAAGATTTCTCCTTCAATTTAATTAAAAAAAAAAGAATTTGAACAAAAATAAATAAATTAAATTAAGAAAAAATTAAAATATCTCTCCCTTTGCTGCATATGTATGTGTGAGTATGTATGTAGAAAAAAAAGAGTTGAAATTTTGAAACTACATACTCTCGTACAACTTTTAAAAAGTAAAAACAAAAAACAAAAAACAAAAAACAAAACAAGAAATGTGTGTCATAATTATTAAAATTACTAACTTAATCGTAAATCAAATTTAAATTATTAAGAATCAAGCATCAATGCATCAATAAAATGTTACACAAACTATATAAACTTAAATTGAAATTAATATCGGAATTATTGGCGTAATTGTATTAACTAGCAAAAATTAAATTTATTCAATTAACGTGTTTGTTATTATTATTTATTTTTATTATTATTATTATTATTATTTTTTTAATCTAAATGTTTAAATAAATAATGTGAAGAACATTAAAAAGCAAATTGTGTATTATTTGATGCAGGAACTTGCAAGCTACTTGCAATTAATCCTGGATAAAATTTCATATTCAAAATTCTCTACTTAGAACACTATTGCTTGACTAGATAATCCAAGACGTATTAAGAGCAGGCAGCAGGTGATTTTTCTAGCATAAACAGAACTAAGAAACAGATAAAAAAAATCTGTTTCGTAAAACGAGTGTGGGAATTTAGGGTGAATACTTTCTCACGATGTGCGACAAGTGATTTCCTTTTTGAAAATATATACTCAGACTGGTGTCGTTTGATCATTCTCAGATCCCAAACAATCTCTTCTTTTATTCATTCATTTTTCCCGGTTGGCTTCATTCATTCATGTGCTCATTTGTTCCTTAACAAAAAAAAATAAATTTTTTTTAAAGTTTGTGTTCAACGTACGTACAACATGCGTGTTTTATACGAAATACAAACATAATAATCATGTTGTATCTACATATACTCGTGTTTGTTTGCAATTTAACAGAATACTGCTGCTGGGGAGGAAGTAAGACCGACATTAAAAGAGAGCGGTAGACATGCAGCCAAACAAACTACTCGTAGAGATCACATTGTTTGTAAGTTTGACTTGTCTGAGTCTATGTGTATGTGTGTGCCAACTAATTGCATACATAGAATACGAGTACAAGTTATAAAAATTGCTCCTTCAAATAATAGACATGCAGCTAAACACGAGACTTATTTTTATAAACTTCTTTTTAATTTGATCGAGTGAGCACGAGAATAGGGCAGCACTTAATGGATGTCAGTTAGTGCATGTGAGCCAAAATTACAGTCAAAGAAATTATTTACAAATTGAATATCTTCAGTGGTGCTTTAAGTCTAAAAATTGAAGAACCTTTAATTTTTTTTTTTTTTTTTTTTTTTTTGTTTAACAAAAATTGTAGGATTTCTAACTTTGCCAAACAAAAAGAGACAATGATCAATGATCTAGCGGCTAAATTCATAAAAACACTTTTGTTTAGTAAGGACTTACTAAGCAAATTTCCCATAGAAAAATAACTTGTTAAGCCAAAAAAATTTTTTTTAAATTTAATTTCATATTTTTTTTTATTTATGTTTTCCTTTAGGATTGAGATAGAAAATTTGTTACTTATATGTTGGATATTTAGCTAGACTAGTACCCTAGAATCTATCTGTCTGATTTACTTAATTTCCTATCAAAAAATACCAAAGAATTTCTCTGTGTAGTAAATTTTAGCGTCATAATCAAAGCCATGCGATCGTTGATCATAAATCACCAAGAGTGAGAGAACAAGTTGTTATGAGCAAGAGACAAGTTAAAAAGATTTACAAAATTTTTAAGGGTGGAAAGTACCTGCTGGTTCGAAACAACAACACAGATCTGCACACACAAACAAAGCCAACAAATGACCATATTTCTGTGATACAATTTGTGAGTGAATGATTTTTTTCTGCCAACAACACACACAACCAACCTCAACTTGCTCTACAAAAAGGATCGTTTAGCTTACGGGCAACATCATTTATAATCAAGCTACCGTACAGTAAACAAGTTAGCATACCGGCATTAAAATTTTACTCTATATTATTAACGACAAAAAGAAAAGAAAAAAAAACAATACTTGAAGTATAAAAAACAAACAAAAAATCAATCAAATAAAAAATGGCGGTAGATGGTCAAAAATTCATGACGAAAACCCAACATTATCGCAAAGTGACAAAACCATTATTGGAAAGAAAGCGTAGAGCCCGCATGAATCTCTATTTGGAAGAACTTAAGGAGTTAATTGTGGACACCATGGAGCAACAGGGAGAACATGTCAACAAATTGGAAAAAGCTGATATACTGGAAATGACTGTTAGTTATTTAAGAAATCATAAAGGTTTAGAATCTCCAACAACAACAACAACAACAACATCAACAGCAACAACACCAACTGAGCTAATAAAACGTCCTTTAAATGTAGAGAAATTTCGTGAGGGCTACACCCAAGCAGCTTATGAAGTTTCCAAAGTATTTTCCACTGTGCCGGGACTAGATGCAGATTTTGGCACTAGACTAATGAAACATTTAGGTTACCAACTAAAGGATTTAAAGCAACAATTGATACCGGCAAATGATAGGCATCAGCCTCTAGTTGCAAAATATAAACAAAATGAAAATCAATTTCATTTAAAAGGAGAAGATGTGTGGCGTCCCTGGTAGAAATGATTTCATTTTCAATTACTCAGGAAACTAAAGATATGAAAATTACATATCGCAAACTCATGACCAAATGCACGTGACTACAGGTTTTTCAAAAGTTTACTTACAACTCACGTGGTCTTACATGCGAGTACATAATTTTAAACAAGCTTTATTAGTGCTTAAGTTAACTTAGCTTTCAGTCTAAAATATCAATGTACAATTTTTCATAAAAACTTTACAAATTTTGACAAAACAAATTTTGCATAAAACAAATTTGCCTTATAAATCTTTGAAAGTTATTATGAATTACACTGTTAACAATTATTTTTATGTTTAATATTTTTATTTTTTTGTTTGTTTGTGATATTTTTTTGATAGTTTTAAGTCAACGTACGAGTAGGTATGCAGAGTTTTATTTTATACGTTTTATGAATCGATCTCTTTAAAAGTTAATTACTCGTATTTAATTAAGTTTCACAATGATCTTCCATTTTTTATTATATATGTAGCACACACAAACACACATACACAGCTGAATTATGAATAAATTAAACTATCATTAAATTTCCAAAAAAAAAAGTGTTTTATTACATCTGTCTGTAGGCATTTTTTTTTAAATAACAACCCATTTATTTGTTCTAACAAAAAAAAGTAAGAAGCGAAAAAAAATTTATTAATAATTTATTAATAGAAATAAATTCAAGGATTTAATTTTATTTGTACTTTTTGTAAGAGAAATATTTGTTTCTTAATTCTACAAATAAAATTAAGAAAAAAAAAAAAACATTTAAAAACGGATGAGGTGCTACCACTTAATTATGAATGAAGTCAGAGCTTGTGAATGCATTTGATTAAAATGCAACTCATTTTATTCGTGACATTTCGAGGCATGAATATTAAATGAAGAAAATTGTTTTTGAAATTTTCTGAATATCTCCTAAACTCTGAAAATTCGTTATAACATATTTTGAAGGTTATTTCGTTCTCAATTCTTATGTGTTAAATTTAGTCAGATGCAGTTCTCCAGTTCCATAATAAATTCAAAAAATAAAGCAAAGTTGGAACTTATTATAACTAGTGTCATCAAATAATCCTGATTATTTTTATTTTATTTTATTATTTATTTAATTAAATTATTTAATAAACTTCTCTCAAGAAGACATCCGAAGGATAGTCGAAAAGGACTTATTAATCATACAAATTGTTTTAATTGACTAATTGTAGTCGTTTTTACGTTAAAAAAATAAAAAAAAAAGTCTGTAGGGCTGAGCTTGTATTTTTGAATTTTATTTTTTATTGTAGCAGCAAATGTAGCTGGGGCATTGAATGGAAAATAGTTATTTTAAGAGCTTTCGAAATGGCAAAATTTTCATTTAATCTCAAGCATAGTACTCGTAATTGCAAAAAAGCATGTAACTATTTTTATTAATTTAAAATGAAAATTGTAATCAAAGTAAAATGCGCACACTCGGTGCACGAGTTCTGCAAGAAGTCGTGTACGTTGCTGCATTAATTAAAATAAAAGTCCCATGAAATATTAAACTTACAAGTGTTACACGCTTAAAACATGAGTTGATCTTGACGCACCCAAAACGCATATCGTCTGATAACAACGACCCACTACACTTGCATGCGCACATTCTCACATACGACAGAAACGCGCTTCATTTTACGCCACTGGACCAAAAGGTTGGGCAGACGTACGCGTACGTACAACACGAGTAAGCTGCACTGCATAAATAAAATAAAATCCAACAGGGAAGCAAGTGTACAAAGTCGCCTAACAAGGACGAACATACAGAAATAACAGCAGCAGCAACAGCATCAATATAATTGCTGATGTAAATCATGTTCACCCCGTCGTAGGGATCGCCGACTGCGGTTGTAATATTGATAACAGAATAGGCAGGAAACAATTAGATTTTTATAGAGAACAAAACGAGCAAGAGGATCAAATATTTATTAAAGAAAATTTAAGAAACAACAGCTGTCTAAGACCAAACATACTGAGATTGTTGAAATACTGTGGGAAAATAAGTTCCCAGGGAAAGCAATAGTTTTGTTGTTGTCTTCTTTTTGACAAAAACAAAACAAACAGTCTCGTGGCCAGGTGAGCTGTAAAAACGAAAGGAAAAAATAAAAATACGAAACTCGCGTGAGAAGCTACGCACAAAAGTGTTTCCCACGGTAGAGAATGTAAAGCAAAAAGGTCCTTTTGCATGTCTTGGCATTAATTTCCTTCCTTAAAAGTAAAACGAAAACAATATTATAAATACGAGTAAACATAAGGGTGCAAGCAAGTAAAAGAATTTATAAAAATAATAACAAGTAAGGGTTGCTTCTCCTTGATATCAAGGCATGTTTAAGTGACAACATGACTCACACGTTCCTTTAGAGCAAAAAACAAAAAAGAGAACATTCCTTAACATTCAGTGAGGGATGTTTATTTATTAAACTGAGTGAGAGTTGATTTGTTTAAACGTATAAAAGGTGAGCAGATTGTGCTCTCCAACATCATTACGTATTTTGCCTCTGCAGTGTGCACATCAGTTATAGAATTTTTAAAATAAAACAACTTGTTACTTAAGAAACATAATACATACAAAATGTCTGTGCAATTATCGGAAATGTCAAAAACATATCAATACCGTAAAGTCATGAAGCCCATGTTGGAGCGCAAGCGACGTGCTCGCATTAATAAATGTCTCGATGAATTAAAAGATTTAATGGTGGCTACTTTAGAGTCAGAAGGAGAGCATGTTACACGTTTGGAAAAGGCCGATATCTTAGAATTGACCGTTACACATTTACAAAAAATGAAACAACAACGGAAACTAAGCAGTTCCAACGGCAATACCACCATGAATCAAGCTGAGGGCTTCCGTTCCGGTTACATTCATGCTGTTAATGAAGTTTCCAAATCTTTATCAGAATTACCAGGCGTTAATGTTTCTTTGGGTACCCAGCTTATGACACATTTAGGACAGAGACTCAACCAATTGCAGCCTCCCATCAAACCAGCTTTACCCCTTACTAGTCCGCTGACAGTACAAATCGGTGGCCAAAACTTTAGAGGTCAATACTCTGTGCCGATTTCACCGGTATCCAGTTACTCTACCAGCCCCAATTCCAGTGTTGGCAGTGAGAAACACACCACAAACCAACTATTAACCACCTGCCCTTCATCTCCTATCGATGTCACCTCTATCGATGCAAAACCTGATGATGAAGAAAATGTTTGGCGCCCTTGGTAACTTGAAATATACGAGTACCAAACCGCCAACACCTTCAGTTCAAAATGTCTTCCATTATAGGCTGCAATAATTAGTGGCCTTTACTAAAATATAATTCATTAATTATATTGCATTTATAATTTCATACATTTTACAGCATATACACACACACACACACACTCACACATTCACATACACATACATATGCAAAAGCTTTAACAAATTATTTTAATTTATGTGATAGTATAAGTAAACAATTGTTAAATTATTTTTAAGAATCTAAAAAGTTGCATTAAAAAAAAAAAATTATTTCTTTTAAATCAAAAATCAAATTCAAGATTTTTTTATTACTTCACCTCAAAATAATCTCGATCAGTTCACTTTAAAGCAGAAATTTCTAGATTGACTCATAAAAACTGATTTTTCCAAAATGTTTAAATGAAATAAAAGGAAATTATCACATTTAAAGAATAAAAATTTGGACAAGAAAATAAAAAATCACCAAAAACCTACAAACGTTTTCAAATAAAAAATTTACAAAACTAAAAGACAATAAGTTAGAATTAAAAGAAAAAAATAAATATTTCATAAAAAACAAGGGAGAAGGAAAAAAGAGTAAATGAAACCATAAAATAAATTGTTAAAAAAGATAAGATTAGACAGAGAGCAACGGTTCTACGAGCGCAGCCAAGTCTGTTTTATTGTCAGTGCAGCCTTAAAATTTACTGCGTGATTGACATTTCTTGTTCTACTGCTAAAACCCAAGCACTAGCAGCATTTATCATCAAAAAATCTATAACAAAGACTCTTCTTTCTTCCCTTCAGATGAAAATTTATGTCTGTCTATTTTGATTATCTTTTGTTTGCCCGTATGTTTTGTGCACGATAGAAGTAATTGAAAAAAAAACTTAAGATTTATTGCATCTTTTCATTTCATTTTCAAAAAATTAGTATTAAACAGTGAAAGAAATGTGATTTAACATTTCTGTAATTGAAACTAATTCACAAGCATTTGATAAGAAAAGCGTGTATGTGAGTAGCGAGTATGTGTGTGTGTATGTTTACTAGTGACAGCTTTTTATTTCCTACTAATTAAATTAAGGCTGGCTTAGTCAGCAAAACTATAGTCACGGGAAACTCTCATCGCACACTCTACTCAAATTATTACCCAGTTATAGAGAATTATTGAGTCTTTGCAAGTTTTGTTGTAAATAAATTGTACGATTGTGTTTGAAACGTATGAATCACGGCCTTTCTGTAGAATATGAACAAAATGCCAATAATAAATATTAAAAGTAAAACAAAAATACATTTAATAAATTAAATGTAGAAAAAATGTATTCAAAAGAAATTTTTAAAATGGCACTAGTTACGAGTAGATGCTGCTCAATATTTTTAAAAGATTTTGGAATTTAAGTAACAACATACTCGTTTAAAAACAAGTTCATATTTTTGTTATTGTTGCGATTGATTTTCAACACATCCAAAATATGTAGCATTAATATTCAATACAGAATGAGTAGCTGCTTTTGGGTAATGAGTTCCCAAAAAAAAAAAAATTAAGCTTGAAGTCGTATTATAAATATAATATTCTTCTTCTTAATATATAAAATTCGACTGTACGTGTGTTTGATATTGTACTCCTCCTAAACGGCTGGATTGATTTAATTGAATTTCTGTGTACGCATTTGGGTTACGCCTTGGAAGGCTTAGCGTCACAAAACTGCCCGACAGTTGGGGCTGTTTTATCCCGGTCTTGCACGGTCGAGTATTCAAAAATTTTAAAGCAAAACAACGTTTGCCGGGTCAGCTAGTTATATTATGTATTTTTATATGGATGTTTCGCTCCAACTTGCGTAGCTTCTTCAGGATATAATAAAAATAATATAAAATTAACTAATCGCTTCATTTAAAAAAAAAGATCAAATAAACTTACAAATAAAAAAGAGTAAACAGTCAATAACTTGAAATAATTATAATTACAAAAACTATTTATTTTAAATTATATTTATTACTCTCTCTCTCTCTCTCTCTCTCACTCTCTCTATCTCTCGCTCCAAAGAACTAGAAAAACATTAATCGAAATGACTTTGGAAAAGAATTTTCAATCCGAAAGAATAGAATTCAATTCGAAATACATAATAACCCCACGGGCTTTATTCCATTGTTACCAAATCACATGCTGCAAAGTTTCGTTCATACGTGTACTAAACACTCATACATCTACAATCTATCATCTACGATGATGACCGTTTGTACCACATGCACCAATTTAAACAATAAAACAAAAAAAAAAAAGAGTCATTTCAAATAATCAATGATATTGTTGTAGCTGCTTTTATTTGTTTCTTTTTTTTATTAAAATCATATTGAAATCAAAATAAATTTTTATAAAACACAATAAATGCTTACAGTGTGTGTAAATGATATTATTGTCTATAAAAGCGAATGAGTAAAGCTGGATGCCGGCTATAACACGAATCACTACTAGACTTGGTAAGATTCATATGTGTGCATGTAAATATATTTAAATGCACAAAACACAGTATCTACCAACAACAACAATTTTCTAAAGAAAATTGAAGCAACAAGAACAATTTAATCTTTAAGCGTATCTATTGCAAGGCCCATCCATTCATACACTCATCTCCTCATACCATATACTTTCGATAATGATAGTTAAACTATAGTTAACAATATAAATACACACACACACTCATACAAAGGCATTCGCATACTCAAACATACAAAAATTAATGTATAAAAGAACTTATTTATTATGTATGATCGCACAATTCGTTCGTTAATATTCTTAACGTTTGACTTTACTTGTAAAAATAGTAGACAGATTGATAATTTTTTAAAATATTAAATGTTTTTGTTTTTTGTTTTTAATAAATCCTAGAAAACGATATGCGAAATTTTGTCTTAATTTCTCTTTAACCAAAACGAACTGAAAACTGTTCGTCCAGAGCAACAGCACTGGGGTATATGGAAATTTCAAAAATTTTTTAAAAATAGTCCAAAGTAACTTCTGAGTGTTTGGGCGGTAGATTACAAATCTAGACCACCTCCCCTTCAGAATGATATGTGTCCCACACCGAAATAGTCTATGCTCTGTCCGGAAGTTGCTAAAATACCTCAGAGCCACAGCACTGGAGTGTGAAGAAATTAAAAAAAACTTGTAAAAGTAATCCAAAGTAATTTCTGAGTATTTGGGCGGTAGATTACAATAAACTACGATCTACACTAAACTACTACTAAAAATATATATCGAAATATTTAAAAAATATTTACAAATACAAAAAAACGTTCGTTCAGTTTCGACACCTGAACAATTCATCCTCTATTTCATCACACATTTAGACGTTCACAGCAAGAAAAATATATAATTCAAGACAACTCAGTCAATAAATCGAGACAGTCAAATAACCTCTACCTACTTATGCTACACACATACATACACACTTTCATTTACGCTTGTATGAATAGGGAATAAAGAAAAAAGAAAACACAAACAAATACTAACTAACACAGACAGCAATCAGGAAAGTACGTGTTGTATCCACACAACAAACTCACTTACAAAAAATGCATTTTAAAGATTGATATTGGTGATGTTGTTATTATTATTATTGTTGTTGTTGTTGTTGTTGGTTGGTTGGTTGGTTGGTTGGCACAACACAATAAGTATTTGGGGATGAATATGTGTATGTTTGTATGTCTGTATGTACCTACATAAATATAATAATAAGAAAATAACAAAAGCAACAACAACAATAGTATGATATCAAAGCAACGATCGTGAGAAAATGGTTTGGAACGTGGTTCTCACACGATCGACACACCTGCCCTTTTTTAATTTTAATTTCAAGATTCAAGACTACTTACGGCAAGATCACGACCGTTGGTTGCTTGGCTTGCTATCTTGGTTGGTTTTTATTTAGTTTCTTCATTGTCTTATTTCTTTTTTTATAAGTATTTGTTGTGTTGCGTGTGTTTGTGTACTTGAATTGTATGCACAAGTATGTTGGGTAGCGGCATGAAAGTTAAAAAAAGACGTGCAGACGCAGGCTAAAGCAACAACAATAAATTCATTTGAAATAAGAAACAACAACAACAATAATAATAACATAAAACAAAAGTAAACCAGCCAAACGTCCAAGCAATCAAAGAACATTCAAACTGCACAGGGACCCTATTTAATGCGCCACACACTAAAGACCTCATACAGGATTTTTAAAATGTATTCAATTAATACCTACTCACTCGTATTAGGAAGAAAGGGGAACCTCTTTTAACATAAAATTTTGAATGAGAAAAGACCAGCATTTGAAACACAATTTCAAATTAACATGAAACCCTGACAAAAATTCGTTTTTTTTTTTTTTTTGTTAATTAGTGAAGTGAACCAGATTTTTAGGGAAAAAAAGAGGTAAATGAGTAAAGTATTATATAATTTCTTTACATGCAGAATTTCCGAAATCTATTATGTAATGGATCGACTGTAACAAGTACAGTCGTCAATTGAATAATTTTACTCACACACCACCCACACACCACTTACGACTTTCTGTTAAAAAATAATAGAAATCAAATCATATTAAATACGTTTTGAAAATGCAAATGTTTATAATTTCAATTAAGCTCAGCCAATTGGACTTAGTTTTTTGTGATCTCGAATAACAAAATGAATTAAACCAATCAGCTGCTCAACCAATCCTTTTCAATATTTGAAAGGGGTAAAAATGGCGTTATAATTCAAAATAAAAACAATCATTACATCATGTCTTCGATGTGAGGAACTAATTATTTTATCTTCCTTGATGACCCACCGTATTATACCCTTTAAATTCTATAAATGTCACGATTTTATTACGCACATTAAAAGTGGTTTGACACACTTTGTTTATTGAGTTGTGCTTCATATTGAATAGTTCAGCATGCATTGTGTAGAAGCACCAAATTGCTATCAAATCTCCTTTAGAATTTGTTTTATTACAAACAACAGTGGGAAAAAAACATTTACCTACTCAGTGTTGGAATAATGGACTCACTCACTGTTAAAGAACGTGTGGAACAAAGAAGTAAATAAAATTTGCATCATAGAGAAAACACACACATGATTTTGTGTTTGATGCAAATTTAAGCCAAATTAATATTTTACATGGTTGCTGTGCTGTGGCTATTGCTGTTACCACAGTCCACTGTTGTTGTTGAACCGAACCAAACCAAGAAAATCATCATCGTGTTTTAGTCAAAATGAATCACTGAAAAACATACAAGTAGACAGACAGACATTGAGACAGTCAGAGCAATAACAAAGAAGCTGTTATTTATTTATTTTTTGTTAAATCCGGTTTATCTTAAATTAAAAACGTTTGTTTAGTTGCTGATGGTATTTGTACGTTTGTAAATATGGGATGCTGTTACATGACAATGAATGGCACACGCTCACTATGCCACTGGGATTGTTGAAAAAAAGTTTTCTTTTTAAATCAGAATTTCCATAAAATGTTTGAATGAGCATGTGTGTATGTATGCTTTCGTATGTAATCGTATTTACGTAGACACACATCAGGAAGAGGTTTGTTTTTTTTTTGGCTCATAGTTTACTTAAGAATTTGATTGGTTGCGTTAATGATTGTTTAAGTAATTGAGATGTTTTGATTTGTATGTACGAACAGTCAAATTTTGGGAATACCTAAAAAGGATCTGCTAACATGACATGAAAATAAATCAACTGAATATTAGTATTAATTAAACAGTAACAAAAGATCCGCAACTAAATTTTTTATATAAAATGATCGTAATAAAAATGATTCTAAGGAAGAGTTAAGTTCCAGCAAAAAATAATTATTAATAGAACAAAATGAGAACAAAAATACTATCAACTTGTTTTCGCAAACTCAATTAATTATTTTTTTTGTTTTTTTTTTTTGTTTACTAACTTGTCATGACGCAAACAAGTATGATTCATTTTGCAAATAGTTCAATGCACTGGAAGTGTCATACTAACTTACCAACTGACATCTAATAAAAATTTATAAGCAAATCATATTGCCCCTACAAAAAAGGTCTAAATGACAACTCAGATCTTAAAAATTTGCCAACGGCAAGCAAAATTTGGATGTGTACGAGTACACAAAAAAACAAATTGATTTAGATTTAAGAAAATATTCTTTAAAATGATGAGAAGAATTTTGTTTTTGTGTAATGGTGGGTGGATTCAATCTCAAAAACTTTTCATTTTTCTGTTTTCACATTAAACGAAATATTAATTCGGATAAATTAGATTTCTTTTAAATATTTATTTATTCATTAGGAAAAACTAAAAACTACAATTAGATTCAGTTGCTGTGCATTTTCTGAATGTAAGGAACTTCAGTAGCTTTCGATTTTTTTTCATTTTATTTCCTTTTTTTCTGGATTATTGAAAATAATTAACATCAATTGTGTTAACTTAAACGTGTTACAGAATTAAAAAACGGGGCTAACTTCTCGAAGGTAACTTTTCTGACTTGTATTTTTATTCTGCCGTTTAATCGAATGAAAGTGTATGTGAGTGAGTCTTTTTTCGTAAGAGTTTCTTTTTGAAGTTCAATTTCTTTATTGTTCTTTTGATAGAAAACCCTTAAAAATTAAAGTATTAAGTCAATAAGTCCTGTGACCTGTGTATGGCATTCGCTCAATACATATTTTGAATTAATAAACAAAAACAAAATTATTTAATTTTCTTGTATTTTTTTCTTTTATTATTGTTAAATGCGTATGTATGTATGTAAATCACAAACATGTGGTGCAGATTTTTATTAAAATTTTTTATGTAAAAATTTCCACAAAGAGATTTTTCAAAGTACAACTTGTCCAGTTGCCAAAGTACGCCAAGGCTTTTCAGCTTGATGGCCTCTTATTCCAGTCTCTATTCTGGTACCAACATAATTTTTTTTTGTTGTTGTATGACCCATGACCATTAACAAATGATCTGATTAACGTTTTTCTTTTTTAAAGTTTAAAGTTCACATCACGGGTGTGTTCTCAAGACACCAATTGATTTTCATTTTTAGGATTCATCACCAAGGGCGCCACATTGAAGCTGTCTCGCTGGGTGTGGGACTGCAACTGCCACTATCGCTGCTGCCGCATTCAGACGGCGGTGGAGTGATGAGAGAAGGCTCTGGTGAGTTACACATGGATGTTGAGCCCAAATGTGTTTGTGGTGGTAAAGCTGAAAAGTGGCTGCTGGTAGCAGGAGTTACTGTTAAGGGTGTCACTGCAGTTGGTACAATAACTTGCAAATAGTTGAGACGATGGCCTAAATGACTCATAAGTTGTGTGCCCAAATCAACGCTTACACCAGGAACAGTAGCTAAAGTTTTTGACACCTCATTGGCAGCATGTATGTAGCCAGCACGAAAGCTTTCGGCGATTGTTAGCTTAGACTCGGGATTACCATTTAATCTGAGTTGCTTTTGGGCTCTTAATTTCTTCATATGCTCTACGGTTAATTCCAAAATGTCAGCTTTTTCTAAACGTGTAATGTGTTCGCCCTCCTGGGTCAAACACTCGACCATAATGTCTTTTAATTCATCCAGACACTTGTTGATGCGCGCACGTCGCTTACGTTCCAACATGGGCTTCATGACCTTGCGGTATTGATATGTTTTTGACATCTCCATTTCTAAAACCATTTCTCAATCACAGCGTTATCCACAAAATACAATTTGAGAGTTGATGTTCGAAATTATTTACGTATGTTTGGGTTTGCTTGTGTACGAGTATGTGTGTCTGTTTATTTAAATCCTTTTGTTGAATTTTTAAGATTAAAAAAACTGAAAGCAAAGTTTGCGTTGTTGACTGTTTAACGTTTAAGCTTAAAATGATTCAACTGTGCTCTGTGCTCATGCCTTTTATAAATAAATGCCTTCTCAAGCCAGCCACAAATACGGAGTGTGCGATCAACGATGTGAATGCTTAAAAGTATCAAAGTGTCTGTGTCTGTAGAGTGAACGAGATAACAACTATTTATATCGGCTGTATTCGTACCTAAAGCCTTAACATGGACTGTGTGAACATTTTACGTCATCCCCCTTATGCCCGCACGCAGAGAATTTTTTTTTTTTAAATGCTGTTGTTGTTGCTGCTGTTACTGTAGATATTTTTATTTTATTTTATTTCATTTTTTAGTTCAACATAACACTCCGCATAACAAAGTACCCAGTAAATACATACAACAGCAAAAACAACAAAAACAAAAAAGAAAACCAACACAATAACTGCCACATTTCCAACAACAACATTAACGATAAACGAACGAGTCGACTTTAGTTGTGATTGTTATACCGTGGGAAACTATTCTGTAGTCGATTTCTCACGAGTGGCTTGTTGGATGGTTGAATGGTTAGATTGCCGGATTGTTGTGTTATTATTTTTTATTATTGTTGTTGTTGCTGTTGTTCTTGTTGCTTATCGCTATGTATGAATGTGCATGCATGTCGTATGCTGTTGTTGTTGCTTTTTGGCTGTATGACTGGCTGGCTGCCTAACTGCCGTACTTGATTATTTCAGTTTGTTTTTTTATGGACTTTTATTTATTTATTTTTTATTTTTTTTGCTGTGTTGTGTGGTTGAGTGGCTTAATGCCGCCAGCATGACTGTACGATTGGGGTCTTTTAAGTACTCATGAAACGGGGCAGAGTGTAAACTCAGAAGCAGCAAAAACAGCCGAGCTATCGACAGCGCACATGCCTTCCATTTATAACAAGATGTTGTTTGTTATTTGTTGTATTTATTGTATGTATGTATGTATGTATGTATGTGTGCAAGTATATTAATTTATGTTTATATTTTAGGTAGGTATTTGTGAATTAAACAAGTTGGTACAAAAGTAGGTCTACCCAAAGTCACTGGTGGGCTAATTCTTCTCTCATTAGAGCGAATAAGTTATTTAAATTAAAGGCTGTAAAGTACCAAAAATTAAGAAGAAAAAAAATTTTGGAACGTATGAGAGACTCTCACTCTTTCCCCAGCATGAAGTTTTTTCGAATGAAAAATTTTGCAGAAAATGTCGATATTACGAGTACCAGCTTTTATCTGCAACCTTTTTGCTAATTAAAACTTTATGCTTCTATTCTTGTAATGGTTCGTAAAAGATACAATTTAAGTAAATCCCTAATTGTCTATAGTCCCCAACATATTTCAAGTAATGTTGTTGCAACAACCAGTTTTAAAGGGATAGAATTTTTCTTACAACTAAATTGGGGAATTCGAATTTTCGAACTCCTGTTTTCCAGTTTATTTTCCATTCTCTCATATCAAAAATTTAAAAAAAAATGCACTACAAGTCATGCAAATAAATGTGGTACTTTTCTGCAACCAAAATGTACCAAAATCCAGTAAATTTTTGTTTTCATCCATCCCAGTTCTGTTGTTATTTGATTTTTTTATTGCTCTGTTTAGTTTGGCTGAGGCTATTAACGTTTTATGTTAAAGAAAAGAGGCTTTGGTGACGTTGCTTTAGTATTGGATGAATAGACTTGTACGTATGTTTTATCTCAAGTATGGGGCCTTGTTTTTTCTTTATTCTTCAGTTTATTTATTTTTTTTTTCTTTTTGACTTGTTTTTTCGAACAATGAATGTGAACTGAACCCCTTTCATCTCAAAGCAAACACGATGGCATGTGTGCATGTAGAGTGTGTGTGTGTGTAAATGTTTGCAAGCAATCTGACAGTAGCTTGTGTGAGTGTATTATACGACACGATTACAATTGTGGAATCGTCATAACAACTTTTTTTTTCTCTCAATGTGTTACGGATCATTGGATCGTGCCTAAATCGACAAATGTTATAACAATCATTTATTTTGTTTCCAAAGCTCAGCTTTGGTCGACAAAAATAATGAAAAATTAGTTTTTAGTTAGTGATTTGAGAAAATCGATTTTTAGTCTAAATTTCAGTCGATACTTTTGGGCAAATATTTATCAAAGTTCCCAATGCAAGACAATTAATTAAAGCACAATTACAGCAAATAAATACTCGTTTAATAGAGTTCGATTAAGAGCTGCAGAAGTAGAGGATACAAAAGTCACAACTTTTACGATATTTTTATACCTGTAGAGCAGATTATAAAACAAATCAGGTACGATTTAAATATTTCGTTGCACTTTTTTCAAATTTATTTTAAAATTTTAGAAATAAAAATTTATTTTTAAAACACACTTTGTGTGCTTGTCTAATTTAAAAATGAAACTTTAGCGATTCAATCTAATTAATTTGCTTTACTATCTTAAACCCTTTAAAATTCTCTAGAATTTCAAAACTTCCTGTCGTTTTGTAAAGAGTCCATTTGAAATATTTTAACAATTTAAAATGCCAGCAAAACTATACTCTTTCTCTAAAGCCCTTTGCAATGTTTGTGTTTCCTTTCGTACGCAACACATGTGTATTTCCAGTCCATTCTGTTCTACTCATTTCACAAATACTCTTGAATTTCACAATGATGCATGTCTGCACGTTCATTAGTACATAAAAATTTTAAACTGAAAATGTTATGAATCATCTTATGCCAGCACTGGGCTGAATATAAGCAAATAGTGTAATCGGACATACTACAATATTAAATACAGCAACTACTACATACAACTTATCATAACTGCCCATCAACGGCACTAGCACGCGCGGATGTCATTTCATTCTTTTCGCACGTTACTAAACCCCAACTAAAACAACAACATCAACAATAATAAAGGCTTTTATCTACATACCCACAAGCATACATACACATTTACGTATCCGTGCATACAACAGCAACAATCTAAATTCAAACAACATCCATTTAACGACCAAAATATAAAATTCAGTCGTTGTTGGATCGTTGGTCGATCGGTTTATTTTTACTGGCTGGATTGATTGGGTTTTAAGTTTTCTCTATATGTACCAGTTTGTATATACGAGGTCCTACTGAAGAGTTTTCCAAAATCTATTGTCTGCTAATTATAAAAATATTTGGGGGGAATTTGAATGTGTTAGTAGTGGTTAAAAGTAACAGTAAATTAGATATATTTTTGACTCCCTTTTTCTTGACAAGCAGCAAACAAACATTCAAAATCTTTCCATTGCGATCTTAAAAAATTAACGACAACTTTTTTATACCCACTTTCACAGTACGATGATGTTTCCTTCTCCTTCCTTTTGTTTTTAAGGTTAATGCAAGTGTATGCATGTTGGTGTGTATCAGCGTTCATGTTTTAGTTTAATGATGTGTAATTGGTAGTCATTTTTGAATATAATTTTTAATTGAATTGAAGAAATCAAAAAGAAGAAAAAAAGTGTAAAAAGATACTTCTTGGTCCCCCCTACTATTTATTAACAGCAACAATAATGATCAACAACTACAATAATGACAAACACAGAATCAACATCTTTTTATTTTTATATATGTTTTTTTTATCTTTTATTTTAATTTTGTTGTTGTTGCTATTGTTGTCTGGTTGTGTCTTACTATTTCTTTTATTTTCTCTTCTGTTATAATGATCGCATTATAAATGAAGTAGTTGTTGTCGGTTTAATTCCAAGTACGCGGGACCGAATGCTTTCATCATTCATGCAGCCCATGAAACCGTGGGAAACAAACTCGTGCCAGTCGCCAGTTTATTGCTGTCAAATATTATCTTGATGCCAAAGCAAGCAAGTCAGCCAGTCAGCTCCGTACATACAAACATACACTTCATCAACATGCCATAGCTTGTATCTATACGACATGGATGCCGAAGAGTAAACATTTAACAAATTCCCAAACACTGGGGTTGTCTTGTATTAAAGTGCAAAGGAAATTCTGCCAACAGATATTGTATACCTACATGCCCACATACACAAATAAATAGTGACACATACACATGTATAGCTTTCTATTTAAAAAAAATTTTATGAATAAAATAATAGTTATTCCAAAACAAAAAAAAAAATAAAATTAAATTAAAACCTGAAAGTCCGTCAAATCCCCGGATTTTATAAAAGCAATCCGAATTAGTATCCCTAGTAGCCAACAAGCAAACGAATAGGCAGAACAGCAAACAAAACAAAAAAGCTCCACAACATACTAGCATATGCACACATACACAACAGTCAGTAAACGAAAAACTAAACAAACAGAGAAATAAAGATTGACTCAACAGGCAACAGACAACCAAAGCGGAGAGGCTAAATGGGTACAAAATTAAAACTAAAGTGGGCTTTGTTCGAATAATGCATACCCTTCATCACGCATACATATGTCTGGTATTCACACATACAAGAATCAAATAATAATAACGCAAAAGCATCTAATATTAAACGAATGATACGATGGCCAGAAAAGTTCTGTAAAATATCTTGATTCTGCCTTTTAAGACGCTAATATAACTGGAAAACTTTATTTATTTTTGAAATCCAATTAAGAGCGGAACGACATGAAATCAAATTTTTCAAAAGATTCAAGAAAATTTTTGTAGTACAACTACCACAATAAATACATAAAAAATTTCAAAGGAATGATTCACACTTTGGTTCCGTTTGCAGAAAATCTAAAATACTCGTAAATGAACTTTACGCAGTTGCAAATGATTTTTTCTAGATGTTACACACAATCAGAACGAGAAACTCATTTGTAGATTCTTTTCACCTGTGGTGAAGGGTATAATCAACACAATTCATAACATCCATATTCAAGTGGGGTATTTATGGCTGTATGCCGATCGTTGCAAGTGTATGAGTATGAGCAGTCTACTAAAATGTGTATGTCGATTGAATGAGTTTTGCTTTGGCATGCTTAACACACACTATCGTGTTTAATTGGTTTTTTTTCTTCATTGTTTTTCAGTTTTATTCACATGGACTTGAAATAAACATCTATCCTTTCCGGCAAATCAACATACTTGGCTCAGAAAGGGTCAACAATCAGTATGTTTTTCTTTATTAATTTTTTCTTTTTTTTTTCACTTTGCCAAAGAATTCATTTTATAATTTAAATCGGTAGTTACCTATATTGACTTTGTGGAACTGGAAAAGTTTAGATAATAAGTAATTAAAAACTGACACTTTAACTGAAAATTAAAATCGAATGATAACATATGTACCGCGACTCAGAGGATCTTTTGTAGAGCCCATATATAAATTCACTGTTGAAGACTTACAATTCCAATGAAGTCAATTAGCCTGTCCAGTGAGAGCCCACCTACTTTTTAACGAGTCAATAAGAAGTCTCCCAAAAGTCGTACTCTACGCAATAACGCAAAATATTAAAAAAAAATTTTTGTTCTTAAATACATATTTAGCCAAGGCTACACATTTTGATCAATTTTGGATTCTTTGCACCCAATTAATTGTAAGTTGCTAAGGTTCTGTATCTTTGACAAAAATATTTTGAAAAAATATTTTTTACTGGAGGAAAATTAATAAATAAAATTTGTGTACGAGTACTTTGACAACGCTGCACATATACTTATTAAGTACATGCGTATGGCGTAAATACATACGAATACTTGTAAGGCCCCCTTCAACATTAACGTTTGAGCATTAAGGGATTGAGGGTTTGGTTTTATTCGTCTTTTTCCTTCACAGACACATTTATGTGTTCTGTGAATTGATTAAAACAAAAAAATGCCTCAAGAAAGTTTGCAGCAAATCGTTACAAACGTCATACAATTTTGCTCGTATGTAGTTATGTACGAACAGTGTATTATTTTTCGTTCAAACGGATTTAATTTAGGGATTTTGAATTCTTTTTTACACAGAAGGAAATTAAATGGGCAAAATACATGATTTGCTGTAATAAAATACCAAATATTTTTGTATAAAATACTTTAGTCAGGAAAATAAAAAGTTTCCTTTAAAACAATTTGAGAACAAATTGTGCCAAATGAATGATAAAATTTGTATAGCAAATACTGCCCAGCCCTGGCTAGTAGGCTGCACTGAACCGGGACCTAAAGTATCTTTTGTACCAATGAAAAATATAAGCTCTAGCCTCCACACAAGTACCTTTCTATGACTGTCAATTGGCCAATGAAGAATCACTCCTACACAAAAAGTGAAGGTTATAAAGATTTGGTAAATTTTTCTTTTTTTCAGAGGAACACTTAATAGTGCTGGTTTTATCAGGATATCCTTAAATAATTGATAAAAAAAAAAATGTATCAACTAACCTGGTATTTTTCTTATATTGTTGTCATGATGAATTGTGATATGCCAGGATATCACTTCGATGAAATTTCACTATTTTTTGCACACTGTAGTTCGACTTGGGACGAGAACAAAGCCACCTCGAATCTCGCAGGGATACACAGAAAATCACTATTTCACAATTTATTTATTCTTTTAAGTGAAATATAGTTCAGTAACGCCCGACACTCACGCATGACAGAAAATTAATGTCATCATGACTACTACCGATTGCGTATTCGTTCACGTTCGCGCATGACAGCGTTTTAATGCCATCAAGGTCGCTTGCGACTGCATATCCCTTCACGTTAGCACATGACAACTTTCTAATGCCTTCACGATGTGCGATCACACTTCAATCAAATGAAAGCCTAAGATTGAAAAGAAAAACAAATCAGTTTAGGATATTTTTTTTTATATTTGGCAAAACTCAATATGATCTTTCAAATTATAAAACTTAAATGAAAAATTTAAATTTTGAAACATTCCAGCTGAGTTAATTAATAAGAGAAGGCAAAATGCCAAATTTAAAATACAAAATACAGTATTTGGACTACAAATATAATACAAAGTAGATATTTGTACTGTATGTACTGTTGTGGATCCGACTGTACTAATGATAGATTTCAGATTCTTTCTTTCAATTTCCTGTTTTGCCTCTAAGCCCTCTACATACATATGGATGTGTATCGACCTAACTTTTCAAAAAAGTTTTAATTTACTTTTTAATGTTTTTTAAAATTAAAAATAACGTTCTTGAACTGAAGCTTAAGCTGTAAAAAATTTTAAAAAGTCTTGATAATTTTGTTTTAATTTTTAATTTTTTTTTAAATAATAGTGAAATTCAAGTATTTGTTACAATTATTTCTTTTTTTGTCTGCGGAACACACACAGGGCCTAAGGAAGAATGGAACCTGCGACCCCTTAAATTGCCAGTTTAGTGCTTTAGCCACTAATCTACAACCAACGTAACTTAAGGCTTTTTTGAAGCCATATGACGATATGCATATTGTGGCTGTATGGTTTGTGTTCCCTGCATTTTTACGAAATGTTTTTTATACCATTTGCATGAGTTAATTTTTCTATACAGATTTACAGTTTTACAATAATGCGTGGCTCGTTTAGATGGATGGGATAACACATTATTTATGACGCAACATCTTATGATATGACAAATTCTAGAGCAGTAATTGTTTATCACTGTGCAGTGTTTCCAAATATGACACAAGCCAACTGATCAATTTAAATATGATAACACCAGGACCACATACACGATTTTGTTTCGGCAATTTTTGCTTCTTTTTTTACAGCTTTAAGAGATACAAAGAGAGAACAAAAGGTAATTGCGGAGTTCGAGCAAGTTTATACCCCTTTCAATTTTTCTTTCCTCCCTGTCCTACAAAATCAAGAATTGCCCAACTAAAATTGCTGTGTGTGGTCGTGGTCTAAATGATAAATATTAAATGCTTTAATAGACACTAGTTTTGAAGTGTAGTGGACATCACTACCTACCTACAACCGTCAAGGAAGTCCTTGATTTCTTAATTTGAGAGTATTGTCACACAGCCACCAGGTGACCACATATATATGACTTGTTCATCAATTTTGTCTTTTGCTTTCACTGGAAAATAGATATTGATTGTTTAGAATAGGCCTTCATATAATATTTCACCACTCAAGTACCCTTTTTTATGGAAATAATCACTAACGTGACTGGTAAATAGTGCCATGAATAAACTACGTATATGAGATATTCCTACAACCAGCGACAACATTAATTATTTGTACTTTTAATAATTTAATTGTTTTTAATTTGAATTTGTATTCTTGATGGTTCAACATTTAGTCACTCTCAATATTACTGATTTACATATACATACACACACGAACACGTACATACTTATTAAATATGTGCATGACCGTCCTTGCTTTCGTCGGCTGAAATGAATTTATTTAATTAATTTAATTAAAATGTGAAGTGAGAGACATTTTATAAACTTTATATGTTGATATGATGCTCGTAGCTTATGCTACCCATACACACTCATGTTTAATGCAAAAGTACGGCAGCCTCTGGCTCATTTGTGTAGTGTACGAGTATGTATCTGTTTTTATTGTTTGATCAATTAATTTAATTTTTCATTTAACTTTTATTGATATTGAGTGTGTATGGGCCGTATTTCACGAGAATGCTGTTGTTAGAATGGCTTTGCTTTGTGGTGTTGGTCGCAACAATCTCATAATCTCAATTGGACGTGCTTAATTTTCTTCTTCTTGTTTTTCATAAAAGCTTCACGATCGAGGTTTGGCTTAATGTTTTTTCTTATTTATTTCTATCTATAGGTTGGTTGGTGTGTGTAAATTTTTTTGTTTGTTGCTTTTATTTTTTCTCATAAAACTAATTTTAAATTTTCATATGAATAAAACCGGATTTTTTCTCTCCACAAGATGAAATAAATTTGTTGTTTTATAAATATGTATGAGTGTAGGTATATTATTGGCACGTGCTAACAAAAAAGCAAGATTGAAGACTGGAAATTCACATAAAATTTAAACAGCCATGGCTGCATACCTCGCACAAGAAATATTTACAACAAAATAGTCAAAAGAAAAAAATTCAAATAATAAAATAAATCAAATATTATTTATATTTTCTCATTGAATTTTTTGGGAGATCATTTAACAAAGTAATTTTTCATTATGAATGTTAAATTAATTAAAAATTCTAACTGGCTTACGTCCAGTGAAATTTTAAAATTTAGAGCACTTGGTAGGCATGACCTTCAAATATTTTCTTTCTAAGAATGTATAGAAGAAATATATATTTTTTAAAGAAATTAATTTAACTGGGAGATCCTTCCCATTCAATGCCTTCAGGTTTGCTTTTTATTTTTCATGTTTTACAAATTTTACTTGTATTTAACTAATTGAAATGTTATTAATCTTATCTGAATTTAAATTATTTTAGTTAAAACTAAGCAAATAGTAAATGGTTTCAATTAAATTCAGCAATTTATTTGACGTATGACGGCAACTTTTTGTGATTCTAATCAAAAATAGTTTGTGGTATTAAAACACTTTTTATATCTGATTAAGCATAAATAATGAATTTAATTATTTATCTAAATGTAAATGAAATCTTAAAAAAATGTAACGCATAATTTAGATTTTGATTGAAAAATTTATGTTTAGGAATTTCAAAACATTTTTTTAATCTGAGTTTCATTATGTTGCAGCTTAACCTCGTTTATACTTTATTTTATTAACAAAAATTTAAGTTTTGTTTGCATTAAAATTGTTATGCAACATTGCAGCTTTTAATAATTTCTTTAGGGGAATGGAAGAAAATCTTTCTGTAATGCCTTTCAATTTTATTCACAGACAATTTGCAAAAATTTTGCATTACAAGTAAAAAAAAATTGTTGAGAGAACCATATTCTTGTGAAAACATAATATGGTTAGTTTCATGATTGCAGCTAACCATATATATTTTTAAATCAAACATGTTAAAAATGCCTCTCAACTGCAGACTTCCCCAGGTTCAAACCCCAGTCAGGGTTAAATTTTTTTTTTTAATTTTTTATACACAAAAAAATTTTATATACCTTTTTGATAGAACTTTTTTAAATAAATAACTTTTCTATGTAAATAAATTTTTTTTTATTATTGATTTCTTCGTTTCTGTTAATCTTTTTATTTATTTATTAAATTGCACGGCTGGTTTGATTTTCTTTCCAAATTTATTTGATTCTACCAGGATTCCAACTTGGGCATATGCAATTAAAATGCATTAACTAGGCACTCAACCGCTTCAGCCACAAAGCTCAGTTGAGTTTGAGATATTAAGTTTTTGTTTTATATTTAGTTTATTTATATGGTTGCGAAAGAGAGAAATTAGAAGCATTTTGTGTTCAGCCATATTTTTCTAATTTAACTAAACATATTATGTTTATTGTAATCATAACATATTTGCTACAAGCATATTTATAGTTTTAGCTAATGTTTTATCAACAACAGATAATATTATGAATTCAACCATAGTATGTAATTCGTTCTAAAGTATTTAATATTGTATTATATAATATAGTCTGTAAGGATATTGTCCATAGACTTAACTAAATAAATAAATGTTTATCGTGATCATAATAATGATTAGATGCTTCAAATTAACAATAATATTCTACCATATTTTTTTCGAGTGTAAAGGAATGTCGTCTTTTCACACAGACTTCTTTAAATCATACAAAAGAAGTAAATCGTCCGGGCAATTGACAGTCAATTCAAAGTAATCGTAAAGTTTTAGATGCAAAAATGGAATTGTTAAAGAGAAAATGATTTAATTTGAATTTACTTCGACTTTCAATTTCAATTCGATTGCTTGATTGAAGCTTTCTTATGAGATTTTTTTAATGAAATATTGAAGCTGTTAATTGTTGTCTTTATTTTCTTATAAATGCTTCTCTGTTGCGGACAAAACAGTTTTACACATTTAAAAGGCAATAAACAAGTACAGCATACTTTGCAACAGGTATAAATTAAGTAACATTTGGGCAGCTTTCAAAAAGTAATGTTCGTGTGTAACAAACAAAATATATTTCATAGTATTTTTATGTCTTCATAACACATTCAACCATGGGAAAATTCTCCCCTAACTGTTGTTGAAACAACAATTGCATTAAATTTTAATGAATTGTAAGTTTTTGCTGTTGTTGTTGCTTTTGTTTTTAAATGTAAACAACTCCCTTCTTCTTAAATGAAATGAAACAACCATGAATGTAGTCTCATGCATCAGTTGTCTGTGTAATTCATACTTTAAATAATAAAATGATATTAATTGGTTGATCTTTTTCTTCTCTCCACTCCATAGTGCCCTACCATGTTGATGTTACTAACGTTGATGACGATAATGATGTTGAGATCGCTCCCATTGTATGCTTGCTTCTGACACGACATCATCACGATGTACATACACTCACTTACTGCAGCCATATGAGGACGTGTGTATGTCAGTTTGTACATGCATAATCATGACTCGTTGCCAGCTTGTTGCTGTTGCTTTTATTATTGTTAAAATTATACATGATACAATTTAACGAAACAAACCCCTCGAACTAAATTTGTACTTGCATGTAGAAATACCCTTGCAGGATAACAGGAATCCTGATGTTTTTTGTTTTTTTTTTTGTTTTCACTTTATGCGTGGGAATGCTACAAAACATTTTCAAGTTCCCACGGAAATGTATGGAAATGCAGTCCCTTTTTTTGCGTTGTGTTTTTAAATCCTCCAGAGAGGTTTCTGTAAAAAAAATATTTTTTGGTAACAAAAACCAACAACTACAATAACAATGCGGAATAAGATCTTCTGTAAATCCTTAACAACAGCAAGAAAAAAAACGATCCCTTTTTAATGTTTCGAAATACAAATCATGGGAAAATTTTGTTACAAACACCTGCCAATTTTTTTTTCAACTTTTTCTTTCTCCCCCTGTGTGTGCAGTAAAACAAAGAACAACGAGAAACAAGAAGAGCAAGACGAGTTGAAGTAAAAGTAAACACTTAATGTATGGCTGTGTGTTTGTATGTGCTACAACAGTCAAAAGGACGCACACATAAAACCATAAGTGCATTTGTCCATAAGACTCATTTTATTCCATTTAAAAACACTCACACAAGACTATTAATTTTTTTAGAATCGAAACCCCGAAAAAATTGAATAGTTTTTAGTTTTTTCCCACACTTTCGTTCTTGCAAAAGTTTGAAATATTTTTTGGTAGAGGGGTTCGATCCCTTTCATTTACATTTTTTCCCTTTAAATGAGTTTGTGATATTTAAGTAACAATTCCTGCAAGACTGTAATTTACCACCACCACTAACTAGAAAACCTGTCAAACAAATGCACCAGCAGAGAAAGAGAAAGAGTGAGAGAGAGAAAAACTCTCTCTTGATTTAAAAATTTACTCTCCAACAAAGAAATTAAATAAATTTTAGAGGTACAAGCATGTTCTTGTTCAAATTTAGGGTGAGGCAAACACACTTGTGCGTGTTGAAGGTAGTTTTTCGTTCAAGTATTTTTAATTTTTTATTTTTTCTCTTACTGTTTATTTCCTTACGTTCAAGTTCTCCCTTTCCGTGTACTCGCTCACTGTTTAGAGGAAATGCAATCGTCATGAGTATAAATAGTCCCAGAAATTTCAAAAACAACATCATTCTCAACTTGTGCTCAATACAAGCAACAACTACTTACAAATTCCACAAAAAAAAGGAAAAATATTTCAACCAAATGTGTCAGCAAATGCAACAATTGCCGAACTCTAACACCGCTGCAACCAATAACAACAGCAACAACAAAATAAAAACCTCCTCTTACAGTCTTAAAAAAGTCTTGAAAACTTTCTTTAAAAAACAACAAAAAACATCTAGTACCGAAACGTTTGAAGATTTAGAAAATCTAAGCAACATGCAAGCCGAACAACAACAATATTTTTTAGAAATAGAAGAAAATTCCGCTAATGAAAAGCTATCTGCTATGGCCTACGAGCCAGAAGGTCAAGAAGATATTTATGTTCCAGTACGTTTTGCTCGCACCGAAGCCGGTACTTTCTTTTGGACAACCAATTTACAACCTGTTACTGGCACTATTATGCCGGCTGCTGATGAAGATTTATTACAACACGCCTACTGTTACAGCAACAATCAATATCCCATCATGCAATTCCAAGATCGTTGGGCTCAAGCTTAGATTCAAATTTCAAGAAAGCATTAACGCAATTTCGTTTATTGCAACAATTGTATGTGATATTTGGCAGCAGCAGGCAATGCAGCAGCAGTAGAATGGTTCAAATTAGTTTAATGAAATAATAAGTCTTCCTCTAGTATTTAAGAAAAAATAACAAAAAATAAAATATTTAATAATGAATTATCTTACGTTAAAAAAAAAATTGTGATAAAAATAAAACAGCTTTAAATAAAAAAGAAAATAAAATTTTAGAACAAACATTTTTCAGTTTTCGTTGCTTTATTGCTTTCACAAGAGAGTTCCAGGCAAAGAAATCTATATTAATGTGCTGTTTTTATAACGCAAGCGATCAACTCGTCCAAACAAGTGGATTGATTGTGTTATAAAAACAGCACATAGATCTGCCTTAAGATTGACATTAAAGTTGTTTGAGCCAGTTTACACTTACAGAAAACTAAGTCTTTCAAAATTGTTGTTTTCTAAAGCGAAATGTTACTAAAGAGTCACGTGAACACTTTTAGAAAACAGAGGGCAAATTTGGGTCATTCGATACTGATCGAATTTTAAATGGAAAATTCTGGAATTTCTTAATTTAACTAAAGACTTTTAAAATAAAACGTTTAATTTAGAACTTCTAACTCTCATTAAGTTTTTGTATTTGAAAATGCATTAAAAGTATGTTTCGAGAACCGGTAATATGAGTGAAAAAATGTCAATATTTCGAACTGGACATCATATATAAAATTTTTTACTCAATTATTTAAAAAGAGTTGCTTCATCACAAATGATACTAAAAACTCGAATTTTATGTAATGCAAGTCATGTTAGACTATAGAAATATTTGCCAAAATTTGAACAAAAATTTTGAGTAATGTGACCCCAGCTTTATTTAGGTACCCATGAATGTATGTATTTAAGTATGTTTCCTGTCTTATTAACTACCTACAACACTGTCAACCATGTCGTACACGTGAGTGACGAATCTGACATGATGAATGTACGGATTATCACCTAATTATTTTGGCCACCCTGCAAAAATTATTCAAGCAGGCACTAGGTTGCCATATAAATAAATAAAAACACCCTCAAGGTATAAATAAATTCATGAACTGCGAGTGGCATGACACATTAATAAAACTGCTACCAGTAAAAATTATGACCGACAACAACAAATTATGTTGCTCATGAATACCAGACGCTTGTCAACGATCAAAGCTTGTAACAAGAAATTAGCAGAATGCGAAAAAAAAAACAAATGAAAACAACATTCCAACTCGCAACAACATTACGGACGCATGCCTTCTTGGTAAAAAGAGAGACAGAAGGACAGTCCATCACATTTGTTTGTGTAATAATAAAACATATAAAAATTATCAACGAATCACTTTTTTAAAAAGAAAAATACATTCAACAGTAATAAAACTAAAAAAAAAAAAAATAATAATAGATACCGCTGCATTAAAAAATGCCACTAACATTAATAATTTTATTTATTTATTTGCTGATTATTCATGTTGTTCAATTATTTAATATGCACAACACCATATTTCACCCACAGTTTTTGCTTCTGCTCGTGATTGCCGTTTTTGGTTTCTGAAAAAGTATTTATAGCAGGAGCTCCAACTTTAAAAGCCCAACAACAATTAAAATTATTAATTATAATTGATGGCTGTTAGTGGTGGTCAAGTGTCACATCCCTTAAGTAAATAAAAGTGCAGTCAAATGCAAGCAAAGTGTAAGTGTAAGTCTTTGGAAAATATTTTAAAGAAAATTTCACACCAGCTTTATGGTGAGCATCACGTAATTCGTTGTGCCATCTCCTGCAATCGCATGTAACAAGCAACATGAAGAAACAAACAAGAATCTCACAAAACTAATAAAATTTTGTAAAGCCAGCACGAACTTGCCATTACCAACCAACCATCCATGTAACTTCACTAGCAACTATTCATTCTAACTAAACAATATTTTTAGCTTTAAATACAACACGTACCACAATCATGCCTCGTCATGCAATACCATGTGGCAAGTAAGAATTTTAAAATTTAATCACTGAAAAGGTAGTGTTACGGCCTTCGGTGATGTGTGAAGCATATCAAATGACCAAAGTTGGTCACTCAATTGCTGTTTAGCTTGCAAGACAACCCAACGAAAACCAACCAACAAGAATACAAAATAATTTAACCAAATGCCTGCCTGTTGACTGTTTAATCACAATTTAAGATAATTTCTATCAATTGAAGATTACCCTACACACACACATACACACACACACACACACACTTTGCATTGTAGTACGTACAATTCTACAATTTGTAAACATTAAGGCGATTTGAATGGGCAAGAAACAATACAAAGGAATTTATGGCCTTGCAATGATGGGTTTCGTATTCATATTCAACAAGCCAGTCAGTCAGTCAGGTTCTTACTTTCCCACACTTTTTTAAGTATTTCTTCAAAAGCAACAGCTACGAGTACAAAACAAAACACAAAAACGATAATAATGACACACCCAGTGAAGCAAACAGGCAGGCAGGCAGGCAGGCAAGGCAGTCAGTCAGTGAGGTGATAAGACCGCGCGCTCATGAAAATATTATTATGAGGGGTATTTACTAGAAACATTTTGGTATGCCGCAAGCATACAGCTCGTTTGGCCACATGTTAATTATTTTTTTTAACGGATTTCACTTTACCCGACACAAAAATTTTAAAGCCATAATAACTTTAACCAAAGAATTCAAAAGTCTATTAAACACATTAAATTAAATTTAGAAAAAAAGTCACTTCTTGTGTTTGTATTTTAGTGTGTACAAAAGTATCTAATGAAATCTTAATGTTTATCTAAATAAAGTTTTTTCTTTAGATTTTACTACTTTGGTAATGGTAGCCTCGGTTTGTTCTTTTTATTTCAGGGAATTCGTGTGATTTCTCATCTTAAAATCAAAACAAAAACAAGTTGAATTTTATTTTTGTTTGTGGGCATTCCATATTGCAAACAAATATAGACAATGAAATGAAATTATAGAAATAAACGGAAGGACGAAGGCCACGGCAGCCAGTTCCTAAAAAATAAATTTATTTACTGTTAATAAATAAAAAATAAATAAATATAGAAATAAACCAAATAAAAAAATAAGTTCATCTTTAAGCTGAGAAGAAAAATCCTTAAAGGAGATTTTATTTGTTCATTAGTGCAACAAAAGCATTAAGTCTCATTTTGAATACTTTTTTATGCTTAAAAATTAAATTGAGGTTCACTTATCTGCCGAATTTCAATTAAAAAATATACACAATCAAGAATTTGTATTGAAGCAATAAAAAAAGAACCTTGACACAATATGTCTTATCAACTGAATGAGAATTTCAACAAATATTTGTGCAATAAATGAGAGACATAAAGCAATGATTGGCGTTTAGCATAAAAATTAATGAAGTTTAATATTTTCTGAGTAGTTTTTTCAAGTAACTTTCACAAAATTTTAGCTAAACGGATGTCCCAGTTACTGACCCACCGGTCTACACTAGAACAAGAATTCAATATTTTTCAACCAATGACAACATTTCTTCAATTCAATTAAATATTTCACTAAATGAATGAATATTTCATTGACTTGATGAATGAAGAGTTTAATTCGGTAGTTGTATAACTTTGAGGGAGCTGCTTACAATAACTCAATGGAAAAGTTTTCGTATCAAAAAATATTGTAAACAAATAAAAAAATATCTTCTGCGTATTTAATGTTGTTAAATAAACAGCAACAACAAAACACCTGAGGTCTTATCTGTCCTTATCTAGAACATAAAAAAAAATAAAAATTAATTAATGATAAGTTAATTATAGTGCTTTTTAGTCTATATAAATGGGTTTACCAACACAGTTTTCATAACCATTAAGTTTTCTACCAACAAGCAAGCTGTAATACATATTTTCAACTTACGGAAATAACAAAAAGGAAAAACTATTTTACATTAATTGAATTTTTAAATTAAATTCTAATTAAAATGTGTCGAAAATTCGGTTTAGTTTTACTAGTGATTTGTGAGCTATTGATTTGTTACTCTGCAAACTCAATTTCTGTGGATGAGAAGGAATGTCCTCAAATATGTCCTTATATTTATGATCCTTTGTGCGCTACAAATGGCCAGATTTATAAGGAATTCAGCAATTTGTGCGATTTTAAAGCCAACAATTGTCGTTTAGAACGTTCTGGTGCACAAAGTAAATTTATACAAAATTTAATCATAACACGAAAATATTTCTGAACAAAATCTATTTTACAGAACTTACTACATGTGCAATGGACTTGTGTAAAACTGAATTGGTGGCTAACTTGGGTGATTTGCTTAAGAAGTTGTACAATGTCGATTTACAGGCGCCGGAATGCATAAAACCCTGTCCAGCAATTTATAGCCCAGTTTGTATTTCCAATGGCAAATATCGTGCGCTTGTGGACAATAAATGTGTTGCGGAATACTTTAATTGTGTTTTAGCCAGAGAGAATGAAGCTGCTTTTACAGTTTTACAAAATTATTCTTGTTAAATTCAGCTAAATTTCCTTAAGTTGGTGAAACGACATTTATTAACTTTTCAATTTAATTTAACATAAAAGGAAAATCTAAGTGATTTTCTCTTGTATCACAAGTTTCAATACGATTAATATAAATAAATATTTCGTTTTTTGTTTATTTGGATGTAAATGGTCAATGAGTTCCAATTTCTATACAGTTGGTTTGCCAGCCGAAAGTTTTGTGTTGAAGCGAGATGGAAAAGCAAGTTAGTGAAGATAAATATGTTTTAACGTAACCCGTTACATTTTTTAGTATTTGTAAATATATTTTCAGTATTAATGGCACATTTATCAAATATATTTAGGAGAAATATAAGTGCATGGATACAAATATGCATGAATACGTTGAGGACTAGGGAATGCTATCTAGATTTGTAATCTACCGCCAAAATACTCAGAAGTTTCTTTGAACTGTATTAAATTTTTTTCTAAATTTCCGTATACCCCAGTACTGTTGTTCTCAAGGAATTTTCATGAGCAGAATCGGAAATAGTACCTCGGCAAAGTGGGGAATGGTAAAAATCCCCCAAAGCAACAGCACTGGGGTATATGGAAATTTAGAAACATTTTTCAAAATAGTCCAAAGTAACTTCTGAGTATTTGGGTGGTAGATTGCGAATCTAGACGACCTCCCCTTTAAAATGATATGTGTCCCACCCCGTAATCTTCTTTAGAAGTCAACGTATTCATTCATATTTGTACGCATGCACTTATATTTCTCCTAAACATATTTGATGCCATAAATACTAAAAAAGATATTTACAAACACTAAAAAACGTAACGGGTTACGTAAAAACATATTTATTGATTAAATTTTTAGTGGATAAATGGACAAATATTTGAACAATTTTGAAAGCAGAAAATATGAAAAAAAATTGAAAAGTTTTCATTTGGATTGTAGAATTAAAAAAAGTTTAGCGATAGAGCCAAAAATCAAGTTTTACTAATCACCTATATTCAAGTTGTCGTAATCAATAGGTAACGACGTCGTTTATTGGCGACAGCTTTTAATTTCAATGCGATGCACCACTACCTGTCGAAATTAAATAAAATTTAATTCAAATTGTTTTTGTTATTGTAAGGCCATACGAATGCATTTTATATATTTTCTTCTCTTTTCACTTTTCACATTTTACTTTCTTTTCGAATTGAACTTGTCTTATCTCTAGCAAAGAACTAATAACAATTTATCACAATTAAATTATTATTGCAAAAATAAAATAAAATAAAAAAAAAATATTTACATAAATAACAGCTTAAATAAACAGTTAAATACAATTAATTATTTGCTAATTAAAATATTACTAAGGCGTTAGAGAGGGAGAGAGAAAGAGAGAGAGAGAGAGAGAGAAATCACTAACAAATTGAGCAACAACATTTAGTTTTGAGATCCTTGTTGATTCTTTTAATTTTCATGCATTTGTCAAGTGCTAAAGTTTATACTTTCAACAGATGGTGGCATTCTCTGCAAATTGCCAAGAATTTTGCCACAGCCATTCTCTTAAAGCATTTTCATCAACATCTCCACTGTTGTCAGACCAAACGAAGCAGCCATCTTCTGCATCAAAATAATTTAAATTTTGTTGATGGGGTTGGATGTGAAGGTGGTGAGTGGTGAGATGAGAGTGTGTTGTTTGTGTCTGATGGAATTGTGCATGTTGACAGTTGCGGCCATAAATACAATTCGTGCATGTGTCCAAGGGTGTTTTGTCTATGCTGGCCTTGCTGATAAATTCAAATGGATGTGTTGGGATCTGTTGTTCTTGTGATTCTTGGTATTGTTGTTGTTGAGTTTGCAGAAATTCAGCCAAGGGAAGCTTGTGCGCCAAATAATTATCATCCAATGCTGCTAACGAATCTTTGTGTGTGCTAGAGTATTGCGAGGCATTATTGAGATTAACATTGTTTGGTATGTTGATGTTATTGTCACGTTTTGAATTTCTTGATAAAGCCGATTTGCGGGACATTAAACGTAATATTGGCTTCCACATTTTCTTTAATTTAAATTTATCATCATCATCCTGAGTGTGATTGTTGATTTGTTTTGTGGCGGCATTTGTTGTGTTGACAGTTAGATTTGCCAAATTTTTAGTATCCGTAAACATTTTGATTAATTTTGTTCTTTTTTCTTTTTTACAATAATAAATAAAAGTGTAATATTCTTGTCAAAAGTCAAAGAATTGTTAAAGAAATTTCTTTAATTCCTGTTGTGAAGAGAAGTGTGTCGACGCTGTGAAAGTTTGTTATGAACTGATGCTGGTTTACTGAGCAGCGCTTAGTTTTATATGAACGTCCGACTTGAATCGATCAAAACGTTCAGTAGATAGTAGTATTAAACACACATCTACTTCACGCACACACTCAATGCACACACAATTTATAAACACAGCCAGAGATAGACTCTGGGAAACAAAAACAACCAGCCAACAAACGCTCTTTCTTGTGTTTGACTGGCTGGTGCACACTGTGAGAAACAAACTGCACTTCCCATGCACATTCTAACAGGAATCGTTTAGTTTTTTTTTTTTTTTTTTTTTTTTGTATTATTATTATTTTGTTGCTGTTGTTGTTGTCGTTATTTTATTTATTTTCTTTTTTGTTTGCTTTCGTATACATTTCCCATGATTTGGTTCGTCTTTGTTTATGCCCATGCTCCTTTAGCATGGCATAGTACGAGTATAGTGATGATCATTATACTCATGTTTGGGGCGACTCAAATAACCTGTAAGGGCAACAACAAAACGGCCCAAGAAAACAACTACAGCCAGCAGTAAAAGTAACAAAGAATGAATGCAGGTAGCACACATCGATTGCTTGTCATCGTTGGCAAACAGATTAACTAAACAGCAATAACAACAACTAAATTTTAAAGGCAGCAACACACACACTCATGCATACACACGGTAAAAATATGTATACGTAGACAGTGTGCTGTGCCAGAGTCCCAAAAAAAGTGTGGGAAACAGTTTTTATTTTTTGAAGTTTGTTTCTCCTCTTGTCGTTGGTCTTCTTGTTTTTTTTTTTACCTTCTTTCGTATAATTTTAAAATTATAAACCCAACAGCGATCAGTAGCGTAGTTTAAATGTTGTGGTGTTAGCAAATGGATTTATTGTAAGGCGATTTGATGAGAGAGTTGGCCTTCTTACGTGTGTATATAAATGTCTGATAAGTCATAAAAGATACTGAATTTTTTACTTTGAATTGAGGGAATATTTTTTGAACATTTTTTCCTTTTCTTATTACAGAAAGTTCAGAAGAACTTAAAATGTTTAGAATGTTTTATTTGTTATTATGAGTCACATGGGGTAAGTTATTTATGACTCCGTTTATTAAACGTTAAGCTAAATAGCAGCCGGTGATGGCAGTGATTTCAAGCTGGTTACCTTCATTTTGATTTTCTTTGATTAACAAGTGACCTTCAAGTACACGGTTTCGAGTACAAAATAAATTAAAAAATATGTTAATGAATTCTTTGTTCTTCCACTCAAACAAGTATCGGGTACCCGCCACTGCTAAATAAAGATTTAGTGACGTCACATAAAAATAAATAAATTCAATAACTTGTGCAGGAAACCTATCGTATCCACACACACACACAGAAATTAATAACGAAAAAAGGGGTTTAAAAAGAAAAATAATATTAATACAGGGGCCGAAGCAGAAGTGAAAATAAATCAAACCGATCAGCAACTAAAAGAAAATTTTCTCACATTTCTTAACGATAACAGCAAAAGCCAATTAGAATTTTTGGACAAATGAGGAAAATCAACGATAGATAACACTTGCCAACAAAACCAGTACCAAAGAAAGACAACCAACCATTCAAACAACTCAAGGAAAATAAGGATTAAGTTTCACTTTGCTCACACTAAACTTTAATAAAGTTTGCACAAGCTTAGCATGCCCTGTACACAAGTACTTGTGAGATGAGTGTGTGTCAAGAACATACGCATATTCCATAAAGTAACAGGTGGGTGCGCCCAGGCTAAAATTAATGATAATCCTAAATTCTATATGGCCAACTTGATTCTTTTCCGCTCGTTATAGCACACACACACACATCATCATCATCATCATCATCATCATGATTACTATCCCAAACACAACAGCAACATCAGCATGTTCTTAAAAATTGGGTTTTACTATGCAACATTGAAATGGCCACAACATTAAATGCCAAAAAGGAAGTTTATAATTGTGAGAACCTACCAACAACAACCCTTGTGTACACAATAATGAGTAGCTGAATACTGGTTGGCTGGCTGGCTGGCAGACTGGCTACCTTAAGAATAATCTCAGCCAGAGTCTAATTCATACCTCAGCGATGCACAAGTGCCGTTTATGAGCTGCGTGTTACTCCAACAACAACAACAACAACAACATTGCAAATATGACTAGTGCTTTGCTCTACAATGTAGGAAACGTACACACATACACAAACACTCATTAACCAAGTTTTACTTGTTTTATCCCCTCGAAAAAAATATTTTTGTTTTGATTCTGTTAAAAAAAAAAATGCGGCTTTAAATATCCGAACTCGTGATACGATTGCGACCTTAGAAGTCATAAAATAATTACAATCTATCTCCGGTGCACTGTAGATTGGTGGGTAGAGCGCTAACCTATCAATCTGGGATTGATAGCAGCAAATGGTGGACCATCATCCGTGCTAGTTAAAAAATTTAATCTCAGAATTAATTTTTAATATCAAATAATAAATAAAAATAATAAATTCATCTCTTCTTAGACGGGAAACAATCTGGACATTTTTAGTTGCTCAACCTTTTTAATTTATAGGAGACAGAGGAAAGGAGAAGGAAGAGGTAGGCAGACTTTCAGAGCTTCCACAAAAAAAAAAAAAAACAACAACAATTGAGGTAAATGGATGAAAGAATACTAAAATGTGGATGTAAGAAAGGAAATTTCAAAACAGAAAAAAAATTTCACGGTCTTTTGAAATATAACACTGGGGCGAGCATTCTCTACACAGATTCAGATAATTTAAACAAAGTTTTGTGACATCAATTTATTGCTTGTCGTGAAAAAGTTTCTCTTAGCAATTTAAGTACGAGCGACTGAAAGGCTACTGGAGTAGGTGGAGTCGTGCGCTTAAAAAATAATTTCATCAAGTGGCCTACAAGTCGGCTTCTTTATTTTAATTAGGTATTAATTTTAGAGAAATTCTAGGACTGCCCTCCATTTTTTACAGACGATTGACTACTTACTCACAATCAAATCGAAATTACAACAATAATAACGCAAAGGGCTCTTAAAAAACAAAACAACAACAAAAAGCAAATACTTTTAAATACACGTTCGTACATGTGCCCATGTATGCGAGTAATTTTTGGGTTTTCTGAATCTAAATTGAAAGCAGGTTGCTGTACAGATTTGTTGATTTTCGTTTTCAATCCGTGGGAATAAGGATTTTTCAACAGTTCCCACGCATCCAGGACTGCATAAGAAAAACGAAACAAAAACAAACAAAAAATACTAAAGATAAAGAGCCACAGAACACATCATTACAATTCAAATCAGGTATTTTATTTCCTTTGTTTAGTTCAACACTCTTATCAGCTGTTTGTTTTATTCTATTCGTAGGATAAAATTTGGCAGATGGACGAATGTATTTAAGGAAAAAACCAAAGAAAATTCGACACAATCTACAAACAAAACAGTAACATTTTGACAAATTTTAATTAAGAAAAAATATTGTCATTCAGGCTGTGAACGAAATGAAAAACTAATAAACAATTATTTTTTTAAGAGTCATAGTATTATTGAAACTGATTTGCAGGTATGACGCTAAACTTTCATAGGGCAACAAATATCCAATAACACACTTTAAAAAACAGCTATTTTTTAAACTAGAACTAGTGTTTTTTTAAATTAAATTTATCACTTAATGTTAGAATGAAACCAAAATTGCCAATGAAAAATTATGCAAAAAGCTACACGCAGAGAACGACTTCAGCTGTGAGAATTGAATTATTTGCCAGTCAAAAATTCAGTTGTAGTAATCGCATTTTTCAGTTGTAATACAGCCTAACTTTAGTTCTCTTAATAATATTTTTGGATGTATCACCGTATTTATTTTTATTAAATTTTGGAAGCGTTAATAACACAATGTAACTTCATACAGAATTGTTCACAGTGGCTTAAATCACTTCTCTTTCATTTTTACTTTCATATTCAACTAACTCATTACAAAAAATTTTTCTCCTTTTCTATTTATTTACGAGTATAAGTTTATTTGAACTTTTTATTAATTTTTATTAAGCTTGAGGTCGTATTATAAATAATATCGAAATTTCGCTCCAACTTTGCGTAGCTTCTTCAGGATAAATATTATTATAAATAAAAAACTAAAGTTACAGCGATGTATCAATATCAAAATAAATATTTATAATACGATTTCAAGCTTAGTAAAAAAAAATTTTTTTTGTGAATTAAATTTAAAAAAAAAAAACTGAAATATACTGACTAAGCTGTCAAAGATAAAAATATGTTTTTAATAAATATTTTCTTTATTTGATCATAATTTTATTTGTACAAACATACATATGTACATCCAAACGTTCACTTTTACAAAATGCAAGGAATTCATTGCAAGCATGAGATGAGAGTCTCGCATACAAATAAAAACTAATTAAGTTTGAATAGAAACAGCAACACTGCAAAAAGTCTTTGAAAAGCAAAACGAGTATTTGACTAGATAACTTATACGAGTATGTGCTTAGTAGAAACTCTAAACCAAAAAGCCATCCACCCATTTCAGAACAAACTATTTACACAAAAGAGCTGCAGCATTCATTGACTGACTGGCTGGCTGACCGCTCGGGGGGTTAGTTAGTTGGAGCAACCAGTTCTTTTAGATCTTAACATGCACGTTGTACGTAATATGTGGAATTTAAAAACATTGTATGCTTATATGCACATGTGTAGCTCGTGCCAGATATCCGCGTGTACAAAGTACGGTCATACGTTCGTTAGTCCACTTCATTTAGTTTATAGCTACCTTAACTCTGCTACAAGCTTAGTGCCATAAAAGCAAAATTTCTACAAAAAGAAAAAAAAGGCCCAGCCGTACCACAGCCACAACCAAACAAACAATGCAACACTTTTCTCTAAACATTGAAACACAATTACATAAACACACACCAAAAGCATACCACCACCACCAGCAGGCCTTCAATTTGTTTATAATATTGTTTTGGCACACTATAACTAACTTCCCAAGCTTAAAGCGCACTTTCAGCGTATACGAAATATAGGACTTGCCGTTTAAATTTATTGTAGCAAAAAAAACCAGTTTTCACTGATGATTTCATTGCACTTAAATGCAAGAAAAGTTTTCAGACAGAATAAAAAAACTCGTGCCATTTTCATTTAAAAAAAGGAAAGAACACATTTTACAACGTATTTAGACTATTGAAAAACTATTTTCGTAAAAGGAACAATTTTTGCTCTTTAAGTATACCACTGTAAGTATGTATGAGTATGTGTGTGGGTACTTTCGTACAGCAAATAAAAAGTGAGTTCTAAGGCTACATACATACACACAGATGTGTGTAAATTCTTCTCAGAGAATTTGATTTCTTTAGTTAATAAATTTAATTATGCGATGAGTGCAACTTTTGTCTGAACGGCAAACTTAAAATATGCACGCGCTTGGAAAGATTTAATATTCACTAAAGAAGAAATTAGCCTTTAACCGTTTAAAATATAAAATAGAAAACTTATTCCTCATTAAGAAAATGTTTTATTAAACCTCAGTTAATTTGACAAACGTAGAGCCATTCCAATTCTTTCGCTTTAAAAATTCTTGCATATTTTTTTGATAAAAAAAATTCATAAAAACCTTAAGCGTACAACAACAACTTATGCTTCTGATGTGGGAGCGTATGAGTGTTCTTTAAATTTAATTAAATAATAATCATAATAATAAATTACTTGTTTTTAATTGTTTTTGTGCGGTCTCGCCCGGCCAGGTTATTTCATAGTAAAATTTTAACAGTGGCTAGTGAAAATTGTTGAAAATAGGGCATATAATTGGCCATGGTTGGTCTAAAACTATACATATACCGGCCTTCAGGCTATATGTATCAAATTTCAGACAAATCTGTTGGATACAAAAACTTTGTATAGGGAACAAACAATCAAACAGAAAATGAATTTTAATTATATTAAGTCCGGCAGAAAGCTAATATCTTGTTTTTTTTCAGTTTATTTGTTTCTGAAATTAGATACTTTTAATTTCTATACTGCAAGAAAGGCTGAAATATACTTTTGAATCGGCCACACCTAATTTAGAATAGAACAAGTTAAATGAGTGTTTTCCACGATTAAAATTATATTTTTAACGGATTTATTTTAAATTTAATACACACCCTCCATTTGCTCTAAAGATTTTAACTCATCAAGGAAAAGACTGGTCGAGAATCAGTTAAAAAAACTACTACTAGAATAGAAAAGTCGGTATATATTTATTGGTAACTTGTTTTTAATATTTTTAACTGCAATTAGCAGGATTTCAATTCCCATACTTGATAGTGATAAGTTCTTTTAGGAAGAGATAGAAAATCCGAATATTTTTAATCACTCCATAATTACCAGTCATGTTATGAATGCTTGTGCGTATTGTGCAAACCAAAAATATCCGTACAGAGTTGCTATTTTGTAATTTTTATAAGAGATACGAGATAAACACCGATTAAGAAAAGCACTATAATATTATGGCAGTTGCTAAGACCCGCTGGAAAAATTGACTTTATATCTACAAAACTAAACTCAAACTCTAGTTCATACTCTTCGACCTTGAGATTTTATTGTTTTTATTTTTTTTTTTTATATCGAGAGCCAAAAAACTAAATAAATAAAAAAAATTATACAATTTAAGCAAGTATTTGAGCAATTTAAAACTCAATCAAGTTAAAATTAAATTTCTCGCACAAATTGTTTTCTTTATTTTACTCACACACAATTTGCATTTCTTAAGAGTCTAAAATTCAATTATAAAGGGTGTTTTTTATAGACGTATAGAACTTTAAATTGCAATAAAACAACGATGGATTATTCGATTGACATGAATTTTATTTATCCGAAAGATAATCTTGTGGCATTACATTTTAAATATGATTTCTGGCATATGACCGCCACGGCTGGCTCGGATGTAGTCTAATCTGGACGTCCAATTTTCGATGACTTTTTCCAACATTTGTGGCCGTATATCGGCAATAACACGGCGAATGTTGTCTTCCAAATGGTCAAGCGTTTGTGGCTTATCCGCATAGACCAATGACTTTACATAGCCCCACAGAAAGTAGTCTAGCGGTGTTAAATCACAAGATCTTGGAGGCCAATTCACAGGTCCAAAACGTGAAATTAGGCGGTCACCAAATCGGCGGTCAATAAATCGATTGTGGCATGAGCTGTGTGACATGTTGCGCCGTCTTGTTGGAACCACAGCTCCTGGACATCATGGTTGTTCAATTCAGGAATGAAAAAGTTAGTAATCATGGCTCTATACCGATCACCATTGACTGTAACGTTCTGGCCATCATCGTTTTTGAAGAAGTACGGACCAATGATTCCACCAGCCCATAAAGCGCACCAAACAGTCAGTTTTTCTGGATGTAACGGTGTTTCGACATACACTTGAGGATTAGCTTCACTCCAAATGCGGCAGTTTTGTTTGTTGACGTAGCCATCCAATCAGAAGTGCACTTCATCGCTAAACAAAATTCGTTATGAAAATCGGGAACAAAGGCAATCTCGTTTTCGAAATAAAATTGCACTATTTGCAAGCGTTGTTCAGGCGTGAGTCTATTCATGATGAATTGCCAAACCAAACTGAGAATAAATCACTTGACAGCTGTTAAATCGGTCACCATCTTGAACAGTAATGCCAACTTAAAGTTCTATACGTCTATAAAAAAAACACCCTTTATTAAATTCAAAATCAATTTTAACTTAAGCTTTCGTTGTTTTGTGCAATAATTAATAGTGAGTTTCCTTCCATTGAATAAAAGCGCTCAATTTCGCAAAATACATTTATAATCAATCCCATGAAATTGTAGACATAATCACTCGCTATCCCAATGCCAATAATTTGTGATTTTTATCACTTTGATATTTTAAAAATTCAGAAAATGTCTTTTCTTCATATTTTGTTTTACATTTTATGTATCCACATCGTAAATATTTTGTAAATCTAGATTTTAAAATAAATATATACCAAAACACAGCAGTAACAAAAATTATTCATTCATTTATTCGTTCGTTCGTTCGTTCGTTAGTTGTTTGTTTCTCCCTTTACAGTTTTGGTGGTGTCTGTTGGAACATGTGCTGTAGCAAATTTTACACTATCATTATGATTATTATTATCATCGCCGTCATACATAAATAAGTATAGCGGCAGCACATTGCAATGGCTGAAAATAACTCATGCAGACGAGAGTGCACACAAATAAACAAATCAACTGGTGTTGCATTAAAAGAGAACGAACGCGAATTAATGCATTCTTATACATGCAGTTGCAACTAAATACAACAAGCCAGTCAGTGTATGTATTGCAAGCACACAGGACTAAAAAGGAATGAAATGTTTCGTTTTTAAATTTAAAAAAAAAAAATTTGCTAATGCTGGCCGATGGCTACAAAATATTTTTTGTTGAAAATTTTTAACTGGCAAAACCAAGAGCGCTTGTTTCTGATTCTGCCTGCAAAGCTTTTCGTTTATCGTGTTAGACTGACATCACGTGTACACCCATTTTGTGAAACTATGATTAAGATTTTCTGGACTATGATTAAGATGACTTTTAAATGTCTTTTGCTGGACATTAATTTTATTTTCAGCTTCTTCATCAATTACTTTCACTTTCAAGTTCAGAAATCGCAACGTTAAAAATATCTATCTGCTATTTGATCACCTTTTGCTTGATCAAAATTTTTATTTGCTTACTTTTAGTCAAAATGATCTCTGCATGTTATGTAACGAAGACGAAGAGACAGCAGAACACATATTGTATCACTGTAATGGTCTAATTTGGATCCGTTTTCGCTACTTAGGGCAACATTATCTACAACCGTCGGATATGGCTAACAAATCACCCAAAGAAGTTTCTGAATACTTAATGAATACTAGACTCCGGAACGATTTGTAACTTGAGAGTAGTGTCACAATAGGTCTATTTTGGCCGGAGTGACCAGGTGACTTGTTCTAAATTCTATTTGTTTACTACACAGCAGCATATTCACTTCAATCCCCTGTATGTTTATCAAAGTGCTGGGAGTAATAAGCCATCAGGCTACAGAGGAAATGCTCACTCGTATTTTACTGCATGTTAATTCATTTCCAATTCCTAATTTGCTTAAATTTACATTCACGTCTGCGTATAAGAATTACGAGTTTATTGTCATTTGGAATTGCAATAAATAAAAAGAAATAAAAAAAAAACAAAAGCACACATCCACACCGCCATAATTTGTTAATTACCCTGACGAAGTTAATATCATGCAATCATTACACACATTTTTGTACCTGCTCTTTTTGCTCGTAAAAAGAAAAATATTATGTTTGTATTTCGTTTCGGTTTTGTTGCTTCTGCTTTGGTTTTTTTTTCTTGAGTAATCCATCGGATCGCATCACATCGCAATTCATCCATCCGTCTATCGTGTGGGAAACACACGACAAATCTGTTTCCCACGGTCTTGTGTATTGCGTACTTAGTTTATAAAGAAATAAACGAATGAATAATAAAAAAGAAACTTAATAAAAAAATTAAAAAAAAAAAAAAATACATGGGACAGCGGCCGCAGAGAACTGTCATCATTGACAATAAACAAGACAAGCCCAGCTTTGATGAGTATACGGTTTTTGGTGCGATCAATGGCCAACTGTGAATAAGTATTTACACACTCACATTGAGATCCCAAGTGATGCCACAGACAGATTTATTTGGATAAAATTTAGTTTCACAATTTTATTAACTATCATGCTTACAAGCAAGTATCTTATGCCAACAAAAGTTTAAAAAACGCAAAACAAATCAAAAGAAATGACTTTTAAAGATCTAAATAAAATATCTTCTTAATCATCGAGAGGAAAATTAATCACGAACAATCTATTGACCATTTAGACTGTGATCGAAAAGTGGACACAATAAAAGCAAAAATCTGCTAACCATGAATCGCTATTAAAATTTATAAAATTGCGTTTTCTTATTCTTTTTCAGTAGCAAGAATTAGAAAACTTCACCCCATTAAACTAAATCTACAAAACAAAATTTAGCAAATCCTCTTTAATTAGGGAATAAATTTTACTTCCAAGTTTTTCAAGTTTATTTTAAGGAATTCATTATTTCTGAACTTTTTGTAAAAATTCCATTTTCTGGCTACTCTGGACTTTGTATATCTGTACAGAGCATACAGAATGAAAAAAATATAATTTTATTGGCACAAGCGTAGCATTCGGTGAGCCAAAGTGCACACAACAATAAATTGGTAGCAATGGGACTTCAATAAAGTAGTTGAATTGTGTACAGAGAGCAGAGAAAAATGAGCGTCACATAAATAGGATTGCCAATGAATAAAAATTAAATAAAAACAAATAAAAGTTGTAAAATAAAAAGTAAAAATTTTTAATTTAAATTAAAATTTGATGTGGCGCTTTTCGTTGCCAAACATCTTATAGGTCAGCGGTAATAGGTAATTGATTACTAATAACAAAAAATGATGGCATTCATCGCTTATTGAGTAGATTCAAGAATGATAGAAAGGCAAGATTGCGCATCAGATGATGTAGATTGTCTACTGTTTGAAGAAAAAAATAATAAATAATTTTTCTCTGTCGCTCTCATTTTTGCTACATGCGCATAAAATTTCAATTTCATGTGCGGGATGGAGTAATCTTGTAGATATTTCCATCATTCTTGAGTAGATGTAATTAACAAGCTAATTACGTCCTACACATAAATCTCTCTCATCTGGTGTGAAATTCTGGGAAAAGAAATTGTATTGACAATAATGTTATGTTTACTGATATATTTACTATTTAGGAATAAGAAATTAAATTACTGAAGGCTTCACTAAGTAGTTTCAATGTTCAATCAGTATGTGAAAGTTTGTACTCATTAACAATCATATGAATGTAATTTTGCTAAAGATTGATGATGGCATCTCTGGTGATATATTTTCCAATGGGAACCAACACATGAATATTTCTTTTTCAGTGTCTGTTTGTATGTTACGGTTCGCTTAAAATGTTTAAAAACAGTGAGACAAACTCTAAGCCAACTCAACAAAAAGACTAACTAACCGACTAACAAACAGACAGCAGCATTCATTCGTTCGTATCAATGGGTTCACAACAAGCAACAGTGTGAGAAAATTTTTTAAAACAAAAACAAAAACAAATGGGAGAATATTAAATGCATAATATAAAAACTAAATACCAAACAAGATTAGGTCTCATTTGAAACACAAAACTCGAGCTTAAAACATCGTGCTGAGTGCCAAGCTTGCTTGCAAAAAGTAAAACAAAACAAAACAGTAACTAAACGAATTCCTTTTTACCAAAAAGTGCATAAACTAAATACACACGAAAATAAAAAAAATCTAAATTAAAAAACCAAATATTTTAAATCAAAATTATGGTCATGGAAATGTCCAAAACTTATCAGTATCGCAAGGTTATGAAGCCTTTATTGGAGCGTAAACGTCGCGCCCGCATTAACAAGTGTTTAGATGATCTTAAGGATTTAATGGTGGAATGTTTAACACAGGAAGGTGAACATGTCACACGTTTAGAAAAAGCCGACATATTGGAATTAACAGTAGAGCACATGCGCAAATTAAAACAGCGTGGCAATTTAGCATTACGCACCACCACACTTAATGCTCATGTTGAGTCATTTCGTTCTGGATACGTACATGCAGCAGATCAAATATCCCAAATAATACTTCAGCAATACATAGACGATGAAATCAAGGCCAAACTTATGAAATTTTTATCCTCGCGCCTCATGGATATGCAACACAATGTACTAATGCAAACCGACACAAACACCTCATCCTCATCCTCATACTCAACGCCAGCCTTACAAAAGACATTCTTTGAAAATGTCATTTTCAGAGAACAAATCAAAACCAAGTCAACAACAACATCACCTCCTCTGCCTCAACACGACACAACTAAAACCGCAAACGCCATAAATAATCCCAAAATAGACGATTTAAAGGAGAACGATATGATTGATATTATTACAGTGGATAATGCCCACAATGCAATGAATATAAATTCTCTTTTACCACTGGATTCAAGTATTTCCGAAAATGTATGGCGGCCTTGGCAAAAAGAATCAACTGAAATGTGTAAAATTTGAAACTCCTTTCTTGTATTTAATTTCATTCTTTTCCTTATAAGTTTATGCTTAAATTAATAACGATCCTTCCATTTTCAAAGAAATAATTTTCAATCAATGTATGGATTAACACAACAAAATCTTTAGTCTTCCACGTCATTCTATTTTAATTAAAGTCCCTTAACACACCAGTGAAATAATTTTCTTTATAATAATTGTGTAAAATAAGCATACATACATACATACATGCATATTGTCATGTGTTTTCAAACAAAGCCCTAATTTTACAAAAAATTAACATTCGCCTTTTTGAATCAATTTTGCGCATCTAACATTAAAAATAACATTCTTGAGCTGAAGCCCAGCTGCAAAAAAACTTTAAGAAATTTAACAAATTTTTCATACTTGAGACTTTTTGGTTTCTCCTATAAAATTTATTGACTGTGACCTGGGGTTTTTTTGAAGACACAGGACGATATATTAAGGCTGTGATATATTTAATTATTTAATCGTAAAATTTACTTAATGTTTAAATGTAATCTTTTCAGAAATTTTCAAATGAAAAAATTGTTTTCGCTTTTTTTTTTAAATAAAAAAAGAATACGAGTTTGTATTCATAATAAAAAAAAAATTTAAAAAAGGTTTTACACAAAATTTTTTATTAAAACCCAATTTATACAACAGCACGATCTAACTTTAAGTTTTTGCAGGAAGCGTCTCAAGATCAAAAAAAGTACGCACCCTAGTCAAAGGACTTGTTGAGTTACTTAACAAGTCCTTTGACCTGCTGTTGAGTGCTTAAGTGCCTAATAAACAGCTTATTAAACTGAGTACTGTATACCCAAATTCTTTTTAAACACTTCACTACTCTAATTATTTTATTCTTCACATTTATGTGCTGACTGATTGAGTCGACTCCAAGACAGCTTAAGATAAGTTTTTTTTTTTTTTTTTTTTTTTTTTTTTTTTTTTTTTTGTCAAATATAATATTAACAAGTACTCAAGTGTACTTTTTGTCTCCCCCATACCAAATTTTAATTATGAATTCTGCATTATAAAAAATCTATTTTAAATTAAAGAAAAATCCGCCATCTTCGCCACTCCTACTCATTTGCATCTTAAATGTGCCTCTTTAGGCTGCAAGGAATTTTAAAATTAAATTGCTATCCATTCGTTATTTATTGTTTGATTGTTTTTTTGCATTCAACCAATTTTTTAATTTTATCAATAAAAGTTTGCAAGTGTTTTTCCTATAGTTTCTTTAATTCAATAAATAAATTTAAAAATATCACAATTTTTAAAGCTAATAATATCTATTATACAAAAACAAAATAAAAATAAAAATAAAATAAAAATTCTAGCTAAATTTTCCAATTCGTTCAAGAAAAATTAACAGAAATAGGAAGACAATAATGTTTTGGAAACGAAGAACTGCTTATTGTGGTGATTTAAGCTTGAGCCCATCGATCCTCTATGACAGCTAATTGGTTGTAAGTGCTGCAGTATAAGGGTTCAATTAAATCATTATCGGCAGCAATATCTGAAGTGGCTGTCCAAAAGAAAGTACCATGTTCAGTTTGTACAAAATGTACAGGCACCATCGCAGAGATTTCACTAAAATCACATTCCTCTATTTCACAGGAGGCTGCTTCAGCTGAGAGACGTTCATTGATATCATTTTCAAATGATTCCAAAGAGTTGCATTCCTCAACTTCAATATTGGCATTATGAGTATTTTCCAAAGACTCCAGAGATTGCAAAGATTCATCTTTTTTTGGGTTTACCAAATTTTGTAAGATGATGAGTTGTTTACTCGTAGTTGATTTATCATGGTTAAACAGTTGCTTCAATAGTTTCTTGATGCTGTACGAAACTTTGTTGGTACTTTTGATGTCCATTTTATTTTTGTATTGTTTTTGTTGTTGTTGTTGTTGTTGTTGTTGACTTGAAACTTCTACGCACATTTTGAAATTGAAGAGAGTGAAGAGAAAAAAATGGTAAAACTGTTGTGGTGGTTGTAGTTCTTTACTAAACGACGTCGTGTACAAGAATGATGTGTTATCCTTCGTTTACTTGTCTTTTTATACTCCAGCAGGTCTTTTGAGAAATACCAGCACACAAGTAAAAGTAAAGCAGTATCTCTCCACTCACAAAGTGTGGGAACGTTAAGGATACGTTTTTTGAACAAAAGAAAAAACCCATAACCGAAAGGCAGGTGCGTTTTAAAATTTTTAATTTTGTTGAGGTTAATAAAGGACAGCAGGTTTATTTATATACTCTTTACTCCTTAAGGACTTGCATATGCATGCATGTATTTAAGAAATGCCATAAGGGATTTAAAATGAGAAATAATAAAAATTTATCCTTAGCAAGGATCGTGAGAAACGTACATTTCTGCATGTTCCCACACTTTACCAGAAGGTTGTTTTTATTTTCTTTTGTTGTTATTTTTCTTTAGTTTATTTTTCGAAAAGGACTGACTACGGGTTTTTTTCCTTACCCAAGTGTATCCTTAATATATTTTGCCTGCCTTTAATGAACATTTTGCTTTTAAAAAAGCAAATGTAGTTAAATGTGAAGATCTCTTATTACTTTCCTTATCTTTTTTCTTTAATTTTTTATTTTATTTGTTGTTGTCTTTGCTTTCAAAGGAATATCAATTAATTGTATGTCTGATTTAAGAATACTGAACACGTGTTCATTAGGATCGTGGGAGAAAATTTTTGTTATGGTGAAGTTTTAATTTCTTTTGAATTTTTTTTTTTTTTTGTAAAGGAATGTTCACGCTTCAATTTGAGTTTAAAGAAGGGAGGTTTAATTGTTAAAAAATATTTTTTTGAATGCCTTTACATTAAAATACACACGTGTGCTTTAATAAATTTCAACACAAAATAAAATTATTCGTATGTGTTTTAAGGTCTCTTCTTTTTTTATTCTAAAAATTAATATTCTTTAAACACTTTATAGCCTTTTCAAAACGTGAGAACTTTTGAGAGAAAAAAAATTAATTTCTGTTTTGGTAACGACTCGAATGTTCTAAATGCCAACTGGTAAAATAAAATTTTAAAGAGAAAGAAACACAAGCTTAGCTTTAGAAAAGAAACAATGACAAACAATCATCAAATTAATACGCTGTGGGAAAACTGAATCCAATTTGAAAAGAAAGAAAAAAAATATTAAAGTGAGATTAAAGAATGTGAAAAGAAAAGTGTGTACAGAATGAGCCAAAGTTGTGTTTGGTTAACACAGTTAACAGCAATAAAATGTTTTGAATTTGGTTTTAAACATGCGCCATCGTAGTAAAATTTTCTGCTGCTTTTTTTTAATTTAATAAAAAATTTACTTAATTTCTGGTTGCGTGCCAAAGTAACTGAAAACTGTTTTCAAAGTATTTTGAAACACCGATTTCTATATGTAATAATTTATATTTGGAATTTAAAAGTTTAACAAAATAATAATCTTTATTTGTGCTTAATTCCAGAAATTGTGTTGGCTTTTAAATTTATTATTTTACTCATGATATTCTCATGAGTTATTTATTCAGTACAATAAGTACTGAAGGGGATAGCATATCTATATGGACCATTTCATCAGACTCTACTCTGAATCCTCAGTAGATTACTCCGTAGATTACAACGTTTCTTGCAAACATTAGAACCTTTAAATTTATTTAGTCAATTGCTTTTACAGTATAAAGGTTCTAATGTTATTTATTCAGTACTTATTGTCACAACTTTTACAATATTTCTACAACTATGGAGCAGACTTAAAAACAGTTTAGGTACGACTTAAACCAAATTTCGTATTTTCTTTTTTCATAAAAAGAACCAACCGTTCTCAGTTATTGGTTCTATATGTAGAGTCTTCTTTTGGAAAACAAGTAAATCTCAGAAACTACAGCCAATTTAAAATTGACAAAAGCGTTGAAAAATACTTTGTGATACCCACAATAACGAAATCCCTAAAAAAAAAGCTAAAACCGCCTTGTTTACATGTTGGTGTGTGCATTTCAAATACAGTTTTAAAAATCTCTTTTCCCAACCAAAGAAGCGAAACGGCCAAAAACAGAATTCAAATGATTTTCTTGGTTTTTTAATGCAGACTATAACTAATTGCTGTTTTTAACAGAACACACTACCAGTCGATGCTATTTTTTTGTACAAAGATGGCATTAGAAACAATCAATCACTTTCATGCTCAATTAAACACGTGCGCATTTCACTAACCAAACCGACAAAACCTAGAAATTCCAAAAAATTTATGTAAATACCAAGAAAATCACTTGAACAACACGACACGTACTTGATTGCAAAGAGAAGCAAGCGTGCAAGTGTATGCAGACATTTTAAGGTTAAACATTTTCAATATTTCGTCCTTCAACAATTATTTATATGTAGCCCAGGAGGTAATGACAATTTTTAATTTTTTCGAATTCAGAATTATACAAAAACACATGTGGGGTACGATGGTATTTATTTATACGAAATATCGGACCGTAAACAATTTAAACAAAATCTGGAAGCACTTGACTCAAAAAGTACATTTTAAGCAACACATGTTTGTAAATGTAGCACCAGTCAACTCCCCTCGTATTATGTAATCTGACACTTTGCAGTAATAGAAGTCAAAATACTTTTTATTGATCTTCCTTCCATCATCTGTGAACACAAGTATGAAAAACAAAAACTTTCATCTGCACATACATACACATTTAACAATGAAATACATAATTAAATTGTAAAGCTTTTTAGTTTAACATTATTTATTTAATATTAAATAATTGTGTGAGAAAATTGTTCTGCATTTGCAGTGAGAAAATACATATAAACTTAAGGATTACTAAAATATCATTAATTAATGTCCCTATTACGATTTACAACTGACCTCAGTTGAGCTTAAAAGTAAAACAACTGACTTAGATGGGTTGTAGTTGCTTCATGTTTTTGCCAAATACACTAACACAGAGCTATAATCGGTTGAGCTGTAAACTGTAATAAATCATAATTAAAATTAACAGGAATTTATTTTTATGCAACATTCCCAATTAATATTAAATTATTTCCACTTTTCTAAAGTTAATTCTGAACTATTGCTAATAATGGATTAAAAATCTGAGCAATTGCAATAAAAGATGGAAGAAACACATGATATACGTAGACACACAAGCATTACACGTGAATATAATCATAATTTACTAATTTTAATTAATTTCAAATACTTTCTATGAAACGAGAAATGAACTCCCAACAATTTCGAAACAATTAATTACAAACCCAGAAAATTCACAATAATTATTTTAAGCAAAACAAAGTGTTTCTAGTTAGAAAGATTTAAAAAAAACCATGAAATTTTCAAATACTTAAGAAACTGAACAAAATACTTTAATTTAAAATACGTGCCATCACAGAATTATGTACATACAACAGCAATGGGGGATCATGCGTGACATTCAGGTCTAATATGAACGCTAACATTTCAAAGTAGATAAAACTCAATACAATCTCCTACAGTTATGGTAATATAAACTGCATGTTGTTCATTTTTGTGCATTTTCCAAATCTCAGTGGTGGTATAGAATTACAGACACGTACATGTTGAATACAATAGTTGCAACATGCAATACCACCATCACAAAAACTGACACCATTAACATGATCATAATCATCACCAGCAAACACCACACATGATTAATTCAAGGAAATACGTTCAGAAGAACAAACACAAAATCAGTTTGAATATTTATTTATTGAAAGATTTCTTTTACCAAACAAAATACGAGTAGAACCTCTCATGCAAGTTGAGATAAACAATGAAATTAATTTTAACACTTGTGCGTATCGGCATTTTTTTATGCCACAAATTTGTTATGTGATGTGTGAACACGTGCAGCAAACGTACTCAAATATGTTGAGGAAAAGACAAAAGCAAAAATCGGTTCTTTACTACCCCCTGGTCATTTTTATAATAATATTTTTTTTTTTAACTTCTTTACAAAACCACACACGTGCATCCCTTAATTATTTTAATACATCAGAAATGTGTATGTAGATCAAAAACTTCATATTCTTATGTGACTTGATTAAATTTCTTTAATTTATTCCCTCAATAATCTCAACTCAAATCTTGTGTACATTTAGCAACTCAAACAGAGCTTCTTGTTCCGAAACGTTTAAACCCGTTTAGTTTTGTGAAACCCCATAAGTGCTTCCTTGTTATTCGTATAGGTAGTTCAGGCTCTTCAAACAAGCGTGTAAAGAATTATTATTCTGTAGTGTCGTAAATTTGAGAGTTGGCAAAATCGGTCAAAAATTAGTTTGTTCTAAAATCATGCGTGATACGACTGAAAAAATGTTGCACTCGGTGTTTGCACAAAATTTCAAAACTTTTCACTTGAAAAGTTGCCACCGCCCGAAATTAAAACCCCCTTTTGTAAACGGTTATTTTGCTTTTATTTTCGAAAGGAATTATAAAATTTTAAATAATAAACATTAAAAAAAATTATTATTAAATTTTAGCCTCAAGTTTATTTTCTATTAAAAAAAAAGTTTTATTTTAATTTTATTGCTTCTACAGTTTTATTAAAAAAAAAAAACATTTTAGTTATTTATGTATGTATGAATGAATGAATGTGTGCATGTGAATATAAGAGTATTAAAACTCTTTTTTTACATCATAATTTAAAGCTTTTAGTGTTGTTGTTATACAAAAGTTGTTAACAAACAAATAAAGGGACACTTAAAATATAACTATTTGTTTATTGAGTTATTATTTTTATTTAAAATCTTAAATTTATAAAGCTGATATATCACAGATGAAACCCATAAAGGGTTGTTGCTTGTATGTATTAGGAAGACAATTAGCCAAGTAAAGCGATTTTTAATTTTTTGTGAGTTACCAAGGACGCCACAAGATTTTAACTGGAACGGATGTGCATGTAGTTATGAATTGTTGATCTTCAGAATCACTGCTGTAACCGGAGGAAGCTGGACTCAAAAGAGATTTGTTGCCTTTTACTGCAGAAGATTGGCTTTTGATTTGTGATAGTTGTTGCGTGTGCAATAAACGATTAAATTCGCTGCCCAAATGAGTCATGACAACTTTGCCCATATTTACACTCATGCCTGGAGTGCCAGCCATAACGCGAGATACTTCGTTGACAGCATTCATATAACCATTACGAAAAGAGTCCATGGGAGCAAGAACAATTTTTGGAACTGGTTTTATGACATTTTTACATTCGGCTTTCATAAATTCTAAAGCAGATTCTAGCATCTCAGCTTTGTCCATGCGTAAGATGGCATCGTTGCCTTGAAACTCAGCAATCAATTCTTTAAGATTATCTAAGCACTTGTTCATACGTGCACGCCGTTGACGTTCTAGCATTGGTTTCTTTACTTTTAAATAGTGTTGAGTTTTCGAAATGAATTCTGTTTGTGGTGCCATTTCTTATAGATTTGTGCGTGCGTAAATGGTATTTATGTATGAACTTCTTAAGATGTTTTTATGAAGAAAGATGAAATGAGAATGATGCTGCTTTGATGAGAGTTGCTGGCTTTTATACCCTTGCAGCACAGTGTCTCTGGGAGAGCGAAGCAGGTTTTAAGGATTTTAAGATTTGTATAGAATTATTTTTGTATTTTATTTATGGCTTTGAAAGGAAACTCAAAGTGTGGGAATGGGTTTTTTCTGTTTTATTTTGTTTTGTTATCCAATGCAGGTAGTTTTAATACAGAAAATTGACATCCTTTTGATATAATTAATTATCAAAATATTTGTTATCCAATCTTATGGAAAATTTACAAAACAAAAATCCATTTTATTGACAAGAAGCTGATGAGAAAAAAGGATATCTTTGAAAACTAGGCATAGAGTTTTGTTATGCTGAACGCATTCTTTTATCCGGCCTTTAAGTGAACTCAATAATTTAGCTGAGTTGAGCACTTTGTTGAAGCATTTCTGTCTTTACGCCTTTTTACTCATATTAGTTTATGTCAGTTTAAATTACCATTAACAGATTGCAGTAAATAATTGTTGTTGTTGCTGCTTTTGATGTTGTATCCTATGGTAATATAAAATGATAGCAATACAATATGCACACTGAACCGACATACATACTCGTACATGTGGATATCTGTCCGTCTGCTTGTTTTAAGTTGTTTGGTTTTTAAAATCGTGAGAACCAATTTTGTCGTACGTTTCCCACGCGATGAGAACACCTGCCTACATTTTTTTTATATTTATTTTTTGCTGTAACCAACCAACAACAACCTAATAAGAGTATTAGAGCTTCATAAAATATATATACTCATATAAATAAATAATCTTGTGCTTGTATGTTGTTTGTCTACAGCAGTGGTATCCAAACTTATTTCACGGTGTACCCGTATAAAAGAGTTTACCTTTTAATTGCACTTCTAATGCATTGAGAATAAAAAAAAGGTAATAAGAATACAAACAAGAATACGATGTCAATAGTGTCAGCTACAGCTTCCGGTTCTTAAGTTTAATTATTAGATCACTAAATTAAGCAGAACAAAAATGAAACTCTTGTCACCCAACGTATGCAGCCTGTATCAGAGATCAGTCATCCTTCAGTTTAAATTATACTGAACTGCCTAGATAAGTATAGACAGTTTTGAGCAATTGAATACGAGTTGTTGGTCTTGCAGTCTTGTTTAAGAGGAACCAGAGGATGCAATGGAAAACAAAAATACAAACAAAAAGTGGAAAGGATAAAATACTCCAGCAAAATTGGCTAAGTATCCATTGGCATTAAATTAAGTATTTTATAATGGCAAGTATTCTTCTTAAGCTCCATACTGTGATAACAAGCACAATCAAGTCTCAAGTTGACCCAAAATACACAGGATACTCCAGCAAGTGATGGTAGTCCGTTTTTGTAATTCTCCTTTTACTGTATTACAGTTTATGATTGAATTTATTGAAATTATAAGCAATTGACTTTGTTGATTAATTTTGATTGACAACTTCACTTTTCTGTGTACCACTTTGCACGCCTCTGGTTTATAATAACGATGATGGTGGTTAGTTTTGATGCTTTGGCTCTGCTATAAGACACGAGCTTAACCTAAAGTTGTTGTATGGCGTGTGCATAATAATCAACTACTACATTACGCGTATTTACTTCACTCTCTCTTTGTTCTCTTTAACATATACATTTTATAAAATGCACTCATTCAACAAATACCTACTGAAGGAAGCGTACAAGAAAACTAAAGCTTGTATTTGTATAATTAAAATATTAATTCCACATCATACGAAATATATTTATGTGAAAAGCTAAGTGTGTTTGAGGTTCGATCGTTGAACGAAGAGAAAAGAAACGAGTTATTTATTTTCAGTAATTCAGGAGAGTGAGTGCGCTCAGCTGAATGGCATGCATTCGTTTGATGTAAAAGATTTTCTAATACATCCCAACAAACACAGAGCAGATTCAATAATTTGAAAAAAAACATAGACATTTACATGAATTAGAATAAATTATTACTTTAATCCATTTTTATTTTCAATTAAAATAATAAAAAAAAAAAAAAAAACTAAAAAGAATTTTTTTCATACGAAATGGTCATTCGAATATTTTCAAATTTTAAATTTTAATGCAAAAATTTAACTCATTTTTAATTCAGTATCATTTGTGAAAATGTTTGGTGTAAATAAAATACTCGTACTATTTACAATATATCAGAATTTTAAATGAAACTTCTATGTTTGTTGGGTTAGACTCTACAAAAACAATCCAATAGGTTTACTAAATGCATGTGTATGTATACCCATTCAATAACAACTTCTTACCAAAACTTGTCTGTATTCACAGCACGTAAGCAGCACACACTGACTCTTGATAACGCACTTGAATTCTCTCTCTTTTCATGTCTTCCTGTCTGCTTGTCTCTCAGTCTCAGTTATTTTTCAAAGTACAGGTTCTCTTTAGCGCTTGCCTTGCAGTTAGTGTAGGGGTTGTTATAAGAATAAAAAATAAAAACATTCAACCTGACCGGGTATATAAACGTGCTGCACAACTAACCTGCATTTATTTTGACTACCAACTTGAACTTGTAAAGATTAAATAAAAGACAAAACAGCAAAATCCGACAATTTAAAATGCCACCACAAACGGAATACGTGTCAAAAACCCAACACTATTTAAAAGTTAAAAAACCCATGTTGGAACGTCAACGTCGTGCCCGCATGAACAATTGCTTACATCAATTAAAAGAGTTGATAGCTGAATTTCAAGGCAACGATGCCATCTTACGTCTGGACAAAGCTGAAATGCTAGAATCTGCTTTAACTTTTATCAAAAAGGAAATTAATAACAGCAAATGTGGAGCTTCTATCATTACCATGGATTCATTCCGTCATGGTTACATGAATGCCGTCAACGAAGTATCACGTGTTATGGCCGCCACTCCTGGTATGAATGTGAAGGTTGGCAAATCTGTTATGATACATTTGGGTAGTGAATACCATCGCTTTCTTCAAATTCAAAAATCTATTGAAAAGCAAGATAGTCCAGAGATTGACCGTCTTGCTCCAATGAGTCCTGCTTCTTCTGGTTACCATAGTGATGAAGGTGAACATGATTGTATAATATCAACAGCAGCCGTTAGAACAACTGTATGGCGTCCTTGGTAGTTCACAATTATTTACAACAACAACAAAACATTCTAAGCTTTAACTGAAATTCATACTGCTGCGATAACTGTACGTCAATCTGTGATAATTAATTTTATTTTTAAATTATATTATATTTTGTAACAAGCAAACGCTTTAATTATTTTTAAAACGAACAAATAAAACTATAAAAACTATAAATACGAGATTATTTTTTATCAAAACCACTAGTCTGGTTCTGGAGAGCAAAGTGTGTTTATACATTTTTACAGATTAAGGTTTAGGGACAATATCGAACACAATCATTTTTAATTCTTTGTTGGAAAATAAAATATTAAAAACTTAAGGGCAGTTGAAGTAGAATAGAAAATTAAACCAAAGTAAACGCATGCGCAATGACAAAAATATGTTTAATTAATCGCGCCACTACTTGTGTTCCCTCTTTAAAATTATGTATTATCTGCATTTAAAAAAATGTGTATAAAAACGACTAAAATTTTCAAAATTCTTGCAAATTTTATTTTTCTAGTTTGCTTAAACATTTTTTCTTAAAATTTGTTAAAGTCATAAAGAAAAAATTGAAGCAAAGAAAATTAAAGAATTTTTAATGATTTTTCAGAAAAAGTTTATTTTTTTTTTGTCTTAACTCATACATTTTTAAAGACCCAACCAAAGCTCACGTGTAAAATGTCAAGTGATGGAAATTAAATTAAATATCTTTTGGTGAATATATGAGTAAATTAGAGCGGTGGGTTGCTCACGTGTGTGCGCCTCACACCATTGAAAACAAATGAAGGAGTGTGGCCCACACGTGACTTCATACTGCACACATTAAAGTTGATTGCAGTACATCGTATGAATGCTGTACGTCTTAAGCTTAACCCACGAACGACCTAATGCAACGACAGCAATCAACGTAAATAAAATTCATTCATAATGGTATTGAAGACAAACTGACTGAGTTGTGTGTTTCTTTTGTAGCATATAAAATGATATCCTTAATTAATTACAACCTATTTGCAACAAAAGACAATCAAAACGAAAAAATGAACACATTAACCGTACCACTGCAGACAGGAGTACGAGCATGAATTACGATGGACTCTCCTGCGCACAAGAACTGTGAACATCTGTCACCTCTACTTCTTACGTATCGTGGGATAAAATTTTTCTCAACAAATTCACGTTACGATACAATGATTATTGTTATTATTGTTATTAAGTGCATGCATGTGTGTACGTTTTTATTATCTTTCGTACAACAAACACACTTCTTTCTTTGTCATGGGAACTGCAACTGCTCATTGTGTTCAACTGAAAAGCATTACAAAATTTCATTTGTTGTGTGTAAGGGAGTGTGTTTATGCCGACGAACAACAGTCCGTCAATGTTATATGTAGATGGTACTTAAATAGCACCAGGGTGTGGTAAACAAATATAACGAAGTAGAAGAAGCTTTATGAATGAAAGGGCGACGATGAATAAAATTTTCAGGAATAAGATGATAGATTTTAGTCATTTTAATTTCGTACATTCATGAATAGTAAATTTTGTAAAATTATGTCTTTTAAAAGGAATGCGAATAAGTTTTTTAGGCTACTGGAAAACTCAATTTTGTTACATCGTTATGTAATACAATCCCTACACCTGCAAATTTACAAAAAAGCAATACAAATGCATAGAGCATTTATAATCTCTAATACATTTTTATTGTTTTTTTTTCAAGCAGCTTATTTTTTAAATCATCTAAATATTTTATGGCTCCTTTTCTTCCTTACATTAAATTTGTATTTGAATTCGCTAATATCCTGGTTTTTACTGAACGGGTGATAAAAAATATTACACAGCTAGTTTGCCTGATGCCATTCCTCAAGCAGTTAATAATAAAAATCTAGAAATAAAAAGAGAGACAAATAACCTTAAGGCCCAAACAGTTAACAATTATAATCTACGAAATATGAATGAGGAGTGTTCAATGGGGTATTCGGCATTATGCAGAAACGTGTGCAGTTTGCTGCTCATAAAAAACACAATCACTCATTCATTTACAACAAGTGCCCGTTCACTAAAATCACGCACGTGTAATTTAACGACAAGTGCCTGAGCAATTGAAACAATTTCCTTTTTGTTTTTGTTTTAAAAAGGATTCCAACTACGCAAGCGCAATAACAATTTCAACCGTTATAAAAACCGTAACGCGTCTAGGATAAACCACAGTGAATCGTAAACATTCAAAGTAAAAACATCAAACACAACCAAATAGGAAAACACCGAATTATGTTTGCTACGACAGTCAATAGCACTGCTGCCGAAAAAGAAAGATTAAAAGGGTATTTTGTTAAAATTAAGTTTGCTGTGTGTAAAATATTTCAGCAAATTCAGTCACTAAGCAAAGATGGCCAAGCCGTAGCCAGTCTGACTACGCCAAGCAAACAGCATTTTACAAAGCACAAAGAGAATGACAAATTTTCTCTTGCCATAGAGATAGAACAAAACCAAGCAAATGAACGTCTTTTAAAAGCTAAACATCAACATCATCAGTCGTATGTTCTGGCAGTTGAGACTGCAGTCGGCTTGTTTTACTGGGATTATGGCATGCCAGGTGATGCTAGTTCCAATTTTAGTTTTAGTACACATTGAACAAAATCAAATTACATTTGCAACAACTAAACTAACTCACTTCAACTACTTACGGAGCTACACAAAAGCAGCTAAACAAATATTTTTTTTAAATGGAATTTAATATAAAATAAAAAAGAGGAATAAGCTCAAAGCTGCAAGGATCAATTGAGTTGGTGAGCCTGTTAACGTCGTTCTTTGTTCAGATGTAGCAAATGAATGAAATTGTGTGAATGAAATTGTTGTAGCGTAAAAATGCACAACAGGTTTTTTAACTCTTTGGTTTGCTGTGATTGCGGGTGATGCTTGCAACTGCCACATACGAAGCCCTCAACATGCACAACACACACGAGTGTGCGAAAAAATATAAAGATGAAGATAAAAAATAATGTCAACAAAAACATTAAGAAAAAATTTTATAAATTGAAAGACGATATTCAACTGAATAAATCTTCAATAAAAGTTCTACTCACAACAAAGAAACGAAACTCAAGTTTATCCGTTTAATTACAAATTATTAAATAAAAAATTTAAATTATTTGATAAATATAAATTCAACTACAGCACTCTTATATCGTATAATGTAACTAAAAACTAATTTAATTAAAATTTAATAAAATTCAACAAATAAAAAATTAAACATTGGAAATGTGTACACTTTATTTTTTTTTTCTAATAGAGTACGTTTACCTCTTTTTCTCTCTTCTTCTCTAAAGGAAAATTTCAAAAACTGTTTAATAAATTCTATTTTTAGTACTTCTTGTGTTCTCATGTTCATTGTAACGTGTCTGCAAAATAGATCTTATAGGTCGCGGTGCGACTATAGTCAATGATGATTGTAACGCAGTGATTTTCAAACTGTGGGTTGCGACCCACAGGGGGCTGCCTAATAACTGCAAGGGATTCATGACGTTTTTAATTTCTCTTTTACATACATTTAGAAATAATACTTATAAAAATCTTTTTAATGCAAAATTTTTTGTTACAATATGAAGATTCATATGTTTTAATGTAACCTCTTATATTTAATTTAATTTCTTAAGTAGATTATGGGATGAGACATATATCATTTTAAAGGGGAGGTCATCTAGATTTGTAATGTACCGCCCAAATACTCTGAAGTTACTTTGGATTATTTAAATTTTTTTTTTTTAAATTTCCATATGCTCTGAGGAGTTTTAGTAACCATAGAAGATATTATTTTAAAGAGGAAGTTATGCAGCTTTGTAATCTACCAAACCAAAATCTCAAAAATTACTTTGGAGCAATTTTAACAAATTTTTTAAATTTGGTCTGAGGGAATTTTACAATATCCCATTTTGCCGAGGTACCAATCCCGATTTTGGCGAATATTTGACAAAAACTATACAAAAATTTAATCTATAGGCTCTAAGCTTTCTGAAAGTGGTTTAGAATTTTCGAAATTTTTTGCAAAACGGAAATTGCTAAAATCCCTCAGAGCAACACTTTTAAAAAAAATATATATATTTAATTTCTGAGTATTTGGACGACCGGTTACAAATTTAGGCGATCTCCCCTTTAAATTTTTTTTTAAGTGGACTTATACCATTTCCATACATAACAGTTAATTTTTTTTGTTAATCTGCTGCTTATAAAAATATTTTTCTGTTAAGCAAGCTAACCGATTTCCCAAAAAATTGCTTTAATATCCAAAAATTCTACTTAAATTTATTATATCTCACACCAAAATATGCGTGCATCTATTATCTATGATTTACACACGCGAGTACAGACATTGTTTTCTATTAATGCATATTTACTTTTGTATGTCTCTCTAATCAAGTGTTAAACAATCAACTCTATTAAATTAGACTAATGTTGTGCCGTGAATTTCTTTTACCACGAGCGAATGCTACTCGAAAAGCCAAACAAATAAAACAAAAATGTTGAAGTAACATTCTCATAACGATCTAAAACAGCTGCAACTAAAAAAATTTTCTCACACTCGGAGCTCTCAATGAAAGAAGACATACACACATACCTAGTGGAGTTGTTAATCAAGTCGTCGTTTTAATCAAACACACAATTTGTTTGTCAGTCGGTCATCTCGATACGCCTGCCACTAAGTCCGTCCGACCGTCTAGTGTAAATATCAAACCAAAAGTCAGATTTAAGTTTGTAATGCTCAACAGAAGCACACAAAAAGTATTCAACGTTGAACATTTTTTGAAGAAAGGGCAGGTGGTATTTCAATATTTTTCTTGTATTCGTAGTTGTTGTTTTTTGTTGAAAAAAAAAAGGAAAAAACTGAGCTTTGTTTTAGTTATATTTTTAATCTTCTCACTCATTATTTGACACTGAGTGTGCCATAAGCGTTACAGTAGTTCAAAAATTTAAAAAAAGAAAAGTAAAAATTTGTTTTTAATTTTGAATTTCTACCAGGCTAAATCTATACAAATAAAATTCACTTTATATTTGTTTGTTCTGTGAAATTTAGTGTCTATAATCTTTATGGTAAAGGAAGGAAGGTTATGCCTACATTTCAACAAAGTAATTCAAATAATTTTATTTTTATTGCTCTGAATTTTAGTGTACATATAAAGTCTGCCTTGACATATAAAATTTAATTCATCATCGTGTACAACAAGGACCATTTTCATTTCAATTTCTGGTAGAATATGTTATGTCAATTTGTATTAAGCCACTTATTTATGATCCAAAACTGTTGCAGTTATGAATCAATGTGTTACATGTATGAAGTTTTCAAGAGAGATGGCAATTATTTATTTCACCTAATGTAAGATAAAAACACAAAAAAATTTATGTAAAAATTTAAATATTAAGTTACGTTACGATCGAAAGATAGTATTCCAAAAAAAAAAAACATTCATAAATAAAATAATAAATGAAATCAATAAAAAGCAAATATTGTAGAAACTTTAATTACTAATTAAACACATAATTTAATTATGGAAAGATACACAAGGTGTTAATTTTAATAAAAATCGAAAATATTCCACCAACAAACTACCAACGTAGAAAAACGTATCTACGATAGAAATGCAGAACACATACAATCGATTGAAACGATGTGGAACAGAACAAAATGTATTAAAGCTGCCAAATGGAAAATTTAGATTCTGATCGAAACGTAGAATACCAAAATTGCCTAACGGAGAAAATTTCAATCCGATTTGAGACGCAGAATAGGGATGAGTATACGATAAGATCACTCGGGGCATTAGTTAAATATAAAAAAAAAAATACTTTTATTGGGAAATAAGGTTTTTAATATTAAAAAAAATGTGATCAAGTGCTGCAAGAAATTATAATCGGTATTTATCTGAAGTGCCCAACAGTAAAGTCTAAAAATACATTTTAAATATGAAAAATCATGCACAAATTTTATAGGTTTATATTTATTTTGCCTTTTTTTTCTTTTTTTGCCCACTGTGAACTTGTTGTGATCCCTTGATAGTGGTAGCACTATCTGTAACACAACAAGGATACGACGATCCTCAAAGAATATTTCATTGCATATTAAATGTAGAAAAAAAAACAACCCCATATGCAGCAGATAAATAAAAATTGGAAATTGTGGGAAACTAGCCGGCAAAGTGGTTCCCACGATATGAATTTTTTTTTTAATTTGTTACCTGTCTACCAACAACCAAACGCAACCACCATTATCATCATCATCACTTCTGTATTCCATACAATTAATAATTTTTTTAAACGAGCCTGTAGTACAACCAACCAACTTGTAACGTTCTTTTTCAACCCCTAAATTTTGCTTAATGCACAAAAATTTCAACTAAACACTGGATCTGTTTGCTCTCTTCAAGTAAAGTGTATTCTCTGTCAAGTAGCACATGGTTCTCTTTGAATAAACACATAATGCGAGTATATTTTTGAGTATAATGAGAGCGTGTGTTGAGCACGAGTTTCTGGTGGTGTCCTGGGACACGTGTGGGTATATAAACTTGTCGCACTCTGCACTACAACATCATTCACCGTTCATACGTTTTTGTGACAACTTCAATTTAATAACTAAAAGTTTTCAAGTAAAAAAAGAAACATTCAAACAAGAAGATGGCAACCAAATACGAAATGTCTAAAACTTATCAATACCGCAAAGTCATGAAACCTTTATTGGAGCGCAAGCGTCGGGCTCGTATTAACAAGTGTCTTGATGATTTGAAAGATTTAATGGCTGAATGTTTTCAAAGCAATGGCGAAAATAATATTAAATTTGAAAAGGCTGATATCTTGGAAGTCACCGTGCAGCACTTGCGTAAATTAAAACAGCAAAAAGATCAAATTGATTACAACAATGTTTCGGCTCAGAGAAGTTTTCGCTCGGGTTATATACAAGCTGCAAATGAAGTATCCCGCTGCATGGCTTCCTTACCAAAAGTGGATGTACAATTTGGTACTAAACTCATGACACACTTGGGCTTACGTCTCAGCCAACTGGAAGCTCCCTACGAGATTCCTACTGCTGTCAATACACCATTAACTGTAACCTGCTCCTTACCACAATCGTCAACAGGAATGTACAGTCCAGTATCTAGTGGTTATGCTAGCGACAGTGATTATTCACGTTCATCTCCTGCCCTCTGCCAACAAAAGGGTCTATTACAACAAGTTTCCATCACACCGGTCTGGCGCCCTTGGTAACTAACCCTGTTGACATCAACAAAACATATTTAAATCATCCAAATGAAACGGCCAGTGGTGTGTGCACTTCTGTTCTTCCATTACACCAACGATCTCTTATAATTTTAGTTTAATTTACCATATTTTTGTTAAACTATTGATAGAATAATTTTTAATTGTTTTTATTTTGCATGTACGAGTACTCATATCGTAGCTTTACATGATCTAACTGTGATAAAGAGTATCATTTCATTTTTAAGTATTTTTATAATGATTACTTTACTTTAATAAATAATTGTTTAAAATAAACAAAAATACAAAAACTCGTATATTCTCCACTTATTATTGTGATTTATTCAGTATAACATTGCAAAGGGTATGAGACGGTTCTCTCTTGGTGTATGTTTAAATCATAATTATCGCAATTACAGAACAGGATAATAATAACTTGCTTACACACATACTATACAGACGTGATAACTTAAGCAAACGGTACAATCTATCATACAGTAGAATTTAATTAATTAGTTCTCCAAAGAGAGAACAGAAATTGCAGGAGGTTTCCTAATTACCAATACAATTCAAATTGTTTAATAGAATTTAAAAATATAAAAATAGAAACCACTACACATACACAATTTCAATGCAGTTTAATACAATTAAAATGCCATAACTAGGTTTTCTAGAAGTCAAAACATATTTCAATCGAAACTTCTCAACTTCGGTCACGTACACTTGGACACTCTTAAACAATTTCTTTCGTCTCTCAGACGTTTTTATTCTTTGTAGTTTAATATGTTATTGGCAAAAGGAATTATTTACCACAAATTTAATAGGATTTATGAAAATAAAAAATTAAAAAAGGAATGTATGAATTAAAATGACTTTTCACACACGTTTTTTGAAGGACTTTTTGCAAACTAGTAAAGTTTTGGAATTAACTGTTTAAGGTCTACAGAAGATCTCAAATTTGTTTAATAAACCAAAAAAAAAAAATTAAATTATTTAACTAATGTTATTCAAATGCTGAGAAATAAACACGCTTAAATTTTAAAAAAAATTAATTATTTTAATGTTTGGCCAAGAATTTAGAAGTCGTCTGATAAAATGGTCCATATGGATATGCTATCCTTCATAGTACTTATTGTACTGAGTAAATAATTTTTTTTCGATTTTCGATGAAAATATGATGGAAAATATTTAACACACCAACATAATTAGAATTAAGCAATAAAAAATATTAATTTTTTTTATAAAATTTTGTAATTACTTATGGAGAACATACAATACCCAGATCAGACAACTCAAATATATTTTTTTTTTGATACAAAATACTTTTGCCAAGATGAAAATTTAAAAAGTTTCCCTTAAAAAATTGTGTTTTCAGAATTGAGTTGATTCTTGCTTTTGTATAATCAACAATATCTTGAATAAGTGCGTAACAGGCCATGACAAAGAAGCGATTTTTCTGCATTATTAAAATTATTTTTAATAATAAAAATTAAAAACCTGATAGATGGAAGGAAGCTCCTAAATAATTTAAAATCGGAAATTATCATTAAAAATATTTAGGGGTGTGGTAGCATTAGTTTCTAGAGAACTACATACCTATTGCAGAAAATACAAACTAATTTATTAGCAATTGACAACCTTTTCACATTTGTTACTAGTGACCTTATCAAATGCACTGATCTAGAGTTTTAAATTGAAATTACTTCAGACACACTTAATACACGAGATTAACAGACAATTTGCAGGCAATAAGCAGCCAACAAGCACGACCCATTAAAATGTAACATCAACATCAGGAGCAAACTAATGACAACAACAAGCACGAAACACACGATCACAGACCAACTGCAACAACAGTTTTATAAAAAAGGAGAATAAGGAATAATTAAATATATTTTCCCACGGTTTAGGATCATAATATAAAAAAAAGTTGAATGCCTGCATGCACATAAAACCAAACAATCAATGGATGACTGACTGAATGAAAAAATGGATGAGTGGTTGGTTAAACATGAAAAAACGTCAGCAGCAAGCGATTCACAGTATAAATTACTACAATAAAAATAAATAAATAAAAAAAAAAAAAAATAGGGGAAAAAATAATCAAGGTGAAAATAAGTAGTTACAAACCAGCAGTGCCAGTGCACAGAGGGAAATTGACTATGGCCAACAATCTGATTACCAAAAGCAAACCGTATTAACAACAAGCAAATTAACAAAAAACGAAAAAGAAAAGAAGAAATTTGATAATTCTGGACAGAATGGAATCTTGAACTTTTTTCATTTTACTTTTACTAGTTACTATTACACTGGCAAAATGTACAATAAAACAACAGCTGCAAATTAATCCTTACAAAAACAACAGCAAAGGAACCTAAGGAAGAAACGCATGTGTTGGTCGAACCTAAAAAAAAAGAAAAAACACCGTGTGAGAAACTCAGTTTTACCAATATTCCCACGGCCACGAGCCATAAGTTTTTTATACAATAAAGCAAACGAAAACAAAATATCTTACGGTTAAAGATGATGATAGCAGCTGCAGCTGCTTCATACGCAAATATACATACAATCATACATACATACATACGTATACTTGTTTATATGCTTGTCTGTATGTATTCAGGTTTTATTTGAAAAGGAAATACATACGTAACCCCAACAAACAAAACGGTTGCATTTCAAATTGAAATTGATTTTAAAATAAAAGACAGCCTTTCCAAATAAATTTAATTATTTCAAATTTATTTTTAGTTTTATGGTGTCAGCAAAATTATTTGTTTTTCAATTTCTGCCTTACTGTCTTGTCTCAGCGTGAAATGTACATAAAGTCAATGTTTGTTGGGAGTACACCTACACACATACAATTTGCAAAACAACAAAACTCAATTGCATACGTATACTAAGGACAAAATTATACCCAGAGAAAAGGACCGATAAGAAAGAGAGCAAGAGAAATTTGTAGTTCATATTAAGCCTTATTTACTACGACCTTTTAGTACTGTATGTGTATTAAAAGGCTCCACAAGCATATTTGAAAAGGGTTACAAGCACTTAAGATGTGGTTTTCAAGTATGCTCTACTTGCGCAAGTCAATTGTTAAGTGTAAAGGGGCTCTAAGCAATTCCGATTTAAAAATTTCAAATTTAGTATTTTTATTTTTAACATTTTTATAAGGCTGTTTGGCTGAATTTTTTTAATCTGGTCATACTAATGCAGAATAAAATACAGTTTGAACATCAAAGAGATCAACCCTTTCTCAACAGTAACTGAAAGAGCATAAAAGGAGTACCAGCAACTAAATAAGACATCATTTACTAGACAACCACACAACTGTAAACAATCGGCAAAGCTCAACTAAATAAACGAAAAAAAGCCCCAAATACACACACGTACAAATACAAAACAACATGTGCAACTTGGAGTATGCAACAAAAACTGAAATCTACCAAAAAATCAAAAAAACTTTATTAGAACGTCAACGCCGTATGCGAATTAAAAAGTGTTTGGATGGCCTTAAGCACCTAATGATAGATTTAAATGTCAGCAAGAAAATTTTGTCCATGGGTAAGGCTGAAATGTTAGAAACAACGATTGTTTTCTTCCGACAGCATATTAGACAACAAAATATGGCAGACCAACAATTACCTATAAATTCATTCCGAAATGGCTACATGAATGCAGTAAATGAAGTCTCAAGAGTTTTGGCTTCAACGCCAGGCATGTCTGTTGAAATGGGAAAATCCGTAATGAAACGTTTGGGACGCTCTTACAATAAATTGCAGCACCAACAATATGAACAAAGAAAACAATTGGAAGTATTTAAACATTGCCAACAACACCGACAACAACAAATTGAAATATTAACAACAGATTGTCCTTTAAGTGCGGCTTCTTCAGGCTACCAAAGTGACGACTATGATTCAACAACAGAACAAGTTACACCTGCCCAAATATGGAGACCTTGGTAACGACTTCTTCACCCATTCTCAAAAAATGTTATTTCCTTTAATAAGAAATAAGCATCGAAACCCTCAACTGTGATAAACGCAAACTGTGATAATAAACAAAACAAAAATACTTCTCTCATTGTTATTAAAATGGAATTCACAACAGCACATATATGTATTGCTCATACTTATGTAACTCCAACAAAATCAAAACTAAAAAAAAAAACAATAAATGATGACCATTTAGCTTTTATATGTATGCAAAGCTATTCATTATATTTTGTCATACATTACACACGAGTATGACAATACGTAAGTATTCTTTCATCTAAAAAATTTCACTTGGAAACATGCCATAAAGATGTTAAAAAATTTTAAAAAAGTGAATTGCAAAAAATTCATTCATTTTTAAATTGTGTACCGACGAAATATTTTGATGGTTAAATGCAATACGTACATTTATTAGGAGTATATGAATAAATACATATTCGTACATACCTGTTTTTAACGAATATTGCTAAAACCTTGGCTAGATGATACTAATGTAATCACTTTTACATTTTCATTTTGGTACCTATTTATTGCAACTAATTGCATGTTCACGAGTGTAAGATATATTTTGTAATCAGTTTCTTGAGCAAAATATTTTAATAAACACGGCGTCATGAACGATTTGTCGAGTAGTAATTACGACATACTTTAAATTTTATCAAGATCACTCGAGCTTATAAAGGGTGTTTTTTATAGACGTATAGAACTTTAAATTGCAATAAAACAACGATGGATTATTCGATTGACATGAATTTTATTTATCCGAAAGATAATCCAGTGGCATTACATTTTAAATATGATTTCTGGCATATGACCGCCACGGCTGGCTCGGATGTAGTCCAATCTGGACGTCCAATTTGCGATGAATGATGTCTTCCAAATGGTCAAGCGTTTGTGGCTTATCCGCATAGACCAATTACTTTACATAGCCCCACAGAAAGTAGTCTAGCAGTGTTAAATCACAAGATCTTAGAGCCCAATTCACAGGTCTAAAACGTGAAATTAGGCGGTCACCAAACGTGTCTTTCAATAAATCAATTGTGGCATGAGCTGTGTGACATGTTGCGCCGTCTTGTTGGAACCACAGCTCCTGGACATCATGGTTGTTCAATTCAGGAATGAAAAAGTTAGTAATCATGGCTCTATACCGATCACCATTGACTGTAACGTTCTGGCCATAAAGCGCACCAAACAGTCAGTTTTTCTGGATGTAACGGTGTTTCGACATACACTTGAGGATTAGCTTCACTCCAAATGCGGCAGTTTTGTTTGTTGACGTAGCCATTCAACCAGAAGTGCGCTTCATCGCTAAACAAAACTCGCTTATGAAAATCGGGAACATCGGCAGTCTCATTCGAAATAAAATTGCACTATTTGCAAGCGTTGTTCACGCGTGAGTCTATTCATGATGAATTGCCAAACCAAACTGAGAATAAATCACTTGACAGCTCTTAAATCGATTGCCATCTTGAACAGTAATGCCAACTTAAAGTTCTATACGTTTATAAAAAACACCCTTTATAAATATGTAATTAGATTTCCAATAAGATTGTCAACGAACTAAGCATGACTAATTTTTAATTCTCTCACTCACGCCACTCGTATATATATTGCTTCTCTACCTTTCACCCCACTTAGGAAAGAAATATAAATACATACCATATTCAGACCTAAAAAAATTTACCTCTACAAACATATTCACATCGTACACCTTATACGGGGGAAAGTTGATTAAACGATGTCTCTTTGTATAGTTTGACCATAAAGCTATAAAATCAACTTTCTGAAAAGCTTAGATAGCTCTGCAGCTAGGTTCTCGCAAGTTGTCGTTAAATTATATTTCTATAATGGAAGAAAGAGTTCTTTACGATTTGTATATGTGGTTGGATTAGCTACTTTTCAGCTTACCAATAATATCGCAATTTTAAGTGAAGTAAATTTCTTTGAATTTGAAAAGAGTTTTCTCAGATAGGAATAAACTCATTTTTCAAAGCTAAGTATCATAAAAAAGAAATCCGTTATAAGGAATAGTACAACATGCTGAGTGAGCATAGTAATTTTTTCTTTGAAAATAGGAATAGGGGTATTAATGAGCAAAGATTTTCTCACTTCGATATGTATATCTATATAGCAACTTCGCTAGAGTACAGCAACTTTGGCTTTGTCCCGACTTCATATTGCTAACTATTTCATATTTTCTCTTTAGTAGTATGTAATTATTTTTTTTAATGGTACTTTATTTTCGTATTATATAACAGTTATCGCCACATTGCTACAAACAATGTACATAGTTACTGTAACCAGTTGTCTTCTATCGTTTCTGTTAAGAAGGAACATATTCTGTGACTTTGCCCCGCGATGGGATGACACAGAATTAGTTACCTAGGCAGTGGGATACTAGCCCCAGTATATTATGGTGAAATGAATGCCAAAACAATTATAATATTTGTGACGAGTCTTGGATTGTTTTAGTTGGGAATTGGGCTTCACAATACATCTTACAGGTCGCTTTGCAATTATAACGCATAATAATAATATGTAATAAATTGTATTACTAATTAGCTATTGTGGTGAAGGCTACATACTATTTGTTATGGCTTATGGTTTAAAACTAAAATGAATATATATGAGTTTTTTATATAGATATACATTTTTCAACTACATACCTAAAAGTATTAATAACGTTCCTCTTCTTTTCGAATTTTGTTAACCTAAAAACAGATTTGGAAGAACACACAGATCTATATACATATTTACACTTAGAACAATGAACAACACATGAACTTTGAAAGATTATTTAACATTTACTGTACTAATTTTAGAAATTAATTTTATTTAGTAGTTAGATATTTAACGCGCGGAAATTAAGAAAACTAAAGCTTTATATTAAAAAAGGTTACCATATGTAATTTTAAAAGAGACATTATTGAAAGGTTGCCGGTATGAAATATTAATTTATATATAAATTATTCATAGAATATGATAAGAAAATTTTATAATTTATAGAAATATATTAAAGTACAAAGCTAAATTGGAATATAAAAATGTTTAGAAATATCCTTTCAATATATTTCAGTAAAAATGTACATAATGTCGACGTTTAAAAACGAATATTTTTATGCACTTTTGTATACAACTCTGCAAAAACAGGATACTTTTAAGTAGCACTATATTAACAAATGCAGCTCTGACGCTAAATATGCCACAACATTTAAAATTTTTTATCCCTTGTCCTTCCTGACAATCAAAACTAATTTGTTGGCTTTGAAATCTTCCATAACTTACCGAAGCATTAGAATCTAATGAATTCCGAAGCGGTATGTCGATAAACATCACAGTTAATGGAAAATTTGCAAAGCAATGTCGTTCTCATCCACTACTAGTAGATGCGCAAGAGGTAAGAAAGGCTGAAGAAAATGAGAGAAGGAAATTGCGTCTATTAGAGGTAGATATATTTAGCTTTCTTAATACTTGAATATATAACATAATATGATTAATGAAACTAAGGTTCGAGAGGAATCCAAAAAGCTTGCAAAGAAAATACGTGATGAAGTAAACGCGGAAAAGAAAAGAGAGTTGCAAAAATTACAAGCAACAAAGGAAAAAGAATTGGAAGTTTGGAAGGAACATGCTCTGCAACGTAAAAATGAAGATTATCGCGATGCTATTTTTCAAGTTGGAACAGCTCATCGCGCGGCCAAAGATGAAAACCGCAAACAAACCCAGCAACAGCCAGGTTGTTATAAAGATTTCAAAAAGAAAGCTATAACCCGCAATTATCGACCGGAGAAGGTCCAATTTAATGACAAAAATTCAAATTTCTGCCCTTGTCAAAAAACTATACCTGTTGCTAACGTACAATTTCAATGTACGTGTAATCAAACAGATTTGCGTAGTGCAAAAAGTGAACCAGAAGTAGCTTCAAAACGAAAAAGAAATTTCATATATTCTTCGAGTGAATCAGAAAGTGAAGAGAAAGATGTTGATAATCAGTACAAATTACCTCAGTCGTCCTTGTCATTAAGTTCAACTTGTGATAGTATGTCTAATAATCGAGATACTCAAACTTCCACGTCTGGTCCTGCCACACATAAATGTTTCATGAAAAACCATTCACTGTGTGTCGAAGTTGAAGTGGGAACAGATGATGATGTAACAATAAGTGCCCCTGTTGAAACAGCAGGGCCAGATTGTAATAGGCAATTTAAAAGTGTAATAAAAGTAAGTCCACGGAAAACGCAGAAGCAAAAAGAAAGCACTTATGAAGTTTCTACTTTGCAACAATCGTCGTCGTTATCAAGTGATGCTGCTGAAAGTAAACAAAACGAAAACAAACCCCCATCAGAAAATATAAGTACAATATCAAAAGATAAGCGTTTTACTATTATTTCTGATTTAGTGAAAAAGCAAAAACAATTTGAACCAATTATAGTTGCTAAGAATTATGTGTTCTGCCCTCCTAACACGGAGACAGCATCAGCAAATTTAGCTCCAAATATATCTTGTAACAAACAACCGAAAGAAATTTCATCACGTCCACCAGTAGTACGTATTGAATCAAAATCGCCGCAAAAGGCGAGTGCAACTTCAAAGTCTTCTAGGACTGCAACAACCCAGCCTTTAACGTCATTCACCCCAGCAACTAAAAGCAATCCAACGGTAATGAGTACTAGCAGTAATTCTGGCCGTGTTCAATTCTATGATTATAATAGCAAATTGACAAAGGAAGAACATCGAGCATCAAAACTAGTAACTGTTCAAAGACAAAGCGACCAAAATCAACTTTCTGCTATGGAACAAGCTGAATTGGAAAATCAAAGAGAAAAAGAGAGGCAATTGGAAGCTTTAAAAAAGTTGTAAGTTATTTTGAATTATTTTTTCTAACATGTTTTATAATCTGTAAATTTTCTCGTAGTCAACTAATGGAAGAACGTGGTCAAAAAGCATTAGAGCGTGAACAAGTTAGACGCGATTGCAATGAATTAGCAGAGAAACTACAAGATTTGACCCGAGAATATGCCAGTCAATTTCCCATAAATGTAATTATGAAAATTTTTTATTTTCTTTAGTAACAAAAGATGTATAATTAATTATGTTTATTCAGTGCAGAGTATATAAATATGTTTCCTTCATTTAGTGTTTGAAAAAATGTTGACTGTATTATATTAAGAATATAAATAGTGTGAAAATATTTTTTTGTAATCATATATATTAACAATATTTAAGGATAATCAACTTCATATATTTGCTGATAAACAACTTCGTAAAGAGGATAAAATGAATTCAGCTATAGAAAAATTAATTCAAAGGCCGAGCATAATAACATGTTCTGAACAACATAAATCCAATAAAGAAGAATTTAAGCAAAAATCACCACCAAATCAATTTAATACAATAAATGTTGCCTCTCTAAGTAATAAACTAATGGCTGTAGACGATTTATCTAGTGACAGTTGTTGCTCTATATTGTTGGGTTATGTCGATGATCAAAGCCAAATTATTAAGCAAGATTTAAAAAAGACTAACCCAAGCTTAAATCAATCCAAAAAAACACGATTGCAGCATCTACTCGACCGCTTAGATCAGTTACGCATATCTCTGTTAAAGGAATTGAGAAATGAAAGTGATATAAATGAAAAGGAAAAAGAAAAAATATGCTCAAAAACGGAAAACATTCGACAAGCTATAGAAACTTTAAGTGATATGGGTAAGCAGCATGCTGATATATCTCTGAAAGACGAAGCTGATCATCAAAAACTCCTAACAGAAAGAGAAAGAGACTTAGAAGCTAAAGAAAGCTTATTAGAGAAGAAAGTAAGAGAGTTTTATAGACTGGAACGACAACATCAACTACAAAAACCGTCAGCTAAAAAAGACATAAAGCAAAGTATATGTGAAAAGCAAAACGAAAATGAAAATAATGACTGGACTACATTAAAAGATAACGATCAAAATCTAAAAACTAATTCTAATAAAAAAAATGTAATTTCTGCTCCTTCAAATGAAAATCCTTTAGAAATCATTATAACCATAAAAGGAGAAGCAAAATCTGTTAGGATACCGAAACCTAAAAGAAAAATTTCTCTTAAAAGAAGTCCAAGCAAATTGGCAACCTTAATACGGAGTCCACTGCCCTCATCAACAGGAAAAAAACATATTTCTAAAAGAAAACATCAAATAACTAAATCATTAAATGAAAGCGGCGGCGTCTTAAAGAGACAAAACTCGTATGATTCAAATTCAACTTCTTATCTGAGCTTACCGCCAGAAATTTCAACAAAAATTGACCATTTAGCGAAATGTATGAATAAAGAAATTCTTGAACAACCAAATAAGATATTTACAGAATCAGAAAGAGTGAAACAAATTTTAACCCACGATGAAGAGAACAAATCAGAAACATCACTGGAATCTGTAAATAATAGTACGCTAAAGTCAAATCCACAGCCATATGTTAATCCATTAATAGCTCAATATGTTAATCGTCTGTTGGGAATGTCACGTAATGCTGTGCATAAATTAGGTGTTAGTACTTCTGATATTGAAACACCAACGTCGAGTATCATAAATACTTCAGATAATGTGTACAATTCCGATACAATAATATCGGATGAACGTCTAATAACTTTGCACCAATTTATCGAAGAAAATAAAAGTTTCATTACAGACCTTGAACAATCCATTAGATTAAAAAACAATGTTTCTTTTGAAAACAGTATGAGAATATTAGATGATATGTGGCGTAAACGTTTGAAGCGAGGAAATATGGGGTCCAAAAAAAGCAAAAAACCCCAAGATCCTGAAAAAATGCAAGCTGATAAACTTCCTACTAGAAGAAAAACCAAACAAAATTCATTAAAGGCAAAAGAAAAAAAATCTTCCAAACATGATAACATTGAAAAAATGAAACATACTACGCCACTCGAATGCAAATCGACTATGACAAATCATTTAAACAAAAGTCCATCGTCTCATTATTCAACCGATGAAAAAGAACCAACTTCTACACAAAATTGTAAACGCCCTGTAGAAACTGTTGATAAAGCCATTAATGCTAAACTATCTACTGATAGTAGTAAAAACGAACAGGATTCTCAAATTGTTAGATATGCTAAACTAACAGAAAATTGCACTCATCGTATAGCAGAGCTAACCGAACTAATTAATCGTGTACGCGAAGAAAAGCAACGTATTTTAGAGGTAACACTTAGTTCTGTCAGCGATAGTGGAAGGCAATCCACGGAATACTTTGAACTACCTGAAGGTAAATCTGGCATGCGCAATGAGCAAGATGAAGTAACACGTGTTAGCTCCAGTTCTGAAGAGACCACACAAAAGAAACTCTCCTGTTCTGATACTTTACAGGAAATTACTAAACTATCATCAGATTATAAAAAAAAGCAAATTGCCAATAGTCATGATAGTGGCATAGCTGAATCACGTCCACTAACAGCCTTAGAAAATCGTATCGAACAAGAACCTCTTTCTTATACGTCTTCTGAAAGTGCAATGGGTCAATCAATACGTAAAATGAAGCCACCACCTACACTTAAACGTTTTAGTCCCCAACTGCCCGAAGATGAACTAGCCCATGAGCTTTCTACCATTTTTGAAGTGGACACCCCAGCAACATCGCGTATTAATACGTGTGCTGGACAACCTAATGAGGAAAAGGACAATGCTCTCAATAATAACCCCCAACATCCTCTTAAATTTCCTACATTTCAAGAATATATAAAGCAACTAAATTTAGATATAACGCAGTTGAGTCCAGAAATAAATATACAATTACAGCAGGAATTTGCAATATTTTTAAATTGTTTGCAAAAAAGTTATCCTCGCGGAGGTAAGTTATTTTTCCCAAGGACATTTTTTTGCATTTAATTAAATGTTTATTTGTTAGTTTATGTGTCATTTTCTTTCATAACTAAAACGGCAAGCCTCCATCAAGATTAATTTGGATTATATTTATTTACTTTTAATTCCAATATTTTGCTTCAACTTTGTATAACTATCCTGTGTATTATATCCTGAAGAAGCTATACAAAGTTAAAGTCAAATATCAATACAAATATAAATAATTATAAATTATCTTTTTCTATGTTCTAACATATTATTCAAAACTTAATTTACTAATCCTTAATTAAAATCTGGAAAACTTTATTTTTTGTTTGATATTTAAGAATATCCAAGGTACTTTGAATTTCCATCCATTAATGCCTATATAGAGCAATTAGCCGAAGGTGATTTTTGTCTGGGTGAAACAATGGAAGAATCTTTAACTAAATTGTACATAACCGGTATAAATCCGCGACACTTTCCAGCTCTTCGCGAATACATTAACAATAACACATCAAAATCACTACCGTCGGACGAACAACAGCTTTTGGATACGGATAGTTTGGAAAACATAACTGATGAGCAAATTCGATCAAACACGGATAACGATACAGTTTCCCTAGATATTGAAAAAGAATTAATAAAAAGAAAGATTCTAAAAAAATCATTTCGTGTTAAAAAACAAGAGAATTTTTATCAGGAGATATTAGCAGCAGAAAGTGGTTTGGATAAATTATCAACATCGGGTAGTACAAGCGAATTATTAGATAACGATTTGAGGCAAATTATACAACAATCACCAGAAGAATTGGACAAAAAATCGAAAGAGACGAAAATGTTTAGTACGAGTGGCACTTCCACCTCAAAAAATATTTCTGCTTTAGCTAATTCTGCCTTAAGGGTATGATTTTTTTATTTTTGTTGAAGTTTATTTGATCTAATAATTTTTTTAATTAAAGGCCGCCTCTTCAGATAGAAATTCTTCCGGATCTGGACATGTTTTTAATTTGCGTGATTTTCTAACACGTGAGCTACAAAAACGTGCAAATAGCTCTGGTTCAACTACGAACTGTAGCAGTGATGAATCTTTGCGTAATAATTTTTTACATTCTTTAATTGGGTCTCTTACACCACTCACAGGAGCCGCCACTAGCAAATCGGGTGCCCAAACATTAGAACGGCAAAAAACATCTACTCCGGTACTAATACAATCCCTAAAAACACATTCTACTAGCGGCAATAGTTCTAATATAAATTCCTCCAACCAATTGTTTTCCGGTGAGAGTCGCATTTCCTCGGTGCACTATAATGATCGTTCAGATCATAGTTCGGAATAATAATGGACAACGAATTCATTAATTTTATAAACTGTAAGTAAGTAAGTAAGTAATAAGTAAACAAAATTTAACGTTTTTAGTTGATTGATAGTCTATTTCCTTTGAAAACAAAAATTTTTATTAATCATTAAGAAAATAAATCTTGTGTGCAAATTTTCTCTAGACAAATATTGAAAAGACAAATACAGAGAAATTAAATACTTTGAGTATATTTGTACTAAGTTAAAATGTTATTTATGTGCTGGAAATTTTATATGAAAAGTACTCAAAATATTAAGTGTTTTTCATAAAAATTTTTTAGACGTTATAAAAATATCACGTTATTTTTTTCCCTTTAATTTGTTTTATTTCTCAAACTTATTTTCTATAACATATAAAATGTTTAAAAAACTATTAAGTTTTAAACAAAATATTTAGTTTATTGATACTGATTTCTTTATAAAGATCGCTACGATTGTTTCAATGATATTCGCTTTATTTAGTAATACATTTCAGAAATATATTATATACAAAAATTTCTATAATATTTCAACAACACACTTGATCAATAATAGAAAACAAACTCGAAATTATTAAACTTAATTTTGTATCCCAAAAAATTTTAGTATAGATAATTTTCTTTAGTTTTTCTTCACAAAAAAAAAAACTAATTGTGACTTTCTTTGTGAAGTTAAAGTAGCATAATTAGAATCACCTAAAATGTAGTAACTCTATATTCGAGTTCTAAATACTTCAATATTTCAAGTTATTAGCCCTTTCATATCTTTCTTTTCATTAATTTATAAGGCATCCGTGGACAATAATGTCATTCGATGAAACAAAAAGAAAGAACATAAAATACTAGTTTTTCTTTAAAAAAGTTTTGAGTTTAAGATCTATTATTGGTCAAGTGGGACTTTTATATAAAAATAGATTTTATAAAATAATATTAAAATTAGACTTTTTAAAATATTTATAATCATGTTTTTTAAAGGATGTTTTAAAATATACTGTACAAAAATACATACAACATGAAAAAAAAGACATATATATGCCAAGTTTTTGTTTTGCATTATCTTAAAAAGAATTATATGAACTTTTTGACTTAAATGGACTTTCATAGTTGCTATAAGTACTAATTGGGTTTGCGATAAAGCGTTTCTATATAAATTCTTTGGAGTATAAATGCTTCGTAATTTTAAATAATTGAAATATTAAGTACTTAAATCACGATTATTATAAGCATTACTGGCCATTTTTTTGAGAGTTTCTGCTTCAGTACCAGTAGCTTCCACCATTTGTCTTAAAGCACCATTAGGATTTTTTAATAATAAATGAGGCACATCAAATTCCCTCGCGTAACCAGCATCCATAACTAACATACGATCGGAATCCATGACGGTCTGAAGGCGATGCGCTACCGTAAGTACAGTACAATGTTTAAATTTAACACGAATAGCACGTTGTATAAGAGCATCAGTTCTATAAAATTAATAATAAAGAAATTATGTCTCAAAAGTAGTAGCGTTACATGATTCTGTACAGGATTTTTCAATAAGGAGGGGTAGAAAAAAGCGTTCGGTGTTGTATTCAGTGTCATTATATGTCGTTGAATATGTAATACACTAAAGATTACATTAAAACCAAATGCCCACCAAAGTCTACACACATTAATTGAAAAAGCCTATAGAGCAGTGATGAACTTTACTGTATTTGAAATTTTCTTTCAAGTTACTAAAAAAAAATTTTTGTAATTTTTTCTACTCACTGTGGATCTACATTAGCAGTAGCTTCATCTAAAACTAAAATTTTATTATTTCGCAAAATTGCTCTGGCAAGGCAAATTAACTGACGTTGGCCAACGCTAAAATTACTCCCACGTTCAGTAACCAAGAAATCCAAACCAGGTATAGCACCCTTTAGCTCCACCTGTCAAAAAACCGAATCAGATAACAAGTAATAAATTAAAAAAAAAATATATATATATATATATATATATATATATATATATATATATATATATATATATATATATATATATATATATATATATATATATATATATATATATATATATATATATATATATAAAGGGTGTCCCAACAAGAACGCAAGATTTAATTTTTAAATAAATGACTGATGCAGCAATTGAATTGTTTCTCTGGCTGTATGACATGTGGCGCCGTTTTGTTGAAACCACAAGTCCTCCACATTCATTTCTTCAATTCTAGGCAAGAAAAAACTGGTTATCATTTCACGATACCGAACACCATTGACTGTTTGCGCTTGACCTGCCTCATTTTCATAAAAAAAAAGGTCCAATGATTCCTCCAGCCCAAAAACCACAACACACAGTGACACGTTGATGCATTTGCTTCTCGTGAATCACTCGAGGTTTTTCCTCACCACAAATGCGACAATTCTGCCTATTGACGAAGCTATCGTCACTGAAGATGATTTTATCGGCAAAATCAGCATTTTCATGTTGTCTCTCCAATACCCAATTGACGAACTCCCTTCGCTGTCCATGGTCATTTTGTACTAACCTCGTACCTTCTACTAGCAAACAATAACAATTGTTCAAATGTCAAACAATGACACTTCGAATGGCGCCAAATTTAAATCTTGCGTTCTTGTTCGGACACCCTTTATATATTTACATCTTCTAGAGCTCTCCAAATATCCGCATCTGAATATTTCTCAAACGGGTCCAAATTGTAACGTATTGTAGCTGAAAACAGTACTGGATCCTGCGGTATAATAGAAATTTTGGAACGCAAAGATTCTAAAGTTATACCACCGGTGTCAATGCCATCAATAACAATGGAGCCTTCTATATAAGCTAAACGGAATAAAACCCCAATTAATGAAGATTTACCCGCACCCGTACGTCCCACAATGCCTACTTTCCAAGCTGGCTGTATGATTATGCTCAAATTTTTCAGAACTGGTTCGCCAGTGTGATCATAGCGATAATACATGTTACGAAATTCTATAAGACCATGTGTTGGCCAATTAGAAGGTGGTAACTTTGTAACACTGCTTTCCTGTTCTAGATCTGTGTATTGCAAGACACGCTCAACACTAGTCATTTGTTGCAGAGATTCAGCCACTTGACGTACACCGTACTGCACCATACCGGTAAGAATCATGGCCTGAGATATTGCTAAGCCCATATTACCGCTATATGTCTCTATGAAAGAGCTTTATTAAATTATTTTAAAAATTACATTGTTATTTAATCACTTACGTCCACTAATCACTATAAAGCTAAACGTAACTGTAGTTAGAAAACAACAACTAACACAATCCAACCACAGACCTAAAGCAGTGTTTGACGCCATTGTCAATTGCCAAACACTGCTGTGAACATCTTGTAAATTATCAAATTCTTTAATTACAGTATCTTGTAAATTGCGTGATCTAATAGTGGCTATACCCGATAGCGTTGCTGATAAATGAGAAAATACTGGACTACGGCCTGAAAATCCAAATTATTAATACTATTTCAAGAATAATTATCATATTTTTTTTACTTACATATACCCTCAAGACGTTTTAAATCTTGTGATGGTCTTAAATACAATTTTAATATCAACATATCAATTACGGCTACTACCAGTATGGCCAACATTAAAATGGGATTTACTATACATATTACAATTAAAATACCAAACATTACTAAAGCTATTTGTATAAAATCCATCATGGCTTTTGGTAAAAATTCATCTACCGCACCCATGTCCTTTGAAAAACGATTTAATATGCGACCCGAAGGATTTTGGTCAAAGAAACGCATAGTTGTATTGAGAATGGAACAGAACATACGATCATGCAAAACCTTGGAAGCATGCATGCAGATTTTGAAAAACAAAAACCCACGGAAAATAGTTGTCTAAAAATGTATAAGAAATTTTTTTAAATGTGCACTCCTTGGTTTACATTTAAAACTTACAATCACCACTCCAATTATTAAAGTTCCATATATATAAAGACATTCATAGGTAGTGAAAATAGTAGTTTGATTCATTGATCGCAAATATTCTTGTTGCGTCCATATGTTAACGAAATAATCTGAACCACTGCATACCAACTGAGACAATAACATAACAAAAACCATAAAACTAAATCCTATTAGAGTGCTACCAGCGCGAAAATATTCCCACCAAACACGTCCGCTTACACCACCCTCAGCCTGCTCTTCCGCCAACGCTTTGCAGTCTGTCGTTGCTAGATCAAAACTTTCCTGCAATTATTAAAAGTGTAAAATAGTTTGTGAAGCGTGTACTCTGTCTGCACTTACTGATTTTCGTGAAAACGATGCGTTTGTGCTTGATCTACGAATGGGTTGATAACCGGTATCATATTGCCCATCCATAAACGGTATATCGTCATCTTCCTCATATTTTATATGATCTTCTAAAGCGAAACTACTTTCCACTTTTGTTAATTTTGGACGTTGCAATAGCTTGGCAAAATCCAACTCACTAGAAATCAAATTGCTATAGGTTCCCTGTCGTGAAATCTTTCCATTTTCCATAATGACAATCCAATCAGCCTCACTTAGAAAATGAATTTGATGAGTAACCAAAATGCGTGTAGCTTTTTCGCTAGCCAGGCGTCCTTTGGGACCGATAACTTCATCAAAAAGATGGCGTCCAACATGAGCATCTACTGCACTTAAGGGGTCGTCCAATAAGTACACAGACGCTGGTTTGTAAATAGCGCGAGCTAAGCTGATGCGAGCTCTTTGACCGCCAGATAGAGAAGATCCTCGTTCACCTACAATGGTTTTATCACCATTTGGTAATTGCTCAAAGTCAGCTGACAGAGCACAACATTTGGTGACATCTCTATACCGCTTGTGATCGTAAGCTTCTCCAAATAAAATATTATTACGTACAGTACCCGTAAAAAGCCATGGCTCTTGGGCCGCAAAAGAGAGATCCCCCTGTATTATAATTTCCCCATCGGACACAGGCAACTCTCCTAAAATAAGTTGTATAACAGAACTCTGAGAATCACAAAATTAGTATATTAATATATCATTAAAACATAAATATCTATACCTTTCCAGCTCCTACCGGTCCTATAACTGCGCATAATTGCCCTTTGGGTATTACTAAATTAATATTTTCTAAAGTCTTAGTTGGTTTCGTAGCATCCCAATTTGCGCCAACCTGTTTAAGTACCACAGCTTCCTTATCGCCTTCATGTTTATCCTTATTAGTTACTCCCACAGCTTTTTCCTCATAACTTTCTTGTAATAAAAATGTTTGAATACGCTTTAGCGATACTAATGCTTCGGCACCAAACGACACTGCCAATGGATACCAAATGGCCGCTACTAATTGCAAAATATTGTAATAACCGGCACTGGAAAACACTACATCAGCTGAGATTACACTTCCCATTAGAGCAGCAGCAGCTATTGTAATATATAAAGTGGAACGTTCGGTAAAAACCATGGTACTCAAATAGAAACCACGCAAATAGGAAGCATAACGAATCTGTTTGATTTCCCTTCGTCGAGCTTCTTTTACTACGTTTTGAAAAGGTTTTTCCCAGGCATACATTTTTATAACTTGTATACCCTGTACCAGTTCATTCATGATGCCTACTCTATCATCGGTTCTTTCAGCAATCTTCATTCGTAACTTTGAAGCTAATTTACTGAGAGCTGTCTGCACTGGTATAGTTTTAAGAAGTAAGCCTACAACGCCCACTACAGCAGCTAAACCAATTTTTATTGATATTAAGTACCAAATAAGAATGGCATGCAATGGCATAATCCAAATCCAATGGACAAAAATGAAGCCATAATCCAAACGATTAACATCGTTAGATAAAAGATTGATAAGATAACCAGCAGGTGTCTGACCAGCAGCTTTCATTGACAGGCTGATTGTCTATTAAGAGAAAAAGTAAATTATAATATATTTTCAGCAGTAATTTTTACAGTGTCAAACAAATTTGGTTGTGACAGTCAAATTTTAAACTTTGGTTATACCGTTAAAATTTTTTCTTAGTTGTATGATACAAATTTTAAAGCACGCCTAAAATATAGTTGTCTAAAGGAAAGTTCGTTTTCAATTGGCGATATATGATATTATATAACATACAATATATTTTATATGATATTATATAAAAACAAATATTTTCCTGACCACTACATTTCGGCAAATATTTTTAGACATGTAACATAGCTTTAAGCTATGGTCACATTAAACAAATATTTGTCGAAATTAGCATAACCACTATGTCATCTCCATATACGTTTATATATTTTTGGAGACATATTCGCTTAGATTAGTTTAATTTTTTAGTAAAATACAACATACTTGCATTATTATATAATTTATTAATTTTATGTTGTAAAAGTCATGTTAGACTATTAAAGTGGTTACGCTTATTTTGACAAATATTTGTGTAATGTGACCGTAGCTCTAGACTTGTTTATGCGAAGGAACTTTAAATAATTATTACATTACTAATTAACATGTTTTTATGAAACGATTTGATTCCGTATAAAAAAAAATGGTTCATGAAATTTATTAAAAATAAATAAATCTTTAAACAAATAATAACTCACAAGACTAACCTACCTTACGATATATTAATGAACAACATGCTATGCGCATACGTGCACCCATTAATCTTTGTCTTAAATCAACATGATGTATTAAAAAACAGCAGAGCAGTGTAGATAAAACTAATATTGCTCCCAAAGAGTTAACGTCATTCCATATTGCTTGCAAGCTATCATTAAAATGTCCCACAAATGTTTGATTATTGACAGTTTCGAGCGAATTGACATTTTCAATGTTGAAGGATTTTTTATTAATATCTAATGAATTTAAATTGTCTGTAAATAAAAGTAAACTCCTCTTAGTAAATTTAAGTAATATACTCTTCACTAACATAAGCCTGAGACTAAAACGTGTTAATTAATGGTTAATATAAAAAAATGTTTTATGTAAGAGGCTTAGAATTTCGATTTTTTTCGACTTTAAATATATCTGAGAATACAATATGACTCCAGGAAGTCGTATAGCTAAATATATGTTCCAGGTGTCAAAGTTTTACAGAGGGTTTTTAAAATCCCAGCTTTTTTTGCTTTTTATAGTGAGAAAAAAGAAGTGGAAAAATCTCTACAACTGCAACTGAGAAAAAAAACAATGAATTTAAAATTAGGGTATCATTGGACATATAATTGTGGTGCTAAAATAATAATACAACTTTTAAAATGTAATGATTTTAAAATTGTGTACTATATTTGGTTAAAAATGATTTTTTCTGCACTTAAAATATGCCCATAATGAGTACGCAATTGAATCAAAAGCGGGATTCATGCTTTGAAGTATTTTTACAATTAATATAAATTTTCGGAAAATTATAGCCACAAACCGTGATCGACTTTTTGCTAATAATTGTAAACCAATAAAATGTAAACAACTATGGTGCTAACATATCTATTTTTCAAGTAGATAATCTTGTTTTCTGCACTTAAAACGTAAACAACACGTTTTATCTCAAACTAAAAGTTGGCACCACAAGCTGTTCTACACAATCGTGGAACGTTTTCGTATTGTAGCTCGGAAGTGTTATAGAAAATAGTAGGATAATTCATTTTGTTGTGTGTAAAAAAAAATTTACATATATTTTATTTTTACATTTGTAGACTCGATACAAAGGAAGCGTGAACTCCGCTAATATAAAAATGGATTGGATTATTAAATTTTTGTTTGAATTTAAATAAACATTGTGTTACTTACTGATATCGTTACTGTTAGGATTTGAATCGTCTCGAATGGAACGAGAGCTGCGATGTGTTAAATTATCATACAACTGCGTGTCCAATGTATTGTTTATAACACTTGCTGACTCTTGAAATTGTAGCAGCAGTTGCGCCAACACAGCAGGAATAAGAGATCTATAACAAACAAAGAATACAATTAATAATATTTTTATGTTGTACGTTTCAAGCGGGTAAAAGGTATTACTCACTTAATAACAATGTAAATAAGACTTATCAAACCATCAATGATAGCTGAGCGCCAAAATGTTTTAAAAACAGCGTTTCGCAGTAGAGGTTGACAATTTTTTAAACGAGCATTGTGCACTTCTTTATACCATTGTCTGAAATTAAAACCAAACAATTTTGTAACAGATATACATACATATAGACGTTGAGTAAAATATTTAAAAAATTCGAACCGTTCTAATTCATCTCCTAATTCTTCAGAACAATCTTCTGGTAAACATTTTGTTAGATCATCAGTGGTTAATCCTTGGCGTGAACCTTTATACAGAAATGGCATAGACCAACCAAAAATTAATTGTGCAAATATATTGGCATATCTTCTTGGATTTTCTTTAAGTGGTTTTTGGGAACTATCCATTCTATTTTAAATTGTAAAATCTATTGAAAAGATAGTAATAAATATTTAACATTAATTATTATAAGTATAACTTCTTTATATAAAATTACTGCACACTAGTTAATATATAGGTTTTATAACTTTCCTGTAATGCTGCTCGATTCCCACAAGTATTGTAAATCAAGTGCATTGTATTTTAAAATAAATAAAAAGCTGTCTTCTAATACATACATTCAAAAACAAATTTATTTTATGATCTAAGCACATGTACACTACATACATATTCGTTCTTATCAATATTATTTCTGTTTTTTTTATAGTGCAATAATCCATAACAATTTGAATCATCTTAACTTACAAACGTGGACTCATAAGACCTTGTATTTTTAACCTAAATTGCAATGAATTCTGCAATAAGAAATAGAATTAAAATAAAAAAATTTATTGCGACAGTATGTACGTCTTTTAAATATGAAAGAATATTTTGTATTAATGTGATTTGTATTTCATTATGCGAAGTAAGTTCATATTTAAATTTACATATGAAGTAGATAATCTTCTTTTAGCATTGGTTGACTTTTTACTTCGATTTTAGCAAATCAAATTTTTTTCTTTCTCATTAATAATTAACGGAATATTTTTGACTATTCTAGTTATTTAACAGATTAACAAATATTTGTGGCCAGCTTTCAAAAATTTAATCTCTCTTTTTATGTAAAACAAAAAAAATTAATTTGAAGCTTCACAAATGTTATCAATCACTTTGAAAATGATATGAATTAGGTTTTTTTGTTAACTCGCTCTATGTAAATATGTATATGTAACTATTATATAAAATATATAGCTTTGTGTTTCATTATTTAAAACTTCAATAATGTCCTAACTCAAAAAATGTATTTTTTAATTAAGTTGATTTTTTCTCCAATTCTACTTTATAGGTATTTCAATAATCTTTTTTATAATAAAATTTTTTTCATGTACTAGAAAATTGGAAGATTTAATTTGCTTTCCTGTAAAATCATGTTTTTGAACTATGACACTATTATATGTTACGTAGGAAAGTATAATATTTTAAATATACAATAATAAAATAATTTTTATTGAAGTATTATTGAATTACATAAATAAAACAAATTCTGGGATCACGGAAATCCTATCGTTAGTTCATTAATACTTTTTTATACAGAAAAAGCACCTGGCAGCACTGCTGATAGGCAGCATTTATTTATTGCTGACCGAATTTTCTATTGTTTTTATCTCTGCTTTTTCTTTCTACAAACACATCCATACATACTTACATACATGTGATTTATAATTGTGCAATGGAAATTAATTGGATATTTTCTTTATAATAAACTAAAAGTTAGTCAGTTGAAATTAGTAAGCTTGCAGAAATTATAAAAAGCAAGTAAGTTGCAAAAAATATAAGTTTTTCCAAATATTTTTAATAATTTTTCTTTTTTTGTTCACACAACAGGTAATTTTATTATTCAAAATTAATATTTATCACTTCTTCGATGAAGCCGCACCAACACACACCCAACATTCCCCGTCAACACACCAAACACAACTGCTTCGCAAACCCATATTATTTGTAATTAAATAAGAGAAAAAACCATACATCATGTTCGGTCTGATGATGTTTTAGTTTGATGTTATGGCAAAGAATGCATTTTTTTTAATCTGAGGATTGAAAATCTCACATACCCTAACCATATATGGAAAATATAAGTGTTTTAAAAGGATATATTTTTAAAAACAGTACTTATCAATATTTTTTAATACTCAGTTAAATAGCCTACTTTGTATCATTAAAAATGGTTAATAATGAGAATTTTTAGGGATTTAGCCCGGCCAACGGCTTAAATAGTAATAGTGCTTGTTGTGGAAATGATTTCATTTAAAAGAATTAAGTAAAAATGTTCGATTAACTGTCATTAACAAAATTTAAAACATTTAAATTCTTATTTCAATTTGGCTACATGGATAAAGCTTTCCATCTCTGTTGGACAAGCAGCAATACCGATAGATTATTCTGCGACAATACCATAGCAGTAATTTTACATTCGAAAAATTACAAATTCAAATTGTGTGCCTACATATATATGTATATATGTATATAAGTTAATTTAAGAATTTTATTTTATTACTGTATAAGCACTTTTTACTGACTACATGAATGAAGAAATTTTTTGTTTTGCTCTTCAGATCATTTTAAACACTTTAAGTCTCTAGTTTACTACGGAAATCAATCAATTTTGGTTTGTGATTTATCAAAACAGTAGTGTGAAGTTGTGAATCCTTTTTTAAAGACTTGAGTACTTCTTTGAGTATCAAAAAATGCGGATAACAAACATTTATCAGTCCATAGCTGTGTGGTTTAGGTATTTAATACGAGTATATGACATTATATGGCTGAAAATGTCGAATATTTTAATTTACTATACTTGCGAAATCAATAAAGGTAGTAAGATTAAGGAACATTCTATTCCCGTGGTAAAGGGTTTACCTCTAGTGGGAAATTTTTTCGATTTTATGGCAGCAGGCGGTGCCCAAAGGTAAAAAGTATAATTTAATTTTGATTTTTATTTTTCTAATCGTTCTAATTTATAATTAAACCGTTATTCATTAATTATATTAATATAATATACCTATGTAAGTTGAATTATGTCTATTATATCTGAAAACAATAGAAGTTTTTGTACTTAACATGTAATGGGCAATGTTTTTCTAAAAAAAATTTTTATTGTAGTACAGTGCTTTAAAATACATTTTTATGAACTCTAAAACTCCAAACTGAATTAACAATTTTTCATGCGTACGTATGTATGTACATATATTTTGCACACGTAATAACAAATAACGGATGATAAAATAAACTTTTATCTTAAATGATTTATTCATGTACTACCTATACAGAAAATAATTTTGTTTGTATTTTGTATTCCAAATTTCGAAAATTGTTTTTCTTTTTGTGCAAATTATTACAGATTACATCTTTACATTGATAAGCGACATGCTGAGTATGGACATATATTTCAAGAACGTTTAGGTGGAACTCAGGATTGCATATTTGTGTCATCTGCAAATCTAATGCGTTCAGTGTTTGTACATGAGGGTCCCTATCCAAGACATCCACTTCCTGAATGTTGGATATTATATAATAAAGAATATAATTGCCAAAGAGGTTTATTCTTTATGTAAATATTAAGTAATGAGAGATTCGAAGAAACAGAAGAATAAAATATTTTATTCTAGGGATGGAGAGGAATGGTTCCACAATCGTCGTATATTAAGTCGTTTATTACTAAATGGTAATCTAGATTGGATGAATTGGCATGTTCAGCAACAAACCAATAAAATAATACAGAAATGGTTACGTGAGATGGAAGAACAAAAAACTAATACTTTTGTAATAAAAAATTTGGAAAAACAACTTTACAGATGGTCTATAGATGGTAACTACATACATATGTATATGTGCTTAGAAGAATTTATTGCATTTTGATTTAATGATTTGAATCTGTAATTTTTTAACTGACACCCTTTCTCTAAGTCATAATATCAGTCATGTTTGGCGAAACATCGAACTTGGAATTATTAGATATTCAACTAGCTGTAGATGATTTTTCCAACTCTGTGCATAAAATATTTGAAAGTAGTTCACCTTTAATGAATTTCCCAGCTAAATTAGCGAAAATGTTGGGCCTGAAAATGTGGCGAGAATTTGAAGAAAGTGTTAATCAAGTTCTGAGAAAAGGGTACTACGTTATCGATTTATTTATGGAACGAACTTCTTTATATCCAGGTGGTCTTTACGATAAATTACAGGAAGCTGAAGTTTCCTTGGAAACAATTAAACGTATATTTGTAGATTTAGTGATAGCCGCAGGAGATACAGTAAGTCCAATATTTTTTGCCATTTATATATCTTTTATATTCAATACGTTTTTTCGAATTAATAACAAAATTCGTCATAAAGAAAATAAATTCAGATTTTTATTTCATTTAAATATCCAGTAATAATTGTTAATTTTTTTGATTAAATTTTTTTTTTTTACTTTTTTTCCTGTGATTTTTCGCAAAAGCATATTTTTATACTTAATGGAAAATCATTTTCTCTTTCATTTTTAACTAATTAATCTAATCAAATTTAAAGACGACATTTTCAACCATCTGGGCTTTATACCTTCTATCAGGAGATGATAAATTACAAGAAAAATTGTACACCGAATATAATTCCAGCAATCAAAATACGCCATTAGTAAAAGGCTTAGTAAAGGAAACACTGCGTCTATACCCGGTGGCTCCATTTATTGGTAGATATATACCACAGGAATGCATGATCGATAAATATCACGTAGAAAAGAACGTAAGTCAAATAATCTGTTTATTTTCAAAAAATTCAATAAATTGAAACGGCTAGTTTATTAAGCTTGAGGTGGTATTATAAAAATTAATTTTTATATCGATATATAATACAACTTCAAGCTTAATAAACTAGTCATTTCAATTAAAAAGAAAAAGGTAAAATAAACTTACAAATAAAGTTCAATAAAATCATTTTCTTTATTAACAGTCTTTAATATTTTTATCACTGTTTACTGCTGGTCGTGATGAAAAGCATTTTCCGGATGCTTTTAGAGTAATGCCAGAACGTTGGCTACGTAATGGGGAAACGGGTGAGTTTAAGGCTGTATACGAACCTCATGCTACACTACCCTTTGCCATAGGTAATCGGTCCTGTATAGGCCTTAAACTGGCTCTGAATCAAATGCATTGCATAATAGCTGAGGTAAATATTTTTTTTTTAAATACACAACCATAATTATTAGATCTGTATTCCAGATGTCTAAAAGTTTTTATTTAAAATGTTTAAATACTTCACCTGTAGAAAGTGTACTGAGATTGGTGACTATACCTAACCAACCTATTAATATATTATTAAAAAAGCGATTGGATTAATTTTAATTATAGTTTAATATACAAAACGTTTATTTTTATTTATTTATTGATAAATAAATAAAATTCTTTAAGCAAATATATTTTCTCATATTCTTTAAAACAAAAGAAAAAAAAAACAAACAAAAAAAAAACACTATGATGTAAAAATTTTAATAAATATATAAATTAGAGATGCAAATAATAAAATAATTAAACCAAATGTTGATGATCCCCAGAATATATAGCCACTTATTAATACTAAAGATATTAGGACTAGTGACCTGTATGAAGCTAAAAATCGTAAACATAAACGGGCTGGCACTTCTTGTTCGTAGAGTTCACTAACACCTGAAACATCATATAAAGCTTTGTATTAACGTAGGTCATACCAAAATCAATAATTGACTTAATAATATACTAACCTCTAGGTTTATCAAACCATTGTGCTTTCATAGGAGCGTACAAAATTTGACGTGATATTTTTCCCATAATATCCGAACGATTCCAAAGCCTTTGTAATTCTAGCCCATACTTCGAGAGTAGAGTAAAATGGAAATAGTGGAAACATATTAAATAAGCGAAAAAAATATTACTGCAAATAGGTTTTGAGTCTTTTTTTTAAATTATGAATTTTAGTGACTTATTCGAACTTTTGTTGTTTTTAATATTATTACTAATTCGTTTTTATGACCTAAATTAGTTTTAGATAAATTTTTAAATATAATAAAAGTTGGTATTTTTAAATTAAATTTAAAAATAATTTTTGTTAGTCATTGAATTCGAAACCAACTACGAAGTATCCCGGAATATAATATATAATTAAAAAATCATTTTTGAGATTGTAGCATTAATCTAATATCACTTTTAAATTGAATTGTCCTTAATTTGTTTTAAATTATTTGTTCGTATTTGTGTCACATTTAGTAGATAAAATAAATACATTTTTTTTCGCCTTGAAACTAAATAGCGTTAAAAGTAACGAAAATTGGATTTTTCTTCTTGGTATTTTTATAGCTGATAAGTCTACTAAATATAAAGATTAGTTTAATATATCTCATGTTTATTGTATTCAATACTCGTGATTATTTCAGGTTATATTTCTTAATAAATGATTTTTCTAAATAAATAATTTAATTATGATAACAATAACATATGTTTGTGTCTTACCTTATCATTTATGCAACAACAAATATAATGTAGTAAGCGCACCAGAACTTTCACTTCATATGTTTGAATGGGCATCAAGGCAGGATCTATGGTTGGTTTAATATTTGCTGAATTGTTCATCATGACCTTGGGTGAAAAGCGTGAAATATTCAAATAATCACTATTGTCATATGTAGAAAAATTTGAGCTGTCATTCATATTGGAGCAAGTCGGTGTATCTATATGTTCTATAGATGTATTAGTCAAGTTTATCTACAAAAAAAAAATTAAATAAATCTATATGTCCCCCAAAACATTAATAAATAAGCAAACTTACATCAAACATTTGACACAATGAACGAAGCGCCAGATCAAGAATATCAGGTATTTTAATAATTTCTTGAAATTTTAATTCTTCCTGAGATTTGTCTTCAAATAGGATAGTAAAAATTTTTTTAAAGAAGCCTAAAGCTTTAAGTCGACTCATTTGTTCATGATGTACAGTTTGAATTTCTTGCAATATGTACATACGGGATATATGTATGGTTTTAATAAAGTGTTCTAGTTCTTGGCGTATAATACGACCAAACATTGGTGTGTAGACATCATCGTGATAAAAAGTATCACTGCAACTAAAAGAACCAGAAGTATGGCTAAAAGTTAAAATTATTTTCATTCGAAATATATAATTTTTTTAAATTATATACTTACCTTAATAGCGTACTGTGTTTGCGAGGTGATTCCAAAGCTATTGTATTGATGTTAAATAATTTTTCTGCTTGATATAATTTATTAGATAAACCAGGTTGACTAAAGACCTAAAATGGTTCTGAAGTGTTAACACATTTACATATTTTAGTATATACAAACTTACCTTCACCAAACGATGTAACATAATAACATTAGGAAATGATGTAAAATCTAAACGTTCAAAACGTGGTAATATATTCACAAATATTTGCGTATATATTATCAAATTTTCAACTATAAAAGAATCAAATCTACTAGATATCGCACCATCTATATTTCCAAGGCTATTTATAGGTGAAATAAAAATTAGTATGTGAGAAAATTAAAAATTTCGGTTAATTTAAATTTAATGGTTGCATACTTATTATTTTGCAATTCAAATCTATAACGCCAAGGTTGTATATAGCTTAGCCATAATTCCAAAACCACTGATAATGAACTATCTAAAGGCCATCTGCCTATAATACTTTGTATGAAGGGGTAAATGCGTGGTTTCATCATCGGTTGAGCCAATTTACGCAAAGAAGCCATTGCAGTTTGGTCTAGTGATGCACAATTAGCAAATGAATGTATTTGTTTAACCAATATGCGGACAACTCTTATAAATTCACTACTTGGAAGATCCTATTTGTATGAAATTATTTAATGTTATAAAAGGAGATATGTAATAACAGAAAATAATATTACCCTAGCTTCATCGACATCATATCGTAACCAAGTGTCTATGAAGAAATGCAAAACAGACTCTGTTCTCCAGGCATGCGCTCGTGGTGACACATCTACATTACGTTGGTTTATTTGTGAAATATTATTATCGTACAAACTGTTATTTGATTGCGGTATTTTTAAATATTTGGGTGATTTTTTGGGCTGCAATTGTTGTACCGGCATAGGTTGAGGCGCCTTTACACTGACACATATATTTGTTGGCATGATTACTGCATCAGGTCTGCTGGGTAGAAAGGTGCTCAAATATTCTGCTGTTAAGAAAAAATAAGCTGTTTTCATTCGCTCATTGTCTACTTGCAGGGCAGCTGGGTACATTTTGTGCAGAGGGTAAGTTGCATGTATAACAAAATGTAGTATATAATAATCGAAGGCATTAAGAGACAAAGACGATATTTGGCGCCTCACAGGATCGACATTTATAAGATCAGCATAAAACATACTGTGTTGGCCTGATTGTAACAGTTCCACTAATTTGTGCTGAATATTAAAATATATTAGTTATACTTGTTTTGTATGTGCACACTAAAAACCTTATATTAACTTACCGGTAATTGCTCCAATGATAATTCAAATTTAATTGCTTCATTTAATAAGCGATAACATAGCCGAAACATTGGTCCCATAGGTGAAAAAAAACTATACAATATTTCAAAACATTGCGGTGAACTTTCTTTTGTGGTGGCTCTTAGACCCCATCCTAAGCCACCAGTGCCAATACCGAACACAGATTGAACAATGAACGGAAATATTTCTTGCAATTCCCGTAAATTGCATCTTTCTAAAAGAATATTCAATTCTGTACATCTATCCAGCAAGGGAAAATTGAGCACTTCCAGTATGCGATTCTAGTATAAATGAAAAAAAAGTAAAAACCGGCGGCATTATTTGCTTTTGTCAATTACATTATATTTTAAAATCTAAATACTTACGCCTATATTTTCATTGTATAAAGTCATAATTGAGTCGTTTTTAATTAATAATTTTGCTAAAATTTCTCTAAATAAATGCTTGCTTTCCTTACACAAATCACACTATGAATAAAAATTTTTGTTTTATTGCTTGAATGAATGACAACGAATAGAACAATAAACAAAAAAAAGTGATGCTAATTGAATGGCAACCTTACCCGGCGTCTATACCTGATGTATTTCTATGATGCTAAATGTCAAATTACTGCTATTAATATGAAATTGACTATTGCTCTGCCGGCGTTATATCTACTATTATGAAATACATCAGGTATAGACATACAAGGCAAGGCAAATACATAGAAGGTAGATGCATTAGCGTATTCGCTCCTCAGCTTTTTCAATTGACAGCGCGCTGCCAAAATACTTGTTGTATTTGTATGAATTTGCCTTGGGTATGTACATCCCGAAAATCAAACAAAGGCGAATATATATCTACCATGTTGTCAAAATTGTTTTTTTTACTTCTTTATGTACATCTTTATTTATATAAATAATGTAATAAAAATAAATTGAGATATCATCCTTGGAGGTAAGTTAAAATTAATTAATTGTAAATGGAAATCAATTCATATATGAATTCGCCTTGTTTGGCTCTATATCACCGAGCAACTCTATATCTAGTAGTTAAGGAGATATAAGAATTTCGATTTTACCCCTTAATATTAGAATTTTCAAAAATCCCTTATTATCCTTTCTACACATTGCGACAGGAACCTGCTCACCGAATTTCAAACGCATAGCCTTAGCCGTTTGATCTGGGCGAAGGTGATAAGTCAGTCAGTAATGTTATCCTTTTATATCTATAGACTATTATTTATTTATTCCATTTGCCCCAAGGAATTGATTAGGCCTATCTAATTGCAGGCCTAAGCTAAAACAATTTTAAAAAGTAACAATATTTTTTATGGTTTCCGTTAGCAACCTGAGTTATTTGTAAGTTTAAATTCATATTTTTATATACATAAATACATACAGGGATATACATGTACTACGTTTATATTTTATAAAATAACATTACTGAAAATATAGTGAGAAATCTAAAATGGAAGAAGTTGAGACGGCAGCTGTAGGGCAATATCAAACTTTGGTTAGATACAACAATCCCGTACTCGTGGTTAAGCATGCAGAGAAGAAAACTATTCTAACAGAATTGGTAATAACAAAAAAACGCCTTTCTTAACTAAAAAAAATTTTTAATTTTATAGGAAATCAGACGTTCTCAAACAGCTGGTGCTTTGTTGGATACAAAAAAAGAAACTGAAGAAATTTTAAATTCCATTTTACCACCAAGATGTTGGGAGGATGAAGGTCAATTGTGGCAACAAACGGTATCTAGTACTCCAGCTACACGTCAAGACGTTATTAACTTGCAAGAGATGTTGGATACACGTCTACAGCAAACACAAGCTCGAGAAACTGGAATATGTCCCTTACGTAGAGAATTATATTCTCAGTGTTTTGGTAAGATTTTTTTTTACTATATGCATGTGTGTATTTGTATAATACAATACATTTTCATACATTCAGATGAAATTATACGGCAAGTAACTATAAATTGTTCAGAAAGAGGTTTGTTACTGTTGCGTATACGAGATGAAATAGCCATGTCAATGGAGGCATATGAAACCTTATACTGTAGCTCAGTAGCCTTTGGTATGCGTAAAGCTCTGCAAGCTCATGAAGAAAAAGAAATGTTGAGAGAACTCGTAAAATCATTGGAAACTGATAAAGAAGCGTTGGAAGAAATTATAACTGATATGAAATTGAAAAATGAACAAGCTGAACGTAGAAATGCAGAATTGCGTGCATCGGAAGAAAAAAAATATCAAGAAGAAATTGCTTTTTTGAAAAAAACCAATACACAGTTAAAGGCACAGTTAGAGGGTATTACTGCACCCAAGAAATAAGTTTTTTATTGCGTTAACAATAACTTAAAAAACTTTGTATAACAAATAAAATAATTATTATTCCTTTCCTTCGTTACTTGCAGTATTTAACTCTCCCTGTGCTTCAGGCTCACTTTCTTCGTTTACACTTATTTCATTCACTATTAATGAAGGTTTAAATGCTTTCTCCTCTATCTTCTGTGCAGAAGATGCTTTTGTTATACGTTTAGGAGTTTGTTGTTGATCTATAATTTCATATTCAGTTTCGATAGATTCTACTGGTGTGGCGTCATCTTCTTTTGGCAAATCACTGCAAATTTGGGAATCCACTACATTGGGTAATTGATCTTTCATAGTTTTTAATTTGTTCATATACAACTCGTAGATGTATTGCGTCATTTGTGTCATATTTTCAATGGTAATTATCTTTTGGTGGGAAATATCATTGGCCACTCTAGTCGTAATATATGATTCATTTTCTATTAGTTGCAAAGCCTGTGGACGCATTGATAACTAAAACGAGAAGATTAATTGTTGAACGATTAGTTAATGGGGTCTACGTTCGTAGGTTGTGTACATACTAGCTTAAATGTTTGTTGGAGTTCTAAACAGTTTTTGAATAATCCTACTCTTCCAAAGATGTATAAACCTAAGCGAGCACGACTCATGGCCACCACTAAGCGTCTGACATCTCTTATGTGGCCTACAGCTTTTGTTCGTACCAAAGATATGAGTATATAATCATTTTGTTGACCTTGATATTTATCAACGGTAGTGATTTTATGGGGCCAACCCATTAAAGGATTATTGCCGCATCTGCTATTGATAACATCTCTAATCAAATGTTTCTGACCATTATAAGTCGTTAAAATAGATATTTTTTCAGCTGGATAACCAATAAGGCGCATGTACATATAAACTGCTACTATGTACTCAGCTTCTGCTAAATTCTATAAATATATAAGTTAGGAGTATATAGATATGTATATATATATATAAATTTGGAATTTCGAAACAAACCTGATAAAAATAAGGATTGGGTTCAGTTTCTCCCACTCCATTAAAATCATCTACATTGATAAGCTGGTAATCATACAAGAAACCTGCATTTGCACGGCGATATTCTTCAGTCTGTAAAACATGGTCTAAGTCATCTAATTTTTTGTAACGCCATTTATACAAAGAACAAATAGTAGATCTAGCACGACCTTGGCCATCTAAATCGACAGTTGGTACTCCTAGACGTACAAGCCTTGTGAATAAACTCTGCTCCATGTTGCAATATTTTTGAAAAGCCATATTCTTTATCACAGGAGGCAACTGATGATGGTCTCCTATCATAATCCAACGTTTAAGCCGATTAAAACCATCCATAGGGTTTTGTAATAACAGAGGTATAAATGTTTCTATCTCTAGAATTTGGGCAGATTCTTCCATAAGAATGTTATCGTAACGAAAACCCAAATTCACCAATTCTTTTCGTTTTAGAGCAGCATGTGTACAAGTCATTGCAATAATTTTAGCCTCTTTGACCAAGAGATACTTAGAACGATCTAAACCTGTACGCAACAGTTCAAATGCTCTAAACTCTTCTAGTTCAGCAAATATATGCGATATATAACGAAAACAGGATTTAGCTATGTTCATAAAATCTTCATAAGTGTCTCCTTTAAATAAAGGTTGAGATGCATCTTCGAAAAATTTATTGAAGGGAAATTGTTCAGCAAACACTTTACGCCACACATCAGAATTTTCGCTTTTTTCGACAGCTGTGGCCTGCGTTTGAAATTTTTCCCATTTGGCCATGACATTATAAAGATAAAAATAACCTGCCGTTTCACAGGTGTATGCATTATCACCTCGAACACCTAATGATTCTTGCAATTTTTGTACTTGGTCCAACAAGTCTAAGCGTTTGGCTAGAACATAATTGACGCGACCATATCGACTAAAATCTTTTTCAGTCTCTAATGCCTCTTCCCCGTGACCTAAACGCAACAAATGTCTTTCATCGATATCCAAGGCCATAATTTTCTCAAAAAGCTGATTGAGCGCCTGATTGGAGTGGGTAACGATCAGTGTACGTTGATTGGGATGATTGTGATAAATGTTTGAAATAATTTGAACAGCAACATCAGTTTTACCAGTACCTGGAGGACCTACAACTACTGTCAAACCTGGTTGCATTCCAGCACGTATTGCTTCAATTTGAGTAGGAGTGAATCGTATGGTATTTCTAAAAAAGTTAGTTAAAAATGCACACACTTATGTAGTATTTATACTTGTAATAAAAAATTATGAAACATTTTAAATATGTATACGTCTTTACTCACTGCTTAGGTTTGTTGACCAAATATGGACCTCGATTTTCATACTTATATGGATTTACCACAATTGATTTTGTTATCTGTTGCTCATTTTTGTTCTCAGACACCTTTTCCGTGTTTTCTTTTTTTTCGACAACATCTTCGAATATCAAACGAAAAGGTGCAGTACGCTGAGCCTCTGGAACATCGCACTTAATTTTACAGTCAGGAAAACTTTCAACGATATGTTGATATGAAAGAAAAGTATCATGGAAATCCAAATCACATTCCTAAATTAATTTGCATATAAAATAATTGTTTTAATTAAAAGTATTTTTATTTACTTGATTTGGTAGTTTAGAATAATGCGCCGCACTTGGATCTCCATAGCCCAATAAAATGTCATGTAGCCAGGCGGGTACTACACATTCTGTATTCATCAAGTGTCTGATGGTTTCTAAAACTGCTTTAAAATTGTTTTCTTTCGGTTTGCGTCTCATTATTATATTAAAGCTTTCATAAACATCATCTCCACCCTTTAACAGAAAAGAATACAATGAAAAATTTCGAGACATTAAATAAGCTACGCCACCTCTTGTAATGCGTCCATGTCTAAACGATATTGATTGCAATCTAGCCATACACGATAAGTTCTTTGCTCGCCGGGTAATTGAGGACGTGGGTCAGGACCGTCTTCTATAACACGTCCATTAGCATCTAACATTCCTTCTACTTCACAACCGCGTACATAAATTAACCCCACTTGTGGTATAAATGGTTCTCTTGGATTGTATTTTGTGCCTAAAAATTTTTTAATGTAAGACAAAATATGAAATTTTGATCAAAAAGAAAATTATTACCATATGGTTTCGTAGGCTTTACTGTTATCAAGAAACACACATCATGTTTGCGTAGATTTTCCCATTCTTCTTTTATTTCCTTGCGTACGGAAAGAATAACACCAATATCAGCTCTCACTCGAGAAGGCTTCTTCTCTCCAATATGTGGCTTTGCAACTTCCACAACAGCAAATGAGGCTATTGGCAATGCCATACGAGCCCAACCACCAAATACCACATCACCATCTTCCGATTGCCATGGTAGCATACGGCTAACAGCGTCTTCTATATCTTGACGTATTTCATATGTTGATTCCAAACGAAACAGATTAAAGTTTCTTAACAGATAATCGTGTAAAGTTAAGAATTGCAAATTTAATTTTGGCAGAGCCAAACAACCATCCCCTGTAAAATATTCAGATGGAACAATGTTTTCATCCCAAATTATATTTTCTGTGGGATACAGTGGCATTTCATTTAGTGCATCCAATTGAGAACAACGTTTTTCATGTCTTGATATAAGTAATTCTTTAAGAAATTCTTTGTCCAAACGGTGCCAATGAAATGGTGCTTCTAACTCATCCGGTACTAAATTTAAAAACGAGGAAATTCGTTTAAGTGCTTTTTCATCCAAACTTCCAAAATGTTTTTCCAAAGAGTCCCTCGAATCAATACTAGCGACATTAGAGAGAGCAAACAACCTTAAATCAGGAAATTTGGCGAAAGCGGCTCTCTGCAATGAGGTAATTTTCTTATAATGAATCTGTGTCATATCGTGGTCGGTTAAAGAGTCCCCTGTCACATCGTTGATTTCGAATCGAGAATAGAATTTTAACATATCCAAGAGCTAAATATACATAGATACAAACACATAGAGAAAACGAAAGGTAATATTATAAATAAATGCTTTTTCGCTAGTGAATTGAATTGTTTACTGAAAGAAATGGAGCGGTATATATATTATGTATATTATTATTTCCTTTACTTTAAAATGCTTATTAAACGATTTGAACCATGGTATAAGAAAACCACAATTTTATTTTTGTATTTATTTTTGTTTCAATTTTAATACAAGTTAAAGCTATAAGGCCAATAAAAATATGTATCTTTAGTACAATTATGCCAATCTTAGAATTAAAGAAAAAAAAAAAACAGAAAATAAAGAATATATTAAAAGTAAAAAAAAAAAAAAATTAAAATTTTTAATAATAAAAGGTTATGAAGTTTTATCTTATTTAAATTTATTTTGTAGGCAAAAAGGCATTAATTATTGATCTTGAAAACTTTTTTTAATGGAAATTTGAAAAAGTTGTTGTATTACCAATATTACTTATAACGGTCTTGAAGTAATTGAACGATTTGGGTATGAAATGTGCGTACCTGCATAAAGTTTCAAAATAATCGGAATAAACACATCAGACAGCTCCCAAATTTCATAGTTGATACTTGCACAAAAACAATTTGACGCTAAATTTAAATTGGGCACTCTTACTAGGACACTATATATGTATGTATACTTATATATAAAAATACGTATTAATAATAATAATAATTATAAATTGTTTTTAAGGAAACCATACATAACACTGGAATAAATACGAATTCCATGGCAACCAGGTAGAATTTAAAAGAGCCAGGCAAAGAAAAACAAACCTTTACATAGGCTAATTTAAATATAGTTTATTGGAATATGATATTCCTTTATCTAAATAGCAATAACACATGCAAGTAAGTATATGTACATACAAAGCAAATGCCGGTTTTTTTAAGGCAATTTTTGATGTCATCGTTTTACAAAACTTTATACCTACATACATAGTATGTATGTATGCACTTGTGTATGTACACACATAACCGAGTGTAGTCAGTATATTTGTAAGTATGTACATTGTATATATATAGATCACACATATTTTTGTTGAAATGTGCAATTCTATTACTATAAATTATTTATTTCCGTACTATTTAATTAAGGAATTTTGATACCACATGAGCAGAGTGCACAAGTTATGTATACATGCATACATATATATACGAAGCCATGCTTGAGTTTAAATATGAGTGAATTGTTACAGAAAAAAGTAATGGTAACTTTTGTTTATGTAAACTCGCTAAAAGGTTTAAAAAATCGCTAGAGAACAGCTACTTTTATGTATGTTAATGTTGCTATAGGTGACTGACCAATTTTGATTAATTACTTTTTTTTTAGTTATCACATGACTTTGATTTCCTGTTGTATTTAACAACCGATAATAATTATTTTGAAAACGAGGCTTGATAAAGGAATTTTGAGACTTTTGTAATGTAGCGTACAAATAATATTTTTGTTAAATAGTGAAATACGTACTTAAATAAACGCTAAGTGTAGCTACTAATTTCAGAGCGTAGGAAGCGAAGAGCAAACATTTTCTTTTAAAACTTAAATTGAAACACAAGCAAATTAAAAACTTTATAAGTGAAAACAGTGAATATTCAGCTTTCCCATGGAATGGAAAGCAAATGAACAGATACAAATAAATAAAATTAAGTAATTAAATAAACATTCCTTGTGAACAAAAGTACCTTTTCTTTACAAATAAACACATGAATAAAAAGTGAAGATTTTGTTGGCGTAATGTTATCTATTATATTCTTAAACTTTTTGATTTTAAAAATATAAATATGACACTTATTATTCAGCTACAATAATAATGAATATAAAACAGAATAGCAACACAAAGATTTAATGCAACCATTGTGCCTAAATAAATTAAAAAAAAAAACCAAGCAAAAAATTCTCGGTAAATGATTGAGCAATATTATCACACTACCTCTAATGAGAGCCTCTAAAAGAAAGAGAATAAATGAATGCATTACATGATGAAAAGAGAATCTCTGATCTTGAGTTGTGTTGCATGACGATGACGTATTAAATAGATTTTGTGTGCTTTATTCTAAAACAATACAGATGTTATCCAGTGAATTAGACGGTGAAAAATAACATATTTATGGTTAATAATCAAGTTATTAAAAACATTATGGCAAATATATGTATTAAATGGCTAATCTCAATATTTTACGCATTACTATTGAATCCCGCAATAATTAAAGCAAATTTAAAAGATGACAATCGCATCGACGAGAATGTTATTTGGGTGAATAAATGTTGTGAAAAATTTGAAATTCGAATCGATTCCGTCTGCTCTCAGGTAAACGAAAGTGGTAAGTAATAAAGCAAAATGAAACGTTCAAAGAAATGAAAAAAGTAGTAACAAAAACAATAAATACATTTTATAAAACAAAAGAATTTATGAATTTGACCCAATTCCACCTTTTTTTTTAGAATATTTCCAACCCATGTTTACCAGCTACAATGGAGAACGTAACAGAGCAATAAAGTATAAATTTGTTATCGGACTACCCGCTTGCGGCTCAATGCAAATCTGGCCTATATATCATTATCAAGGAGTAAGTTCTTATGAAAGTTGCAAATTTTTCTTGTATTTGTTTATTTTATTTTGACTAGAGTGCCGACAAATTAGTTTTACTGGATGATGGTAAATTGAGACATTATACTATAACTGAGAACAAAGAAACAGATCTGCCTTCTCCCGATTATGACGACGACGAAGAATCCAAAACCCATTTTTATGATTATGGGCGTGATCAATATTGTATAGATAGAGTAATTATTTTTGACTGCTTTTTTACCCCTTGAAATATTTTATTGTTTTTTTATAATTCCTATTCAGGCCATATCTACAAACGGGGATCAACGCCAAGTGTTATTTGCAAATATATGTTTAGCGAAAAAAGAAATTAAATGGACAGATTCGAGCTTTTTGATGCGCAAAATATTAAATCCTATATTTCATGGTATATCGCTTGTAGTATTGTTAGTTATAGCCATAGTTTATTTTATATTGCCAACTTTAAGGTAAGTCATATGATAACTGTAAAAAATACCTACAAGGTATATAATATAACTTATAAACATAAATATATACAAATTTTTAGCAGATTGTAGCTCAATTGCTCAACCTATTGTAAAAGTTTATTTTAATTTTTAATTATTTGTATCCACTTACATACAACATTATACTTGGATTATAACAGTGCTTTTTTCCGAGTTTTAAAAAACTTAATTTTTGATGAGCGTTATTATTATTATATTAGCGCTTTCTATCTAATTATAAAAATTTGTTTTATGTACATTGCATAGGACTACATATGCGGATGTTTATTTAAACTTATTGGCATTACTTTCAGAGATCTGGTGGGAAATATTATAACAACCATTGCTACATGCCTAATGGTAGCCCAGGTGGCTGATCTAGTACAAATATTTACAGAATTCACAAATCATGTCAGTTTCATAGTAGCTGATATTATTTTGTATTTTAGTATTTTGGCAGCATTTTTCTGGCTAAACAGTTTTGGTTATTATATTTGGAAAACATTTCGATCACGCAATGTGTTTCTCAGAGTAACTGATGCAAGAAAATATTGTTATTATTCGGCTTATGCTTGGGGTTCTACAGCTTTTATGGCAGCCATGGCAGTATTTTCGCATTTCTTTTTGGATGCTGATACCTATAAAAAGCAAAATATAGTAGCTGATCAAGAAACAATGGGCTGGCTGGGTATAGCAATATTTTTTGCTCCCATCGCTTGTACAATAATAGTGGATATATTTTTCTATGTAACCACCCTGAAATTGATAAATCGCCGTAATGTGTACGGACGCATACAGCATAAATTAAAAGCAAAGTAAGTTTTTTTAATTTAAATAGGATCGAAAATAACATTAATTTTTATTTTCCCTTCTCACCATTACAGTTTTATTATGTTTTCTTTAATGCTGTTAATCATGTCTATAAGCTGGCTGTTTTTGTGTTTGTCTTGGTTAAAATTTGAAGGTCTTTTATATGCACATATCATTGTTAATTCCATCCAATCGCCTTTGTTATTATACACGTGTGTGTTGCGTCAAAAACATGTTACGTTTTTATTAAAAAAATCATGTTGCTACAATGAGCCGCCATCATCAAATGATTGGGGCGATGAGATGCATTATATGAACTGCAATGATTATTAATTTTTAAGTCAACTGGATGAACTGATTTTTTACATATAATTTTACACCTCGAATTTACTTCATTAAAGTATAATGGCAACTAACTGTCGTATTAAGCTAAAAAAAGTACAACTTGTATTAAAATCCTAATGCTCGATGGCTGCTCTCTACTTACTATTATAATGTATTTCTTTCTTTTATCACGATTATAATATAAGTTTATTAATAAAGATTAGGCATAAAAAACGCAGTGATTACACCTTTATCACCACTTAGTTAAGTATATAATTTCTAAAAACAAAACTTATTGAAAATTTATGTAATTTTTAATTTAAATATATTAAAATATCTTGATTTAAATAATGAACAACTTGAAAATTTATTTTACTTCTTTACTAAAAATATTGTATTATATCTCAAAAATTTCCGCTTTCGATAATGTAGATCATCCAGAAATGATCACATGATTTGTGAGTCAAAATAGATTATGTATATAAAATTACAACATGAGCATGTGTGCTTTGGTATGAATTATTCGAGATACCAAGGTTTTTCTCAGTTTTATATAATGAGTATTTTATTGCAAATGTTGTGGGTTGTGTGTTACATAAAGAAACAGTTAATTACTCACCTGCCCAAATAATTTCCCTTCAGGTCTCCGCGTTAAATTAGAAATTTGACAACGAACCAATAAATGAGAGTCATCCAGAACTGTATTAAAGAATCGTCTAGTAGGTAGTAAAGCCTCTAAATCCACTATCAATTCCAGAAAACGTTCACAATATAATACTGTATTGGGATCAATACTACCTTTTAGAGGCAAGTTTTCTAAAACATTTAAAAATTGTATGATCAAGTTTTGAAGAAAATGACGTTCCCACTCAACTTCAGGTTTCTTCTCGATTTTATCTTTCTTTTGCAACTTCTTCCATATTCTTTTCCATTCAGGAATATCTCTCAATTCCTGTTCTAGACGGTCTATAAGATAAAAACAATTATTGCCCATTTCAAATAAGGATGGTTATAAAATATATTTACTAGGTTGCAAACAACACCACATGGATAAAGAAACAAGACGCCTGATTTGATTGCGGCACAGCTCTACTTCCATACTATTAAAACAATGATTTAAGAATACTATTAAAGCTGTCTTTTCTCGCAATGGGATTTTATTATCTTCATTTAAACAAGATTCCAGCACATGACGAAAGAATCCCGGAAATTCTTCCTTCTGCTGCTCAAATGTTGGCCATACCTCAACTCGTTCTCGAAATTTTTCATTCACCATGAAAACAATAGATATTAAGTGAGCATGTGTAGATGTGGAGCGTTTATAATTGGGCCACAAATATTTTTCAAAATATTGGCTAAACTCCAACATTACTATACGACGTGTTGAATGCTTGTGTTCTACTATTTCTCTTGTATAAATATCTTCAACCAATTGAGCATCGTACAACTCATGAGCACCTTCAGTATCTGGGGACCAAAATTTTGAAGCAATCTAAAATTGAAATTATAACTTTTACTTAGAGTTTAAAACGTTTACCATATCACATGGATACAATATTTATACATACCTCCCATATCACATCGGAATTAATTTGCGACACAGTCATTTGATCCACCTTTTTAATAATCGGATCGAAACCTTGTTCATAAACTTTGTTTTTATTAATATTTTTCAATTTCATCGCATCAATTTTCTTTTTAAAAAATTTGGATATAACAAATAAATAATTTCTTTTAGCAGAAGAAATATGTAAACACAATAGCGGTTCAGAGCTGTTATATTAATTTTGTTTTCTTCTTTACAGGGTGTTTTGAATGAATTTAAAATGTGCTTAAACGAACAAACATGCGAATATTACCCAGCAGGCAGTCGCGTTAAAAATTTCCTTTTATCAGCTGCTTGAATTTGCTCTTGCGAAGAAATTTGGAATTAAATCAGAATTTTTATAAAACTGAAAAATATTTTATAATTTTTTTCATTATAGACGAAATAATACTGTTCTAAATTCCATATTAGAATTAGAAATATAGACAATCTAAGAGGCTTCCACCTTCATGGATTTGGAGCTATTCGTAAACTACTTGATGTTAACTTTCTTTAATTTTTGAATCACAGGGATGGAAATGCAATTTTATATTTTTTTAGCCTAAAACATCTTGATGCAACAGACTAATCAATAATCGCCAAGTTTCCATTATTTTAATAGCCTCTGAATATTCAGTGGACCAATTAGGGTATAATACATCATTACCAAAATAAAACAGAGTATTTCACACAATTTTTATTGCATTTTTAAGTTAATTTTCAAGTGTCGGTATCAGGTCGGTATACCTATATATACATATTTATATGTGTACATAAATGGAAGTTTAGTATTTTGTACTTATGCTAAAGAAATATAATAATTAATTCAATTTAAATAAAACTTGTATCAAAAATATGTAGTATTACGAGAATTATTTTTAAAGTAAGACAGAGGCTTAAATAAATTTAAAACTAGTCTGACTGAGTTATATAATCGGATTTTCGCTATATTTTAACTAGCATTGATCGAAAATTTAAAGTAAAGGTAATTCGATCTTTAATTTATCGATATTGTTTAGTATATAGTACAACCAGAAACTGATTATATGTCCTACATACAACTTAAACTTAAATATTAGTAATTTATATAACGAGTTTACATTGAATAATTAAAATGAAAAGCCCAAACTAATACTTAATGACATTCGAGCTTCAATATAAAAGCTATAAGTTAATTGATTGGCAAATTATTATTTTTAATTAACTAGCTAAATTGTTATTTAATTATCTTATTGTCATTTGAATATTCATGTACATACATATATTATTATTGAGTAAAAATACTAGAAATTATATTTTTTTAATAGATGCTCAATATAGGATGAATTAGTATTTACGAGTATATAAAAACTTATATCTCCCTATCTAACTTATAAGGTGTAGTTGAACCTCTATAACTTTTTTATAAGTTAAATTTGTTTAAGCCATTGCAAATCGTGTTTTTCAAGCCAATTTTTTTTTCTGGAAGTTCAACTATTTTTTTAATAAGGTGTACAAAAAAATTTCTTCTTACAGTTTAAATAAAAATTACATACATTCTTAAATTAACTCAGTAACGACGTCATCACCGTCTCTTATGGGTGCCTGGAATGTAGAACCAGTAAATTCAAACATCTAAAAATAATGAAAAAACCCAATATCAATAAAGTATTACTTTCAATCCACATGTATGTGTATGGATATAACAAAACAATATAATTTAGAGTAAATTATTAAAGATAAGAAATTCTAATTCAAGACGCTAAACAGCATGCTAATTCTATCTGTTTGTAACTGAATCGTGTTAGCACATCCCACCTATTGAAATTTTAAAAACTTACCGAAGGGACCCGGTTGTTGCGCAACGTTGCATAATCTGCAAAATCGTTTATATGTTGTGGTGGTGGCGGTTCCATTCCACGACTGTGGTGGTTATTATGGGCATTATTCGTGGCTACATTCACACCAACACTATTATTACCATGATTAGAAGTATAATTGCCATGTCTAGGTTGTATGGTAGCATAAGTATTGTCTACAGTTTGATGTACATGCTCGATAGCACCACAATGATCCAAGTGACCCTTTAATGAAATAAATGCAAATAAAAAATCAAGATAAAATCTCCACGAGAGATATTAACACCTACTTGTACATCTGATGTAGATATATGATCAGGTTCGGAAAATACTTGCATGGTTAGTTCTTGCTCTTCATATAATTTTAATTTTCTACCAATATAAAAAATAGTCCCTGATTATTCTCTGAAGTAAAATAAATCTTAAGACTTACTGTTCAATCCACAAAGGATTTTCTGTTGTATTTAAATCTTCGATGATTTGTTTCTTAATTAAGGCTTCTTTACGTCGATTTTCAGTAGGCACAGATAGATTCCTAAAAGATTAAAATATACAAAAAAAAACTTAATCATCAGGAGTAATAATATATTTGAAATTATATTAAAATAAAAAATTCAACGAAAAAATAGGACTTTAATTTTCATTTATTTTCACTTTGTGGAAAAGGACAGTTGAACAATAAAAAAAATATATGTAACTAGTAATTGGTTTCCACATACTATTTTTTTTTTTTTTGATAAGAAAAACTAAAGTATTGTCGCCTCAAGAAAAAAATATTAACGCTTGAAAAATGTGAATTTTTAACTTTTCCAAAAATAATCTTCTAAATTAAAATTTTTTGACTATTTTGAAAATTTTTAGCAACAAAGAAAACTTACCAATGTTTAAGGCAACAACAAAGTACAATAAAGCTCACTACACCTACAAACAAAACAATAACTAAAGCCACTAGACCAGCTACAGCTAAATCAAATTCTTCTTGTACAATCGTAATGTAAGCGGGAACAACATTTTCAATTGCAAAACCAGCATAATAATCCTAAAAAATTCTATATGCATTAAAAAACAGGATGTTTAAAATGAAAGTTTACCCTTAAGTAATCATAGTTTGCATCTATAACCTTTAGTATTTCATCAACAGGAGAAATTTGTTTGGTATTTGGTTCTACGGCATGGAAAAAGAGATCAGACCAATCCATACGTATACGTCCCATGGAATCAACATGATAGCGAAGTTCATCCACAATAATACGATGCTGAGTTGCATTACGCAGCTCAGCTATGATTTCATCTTGCTGTTGAGAAACTTCTTCTCGGGGTCGAGAAAGTATTACACGAACTAGTTGGCTGTAATCATAAATCCAAACCTGAAATTAAGTAGAAACATGAAATTAAAATTTATATAACCCAATAATTTATATTATGTTATGTAAGATATTTACAATCACTTTAGTCCGGGCTATACGTTGAGGTGCTTCTACTTCTTTAGCAATCACTTCCAATTCGAAACGATCTTGATTATACTCAGCCATAAAAGCACCAGTTGAAATTCTCCCGTCACTAGAAATGGCTTAGAAATATCGTATAAAATAGTAATTACTCATGTGTGTATAGTTTATCCATACATACATTCATATGTAAGTATGTATGTATATACATATGGTAAAAAATGATTTTTAACCTTTTTTATTTTTATGGAATATTATTGGGAAATGATCTTAACAACTTACTATACGGACTCGGCACTATTGACCCTGTCGTCTTATTTGCCCCAAATTTGTACAAGTTAGATGAAGTTATCATATATTCTATTTGTGAATTCTTTCCAATGTCAGCATCCGTTGCATTAACTAAAATAATGTCAGTACCTATTACAGCTTTCGAATTTACGCCAGCATAATAAATGTCGTTCATAAAAATGGGAGCATTATCGTTTTCATCTAAAACTGTTGCTATCACTTTCGCTACCGTATTATCGCGGTCTAAAGTTTTAATTGAAAACGATGCTCTTTCTTCATCTGATATGTGAAGATCTCGCTTTATGCTAGCTAATATGTATAAAGTGTACGAATCAGTAGTTTCTCTATCTAAAGATTTGTTAGTATAAATATCACCCGTTGATTTGTCTACAGCAAAGGCGCCATCTTCATTGCCCAACAGCATATAGTAATAGACATCTTTATTGTGTTTATTGCGGGACATAGCATGTATTTTACATATTTTAACATTACGTTCATTGTTTTCTACAATTGTTATATGGTAAGGATTGCTTGAATCGGGAAATTCCGGTCTATTTTCGTTTGCATCTATGATACTGACTGTTAGAAACCGCAAAGTTTCAAATGGCGTGGGATTGCCAGCATCACGAGCCACCAAAATTAAATCAAAACTTTAAATCAAAAACATGTATATATTACTTTATAAATATTCACAAATAAATGCTACTTACTTTACTTTATCCTTGCGATGAAGCTCTTTATTTGTTTTCAGCTCTCCAGTTTCGGGATCGATTTTAAATTCATCAGTTTCTTGCATATTTTGATCATTAACTTGTAAATGATAAAAGATTTTACCATTTTCATCAGTATCATTATCTGCAGCCTTAACAGTTAAAACTAAGTAATCCTTTTTGACTGAATCCTGCAAATAAGTAAAAATTGTATTGTTTGTACATTAAAAGTAAAAAAAAAAAATATTAAATACCCCTGGTATTTCAATAGTAGCATTTGAAAGAGCAGGTATAAGAAATACTGGTCTATGTTGATTAACTCCTTTGACTGTTATTATAGCTTTGGCAAAGGCTTCTTTGGTCCCAGAACCTTGATTATCACGAGCTGATATTACTAAATCATAAACACCCTTTTGACCATTTAAGCTACGAGCCGGATAAATAATACCCGTTTGTGAGTCTAATTTAAAAAGTTGTTGATCATTTCCAGTTGTTATAACGTAACGTACATCACCAAATATGCCCTCATCCAAATCGAAAGCTTTAACCTGCAACAAAGCAGCTGGAGGATTTAAAGCTGCATTTTCAGCCACTACAGATGTATATTCATTTTGGGTAAATTCGGGAGCATTATCATTTACATCCAAAACATTAAGATAAATCTAAAACGAAATAATAACCAATTCCTATTTTACCATACGTAAATCACTGAAACTTACTGCTGCCGTTGTTGATTTTTGTACTGTTAGGGGAGCCTTATCTTTAGCCACGGCTGTTAATGTTATTTGTTTCACTTTTTCTCTGTCTAATATAGAAGAATCGGCTACCATTATATTACCAGTATATGAATCAATAGTAAAATATTTATTGTTTTCTCCAATAAGGGAGTACGTAATCTCACCAAAAACTCCCAAATCTTTATCAAAAGCCTCAACTTTACCTGCCACCGTACCAATCGGTGAATTTTCTGTAATATTAAAATAATATTCATTTTGTGTAAACTGCGGCTCGTTGTCATTGAGATTGATAACATCGACTATAACATCCGCAGTAGAGGTCAACGAAGGTACACCCGTATCACTCACTGTTGCCACAAATTTAACTTCCTTAATGGTTTCATAATCTAAACGTTTCGTAAGTGTAACTACTCCTGTTGACTTGTTGATATCGAAATAATCATTTTTTGATATGTCATATTCACCAATTGTTGAATCTTCATCGTATGCTTGTAAAGTGGTGAGCTGTGTTCCGACAGGTTGTTCTTCAACCATGTGAAATTTCATAACAGGATTAACAATGGTCCATGGCAAGCTGAATTTCTGAACAAATTTTAAAGATTATAAATTAACAAAATATTAATCTTTATTTGTGCTTAATTCCAGAAATTGTGTTGGTTTTAAAATTTATTCTTTTACTCATGATATTCTCATGAGTTATTTATTCAGTACAATAAGTACTGAAGGGGAGAGCATACCTATATGGACCATAAGCACAAATAAAGATTAATATTTTGTTAAACTTTTAAATTCCAAATAGAAATTATTAGATTATAAATTAAATTCGATACCTATAATTTTTCTACTTAGTAAATCAAGCCATTTTTTACATTTCGAGTTTGTTTCAAAAGAAACCTACCAAAAACTATTTCTTATTACAAAAAAAAAACAAGCAAGTGGAATATTATAACTGAATTCGGTAAATGGAATTCATATTTTCATGTTGTTGCATCACGATTGGAATGACAATTTAATCAATAGTTTATGTATATTTTTTGATATTTTGAAAATAATATTTTATTTTTTTATTACACACATAACTACGTCGTACATATATTTTAATGAATTTGGAATTAGGGACATATAAAATTTTAAGTATAAATATCTTTCTGATTTTACTTAAAGCAACCACATTAAATCCTTACAAATTGCAAGACGAATTGAAAAAAGTAGATAATATTCTTCAAAACAATTGTGATATTCATCATAATGTCTTGGTCATATTTATAGCTACTTATATGAAAATAAAATTCGCAATGGGCTTTGTAACTCTAGGAGCAAACGTTGTAGCTGTGTAAGTATATAATACATACGTGAGCATATTCATTTAAATAAAATGTAGAAAAATGTATGTGTGTATGATTTACAGTTAATAATTATGTATGTTCCCATGTAATAAAAAAATAAAGTTTTCCAATTTTAACAGATCATTTACCACATCTTCTACTCCCAGCACTTTTTGCGCAAAGTATAGATCATATAGCGTTGAATTTTAGTGAAATTATATTGGGAATATGTATTATGAAGCTAATAGTGTCCAGCAATATGAGTATATATTTTGTATTCCTCCTGACTAAACTATTGACCATAATATTTGCAATAGCAGCATTGTAAAAGTTTTTTTTTTAATTATCTTTTGAAAATTAATTTTTAAATTACCTTTTTTATTTTTTTACAGAAATATATATTCGAAATTTTATCAACAATTGAAATTAAAGCATCTACAAATTCAATTACCACAATCAGTAAAATCTCACGAGAAATTTATAAGAATATAATCAAGTGTATTAGACTAAATTTGAACTTACCGGCGCAACTTCGTTTACATCAATTATTTGTATTATTAATAAGCCACTGCCCTGTTGAACAGTGGGGGCTGTGCTATCAGTCACCAACACATCGATACGTATAACCTGTGGTAGATTTAATATTTATGTTTAATTAATACTTGTATTAAGATTTAGATTTGAATTCTAAATGAATATTTACCACAAACAAATTTCGGTTAAGTTTTTTATTGACCACTACTTTACCACTGCGTGTAATGGTGAAATATTCTTTAAATTGTTCACTATTTTCAACTTCTTTGCCATCCTTATCAACAGCTGCAATGCCGACAGCGGAAAAGTCTAAAGCATCTCTAGAAGACACATCAGGATCGATTGCCACAAGCGTATAGAAAACAGTGCCGATTGGCGTGTCTTCACGTACCTGGAAAATAATTTATTGCAAAACTTAGGAAATGATTCATTTCAGCACAGTGAATATATATTGTTCATAAGCTTTAGCTTTTGTTCGAACATTATATGTATATAGTACCAGTATCTTTAATTTAAATTAGTTATTCTAATTGCCGATATATAGTTGTGGTCGCTATTTAAAAGCTTGCAAAATTTTATTCTTGTTTAAGTCATTTTTGCTGGTAATGGGGATGTCTTACTGTTTGTATCCCGAAGAGAACTTTTTGTTAAATTTTTCCATAAAATATAATGGCTAACTTTGTTAGTTTACTTTATTATTAAAAATCTTTACCTCTGCATGCTGAGTTGCCGGAGTGAAGTAAGGATCCTTATCATTGCTATTTACTATACTGACAGTTAAGGTGGCCGTACCTGATAAACTGGGCGTACCCAAGTCCATAGCAATTACCTCAATTTGATATGTATTGCGACTATCATAATCCAATTTTCGGGAAACAAATACTTCTCCTGTGTTCTCATCAATTCGAAAATCATCAAAACTGCCCTGCTGTATACGATATCTATTTAAAAAAGAAAAAAATTAAAAATAAATTATTGCAAAATTTTACAATTTTTTAAACATTTGCCATTGTTGTATATGAAAATATTCAATTAATTTCATTAGTATTTGTTTACCTTATTTGTGCATTGATGCCTGAATCTAAGTCTTCAGCTTCTAATTTTTCAACACTTCGACCTATTTCAGAATTTTCTTCAACAACAGCCGAATAAGTATTAGATAAAAATCGTGGTTCATGGTTATTAACATCCCTGACAGTGATATTAACATGGCAATTGGTATAAAAGAGACCATCATTAGCTTTAACGGAAAAAACTAAATTGTCATGCATTGAATATGTGACATCGAGCGTTGCATTCGATCGTATTGTTATTTGACCAGTTTGATTATCAATGGAAAAAGTGTCCTGTATAAGTTTATCACCAACAATACTTGAAAATGTGTGCAAGAAATTGATACAGACACATATAAAAGCAATAAAGTATTAAATCAAATTTTAATACTTACCTGTATGTTATATCTGAAACAGTATCTGCATCACGAGCCTTAACTATTAAAGGAGCTTCGAATACTTTTGAGCCTTCATCTACAGATGCCCTGTAGTAAGGACTCTCACAAACAGGTGGCGAGTCATTGGCATCGGTAACAGAAATGCGTAAAGATACAACCGAATTCGTACCTCTGCCTTCATCATCCGTGGCTTTATACGATAAGAAATACGTATTTTCGGTTTCATAATCTAAACAAGTTTTTGGTAATATGTTGGGTTCTGGCATTAATTCATTATTGATATCTATAGATTCAGGCATTTTTAACAATTTATACTCGTAATCAGTATCACTGTTTTCATCACTATTAGTTGAACTCATTATATAACTAGTTTTATCTTCATATTGTCGTTTTCGTCTTACATTAGGTGTAGAAGGTTCCTTGATTTTAGTGCAATCCGCCAAAGTAACTACACCAGTTTTTTTGTCAACATGAAACAGTTCTGCACCACTGCCGGACAAACTATAACGCAAACCAGTATCACCAAAACTTCCAGAATCCATATCTTTAGCAGTAATTGTGGTAATATATTGGCCAGGTAAAGCTGACTCCGATACGGACGCCGAATAAGACTCTTGTTCAAATATGGGCTTATTATCATTCACGTCTAGTACACTAACGGTAATGGTAGCAGTTGAGGATAACTTTGGTTTTGTATCAGTTTCTTCGGCTACTACTAGCACAATGAACTTGCGCTGATTAGGATTTTCATAATCCAAACTACCATTAGCAACACGTATGTGAACTTGTGAAAATCCCGTTACCAATTTTGGTTCGACCTCAAAAATTTCTGAAACATCATCCAAACGTAAGGAAAATTTCGAATTCATACCCACGTCATGATCTGTAACATTCATATCCAAAGCTAAAGGTGTGCCAGTGGCAGTATTTTCAGGTAGAGAAACCTCATATTCTTTGCTATTAAAAGTAGGTGGAGAATCATTAACATCACGTAAAGTTATAGTAATAGTAGCAGTGCTACTTTCTATAGGATCATTGCTGGGCATGCCATTGACAACTTCACGGGCCTAGAAACCCAAATAAATAGCAATGAAAATATTTGTTTTTTTTTTTTTGTATTGATATCAACTACTTACTCTTACGGTCAATTTCATAATACCAGCACCATCTGGTAAGGCTTCACGATCCAAAGGTTTAGCTGTCCTTAACTCACCCGTATGTTCATCCAAAAGAAAATAATCCATAGGATCTATCAAAATCACATAAAGGTGCATATATTTTAAACAAATTCTTAACAAAAAATTAAAGTTTTTTTTAAATTACTTGTTAACAAATCATAAACAATTTTTCTGGGTTCTCCTGTATCTCCATCCCTTGCTTGAATTTTTAACACTAAAGTATTTATGGGGCTGTCTTCATCTATTACATTCGATTTATATTCCAAAAATACTGGTGGTTTATCTTGGACATCTTTAATGCGCACTTCAAAATTTGTATTGGTTTTATGTATACCGTCCTAAAACAGTAATAGCAATAAATCGAATTACATATTTTCACAACATTTACTGAAATCGCAAAACTTTAATCGAACTCACTGTTGCTTCAATTAGAAAATGGTAAATTGTACGCTGATTGTAATTTAAAGGCTCTTTCAGTACAACATTGGCTGTTAAAATAGTTGGTTCTCGTTTTAAAATATCCAAGCCAAATCTAAAAAGTTAAAATTGTTAAAGAAAAAAAAAATATATTAATTGTATATGAATATCACTTATTATAAATATATAAATTTTTGCAAATAATATTCCAAATTTTTATAAGTTTTAATTTAATGTACTTTGTTTTTATTTACTTATTACAGGCATCAGGCGATTGTTCTTGCGGTATACAATTTAAATCCAAGCTCTCACCGACAATATCACGATCTCTTACTAGAATTGAATTAAAAATAACAGTACCTCTGGGGGCATCCTCATTAACGTCTGCTCCATACGGGATCTATACGTTATAATTAAACAAAAATGTACAAAAACATAAATGAAAAAAATTTAAATACAATTTTAACGAAAATTGGATGCTTCTTCCTTGATATACAAAATGTGTATGTAACTTACGTTTTGGAATTCTGGTGCATTATCATTTTCGTCCGACACTATAATAGTTATGGTGTCCTGCACTATATTATCCAATTCTGATTCACCATCATCAGACACTTGATCTCGAATTGTAATCAAAAATTGTATGCTATCTTTTTCTTCGCGATCCAATGGTTTTATTAGAGTAATATTACCAGATATGGGATCAACTTCAAAATATTCAGACCCTATAGAGCCGAAGGTAACATTACTACCTTCCGGATCTGAACCTTCCAATTTATAAACAACCGATCCAACGGAAGTGTTTTCCGACAGTATAATATTGTTATTGACTTGACCAAAAACGGGTGGATAGTTCGTTTCACCTAGTAAGTAGTCAATAAAAAAATTGTTTTAATTTGTGTACCTTACAACTAGTTTTTTATACAACAAGTCTGATGTTTGTGGAATTAAGAAAAAAGAAAAATGAATTAAAAGATGCCTTTTCTATTCTTTCTCTCTGACTAAATCAGTTTTGTTGCAAGAAAACTTGTTATGTGAAAACTAAATCATGGAAACATTCATATCTTACAGATAATTAAGACACTATTGGCTAAAAGCAACAGCAAATATATCAAAGTCCTATTCTTCGGCATTTTTTATGTATCGTCATCTACCAGCTGTTTTGGCTAAAATAAAATAAAAATTAAATTGAAATATTATTTCTCATTAACATAGTAGATAAATTATTTGGAATCAAAAAGTTTAACAAAAATCAATCTTTTTTGGTGCTTAATTTCAATTATGTTGGTGTGAAAAACGTTCTAATTTTTTTAAAGAAATTTTGTGCATTTTTTTTAATCTAGTCTCAAAATAAGAATGTTTTTCAATGTAGATTGAAAAACCTTTAAAATTTTATACTCAAATTAAAAAAAATCTATTGTAAATGTATCACGGTCAGATTTTCAGTTGAGATCTTAAACTACAGCGGAATATAAAATAAGAAAAAATTGTGAAAGTATTTCGGAAGAAAATACTTTTTTAATGCTTTCAAAATCAGCAATAAAATACGTTAGAAGAACATAAAGAAGAAATCCATAATTCTCCAGATAAATGAAAATTCAGAATACAAAAGGATCTTATAGATGATTTACATAGTAATTAAAACGAAAACGACGTGTTGTTTTAAATATATATATATATATATATATATATATATATATATATATATATATATATATATATATATATATATATACGCGTATATATGTATATATTAAATAACTTTTGTTTTTTAATTTCTAATCTAATTAAATAACTAATTATAATTATAAGACTTTGTCTTGTTATGTATAGAAACAAGAAATAAAATAAAATAAAGTTTTTAGTGATATTCTAAACTTTACACTAGTTTGCTTATTATTCTAGTTTTTTAGTCTTTTCCAAATTTAAACCTTGTTTAAAAATATGATGAGATAATTTTTTTTATAAAATTAACTTTATTACAAAAACCTTTTAAATTTAAAAGTTTTAAGAGTTTTGAAAAATAAAATAATATATTTAAACATTTTATTATAGGTATGTCGGAAATTTTAAAAAGAATTTGCTAAATATATAATATTATTTAGTACCGTTAACATCTATTCGAGTACGTTTTATTTCAGATAGAGAAACAAGTGTAAAACAGTCACCACAATAAAACTGAATTTCTAAAGAAAGAAATAAAAAACCTGGTTACTGTTAGTTATATTTGGGCAACAAAAAGTTAGCAAATTGTAAAGTTGGTTGGCTGCCTTTCCGTATTTTTAAAAACATTTGTTATTGTATAAAAGATGTCTATTGTGAGCATATAAGACATGTTTTTAAGTATACAAGAGTATTAAAGTGGTGGATAAAAAGCTGTGGTGATGATAATGATGCTGTACAAATGGTACAGATAGACCTGCATGCCTTGTTGCATCTTGTTGTGGTTTATTTTTTCAGTTTAAGTTAATCTTAAAATAAGTTATGTAAAATAAATTTTTATAAAATGTATGTTATTTCGTTATCTTTTGTATGTTGATTGTAGAAAATTTTACAAATAGATAGGATAAACAAAATAATATTTTATAGGTCAGCACTAACAATGTGAAAATATTCACTTAATTTTCATTTGCACATAGATTTTTCTATAAAAATTAAAAGAGAAAAGTAATGAATTTTGTTTATTTTAACTTTAATCTTTTATATGTATCGCGTATATTTTGAGTCTTCTTTTCTTAATTTTAGAAGGAGAAAATAAAAACCTTTATTAAATACTTTTTTGTAGTAATTAGTACATTCTTTAATTGTTTTTTCTTCTTATTAAACAATTTTTTTTGGCTTGTTTTCTTTTCATCTTTTAGCTTACGTTTTTTTTTTTGTTGAACTGATATTAAACTAGTTTTTTTTTATTTTGATCTTTAACGGTGTTTCTATTAATTTTACCTGTTGTCGGTTCAAGAGCGAAAAACACACTAAACTCAGCAACAGAAAAAATAAACTGGCTCAATAGTCGACGACTAATGGTAACAATTGTTTTTTTTTTGCTTTTTGGACGAGGTTATATAAAAAATTATAAAGAGAAAAATATTTATGGGAGATTTAAATGCATATGCAAATCTTGCTTTAATAAATACTAAATAACTTATTTTAAGAAAAATGGAAGCAACATTCTATTACTTAAGCAGTAGTAGTCTGGAAAATGATATTTTGTCTTTAAACACTATTTTATTTAGATATTTTTTTATTCAAACAAAGTTTGGCGGGTAATAGGGCTTTTAATATACTCGTACATACATGATTATTTAAAAATTTATAGAAAACAAAATGTTTTTAGCCATTTAATAAAATGTAATTATCCAAAATTACTAATGAAATTATTTTTTGTGATAATACAATATTATGATAATCCATCCCACACAAAGTGGGTGTTAACTTTGAAATAACTGAAAAACTATACAAGCTATTTTCCTAAATTTAGTATTACCAGATTAACCACTAGAGTGTATTGCTATTAATAAAATATGTACTTCTTTGTAATTTATAAAATATAAAGAGAATCTTCCATACAGAGTGAGTTTTTAAATTTTGATATAACTAAGCCCGTTATACTCACTACTTATTAAATGTAACGAAAGCGAACCGATATATACATATATTAGCTATGTAAGATAAAGAAATTTTTTTCCCATTTACATAAAAATTTTATTTTATTTTTATTTATGTATGTATGTAGGTAATGACTGCATTTATATACATGAAAATAACATATTAACCTTCCTTTGATGGATATAATTATCTTGTAAATAGGTACCAACGTTAAATTCGATTAAAATAATTTTGTTTTTCTGCTTCCTTAATTCTGTACAGCAATTTCTGTAGTAGTAAATTTTGAACTTTTCGAAAACATGAAATATTACATACATATATTTTAATTTAAACTATCAATCTGGGAGTCACAGGTTCGATTCTAGCCTAGACACTGGAATCAAATTGTCAGTCACCCGTGATCGTTATAACTTAATCTTAGAATTAATTTCTAATATATCAAATAATGAACAATAATAATAATAAATTTTATAAAACATTTAGTCTTGACATGATATTAATAATTTTAATTGATTAATAAAAAAAAATTAATAGGATAAAAACTATAAAATTGTACATCAGTAACACTTATAAAGAATTTTGAATTATTGAAAGTGCATTTTCTTTACAAAAAATCAAAATTTCATTTCTAGTCAAAAATGCAATGGTAACAAATTTTAATATTATTTTTATAATTTTTTTAAACACGTTTTAGCGTACAAACGATTCAATGTCATCATAATAGACTGTCATGCAGATTCATATACATATATGTATAAGTACACATGTGTACTATAAGCAAAGCAACATCAATAATTACAAAAAAAAATAATTAAACAATAGGCAAAACAACAAACTCATTAAATTAAATTCAATTATGAATGCACGCCACTGTAAGTATGTATGTATGTACGTACATACATATCGCTCATTTGTTTTAATACCGCCTTAGATCTGACAAATGTTAGCCATATGGGTTAATGTGGCTTCGGTCTAGCTCAATCGGCGAACCTTGATCTACTCAACGTGTTTCGACCCTCCACGCTTGCTGCAATAAAAATTTTACTATAGAAAAAAATATTAAGTTTTTAATTTACTTTGTGTATTATTATAAACATAATTTTTTTAATATGATTTCTTATATTCCCTTCTGAAAAGAAGACCAATGTTTATATTTTCTCTAAAGCAAGATGATTATTAAATCATAGATTAACTGAAACGGCTATTTCATTAAGCTTAGAGTCGTATTGTATAAATTCATTTTTATATATTTATATTTCGAACCAACTGGTGTAGATTCTTCAGCATATAATTATAAATCAGTTAAATTTATTATTGAACTATGTAAAATTATTATTGAAATATGTAATTTTAATAATTTATAATTATATGCTGAAGAAGTTGCGCAAGTTGGAGCGAAATATCGATATAAAAATAAATTTACACAATACGACCTTAAGCTTAATGAACTAGCCACTTCAATTAAAAAGAAAAATGTCAAATAAACTTACAATTAAGCCATAGATTTATTTATTTTGTGTTATGATTATGACAGTCTTGAAGTAAGTAAGCGATATGTACGCATACCCCAATCGTAATTTAAAATGTCAGCTTTGCTTAATTTTTATTTATGGGTGCTTGTTGAATAGTTGAATAATGTGAGAATGTAAAAATAAATTAATAATTTTTCTAGTCTTTTCATTAAGAAATAATATACGTATCTAAGAATTTGAAAGAGTTTAGTGCAGGAGCGGATACAGATTAAGATTGTAAGTAGGACAATTTTAAGACGATTTGTCAAATGTTCCATGATATGTACACAGGTACTCATAATAGCGGGAAAGTCGAAATTTCCTTAAATTTAACAAGCTCAATTTGTACTTGATAACAAAATATTTTATAACGGCGACTTATGTACATGTGCAAATATTACAGGCCTGCACAAACATACTTCAAAGCCAAACATCACTACAAACATGTATAATATTTTATTACAAAAAGTACTTGTAAGCCATATCAAGTATGTTTGTGCAGCCCATTAGTATATTTGTTTAATCCTCGTCAGATGATTTAACGACAATTTTTTTATTGCAAATGTAGGTACATACATATGTATGTATTAATTTATAACGTAGTAGCACAGGTCAATAAAAATATAGCTCGCACCTACCTCTTACATATACATATATTTATATATTTTTCTCAACAAATTTATTTTCCAAATGAACAGCTCTACTTGTCTTTCTGTTGTCTCTATTTTGTACCAAAAAATTTTATTAAGCAATTCTAAATATGTATTATCAAACAATTCTTGATTTCTCTTATTATGGATCACACATACAACCATTAACATAAAAGTTTACACAGGTATATACAAGTAAATATTTCGAAGCATCATATGTGTGTCTACTCAATTTCAGATTGGCCATAATATTGCTTATCGTACTCTTTTTGTAATTAATATTTCCAAATTTTTATAATACACTTTAAGTAACTTTAAAAAGAATTGTTGCATTTGCATTATAATATTTATTTTTATCCATAATTTACAAACACACCCAAATTTTTTTTCCAAGCACTTTCTTAAATTTTTACTAGTTCACAATCTTAAGAACAAAAAAAATAAAATAAATTAGAGATGCATAAAGTAAACAAACATACCTTCCACATTTCAGGAAGCTGCCATATATCAGTTATTAAAAAATTATTCACATCTGGCTCTATATACCTATTATGGATCTATTTTTCATTTATGATTTGTATCTATAAAATAAACATTTATTTACAGTAAGCACTTGTAGAAAAATTAAAAGATATGTATAGTTTTAGTTTTAAAGTAAATTGATTATTTAAAAATGCGTTGCCAAGCATACTTTTGATTTAAAAAATTCTGGCAGTTTTCCCGTTACTTCTTTCCTAAAAATATGGCAGCCTTCTTAATAATTTGCGCCGAAATTGATGCTTTATTTATAATTTGTTTTTGGTTAAAAGTGGAAAATTATAATTGAAATAAAATATAGAAAATCGTTTGTAATATTAATTATGCTGATAAAAAGTGTAATTTTTATTTCTTATAAAAAGGTAGAAAGTTCAATTATAAAGAAAAAGAATAAAACAAAAGTACGTGTCAGTAAGTAATGTGATAATCATTGATTTAGATTAAAAAACTTAAAGTGGTTTTTAATTGTATAAACAGAAATAAGTAGTGAAATGAAATGATCCTGTTTGACATAACTTTTCAATGAATCAAGCGGTCCAGAATATGAATGTAGACTTTAATTGAATGTAAGAAAAGTTTTGTTTGTTATCAAAAACACATACACAACATTGTGCCCTACTTTTTATAAGATTATATTTCATAAAAGTTCTGTGAGACATTACGTATGGGCTTTTTTTTAAAAGAAGATTTCCATGCAATATAACATTGTATTACAATTTATATCGATACCTATGGAAAAGTTAAACTCAAGTTAAACAAAGTTAAAATCAAGTTAAATTAAGGAAATATATTGAAGAATGAATATCTCAATATCTTATATGAACCTAGTTGCACGTAATTTTCTTTCCATCGCTACACATGAAACTGATTTAGAAATTATTGAGGACCAAATGAAACAACATAATATGTACGAGTTATGATAGTATATATTAAATAAATTTCATGGTTGAACTATTATTTATGTCGTTATTAAGTCATACACTTTAGTTTACATCATAAATTATTACACAATCTGCATTTTTTTTGTTGCTATTTACACTCATATTTTGTCTTAATTGTTTATAATTCTATGATTGCAAGGAAGAGCTAATCCTTACAATAATATTTTTACATATTTTTTTAGGTATTCACGTAAATACATACTTATGAATGTAAATGTGCATACATACATATGTGCATGGCTGTGTAAGCCTATACGAGTATTTATGTATGTAGGCATTTTGTGCCATTATTAAAAATAAGCACAACTATTGCCATACACATGAGTAACAAAATTGTCAGATTTTTTCTTAGTTTTATTAATTCAACACAATTTCCTTAGAGATACATATTTCTGAACGTTTTTAAAAAATAATTAATTATTTCTACTAATATTTGGTAATATAAAAATCTGATTTAAACTTCTAAATAAGACTTAAACTTTCTGAATAATTTTCAATATTCATCGTGACAGAAGTAAAAGTAAATGCAAACGGAATATCTTCTACTTATTAAATTTGATATTTGGGAATTTAAGCTTGTTAAATTGTTGCTTGTTGCTGATAGAGGAAAATTCACTATTTCAAATTCTATTCCAATTTGTCAAAAATTAACAGTCTATTGATTGGACTGCTAGAAAATAAATTTTGTTAGGAAACAGTGTACATTTTTCACACAATTGATATCTTTTATTGTTGGAATTGAACAAAAAATGTTTTATTAACATTTTTTCAATTTGCATACCCTTTTTGCTTCTTTTTTTACTTATTTAAATATAATGTGTATGTACATATGTGTGGCAATATATATGAATGGTTAGGAGCATGTGTTGGAGTACATATGTGAATTTAGGACAAAATCGTACCGAAATTGTTTTTAAATTATTTAGGCCTCATTTATTCATACTAGTATTTAGTTTCCAAATTTATTGTCCGTCTTGGTTGCATTTTCTTTTTCTCTCTAATTTTGATTAATTTTTTTAGGTTTCTATGTTGCAAGTTTTCGTATGTATGTGGATGTGTTTTTTTTTTTTTGTTTTTATATAAAAGGATTAAAGTTTACCATGGCAAATTGCCAACTTTTGTTTACATTTTTGGATTTGCATGACTATGAAAAGGATTTGTATTAGTTGAATTTGTATTATTGGTCTAATGGTTGAATTAGAGATTTAAAAACAGATGGTGTTTTAGTTAATTATTTTAAAATTGTTGTAATAAATGCAAGTCACTATAGTATAAAAGCATGATAAGTCTTTTTGGGAAATAGAAAGTGCAAGTTGATGTAATAAATGCAGCAAATGGTGGTGAATTTATTAAAACCTTCTTCCACTGTATATGACAAGTATGCATTGCAATTATGTACATATTTATATGCTGCGGTAAAAAAATAGCACTAAAGGCAAGACGTTCCTTTTTTGTAAATTTATTTTACCTTTGCTTACTTGTCGATTTAATTTTTTGGCTATAATTAAAATAGGTATATTTATGATAACATATAGCTTTTGGTGGCAATAACGGCAGATTATCGCTTTGACTTGGTGTTAGTCAGGGCTTGATAACCTTTCACAGGTTTTCTTAACTACAGCCCAAAGTTGTTCATTTTTTGTTGGTTTTAGCCGACACACATTTGTCCTAACTTCAGCTTAAAGATTGTATTGGTTCATATCTGGCGACTCTGCATACCAGTCTACGGCTTTAATATCATTGGCTAAAAACTGGCACTCTCTCTTACTATGGCGAGTCAATAGGCTTACCAATAAATGTGACATTTGCCCCTCTTCTCCTACGGTTTTCAACTTGCGTCTCATATTTGTGTTTTTAATTTTTTTAAATAAATTTATAAAATTGTTTTATAAGCACATATTCTACAATATAAGTATCGCATCGTCCGGTGCTATTTATTTTACCGACAGATTTTAGATGTCAGTACAGAAATTGTATAAATGGTATAAATGATTTGATACTGGCTGTGTGTGGGTGTGTGTGTGGGTGTGTGTGTGTGTGTGTGAGAGAGAGAGAGAGAGAGAGATGAGAAGTACAGGGGTATATGGAAATTTAAAATTTTTTTGTAAAAATAGTTCAAAGTAATTTCTGAGTATTTGGGCGGTAGATTACAAGTCTAGACGACCTACTCCCTTAATATTCTATGGTTCGTTTGCAAATTAGTAAAAATCTTAGAGAATGTACCTAAGTACGTACTAAAGAGCTGCACAAGCATACTTGAAATCCACACATCACTATAAACATGTGTAATATTTTATAATGAAAAGTGCTTTTAAGCTATTTCCAGTATACTTGTGCAGCCACTCAAAAAATGGTAAAAAATAGAGGTAGTTGCGGTTTTTGACTCATAGCTCCGCCATTTATGAACCAAACTGACTGAATTACAATAGAAATAATTTGACCGAAACAACTGACAGATGTGTGTACTAAACTTTTCTCTACGTTGCCTAGGGACTTTAGAAAATTGATTTCAACGACTTGACGGAGAGACAGACATACAGATGGACATCGCTATATTGACTCCGCTATTCATAATTATCCAGAATATATATACTTTATAGGGTATCCCATGTACGTTGTAGAAATTACAAACGGAATCAGAAAGTTATATACATATACCCTTCTTACTTAGAGTGAAAGATATAAAAATTTCGTATAGATGTATTAATCCTTTCACATTCCATAAGATCGAAGTTTCTAATAGCTAAACGAAATCACGTTTTTTGAGTTATGACACTAATGCGTTCAATGGGACTCATTACAATAATATAATTTAAATACATGTAAAAAGAACTTGTAGCACGACAACTATTTACTTATTTATCCTGCATAACAAATAATAACAATATAAATATAACTGTGCAAATGATACTGTGCGGATTAAAGAAACATAAACTTTAGTGAAAAACTTTAGAATGCAATTACTTTCCATTTTGTTCTGTGTCAATTTTTTTCGTTTTCGTTAGATTTTCTACTTTTAATTAAGTGCTTAACAATAATAAAATTTAAAGACAATAAGCAAAAGGAATGAATTTAAAAGAAAAGGAGAGGAAGAAAAAAACAATTCTCTACTTAGTAATACAATATGTACGCTAGTACTTATTAAGTAGAACAAACTAACATACACACATACGTACCTACCATATACACAAACATAAGTAAGTCAGTTGTACAGCAGGTGTCTTGAAAGTTGTGTGCATGAGGGAGAAAGTTGTAAGACATGTTTTATATATCATGCACATTTTATAATTCCAAATATAAACAAAAAGAATAAAACTCTTTATAATTGAAGTTTTAAGGATGCATAGCATCTCTGTTCTTAAGCAAGTACAACATACTCATTTAAGCGGTAGCATCCTACTTGTTTGTACAAGCGTAAAATTCTGCCTTGTACATCAAGCTGTTAGTGTGTCTTTTTCCACATTTAAACAGTTGATATGTATTGATTCAACTTTAGTGAAATCATTTTCAAATATAAAACAAAAAAAGTGAAAATATTAAGCTTAAACTACAGTTATTATCACAAATGTTGGCTGTGGGCCATTCCATAAAAAAAGTCAATTTCGTATATGCTAGTGTTTGATCTAATTAATTTTTTGCTCTTACTTGATAAGAACATACATACATACGAGTACATAGAATGTTTGTCTGGTTTAAATATATAAGCCAACAATCACGTTACACCACCGTGATCAAAGTGTAATTTTCTGTGGAATTGGCCATATGATTAAGGTTTTTTTATGCTCAGTGATAATTGTAACAATTCGTGTTTAACAAATAGTATTCCAGGGGCACAACTACAACATGACAATGATTATTGTTTATTTTAAATAAAATAAAACCATGACAGAAAAAATATATTAAAAAAGAAAGCAATAGAGGCAGGCAAATAGTCAGATGTAGGTAGTCATTGTTTAACTATGACAACTTTTTACAGCATTTTTATTGTTCAAATGTTTTTGTACTCGTATGTAGTTCAGTTGTTGTAATTATTGTTTTTGATACAATGTTTTTTTTTTTGTCCTCATCAATTTGCCACTAGAAGAGAGCAACAACGCGAGTGCATGATTTCATGTTAAACAAACTGCGTACAAATAAATGTACGAGTATTGTGATTTGTAACTGAACAATTACACAAATATGCATCACCTGGGGGTCACGGTTACTGCTCCTGATGCACTGACACATACTAAATATGTACACTGAGTGTTGCACAAACACACATATTGTAGAAAAACCTGCAAGTGCAAAATGTTTGTGTTCCTTGTATCTCTTGTGAGTCAACAAAGGTAATTTACTGGGGTTAAGGCTTCTGACTGTGCTTGTGTTTGCTGTGGGTATTTGACAACATTCTAAGATATACTGTGGTTAAGGAACGAGTATGTAGTTACAAATGCAATTAATGTACCCACAAGTAATAGAGTTTAACAAATAAATTGAGGTCTGGATTGTTTTAAAATGCTCGAAATTATTCTAAACGTTATTGATTTGATTTTTAAAAATTAACCTATTTTTTATGAGGAATCGCAATAGCTAAGAAAAGAGTTTTTCTATAAAATTTTGTTAACGTTTTTGTTAAATAAAAGCGTTTGCGAGGATACATAGCAAATTGTTGGATAACATTTTTTATTTATGCAAAACAATTAAAAGTTGAATTAAATTAATTTGCAAATCTAAAGTAAATATAATTTACTAGGTACTAGAACATTTATACGAAAGAAAATGAAATACTAGAGAATAAAATAATTTTTTTGTTTTGAAATACCTTTATTCCCAAGTACTGTGCTCTGAAGGATTTTGTTAATTTACGTATGGGACATGCACCATTTTAAAGTACAGATTTGGTCGATTTCTGATAAAATTAAAAATAAAAGAAGTAAAAGAAAATATAAAATTTTAAAATTAGAATGAAATAAAAAAAATCTGATCACGGTGCATGTAAGCAGAACCATAAAAAGTGGCTTCTACTTAAATTAACAATTTTAGGTCGTTTTTAAGGATATCACAGAGACTAGTTTTCATATACAACTATGAGCAGGACCACACACGGCAAGTTTAGTTGGGCAATTCTTTTTCAATTCTCTTTTTTTTAGCATTCTTGTTCAGCCTTCAAGCTACCTGTCTTCTATTTTTACATATTTATAATAAGATACGAAGAGAGAGCAAAAGGAATTGCTGAGTACGAGCAAGTTTGTTCCTTTTCCATTCTTCTTTCCTCTCTCTCCTACAAAATCAACAAAATTGCTGTGTGTGCTCCTGTTCTAAGGGAAAATTATGTGTACATCCTCGAGTATAATCTATGTAAATATATATTATTTTCTGTTTGCTTGTTTGTTCGTTATACAAATTTTTGTTTTCTAACGAATTTGTCTGATATTTGCTACACATAGTCTCTATACTGCAAGGAAGGTCGCCATGTACATATCTAAAAAGATGTGTCCCCGTACTTAATTTAAGCCTGAAACTTTGCTTTGAAATATTTTATTTACCACAAAAAACATGAACCAGTTTATAAAGTAGTAAATGGCTGTAGATGCTTGTAATCCATTTCAAGTATGCTTGTGCAGCCCTTTAGTATGTATGTTTGAAGGCAGTTTTCAGTCTGTCCCCATGTCAATCACTTAAAATATTAAAATAATAAGTACGTTTTGAAAAATTTAAAACAGAAAATTTTTACATTTAAATCTTGATTATTTAACCTTTTTTTTTTTATCTGAAAATAAATAAATAAACATTGTTTTAGATTCCAATATTTCGACACGCCTTCGTGTGACTTTCTCAAGGAAAATAATTTTATAATTATAATTTTTTTTCAAAAATTTATTTTAAAAATAATTTTTATTTAATTTTCTACAAGTTCACAAAAAATTTAAATAAATTTTTTAGAACCTGAGTTTATCAATGCGTTAATAGTCACATTTATTACAAAAACAATTCAATATTAATTGTTTGTTAAATATATCCTTAAGCTGTTACTTTAAGAAAATATTTATGTCTTGATATCCTATTAAAAATTTTTTCAATATGTAAAAGTACTTTACCTTAATGTTAATTTAAGTTAAGTTCTTCTTTCAAATGTATCTTTGGCAAGTATGTATCTGATAGTTTCATATTCTTGTATTGTCGCTAAAATATGCTTAAATTAGCTTACATACATATACGAGTACACGCCTTAAATACTTTCAAACTTTATCTATTATAATTTTAATTTTGTTTTTTTTTTTTTAAATAAATTTTTGTTTATGAAATGAATCAGTATGTGGTAGCGGAATAAAACTGTTTTCGTGTTGCACGATACACGTATACCATATGCTCTGTATAACACTTATATTTACAATCGTACATAACACTCTACTGACACTGAACATGATGTTATAAATATGCAGTTGTTTTAATACTGCTTTTTCCCCCAGATTTTGTTGCCGGCGGCAAACTGTATTTAAATACAACTTCATTCATGTAAATTACCACGAGTATGTATGCAAGTAAGTATGTAAATGTATACCTTCATGTTTATTTTCAATTTTACACATTTTACAGCGTCTAGCAATTTAGAGATTTATGCAAGTTGCCATGAGTGTGAAAATAAATACGAGTACTGCATGTGTAAGCAAAAATTCACAACTTTTGTTCATTTGCACTCTTGTTTTCAACATTTTTTAGTGAACAAATAAATTATTCAAAAGTTTGCATATTCTATTACAATTTTTGGCTTATGAATATTCGTAGATGAGTACTTGATAACAGAGATGTGGGCGTGAGTGATTTTTTAGCTCACTCACAACTAAAATAGCTTTTTGTTTTTGTGAAATGATTTGCTTTAAACATAATTGTACTTCACTGTTCAATCAAAATTTATTTATAAGCGCTTTACATGGACGTGTATTTGTGTACGTGTTGCAGACTGCAGTTCAGCTAAATTGCTTTGTGCACCTTCAAGTGTGTGCACGAATAAATGTTTCAAACTATAGTTTCTATAATTATAAATGTGTGTATGGTTGGTTTTGTCTGCAAATTCACAAGGTTTATATATTTTGTTATGTGGTTTGTAACAAGGCGGAATAAGAGTCATATATTTAATTTCAAGGATCTTTTAAGCATTTGTTGGGTGTATGTGTTGTGCTTGTGGTCCTAAGCAGTTGTAAATTTAATCTTTGGATATTTTTCTTATTCAACATATACAAGTACAAAGCGTGCAGACGTGTGTGCGTGTGTGTGTGTGTGTGTGTGTGTGCATAAATAATACACTCACAGGAGAAAAAAGGAGATTGAGAAAAAAGTGTTCTTTAGGGCATTAATTTGCAAAACTCAGTGGTTAAAAATAAAAACCAAAGTTTAAAATTTTAATAGATTTTTTTCTTACGTCAATCACAAAATAAGGTCCTCAATGTTATGCAATTAAATAAATTATTTATGTAGAGATTTTATTTTTTAATTGATATGAACATATTCAAATGCAAATTGTCTTTGCATTTATAGAGAGGGAGAGAGAGAGAGAGAGAGAGAGAGAGAGAGAGAGAAAGAGAGTATGAGCGTGAGAGATCTCAAAAAACCTTTTAAATTGCAACCACAAAGTTTATACTTACCAGCATCCTCCTACATACGAGTACAATAAAAAATAATTCAAGTGAAATATTAAGATAGTTTACAGACGAAAGGGCTTAATTTGATTCTGTTGGATTATTTATTAAACGTTCACCTGTATCATGTTTAAATTAAGCCGGAAATTGTTAATCAAAACTCTCTGACCACAGAAAAAAAAAAAACAGAAAACAGAAACAATTTTGCAGCATTCAAACAAAAAAGTTAGAAAAAAAGGTAACTGAGGCAATGGCTTACGCAGATGCATTGTGTATGTAGCATGTATGAGTGTAAATAAAATATTTACTATGGAAAATGGAAAACAAACTGCTGAATATGTTATTTATGTGTGTACACGTTGTTTGCTATATTTTGTTGGGGTTATAAATATTTAGTTTGGTTGTTTAGGGACATGTGAATACGAGTGTATATATATTTATGAAATTTAATAAAGGTATTACACAATCAGTTATTTATTTATGTTGTTTATGAATTTCCACAGAGTTTCATAATTCTACGTCTTCAGGTAACAGCAAAGTCTTCATAATCGAATGTGTGAATACCTACAGCTAAAATTCTTAGCAAATTAATTAAATAAACACTGAAATTGACAAAATAATAAAGTAAGTGCTTGTATTTTTACTGTGTGTGTATTAGTTAAGAATGATAAACAAAAGATTACGCCATTCAGCATATAAAATTTAAATTTTCTGCTCATGTAGCACACATGATGTTACGCAAAATGTTCCTATTGGCTAATGTAAGCATAACAGTGGAGAAATTTATTATTTTTTTCTTCAAGCAGTGAACAAACTACGTCATCATGTGCATGGCGTAATCCTGTGTCTATCATTCTTGGTATTAATTATGGTATTACATCATTTTTTGAACATTTCTAAAAGTGTTATTCTCATACAAACGAACAAATTTACTTTTTCAGTTCTGTACAAGTGTTTGTCATTTATTATTATTACGAGCTACAATACTGACTACAAAACTACAGGCTTTTAAAATGAAATGATTCTTTCACAACGTAATTAAGTTGCATGAAAATAAAAAATGCTTGTAGAATCTTTAATAAGTTTTTAAATTACTTTCGTATTCATAAGGTTTGTTTTTGTTTTTACATCTAAAATATATTCCAAAAAAACTACAATTGAGTTAATTTTTAAAACCATAAAACTGCTTCATACGACATACATACATACATACATGCAAACGAAGCAAAATGGAAAAAATTTAAAAATTCATTATCGTTGAGCAACATCTGTTCGTTCGTATACACAAAGCAGGATGTGCAAATCTGTTATTGAAGCTGTAAGTATTACGAGTAACTAATTTACTTTAAACTCTTAATCTTGTAAATTTTCATTAATGAATCAAGCAGGTACTTTGTTTAGGATTAAATTTAAATCCATATAAAACATAAAATTAATTTGCGTGTTTTTCAGGTACAATTTTTCTTCTTTTTGCAATCCTGCTCATGCACATTTAAGCACTTCTAAAGCCTGCAGATAATAAAATTCTAATTCTATTTGATTTAGCAGCTGAAAAGATGAAAAATTAGAAACGTGATAATACATTGACCTTGTTTTACTCATAAAGTTGAGAATTAGAATTTGAAAGTTTACAATTTTTCATGTTTTCTTAAGATCAAAAAAGAATTTTTTGGATATGGAAACATCAGGCAATTGTGATCAAGACATGCAGTATTTATTTGCTCTCCATTCCAGAAGTTATTTAGCTATCAGCACTTGTCTCCATATGTTTTTTTTTTTTTGGAATATAAGTGTTTCCTTTTAGGGTGTTTTCCTCTTAGACCTCCTTAGGCCAAAATGAACTTTTTCATTTAGTACTCTTGCTTGCCCATGTCTGCTTTAAGCATTCAAAAAGAAACAAATCGAAAACTTATTTTTGTACCTGTAAGCTGCACAAATCTGTGTTAACAAATTGTAGCTTTTGTTTTATAAACAAATACCTCTCGTAGTCGTACTTAATGCATGAAATTTAAATACTTTATTGTTTCTTTTGTCTAAATTTATGTTCAAATTCAATCTCTTGTGTTGTTACCGACCACCGACAAACTCTCTGCCATCCTGCAGTCTACTCCTTTAGTCATTTATTTATGCAAATCTTCTTTGCAATAAAAAAAAGTGTTAAAATCCTAAAAGTGTCTATTAGAATGTTGCTATTCCTGGCATGGATATCTTTGCAACCACCAGATATTGAAGGAGACTCTATTAAAATAATAAACTTTCACTTCTATATTCTGGTTTTATTCTATTATATTTTGTTTGGTTTTGTTTTCGGCTACTGTTCGCTTTAGTCTTGATTATACAAAAACTAAGCGTATTTGTTGGTGTCAGCTTAGATTTTGGTTTGCAATATAAAATTTAATATGCAGCCGAGTAGCAGCAATGGCATCAATTTGACTTGCAGATGTTGAGGATTATGCAGAGCCATGACGCCGTAATTCGTATTAAAATAAACAATGACAAATAAACAAAATAAACTATTTCAAAAATAACAATAACATTAGTAACAGAAAGGTATTCAATAATTGTGTTAAATTTTTATTATTTATTAAAATTTCATAAATTTTATTTCTGTGCTAATAAGGTAAAATCGCTTAATTTGACTTAACTCAATAACTTTTTGTTATTTGGATTCAGGTATGGTGGATGTAGAATATATCGCCACAACGAAAACAATATCGTTTGCTAGAATGAAAATAATTTTATAAGAAAAACTTTTAGGGCTTCGAAAGTACTGGTCTTCTAAAATAACTTCATTATTCATTTGTGTGTTGTAAAATCTATTATTTTTTTTTTGTTTTCTATTATATCCTTCTCTCTAATTCCATTTGTAATTTTTACTCAACACTAACATACTAAATTTAAAATAATAATGAAAAATTAGAGGGAAAAAGAGAACAAACTTAAAGTGTGCATAGAAATGTCTGGAAATAAAAAAAATATTTCTTACAAACTAAAGTTGGAAGCAAAATTATTCTTTTATGTCAGAGTCAAAATATTTTGCATGAATATAATAATAATTTCATTCTCTATGGCTTGTTTACCAGTTATATTTATTTAGCATTAAATATAATTTTTAAAAAAGAACTAGAAAATAGAATTGAATTTAAAAAAAAATTTAAACGTCAGGAATTCTTTATTAAATACTGCATGCACATTTGTCGACATACCAAACATCAGTTATTAACAAACGTTACAAACACACATTAAATTGGCACTCACTCTCAACACCCAACCAATTCTATAATCGAGTATCGTTAGCTTAGTTCTCAGCAGGAATCCAAGTACTTCAGACTTTAAAAATTATTATTAAATATTGAGTTGAAAAAATTAGTTTTGTGAGACAGACATTTTTCTAATGCAGCAAGGAATTTCAATAAAAGAAATTCCAAACGTCTTTATTAAACTTCATACACACTCCTGCTGTCATGCTTGTTTCGTTTTGTTTTAAGTCTTTCTTTTTAGTTATTACAATTTGTGTTTTAATTAAAATAATACTAAAATTTATAATGGAATGAAAAAAATAATTCATTTAAAAATGTGTAGTTCAACATGTCGAACAAACTCCCTACGCAAGCTAATAAGCCCTGTTCTTTAAAAAACTCTTGTAATTTGATTATAATTTATATGAACTTGACATATTTCGATTTGCAATTATGGAATGATTCAAAAATAAAAGAAAACAAAGATTTTTAAAATTCAATTTAAGCCGATTTAGTATTTTAAGCACACGTCAAAGTTAAAACACCTTCAGTTTTATAGGGGGTTCGCCAACAGTTTTGTTGTTGTTGCAAACATTTTTTTGCATACATTCATACATATAAATACACACATATAATATTTAATATTTTTTTCATCAATAAATTTGCTAAAGTTTTTCGAAGCCTTCTGGTTGTGCAGTTACTGGTTTGATGGAGAAATTCCTTTTTTTGTGTTTGTATGAGCCGCAAATAAAAATGCGTTGGTTTTTTTGTTTTATTTACTGAAGTTTTTTTTGTTGTACTCGTATAATTAAAAAAAAAAGCAACTACGAAAAACAACTATTGTAATTTCAATAGTCAAACACATTCGCTTGCACAAAACATAAACTCACAAGCACACATCGATCAAAATGTTATCTATGTAAACGTTACTTCCGCTTCCTGTAACAAACGAAGCGTATTAAGCAAATAAAAAACTCACTAACTAATACATACACAAATCGATAATTGAAAATAAAAGAGTAAAAACAAGTCCGCAGTTGATGGGATTTTAATGCACGATGTATGCATGTGCACAGTGGGGCTTAATTAAAAATAAAAATTTGTTTCTGGCTGCATTTATCAATAGTGCCATTCAATATTCAATTTTAAAGAAAAATGTTTGCTTAAAAATAAAAAATTAAAGAACTTGTGATGCAGTAAAATTGTTAATTGTCAGCTGTGTGCTGATTTCTTAACCGCAAAATAAAGGTGAATAACTCTTAAATAAAAAAGAAAAAATATAATAAATAAGCCATTTTTGGTTGTTATCAGTCGTGAATTTTTAACCAAGAATTACTAAATCACACATTCGTTAATGCAAACAGAAAAATGACTTCATGTGAAACGCTTAAAAAGCTACTGAATCGCACTACAGAGCACTCTTGTAGCAGAAAATGCTATTATTGAGAAACCTTTATTTTCTTGTCAATATTTATAATTGAATTATCTGGCCAATCAGCTGATCAGAAAGTATTTCTACATACAGTTGAGTTTGTTTGGTGGCTTATTTTTACATATACTACGTACTTGAGGTTATTTTGTTTAATGAGGGAAGGAGACTCATTAGCACCGAAAGCATTAGGGCAGAAGTTGTTCTAAACTTCAGCCAAAATGACATCAAACTCTTTGTTGAACTGCTGAGAGGTGTAGTACACAACGACTCTTGTCTGTTGCTGTCAAAAGGAACGAGAAACGTCGAAACATGTCATGCTCGATTGACCAGCGCAATGAGGTAGGTAGTATTGGGACGCTGTGCTTAGAAGACCTAATTATAGTGAAGTCTACAACAATTACGAGATTCGTAAGGAGCTTCGGATTGTAGTTGGGAAATCAGTGTGACTATAGCCCATGCCGATAATATTTACAAATAAAAATTTTGTTTGTACTATTTGCTCTTACTTTTTTAATATCCCAGTAGGCACTTTACCTTTTTTAGAGAGTGGCTGGAAAGAGAATTGCAACAATACTGGCTGGAAACAAAAGGTGTCAATCATGCTTTTTCAGTCTCGGAAGAGAAGAAATGAATTACTTAGCATTGTCATGGGACTCATAACTAGACATGATAGAGTATTGAAACACTTGGCAAATATGACGATCAGTCCAAATGATCTCTGCAGGTTATGTAAAGAAGAAGAGACAGGTTTTGCTACTTAGTCAACATTACCTACTACCGTCGGACATATTGAACGAATTATCCAAAGAAGTCTTTGAATTCTTAATGACTACTAAGCTCAGGGAGAACTTGTAACTTGCGAGTACTATCAAAATAAATCTATTTTAACAGCAGTGACTTGTTCCCACTCCACATTCTAAATCTAAACTCTTTACCTACTAAATACCTGTTTAGCAGTGAAACTTAATCAAATTTCTAAAAGTATTCAATTGGTTACAGGAAAAACATTAATAAAAGATATTTTGATTGAGAATTGAATTTGGCTTTTTCATGTCATTCATTATTAATCCAGTGCGATTGTAATTTAAATTTTTTATGTGCCAACATAATCGTACACCAGAAAATAAACATTCAAACTTTGTAAAAATCTTGGACCGACTTCATTTATAACGTTTGTGTTATCTTTGTGAGAAGTTTGTTTATTGATTTGTTTTCATTTGTTAGTGCAAAAATGATTTTACACTTTTTTGAGAGCATTTTTTTACAAGCCTTAGGCGTGATATCGTCCGTCTTGGCTTCAAACACTTTTTGATTGAATGTTAAAAAATGTTTAATGAAAACGGAATTGGAAGAGAAAAGGCATTACTTTATACGTATCTTGCTTCACAACTCATGAAGTAATTGTTGGCACAAGCGGTCACTTTTATTTTTCAAAATTTTTTTTAAGGAAGCTAAATGCAGTTGGTCAAATTGATTCTTTCTTTTTTGTTTTTATTTCGTCTCCTCCAAAAAATAATTTTAAATAATAACAAACACAAAAACTGTCTGTCATAAAGAAAACAAATGTCAAAATAATAATTTTTAAAAGTTTATTTAGCTTTTTTGTAATCGATCTATTTATGACTAAATATATGTTTTCTTTTCTTCTCTGAGTTAGTGAATATCCTTCTCGCATCAAAAGTTGTGTATAAAAATTTAAGATGATTTACTTATGAAGTAAAATATTAGTGATGACTTGAATCTTGTATCATGTGTACGTAAGCTAGTGCATGTTAAAATTTTGCAAAGTTTAAATATTTTAACATAAAATAGATTACTTCGGTGAAAACAATAAACTTTTTCTTTCTTCTGAATTTAATTTTATTTTTCATTAAAAAAAAATCAAGTATTTTTATATTTTTGCATCCACTTGCTTGATTTCACTTATGAGATATTTTCAAAAGCATAAAAACATATGAGGAGCTGAAAAGGGGGAAATCTTTTCAATCGATAAATTTCAAAACTAATTGCAGCGGCGAATTAAGAACATACACACATTAATGTTACTTACGCCGTATTTTTTGAAATCTGTTAACCTTTAAAAATCATGTTTGCTTCTGTTGGCAGTATTTGATTGTTAAATATCATGAAAGTCCTCCTTCGAGCAGTTTTCATCTGGTGCCTTTTATGTTTAAGTTTGCAATGTGTGTTTATCTTACAGAGGAAGTGATGTTATCTCCCTCCTACACTTCTTTTATTTATTTATTTTGTGCTTTATTTAATCTGCAGTATGTGTGTTTGTTTGTTTACATTGTTGGCTTGCCCAGCACACATTTGCATTTGAAAGTTGCGAATAATATGAGAATAAAAATGTTTTCTAAGTTTTAATTTTGTTGTTACGTTGGGCGTGCGGCCCAGCGTATTTTATTTTGTCATAGTGAACTGATTCAAAAAATGTGTCATGAGTGTTTTTCATATAAATTTTGGGAGTTGTTGTGTCAAAGGTGGTGGAAGTTTTCTTTTCTTCACAAGTATCAAGCAAGTGATTTACTGCATGCTGGGATACGACTGCAAACAAAAAAGTTTTTTTTTTTTAATAAAATAAAATATTTAACCTTTTCCCTTTCTAGATCTACGCTTTATTATTACTTTACTAATTTCATATGTAAACAACTGATACTCCCATTTTAACTCATACTTAATCCTCTAGTCGTGTCTAGCATCGAGTAAGCTGCTGAGTTACATAATTCCAAAAAAGAAATAACAAATTGCATTCCCATCAACAGCATTCAGGCACCTATTCCAACTTACTTATGCAAATAAATAAAATATTTTTAAACAAGATTTGTATATGAAGTTTATGATGAGACTTTATTTTGTTTGATTAAAAAATTTTTTATTTTAATTTAGAACATGCACCCCTGTTTTTCTTAATTTTTATAAAAACGTTTATGACTAACTGAAGGTGAAATTTACACAAATTCACACTCTACCACGACTATTTTAGTCTTCTATGAATTATAAACGGATTTACAAAATTAAATAAAGAATCTCGCTTCAGAAATCAAAAATAATGGATTTGTGCTACTTTGTTTACCCCACAAGCTTCTCTACCCTTCTCACACAAAAATACGCTCTAGCTGACTTAAGTCGCTCTAAGAAACCCATAGTGTAAAGACGGTATTACAGCAAGAGAGATGCTAGAGAGGATTTGTTGGGTATTTAACTTCTTTATTTATTTCAATATTTTAAATTTTCATTAATTTCTGCTTTGTTTTTTTATGGAAATTTTTAAGCACGAAATCAGGCAGTAGGTCTTATACGGACGTGTATATGTATTGTGTTTTATGTTTTAGATATTCAAAAAAAATTATTTTAATCAATATTTGCGTTTTAATAAAAATCTTTTTTATAATTTTTTATTTTTTATTTAACAATGTGCAAAACTGAAAGTATGAATCTTTAGGTATAACAGTGATAAGACTCGGTACTACCGAATTTAGTTTGTTTGTTTTTTTTTAATAAATATATAATGAACTTTCTCATGTTGCTTCCTTCTTGCTGTTTAATAATATAAACGAGACATTTTCGATAATGCAAGTAAATTTAATTTTATTTAAATTTTAAAATGGGTGCTGATTTCTCTGTTATTTTTTACTTTTAATTATCATGTTATCCAGTATTATCTTGTCCTTTTTTATATCGATTTGCTTCAACGTATGTAGGCCATAGAAAGTCAAAAGTATTAATTTACAAGCTATTTTTGTTTTGTTTTTATTTTGGTACGAGTAGAGAAGTATGAAAAGTAATTATAGTCCATTTTTAAGTAAATACTTTTAATACGCCTTCAGCAGTTAACTGAAAGAATGAAGTGACGAAACAGTGTTTAAATAACAAAAGCATAAATTTAAATTTAAGTTAAAAAAACTTTATAAAGGAACTTTTTGTAAAGAGCATTTTTTGTTCATAAAAGTTTATCAAACACAGAAATTGATTCTTAATTTTAATGCTACTGGAAACCCATTAGATCAGCTCTTCATTCATTTTATTTAAATAAATTTATTCTACTGCCATGAAACAAAATAACTGCAGAATAACTGCATTTAACTTTCCATAAATTAATTTTGCTTTTTAAAAGTAAATTCATCTTTATTCATTATAGAAAAAATGTATATTAAAAAAGGGGCCAAAGAAATGAAAAGTTATTTTTTAATTTTCCTGCAAAATAATTAAATACAATTTTTATATGTGTGCGTATGGGTATGCGAGTGCGTGTTCCATTTAAAAAGTGAATTAAATGAGGACTAAATGTTTAAAAGGAACGGCACTGCATCCAATTCTTAATAATGTTTTAAATCTGAAAGCAACTTGAAAGTGTTACGCGTTTCAATTTGCAGCCGTATAAACTTTTAAAGCATTTCAAATTATTTACTTTTTTGTTTATTTTGAGAGTATAAAATGAAGTGAATAAAAGAAGAATTTTCGGAAATATTTCAAAAGACAGTCAGTTGTTGTTGTATTGATGAGAGCCAATGTAAGCAAAGCGTGATTTGTTTAAAAAATTTATAAGAAACTTTTAAATAAAATATTAAAACACTGTTTGTAGGCACACAGTGATTTTGTTTGTAAGTTATAATTAAGATGTACCTATAGTTATGTCCTTTAGTGTGTCGTTGCATCAGTTGTATCGTGTGCACTTACTGTCAGGAGTGTAATAGGGAAAGCAAACACCAACTACATCAACTACATCATCAAGATAAACACAAGAAACAGTTACTGTTAGTTTAAATTGTAAATTGTTTACTTTATTTACTAACTCTCTTGCCTTATGTCCTTTCCTTTTCTTCTTCTTCTCCGTTCTCTCGCCTTCCTTCACTTTTAATTTGTTGCATTTTGAAGGAACCGAAAGGAAATCTTATTGGGTGGTGCTCTTAACAACGTCATTACTTTAACACGATAAGAATTTGCATTTTTATGGAAACAAAAGCTGTTGCTCTTGGTCATGGCCACATTCAACCAAACCTTTTTTGTTTGCCTCATAGCGTTGCATTTTATTCCGTCCTCTTGCCAAACTAATAAACTGTTTGCAACAGACTTTCTCTTTGGTAAAAAATATGACTTTTGGATCAACACAAATCATTTAACAATAAAAAAAAATATAAAAAATGTGAAATAGTTTTGTAGTCTGGATATTACTTGTGTTTTCTATGTAACTTTTCAACTGCTCAAAATGTCAAATGTGTTAGAAAAGTACACACCCCAGATTAATATTTTATAATTAAATAGTTCTCTGAATTATTATTAAATTATTATTGTAGACTATAATTGCAGCGCGACCTTTAATATCTATTGTGCAGCCCACTACATTCCGAGACTCCTTAACAACGAAGAAAACTTGATTTTTCATGAATCTATTTTTTCAGCTTCTTATTAAGTTTTCTGTAATTTTGTTTTATCGTATTTTCATCTCTGCCACCCCAAAAAGAGTGTTAAAATCTTGTGAACACACAGCATAGTGACATTGAAACAAACACACACAAGCACACATATTCACTTACACATATTGCCTTACTAAGGCAAATAGTGTCATTAAAACTAGTTTCACATAGAAAAGAGTCAAACGTTAAACTTTAGAGTTTTATATAGAAAAGCAAAACTCTCATTTACACTTAATTTGCACATTATTTTTGATAAATTTCTTTATATATTAATTTTATACATTTTATTTTTAACATTAAATGAAAAGAAACGGATATTTTGTTTCATCTTAGTGCATAATTAAATACAAGTGGAAAAATTAAACAGAAACGAAAGTGGCTACAAAGTATTCAAGAGAGCAAATTTTTTTGCAACTGCATACTTTTATTAAACCCTTAAAGTGAATTCAAATGGCAAAATAACATTTGCAAATCGTTGACGTCACCCAGTTGTGGTTGTAGTCAAGGTTAGATTTTTTAAATTAAACAAAGTTTACGTAAATCTGTGCATACATTTTTTCTTTGAAATTCAGTTTTTGGCATGTGAAAGTTTTCTATATAAAAAATTTAAAAATAGAGCCTTTTCACGCAAATGCGAACGATAGCTTCTTTGGAACATTTGTTTTGCAAACCGAAACAAGTTTTCGTATATTGTTTTTGTTGTCTAAACAAATGAGCTAAAGAAGTTTATTCTCTTTATAAAATGCAGCATTAAAATTTCCGTTTCCTGTTTTCATGATATCTCAAGATTCACTTTATGTGTTTAAATTTTTAGTTTTGCGTTGCTTTGACTTAAACCAAAAAAATATTTTTCTTAATAGGACTTTTTAACTGAATTTAAAACTTGAGCTGCTATATTTTTATTTCAAACTTGAATGATTTCTTTTAAATTAATTTTCTTTAAGTAATTAAGTAATTTGTAGTTATATTGCGCCAAGTTAATGTCACTATTATGGTTCACAACCTATTATGGCTACAACCTTTTCGTTATATTACCGAAAATTACAACTCCTCAATATAAGTTGTTTCAATTACAACTCAACTAACTAACGGCATAAATTTTTGGGAGAGTGGATTGTGTGACAGAAAAAATATCAGTTATTCGAAATAAAAATTTAGTTGGTTTTTAGAACAAAATGATTCTCCCCATGTACACAGTTTTTCAAGGAATATAAAACTCATCACAATGATTTTACACTTTTGACTTTATTTTGCTCTTTAATTTTTTCTTTAAAATTTTTATAATCATAAATCCATAAAAGTATATGAAAGAACTTTACACATGAAATGTAAATATAATCCAGAGAGTATTGATTATTGGAATAGAATCCTTCGTTATTATATTGACACTCATGGAAGTGCAATGCTCTTTTATCATGTGTACGAGTACGTAAATATGAAAATAAATTTAAAATTATTCGGAAATGTTATGCAATGTTTGATGTAAAAGACAATTTGCATTGCATGTTCAATAATTTCTCTGCAATTCTGCATGTTGTGTTTTATTCTGCCTTAAAGTTTTTTCAAAACTGCTGCAAGGAGCAAGTGCAAGTGGAAGTGCGTGTGTATGCTCGTGTACACATAAAATATTTAAATTATTATTAAGACACAGACCTGTCATTCCTATCTTACTTAGAATGTAAATAGTTTTCGTAGGCCAATATGTTTGTTGTACCAGTTAAATTTGTAAAACTACAGACATCCTTATTGCAATGAACTTGCATGCACAAAATGTAAATGGTATTATGAGATTCTCTTCTATCAATAATGACAAAATGATTGAATTTAATGATTAAGTTTCGTTCACTAAGTCAACAGCAACAGCATCAGCAAAACAAGACTTGCAAAACTCTAAAACATTCACAAGATTAATCCAATTTTAAAGCAGCCAGAAAGCTACTGAACGTAGCAAAGTAGAGCACAAGAAAGTTAACGAGACATAATAAAGAATAGATTGAGATGAAGTTATTATCTGGTCGTACATACTTAAACTAAACTACGAGTATTGTAATTTTGGGTATTTTATATTGTGTTTTAAGAAATAATAATTAAAAAAAAATTAAATAATAACACCAACATGAGAGATCAGTAGTGCGATTGAGTAACTTTTAAGGGTTCCACATTTTACTGCATCTCAAGTTATTTCATTTTAGAGGTAACTATTTTTAACCAAACATTTTTCTTTAAAATTGAATGCTTTGTTGCTGGTAAAACTTCACTAGATCGTGTACGGGGATATGAAGAGAATCAATAGTCACTAAAGTCGATTGATTAAGGAGCTGAATTTCTATCTTAAATATTTTCTTTTTCAAAATTATTTAAGAAATAATTTTTTTTCTTTGTTTAAACGCAATTTCAAAGTCTTAAGCAAATAATGACTAAATGTTGTTGTACGCAATGACAAGTACTCGCTATATTGTTTAAATCGTAGTTCAATATCTAGGAATCTGTCAATTTATGTAAAAAACTCGTTTGTACTACAAAGCAATACTGGCCTTCCCAATTTAGTTAACTTAACATTTAAAACTTTTAAAATTTAGTACGAGGGTACGAATGACTACAATAAGCCAGTAAACATTTACAATTTTATGAGTGAAAGCAATACTCCCTCGAAATGATACGAGTAGATAAATCTTGATAAAGAGAAATTTGGATGAGAATTTTATCGAAACTTGAACGACATGAAGTGAATGCAAAGCAATACTGAATGGGAACACATTAGTAGCAGCAGCAGCAAATACCACATAAAACAAACACACTCAAAAACCCTTACATAAACATAAAATTGATGTTTTACTTCTTTGCAAGGAATACTCTACCACAATAGTGTTGTAAAGCTGTATGCGTGTGTGTGTGTTTATATCTTGAAACCAAAAAGGATGTTCTTTGTGTACGTATTAATATACACACACACAGGGACACACATATTTATTTATTTCTTTATTTGACGTCTATATAAAACATTGTCACTACAATTGAATGTACAATAACAAGAGCAATAATGACGACAACAAAAACAACAACAACAAAATAAATAAAAGACAAAACCATTTATCTAAAGTATTTACTATTTATTTACATACAAAATAGTAAAAAAAAAGGAATACTAGAAACAATATAAAAGGAAAATAAATAAATTGGTACTCAAATAGCTCTTCAGAAAGGCGTGTAACTGAAAAAAATGTTTTTATTGGAGAATAAATAAAATGGGTGAACACAAGAGTGACTAAATTAAAGCTCTATGTGCCACAAGAGTAAACAGTTGATTCATCTGTTTAAATTTCTAAATTTTAGGACAAAAGTTGTTATGAATTTTAACTTATTCATTGAGTATTTATATTTGTGAAGGCTGCTGGTGAATGAATGTAAGTCAGCATATTTTTAATTTAAGGAGTTCGAGGTGCCACTATATTTTATGGCTCTAAAACTACACGATCTGCCTAATGTCAATTAGATATTCTGTGTTTCACAAACCGTTTTTTCCATAATGTTTTGCCTAGAATTTATTTAAGCACTTTCTTTTGCAAGTTGGTAGCATGTGTAACAACCCAAAAGTCTCGTTTTTAGAGTCACAATAATAGCATAACAGATTTATTTAATTCAGCTTAAGCATTTTGCAAACCATTTTAAATATAAAAATTGGTACGTGAAATTATATTTAGAATTATTATTTTGGTAGTCAGCCTCTCTCGGCAACACCATTCAAAACTACATACCACAACGCAGCCACAACTGATCCACAAAGCTATAAAATGGATGCTAGAAAAGAGCTACTTAGTAGGTAGAAGAATTATTTACCATACGTTACTAAGCCTTTCAGTCAAGATTCTTTGTAAAAGACGCTTAGTAGTGCGGGTGCTGTTAAGTCTTTTTACCAGGAACATCTTATATTTTTTGTTTTGTTCGTGTGACCGGACGGGTTTAGTAGGTAGAGGTAATCATATCCGTGCACTACTAAACAAAAAATCCTGCATACTAACCTTGCCGGAGCACAGATCGTAAATATCGTAGATTCTTACTGTAGAATCTTTATAAGGATTTATTAAAAAAAAACATTATAAAATTTAGAAACAAAAACCAAACACGTCATTTTCTCATTATTGGGCGCCACTGACTTACCCCAGCAACCGGCGGAAACGTGTCGTTACACATGTCATTTGGAATTTTAAGTAATTAAAACGCTGGTCATTTTTAATTATTCGATTATGAATTTTCTTAATTTCTTAAAGTCCTTAGGAATCTATTTGACGTTGTAAATTTGACAAAAAGCATTCGAATATCGAATGTGCTTCCTGGCATTTCATATTGCTGCAAATGAGAAGCTCGTTTTCCAACAAACAAACTACATAAATTTGTTATAAATCAAGCACAAACGATGGGATTGAATCTATTGATTTATGGTCTCATAAGTGCGAAACTCTGATGCAACATTTGTTTGCACAAGCAATAAATGCGAGTATACATTCAGTAAAACGCATTTTTTCAACATTTAAAATTTTTATTAGACCATCATGGTGTTACAGTCTACTCGTATACGAGTGTTCTGGATATGTAAAACTCATGTAGTTTTTATGTCTTTTTAAACATTTTGTAAATAAAATATGTTTCGTTGGTTTTTTGTTTTATTTATCATCATGTGTGTGTGTGTTTGTAAGTTTATCTATAAAATAATTTAAAACAATGCCTGAAGTTAAGCATTTATACACACATTTGCTTAAAATCTTTACAAAAAAATATTTTTTTCTTGCTTGCGAACAGGGAGCAAATGTATATGATGACCATAATTCATAGTTTGTTCCCTGTCATGGTCGGAAAGTAGTCATGGCACTTTAAGTATTGTAGCAAATGTTTCATAGGAAAAGAGAAAAGTTGGTGAAGGAAGAGTTGAAGAAAATGAAATGCAAAAAAATAACCAACAAAGAAATTAAAAAAAAAGAAAAAAATTGAAATGAAAATGAGAATATTTGTTAAATAAAGTTGAATTACAGAATAATTTGCAGTGTGTGCATATTGTATGATTCTTCATCCACTTCTTAATTCTTTCAGTCAAGGAAATAAATTATGTAACTCTTCGTTTGCTTTATGCTCTTACGCCTCAGCGGTGTAGTGGGTGGCTACTTGCAAACACAGTTGTAGGTCAATGAGGAGAATATCACTTTTAATAAACTTTTCATTTCATTTGCTATTTTCGCTGGGTACTTTTTATTTCATTTTATTTATTTATTTCTCCCATATTATTTCTTTCATTTAAAATGTCCTTTCCTTTTTTTACTTTATATTTTGAATTAATTTAATGCGGTCCCGAAATCTTTTCTGTTTGTTTCAACGTTACAACACAAGTAAATTCTGTGGCAGTGGCTATGGCTGTGGCTTATGCCTGATTAATCTTTATTTTATTTGGTGTAAAAATTTGTTTTGTTTTTAAGTACAAGAAGAAGCATTGGTATAATTTGAACAAATTCTTCAACCGCAACAATAATAAATATCCTTTAGCAGGGACATGCTTTAGATATAAAAAATTGTACGTCTAATTCTATTGCTTAGCACATGATGGCTTTAGCTGTCTTTTGCCTCTTGTGCAGAACAAGTTATCATGATGTGTCAAAATGTTTAGAGAACGAAAGACTTGCAAAAAATTTACCAAAAAAAGTTGTAATAGAGCAGATGTTCTGTGAAAGATTTCAAAGAGAAAATGATTTTAAATCAATGAAAGGTTAAAATGATTTTGATCATGTTTTTATTTATTTATGGAAGTGGTGACGCTCTAAAGTACAAAAACCACTTTGATTGAAATATACCTGACCAAAAAGGAATTTCTGTTGATGCTGCGCCTCATGTGGTCTTGTTTTACATTCTACAAAATAAAAATCAAAAAATTTATTATTCGATACAAAAACACACAATTATTTAGCTGTAAAAACTTAGCTGCTACTGCTACCACAGGCTCATCCATAAATGAGAGGAAGAGTCTCATACAAAGATGAATATTTTTTTTTATAAAAAAATGTTATTAATAAATTTTTGTTATTTAGTTTTTGCTCTTCTTGCACTGAAAACTGATAAATGGATTACAAAAAAAAAAAAAGGCTTGCAAAAAGAATACTTGCACAGCAAAAAGTATTAAACTCTTGTTAAGGTTGTTATGTTGAAAATATGTGGTGGTCTATGTTCTTCAAAAGAATTTTCCGCACACTTTTATGCATTCATATCTATTCCCCTGGTTTGTTGCAACTACCAAATAGCCAGCAGAACCACCACCAACACGTTCATTCATAAATATTTTCATGCACTTTATTCTTGTTGTATCTTCCTGCATGTAAAGTAAAATTTGGCTTTTGGTTGCAGGGAAAGTAGATTTTATTTAGATAAAATGTGCAATAAATTTGTCTATACACTTTTGCTTTTTTGTATTAGTTGTAGCAGTAGTTGTTGCTGTTTCTGTTTTTAAATGAAAAATAAAGAATTAAGGGTCGGGTTTGTAATTTAAAATTTGTTTAAAGTGGTCGTTCTATTGAAACCCATAAAGTTAAATTACAAAAACAAAAGTAGAAAATGGCTTTAGTATGAAACAGTCTGAATATTCGTCTTTTTTTATAACCAGAAACAACTCCTATAGTATCGAATCAGTTAAACGAAACACAACAGCCAAATCCAATAAGCAATTATGTAATACATACAAGAAACACACATACAAAAACAAAAAGTAAAACTAAAGATTTATATTCCAGCGTTTTTGTTTTTCTTGTTTCCAAAGCGTTACGAGTTTGAAAAGTGTGTTCGTTATAAAGGAAATAAAATAGCTGTTGTTGAAATTGCTGCACAATGGGCTCTGATTTAACTAAACTATTCAAGTTGCTGTGACGTATAGAGAGATAAACTTGTCTCACAAAAAACACTTTAAGAAAATAATACGAATATCGGCCTGACAAATGTAATTTACCTTATGAAACTACCTTTTTTTTTCATCTGGTCTTGCTTTTAATTTGCTCTATGTTGGAGTAAAGAGAGAGCATGTATCACATTTCGAAAATTTTTCAGCTTCAGATCAGAAATTAATTGGTTTTAGATTTATTTATTCTCTTTATTTTATTGTTTATAACAAAAAAATTTTAATATTAATTTTGGTTACGTTTGACAGAAAAGTTTAATTAAAATGCCAACGAAAATGTTTGACAACAACCCAGCAATTTTTTCTTAATATTCTGGTTATTGTTGTTAGTTTGCCCATAGTGCATCCACTTAAATTCAAGAGCTTTACACAGTATTAATTGAATAAAAGTTCTAAGAAAATAGTTTCACTCCCACTCAATATTTGGTGCATGTGCGAACAAAATATTTTAGAACAAATGCTTGGATATGGTGGCGTACAATTTTTGTGTGGCATCAATTGGGTCACATGCGAGTAATTTACTCGTAGTTGTGTTTACTTAAGTAAATACTTGTGTAACTGCCATACAGTGAACTAATAACTGGCTGGTTTTCTTTGTTATAGTTTTTGTTGTGATGATATTTGAAAATCGTATGCCCATGTCACGTGGTTCCACAAAAACAATTGCAATCTCTATTCTTTTGATTTATCATGATGTTGTGACTGAACACATTGGCCACTGCTATAGGTCATAACTTTTGTGGCTAATGTATGTGGATCACGTTTATTCATTCAGGAAACCTACAAACAACAATAAAAAAAAAAAACAAAACAAAAAGGGTAGATGCGAATGCAAAGTAGAAGTAAACAAACACAACAAACAGAAGAGGAAAAAAAAAATTAACAGTGAAACAAAAAAAAAAAAAAAAAATTAGAAAAACAACGTACATATGAATGAACAGCTACTGCTCTTGTGACTGTTACGACCAGTAGATCTATGCACGTGGTGAGTCTGTCCGTGGTTGGTGTGCTGCAGAAAATTAAAACAAATACCGAATACCAGCAGATGATGATACCAAACTTAAACAGGCCAGTGTTTAAACAAGTGTAACATTAAATTGAAAAAGTTTTAAAAGGGAAACAATAACAAGCAACATCAACAAAACAACAACAACAATAAAATTAAAAAATAAAATAACTATAATAACAACAACAACAGCTGCACAAAGAAACTAACAGGTTGCTAAGAAATTCTCCAAAAAGAAAAACAACTTGCCGTAAGTAGAGCAGCATAAATTCTGACATTCCCATGGCAACAAATTCTATACGAATGTGTTTTTATAGGTTTATATTTGCCATAAAACATTTCCTTCACAAAAAGAGGAGACGGAATTCATTTTGCAAAAGACACTTAATTAGGATTATAAAGCATTTATTTGTTCAACAACTTCCATGAAATTTTTCTACAATAAAATAAATTATTTATTTGTGTGTTAAGATATGCATGTGTTTGTAGTTAATTGCTTACATTTATTTATTTTGTTTTGTTTTGGGTCTTTTTTGCTTTTGTTGGGGTCTCGATGACAGACGCAACCCAAAAGCATCTTATAAATTTCCTTCAAAAAAGGTCGATAAGCTTAGAAAAGTGAATTTCTAAAGCATTCATGTTTTTAATGTTTTAATAACTAAAAAAAAAAAAAGAATTCATTATGAATCATTTTTCCTTAAAAAAATTATATTCATGAAAATATTTAAAGAAATTTTCCATTTAAAAATGGAAAATTGAATTTTCAAATTTAAATTTAAAACTCCGTTTTTCATATTTTATGGCCAGTGGGAAATTGAACTTCAAAATTAACTTTAACTTAAATTCACTCCTTAAGCCATCAAAGTTTTTGTCTGTCTGTTTGTATGTTTTGAAAACATTTTATCCAAGTCACCTTAATTTTACAATAAATACCTATTGAATTTATAATTTTTATGTTTTTAAATTGATTTAAAATGTGTAAGCGACTGAAGATTTTCTGTAAAAGATTTTTGTCATTTATCGCAGTTTTGCACTTATTTTTTATTGAAATTGAAAGCCGTTAATTAAACTAAACAAGACATTAATTGTACACAAGCAAATACTTATTTGAGTTATCAATTGGTCAATTCGGTTTTAGAATAGTTGAAGAAAAAATCGGTAATGCGTGAAAGAAGTTGAGTCGCTTGAAAACAATTCTTTTTTGCCAAGTTTTTCATACAAAAATGCTCTACAGCTATAACGAAGAAATTCAGAGCTTTAAAGTCTCTACATGGTGAAGTATTCTTTTAAAAAGATTCTGTATGTATGTAAGTCCTGAATATTTAATTTTTATTACACAGCATCTCAGATAAACAAAAAAACTGTAACGAATTTTTTTCGTATTTCATAAAATTTCTTTATCAGTGCTGTTCTGTATTCCGAATCCGAATATTGTATTCGGAATTGAAAAATTCAGCATCTCATAACTAATCTGTGGTCCATGCAAGGATTTTTTTAATTTTGTTTTTGCTTTATTTTGGGTAAGAAATTATTGTTGAAATTAAAAAAATATAAAATTTTTCTTTTAATAAGAAGAAAAAAATTTATTTTCACATTTTTTTAAATCCGTGTGAAATACAGGACGGGCACGAATATTAAGGTTTCAGTGATACATATCAGTAGCTATAACAAAGTATTTTTTGATTCCTTTCAGATTTGTTATATCGAAGTTTCACTGTATTTACGTAGTGAGAAAAGGCATCAAATTCTATTTAAAATTAGAAAAAATAATAAATCTAAGTATCTTAAGCAGTCCCAGAAGACCTAAAGCAATTGCTAGATTCGTAAGGAGTCTGGGATCTGGGCTGCACAATCTTAAAAGCTGTGGTGCGCTTATGGACCTTGATGATTATAAAAAAATTTAAATGTTCCCATAAATCACTGCCAAGTTGATCTCTAAATGTGTAAGATTGTTTCAAGTGATTCCTATTTTACCATTCGCAGCAATATTTTCTTTTTTCATTCCTTTAGCTCATTCTAATTGGAATAAAATTTATTAAAGAAAATATAAAAAAAGTGTGTGACGACTTCACGCCAGTCTTATTAACAAGGTCAAGTTTTCCTTTATCATTATTAGATTTATTCTATTTATTTCCTTTTTTATTTTTTTGTCTTCTATTTTATTTTATGTTGTTTGCTGATTGTGATTGTGCTGGTGATTCGTCCAGTTCTGTATTTAATTTATGAACAGGATTCGTTTTTTTCTCTCCTTTTCTCTTTTAGTATTCATTTGATTACAATTTCTTTTGGTGGCCATTGTCATTGAAATTCAAAACAAAACTTGATGTTTTTTACTGTTTAAAAATCAGTTCATGTTGCAGCTAGTGTAGATACTTTATACAACAACAATTTGTAGGTAGAAACTTATTAAATATGCATGTGATGGTAGAACGTACTTGTACTTACTTGCTTGTTTGTTAGTATCCTCTCATTCGTTTTATATCTGTTTATAGCTTTTTTGCTTTGTTTGTTTGATGATGTTTGTTTGGGTACTTACTTGCTAATAAACCAGTAGATTTGTTGTCTGAATACGAGTACTTCATGTTCTAAGTACTCCCGTTGTGTTTATTTTTACAACAACATGTTAACTGTGTTGTAAAAGGAGCCGAGATGGGATGTTAATTTTTTTTTTATTGTTAAACTCATTCATTAGTTTAAGAACGAAATGAAATTTTGCTCCTTTTTATATCTCTACCCACTGTTTTACTTGATTTTTGTATAATTTTTTTTGCTCATCTCAATTGGCGACAATGTTTCTGTGTCTGTTTATGTTTTAACTCAATTTTAGTAAAAGTGTATTTTTAAGAGCATGAGTGTAAATAAATTTTGTTTTATGTGATACAACTTTTTTGGGCCGGTTCTTTTGGTCCATTTGGCTGATAAGTATTTATGCTGGCACAGTTTAAGTGTTGTCAGCAAAAAAGAATAATAAAAAATAAAATAAAATGAATTGAAATGAAATGAAACTAAAGGGTGGTTAAATTTTAAGGGCCGATGTTGATTTTGAATAAAACACAAATTATTTAGGAAATTATTGTCATTCATTATTGGCATAATTGAAGTTCTATGCCGTTAATGTGTCGAATTATCTCATTTTTCAGCTCTTGAATTGTTGCTGGCTTATCGACGTACATCTTTTCTTTCATATAAACCCAAAGAAAGATGTCTAACGGTGTCAAATGACATGATCTTGGCGGCGAATTGACATCGCTACCACGTGAGATAACATGGCCATTGAATTGGTTGCGCAAAATAGCCATTGTTTCGTTAGCTTTGTGGCAAGTGGCACCGTCCTGTTGAAACCACATATCGTCCACATCCATATTTATGCATAATGTTCATCAACGACGAGCGTGAGAGGTACAATTGTTGGGCACGACGACGAGTTGAGGCTTACGGGTCTTTAGCCACACTATGGCGAACAACAGCAATATTTTCTGCAGTACGAACTGTACGAGCATGCACTGGTGTTTTCACATCTTCTACAGACCCAGTTTGCTCAAATTTTTGTATGATTTTTCCGATTGTACGCACATTGGACGATTGAATTGACCGAAAAAATCACAAAGTGAAAGACATGCATTTTGATTTGAACGCCCATTTTCATAATAATCCTAAATAACTTTAACGCGTTGCTCGATTGTGTATCTTCCACATTCAACATCGGCTCTTAAAATTTAACCACCCTTTAGTTTCATTTCATTTCAATTCATTATATTTGTTGACTTACATACTTGTAGTTTTGTTTTTGTTACTTTGCTGGTGTGTATTTAATTTTATTATATTTTTATCTGTTAAAGTCCTTAAAAATCAAAACGAGTAGTTCTGCAAGTTTATATTGACGAATTTATTAAACAACATTTAAAACTGAACAAGTATTTTGTACAGAAAAAGTAAAAGAAAAAACTTGTTAAGGTTTTTATTAACGTAGTTTTAATAAAAACAAATATTCCTTCTAAATTTCATTGCGGTTAAGGACTTTTGAAAGTCTAAAAAGCTTTAATAATTTAATTTATTTTGTTTTTTCTAACTACAAACTTTCAAAATTTGTTTCATTTAGAGTATTGTTTTGGTATTTAAATTTTAATAGCCAATCAGACTTGTTCATTTGTTTGTTTCATTCAATTCGTGTTTCATTATTTAGTCTAACAAGTTTTGTAAATTAAATTGCTTGTGGTACAAACTAAGTAAAGCATTCAAAACGAATGAAAAACTTTTGCTTTTTTTTGTTCTGTCTCGAAAATAAAAAAAAAATTAATAGTAGATTTTCCTAATAATTCACAATAATAGTCTGTGTTTAAGGTTTCAGAGAATGATGAAAGTCACTTTCAAAGCTTAAAAAAATTAGTGCTAAATTCCAATTATGTTGTATGGTAAATGATACGTCTCTTGAAAAATAGAAAAATAGTTTAATTATTAATATAGAAATTAATTTGTTTAAAATTTTTATTTATACAATTTTTTCATTGTAAAATAAATTTTTTTTAAATTCGGAACTAAATGAGAATTGAGTCAAAAGTCTAACAAAAAAAGTTTCACAAAATTCAAGCAAAAAAATAAAAAATATCACTAATTTAGGTTAGTAAGATATAGATATGCTATCCTTCTTATTGTACTAATTAAGTAATTTTTTGGATTTTCCACGAGAATTTAAATAAGAGAACAAAAATATAATTTTTTTAACTTTTTGATTTCAAATAATAGAAGGAAAAATACAAAATTTAAATTTTCGCTTACAATTCATTTTCTAATCATAACGTTACTCACATAAAGAAGTTGTTTTTTTTTTTAAGATTTAGCCTTATTATTCTTTAATAAGAATACAATAGAACACATCATAAAGCTCATTTAAATTGTTGTTATTCATCATTACAAAGACTCTCTCAATCAGTTTGCAAATTAAATTAATTAAATAAAATAAATTTTGTGCACAAAATTTTTCAAGCCTTCTAGAGTAGAAAAATTTTAATTTTCCTAAAGCAAAATTTTACTAAAATAAACAATTTTGCTTAAAACAATTTAAGCTATTAATTAAGATCTTTTTTCCTTCTTACATTGTAAGTTTAGTTGATTTATTTACCCATAATTAAGTTTCAATTAACATTATAAATCAATAAGTTCTGGGTTTTTTCGATTGATAAATAGATAATTCGAAGACACATTAATTTATAATATTTCGAAGGTATCACATGTCGGCGCTTGTACACACAGCAAAATGATTTGAATTTAATTAAACCAAAACCTCATTCAAAGTTCACATAAAGCCTAAAGCACTTACCGAGTTTAATGATTTTAATGCTTTTAATTTATGTAAAAACATTGTTGGTTCATGTTAATTACAAACAAAAATAAACTATGAAAATAAAATGGAAACTTTAATGGTTTCATAAATAACAATTGAATTAATTATGGAAAAGTTATTAGCTTGAATCCATTAATAGTCTGAACGTATAAATTGCTTACACAGGCTAATAAAAAATTTGAGTTGTGGTACCATCACGTTCTATACAAAAAAAAAAAAAATTTCTTTTCTCTTTGATTTTACCTTAAATATCGGACTTTTAATATAAAAATGTGTCATTTGAGGGGCAAATCTATAAAACCTTGAAGCTCTTCCCTGCTGATTCAATTTGAAACAGACACTTAATACGAAGGATATTGATAAAATAACATTATTTAAAAAAATTATAATTCTTTTCAATTAAAAAACAAAAATATTCAAAAGATTTAATTTGTTCTTATTGTGCATTTTTAAATGTACAGCTGAAAACATTTCAAAAAGTTTTCCCATTCACTGGTATAAATATTAAAAAAATACACGTTTTAACATGTTCCTAAAAAAAAATTATGTTTTTCTTTTATACATAAAACAAAAAATAAAAATTAATAATTGAAACAGTTTGCTTTTTGAAAGCAAGCAGAAGGTGGCAAATTGCTTGGGGCATGTAAACTTTGCAATTTCTAAGAATATTTTCTTTGCTTTGCTCGAGTGTTCTTGGCATTGAAAAGGAATAAAATAAAACAAAGAGCGACCACTTTTCTTCATAAAGTCTATCTTCTGCTTTAAGAAGAATGTCATGCAGCAAAACTGAAATATTTATTAATTGTTTTGTGCTTACGATGCATAAAAACTAAAAATAGTCCGTGAAATTGTTATGGGAAAAAGTATATTCAATTTAAGGCTGGCAGTTAGACCGTAAAAGAATTCATCAAGTCCATTCATGAATTAAAAGATTTTTTAGGTAATGTGAGGTGACTGTGATACTGACTGTCATAATAATTTTGTTGGTCTAAACACTTCCCCATGCTGGATTTCATTGCCAAGTTGAGGGGCCTATTTGTGCAGCTCTTGGCTTAAAAAAACGGAAGAAACAAAACAGTTTTATCTCAACTTGCATCCTTAAATTTTACCAACTTCAGCTCTCTCAATAACAATTCTTTAAAGAAAAAGAAAAAAAATGCAACCAACTGTTTTAGTTCTAGTTTGATATGAATGTTTGGACACAACCAACAGTTCCTTTTCCTTACTGTCATAGTCATCTCTTCATTGGTTGTCTAAATAAATTTTCCACATATTTTTCTTGCATGTGGTAATTAAAATGAAAAGCAAAAAAATATTTTGTTATTTAAATCCTTCTGAAAACCATGTGAGTGACTCTCTCTCTCGAGTGTCCTCAGGCTCATGAAAATTGTTACATGGAATGTGTGCTTAAATTTATATAGTCAAACGTAAAAGTAATCAGACGCCGCAGAGGAAAATGTATTCTTCTTTCTTTTTTTTTTTATTAATTGAAAAACTAACAAAAACCTCCAAAAGTAGAAATCGAACTTGTTGTAACGCAGCTTATTTTCCAGTTGCGGTACGCTCGGTCTGTCCAAGGTCACCAAAGGTCTGCTTTCTGTGTATTTATGCCGCCACAGTCGTGTAGTACTTCCTCGGGGATAAAGATATACGACTAAAGCACTCGGTCGAGTTCAATGTTTCGGTCTCGATTAACTAACTAAAATTCGTTAAAAATAACTGTTTAGCTCCCCAATCGGATAATTACGATAATATAAAATAATACGAGTAAAATACTCGGACAAGTTAAATGCTTCGGCCTCGACTGATAACTACGATGGCAAAGTTCATAAGGAAACAAAAGCTCTGCTCCCGACTTATTAAACTTGTTGCTTTATGTACACTTTAATTTGTACTTAGTGAGAATTATAAGTGTTACTTTTGTGTGACTGGTTTCATACGCTACATATTGCAGGCTAGTCTGTTACGTCAAGTATGTAACGTCACGTTACATTGTGAAACCTAGACTAGTGGCCTAAGCCATGAGCAACACTTAATGTAAAATTTTCCAGTTTACTTCTCGTGAATAATTAAAAAAAAATCAGTCTCCCCCTTTTTCCATTTAATATCTCATTATTTTAATTTTAATTTTAAATAAACTTTTTTTTAACTAAACGAAAACTTTTGCATTTAAATGTTGTCACTGTGGAGGGGGGCAGGGCACATGAAGCAATTTGCGTGTGAGTGTTTGTATTCATGTTGACGACAATCATTGATATGAATGATGATTTTAATGTGATTTTATTTTTCTATTTTCTCTGTTCTAGTGTGTCCTTTAATGTTTTTTTTTTTTGTTTGTGTCGTTTTTAATATTTACATACAGTGACACACATCACATCAAGTATTTCAAAGTTTCATTTATTACTTTGAAATGTTGCTTTTGTTGCTGTTGTAGTTAAAGCTAGCTAACCTTATACACTTCGAAGTAACTTAGTTTGTTGCATTTGAATGTTATTATAAGTGTGGCATGTGTGTCCGTATTTAGTTTAGTGTTTTTGTTGGTTTATTTTATTTTTAAAATAAAGTTTTTCCTTTAGTTTGAGAGTACATTGTAAATGACATTGCAGTTGGACAGAGACACCAGCCATCTAATACACATTTATGTACGAGTGCAGTTTCAGTTTTAGCTAAATAAAAATCGTGACTAACAAATAAAATTGTTAGAAAAAATACTTTAGACTCTAACAATCATAGAGATTTACTCGTTTCAAGTAATTTTTTGTTAATTTCTTGGGTGACTCTCGTAGCTTGTGCAGTATTTGAAACAAATGTGTTTACTTTCCTACTCTCATGCATGCAAGAGAAGTACAAGGAGTATAGCCTGGTGTTAGCTGTGTGATGCAACATGTTTATGTGAGTTAAGTGTAAATAAGTTTGTGCTGCATTCATGCATGTATTCACTCAACTTCACATTCTATTAAAAATAAATCTCATGTCTTTGGAGGTCTATGTGTTATGACAAGCAAGAAAATAGAAAATTTTTAGAAGCTGATGAATACTCGTACAAGGATAGACTCTACGCTGATGTATAAATAAAATTAAATTTTTATATTTTTCTTTTTAAAGAGAACTTTTTCCCATCATGTCTTTTTTAAAGAATTATTAAAGTTTTTCATTTCACTCTAACTACGAGTATCTGTTACTCTTTCATATATTACCTCTCTTTCGTACCTTAATTTTTTTTTAAATACATTAACTATGATAAAGTTGTTGTTCTTACAGCAGAGAACAGAACGTACAAGCTTACGGTGACCATGTACAATAGTGGAATAATACTGCTTTTAAGCTCTTTTGTTGTAACTGCCATCAACATGTAACAAATTATACGTTTTACAAGCGGCATGAATGAATGTGCAATAAAATGGAATCACAGGCAATACAATGATTTGTTTAACCACAAAAAGTTATTGATAAAGTGTGCGCGGAAAGAAAAATTAAATTTACATTAAATCGCCAGATTTAATAGTCTTTTTATTCGCCAAATATGTTTGGCAAAATATTTACACAAAAACAAAAAAAAAATATTTTTACACGAGGATTATTATGTTTGTGAAAGCTTTATTCGTTAATGGAAGTCTCATTCATACAAAAATCGTTAACACTTTAATTCCAAATTTGTTATTTATTTAAATACTTTATGTAGTTATCCAACCTATTAGCCCAGTTTCTAGATGAGCACAATGTTTATTTAATCCTGCATAAAATATTCATATTCAGGGTAAAAAGAGTACATGCACTTCTTTTGGCTTGGTTGGTTTCAAGGTCAATGTTTTGTTAACTTTTTTTTTGTGTAGTTGACATCAATTGGGACTGCAAAAAAGTCATCAGCACGATGCTGACACAAATACTAAATCCTTTCATCCTTTCAAAGTTGTATATGCTCGTTTAAATGTACAAACTGGAAGGCACACACACACCACTGCATGGATGTTAATTTTATTTTGCATGACATCATGCAGAGGCAGAGGCTAAGGCAAAGCTTGATTTTCATTTGTATGAAATTTGCTAAACTTTTAAATTAACTCACGTAACCTCACGTTTTGTTTGTTCTAAATATTAATTTTTTCCTTTTTTTTATTGCTGCATTCTGAAATTATTATTACTGACACCTGAAGATCTCAATATTAATGAGCATGTTAGCTTGTATGTCAGTGAGTTTTGTTGACAATAACGTAACAGTAACAGTAACGACTTAACCCATTTTGTTCCAGGGTAAAAAAATGTTTTCACATTTTAATGAAATTTTCACGTCTAATTAGAAATCAGCTAAAAATGATTTTTGCCTGGAAAACAATAAAAATTTTTATTAGAAATCTCGACCGCTGGTACAAAATGGGTTAAGTGTATGCGCTGACATGTGTTTTTGTGTCTACTAGTGTTTGTTGTGCATGGAGTTTTTTTTTCCCTAAACAACACATCAAAAGGGATTGCTTTATAGCGGGAAGCAGGGTTGCTTTTAGCACTAAAACACATAAAATAACCAACAACAAAATGTGTTTATCATACACTTGCCTCCCGGTGTTAAAGTGGCGAAATGAATGTTCTGGGTTGAAATAGGAGAACATTATTCAAATAAAAGCAAATACAACTATTCATGGTTGCTTGCGTTAAATTACTTTTGCACAACCGCCACCTAAACTTTGTTTCACAATATATTTCCACAACATCAATTCGCAATATCATAAGGCGTATGTATGTCTGTTGTTGTGTGCATGTGTGTTTGAAAATAAAAAAAAATCTTAAGGCTCTCAACTGTCATCGTGGTATAAATAAATTGGATAAATGAAGAACACAAAAAACAAAAAAAAAAAAACATTAAAATCTGGTGTTAGCCTTAAGACAAAAAAACATAAAAAATTGAACAACATTACCAGAAGCTATAGCTACAACCAGTAAAATGTCGTTCGTCTGCAGGTCAAACGAACACGAAAAAGTCAAAAAGTAACTTTAATAATGATAAACAACAACAACAATAAGTGATGTGTCACACATTAATTGTGAAAAACAGAAATAAATCCCAATTGTAACTATAGGCAACAACCACACGCCAAAATCGAATCCATTTTATTTAATTTAGACAGCAAGTCTTCTTCTTTTCACTTTCAATTTGACTTTTGAACACTAAAATCACTAAGTAATACTCGCAGACAGTTCCTCTTTATGCTGCACATGCACCGTTTGCTAATTATTGGCTCGAGTTTACCCTCTATTTTCTCATTTAAATTTAAATTTAATTTTAAATTGATTAGGGAAAGGAATTTCATGCACTTAAAAACGAAAATATTCGCAAAAACATGCGCTTAAAAACAAAAAAAAAACAGGGGAGATTTTCCATCATCTCTGCTTTTTTTATATTAAATAATGTGATATCAATAATCAAAATACATGTATTTGCTTCCTGGAAAAATATTATTATTTTCATTTAATGGTTGTTTATTTATTTATTTAATATTTTTGTTTACTTTGAAATGATTTAATACCTTTTGGGTATTAAAGCGACATTCAAAATAAATAAAATAAAAGAGAAAACTAGAAATTTTTAATTTATTATTATGACAAAGCGTGTGTGTGTGTGTGTGTGTGTGTAAATTTATTCCTGGGTTTATTAATTTTTAAATCGTACACTTATTTTAAGGAGCGTTTAAAACTTAAATTTTTGAAATTAAATTATTTGAAATTTTTAAACAAAAAAATTTAATAAAAATTATAAAAATTTTTTTTTTTCTTTCAAAATATTCAAATTATTGACTGATTAGCTGTTGAGTGGGATTACTTAGAGGTATTAATTAGTAAAAAATTAGCAAATTAAAACAATAAAGTGGATATGCAAATTACATGGAGAGAGAGGCTGTATTTCAAAATAGATTTCAAATACGATGTTTAGAATTGAGAAATTTTATTTAATTTAGAGCCTTCGAATAAACAACATTTGAGGTTTTCTTTTCTTCTACTAAAAGATTGGCTCCCAACACTGGAGTAGGCGACATATAACTAATTATCCTTTAGAAAATTAAGTATGATTGTGCTTTATTAATTGTCATAGCAAAGCAAATGGAAGACGTACTGTGAATTGCACTCTTTTAAAATCAAGCATATCAGTGGAAATCGTAATTATTCTTGATAGTGCTTCTACTTTAGTTTGTGTAGTTGCTTTTAATCTTCAACAATAGTATTGAATCATTGCAAAGTTTAATGTAATCAGTATTTCTTAAGGTAAGATCCTAATTTGGGGGCAAATATCACAATTATTTTTTATTATGCAAATTTAAATCGAACTTTTTCGTAATATTTGTGGCCGATTTGAAAGTTGACAGTTTAAATTAATTTTTAAATTAAACAAGTTAAATTCGGCTGTGCCGAGTCTTATATACCCTTCACTGTGTCAGCAAAATATTAATTTTTTATTTATAATTTTGTAATCAATGAAAAATCATGTAATTGAAGACAATTTTTGTAAAAGCGATAAAAATTTAATTTCAAAAATAAATTTAAAGAAGAAAATATTAGCAGGCAGAGATGATATTTTTATTGTTGTTTAATTAAGTTCAATTCAACTTAGTTTTCTTAAATCTTAAATATTTAATTTATTTTTATATTTTCTATTTTGGGCTTGTTTGTTTTTGGGGGAGTACGAGTTGTTGTGGTTGTGTTCTATCACATCTTCTATCTTACATTTTTAGTCTGATGATTTGTGGGTTTGTTATTTTATTTGTTTCATATTGATTTATTTCATTTTTTATCTGAGTTGAAACGTTGTATGTTGTATGATTAATGTTTTGTTTATACTTAATTGTGACTTATAGTTTTGATCCACAAGAGTAAGTGCACTTGAAGTCTAACTTGAGGAGTAACTTTAGTTTATATTTGACTACAGGAAAACACAATCAATGAAAATTGTTTTCGTTATGAATAAGAAAATATTCCGAAAATTTAATAAAAATTGAACACAATTTTGAAACGTAGAAAATATATCTGTGGCAATATGTCTCATTAAGTCCTTTTTGGAGGGACACCACTTGAAAAGGTCTAAAAGGTTTTCTTATAAAATTATTTTTTTTTTCAACAAATGGCACCTCATTAATTGTGGAATATATTGCCTCACCATCCCTGAACAACCATAATAAAGTTATTGGGTTAATTGTGATGATTTTTACTTAAATCGACTTAAGCGAAAGAAAATATAATTCGGTTAGAAACACTTTTATATTTTTTTTCGATTATTAAAAAGTATTTTAAATCGTAAATCGACATTTGAGAATATGTTCGGTTTATTATTTGTAATAGAATTACAAAAGTGTTGTTAATGCGGGGTTTACACCATGATAAATGCAAGAGTTAATATTTTCATTGGACTTTGATAGATTAAAATAAAACTCTATTTGATACGACTGTCCAAAAATCATACCGTCCCTTACACTATAATACAAGTGCTAAGATTTTAATTAGATTTTGTCAGCTGCTTTGTTCGTATGCAAAAATGATACAATGAAAAGTATAAGCGTTTTTAAAATTTTCTAAAAATGGTGAGAGTCATACGACTGTCAAATTCCTATCCGTATTATGCGATGCATTGCTTTCACACTATTATACTTTTTCATTTGATTTTAATTTGTTTTATTTTACTCAGTATTACAGTGTAAAACCCCCTTAAATGTGTAATAAAAATTATCAATTAATTTTGCATAAGCATTAGCATTTCCTTTTATTAAATTAAATTGTTATTTTTTATTTATGACTCTAGTGAATTCACAGTAATTTGTTTAAATATAATTTTCTTTTTATATAAAATTGTCTGTAAATAGCAAAATATTTGTTGTTTAAGCAGAAAGATTGAGTTGTCTGGCAAATGATTCGATTTGAAAACTTTTTTCCCTCTTCCATTTCTATACAGAACTCAAAACAAAACGTAATTATTTGCATTCATAAAACACATTATTCATATTAATCATGATCGTATTCATAATGATGAACATAAAACATTTATAATTGATGATTTGTGCGTAAAAAGAATTTTCAATGAAGGAAAGGAAGCCGAGCGGAACCCACGTAAATAGAAGACAAAAATGTATTGTAAAAGAGGAGCGTATGAGTGATTAATAATTTCCGACACTAAGTAAACGTTAAGTGTTTTTATATTCAAATTATAAAAATAAACATCCATGACTTTAATCACATCATTTTATCTAACACAGCTGAGAGAAATGCATACACACATACATGAATAGCTGATTAATGAATGCGAAGTGAAGAAGAACAATTTTAGCTTTGGGTTAAATTTTTTCTTAAAGCTTGTCAATCTTATCCAAACAAATTGTCATACACTTTAATTGCAAAGTAAAGTAAACCTTGTGAAAATTTTTCACATAATTTTTTCATAAATTTTACTTAAACATTTTTTTTTTGTAAGATGGCTAATGTTTGGCTTTATGGTTGTCAAAATATTTCGTAAAAAACTGCCGAACATTTATTAATTTTGTTCGTTATCTAATGCGAAGATTCGGACTTGCAATAAATATAAATTAAAACTTGTAAAGCTTTGCCTATTTTGCCAGCAGCAATATACACTCCCTGCCCCCTAACACAATTTTTCAAAAGGTTAGAGCTTCTAAAAAATTGATACAAATTTATTTTTTATTTCCATTTAAAGAAAATTTAATTGCTATTGAACACGGGTTTTGTTTTTTTTTTTAAAACTTGTAATAAATGAGTTCAACATTTTTAAATTTTAAAGCTTTTTCAATATCGCCTAGAGCCTCCATTTTTACAGATTGTTTCGTAAATTCGATTTTGAATAGAACCATCCAATGATTTCATTTACTCCTTCAGTAAGTTCATCGTTGGTAGTATACTGCTTTCCAGAAACATACACTTTACGAGATAGCCCTCCCCATACATTTACAATGATATTAAAGGCTGGTGAGTAAGGGGGCCAAACGAGCACATTAAAATTTTGATCGCGTTGCCATGACTTTACCAACCGGACAGTATGAATTTTTTTGCATTATAATGCCGGAAACGCTTCAAAAAAATATGCGCTTCGGTTTTTTGTAGAACTCACATGACTTCGGATAACAAGTGGCAGCGTCATTTTTTCAGATGAAAAAAATATAATGTAGAAGGCCCTGATGGTTTTTATCGTTTGCACAGCAGAGTGGGAGAGGTTATTGTGTAAGGCGCCATATTATATTATGGTACCTGCGAGCTGAACTTTTTGTCCAGTATCATGAAATAAAATCTAGTTTCTGATTAGCAGCTTTTACCCAGTTTCGCATGGTCAATACAAAATGGCTCCTTTCTAACTGATTTGCGTAAAGGTAAGCGTGGCCGTTCCAAGAATATATTCTTGGAATATATTGATTTCATTCGTTGGAAAATTGAATTTTAAGTGTTAAATTATTGAATAATCGATGTAAAAGAGGGCATAATGTTACGTTATATATTTTATTTCTTGATGATGTAGCTTTTAGTGGTGAAAGAATTTTTAAAATCGGTTTGGTAGTAAAAGCTTAATCATTAAAAAAAAAACAAATTTTTACTGCTTATCACATAAGAATAGAATAAAATTATTAACCGTAGTTTTTCTAATTAATTTTCCGAGTAATAATTTGAACTCATTGAGCATTTCCTTCCATTTTATTGTTTTTTACTTGCAACTCTTCGTTTGCGTTATTTTTTTTTTATACAAAAAGCCATGTGTACCGTGACCCGAAGCATCAAAGGTCTACGCAGGAATGAAACCTTCGACCCTCAAATTGTGAGGTTAGTGCACTTTCCTCTATTCTAAAGTTACTGTATTACCCTAATATGCATTTTATTAACTAATTCCCTCTTTTTTCCAATTTTTATTCCTGGTTTTGGGTTTCATTCATTTTTTATTCCACCTTTGTAATTTAAATTTATTGTTATGCTTCAGTTTAAGTTTACACGCATGAATTTAAATGTAGTAAAATTCCAATTGTTTTTTTTTGGAACTGATTGTGACCTGGTGGCAAAAGTATGAAAAAATTAAATGAAAAAATTTTCTTCGTTTAATGAAAAACAAATACTTGAAGAGCAACTAAAAATAAAACCAGAAACAAGCGAAAGTGAAGGATAATAAAATCACTTGGAATATACTTAATATAAAAATTCCTTTTTTTTGGAGCTCACTAGCAACGCTTTTATAAAATTATTGGCCATTATTCACTTTAACCTTTTATTTTCTATTAATGCTGCCTGCAACCCAAACAATCCTGGCGACAAACTTTACCGAGCAAGTTAAAGAAAAACTGCAGTTGGTTGCTGAAAATCAATTGTTTGAGAAAAATATAAAATAAAAAGAAAAGAAACACATTTTTGTCAAGTTACATTTAAAGTTACACATCGTTAACGTAAAACCGGATGGCATGCAGTCACAGGGATTGTATTAGAATGCAAAAGAAACGAAACAATAAAAAAAAACCAGATTCCTCTACTCTAACAAAGTGCAATATATTTAAAGCAGCGGTATAATTTTTATTTTGGAAAAATTGTTAGCAGGCAGCAGAAGAGGTGGGCAAAAATATTAAGTGTGAATACGTTGGTTCCAACAACATTGTTGAAACGTAATGGCCTGTAGTAATGGAACAGCGGAAAAACATTGAGCAATGCTGCACTTTGAGTTTGAAAAAACTGCAAAGAGCCATGTTAAACTAGTAGTTGCAGTTGGTTTCTGTGGCAGGAAGTAGAAGGGAAATAAAAGAAAATGACAAAACGGAAATTAACCCTCGTTAGTTTATTCGTGCATACGGTTTTCTTGAACGGATTTTATTTGTGATGCTGCATGTATGTTTGTAAATGGGCTTACATATTTACCGTTACTTGGCTAAGAAACTTGTTAACTGTAAAAGTTTTATTGGAGGATAACGTAACGATTTATAATGAATAATAATTATAATACTTGGTTACAATGTGTGTATCTATGTGTGTGTGTGTATTTATTCTCCTTCAATTGAATGCCAAAGTGGCGATTGGATGCTTCTTGGTCATACCAACATAAAAAGACGATTGTAAAATGTACAAGAATAAGAAAGCAATTTTATTAATCCTCAACAGGAAATCGAAACAATTGTAACAAGTAAAAACAAATTGATGAAAGAATAAAAATCATTTTCAATGGCGAACTCATCTTTAACAAATAAAATGAGCGGATACGGTAATTATTAAAGCAAATTAATTGAGATGCTTCAAAGCGTATTTTAATTGTAGCAGAATTAAATAGAGATTTAAAATATTTCATTTGAGATAAAATAAAATTTTACTCCTTGATTTCTTTTCCTAATTCGCCACAGCTGTGCTCCTTGAAAATATATTTTTTTTATTCCACATTTAATTTTCATTCCAATTCGATTTGTAGTCAATTTTAATGTTGTCATGAAGCCGAAACCCTGTCAATAACACAATCAACCAAAACCAATTCCATTAGGCATCATTATGATTGTACAATTTTATACGAGCAATGATTGTTAAGTTACATCATTTGCAACAGTTAACTTGTCTTTTGTCTGTAACAAGCCCACCGAAATTGTATTTCTTTTAATTTGTAATTGCTTGTAAATTTAATAAGAATGTAAATGAGTGTGTACGAAGGCAATCGCTATAATTAAATGTGATGACGGGTGAGGTGAACTTAAAAAAATTGTTTTACTTTGTGGGTATTTTTAACTAATTTATTTAAAGTTTAATAATTTAAATACATTAAGTCGGTAACGCTTAATTATTTGAATTAAACATAAAAAAGTATACTCCCACTTGATACTCCACTCCAGTAGCATTAGAAGCGGGGTGTCAAATAAGGACTCGCTATGATGATAAGCACGCTGCTCAGGAAGGATATTTCCAGCCCTTCAACGAGAGCCCGGATCTTCTGGCTACTGGATACATATTTCCTACAGTCGTAGGAGATTCAAGACTTTAAAATATTTAAATTGTCATCTATCTTGTTTATAAATAAAATAATTTTTTTTGTTTGTTCGCTATATAAATTTTTGTTTTCCAATGGATTTTTCTGAAATTTGTTACAAATACTCTTTATACTACAAGGAAGGTCGCCATATTATTTAAGATCGGCCACTCTCATTTTTACGCTCACTTATCAACGACTTACACTCAGGACTGTTTTAAAAAAGATGTGTGACCATACTTTGTTTAAGCCTGAAATCATGCTTTGAAATATTTTATTTACAACTTTATTTTGTGTTTCTGATAATAATGCTAGCAAAAACATAAGCCACTTTATATTTGGGTGGTTTTTTTTTAACAATTAAAATTTTATTTGTAAACAGATTTCTCTAAATCTTTAAGTATACCGACTCACCGGGCCGGCCGAGACCGTAGAAAAACATCTAGTGTGAAATAAAACCAATCATCGTTCTAAATCAAAATGCCAACCACATCAACGTACAATCGCATATGCAGTTGACAGAGTTTCAGCTTCATATCGTAATACTTGCAAACGGAATAACAAACTGTCTGGCTGTGATGTAGGGCATACAAAACTAAATGCAAATGAAGTGCAATATAAGAACATTAAAAATTAAATTTGAATAAAATTTTGACATTATTTTGTAGTTTTAGCATCGAAATGGATGTTGATTGCCTAATTCTTGGAATGAATTACATCACGTGACCAAAATTAACATTTTATGAACCAACTACATGCATTTACAAACTACGCAGTTTACAAAAGGCACATGCATACATATTAAGAGAGAAAGGGAGACAGAGAGAGAGAGAGAGAGAGATAGTGATATTATGAACAGCCATTCTAGTGTCAGTGGAGAAAATGTGTACAATTACATGCGAACGTACATACGGTTGTTAAGTATATTAATGAATGTGTAGGATATAGAAAAATGACAAGTTAATTATAGAGTTTGTTTGTTCTACAATACCGCACTGATAATGCGAAGATTATATTTCACAAAGAAATAATTTCTAAAATCTGCTTTCATAATTGAAATGATAATAGTTTTGACATCCTACAAACAAACAAACTAAATGTGACATGGCTGGCGATAGAGGTTACGTACGTTGTGGTTTTTTTTTGCGATGTTTTTGACAAAACATTTTACGATTTTGCTACCTTACGTGAATGTAAAATAGCTCGACGTGATTATGCATCATTAAAACAAAACAATAAAAACGCACATACATATTTATATTTTTTGTTTATTGACTTGTGTGCACATACTCGTACATGTAATTAATTAAATATTTTTAGTATGTAATTGCTGACAGTATACAACTTCAAAAAGTACTCACGTTGTCTCTGTAATTATTTATTTGATATAAAAAGCAATCAGCTCTGATATGCATTAACAATTACCACTAGAAGTGAGGATTTAGCATTTTTAGTTGCTATTTTTAATTTAATTTGGAAAAAGAAATAATTGTGGGGAAGTTTAAACTAAAAAATATACAATGAAATAAAGTAACAGTTTCCTAGCACGAATTATTTATGTTAAAGCTAAAGACAAACAAAAATAGAGTTGAAAACGCTAAATTAAAAATAAAACTAGCTAAAATGTCATTACTGGCCAAAAATAAATAACCTGTTTTGCAGCCAACTTCATTACAATACCGCGCTGTCAAAATTGGATTTTGTAATTGCTCAGCGTTGCCATACATTTTGTATGGGCATGAGAATTTTTTAAAGATAAAAAGTGCTTACCGCACCATTTTAGCTGAATTAGGTTGAAGCTTTCGTAAAAAATATCTTTTTTTTAAATGATATTTCATTGGAATAAAAACTCTTATTTCTAAAGCCCTGATTTTTTCCATCATAAACTGTTATTGAAAATAATGGGGTCTTGTGAAAAGACCCAGCAGAGGCGTAGTATTGATTAGAGAGTGTCACATTAAGTCTATTTTGAGCGCAGTAACCAGGTAACTCGTTCTCGCTCCTAATTCTAGTTCAAAATTCTGCTTAAACCAAAATAAAACTATTTTTTTTATTTTATTCTTGGTTTTTTTAAAATACTCCGTTTTGATTTTTATGATTTTGGAAATTGAAAAGTTGACAGCACTGAAAAATAACTCTTAATTGATTTATTTTTTATGAATTTGTTTTATATTTCTTTATTTTTACACTCGTTTACCTTCACGAACAGGAGTAATCTAGTAATAATATTTAATTACTCATATTAGGATATTTAATTTAATTTTATTTTAAACTTTATTTTAGTCATATAAATAAAATTGTAACAATTAATCGTAGATCCCACAAAAAGTTGTTATAAAAAGTGGACAAACATTTTAAACCTTGAAACTTGTGTAACATAAAAATTTTTATTTATTTTTTTTCTCTTCTCCAACTTGGTTGTTGCTCTAGTTTATGCCGTGAGCTTATTCGACTGCAAAGCGCACTAAATAATGTAAAACTTTATTGCATTTCAACCGCTTTTGTCTGTAATTTAAAATGTCGCTTAGGGCGAATAAATAGTTAAATAGACAAGGTAAATACATTAGAATGCGCCATGTCAACTCTATTTTAAACTTGGGAAAAACAAAAATATTCTTCAGAATGTGAAATGCCATATCAGTAGACTATAGACGGCAATTGAATGTATTTTTTGTTGTTTTTTATTTCCTGTTAGCACAGACTCTCTAATAGATACCAGATAAAATTATTTGTTTGTTTTATTTTGTGTTTCGTTCATTTCTATTTTACTTAATAAAAGCCAGTCTACCATGGCTTACGAGTACAAGAAATTATGACCTAAATAACATCTCTTACAGCATCTTTTATTGCATCAAAGAGCTTTTGTTTTAGGACATTTTTTATTTTCTTTTGTTGCTTGTTTTTTTTTTATTACATTTTTTTTCTGTAAAGAAGCAAAATGTTAACATAGTTCGGTATGAAATAACAAAAAACTTGCCATTAGGCCGTGTTGGTGTTGTGTGCAATGCTCGAATGTCATTTTACTAATTTAGTTGTGAGCAAAATAAAAGAATTTTTCTATAAGCAAAAGTTTGTACCACATGACGATATCATTTGTACGAAGTATAAGGCACACATGTACAGCACACACTCTCATACTCATATAAACATTTACAAAAATTTTTATTATGATCGCTTACCAACTTTGGTACTGCAGTCTTGTTAAAGTTATTAAAAAGCATTTGCTGCTTAAAAGAAATTTTTAATTTAAACCAAATTCAAGTAGCAGTTCATTTGATTTTCTTATTAAATACGAGTATCTATGGTTATGCCAAAGCAAATGATTAAAATTACTTACTTGACTGACACTCATAATGTGAAAGTACATATCTGTGACAAAGTAATTTTTTTCTGTCGTATAATCAAATCGATGAGCAAATTAATAATCAATTGAATAATTTCTTCTTTATACAAATCAAGTTCTGTTAAATACAAAATTCGGCAGAATATGCACGGTGAAAATAAATTTTTTTTAATATGAAATTATTTCATAAAAAGAATTGTTTGATGTCTGCTAGTTTTTTGTTAAAAAACTTTTAGTTTTAATTTGTTCATCTTGTTTAAATACGTTCATGTTTATCTTTATTTGATCATTACCTTAATGTTTTCCATTTAAAATCATTAAAGGCCAATTTGTACACTCTTAGTCAACTTGTTTATATCGTTTTCTCAAATATCAAACACATCTTTTGTCTTTTAACTACCCACATCTAATCGTACTTTGTATCTCTCAGAACCCTTTATTTAATCTGTATATGTTTGTTTTTTGTTTGCAACACATACAAGCGAAGTAGAAAATATTTTTCCATGCATGAATTTTGTATTAACAAACACACACTCATGCATGGTAACAGAAATATTAACCCTTTTTTAAATGGACAAAATAAATGATGTACGAAATGGTTTTAATGTTTTCATTGTTGACTTTTTCTTTTAATAAAATTATGTGTGAATAGCAAACAAGAGAAAAATGGTATTAATGCAAAAGGAAAACAAACTGAATACAAAAGGAAAACAAACTGAACAAGATAAAAATGTTTCACAACAAAAATATAAAAAAAAAACAATTTAATGGTATCAAGAACAAGAAGAAGAGAAAACACTAAGAAAGAAAAATGTTAGTGAAATTTGAATTGAATTAATTTTCTTTTTTTTTTCCTTTCTTTCTTTTGTCTTAACATTGTTCACTCACCTTTACAGTACTCGAATGCCTTTGGTGATTTAAAAAGAAGAACAAGCAGAAGAAGAAAAAAACTTCACTCATCATCTTTGTAGGCCTTGTTTGTTGTTGGTGTCGTTGTTATTGTTATTTTTTGATAAATTTTTTTAACATTCGTCTAATCTGTAATCCGCTTAACGATTTCTTAAAAGGTATTAGAAGCATCACTTTCTCTTTTAGGAAATCTAAATCGCATTAAATCAAATACAATTAAGTTCTTAACAATGAAGTCGGCTTTAAAAATATTTGTCAAAAATTTTCATGAAAGAAATAAAAAACCTAAAATAGGTGACGTCATTTGATTTGATAAAATCGTTTTCGCAACAGATTCAAAATTTTATATTTTTTTTTGTAGCAAAACTCGATTACGCACAATTTTTTTCTTAAATTACAGACTTATGAGTTAATCCTCCCTCGTATGTTTGGTATCAGTTCTTTAAGTTTTCACTTTTGGCTTTTAATTTAAAGAAAAAACTTACATTTTCAACAGTCAAAAAAAAAAAAAAAAAAAGCCCTTGTAAATATTTAACAAATAGTATTTCTATTAAATATTAACGAAAAATATAAATTAAAGTCTGAATTGAAATGTCAGGAAAAACAGTTTTTGAGGCAACGATGCCATTATAATTGAATTTCGTACAGGTCATGATGAGTAATAACGTGACCATTTACAAATCATTATGTTTTCCTTAGTAATATAACACTCACACTCCCACTCCCACTCCCACTCCCACTCCCACTCCCACTCACCTTCACTTCTCGCTTATGGTCTTACGTAAAATCATTTTAAATTTTGTTAAAAATTTTATGGCTTGTGTGCTGTAAGAGAATTAATGATGTATTCAGCAAACACAATGAAATGAGGATGGATGTGTGTTTGAAGATTATTAAAATGTTAACATTCCTTTGGCTTATGACTATTTAATATGGCCAGAAGAGACTTAAATTAAGCACAAAAAGTTTTTCTTTATTTAATTTACAAATTTGAAAATTGAAGATTGTTTGCACTTCATTTCGTACACTTGAAATATTTTCATAGAAAACCAAACTTTGGGATACAACAGATCCTTTGGGTTAGGATAACGTTACTGACTGACTGACTGACTTATCATAATTTTCCAGCGCAAATGGCTAAGGCTATGGGCTTGAAATTCGGTGAGCAGGTTCCTGTCCCAATGGGTAGGACGCATAAGAAGGGATTTTTGGAAATTAGAATATTAATTGAGTAAAAAAAGGTAAAATCAAACTTCTTATTTCTCCGGAACTACTACAGATAAAGCCAAAGCTCAAACTACAAAATATAAGTGATTTTAGCAACTTCCCAACGAACCTATAAATATTGTGGAATGGGACACATATCATTCTAAAGGGCAGGTCGTCTAGATTTGTAATCTAATTTGGAAGTTACTTTGGAAATTTCCATATACCTCAGTGCTGTTGCTCTGAGGGAGGTCGTTTAGGCTTGTAATCTATTGCTCAAATACTCAGAAGTCACTATTGGTCTCAAGTTTTCCTTTTTCATCATAAAATAAAACCTACGAATTTTTCCGAAAACATTAAAACACTTTCAGAAAGTTTAGAACCTGTAGATTAAATTACTTTTTGATTTTGGTAATTTTCTTGGGCAAAATCGGGAATATTACCTCGACAAAGTGGGAAATGGTAAAAATCCCTCAAAACAATAGCACTGAGGTATATGAAAATTTCCAAAATTGTTTAAAAATAGTTCAAAGTAACTTCTGAAATCTTGGGCAGTAGATTACAAGTCTAGACGACCTCCCCTTTAAAATGATATGGGTCCCATCCCGTAATCTTTGTGAGAAATCAACGTATTTGTGCATATTTGTAGCCATGCATATTTGTAAATACTAAAATGATACTTCGCTAACGAATTAGCGAGTTAAATGCTAGAAAATTATATAATCGAAGTATTGAAATAGTGCTTCGACTGAAAACGTTTTACTCTCTCGTACCACGCTCGCCAATATTTTTTCTAGACAAACCATAAAGTGTATTGCTCTGTGCTGTCATTAAAAAAAACTGCCAGTCATAATAAAAAACACATTCAGATAAGTAAAAGTTCTTGTAGAATAACAGAAAAGAGCTTATTAGACTTTGAAAATTCTTCAAAACACTAACTAACTTCAGCCTTTAATATTTTTTTTTTTAAGTAAGTCTTACAAAACTGAATTGAAATTTGAATTTTCAAGTAAACAGGAAATCTGAAAATACGAAAATTGTTGTAGTAGATTTTTTGTGCATGTCGTTGCAGGAATTTGATTATATTTGCCACTTCAATTAAGCGTATTTATTTTGTAAAGCCTTTGATTAGATTACTAAAATCGCATTAATATTTTTTTTGTGCTTGAAAGCTTCTCTTTGTTATTAATGTCGTTTTAAGCTGCCGGCACTAAGAAAATGACATAATTTATGAAACAACTCGCAATATTTCCCACATGAATGTCTGCTTAGTTATTACGGTGCTCTTTTACTTGTAGTGCTTGTGTAAAGCCCCCTGTTGTTTGGGTAAACAAATAAGGAAGTTAAACATAAACTTTAAACTTTTGTAAGATTTTTTTTTATTTTGTACATTTTATCTGGTTTACAGGTTTTACTTAAACTCTTGAGTTTGGTTGTTGGCAACATCTTTTATTATGAAGTGCAGGTTGTGGGGGTAAACAGCATGCCATAGAATTGTGAGTTCAGCGGACAGTTTAACCTCAGCCCCCGTTAAAAAAAAACAAAGTTTAACAAAAACGGAAGAAATTGAAAAAGGATTTATATTTAGAGATTGAGTACACAAAGCGAAGTGTCGCTAGTTTTTTTAATTCTGTTTAAAAATGTTACAGGCGTATGGTGACACAACAAGATGATTTAAGTTGATGCAACGTAGAACGAATTGACAGTATTTTTAGGTGTGAGTAAAACTGGCTTGTTAAAAAGAAATTTATGAAAAGTTACTTTCTTTAGTTTTTCGTTAACGTGTAATTCGTATTCGTTTTACACGTTTGTATAGAATATGAAACTCAAGGAAACGAGTCTTTCTTTCAACACGCTAAATAAATAAATAAACAAATTATAATTAATTTTTGCACACACACACACATACACGAACTAATTAGAAATTTAGTTGAAAGGAAATTTATTACAGCAAATAATTTCTGTTTTGTTTTGTTTTGTGTAACCTGAGGCGTATTATTTAAATTAAATTTGTTTGTTTGGTTATTCATAATTTCTTTACACTTTTTAGTCAATATTTGTGTGGTGGTGGGTGATTGTAGTTTAAATTTCAAATTTTTATTCATTTAAGCTTTCAAACAAATTGCAATTAAAAAGTTGTTGTTGATATTTCGTATCTGTTCGTTGCTGCTTAATATTTCAATTTTGTAAATTAATTAACAACCAATTGTTTTTCTTTTTTGTGGCTGAAAATGAGAGGAGAAAAAATATATAAAAAAAAATGAAAAGAAAACAGAATTCAGTGCAACTAATTAATGCTTTTTAGTGTATAATTTTAATAAAAAAATATTAATTTTTATGAATTAATTTGATCTTCTTCTTTTTATTGATGATTGGACCTTGATTAATAACTTCTTTTTGTAATAAGGAAATTACATCTACTCACTTACAACTATAAATAACATTAAGGATCTTGAAAGTTTATTTAAATATTTTTTGTTGTCTGCTTGAAAATAATTTATTCCAGTGAAAATATTCATAAAATCATTCATCACTTGAATCGTTGCTGTTTCATTTGTTTAACCTTAAAACTTTTCGCAAAAATATCTCTTCAATATTATTTTTATTTTTTCAATCGGAAAACCATAAAAAATCTTTTATTAAAATTTCATTCGCTTGCAAAAAGTTTTCGTTGCAAGGTTGACCATGTATGCAAGCTTTTGCGTGTTTGTAGGCATCATACGTGTTTATTGTTTACAAACAAACAAAATTATTGATTCTATTGTTTAACTATTGTTGTTATTGTTTATGCACACAGACCATTAGAGGAAAGTTAGGGGCAAAATGCAACAGAAAAATTTGCAAAAAAGAATGAAACTGCGAACAAAATTACTAATGGCGGTTTCTATTCTCATAAAATATGTAATAATTTAAGCTGCACAAAATGTTGCCTTTTCTGTGACTCCAATAGAAAAAATAAATTTTTCTTGTAACATTTAATGCTAATTTATACTTAGCGTTTTATATGCTTAACGCTGATTAGGGGAACATCACGCAAAAAAAGAAAAACTTTGAGCCTAAAATAAATTAAAAATAAATTTTGCTTAAAAGTGACCAATAATGGATTTTTATTTTGACGAATTAAATAATTTGCTTAATTGTATAAACAAGTCTTTGACACAGTTGCCAAAAACGGCATTATCCCACCCTCACTTATTAATAAATTGAGTGCAAAACATGTGCCATTTTTACACCTTTTACATGCAACATGTAAAACGCCAACGTTCTTAGATAACAGAATAAATGCAACATTTTTTGTTAGAAAAGAAAACGTTATAAGACGATAAATATGAAAAATATTTAATAAAAGAAAATTAATAATTGAAATTTAAAAACGCTGCTATTTGTTGCAAGTGACTCGTAAAAATTTAGCGGCATAGGCTTGATCTCAAGTGGAGGCTGTGGTGTATTTCTTCAAAAGAGACGAAATAAATATTGAAAATTTTGCTTGCTAGTAAAACGTACGCCTTCATAAAAACTGATAAATATTAAAAGTAACTTTAATTCAAAAGGAAATGGTTATTGTTTAACCTTAAATTTTTGATTCGTTTGAATATTCCAAATTAGAGTTCCTTCTTTCTGTATGAATTTATTTCTAAGCAAATAAAGTCATTTTATTTTTATTGATTATAAATCCCTTTGATGGGCATAAACATCTAAATAGGCTGATGGGGTGGGTCTCCATATCTATCAGCTCATTAATATTAATTAATTAAGCTTGTGTGATGTAAGATTGAGTGGGAGCTTTACATTAGTTGTGTAAACATTGTGCCCTTATGATACGGGGAAGCATTGTTTTTGTGATTTAATTTTGTTATTGTAAATTTGTAGGTCAGATGTTTTATTTTTGGTGTAGCTTAAATCAGTATGAATTTAAGGTCATTTTTAGTTCTTGCAAAAACCAATGAACCAATGAACTGCACAAATAAATAAATAAATAATTTAAAGCAATTAAAATACATACAATGAATGAATAATTTGATTAGTGCTTAGCTTAAAACTACATAATAAATTGAAATTTGTTTACTGTTTTTGTTTATGTTGCTAAAAATAATTTAAACAGAAGGGAAACATGTTTGCACATGGAATGTAAATTCAGTATTTAAAACAAAAAAGTTTTGCCTTGATATTATTTATAGCAACATCTGGAAAATACTACATAGTACTAAATAGTTAATTGGCCATTAGTTAATTACGTTTATTTATGCATTTCATACCTTTCAATTAGAACCTTCATTAGGTTAATGGCAAGAGAGCATTACAAATTATGCTAAATACTCTAAATACTTTTAGTTCAAACATCTGCTTTTAATCCAGAAAAAACAAACTTTATTTTTGTATATTCAACTTTACTTTACTCCACCAATCAACCAGCTTTGCAATTAGAGTTTAAACATTTTTTTTTATAATAATTTTTTACTGCTTTTCCATAACATTTACAAGCTGTTAAAAGTTTTCTAAGACGATCATTAAAAAGTTTTTTTGCATGTGTAAATAAACAAAAACAGAAAAAAAAAAAAAAAATTAAATGAAATGGAATGTTTTGAAAAATTTCAGAACAAAACAAATTTTTGTTTATTTTAAAGTTTGTATACTTTTTTTTTAATATTCTAAGGAAAAGTAGAGGTAATTCGAAAGCATTTACAAAAGTAATTAAAGAATATTTTTAAAATATTTTGAAACATGTTATAGTGCAGTAAGAATTTCAATAACAAGCTTAAATACTAGTACGTAGTCATTCTTGTTTCAAGATAAGTGTCCAAGAACTTAATAAAAAATTAAACTCAAGAAGCATAAATTTCAATCAAAGTATAAAATAAAATTAAAACGAAACAGATTCTTGATACACATCTTTCATATTTCATTTAATATTTAATTTTCTTAAAGTCTTTTAACAAGAAATAATTACACGGCCGCAGTTTTGACTCATGCTTTTGTCTCAAAAATCTTAATAAAAAGAGTTTAAATGTAAAATTCGTAATTTCAGGCCTAAGCAGTCAGCATACAGGTTGATAAGACCGACTCTCCATATCAACTACCACAAAAATATTATGATACTCCAGACAGTGCTTGCAAGAAGTACAAAATGCTTCGATTCAATACAACAACCTAATGAATACATATATTTGCACTTTGTTTCATTTGCGCTAAAAATACCTTGAGCAAACATCTCTGTGCATATTTGCTCAAATGTCAATAAGCCGAAACAATAAATACAAGACAGATATTGACGTGATTACAGATACAATTTGTTTTTAAGAATTATTTGAAAAAAAAAAAATTAATTAAATTCATTAACTTTCATGTCACGTGCAAATTTAAATTAATTATCAATGAAGCTACCGGGAAATTCTGCATCTCTGGCTCCAAAAGGTTTCCTCTTTTTTTAACCATTTGCATTGCAGTATTTCAGCACTTGTTTGTCATTACACTGACGCCATAACAAAAAATAACTTTTGCTTCAGAACAAAACAAAACAAAAAAATAAAAAACCGAAATAAATTTTTTTCCTCACCTTAGACGCATCTATTAATTATAATTTTATTTTTTTAAGGCAAATGGCACCGCAAACTGTGACAGAAGCCAAACGAAATGAAAATTAATGAAATAAGTGATTACAAAATGTGTCTGCTTCATTGAATTTCTTTTTGCACGTGCTGGAGGCAAAACAACATTATCTGCACTTAATTAAAGAACTTGTACTTGAAGAAGTACTTAAATTTTTTGTTCGTTTTGTTATTTTATCTGTTGGTTTGTGTGTATGTGTGTCATTCTTTTTGGTTTTTTTTTTATTTTTCTAAGAATTTTTGGATTTTTAAAATGTTTGTTTGTGGATAAAGAGAAAATTACAAAAATTTTTTTCTCTTGATAAAATTCACACAGTTTTTCTAAAGCGACTCTTTTCTACTCATTCAAGGTTTATGTCATTAACTTTTGTTTTATTGGGGTGCGTAGTTTAGCTTTAATAAAGCGTTAACTGTTATTAACTGGCAATGAATTTTACATTTGAGCTGTTATTTTTGAAAGTGGTACAAGTCCAATTTTTTTTTAAAACGAGTCTTAATGTTAGTGAGCTGATAGCTGTATCATACTACAACTATAGCCAACTCATCTTTTTTTAAAAAAATGGACTTGTATCACTTTCAAAAATAACAGCTCATTTTTTAAGAATATCCTTTGAATTTGAAATTAATTTTAGTTACTTTGATGTGATATTTGCTGCTGACAGGCTTGGCAGTTGCAGGTGGCAAAACTAATTAAAAAATGTTTATTAAAAGAAGAGTCAAGGAGGAGCAGGCGGAGGAGCAATACAATCTATATAGTAAGTGTAATGTGCAGGATTATGCTTACGTGAAGTACGTTTTCATAGTCACTCACTTACAAACACTTTCATTTCATTTAATTAATATTTCAGTTATAAAATCATAATTTCACTCATTTAATTTTATAATTTCATTCCATTCAATTTATTGGTGTATTCTAAATTAAAATGTTGTAAGTGCTCGTGCCACCACAATTGTTGTTAAATTTTGTAATAAATTTAGTGAAGGCAACAACAACATTCCATGTTTTGTGTGAATTACATTAGTGACAGAGTAATAAATGTTTCAATAATTATTTAATTGTTTGTTTCAAAATTAAAATCACATACACATTCATTAAGTGTGTGTACGCGGTTGTGTTAAATGTATATGTGCTTTTTTCATGGCATTCATAAAAGTAAAGACCGTCATCATGACATGCCTCAAACCACAATAACTTAATAACGCTTTCCTTCACTCACTGAAAAATCTTTGGGTTTTAGGATTCAAGTGTTAATGTTACAAATAGAATTAACTAGAATTGCTTCAAATCCCTAATATATTTAACAAGATTTAAAGAAGAAGAAGAAGTTGTTTGAAAAAAAAAGCAACTCAGCATTTGATTGTTTTGTAACAAAAATAACATTTACGAGTTGCCAGTGTAATCAAAGGCAAAGCACAAGTACGTGAGAATGTGTTATTGGAATAGCGCTTGTGTTAAAATTGAAGCAATCAATTGCCAAGATTGAATTCACAGATTAGTGGCTACAACAACAATAACGAAATACAAAATTCCAGAAATAAAATTTAAGAAAATCAGATAAATGCTTGTTCCGACTTAGTTGTGATTTAACTTTGTTATTTCGAGCTTATCGAATTTATGAAGCTCAAGTTCTATTACACTTTCCCACAATTGTACACAATTCCATTTGTAGTTTGTTCTGTTTAGCTTTATGGCAAATTACGGCAATCGTTTACACGAACGCTAATTATTTATGTTGTGTATTCTTCAGGGTGCATTAATTGTTTGTTTATGGCCCCAATTAATTAAATATAAAAAAGCAAAAGAAAAAATAACTATTGTTGCGAAAAACAATTAACAGACATTAAACTTTGAGTGTTTTATTTATTGTTTAAGCGCACATAAAAGCCAACCACAAGCACAGGCAGCTCAATTAGAAATGGTATAATAAAAACCAAATAAAATACATTCATGCTCGTTAACTGTTTAGTCATTGAGATTTTAGGGTAATCAGACATACTCCTGCTGTGATGAAAGTATCCGCATCCTAAAGCATCACTCACGTATAACAGATTATCATATTGAATGAACGTAATGAATCCTCTAGTGTGTTTTTCATCATTTCGAGTCTCTCTGCGATATTTGTGTTAATCATTCCCCAGGCAAACTTTTCTTTTCACTAAATTTACATTACGGTTTTATTACAATTTGCAAACACACCTTCAAAACTTTTGTACCTGTAAATACAAAATCCCCATTCACCTGACCACAAATTTCCTTGTTTTTTTTGTTTTTGTAGTTTTATGAGTCTGTATTTATTTTCTATTTAAGTAATTGTGTGTTTGTAAGTTTCCCTTGCACATACAAAAATCTTTTTTTTTTTTTTTCTAAAAATTTCTGTTAGTTTTGTGGAGGATTTTGTGTTCATTTGATTATTTTGTTTTTATTTAGATCTAAAATAATTAACTGGGGCGACTCAGAGAGCCACACAGCTGCAACACATGTAAAATATTACAGACGCTCAATTTACTAACGTGTCTATCGAAAATTTAAGTAAAAATATTTCAAAATGACAGCAACTATTGAGATTAAAAGAAGTGAATCACAAACTAACGACTGTTGCTACAAAATGAGGCAAAAGTAAATAACGAAACTTAACGCACACTAGTAACAGTTAATAAAATCTTGTTTATCCGATGCTAACACTGACACTAACACTAACAGAGAAACCAACAAAAAAATTTTTGATTAATTTATTTCTGCTTAAACCATTTGAAGAAAAATGTTTCCTTTTTATCTAAATTATGCAGTAATTGTTGATTCGTGTTCTGTTTGAAACACTTAAGCTGAAGCGGAAATCACCGTAATAAAAATCCCACAAAAGTATTACACGGGTATTTTGGAAAACACATATTTTACGATAACATTATCAATTAATGTCGTACTGTGACAAGTACAGACGATATTTAGTTAAGAGTCTGTCTCCTGTGACTGTATGTGTGTAAGAGTTGAATCAAAAAAGGCAACATTTGTAAGGTGCACTGAGTGTTGTAAAATTGTTATGCCTTTAATAGCCAAAGTTTCTATTTAATTTTTCAAACCATTTGGTTTCTATTGTATTCGATTTCTCCAACATTTTCTTTAACAAAAACAACTTATTGTTCACCCAACTTGGCCATTATTCTCATTTAAGATACAAGTTTACCTACAAATAAACACAAGGAAAATTTTAAATATTTAAGCTCAGAAAGCATAAACTACTTATTTGATTTAATCGTCAGACGAACAACTAGACAAGAACTCAAAGCTTGAAAACATTAATCTTTTTGGATTGTGTTTTTTTTTTGCTTTGTATGACATGATGTGATTTACTGTCTCTTAATTCATTTAATGATGCACAAAATTTATTACTTTTCGCAATGAAAAATTCCAGTAAATGTTTTTTGATTATTAAACAAACAAAAAGTTTGGTTTCAAAGAAATTGTGTTGGCAGGCTAAAAGCAATTGCTGTTTAATAAATACTTGACGTTTTAATTTTGCAGAACCTTAAATAACAACATTTCGATTGGAACTGCGAAAAGCTGTTCTAGACTAATTTGGAGCAATTGGTGTTGGTTTCCGAGATACAGTGTCAAACTTTATATTTATTTCTAACAAAGTTCATTGTGTCTGGTTGCCTACAGTAGCGTCACTATTTCAATTTAAATGTCGATGAGTTAAGTCATACGAAGTTTAATTATTTATAGAGCTGATGGGCACTAATTCACTTTAATATTTTCATTTACAAAAGGATGTATTACTTGAAGACCTGAAATATTTATTGAAAATAGATCTTCGTTGTCGAAACCATTTCATGCTTAAAAGGATGTTGAATATTAAACAGCAAATCACACACACGCACATACAGAATATCTTAAAAGTGAATTAAGGCATGTAAATAAGTGTAGATACAGACATACTTCCATTGTTATTTACCAAAAGTAGTCGGATCGATGTATGTATGTGCAGGCACTGTACATGCACTTACTTACTTCTTTATATTTTATTTAGACATTTGATTGAAATAGTTTTTCTACTAATCCTTATGTAAAAGCATTCAGGACATTTTCAAATATTTATAAATTTATGTGCGTGTGCGTAGATCATCTATGCAAAGCATGCATTACAGGCGAATAGGCAAAAGTATACTTTATATTGACTATCGTCTGTCTAGCAGAATTCCAACACAACAAACTCTATTTCTATTTAGATTTTCAATTTTATTTTAGCGATATGTACGCTCATTTATTGAAAAACTATCACAACTCAAAAAAGTGAAATTTTCAGAAAATTGATTATTAATTTGTAACACCAAGTGGAAGTCACTTTAAAAAAATTCTTTCAAGACAGACAAAAAGTGATAAGATAGAGAAATACGAATTGCTATTTTTTGTGTTATGTGCAATATGGTACTTTTTATTTATTTTGAGGGTACTTTTTGATTTTTTAATATAATTCAGGTGAAAGTGAAAAATTATTAAGGGAAAAATTGGTAGCTTTCTACATTTCATTATTATCGATCTAGAAGTACGGGATTGGGCTCAAACAGTCTGAAGCAAAGTTTAAAACCATAAATTAGATAAATGGTGTTTTTTATTTATTTTTAAGGTACTTTTGAATTTTTTAATACAAACGAACCTAGAAGTACGAAATTGGACTCAAACGATACTTTTTATGGATATTTTATTGTTAACGAAGTCAGAAGTACCAGATTAGAGACAAGCATTCCTGTGCATATAGAAAAAAAAGAAACATACAAAATGGTACTTTTTATTAATTTTTATGGTACTTTTTGATTTTTTAATGTAAAAACAACTATTAGACTTTGCTCAAACGCTTAGAGGCAAATTAAAAAATTAATTAAGAGAAGAAAGCGGTACTTTTTATTCATGTACTATAATGGCACTTTTTGATTTTTTAACATTAACGAATCTACAACTATCAGAACAAAATCAAACGGTTGTGAGTAAGAAAAAAAATCATGAAAGGGACAAAATGATACTTTTTATATAGTTTTTTCTTACTGATTTTATTAGTATTACAAGCCTAGAACTTAGATTAAATCGTCTAAAGCGAAATAAAAAAATTGCACCAAAAATAATGCATAATAATAATCGGTACATGAATGGATGTGGGTGTGTATGAGTATAGGATTTCAGATATTGTTTCGAGCTTTTTGTAGCTGTTTCATTATTTAGTCATTTTTTTAAAATAAAAATGTTTATTTTTATTTTAAATTTCAAAATATCAATGAATTTAAATAGACACTTAATTAATTAATTGTTTCATTTTATTTATTTACAAACTAGTTTTGTCGATTGCATTACATAATTGGAAAATTTATTATTTATAATTTTCATTTTCAACTGGCTTACACTAGCGATGTACGTCCACATGTCGTTAGTAGGTATATGTGCTAAAGGGCTACACAAGCATACTTGAAATGGCCTACAAGAACTTTTTATTTTAAAATATTACACACGTTTGTAGTGATGAGTGGCTTTCAAGTATGCTTGTGCAGCTCTTTAATGTGTACTGTTAGTTGGGGGTACATGAATTTGCATAAGACAAGTACTCACTCACGTAAGAGTGAGTACAAATTACATGTCATGCTTATTTTTAATACTCTATTACTGAGTGTCTGATGTTCACTGGCCTTAAAAGCCTAAAATTAATGTTTTTTAAGTTCGTTACATTCCAAAAATTAATGACAAGAAATCCCAAACTATCTTTCTGTCCTTTGATTTACTTAATAACTCTTTTTTGACCTTTTAATGTCTACCTTTCTTATACTTTTATAATTTTCTCTTTCGCAAGCTCTACTCAATGCAAATGAACGTGTAAAATGCTTCTTTTTTAGGGTTTAATTTAGAAATGTTTTCCAAGAGAACCTTTTTAAAATGTAATTGAAAAGATTTTCTGAAGTAACTCGCAGACAAGGTCTCAAATTTATAATGTACCTGAATGCATACTTTGTTTAATAGAAAAACTTGTTAAATTAAATAGACAAAATAGTCGTTAACAAAAGTGTGCATCCAATTTATTTGTTTAACATAATTGTTTTTTTTTTGCCCACAATATACTTATTTAGTTCTGCATTTAACTCTGTGTGTGGGGAACACTCTCCTCGACACTGTGTCAATTAAAAGAAAAGAACTCATGTTTGTTTATTGTATGAGTTAATCTTTTTGTTTGTATTTTTTTACTCTTTTCTTTCCATGCCAAACTTTTTTAAATATTTTTTTCTAGCACCTCCTGGGTTTTGTATTCATCTAAATGATGCTTTTGCTGCTGCTGTTTTGCATAATAATTTAAAAAATAAATATCCAAAAGAAGGAAAAAATGTGTTTTAAAAGTTAATCTGTTTGCATTAATTAAAAAGATTAATTATAAAATCTTATTGTACAACATATGCCACTTGTACTTGTTCTTGTACTTGCTTGTTGGTTTGTTTGTCTATTTGTTTTTTTTTTTCTTTTTGGCATCTACAATTTGTAAAAGTAAATAAATGCGCACATGGAAAAAATAATTCGCTTGTATGCGTGTATGCATAAATAAGTTAAAGTTTAAAAAAAAAAAAAATTTAAAATAAAAGAAAAATTTTAAAAGTTTTCCAGCGCTTAAAAATATTAAATGTCAGGGTCTCCTGAAACTAAATTTTAATTCATTTTTAAGCAAAATTATATTTTACGAAATTCAACACTGACCGGTGAAATATTCTGAAGTCAAAAACATTCGTCACGCGATTTGGAAAACAAGTTTAGTCTGTAACTGAAATTTTGTCTTTAACTCTTGTTCAGAGAAATGTAATTGGAGTTTATGGTTGTATTTCTAAACGGCTTTTCAAATCATTTTTGAAATCCTTCATTCTTTCATATTTTGTTGTCTGGCTTATGAGAATTATTTTTTATTGATTTATGCCATGTTGAGGTTTTGTATGTGTGTGAGCTAACTGGTAGGCTTTCCTACATTCAAATCATTTTCAGTTAGCATTTCAACTTTGAGATAAATATCTTCCAATTTGTTTTAATTTCACAAAATTTATTGTAGACGTTGTTTTTCTTGTTTTTCTTTATTATTGATTGGTTGGATTATAATTTTGAGAAAGATTTTTATCTTTATTACGATAAATAAAATTTCTTTGAAATGATTTGAATGTTATTAAATAATAAAAAAGCGAAGAAATTAATTTTTTAATACTCGTATCAAATAAAAATGAAAACATAATTTTTACAAATGTTTTTTTCTCTTTTAGTTTATATGAATGAAATATCAAATTAATATTACGAAAAATTTTAAATTGCAGGGAGAAAACTTTTCTTTTCACATTCACATTCATATTTTTGTTTTTTATTTTCAATTAATTTTGGTTCGTTGATTTATTCATAAATACACAGAAATAAAATTATTGTGTTGTTGCTTTTGTGTTTTAATTCCAAATTAATTTATAGACCAGCAGCTTTAATTAAATGCAAAAATTATTATAAATAATGAATAAATGAAGTTTTTGCCTTTTTGTATTAACTTTAAATCATGGTTAGCCAAACAGTTAGTGAGGTGCAGCGTTGAGTTTGCTGCAGCTGCTAGAAGCAACAGAAAATTTTATTCTTTCATTTTAATTTAATTCAATTGCAAATCATTAATTAATCTCCTGCTTTATTTAATTTAGAAATAATTAAAAAATTATTTTTTTTCTTTTAGAAAATAATGGGCCATAATCATAGTCACAAAAAATTATGCCTTTTATTACCGACTTTAGTGTGACTATGATTATAGGCCAATAAATTTAGGAGTTTCTTTCCAATGTGTGAAAAGAAAAACCATGAAAAACTATGAGTAGATAGAATAGAAGGTTTGGTTCTATATTTCTCATTTAAAAATTTTGAAAAAAGAAATCAGATTCTGTAGTCAGTTTATTATACTTGTTTGTTTTATTAAGCACAAAATTACTCACGAACACACAAGAAGTATTTTAAATACCCTTTAGGGTTAAGGGTTGCATAATTATTACAAGATCGAAAAGAGGATTACCGCTTCATTAAAGTATTTCTCTGTTTACAAAATCCAATTGTCTGGATACACATCACATGTAGGCTAGCTATCGTATGTAAATTGGATTAACCTGAGAGTACAAACATTCTTTCTATTCCATCTAAACAGCTAAATTTTTTTTTAAACGGAGAAGATGTAATCTTCCGTATTATTCTTGTCATTTTTTATAATTAATTTATTTGAATAAATTCACACTTTACTTTTATTTCTTTCTTGCTCCTTCCCTCTCTACCTGTGAATGTAAAATTTTCCAATAAAAAAAAAACAACAAATATAACAAAAACAATTTAATTTAAAAACTAGTTTTGGTACGATTATTTTTGTGTGGTCAGACAAGTTTATTCATTTTGACCGAAAACATAAAAGCAAAAGTTATTTCAAATGAGCTGCTCTGTACATTTGAAAACATTTGCTGAATGAAACTTTTCATTTTAATGTTGTGTTTTATAATTTTGTCGGTTGGAAACTCGTACTTGTACTCTATGATTTTTAAATCCTTTTTTGGAGTTTCTCTCTATAAACTGGAGCAACCTCAAACAAACAAAGTTAAAATCAACAACTAGAATTAAATGTGGTGACGATTTTTCAGTTTCCTCTTGTTTTGCTATTTCATTGTTGTGCCATAAAAATATTTAAATTCGAAAACACATTCACATGCAATTTTTTAAAGTATTTACAAAGTGTGGGATGATGAAGATAATAATCAAGTATAAAATTCTATTAAAAAAGATCAAAAGAATTTGTTACTTTAACTATACAAATTATTCTGAGATGCAAAAAGATTCAGTTTTGAAATTGGGAATGCATTAGATATGAAAATTAAAAAAAAAATAAGCAAACAGGGTTTGTTAATTTTCAGAAATTGTTCTTTAAAATAAATTTTTTTTATACGAATATTAAAATAAATAAAACATAAGTTTTTTTTGTATTACAAACAATAAAATTTAAAGTAAAAAAAATAGACGTGTTGGTGAATTTTTATTTATTACAAAAAAAAAAAAAAAATTCTTTTTTGGGGCCCTGACAATAAGTTGAAAGAAAATATAACAAGAGAATATTCATATTTTTCATTCGCTACCATCCAGTAGACGAAAACCAATTTGAATTGTAATAAAACATGACACAATTTTTGAGACTGTCCGCCAAATAGTTTTGCAGCAATAAAATGAAGATGATTTTTGTCAACAAAAGAAGCATCGCGTGTGATTAAAAAACTTTTTAATGAATTTTTCAAAAGGGATTTTACTTATTTTTTGTTAATTGTCACCGCATATCTAGACTGAAATTAAAAATTATATAAATAAAATTCATTTTATGTTTGTTAGCTATGCAAATTTTTTATTCAATGGATTTGACACATATAGTCTCTATACTCCCATTTTTACGCCCACATTTCAATGATTTTAACTAGCCACTGTGTGCCCGTACTTAATTTGAGCCTGAAATTATGCTTTAAAATATTTTATTTGGCCACTTTGGTTGGCGCCTCTGATAATAATGCTAGCAAAACCCCTTCTGAGTAGTGTATGGCTGTATTTACTTGGATGGGTTTTTCTAACAATTAAAATTCTATTTGTAAACGAATTTCTCTAAGAACACAGACTTGCGTAAAAAAGGACCGGGCTGGGCGAGACCGGTCAAAAACATCCAGTATTGAATAAAGTTAAAGTTGCTGATGAGCAGAGAAAAGCATCTAAAAAATTCTTATTGATCTATTGCATTCATTTGCGAACATGAAGCTTGAACTACAAATTAAGAATTTCTAAATTTCTAATTATTTCTAAAAAGATCAGACTGAGAAATCATCTGAATACAATTTCCGTTTACAGCCATTAATTCTAATTTTATAGTTTTTTTTTTTTTAATTAAAGTTCAATTCAAGTCTGACATAGATTTTTCTGTCCTTAAAAATTAAAAAAGAAAAAAATTAGCTCATGACGAAAATTGAAATATTAAAAAAAATTTAATTTCTAGAATCAAACTATTTCAAAATAAACAAACAAACAAAAAATAAGAATATAAATTTAAATTCAAGAGAGGTAAAGTCATTTTCATTTTCATTTTCATTTTTTTTTTGTTTTTTGTTTTTGTTATTATTCTTGAACACAAATTAAAATGTGAATGAGGAAAAAGAGAGAAATACAAATTATTTAAATTTTCCTTAAATAAATATTTATTATGAAAGGAAAAACTAAAATAATAAAATTCATAAATTTGTACGAGTTTCTGTAAAATTGTGTGAGACACACTCCCACACACACACACACACACACAAATATGTACAGACATACACATAAACATAAACTTTATAATTCTATTGGTCATAATGGTCTTTGCAAACACAGTTATGGCACTTCTGTATTTGTGCTTGTACATGTGTGCGTGAGCTTGTTACTGTTGGAAACAAAAATAATATCCGCATTGTAATATATGTGAACATAAACATTTATGTTAAAGAGAGCATTTACTGGAGTGTGTGTGTTTGTGTGTGTGTGTGTCTGTTTACTATTTTGTTTACAAACTGGCTCCTTTGAAACGCTGTTCACTGCACTTACACATGCATACTAGTTCCTTCAATATTAACACAAAAACAAACTCTTTCCATAAACGCAAACCATTTAAAAACTGTGTGGGTAATAGAGGGAACAGCAACGTCAAGAAAAACCAACAACAGAATTTTTAAATAGAAACTTAAATAAAAAAAGAAAAAAGTTGCTTTTTGTTTGAGAAATTGTTTTCCTCTTTCCATTTTTTTTAAATAAACGATTATTGCAAAATACGCACATACGCATGCATAAATTATGACAAGAATTTTATTTTGAAACCAAAACAATAATAAAAATTATAACGATGATGATCATGATAATGATAATGTTGTTTTTGGCCAATATCAAGTAAGTAAGTGGTTATCCGATTGTGTGTCCTTCTTACTTAAACTTTGCTGGTTTTATTTTTATGAGAAATTAAAACAAGTTAAATTTAAGTCAAGAGTTACCGTTAAAGAAAATATTAAGCTTTTAGTTCCTACTAGCCAAAGGAAGAATTATTGATTATTTAAGAGGTTCTGAATTGAAAATTGTTTTTATTGAGTAATAATTTTTTTTGTTAGAAGGAAAACAAATTTAAAAATTTGGCGAACAAGTTAAAAAATATAAAGTCACAGCTAAATGTATGGGAAAATAAAATTGAAAGCAATTTAATGGTTTCTATTCTTGATCTCCCTCTTACATTTTCTAAAATTCTCCTGATTTTCTCTGTTTTATATATCTTTTCTTTTCATCTCTGTAAACAGTTTTCTTACTTCATTTAATATTTTCTTGGGTTATTATTATGTTTTCTTTTAATAATCAATTTCCTAGACTATTTTTGTCTTCAATGGAGTTTGGTTGCAGTCTAGTGATGTGCGAGTTAAAGACGAATTTTGTTATTTCATTCTGTTTTTTTTTCCATCTGCTTCATTAAGCTCCTTCATTGTAACTTTTGACAAAGAATTTTAAAAATATTGTATGAGTGTGCAAGAGTTTAAATGTTTGTTTGTGATACCCGGCAGAACCTGAAGTTTTGCCATGGATCGCTTTGACATCACATTTTTGTCAGCCAACGAAAACTCTAATATTTTTCATTTGAATTATGAAAATTTTTCAAGTTATAAATCTATTGACTTTTTTCTTTAATTTAACGTATTTATTTGGATAAACACTTGGGCAATTTGTGACTTACACTACGACATGTACGAGTCCATATATTCAGAGATATTTTTGTAATTTAATATGAATAAAGAAAAGGGGCGTTTAAAGTCCCTTTGTGTGAATTTGTTTGTGTGGGTGTAATAGTAGTAAATGCATATTTAGAAAGAGAGAGAAATATTTAATTACACTTACAGGGTTAAAATTTACTAGAAAATTCTAAAGGAGCTATTAATAAACCACGTTTTTATTCAGTAACTTGTTAAATGTATGTATGTCCTTTGCAAGAGAGAAAAAAGTAACAAAAGAATCTTGAATAAAGAAAATAAAAAGTATTTTTCAGGTTGTGTCGTAGCATAGAAGGAGTGGGCCAATAAACAATTTGTAGTTCTGCTGCTGTCAGGATACAAACAAACATTTTTTAATTGAATAAAATACTTGATGAAATAAATATTCTGTTGTTCAAATGAGATTCTGTTTATTTTAAAGTTATTTCTTGTTTCTTTTAACCAAAGGATTATGTTGGCATTAAGATTAAAGAAGCAAATAGAGAGAGGGATTGAATTAAAATGAGAAGGATCGTTATAATAAATTTCAAGAGATCACATTCTACTAAAGTAAGGAAATGACAATTATAAGCTTAGACAATATCCTTTAAATAGTTAGAACTGAAATCTCTTTTCATTAATTTTATTTCCTATTAATATTTTGAGTGTCGTTTCCAAATACTTTTCAATTTGCTCAAACAAAAAAGACCACAACCCAAAAATTGTTCCTAAATTTTATTTGAAAATAAATACAACTCGTTCTAATATTATTTTAAGTGTCACTATTTTGTCGTTTGTTATTTTGTTCTAGACTTAAATATTTAAAAAACAATAACGAACAAAGTAAACATTAATTTCATTCTCGTGCATGCGTATGTATGCTCTGTGTTGTTGCAAAATGAAACAAAAAAAAAATAAATGCAAACCGTGTCGTTGTTACAAAATTGATTGTGTAAAATTCCATTAATTGAAAATAATAAATCATGCACACAAACAAGCACATGCGTGTACTCAACACACAAACTTACTCTACTACACGTGACACTGCAGTTCACTTGATTAAATTTATCAAAAAGTTTCAGCTTTTATTTTCCATTTTTCTGCGAGAAATTTTTTTCTTGTTAAAAAAATATGGTTTTTTGAATAAAAAAATTTCCCTTTTTTTCTGAAAACTGTTTGCTTCTCATAATGAGTACGCAAAAGTGTATCCAGCACCCTTTTTTGGTTTTTTGTAAATGCTTGTTTGAACTTGTTTGGATTAAGAGAACTTCTGTTAACTTCAAAGTTCACGGCTTATCAGTTTCGACTAAGATAACACGATAACTGCAGTAAAACTAGTCCTTTCCTTGTTCTTCAGCTGCAATTTTTAATTGTTTTTCTGTTCTCTGTTTGTTTAAAAGTTATTTTGTTTTCTCATGCAAGTATTCAGTTACTTGCTTCAGTGCTTCACATAAACCTTTATGGTGCCTAAATGTTTTAGTTGGTGTTTACGCAATAAAATAATTAATTAAAATCAAAGAAAAAATTCAGTATTAAAGTATTTTCTCTAATATTGCAGTGAATTAAAAATTTTAAATAGTTTTTCATGCATTTCATGGCAAAGAGAGGAATATTATAGCAGCAAAAAGTGATGCGGTGTGTTCATTATCCTTCCGAATAGTATCTCGTTTAGAGAAGAACTAAGTTGATTAATGAAACATTATACTTTTTTGTTGCTGTTTTTGTTATATGCTCAAAGTTAAGGAGCAATATTCTCAATATGCTTAATCTCTGCAACATAAATCGGATTCAAGTTCAATACTTTTGTTTCAAGGAAGTCAAGGCAACATGCCGCTTAGCAGCATGTTGTTAACTGGCATTCAACAACAAGCATACACAAGTACATACAATGATGAATTGATTGATATTCTTGGCATGACACATGAATTACATAATCTACTGTTTATCAGTCATTTATTTTTATTCGGTTTATATAAACAGCAATTGTGTTAAGCAAATTATTTTTGATTACTTTTAAGAGAAGAATATGGTTGTGCAAATTAATTTAATTAGTTAGAGAATAATTCATTTTTTTGTCTTGAAAATATTGAAAAACATTAATTGGAATTGGAAAGTATTTTTTTAAATTAATTTTAGTTGATTACAGCAACAGCTTTTTCTCTATCATAGACATTCACTTCAAGGACTTCATGGCTTAAAACAATTTAAACAAATTTTCTTTAACGCTACAGCTTTTGCAAGGAATAATGACATTTGCAAACCAAATAGTTATTGCACCAGTGCTTGAGTTGTCAGGGGATTTTTTTTAAATGTTTTCAAGTATTTATAAACCTTCCAACTGAATTATTTATTGTAAAACTAAATGGGAATCAGTAAGTAAAACATGAATGGCATTTTAATTCGAACATGCTGTTTATATTTCTACATCTCTTTTATTTACTCAGATTGGTCGGGTGCAGTTACAATTAAAATTTAATTAGTTTTTATTATACGCGTACTCGTATGTTGTTTGAACAATTTTATTGCTTTATTTGCTACATAATAAATAACGAAATTTTTATTACCACAATAACGTGCATGCGTCTCAGAATCTGCATTTGTAATCAAAAAAAAAAAAAAAAAAAACATAATAAAACTAAAATGAAATACAAAAATCTTAAATTTTATTTATAAAGTTTTTTTTTCAATTTCGATTTCATGTAGAAAACACCTTTTCGGTGTTTTTTACAAATAAAAAGCTGATATTATAAGACGGGTTATTTCTTCCCTTGAATTTCGAAAAGCACTCTTTAAAACTGTCAAAGGAGTTGCGATTTTTAAGTAAGTTTCTGAAAAATATTGCGAAAAAATGCTTGAAGAAGTACAATATAAATACGACTGTGTATTTATGTCGATTTTCATCAAGCTTTATTTAATTTATGAACATTTTTCTGTTTCATTAATTTTGCAACTTGTTCTTTAAGAGGAATCACTTCATGCTTATCGAATTGAATGGAGATGAAATGAAAAAATTATTAAATAATAAAACAATGTCTTTCAGACTGCAAACATTTTTTAATGTTGGACAGAAACTGTCTGAAAGAGTGAATGAGTATTTTGAAATGTGGGAGAAAAGTAGCAAAGTCATGCTCGTCATTGATTTTAAGCGAGAAAACTTGAAATATTTGTTGGTATTTAAAAAATGCACATGACGCCCTGTAGAAAAGAAGGAAATTTCATTTTATTGAAAGACATTAAAATTAAGATAAAGTTCATTTACTTTCTTTAAATGCTGTAGGGCATAAATGAGTTTATTTTAATTGAAAGTGATGAAAGTCCTTTTCTTTATCTATGACAACTATTACTTCATTCATTTACATTATTTGTTAAGGAATTACGCAGTTGGTTACACCAGCTCTTTTTCATATCTAATTTTTTTTTTTTTTCTTTTTACTGTTTTAAATTTAAATTCCCTTCTGACTTACATAATATTTATTTCATTTTTGTTTTATATTCAAATAAATTTCAATTATTTCCTTTTGTTTGATGATGTTTGTAACAAAGATTTTGCTTTAAGTGCATCATCACACATGATTACTTAAATGATTTTCCAGCCCTGCTAGTAACTTTGAGCTGAATATTGGCAGAAACGAATATTTTAGTAATAAATTGATTTAAATATTTTTGTACAAGTGTTTTTTTCTGGGGCAGTTGCGTGTTTATTATCTTTAGTACTTTCACATTTTCTTTTTCAATTAAAAGTACTCCTACCATATTTGTCACCCTTTACTATTACTGAAGGCTGTAGACTAAAAATTATTCATAAAAGCAGTTACAAATAAAGTTGATGCGTGAAAAAAGATAAAGTTCGTTTTGGTTTTTTGTTTTCTTTTTATAATAATTAATTCGAGACATTTTGTTAGTCCAATAATGCGGTTTGTATTTTAAATGTATAAAAATTATTGAAAGAAAAAACATTAACTCGATTCAATTGTTTGTTGTACTTTCATTCACGTAGATTTCATTTCATTTTGCACAATTTTTTATTTTTGTTTATTGTTTTTCAAATATACTGGGTGTAATGTATGACACATGTCTTGGTTAAACAAGCGTAAGCATCAATCTGATTAAATTTTTTAAATCAAGCATGAAATATAATTGACAGAAATATTTTAAATTAAAGAAAATGAAGAAAAGGTCTACTACGGACGTTGCACGAGTTATTTATTGTGTATCATCATAATGGGACGACAAAACCTGGGCATAAAAATTACACTTGACCATCACTTTGCATGAGTTTTTAATGGTGACTACATAATATTTTTCTTAAAAGGCTTAAGGTTACTTCAAATATTAACGCTATATGTCACTAGTTACTTTTTTATTTCCACCACATTTCCCACCAACTGTGCAAATCGAGAGTTAAGTGTATTTGTTTTTAACGTTTTTAAAAGAAAATGAGACAGGTTTTCACGTCCAACAATATATTATTAGTTAATTTAGTATTTTGCCATTGATTGCCTTATCTGAGATTGATTTTTTTAGTTCGTTTTGTCTTATATGAAATTTTGATAAATTCACTAGAATTCTGTAGTAAAATTAAATAAACGTTTTCCCTTTCATCGAAATCGCAGATTTTGACGATAAAATAAGTCGTTTTCAAAATAAAAAAGTTTCTTTTACAAATTTTTTTTATTAATTATTTACACACACACATATGCATCCTAGCAGCCTGTATTCATGCGGGTAAAATTTTTTTGTAGAAAAACAAATAGAGGAAAAAAACCAGAATTAAAATGAAAAGTTTTCAATGCAAACTTATGTATCACCCATCATTTAGTAAACAAGCAAATGGAAAATGTAAAAGAAGACTTGAATTCCAATGTTGTTTACCTGTCGAAAACAAATTGCGAAGTTTAGACTTTTTCGTTCTCTCATTTTAGCCAGTGAACATGAACGTGACTGTGTGAGTCAAAGAATTTTATTCAAATTATCATGAAATTAAATTTTTCTTACTGACTCTGCTACTGCAATTCTTTTGGCTCCAAAACTCAAAGGCCTGAGCTACTCAAATCATGTTTATTTAAGTTGCTTGCATAGCTGAAGATTTCTTTAATAAATAAATTTCAAAGATTTGAAAAGCTTATTTTAAATGCCCTTAAATCTCAAAGGTTCTGAAATAAAACTTTTAAGACCATTTTCTGTAGGGACTCAAAATTTTCTATTCAATAACTTTATGGATACGAAACAAAATCGGTTGTCAGAATTAATAAAATTATTTAAATAAAATCTTATTTGTTTGAATGAAAACTTCGCATTGAGAACTGAAATACATGGCACTTAAAGGCGAAAAACTTTACTGGCCTGAAACGGCCTTCAATTAGAATCGGAAGATTCCGTGTTGAACCAGCTTTATAATTTTTGCTTTTTTCTTTTTTCTTTTCATATTTAATTTTTCTTTGAATAATTTTTTTATTTTAAAAAAACATTTCTTTTTTTTACTGAACGATAAATATGTGTTAATGAGTGTTTGTGTGTATGTAGTGAGTTATATTGTAGCTGCAGTTATCATTAGAGTAGAAAATAAGGTGAGTGGCTTAATTAACTAATTGAAAACACAAATACACTTTTTTTGTTTCATTTTAATTCTGTGGCTTGTGCAGCATCAAATCATTTGTCTGTTTGTTTTTAAGTTGAAGGTTATCATAATTAGTTTTGTCTCATACATGCGAGTGAGTGAGTGACAGGCAGAGTTTGCATCTTTCTTTGACTTGTGCTTGCTAACTGCATCGTTGTCACTGTTTTATTTCTATGAATTCTCTTTAAGTGTCAACTTGGCTCCCTCTGTCAACAGGCAGCGTTATTATTTATGGACGTTGTAATTATTTTGCATTCTGTGTGAATGACACTCATTTCTTCAAGGTGATCGTCTCCTTTTAACAAATTTTATTGTAATCACGTTATTGTTTTCTTTAATTTAATTGTGAAAATACTTAGTGTATGCACGTACATATTCTTTTTTTAAATAAATTAAAAGCTTATTCTGCTCTGGGTTCTTGTTATTTACATACGATTATCTCGCGTTATAGTTTTTTGTTGATTTAAAATTTGAGTGAATTGAAAAGAAAATAATTGCCAGCAAATTGAATGCGAACAAACAAATTACATTTAAAAAGAAATGTGGAAGCAAGTAAGAAGCGTAATTGTTTGGTTGATGTGAAATTTAAGAAGTTGAAATCCAGATTGGTAGTACACAGCCTCCATTAAATATCGCATTAAGAGTTTTGTTTTGTTGCATTTAAACATGTTTTCACTCAGCATACAATTTAAACGCCCGCTTCTCTTGAAGGTGTTTAAAAATATTTGTACGGCAATTTGTATGCGGCATTATTTCTTCGTTATTTTGTTTTTTGTGTTCTTGCACGACATTATAAACTTTTCAATGTACTAAAAGGTAATATTATTGTTGTTATTGTTTGTATTGTATTGTAACATCATGAAGGTCCGTACGTACATTGTAACCAGTTAAAATTACAGCAACATGCGAATGCCGTGTACGAGTTGTATGTGCAATGGTTGAAATTACAAAGAGGTGTCTTTTTGTGGCAATGAAAATTAAATTTCAACGAATTTTCTCATAAAATCCAGTTAATGCGACAACATGAAAACCATAATGTCATGCATACATACACTCGCCCCAACATTAACCTACAGTGACATAATTACGACAACAACGACTATAACAAAGCAGCCACAAAATCTTCAATACTCACAGCACTCCAGCACAGAAAACACCAATACACTGCAATACAGTTTAAGCAACAATAGCAAGAAGAAGGACAATCATAGAAGAAAAAGGGGACTAAAGGACAGACAACATAACAAGCAAAAGGTTGTACTTGGAACAATTAAATTCAATATAGAATCATTGCCAGAAAAGAGTCCTTTCGCTTTTGCACAAAAAAAAAAAAAAAAAAAAAAAAAAAAACAATGAAAGATAGAAACAAAGGAAATGCTGATAGATAATAAAGAATTTTAAGGTGAAAGGGTATGATAATGATAATGATGATGATGGTGTGGCTGCAGCTTTTGCTACTCTAAATACATATTAATGCTTTTTTTACAACTACCGCTTGCTACTCCTGCTGTTAATATTGTTAAAGCTATTTATTTGTTAATGTGCCTGAGTTTATTGTGCGCAGAAATTTACATAAACCTTGACACACACACATACACACTTACACCTCCATTCATTTTATAAATAATTATTAAGGTTACCTTCTCTCATTATAAAAACACTTAAAGAAATTAGTTTGTAGCTTGAGGGATTTTTCTTTTTTTCTTCTTGTTTCTGCAATTAGAATTTTTGTTAATAAATATTTAATTTTATTTACATACAGGAAAGTGTCTTTCTAGTTTTCTTTTTTACTGGACACAGAGCCGAGGTATCTGGAGTTTAAAAACGATTTTAAGGTTTTTAATTGTTGTTATTTTGTGTTTTTGTGTTGTAACTACATAAATTATTCCACAAATTAGCTCATACACACACCCATTTTAGAAATAAATTACTAGAATCATTTTGATGATTTCTTATTGTTTCAGAAATTATTGTAAGTTAATGGTTACTTTAATGCTCTGCCCCAAATACATAAACGTAAGTAAATGCCCCACCACTTGTTTTCCTTCTAATCCCAAACTTCTTCTCACTCAAAGTAAATGGAAAACAAAAGAAAGGAAAAATATTTAGAAATGGAACACAAGAGACACAAGTTGAGTTTTATGATTTTTTTTTCACAATTTTGCTCGCTTCTTTTCTTCACATTTTTAAATTTAAAGCTGTTAAATACTTGACATGTTTTCTAAGTATACAAACAATTTCTAAGTTTTCTCGTACAAAGTATCAAAAACATTGACAAATACTTTGAGCCAAACAAAAATTTTACACTCAAATTAATTTTTTATTAAAAATTATTTCGTTTCAAAATTATAATTTTCTCGGTCTGGTGTTTTTTGCATTTAAAATTTAAAACGATTAAAAAGAAAAAGTTTTCTTTTGAAATTCAGTGATAATAAAACTGATAAAAAATCAAAGAGTTTCTTTTTTTTTTCTTTTTTTTTGTTCAAGTAAAAAATAAAATTTATAAAGAAAATTTACTAGAGTTCTTAACTGTTTTTGTTACATCGGTGGCAGGGTGCGCCATGTGATATCGATCAAAACTTTGCACCATTTCGCATGTAAAAATTTCATAATTTTTTCAAGTGTTTTTTTTAACTGATTTTTATTTTTTCATGTTGTTTTTATTTATTTTATTTTTATTTTTCATTTTAAAACTAGGACAAAATTGACAGTTGCTTTTGTTGGAGCCTGTTCCTTTATTGTACAGTAATGTGAATGGTTTTTGCCATAACTTCATTAGCAACAGCGTTATTATGTTAGTGTGATTTTAAACGTAAATATATTTACGTACGTACTCATGCGTATGTATGCATTGTTTGTACATGTGGATGTGTGTTGGTTCATTCTAAAATGCCTACAGTTCTTTTTTGTTTTTTTGTTTTTCTTCTCTTAAATTTGCTTGTTCAACCATTTTGCCCCAAAACCAATTTGTGTGTTAAGCAGCATCAACAACTAAAACATAAAACAATAAAAATGTTTACGAGTTTTTCATGGTCTTTCGAGCAACGAGCTTGAAAAGCGTGTTAGTTGTTTAGTACAACACAAAACTAGGAATATGACATCTAATGGGGCTTCATTAAAATTCCATTGATGCTTAAAATTCTCCTAAAATGAAAAGCGTATTGAAACAGAAGGATATTTTTGGGCTTAGAAAAATGTTTTCGAAAAATTATTGAAATTTCACATAAATAAAACAAACTAATTGAGAGACATTTTGTATTCCCAACAAATTTTATAAAAACTATGAAATTTTTCAGTCCGTAACAAAATACAACAAGACAAAACCAAAATTTTAATTCACTCGTATGAATGGAAACGCAAAAAATGAAATAAATGGCACGACTCACTGCTACAAATGAAGACACAAAACTCATTAAGACTACAAAGTGTGTACAAGTACGATGAAGTGAACGAATGATATTTAATGGTGGCTTATGCATGTTTTCAATGGCTGTGTTTCGTTTAAGTAATATTTTGAATAATAATGCAATTGCAGTACTGAACGGAGTTAATGTTGCATGTTTAATACACATTTTGCCAACGTAACTACCACAAACAGCAAATGTATGGCGCGGCGTATGGAAGGAGAAATTGAAATGAAAACTATTCTAAATGTTAGTTTCGTTTTCACTCTTACACTTACTTACACTGGCTCACACTCACATGTTCATTTACATACACACTAGCAGTTGCCTTCCGGCTTTTTCGTTTTATCATTGTTAGTCGTTTCTTTTATTTTTTTGTTCATTCTGGCTTGACTTTAAAAGGAATTACTTTTCTTCATTTATTTACTAACATCGAGAAAATCTAGACCAAGAAAAGTATTTAATCGCTTAACGAGATTTCTGCTGATTAACTCAAAAACTCGCTGGAAATTTTCTTTCAAGGGAATTTTAAAATGAATTGATAGCAGTCATGGAAGAGCAATTTAGCAAAATAGCATTTAGCTAGAAAATATAATTTTCCATAATAACAGCAACAACGACAACTATTTACAACAAAAGGGTTTTAATAATAAACAAACAATTCACTCAATAACAATTTGTTCTGATGAGTTTTTTTCTTTCTTATAAAACAATTTGGCTTTAGCAAAAAATAAAAAAATAAAAAAATTAATGCTTCAAATAAAAATTAAAAAGTAAAAATTTTTTCAAACTTCATTTTTATGATTCTATTTTACACATCCACACAACACCAATAAATATAAATGAGTTTACCTAGAGTCAACTGCCTAAAACCTGGGATTTGTGTTATTAATAAAAGAAATCTTATATAACTTAGAAGCTTTAAAATACATTCGCTTGACAAATAAAGCGTTATTTTTCATGTCAGCCAGTTCAGTTGTTTAATGAAAAATTTGCCTAAAAATCGCATTTTTGAAAAAAACCAAAATTTTTCAATCATCATTATTTCTTAAGGCACAAGTAAAATTGTGTTCGGAAAAAATGTTTTTCCTGCTTCAAAAGTAACTTTAGCGTGAAGCGGTTAGTAGAATAAAAAAAATATTAAAGACAAAGCTTCTTTGGCATTAAATACTCGTATTTCATACAGACACGTTTTCATGCAAACAATTTTTCTTTGCTTTTTACATTTTAATCTCGAAATACAATTTTTTTTTAGTGGATAAAGACGTAACTAAAGTGCAGTGCCTTCTTGGAAATGTTACTAAATAACACACTTTTCATTGGCGACTTTCTTTTTTTCTTTAAAGCTCTTAATTAGATTTACACAAATGCATTTTAAAAGGGATACAAAATTCAAAACATTGTCAGCGTCCTAAAAAAACTTTTTCGATTATCCCAGGTAAAATGAGTGGAACAAGTTTTTTGTGCTGAACTTTAAAATAAAAGTATTTTTTTTATTTGTTATTCCGGTTTAGGCTACTTTTGTGTTGTTCAGCAATAAAGTTTGGTTTAGGTATTTTGTTGTTGCAAAGTGTTTTCCTTTTGCTGCACAAAAATTGAGGAAATTAAGAAAATGTAGTGGCATTTAGAGTTTTATACGTTAATTTCTTCAGTTGCTAAAATTTGCTGCTTTTGATTTCGTTAATTTAATTTGTTTTTGCATGTTTTGTTTACGGAATGCAGCTACACTTACTTCACTGTTTCAAGAATTTGAAAGTTAATTTCGTTTCATTTTAATTACTTTTGTTGAAAAGATAACTTTCAGCCAGCACAAGAAAGAAAAAAAATTAACAAAAATTTTATAATAAAAAACAAAGCGCGTCTGAAGATGAGTAATTTTTGACATTTTATTTTTAAATACGAAATAAAAATTATTCAAGTCAGGAAGTATTAAATTTTTGTAAAATTCTAGAAAAACTGGAAGTTTTTTTTTTTATTTCGAAATGTTTTTGAGTTCAGTTTGTTAAAACTTTTTTGTAAAGTGCAAAATTAAATAATTTTTATTTTAGATGTTGCAAAAAAAACTTAAATTTTAAAAAAATAATTATTGTGACTCTAAAATCCCCACACAGTAATGAAATGCGTATTTGCTTTAATTTATTTATTTTAGATTCGCTTGGGTTATTTGTTAATATAAAACGTACAATTATTTATTTATAATTAGGGCCTTTTAGCTAAAAAAATTGCTTAAATATTTATTTTTAAAAACTTTCCTTCACGATTGTAGCTTAATTAGGAATTGTTTTTCAGTAGATAAATTAAAGAGAAATATTTGAAAAGACCTTTTAAATTTAAACAAATAAATGATTGCGTTTTCAGAAAAATAGAGTCAAGCAATCAGATATATCAAATATTAATGCAAAATGTTGACTTTTATGTAAAAGCATTTTTTAAAATTAGAAGCAGTGGCAAGTCACCCAGTCACTGCAGCCAGAATAGACCTATAGTGACATTAATCTCAAGTCAAAAGTTCTCTGTGAGTCTAGTGTTCAGTAAGAACTCAAAGACTTGCTGGGGTGATTTGGTCGATTTCCTAGATGTTATTTTAGAAACAATGGCCAACAACTGCTATAGTTAAGTCGGATTTTAAGTCCACAAAAGTAAGCTTTTTCTTGCTTTTATAATGGCGCAATACATCTAATTACAACTACACTTTATAAATTGCCCATCTATTCATTAATTTAAATAAAATTACACTCAAATTGTCTATTTATGTTGTTACAAAGTTGAGATATTTTTTTTGCTTCGAGTTCCCTTGCGAATACGTTCAGGGACGTGTCTTTTCTGGGGTCAGCTTTTGAATTTTTATTTTAAATTTTATTTATTTATTTTTTTTTTTTTTTTAATTATTGAAGGAATTATTGTATTAAAAAAAAAAACATCAAATTTATCAGGCAGGAATTGTCTACAACTGCTACTGCCTTTTTTCTTGAATGTCCTTTTGCAAACTGTTTGCAATTTAATCGTTTCATCTCCGTTATCATAATTTTATTTTTATTTGTTTAAAGGGACTGATTCGCTCTATTGTAGCCATTTGCAATTTGGTAACATGACGACAGAAAAGAGAAAATGACTAAGAGGGGGAGGGGACATAAAATGGTTACTTATTGAAGGAACTTTAAATGTAAAAGATGCACGAAAAGTAAAGACAGCAAGCAAGGAATTTAATAAAATTGTATGTGTCGATGTATGTGTGGTTGTACGTGTGTATGTACATATTTGGTATGCATGTATTTAGCATTTCATTACGAACATTTTGTTGTGTTGTGGCTTTCCTATGCACAAAGCATTTAGAAAGAAAAAGAAATATTTATATAAAAAAAGGAAAAGCAGGAATGATGATGTACTTTTTGAAACATACACACATACCACTGCAGAGGCAGTGCTTATTTAATATTATCTAACCATTCTTTCCCCATTAATTTTGCGTTTATGGTTGTGGCTGGTAATGTGCTGCAAAGATAATTAACAATAAATCTGAAAGCTTTTTACGCTGCCATTTATTTAGCAAAGTTTGTTTATAGATTTAATGTTCGTTCTACTTTTTTTTATTTTTTCTTTTTTTTTCTTTTTCTAAGATGATAAAAATTTTAAATCGGTTTTCGTGAAAGTCGTCTTAGTAAGAGTAGTTTCTTGTTTTGTATTTGTTTAACGAATTAATTATTTAAATTAATTTAAGAAAAAAATTTATAGAAATAAATATTTTGCAAGAGCTTTATTCCTTATTACTGCTTTAATAGACCAGACATAGTTGTTGGCTTATCGCTGTTGATATACCGCTTACTTACTTTTATTACCGCATATCCACGAATCGTACGCCCAAAAATATTTATTCGTTTTACTTTCACTATAATTTTTAAAGATATTGTGAGATTTAAAAAAATAAATAAAACAGTTAATTAAATGACTGGTTGTTGGTTTTAAGATTTTAGTTCGTTAGTCGACTTGAGCATCTTGTCACCACAGTTACACATTTCAAGTCAAATATGAATATTCTCAGCTGGGAGCACATGCAGAAATGTAAACGAGAAAATATATTTTTCATTATCATTATCATCAGAACATCAGTTAAACTTTTTAACAAAAACTTGTAGTAAAATTTCATTTGTAATTAAATATTTGAAATCTATTTGTCTCTCTCTCGTATAGTTAACAAAAGTCACATTTGAAGTGCTTAAATTAATAAAATAATTTTTATATTAAGCTGTTTTTCACACACGATTGAAAACTTTTATTTGCAGAATGAAAGCACCAACAAAAAAAAACTTTCTTTAAACAAACTTTTTCTTAAACATCCTCCTTTACACATGACTTTAGTTAAATACACGCAAAGCTGTAACCAGTTTTAAAACAATTTCAATAACACAAACGGTTGCATGACACACACTCGCACTGGTAACAACTGATTATGTTAATTTCCTTACGATGCAAGTGAGTATTAAATTTCTTTTTAAAATTTTATTAAAGAACCCAGTTTTAGGAAGGCGAAAACAATTTCTTACATTTTCAATTACGAATTTTAATTAAAACGCAGAAATAAGTACAGAACGTTTCTTATCTTGCCACAGAAAACACAACAATGACGACAGTTTATGACTGTGTACAATTTATTGTATTTACATATCGTCACCAGAAATGCAAAATTGCACAACGCCTCATAGAAAACTTAAATGCCCGCTAAGAGTGAAAATGTTTTAGATGAAATTCAATACACCCCCAGTAAAACAAATTTTTTATATGGATAAAATTTAATAAAGAAATAGTTTAAATTATTTTTATTTTGTTTTTCATCAACAAGGCTGGTTTGCAATTGAGGTGGCGATACTCCTATGTGTATGTGTGTAAAGTAGTTAAGTAAATATGATTTACGAGCACATGAAAATGTAATTGCATATTATTTTCCACAATACAAGTACGAAGACATGCTACGCACTTGTAAATTCATACATTTTTAAAATAATTATTTAATAACTGAAAGAGATTAATTTTAATTTTGTCAATTCGATATAAAACACAATTTATTTTTTTCTTTTATTAAAGGAATTTTTTTAATTTTTTCACAGTAATAGAAAGCAAGCCATGTCGTCATCGACTTTAGTGTGTTTCTACACTTTAAATACCGAGCCTGTGCTTGACGTCTACATATAAAATTTTTTTTTATTTGTTTGTGTACAGACTGCATACCAAACAAAAAAGTTTTCTAATAAACTCACTTTAACCTCATATGCGGTGTGCAAACTTAACTGTATTTAATGGGTGTTTAAGTGAAAGAAATTGTGCCAAAGTTTCTATTAGAGCTTTCGAATATCAGCATTGTAAAGAGTCAACCGGTTGATTTCTGTTTTATTTGTGACAACATAGTATTCCATAACTCCCACATGTCTGCTACGTGTTTACGATTTAGAAAAAGGATAATTGAGCTTTTAGTTTTGAATGTTGTGTAAGTCTCCCTTTTTTTTAAATGAGTTATAATTAATTTTAGTAAGATAGTGTCTAACATATATCTTACTAAACTTATTTCTAAACATTTCTTTAATAGAGCACTTATACCACTTGCTAGAATTGCAGTTTTTAGTTTTAAAAACAAAAATTATATAAAAATGAATTGTTACTTGCATGAGCAATATTGACTTAAATATTATAATAACTTGAAACCGGTTTTCTGTCACACTCTGAGTACCCTAAAATTTATATTATCCCGCAAATTTTATCAGCTGTCTAACTGAGTTTAATGTGGCACTTAGCAACAACATAAGATTCAATTATGCCCCCAGAATTATAATGCTTGAAGCAAAATTAAATAAATAAATGATAACGATCAAAATTATTAGCACGGGATTTTTCCAAAAGCTCTTTTTTTAAACAGTAGTAATGACAAAAATAATAAAGTCTTTAAAGCTAACTGAATATGATAATAAGAAAGCTTAAAAGCAAAATAAGCAGGCTGGTAATTGTAAGAAAACAAAGCCAGACGGCATTACAAAGCATTCGTTGTTAAATTTACTACCACAAACAGTGAACGTGTCAGTTTAGACAGTCTTTTAAAACTCAAAATTTCATGCGCATGCATTCCTACAGAGTGATGTGCTTCTTGTCGCACAGTTTTTATTTAGTTAAGTGAATGTCAGTTACATTTTAGATCACATGAGTTACCTTGTTGCATTGAAGAATTTGTTTAGTCATACGGCCTGAGGTAAAATGCAAATAAAAGTCACAACAATTTCAATTGGCAAAAATTGTCTCCAGTATTTCAGATTACCCTTTAGAATTTTCCAATTATTTTATATTGTAGACGTTGAACATTTTTCATTCTTCATTACATTTAGTGCTTAAGGCTTTGTATGGGAAATGAAAAAAGTCAATGCCAAACAAAAGATAGACAATTCAGTTAAAACAAAATACACAGCCAAACATATTTGCTAACTACACTGTTGGGAATTTAAAAAAAAAAAAAACTAAAAAATTATTTTTTTCTTGAAATATTAAAAAAAAAATCTATAAATATTGTGTTTGTGTTAATAAAATTATTGTTTTTGTTTTTATATTCGAGAAGGTCCTTATCTGAAAATCTAAATTTTGAGCCAATGTTAAATGTTGTTTGCATTTTTATATTTAGATTTTAAATTAACAGAGGAAAAAATTTAATGTGGGACTTAGGCAGACCAGTGATAAATAGCTACCCAATGGTAAACGGTTTTAGGACATTTTTGGTTTCGTTAGGAAAGAATGAGTGAATTAAATAAAAATTTGGCCTACAATGCGACAGCATAATTTATTTTTAATTAATTTTTATTCTATAATTGGTGAATACAAAAATCAGACAGTGAGTGCTTTACCTTTTCAAATAAATAATAAAATTAATTTTCATTACTGCTGTGAATTGAAATTCTCAACCAGACTTCTTGTTTGTGTGTATGGGAGATTTTTTGAGAAGTGTTTAAGTAACCAAGACACATTTATTACTTTATGTTTTTATTGTATTTTTTTTTAGTAATAAAACGTTTTGTCAATCTGGACATTTAGTGTTACGTCCAGACAACTAGTGATGTACAAACGCAGCACACAATATGGAGTTTATGAAAAAAATTTTTTTTTCTTAATTATTCAGAAAATAAAATTGTTTTGCATGTTTTGTTAGGTTAGTTAGTCAGAAGGTAAGATGTTGTTTAAACAACATTTGCAAAATGTTTTTCATTAGATTGTCTTGGCCAACTTTCATCTCACCTCTATGGCACTTTGGTAGTTTAGACATGAACAACTGTTACTCCAGACTTGGTTGAATGTTAATTCATATTGACGCTAATGACATTTATTTTTATTTTTGTTGCATAAAGAAAACAGTCTTTTGATTTTTTCTTATGCTAAAATGTCTTACTGGTTTATTTTGGGGCTTAAAAGACCACAATACCAAATTGGCTAAAAAGTTTTCTTGTTACTGGCAAATTAAATTTAGTTTCGGTTCATATAATGATAGAGAGACATAAATTGGCTTTCAACTTTTAAAAGGAAAAATTTTAGTTTAGCCCAACAGTTAAAGTTAGAATTTTGGGGACAACATATTCGGCTTCTGATTAGTTTGTAAATGTCAAACCACCATCTGTCCTCAATTTTTGCTTAAAATTCTAGCGACAAACCGGGTATTCGCCCCACAAAATACTTACTCTCAGTAACTTGGAATGATTGGACTTGGCTCTTTTTAAGTTCATGCTACGTATACTTTATATTAACTTGTATTCATCATACGTGTCCGGTCATGCAATCGTTTATGTTGCACCGACTAACGATTTTTAAAACTGAAAAGCAAAAAGAAGAATAAAATTAATAAAATGGTATTTTTAAAACTTTCTTTACTAAGATGCTCTTGGAAAATCTTTTTTTTTCGTGCATTTCAAATTACACTTTTTATTTGTTTCTGTATTGTGTTTTTGTGTTTGCTGCTTAACTGTGTCTTGTGGTTGCTCATGTGTGTCAAGTAGCTACTAAATATTCTAAATGCTTGCTATCAAATTAACGTTTCTTTTCAAATTGTTTTCTTCTTTACTTCTTTTCTACTTTGAAGTTTACATTTTTTTGTTTTTTTTTTTGTTTTTAGTGCAGAAAAGTAACAGTAATAAACACTCTAGTACAACCATAAGCGAAAAAACATGAATTAATGTCTCCCTAATACATGCCTTCTACTTTCTACCCTTCACAAAAAGTGAGAAAGGTATATACAAGTTTGTCATTCCAGGTGTAATTCCTACAGCGCACATGGCACACCCTATAAAGCATATATATTATCAACTTACTGAAGTCCTTAGACAACCTACAGAAGAGTTTAGTATGCCAATTTCTTGAAAGTTCCTGTCTTTAGGTTTCTATTTGAATTCAGAGCAATTGTTTCACTATAATTCTGAGTGCGTTTTTTGTCTAAAAAAATGGACAAAAACTTGCCGAAAAAAATCAAAAACATAACAGAAATTTTAGATTTCCATTTGGTTCTCTTTTTTTGTAGAATCCAGACAATCGATTTTATACAAACGGGTGTTTGTATGTAAAAGAACTACAAACACAAACATCTTTCCAGAGAGGATTTTTTTGGATATTTTAATTTGTTTATTTCACACTAAAGATTTATTTAAATTTGTTTGGCTTAAAAAATGCTTGCAAATATTTTAAATTAAATTAAACTTTCTTAGAAAATCTTTGTTATTCATTTAAAAATTGAATATTTACAGACATTTACCTTAATTTGAATTTCTCTATTTGAAATAAATTATTTATGTTTGGATTAACAAAAAATTATTTCAATCAATATCAGCCATTTCTTTATTTTTGTTGTTGTTTATATTTAGAAAACTGTGGAAAGTGCAAAATATGAATAATTGGCTACTACAGTGAAGGGTATAGAAGATTCGGCTTGTTTTTAACTCGCATCGTGTGCTAATGACTCTCCCTATAAAGCGGGGTCTTTTATGATGTTCATATGCCAACATTTTTTAATTCATTTTTGCTTTTAAATAAAAGTACGATTATGCTAAGAATTCTCAGATTAAAGCCATTAAATGAAATTTTATTTAGCGACACTCAATTTCTGTTTAAACTAATCAAGTTAATTTATGCTGGACAACAATTTAATTTTACCACTCGCTGTAGTAAACGAATTTTAAAACTAAAATGTACAACAAACAACACTTGTTATTGTTACAGGGTGGCTCTATGTCTGGTTATGGCTTTTTGGTTTAAAATTTTTTTGTTTGTGTTAAATTCCAATAGAATTCAACTGTAATTAAAAATTGCAATTTAATTTACACAATTAGCTGGCTTTCACAATGAAAACGAAGAAAAAAACGGTTTTTGATTTATTTTATTACTTTTTTGTTTTGTATTCTTATTGTTTATTTTTAATTAATAAAAGAAAGTAATTAAATTAATAATGGATTTTGTAATTGTTTATAATCTGCTTTTAAATGGGTTTGAATGAAAATATCATGAATTAAAAATTAAATTTTTATGAATAAATTCCTAAAATTTAAATTTCAATTAGCATTTATTACACAGATCGTGAAATCTGAACAAAATGAAAATAAAATTCTATTTTTTTGTTGTGTAAAATATTTTGGGGCTTTAATTAACGCAATCGCTGACAAATACACGCACTCGCTTACGAATTGCGTAGCAAAATGAAATAAACACTTTCAAGCAGACACCAACCATGTTTCTGTTTAGTTGAATAAAATTAAATGGGCCATAATCATTTCCACTGAAAGTAACTCATAAAATGGCAGAACATTAGTCATTTTATAACTCTAAGCTGACTATTTTCAACAGAAACTGGCCAAAAAAGAAATTTTCATTAAATTGTAAATTCTTGAGGCAGTAAAATAACAGATAGAGATTGACAGTAATTGAATTTTTTACAACTTTAAAACAGTATAAGCACGGAATTGGCGATCAACAAAGCCTGGTCACTGGACGCCAGCAGGACAACTGCGAGTAAGGAGAAAGTATTTTACCTCCTCTTCTCAGTGCACATCTTAATGACAGATTTCCACAGACATAAGGGAGATATGGGGTTAGGCAACCTTTTCAGATATCTTATTGTCTCAGGGTATGTCTACACAAGTGAGTAGGTGGTTCAAAACGAAATTCAATCAAAACCCACAAAGGAAAATGATTTTCCTTATTTTATTGTGTGTGTATGTGTGTATTTAATCTAACTGCCTCGTTTTCTCCAAGAAATCATTTCGGAAGAAGCCTTTCAAGAAGAGTCTCTTTGAAAAAATTTTAATATTTATCGCTGAGTTAGACTTGTGTACGGATGTGTCTATTTATGTGTGAGTGTCCTTTAAAAGTTCATTTCTATTATTTCTTCTAAGTTTCGAGCAATTCTTTTAAGCTAAAGTTGACTTTCTAAATACCTACATTGAATATTATTGCTGTTGGCAATTGCCACAAATGAAATGTTTAATTTTCTTCATGATATAATTTACTTGCGTTTAGGTTTTTAATGAACGACATTTTTTTTAAGTCTTTACTCACTGGCTTTGTTGTTTTAATTTTGTTGGAACACACACACCGCCACGCACAAGTACTTTCAAGCATTTAAATTTTAAATGCAAAACGTCGTCTGCTTAAACAAATGTTTTCCCTAACTCTTTTTCAACTTACGTGCTTAAACGTTTTGTACTTAGACCATAACAGGTATTAGAGGTTACAAGATCCCTTCCCTTTTCAGTTGGTTTACGTGAACACTAACTAGACGGTGTTGTTTGATGTGGCTGCTTTCAAAACGTTTATCTACTAAATATTTAACGACTTTCATTTTTAATGTTGAATCTTGTGGGCAGTAAAGGAACCTCTAGTTGATTATTTTATTTTTAGCTTTTGCTTTAGAATTTTAAAACTGAAGAAGAGATGTTAGTAGGACTTTTACGTATTCTTTTCATTTATGGCAGGAAATAATAATGAACGTAATACAAGGAAGCAGTTAAACATCATCACAAAAAAAGTTATAAAAAAGTACCTGCTGATAAGTATGAAAGCTAAAGGATTAAAATGTATGATGACAGATAGTGACGATAATTCACACAAGAAGAAATTGTGGTGTGGTAATTATAAAACTGTTGGAAATATGTTTACATTAATGAGGCATCCAGTAATGAAATACCAAAGTTATTGAAGAAAGAAAAAAAATTCTGAATCAAAGTATTTCATTCCAAAAGTGAAAAACCTGTCATCTTTAAGCTGTTTTGCTTCAAGTACGAATATTTTTTATTTATTTTGGATCCAAGGAAAACAAGCTAAAATATTCGTATCCATGATTTCTTTCCTTTTTTTATATTCTTGAAATTTTATTGATTTTTCTTTCTTGGAGTCGTTGTTGTTTCCACCAAAAAAGTTAATTTGTTTGCTTTCGTAAAGACTGTTAGATTTCTGGTTCACTTTTTATTTTTCTTTTTTCCTGATTAAATTTTCTTTTTTCTCTGCCAAATAATTTTTTAGCCATCTCTCTGTTAAGGAAAGATCAATTCAACTAAATGCTCAGTGAATGAGACATAATTCATATTTTTATTTTGTAAACAATTCCAACAACATCAACAATAAAAGAAATGTATTTTTTTAAATGTTCCTCTTTTGTGTGTTTGTATTTTTGTATGCAACAGTCAGATGTTGTGTGCTTGGATCCATGCATTCACTCATTCATTTTATTGTTCTTTTTATAGACATTTTATTCCTTTGTCGATGGCTTTTATCCTCTTTTTGCATTGTTAAAATATTTCTTTTGTCGAATTGTTCTATCTCTTCAAAAAGAAATTGAAATAGAACAAAAAGATTTTTTGTTTCACTTGAAATTAATTTCTGAATGGGCTGAGCAAATTTAGTTGGCTTCCTAAAAGCTTAGACGAATTAAGAAACATCAAATCTCTCATTTTCTTATATAGGACTTACACAGAATAGAAACATTTATCCACAAAAGCATTAAAAATAATTAATAATTTGAAAGATAAATAATTTATTTGAAATATTACGAACTTCAATTATTTTCTTTTCACTTGCATGTTTTTATGAATTAATTGATACTCGTAGCTAAAATTACTTGCTTTATTTTATGAAATAAAATTAAAATAAATTCATTTCATACGAGTACACACAGAACATGAAATGCTACTGATTTAGTAGAAATTCAGAAATTAATATTTTTAAAAATCATTTTAAATATAAATTTTGCAAATTTAAATCGCGATTTTATTAGAATGATGAAAACTTCCACACAATAAATTATTTTCAATTTTTTTTTACTTTAAGCACTCTTGTTTTAAATAGATATTTTAAAATGTTACGATTTTTGTAGGACAATAAATTCGATTTCTCATTTCTAAGTGTCTGTTTATGTTTTGCTTTCAAAAATAATCGTAATGAAATGTTTATTTAATTTATTTGATGCAGAATTGAGTGTAAAACAAATACTCTGATTTTTTTATTTGCAAAAAAAAAAAATCTTAAATAAAAACTTTTAATGGTCTGCTCATGTTCTTTTTTGGATAAAATTTCAATAAACTTTTTAAAGTTGCTAAAATAAATAACAAAATAACACAACAGAGCAAACAATAAATTAATATTTCAATATGGGCAACGTTTTATAAGCCGCAAATTGGTAGTTTGCCATACATACACTCCGCACATACATACACACTCGCAAATAAATATTTTTTGCAAATCAACTTTATTGATTTAAATTTTGTATGCGATTTTTGATTTTGTTTGCTCTTCCCATTTACAAAAAAAAAAAAAAAAACAAAAAATATTGTGTGAAATAAAAACAATAACAAACACTCTAGTAAATAAATTATAACAGTAGAAATTAACCATAACCAGCAGCATTGCACAGCGCTACAAAGGCGTTACGTACGTTTATTTGATCAAATAAATTAATTGAAAAATTAACCGCTGCATGCGTGCTTCCAGGCCTTTTAATTAATTTATTAATAAAATTTGTAATACTTGTTTCACTAATAGTTTCCATAAGGCATTTTTGCCCCTGGAACTCTTTGCGGTATTAGCCAATGAAATAATAATTTCCATTCAACAAAACTATAATTAAAAATAAATTATGCCATTAAAATTTGCTTAAAGTACGAAGGATAACAAAAAAAAAAAAAAAAAGAGAGACCAACAAATTTATTTCATTCACGAATCTTTGCAAATATTTTTGTATTTTTAATAATCGAAATAAAAATTAAAAAATTTTTTAATCTTGTTTGTGTGAGTGATTTATTTCATGAATTTGTATTGCGTGTAGAGCAGCAGAAAATGGCAGCAAAACAAAACAATGAATGTTAAAAATAATCAAAGTGAAAAGAAACCGTATTCAGAATAATGCAAACAAATGGCATTGTAAGCCCACATACATAAATTGATTTATTTAGGAGAGATGACTGATGAATGTTCATATGAAAAACACAAGCCACACACAGTGTGATATCGAGAAACAGTTAAGCGTATCTAGTTTTGATAATTCAAGGAAAGTAAATAAAATCCTTTGAACTGTACGATTTTATTTTGCTAGAGAAAGTATTTTCAGTTGAATTCAGTGTACATTAAAAACCACAAAAACTTTTTTCTATTCGCGAAGAATTTTAATTATTGTAGTTTCTTTTAGAACAGTAAACTTTATACATTGTGTGAAAAATGCTGGCTTAACAACAATATAACACACACACACACACAACATCACACTCTCAATATACCCAGTACACATTTTCAGTAAATAACTGATGGTAGTTCGTATAATTAAATAAAGCATGTCCTCAATGTTGCTTAAAAGCTGTTCAAAAAAAGTTCTCTTTTTTCAGTTAAAAATGTTTGTTGGGTAGTCAGTCATTAGCGTACCGCACCGGTATTTATAAATGTGCTTCTGTTGGTATTTTATAGTTCGTGTAGATCATAGAAGCATAAACATACCAACACCAACCCCGACCCCAACAACAGCTACCAACTCGCTCTTCAACGAATAAATTATTTGCTATTTAGGACAGGTAGTTTTTTGCGCACTTGCTTTTGGTTGTGTATGTTTTCTTGTACAAGTACTAGTTAAATAAACCCTGATGCCACCAGCAATGCGCATTAGAATTCTATATGAACTCAAGCTTCGCAGTTTGTATTCAATTAACACTTACATTTCTTAAACTCTTGTATACAAAAATGTTACTCTAACATCAACGTTTTCACGCAATAATAAATTTTAATGAATTTATTTTTCCATTTAATTTAGAAGCAGAACTAATTTAAATTGTCAATTTGCTCTGCAAAAAATGCACATTAAACTAGATTTTAAAAAATCTTTAATTTAAAAATGGTTTTAGTTTAAAAAATAGCAAACTCATGCTCAAATAAAAATTATGTAAAAAAATTAGCTGAAAATAACCGAACGAAATGAATTTTTGTTTTTGGGTTTTCAGCTCCAAAGCAAAATATTTTATGGAAATCTGAAAATTTATTTTATTTCTTTTTAAACGTTTTCGTACGGTAGGGGGATCAAGAGAGCTACAGGCATTTTTGTAGAGAACAAAGCGACTCTCCTGCCATTTTAATCGCATATTACATCCTCTACTCTAGATGGGCTAATTTAAGGCTGTATTATTCCATCAGGTACGTCAGGTTGACCTATCTTTTGTATAAATTCCTGCACACAGCAGCTTTATTGGTGTTGAGCAAGCGCATGAATTAGCTAAGGCTGGCTCTAACATGGAGGCTGTATCGTTTAGTAGTATCAGGCAGATACCTGATGGTGGCGTTTTGAAGAATGCATAGTAACTTCTAGACTGGTGGCTGTGATAACTGATTACTGGATGATCGGCAAGCACGCCAGCAGACTGGTAGTGCTATACAATGAAAACAGCCGCAACTGCCGGGAGTAAGGAGACAGTCTTCAGCTCTTATGGCTGCTACACATAGATTTCTCAGTGCACATCTCATGGACGGAATACCTGAGATATCGGGAGTAGAGTTCCAGGACCTTCTCCGATAACTTAATGTCACAGGCCACTTCACTACTACATAGTCTTAGCAAGTAGGTGGTTCAAAACGGAATTTTGCTATTCTCGGGCTGAGTCCGAGTTAAAATTTTTGTGAATATTGAATCGCATTCCAACTTAATTTTTGGGCAATTATAATTTATAAGTTTTTTTTCTTTTTTATTTCTTGATGAAACATCTCTTTTGTACTTCCTGTAAAAAAACATTCAACATTTAGTTTTTACCACCCTAACACTTGAAGAACTTTTTAAGGATGCGTAATTTTTATTGTTTTCACTTTGGGCCAGGACATAATACAACATTTTAATTTATTTTAAAAGCTTCTCTCTGGCGTTCCCCATCCCTCTCTGCTAAAGTTTTTCTTTCAGTTAAAGCGTAATTTTTATTTTTTATTAAAAATATCAGTAGTTTTTTCCCTTTTTCCTTTTTTTTTTTTGGCTCTAACGCTTGTTATTTAAAATTCATAATGGTTTCGAAAGGGAAAGAAAACCCCTCTTGAGTTTTCTTTTGCCACATTTTCTATTAAAATATTTAAAAACCACAAGTGTGTATTTATTTAAACTATAACTTTGAGGGACAAAATAGTTTATTTTTAGTTTTATTTTTATTTTTTTTTTTTTTGATCATAAATTTATTTTGTGCAAAAGAAAACTCTTCTAATCGTAGAAAAAGAAAACGTGTAATAAAATTTATTATGCCTTTTTGGGGTTGTTTTTATAATGAAATAGTTAGTTCAGTTGTGGTAAAATGAGAAGTGATACTTCCAAGACACGTTATAATTTAAGCATATTTCCATTGGGAAATGTTCGTTGAACCAAATTATCATGTTTTTCTTTGTTCTGCAAAAACTGTGATGAAGAGTTGAATTGCATGTTATTTGTTTTGTCGAGAACCTTCCTGCGAATAATGAAATTTATGAAACAGAGATAATCACATACGAAAATATGTAAATTGAGTTAATGTTATAGCAACAGAATTTCATTTCTCCCTGACAGGTTGTGCAGTGATGAACTATTCAAGTTAACGTTATTGCTGATATTTCTTTATGCGAAAATACGAGTGCACACAAAGAAATATGTACTTGAAGGCAGACTTCATTTATGCTTGGACTGCCTTATAATTTTATCACGCACTTTGCTTTCGAAATGTGCAAATAACTGATTCCAAGTATGTAAATGTTTATAAATAATACATTTGCACCACAATATTGTTTTCAAACGTGTGTTTGTTTTTGCTACAAAGTCTATTACAGTTTGCCAGAGGAAAAGGCACACACATAAACAAATTTGTTGTTTTCATTTTGTCATTGTCGTTCTGTTTACTCGAGTACGCAAATATTATTTATTTGGTTTGATAGTAGTAAGTGCTCGTATGTAAGTAGTTTATTGTAGAGTCTCTCTTGGCAAATAAAATAAACACACAAAAACATATTTTAAGCTAATAAAGGAAGCAAATGCATGCCAAGTCCTGTTTCTGCAGCAAAGTAAAAGAAGTAGGAAACTTACGTAGTGTGAGTGATATAACTCGAATTTTTAAATTTTTTAACAAAATCCGTCTGTAATTCTTTTAAGTTAATAAAAACTAATCGGAAAAAAGATTGTTTTGGGTGGAATTTAAAATATTTTAGATATTTTAAATCAATTAAATAACGTATAAATAAAAAAAAATGTTCTAACGAAATCAACGAGTATTCGAAGGCAAGATTTTTTCAGTTTTTCAGTTGCTGTTTTTATCTACTAGTTTACAGGTTGTATAACAAAAATTTCATTTTAATCGAATTATCAATAACAACTTTCGTTCAAAACATTTGCACAGCAACTCCACATTTTGTTTTTAACAACATGATTGCGAAACAAAGTATTTGATACGAGCACAAGACAACAAAAGAAAAAGCCATTGCAAAATATTAGCAGGAATTTTTAAAGGAAATTGGAACAAACAAACCATCATAAGCACAAGTGAAATATGAATTCACATTTTTATGTTTGAAAGAACAAGAAATGAAAATGTGCATTTACTGAAATGCCAGAAAGCTTTTCTGAGGATGTGCATGAAGTTAGATTTTTTTTTTATTTAATATTGTGCACGTGCTCTTATTTGAGTGGTTGAATTTGTGTGTGTTTACACATATTATTTGTACGTAAATATTATTCAAAGTCATCACACAATATAAAATCGATTGTTTCGCATAAACACACGTGCCCTGTAACAGCCACAATAAAAAACGTGAGTAAAGAAACAGTGAGAAACAAAATTTAATATATTGAAAAATATTTCCAAAAAATTGCATCCAAATACTCATAACAGGTCCTAATTTTTGGAGGAGTCAATTAGATATTTCGCATAATTCACAGTGAATTAAAATGATAGTTTTTTTCCATTTTAATTTCAAGTCAAGCAGTTAAGATGGCTGCAATTGAAATATTTTGCAAATCTTCGTTTTTCACTGTTTAAATAAACTTTTGAATATTGAATCCTTTTTCTGTTCGAATTTTATATTGTATTTGTATTTGCTGTCTGTAATATTTTCCTTCTGTTGATATTTGCAAGAAAGACAATTTGAATAAGAAACAAAAACACATGTTGCTGGAACAACTGCCACTTACTTGCTGCTGTTGGCTGGCTTCTATTCTACTTTGTCTCTTAAATGTTGACAAAAAAATGTTTAGACAAGATACAATTCCAAAAAGCAATTGAAAACACTAGCAGTGCAGAAAAGAAAATATTAAAAACATTTTTTTATTTACTCTTTAGACGTTTTAAAGTCTGTTTGAAAATTAATTAAAAAGTTTTAGTGGGACCGTGATTTGAATTTAATTTAAATGCAAGTGCATTTGGCAAGCACAGTGCTAAAAATGAAAAGCTTTTTTCTTCAATTCATCTCTATTAAATTGCACATTTTGATTACTTTCTACATAAATAATTCTCTTTAATGTTTCACTTTTTTCTCGTTTTTTTTTTTTTTTTAGCAATCGACAGAGTACAAACAACATTTATCAAAAGCAAACATTTAAGAAAAAAATAGTTCTTCTTTCTACTTTTAGAATATTAAAATCTTTTGATCGTGGCCATTATTTTTCGTACATTGTATTTTCAAGGGGGCAGGCAGCCATTGAATAAGAAAAACTAAAAACTGAAAACAAACAACACACAACAAACAACAAAAGTAAAGAAAAATAAACAGAAACATAAAACAATAACTGACAAGTTGCAAATTGTTTTTAAGCATTTTTCATATTTTTCAAGCAAGAAAAGCCAACCAACCTACGCACAGAATGTTACGAGTGCTTGTATGCGTGTGAGTCACTCTCTAGACGTGTCTCTATTGTGTTTGTCCGTTTATATGCTCATCTCTTCCCATGCATGTGTAAATGAATTTGAATATGTATGCAGATGTGTGTGTTACGTGTAATATATTGTTTTAAATACCAACAGTACAGATCTTAACTTTTATTTAATTTCTTGTTTTATTTTCTTTTCTTTTAAATATTTATGGCATAACCTGCACTAACAAACCGCACTTACTCCTTTGGCTTTAACTCACTCTGTTTGTATCGTATGTGCGTTCACTATAATTCTATTTTACAGTTTTGCAGAAGCAACTGAATAAAACAAACACTGAATACAAACACAAAAAATACCACAAACTATTATATAATTAGTTATTTTTAAATTCCCGTATCGATAAAAAAAGAAAAGCTGTTCCTGTTAACTGAATTTAAATGAAAAAGCGAGTAACGTACGAGCAATTGCATTTTAATTTTAGGGAAATGCGCTTTATCCCCATCTTGTAGATATTTGATTGCAATGCAATAGCAAAATATAAATAAAATTCCTTTTTACTAAATATAAGATACTTTAAATTTCCTTTTTTCCCAACGATTCCTTAATGTTTTCCAACTTCCTCAAGGAAGTTTAACTTTTTCTTTTTGATTGAAATTTTAAAATTATTTTATTCGATATCGAATGCAGCAATTTGGTCCCAGTAATGTTGGCACTTTAATTTTTGTGTCCAAGCTTGCTTCGGCCATTATCCAATAAGGAAGAGAAATCCATCTTCCATTAACAAGTTCGCTTAATATTAAATTATTTTTACTCCCAAAATACTTGCAGATTGATAAGCTATGAGAAGGAGATTACGAGTGAAATGATATTAAAAAAATAATAATAAACGTAAAAAAAATTCTCAATTTTAGACTGAAGTAAATTTTGCCTTTTCGCGAAACACTGTGCGCTATAAACAATTCAGTTGGGTAAGAAAACTAAAATGAATTCACAAAGTGTAAATAAAGAAAGCAAAAATGATAAATTAGCTGTGCTTGCACTACAATATTATAAATTTATTTGAATACAACTCCTCTCCCTCTCTCTATCTGTCTGTCTGCCCCTTTGAATACCACCATGTAGCACAAGCAAAATAGTATTTCTAAAATAAAAGGTCCAAGGGCATTTAAAAGTTTTTATTATTTATTCGACCACACAATGCAGTATTTCTTGTTAAATTATTTTTCTTTTACGCTTAAAAACTTTCCATGTACGAGTACATCATGAGGATTAAATGGAATGAGCAGGCAGCAACTAATATTTCCGCTCAAATTTGGGCCGTTTACAATTGGTGTAGAATATCCCTCTCTCTCTCCCTTTATGTTTCATTGCGTTGAATAACAACTGCCAATTGTCATAGTAGCACCAGAAAACCAAAAGACGCAATAAACGAATTAAAATGAAATTGAGGTTGAAGTGCATCCTTATTTTAATTAAATTAAATTTGAAGCAACTTGTTACTTGATACCTTTTGCAGGTGTTTTCTACAATTCTCAAATAAATTTGTTGTCTTTCAAAGCAGATGTTAGAAAAGACTTTTTTTTTTTAACTTGAAGCAAATTCTTGCCGTTAATATTTTTTATTTTTTGCTTTTTTTAAATGAAGAATTTATAAATTAATCCAAACGACCTTCAATCGCCTTCAATATTTTTATTTAAATGCCCGTATTTGCTTCAACATCATATTGTGGTGGTATTGTTAGCATTAGATTGCTTAAATCTCCCCCATATAAAACTAGGATTTTAATACATAAATAATTCCATTTGATGGCTAAATTGTCATCTTCTTGTATTTCATTATTTTATTTATTTACACACGTCTGTTGCACAACTGGGGCAAATCCCTAAACGTGACAGCAAACGTTAATACAAGCTGACCACATCGTTAACATCGTTAGCTAACAGACATTTAATTTCAATTAAATAACAATCCTGGATTTTGAAAAAGAAACTGCTCATATCCAGAAAATCATTTACGTGTTTGGTCTTTAAGTAAAGTTTGCTTTCATGTGATGTATTGTAGGGTACATCCGTGTATGCGTACGCTTTTATCTTTTCTATTTGTTTAATTTTTTTTATTTTTTTTTTATTTTCTTCGTAGAATAGGGCGTGTTAACTAGCAGCAGTGCACATATAAAAATTAATGGTTGTGTCTCACGAAGAAGTTTTACCTACAATCATGATTTATAGTTTTCATTTTTGTATACACGAATTATGTTACAGCCATAACAAGCAGCCAACTAAGCAGCGCAACCAAACGAAAACAGAAATTTGAGACTTGATTTTTACGCTTTTTAGCTCCTCGTTGAGCCTGCTCATGCTTTTTTTCTTTTCTAATTTTTGTTGTTGTAGTGAATAGTGTCAGAAAATCAAAAGAAAAATAAAATTAATACAAAGAAATGGGCGGTTTGTAAATTTTATCATGTTGCTGCCAAGAAACCTTTTGCCATGAACACCAGTTCCTGAACTGCCGTCTGAAATACCTAAGTATTCGCCTAAGCTGTGTTAAGCCTTTAAATACAGCTTATAATGCATTAATTTCTTATTTACTCTCCAATTGTTTGTATTTTAAAGTTTTGTGCTACCACAGGGAAGGCCTAGCAAAATGGCTACATCCGCATACGTTGCAAACGATAGCAGTAATGAAAATGAGAGGTAAACACAACACAGCAATTGAGTCATTATCAATTACTAAGGTTTAAGGTAGGAATTAAGTTGAATGTGTTTTTTGTTTTCTTTGTCTTTAAAAAATTTTCCAACATCAGGTTGGGATTTGATACACAACTCGTGCATGCATTCTTCACCTTGAAGAAAATTTTACACTCACTCGTACGGTGGGTATGCATGTTAATGACTTTATAACAAAATGCTCGCTCGCACTGTGCTAAACAGACTGTTTGTTCTACAATATGCCACTTGGATGTTGTTGGCAAAGCTTATTTTGTTTTCATTTATCTTTTTAAAACCTCGTGTTTTATGCAAATTAAAATGCACAACAACAGCAATAACAACAGTAACAGCAATAAGAGTAAGAAGTTATGTATTACAGGCTTGCGAAAATTAAATAAAAACATGCTTCTCCATAGAAAAGTTTATTCAGGTACAACCGCCTGTACAACTTTAACTTAAATCTTTTACAATTTATACAGGAATACCTGTTTAAGTACCTTAAAATGCTACTTGCGCGGAGTGTACACTAACGAACTTGAGTAAAAATTAAAAAGAAAAAAACAAGTAAATGCGTTGTTCGTCACCTTTGTAATATTTTTACTAAGGAAACACACAATTTTTGTGAATCTCATTAATTATAAGGCAAACTGACTCTTAAATTATGATTAAATTTCAATTAATAACATTTCTTTTTGTTTATTAAAGTCGTTTATTACAATTTATTATATACCACATGGCCATGCAGTACAAGTACCGCAGATTATGCTACGTACTGGGATGCTGTGTGCGCCTCAGCTAAAAATACGTACTTTTGGTTTCTTATTTCTATTAATTATTGCCCAACACAGAAAATTTTAAGCTTTAACGCAATGGCCTGATCTTAAATAATTTAACATGCGAGGGCATGAAATGAAAATCAAATAACATCAATCATTAATTAAGTGATGGCTGCATCCAATTAAGATTGTGTGCGTAATCCATTTTGCTGTTTTTATTAAGAAATTTCTAAAAGATAAAGTCTGATTGGCTTGTCAATGTCGTAATGTCTCTGGTAGACCTGCCAAAGATGACGGCTTCTTCCTCACTATTCGGTAAAATGTTTTTGTAAATGCGTAAGTGTGTGTATGGCCTTTACGAATGTGACAATCACATTATTTGGTCATTTTTTTCGTTTTTGTCTTTTTGTCTTTTTATTTTTTCTATTTTTCTTCAAGAATAGAAAATGCGTCTGTTCGTCAGTAGTGTGACGAGATTCACTTTAATTTTTGATGTGAATTTATCTTTTCTGTTGCCTTACACATTCAAACAATAACTTAACTGTTATGAATTTATCTATGTGTGGGTGGGTGTATTTGAAATACTCATCAAGAGCAGGAAACACAAAATTTTGTGGCTGAGTGTAACATGAGCAAGAATAAAATTTTCTCAAATAACAAAGACAAAAATTCACTACTACGACTGTAGTATTGTTGTATAAATGTTCTATTTTTATTTATTTATAACCTTTAACACAGAAAACAAATATGAAATTTTTTAAACTTTTTCCAAAAGTTGACAAAGACGTCATTTCTTCTTCATCATTTTCAAGTTTGTGGGTTTTTTTATAAAAATTATTTGATTTAAGCAAAACATTTCTTTTTATTTCAAACGCTTAATTTTGTGTTTGCTTGGCAGAGCTTAAATATTTGATTCACCTTTTCTGTCTGTAAAAAATGGAATTCGTTAAAAAATTACGGATTAAAACAAATAGGACAGCTTAAGTAAAAGTACCATGAAAGCAATCTCCATCTTAAGCCAACATTTTATGCGGAATGACATTAAAATATCTTAAAAGAAGAAACAAAAGTACGGCAGAATTTTGTTGTGTAATAAAAAAAAAAGTATTTTAAAATATATCCGGCAACATTTGGTGAACAATAAAATTTATGCGATAGTTAAACCATCATTTCAAATTAACACATTTTTTATGGTTCGTTTATTTTATTTATTTTTCTAAGAACTGCATTTCCATTCACTTCATTTGCTTTTAGATTTTTTTTAGTTGGAACTGTGACTCTCATGTTTGCTGGGGGTGCTTAGACTGAAAATAAAAATTCGTGTGACAGAATACATTTGTTGCCTGTTACTATTTTCAAATGGAAACAAAAAATCAAATCAAAGATAGACTCGTACAACAAAATCGATATGGCAGGCAATTTTATTTTTCAAAATGAAGAAAAATTTGCTTTAACAGAAAACATTCATTAAAAATAAATTGTTAATTGTTCTTCTTTCTAAAATTTTAATGTATTTTTTTCTCTTTCAAATAATAATTTTTATGGAACAATTTAACTGTGTAATTTTCATCGAAAACGTTTAAGAAACGCACATTTTTTTTATGAACAATTTTTGTTTTTAAATAAACGCTTTAAAGCAAACTTTAAAGAATATTCGCTCTAAAGCATGTGATAAGAAGAAACAACGTAAATTTTAAATCATTTTTTATATAAAGAATTTGTCTTTCCACTTACATGTTTAAAATGTGCCTCCTTTTATTGCCTAAAATTATGTCTGTGTGTAGACGATGATTTCCTGTAATCATTATTGTTGGGAGTCACAAGTGACTATTCAAAACCAGAGATCAAAAGAACCAAGAACTTAATTTATTCTTTATCTTTAGTTTTTGCATTGTGTGTGTGTGTGTGTGTGTATGCGTGTGTTAGAATCTGTGTATTGAAAATTCTGAATGTTTTTGAAAGCAAACAAGTTCGAGTATAAAACGCATTTATTATGATTTGTTGTCGACAGCATCTCTAAGCCAAGTATGATTTATTCCTTCTATTACCATTCATACTTCACACACACACACACACACTCTCACACACACAGTCTCTCACACACATTCACTAAAACAGTAGGCAAACACAGAAATACTTACACAGCGAATGCATGTGTGAATGCTAATGTTGAAATAAAGAAAAATGTATTTGGGTAACTTTTTTTATACCTTCTGGAACAACATGATCTGTAATTGTATGTGAATGAGTTTCCTTATTTCCAATTAATTTCTATTTCTGTAAGCTTATCCAAGTTTTTACAGACAAATTATTAAAATACTTTTATTCTAATACACAAACATAAGCTGATTTAAAATGCAATTCAAAATAATTTCGCTCAATTTACCAACAACTTGCATCATTATGCACGAGTAAATAATTAATCATCAATTTACATTAAATAATTTCTGCACAAATTTTAAATGTCTTTATGTGTGTACATGGAAACAGACATACACACATAAAAAGATTGAGTTTTCTTTTTAATTTTTACGAATTCTCATTATAATTTTAATAAGCAAGTGCTCACCATTCCACAAAACAAAATCGAAAAACGTAACGTGAATTGAAAATACATTTTTTAAACTCAATGTTTCACTATCATCATGCATATGAAATAAGAAAAAAATCAATATGAAAGTAACAAAATGATTTAGAATTAGAATTATTAGTGGAAACAAGTCACTCGGTCTATGATTTAGAATTAATTAATTTCTAAAAAAAATCATTCGGTGTCTAGCGAGTGTTAATAGAATTTAAATGAAAAAATTGACACAACTGACTCTCCACTCATAGAACTTGTCTCTCCTAGTCACGTTACCAAATATTTCAGAAAACTAAAATTATAATTAATTTTTTCCCAAAACAGGCTTGAATTGTTATCAGCATTCAGAAAATATTATCGTGAGTTTTTGTTCACATTTCGCATCACAAAAACAAATCCGAAAGTCATACTTTTATGTCATTTTAAATTTAAATCTAAAATTAACAGAATGCTTTCAACACTCTTTCAGCAACTCGTGCATGCCCCAATTGAAGTGCATTTTATATTAAAATGCATCAATAAATAAAATTTGTGAATATTTAAATGAGTTTGTTAATGCAAACATACTAAAAATGCCGGGGTTTGTTTAAATGTTTTTAGTAAAAAAAAAAAAAAAAAAAAAAAAAAAATTATGGAAAAACAAAAATGAAACTAAATCCATCATATCGTCACTGGCAATTTATGATTGAATTATAAAATTACTTCTAATACAGCGCAGCAAGTGTAGGAATGTATTTGAGTGGTAATAGGACGAACCTGAAATAGTTTTCAGGCACACATTTCTTTTTAAATAATTATAAAACTTTTAATTGTTAATTTTAATTTTATCTCTAGGAATTCCCACAACGAAATGTAATCAAAAATTTAATTATAAACTAAACGACTCTTTGAACAAACCCTGTTAGTGTTTGGTAGCAGCAAATATCTGGCCATGACAATAAATGCAGCGTATTTGGAAAGAGGAAAGAAAAAATAAATAAAACAAAAATTTTATTTCGAATGCAAGTGTTGCAAGTAGAACTTGAAATATAAAAGTTAAACATTTCAAATTCGGGTACGCATTTGCCCCATTTAATTACATCAATGGATTCATATAATTTTAATTGATGTAAAACGTTGACACATCCCATCCCGGATTCAAACAGAAAACAAAAATTAAATAGAACAATCAAGCGATGGGATGAACATCATTTAAGTTTGTATTCAATTTTTTTTTTTGTAAACAAATAATTAATTAAATCATCGTTTAGCATATTTATGACTTTTAGGCTGGCATTTTCATATTTTCATTTATTAAATTTTTGTAATCCGTAAGTGATATGAAAAAATAAAATAAAAAATAAATATTTGTCGGCTGCATTCTTAGGCTGCAACAAAGCTTGAATTGCAACCGCTAAATTTGTTATTCAGAAACGTACGTATCTACCTGAGAGAAGAAGAGAATGCACGTCAATCAGATCCATTTATTTAATTATTGTAAATTGAAATGTCTCTTACATCTCAAAAGAAATTTTATAAACTGCATTTTTGAACCATTAAAATGATTAATAATTAAATAATTTAAATAATTTAAAAATATATTTAATTTAATGAAACTTTTGCAATTTGCTCAAATAATTTTAGTTTTTTACAGGAAGTTCAGTACTTTGTAACGGGTTAAAAAAGTATTCGGTTGTCAGTCAAGTTTCAATTCTAAATGAATCGTTCGTGGAAATGCTAAGACTTATTGGCAGGTGCAGCAGAATTGCAACTGAATGAAATTTATGATAATTTTTTTTTTAAATAAAAAATTATGAATGTAATAAAGTAGTCTGCCCTGCTGAACAGTAGAATACGCAACGCAGCCACATGCAAATTTAAGAATGAATGAATAAATAATTGAATAATGGCTTGTTGGTTGTTTGGTTCAATTGATTGAAATTGTATTTAATATTGCATTTCATACCTGAAACCATGATGAATGATATTTTTATAGTGATTTTACATGTAAACATGCACACACACGCATACACAAAAATATCCATAAACAAATGCATTCGTACACTTTTGCTATAACTTTATTTTTTCAATTTTTTATTATTATTACACATGATTGAGTCTAGAATATTCACATACGAGCAGATGTTTGTGTGTGTGTATGGGTCTGCATGTATTTGAAAAAAAGCGAATGAAAGAAATAAAATTGAAGAAATAATTTCAAACTGTGTTATATAATTTTATAGCCCACTACACGTGTACATGTATATTAGGCTATTTCATGATTAATTTAACTTTTCGAAAGGGTGTGTTTTTACAAGATTAGATTTTAAATTTAATAAATAAATAAATATTTTTTAAGCTTTTAGGTCTTTTTATATATTTTAATTATTATTAAATTAATTTCCAATATTTCGACACGCCTTCGTATGTCTTTCTCAAGGAAAATAATTTTATTTTCAGATAAAAAAGGTCAAATAAACAAGATTTATATTTTAAATTTAATGATTAAAAAAAATGTTTTGAAATGCTTTTAGCAAAGCAAGTTTGCTTGAGGTTATTTTTACAAAATTTTATTTACCAAAATATTAATTCATTTTGGCACTTAAAAGCTGTTACAAACGAAGCTAAAGTAGGTCCTTTTTAAATCTAATTAGACAAAAAGCAATGTTGGTGTATTTTTCAACTACATTTTCTTTTTTTAAATTTAGAGAAAATTAAATTGAAAATGTTGGTCCCTAATCATGGTCTCACTAAAGTTAGCATCTTTTTAAAAACAATTTTAACAATTTTGATGAAAGAAGTCTACTTTTATTATGAATCTGATTATCGAATATTGATTTCGAATTAAAACTCAAATACTGATTGAGAAAAAAAATTATTTTTTGACTTCTTCTCATGCAGGAAAATTTTGATGGTGTAGAAAAAAATTATTCATCCATTAGGAGTCACTGTACTAAATTGAGTGCAGCTGTTTGCAGATGTGTGAACTTGTAAACAAAAATTTGTTGCCAAGAGATATCCCGTTAATTTGTTGACTAATGATAATCACATCGACGAGGTAGTGTTTTCGCGTCACATCGCAAAGATATTATTTACGCTATTTCATTTGCTATTTTGGAGTACGTAGGCCTTAAAATATTTTGTGTTGAGAAACCATGTCTCGAAGATTTACACAAAAAGCGTTCAGTGAACTCAATTAAGTATACAATTATTAATCCTCGAACAACAACAACATTTTTGTTTGTTTTTATTTTATTAATAAATCAAGTTGAATTCAAAAAATTAAAGCCATTTCCATTATTTTATTTTAATAGAGATTTAAAAAAAAAACTCTTCATTGAGGCTCTTTTAATGGAGGCCTGAGAAATTTTCTGCTATTATTTTGTGTTTTGAGGGTATTTTTTTTGTGTTGCTGGTTTTGTTTTTTGTGCTGTGGGATTTTAATTATTCATCCATGTTTGTTTTTCCAATCAAATTATTTTAGTAATTTTTAATTTTAATTTTTTTTGTTGTTGAATTATTATTTAACAATGAAAAATTGTTTTAGTTCCATTAAATTTTTTCAAATTACAAAGTGAATAACGATTTAATATTACGACGGATTTCAACTGATTAAAGTTACAGTATTCAACTCGAATCTCCAACGGTGCATGTTTATGCTTTTATTCATTTTCAGAGAGAAAGAAAGAATTAGGGAAAGAAAAGAAAAATAATTTTGAATATAGAAATTAAGGAGCAACTCAATTTCAAATTAAATCAGTAGAAGATCCAAGATTCTTTAAATACTTAATTTACATTTGATTTACATCTTCTCTTATTTTTTTTTTTTCATTTGCCTTTTATATTTTATAACAAAAACAAAATATTTTTGTAACAAAAAAAAATGTTTTTTATTGGAATTTTCCAAATTAAAAATAAATAAAAACTGCAAAGATTTTTTTTAATTAACTCACAAACGCAATTTGCTTTCATTACTTTAATATGCCCTGCTTTTCGTTTTATTTTCTTAATGTTCTTCAAGGATCTACTGTCTCCCATTTCATTTAATCTGTCAATTATTTTTTGTTCTTGTGTTGTTAACTTGGACTCGTCAAATCCATAATGCACTGAAAAAAATAACGTCATTTTGAAAGCATTCATGCAGATGTGCACTCAAGGGCTTCACATCATAATGAAATCTAATCTAATTCCCCATGAATCTTTTACCATAATTTATTATTTGAAAACTTGTTGACAATACAAGATACCAGATACAAGTTGCAAGTAGCATGCGAGTATTATAATTTTTATCAGCAATTCAATGTGTATGTGTGTGTGTGTGTGTGTGTGTGTGTGTAATACACTTTCTTTAAAATCTTCTTTTTACATGCAGCGTAAAAGTGCTCGTAGTTGATGTAATAAATTTATCTTTTGTTTAGTTTCTTGTTATCCATCATACTTTTCATTTATTTTTATTCTTGTTTCTAATTCGTCAGTCAGAGTCATTTAGTAAGTCAGTCATTCGGTCAGTCATTGATTCATTTCATTTGTTTTGTCGTTGTTGCTCTATTGCAGGAAATAATTTAATTTTTGTTGTTGTCTTTTGTTGTTTGCATGTGTTGACATGTAAAAAAGCAATAAATCGTACATGTTTGATGCTCTACTCTCTACCAAACATTGAATATGAATTCCAGTATTACCAGCATTAGCCTTCTCTTCTCCTTTATTTCCTCGTGTTGTAGATCTCCCTGCTTATACTCTTCTTCATTAGTTTAATACCAACAAACTTGCAGCTTTTTTTTACATTTAAAGTTTGAATGTTTGAGTGTCCAAGCACTTTAATTCAATTGAGTTTTATTATCATTTATTCGCACTTTGAAGAGTGGACATGAACTGCAAACTTGCAAAGAAAGCAGCTTGACAGAAAGAAAGCAAGTGTAAAGAATTTCTTGTTTTTCTTTTATTTTTCCTTAGTTTGGTCGAAAGTAAAGCGAAATCATCCATTTACGTACCATTTTTCATGTAAAAGTTCAAGAGTTTGTTAAATACAAATAAAGAAAAAACACTGACAAGCGGATATTGTCGAAAAGCAGAGGTAATCAGACAAATGACAGCCATTTTTTTGTTTGGTTTTTCTGTTCAGAAATTTAAAATAAATATGTATTTGCATATAAAATCAGCTTGAAACTATTGGCTTAATAAATCACTAACTGAAATCATTTAAACTAAACATTTGAATTGAAGAAAAGCTAAGTAAATACGTACTGAAGAGAGAAATGTTTTAATATTAAATTTTTATTTAAAAGAAAACGGGAAAGGGAACGATATGATGGCATTTATAGAATCACAGTGTATAAATAAACTTCTCATGCATCATGTGCTTTGAACTCTTTGTCTTAAAAAATATTAAAATTTTTTTCCAGTTTCCAAAAATTTCTTATTTAAAATTTTCTCTTTTTTCTTTCCCTAAAAATGTTGCATAAAAATTTTTCATCAGAAATAGTTTTGAATGAAAAAGTACTTACGAGACTTATTTTTGTAACTAGTTTTGCATTAAAAATAATCCGATTGCTTAGGAAACGAAGAAAATATTTATAAAACTATCAGTAATCGGGTATTAAATACAAGTGAAAAGTTTTCATGTATGAAATGACAATTTCAGTTTAAGTTTAGTTGTCCCTAAGAGCATTTTAATTTTAATTCTTGATTTCTTTGCTTTTACCTTTCACTCAATTTATATTTATTTACTTTTTTAACATGAAAAGCTTAAAAGTAAAAATAATCAAGAAGAAATTTTTAATTTTTTTAAACTCAGTAGAAGTTTGTCAGAAGTTTTTTTTTTATTTACTGATAAATAAAAATTGTTTTCTAAATGACTAAGTGTTTCTTCTCTCTTTGTATTTGATTTAAAGAAATATTCACACCAGTGTCCTAAATATCAGTCATAAAGTCTTAAAGTCATATTATTTTATAATAATTAAAAAATATTTTTGTTGTTGCGTTTCAAACAAAAATGTTCTAAAATGATAAGACTTTTTCTACTGTGAGTACAATAGACTCAATTGACTTAAATTTGAAATAGCGTATGAAAGGTTGCACAAAATCCATATTCTTTTGTGTTATTATTATTATTATTATTATTATATAAGCAACATTTAAAAGTAAGCAACATTGAAGGGGGCTCACTTTACCATCTTGATGAAGAATATATTTCTGATGAATTTCTTGGAAGTTTTTATGGCACATAAAGTACATTTTTTTATGTATCTACAAGCAGAAATTTCTCTAAAAATATTTTTAATTTCAATTGACAGCAAAAATCTTTTAATAGTTTTAGCAAAATTCAAAGTCTGCTCCGTGATATTGAACGTGTTTGAAATGCTTCAATGGCATAAAAAAATTATTAAATCATGCATCATCAAGTATTTAAATTCTTGCATACACTTTCTTTCTGCTGAAAGTTTTAAAAATTTATTGGCAGGAGTGTTACCATCTCTTTCTTAGAATGAAAACACTTTTAAAATTTTGTGAACTTTATGAACGAACAAAATTTATAAAAAAAAAAAGAGAATTTATATCCGTCAGAAATTATCATTAAAATGATTAAGTGTGGAATGTTAAGAGGATCTAAAAGTTTTCTTGAATTCTTAAAACTAACTTTATGCCGTTGGTATTCCACTCTTTGTTAAAATTCTACTCATCTGTGTACACTCACTCATTCACACATTTGCCCTTGCACGCATACACGCACATATTATTTTTATAAAAAAAAACTAGTAAACTTTCTCTAAAACACAGCATGAGTTTTCGTTTTATGCTCCTTCTAAATAAAAAACGAAAATGCATTTGAAGGCAGCAGGTATTTAATTTCTTTAGCAACATTTTTTAAGCGTGAATAGAATTTTTGTAGTTGAAACAGAAGCAAAAGTGAAAGTAGTGGTGGCAGTTGTAACTGCAGTAGCAGAAAAAATATGGCGAAACTGCATTAACGATACTTTTTAATGAGTAGATGAGAAGAGAGCAGCAGGGCTAAGCAAAAATTTACTTTCGCTTATAAAATCTTCAACATATTTTTTCTACAAAAAAAATTCCACTTTTATTCGTGCTGCACTACTGCAGACTAAACGCAATATTTTTTTATCACTCTATTTAAAACGTGTTCAGTTCTCGATGTTTTAAAAGTAATTTCAATCTGATCAAAATTTTAAACGAAATTGTCTTTTCATAAAAAATGTAAGATCAATGCAATAGCAACAACTTCACTAGTTGGATGTTTTTAATTTTAAATGTTTGGTGGAGGTGCAATTCAGCTTGTTGGATATTTAGAAGTCAGAAAAATAGACCCACAACAAACAAAAAATAAATTATTGACGCATGCAGTAGTGTGATTCAGTAACTTTTAAGGATTCCACATGGCGTTATTTTCCATATATTTCTGTGTGATTCAGTAACTCTTGGAGTTAAAAATTCACCACTGATATAAATACCGTGGACAACAACAGAAAATGTGTGGCTTATTTATTTTATATATTTTTTATTTAAGAGTCATTCACTTTCATGACATAAAATTCTAGCTTTTATTTGACCACACAGCTGCAGTTAAAAATTTGACTGAATCACAAGTTCTTTAATTTTAGAGTTAACTAATCTTTCCTTTAGAATTGAACAGTGAACCACACTACAAACTAATTTCATACTTTTGCTATTAAAATGCTGAATAATTTTATATTATCTTATTGTTGTTGCTTTTTCCTTTTTGTTTTTGCTGTGCAGTCTCATTTATCCATTTGGCAATGCGTTAAAAGTTATTCTTTTGAAACGAGTTTTCTGTTGTTTTAGCCATTTTGCTACAAATTTTAGCAAATTATAGTTCTACAGAATCAATCAAATCAATTTTATAATCCAGGAACGCCTAACTGATTTATTTATTTGACTAAAACCAACAATAATTTTTCTAACAATTGGAGGAGAAAAAAGTGAACCAAGTGAAAACAAAAACTGTTCTTTTTTTTTCAACTTTTTTCGTGGCTGAAGGCAAAAACACTAAAAATTAAATAAAACACTTAACCCAACGATTTGTTACAAACAATCACATGACCACAACTCATAAAAGCCACAGCAGCAACAAAGTTTTATGAACTTTTTAAAACAAACAAACAAAATGAGAAAATTAAAAAAAAAGAAAGAAAGTAAAAACGTGTCTCCTTTCTGCGGCATCTGACCTAAAGTGTAGCTACTTTAATGAACGTATAAATTTCTATCTCAAACATTTTTTTGGTGATTGGTTTGTGGGTTGTTAGCTGTTTCCAAAAAGAGAAAAAAGCTAGAAACGTAAAATAAAATAAAACTTTTATAACCTTTAACTGGCTCACTTGTTTAAACATTAATTTTTTCCCTCATTTGTCTTAATGGTTCCTTTTTTTTAACAAAATTGATTGCACAGAAGTTAGAAAAAAATTAAACAAAATGAAATGAAATGAATAACCATAAAAAAGTGTAGGTAGGAAATTTCATGATATTTATTTGCTGCATTCAATTCGATTCACTACGTGCCAGGACGTCAAGTTGAAAAATAAAATTAATTTTCTGTTGGCTCTTGTGCAAAACATGAGTTTAAAATTTTCAAGAAAATGCCGATAATAACACAATTGTGCATTTTTCAAAATACACTCAGAGAAATATTAAAAAAAAAAATTAAAGACAAAAATTAATTGACACGACAAATGAAAAAATTAATAGAAAAAAAATTTATTTATTTTCATTCAATTTAATATAAAGTTTGAGTTCTAGTCCTGAACGCGACCTGCGCTCTGTATGCATTAAGTTTGAGGGGCTTCTACTGACGTAATAAAATTTATTATTAAAAAAAAGAACAAAAAATTTCAAATGCTCTTTCATATGTATTTTGGAAGGAGACTATTGTTGCCGGTTGAAAGTTAGTAAATTAAGCTCTTGTCGCTGTTGCTCTTATGTAACTCGATTGATTTTTGCATAAAGTAAAAAGTTGTACAAACAAGCAAAAAATCACTCCCAGTGAGAAAAACTTTGCTCTCACATGAAATCTAACAAATATTTTCAAATTTGTAGCGAAAGCAGGAACTACTTGAAATAGTCACAACAACAAAAAAAAGAAGAAGAAGAAGAAGAAATGAAAGAGTTTTATTGATGTTTTAGAAATCTGCTTAACATGATGTGTTTGTTTGCTGTTGTTTTTATTGTTGCTCCCAGCAATTCTTTGAATATTTTTTTATCGTTGTTGTTGTAACAGTCATGGCTTAGAATGATGAGAATGTTGCTGATGCTGATAAAATGAAATATTGCCATAAACAATAATAAAGTCTATTAAGTAGAGCATCAAAATTTATTTATACGTTCATTCGTCATGTAAGACAAACAATCAAATTGCAGAAAAAACCACAACCATGAAAAAATTTATTGGGAAGTGGGCAACAACACAAAATAAACCAACTAATTTTTAATTTTTTTTCATTTGAAAAAATTAGTAACGCCAAAGTCAATGGCCAAGAGCACCAGAAATGGAAACATAGAAAAAATTTAAAGATTTTGGTTTCTAAAATTATTGTTGGTTTTTTTTCTTATTTTTGTTACGGAACTAAATATTATTTCTTTAACAAAAAAATTTTTTTTTTTGCTGGAAGAGGAGAACTTACACTCTGCAAATATACTGAGTATATGGAAATTAGCCAAGTTATTGCCTAAAAAAATCAGATCACCAGATCACGAAGGCTACGGAAAAATCTTGCAACTTTAATTTAATCTGTCAATTGTATGTGCATTAAGCAAAATGCAAAGGTTGTTCTGTTGAGCAAACCGAAACATTTTTGCATTGTTTGCACAGCTTGCAACCACTATCCTGTGAGTATCCTTATTTATTTATGCAGCGTCTTGAAATAACTTTTTTTTTTAATTTTAACTTTAAGTACATAAATCACTTGCCTTTCATCTCTTGTATCGAAGACAGCCAAAAATTAAAACCTTTTTTTTGCCACTTTCCTTCCTACTGTTCCCACTACATTTACTTGATTTTGTTTCAGTACAATAACTTTATTATTGCTGCAGATTTAGATTATCTATAATAAAAAGGCTTTACGTAAAAACAAAAATCTTTATTTTGTTTTTTTTTTTTTCAAATAAAAATAAAAGATTTGTTATAAAGGAAATAACAATTGTTATAAAAACAAAAAAGCCTTTAAGAAATTGTAACCCAACAAAACTTTCTACAATAGATTTTTAACAATTGCAAAAAGTGCTGACTTTCTGGTGAATCGATCTGCTATTGCAAGAGCAAAAACGAGAGTGTATCAGTAGCCAGCATACTTTTCACTTGATTTGAATTAACAAATTCATGACTTTTACTTTCCTTTCTCAATACTCAAGCCCTTTTCTAAAGCATGCTAGTAAATTTTCCAAAGAAAAAAAATTTATAAAATGTAAATCCTCCCATTAGTGCTAAGCTAGTTGCCGTCTAACTGTTTTAAATTTGCTTCTTTTGTTTCTGTTGCTTCCTTTTGTTCAAGTGAAATACCAGGTATAGCACCAAGAATGACATTGACATTGTTCGTAATATTTAAATTAATGATGATGGTTGGTAATAAAGACGGTGTCGTAATTAAAATCAACACCAACGCATGGACGAACCGAAAAGTAATTGCCGCCACCCAAAATGGCAAAACAAATGAAAGCAAGATACTGGCAAATAAATTAAGATAAATACTCGTTTATTTGTTAGGTGTTTGTTGAGGCTTTCCACCTTCATTCATTAAAAGAAATAAATAAATTGAATAACGAAAAAAATCCATTAACTTTTCATAATAAAATTATTTTTCAAAACTTTTAAAATCTCGCATTAATGTTTTCTTCTCATCTACTGTTGCCATTAGCTGTCTAGGGGGTTTTATTATTTTCAACTTTTAAGCAAGAGGGCTAACGGTTTGCTGATGGGTGGCCATAATAACACAAAAAACATTGTTCAGCTGAAATCGTGAAAATCATTGTTACTTTTGGAAATTAAAATAAATTAAATATCAAATGTGTACCACCTCGCCCCCACTTACCCCCCTTCACAAGTAACTTTGGTCCGAATTATAAATGAAAAAAAAAAAAAATAAATAAATAAAAAAAGGCAACTAAAAGAAGCATCTAGCGCCCCAAAGTCTGTTCACGAAATTTTAGTTTAATTTTATTATTTTATATCTACTCTTTCCGTTTTCTATTTTTTTTAATCAGTTTTGAGGTCTATTATTGTTAAAATTTCTATCTTGCAACTCTCACTATCAACCCAATACGTTTCAAAGTTCACAGCTCCAGACAGAAATTATCCTTGAAATACAAATTTTGCTTTCTAAATGCCAGATAAGAATAAAATTATATTTTTTCTTTAATATGCTCACATTTCCGTTGGAAACATTCATAAAAATTATTTTTCTCTTTTCCTTTTTTTTTTTTTTGGAATTAAAAAGAAGCAAAAGTTAAAGGGAAAGAAAAATAGAAATGGAAAGCAAATAGTGCCTCACTGGCTCGTTTGAAATTCTATTGTCATTCTAATTTAAAACAAAGAGGACAGCAAACGTAATGAGACAATTTAAGGCATTTGCTTTTCCATTTCAAACATCAAGAACAAACTGTCAATAGGTTTCATGAAATCGCCTTATCAGCAACTCAAAGTGTAATCTCCTACTAAACTTCATTTGGGAGCAGCTGTAAAATTTTGTAAAACGTTTTTCAATCGATTCCCTTAAGAAACCTCCATAAATTTAAATGATACATTGACACAAAAGGACATCAATTACGGCAAAAGCATACAAAACTGTTGAGCAAGAAGCTTAGCCGAAGGGCTTAAATGTGGATTTCAAAAGGTCTTATTTGCAACTAGTCCTCAATTCTTAGTTGCAAAGCAGAGTGATCTAAAATTTTATTTGCAGTTTACTTATCGACCAAATACCAAAAACATTACGAATTGCAAATTTTCATTTCAGACGTTTCTGAACAAAATTGTCAACCACCTGCCGTAAGCACTTGTATTTAGTTACTAAGAGCAGGCTGTCGTTTGAACAAACTAAAAACAACTCCACTTTCGGCGCATGCTTCAGTAAAATACGTGAGAGCCACAAAGAGCTCTAGAGGAGAGTGCTGCACTGTTGCATCCCTTTCCTATGTGACACACATTTGTTGTAAACAATGTTTAGCAATATTGTGGCCGACCTCATTAATTTTAAATTTTACCTGAAAAACATTCATTTAAAAACACAAGTTTAAGGCCACATTTTTGTTAGATAAATTATTTGTGTTTGTTCTTGGGCTGTTAATTTTGTTTATTGACAAAATTTGTGTTTTGTTTTCATCAAGAACACTTTTTTTTATCATTGACTTTTATTTCGACAAATATTTTTAAAATAATTCCCACTTTTGTTTTTAAACACTCAATCGTTTTTGTCAAGAAGAGAAATTTTTTTAAGAATGTTTCATGCAACAATTTTTATGCGTTACATGCATAAAGATTTGCAAACCAAATTGCTGTCATAAATCGATTAATTGAAATTAATTTTTAATACAATTTTCAGTCATTAATTTAATTAATGAATTTCTGTTGTACCCTGTGTTCTCTACTCAAAAACAATAAGTAAAAGCTGCCATCAAACAAAATCATCTTCACTTCAATTCCTTTTTACATTAGGAAAAACCAATTCAATCTCAGATAAATATTTAAGCCAACAAAAAGGATTTGAAAGTCCTTTTAAGACTTAAATTTAATGAGTGGAAAACAAGATTTCCCCAGCTCTTTAACTTGGCTTAAATGGTTTCTCATTGTGTTAAATGTTGCTGATAATTATGCATCATCGCCATTCTATTCAATTGAGTTGAATATTGACTTTAATTTAGTCAGCTTAACACTTGAATTATTTCACAGATGCCTTTATATTCTTTTTTCCAATAAAATTTCCCTAAAATTCTTTCTATTGCTTATCTATCCTTAGCAATTGGATACGGCAACAGCTCCAAATTACAATTTTTTCAAGCAGCATTTTCATCAGCAACATCGAAACTCGTATCATCTTCAATATGTAGAATACACGAGCAAGTGCCTCTATAATCAGAAAAAAGTATTGAAATTAAAAAACATTCACTTTATTTAATTTTTTTTTTTTTAATTTTGTCATTATTTTAAACGCTTTAAATAAAATTAATTTTTTTTAATTTTTAAGAGAAATTTTAAAAGGGAAAATCTTTTAACAGTTTTCAGTCCCACTTTGAAGCTTGAGCTTTCTTTCGTGTAAGTCAAGCAGCAACTTGCCTAAATAATTTAATTTTTCATTTAATTTTTAAATTGAAAATGTCTAGTCTTAATGGAAGGCATGTATCCCTTGTGTGTTTCCATATACATTTTAACTTTATTTTATTATACGAGTAGAAATACCGTCAAAGACTCGATACAGAATTAATTATTTATGCGTTATTTATACCTGAAGGGATCAATTTTAACTAAAATGTAGGTTCTACATCAATCAAATTTGGCAACAAATTCAAAACGACAGAAGAATAAATAAAAATTTTTATTTATTTATTTTTTTTTGGTAAAATATTCATCGAGTGTCGCCGACAAAAGTGTTAAATGACCAACTGATTTAAGCAACAATAAATATGCATGCATAAACGAACAGACGCACTCAGGCAAACACACGAGTACTTAAACGTGTTGCACGAACAAACAGATCTGTCTATTCAGATGTGAATTTACACACAGCCGTATTAGTATGCTTGTGTTGAATATGTAGATAAAGAATAGAATAGATTGGAATAAAAAGACTATGTGGCTTTCAATCTTAAACAAAAAAAAAAACAGTCAAAATAAGAAGAAAATGGAAATGTTCCTTTTTTCTCGTTAGTTGCATCAATGCTTGTCGCCATTAATTTTTTCTTTTTATTTTTAACAAGAAAATGAAAGTTTTGCAGAGAAAGAAGAGGAGAAGAGAAATGAAATGAAAAGAAATTTTGTGATGGCAACATTTAACTCGTGTGTCTAAAAATGTTTTGCAAAAACACATATAAAATGACTTCTAATGAGAAAAAAAACATTTTTGACCTTTTTTTAAAAACCTTTTCTATTGTTGCTGCTGCTTTAGTTTCGCTACCATTAAGACAACAACTACAAATATTTCTACAACTATGAAAAATCGATCATTTATTTTAGATGAGATGGAGATTTCAAAGGCGTTTTTTGACCCTTTTTTGTAACTTATCTGTTGGTACACTCTTGGTAAAAAAAAAAAAAAAAATTAGCTTTACAGTCATTTATTAAATAAAAGGCGGCTTATTTTCTTAAAGTAAAAATAATATTAAGCGAATACTAGTAGTTTAGAATCAGCGTTTTTTAGCGATCTTACACTCTCAGTTTCATCCGTTGGGCACTCCTACTTCATCTGGGGCAAATGCGTTCGTTACAAAGAACGTCTGAAGATTGATAATCTCTTATCTTGCTCTCATCTCATCACCTTTAAATAAAAAATAAATCAAAAAGATATTTGTGATATAAATACTCGCGCTCACACGTAATTTTCTTTTATGTATTTTTTATCGCTTTTATTATTAAACACACACATCCACATAAAACATTACTTTTATTTTTACCACAACAAAACAAAAATTTCCAATTAAGGATTAAGCTCCTTTTTGATTTTTTTAATTTTCCTGGCCAAAATTGGGAATGGTAGCTCGGCAAGTTTGGGAAATATAAAAACCCTTTAAAGCAACAGCACTGAGGTATATGGAAATTTCAAAAATTAAAAAGTAGTTCAAAGTAACTTCTGAGTATTTGAGCGGTAGATTACAAATTAACACAACCTCTCTTTTAAAATGATAAATGTCCCATTTCGAAATCTTCTATGCTTCGTTCGGAAGTTACTTTGGATTATTTTGAAATTTCTGTATACCAGAATGCTGTTGATCTAAATGATTTTAGCAACTTGCCGACGAACAATTAGAGATTGTGAGATGACTCACATATCATTTTAAAGAAGAGGCTGTCTAGATTTGAATTCTATCGCCAAATTACTTAGAAGTTACTTTGGACTATTTTTAAAATATTTGCCGAAAGGAATATTGATAGAAAAAACAAAATATCTTTCTCAGTGTTTTAAAATGGATTTTATTTCCTGATTTTGCAACGCTTGACTAAACTGAACTGATAACGGGAACCGTTTAAATTTTATATTGTAGAACGAAAAAAAGAGAGCGTTCATGTTTCCTTTTTAGTTTTTGCTTAATAGAAGTTCCTTGTTGTTGTCGCTGTTCCCATATTTTTTCTTTTTTTGTTTTGTTTGCTTTTATTTAACTTCTTTCGTTTTGGATTTAAAATAAAAAAAAGGATGCCAGTTCTTTTTTAAGGATAATCTAAGTGGCATAAAAACTCATGTACAAATGAATCCACTTTTTTCTCAAGGCAGGAAAGATTTTAACCAACATTTTTTTTTACATCTTTATTACTCAAAGTTAAGGCAAAAAAACCACAACAACAACACGAATAACAAGTCAAACAAATCGTTGATGTAATCGTGTTTAATGATGCGTCCACAACAAGTTAAATCGATAAAAATTTATTGCTTTTTTTTGTGTCAAATTAAATTTCTAAAAATCTCTTTCACATTATTTAGTCATTTCGTTAATGTACGTGCTTGTTCTGTATTCCAAACGGATATGAAAAAATGTGAAATTTTTCTTCTTATTAATTGAAAAATTTTATGTTTTTTTAATTCTACCAATAACTTTGCACCCAAAATAAAGCAAAAACAAAATTTTAAAAATCTAAAATTGGCCACAGAGTAGTTATGAGGCACTTAATTTTTCAATTCCGAATAAAATATTCGTATTCGGAAGACAGAACAGCACTGGTAATTGAATATTTAAAGTTACTCGTTGACTGCAAGTAATCATGATTTTGTTTTTTCTTAAGAGTTTTTTCAAAAAACTCACCACGGGAATGTGAACGCACAAACATATAATTTATTTTTTATTTTTTATTTTTATTTTATTGTCTGGGACTATAGACTTTAAAGCCACAATTAAATTAAATCATTTTTAATAAAAGCCTAAATGCACTGGTGCTTTATTTATGCCCTCGTCTGTTTAAAAGTTAAACTGTTTAACAGAAAGCATTTAGCCATTTGCGGCTTTCACATTTTTCTTTAAAGCGGCATTGTTGCTGTTGGAAATAATAACAATTAATTGTATATTCGCTTAATTACCATCCTCAGATCTGTGATGATTCAACGTTGCAGGTTATTTTATTTTGTTTTCTTTTTTTCCTCTTTTGGTTGCAACAACAGCAAAGAGTAACTGAAAATGGAATTGAGGACAGGCCAGTCGTATTTAAAAACACCGTTAAGGTAAATTAAAGTAAAAAAAAAAAACCCAGAAAATTTGTTGACGTGGTTAAGGCTGACTTATTGTTGTCATTGTATATCGACATTTTGAAACATTACAATTCTAAAAACCTTTCGGTTTTGTTCTGAATTATATTTAAATTAAAGTTACAATCGAAAAAAAATAATTATTGATATTCCTTTTGAGCGAGTTTATTTGTGATCCTTAAAAAACTTAATAAAATCGTGTTCCCTGTTAAAAATAATTTCTAGAGACATAAAAACATCAATTCAATTAATTTCCATTTTCCAATTTTTTTTATTTCAATAACGACTTACATATAAAAAAAAGCTTTTGAATAAAATTCATATTTTTCATCTTGTTAATTTAATTTTACATATCGCTGGCTTAATGATAAAATCATGTTTTAGGTTAAGAGAAAAAAAGTCTAGCTAATTTTGGTTGATATTTGACTGAATTAGCAGTCAATCATTTTGTCATTTGATTCAATGAAAATTATCTTGCTGGGATGTAAGATTTTGAAAACTAAAGTCAAGTGCTTTTGCGTTTTATTTAACCATAAAAATTCATAGCAAAACAACAGTAAGAGTTCCACCAGCAGTTGACAAAATACAAAAAAGAAAACGATAAAAATCAAAAAAATAACACCAACCAACACAAACAACAACAAGGAATTAAATGTATGCAACAAAGTAGTCAGTCAAAGTAATTTAAGCAGTAATTATACGATACAAATTAATGACTTAACAACTACAGACTCACTTACTCTCACACTACCACAAGTAACTCTCTGTAAAAATAGTACTCCTACAGATAAAATTAATCGTTAAATGAATTAAAAACATTCAAAGGATTCATAAGCAATGAAACACAAACATACAAGAGCACAGAGGCGAGATGAGGCGAGGCGAGGCGAGACAAAGTGGCGTTAACAACTACAGGCAGCAATAAATAAAATTTATGTTTGCTTTCGCATATGAAAGCTGTGGCAAATAAGAGAAGAAGTAGCATCGCAAAAATTTTACGCATTAAGATTAAATTGTAGTCAACTAAATGGTGCTTTTGCTTTCTTCCCAGGCGGAGGAGTTCACAATAAAAAACACAAACACACACACACACACAAAGAAAATGGTTTTCAAATATATTAAATTTACACATTAGTGTAGTGAATACGACTTCAAGCTGGTTGCTGGTCCTTAAAGTATTATTTATGTCAAGTTAACTTCTCTATGTCAATGATTATTGCTGCTGTGATGCAAGGCATCTGCGGCAAATAAAATGGTGATTAACATTTTAATTAAACGAGTGCACAATTAAATAAACTTTGATTCATTGCCTATTAACATTTTGTACTAAAACTGCATTGAATGGGCATGACATTCATGCATCATCAGTTTAGTTCCATATTCACACTCCTCCTTATTATCCTGGTATTCATTTGCATTCATAATTTATATCGACGATGTGTTTGTCTGCGTCTGTCTGTTTACAAACAAATTATTATTGCAGATCCCACAACTTGGGAATTGTTTAAGTAACCATGACGTCAACTCGCAATGTTGTTACACTCGCGAAATCGTTACATTTAAAAAGCCTTCGTGAAAGTGCAATTTATCCAGAATATTTCATCTAGTTACAGTGGAGCCTCTGTTGCACGCGTTCCTTTATGAATGTTTAAAAAAATATCAAAAATAGCAAATGATTGTGTGTCATCTGCCATTTCATATTTTACAAGTGATGGCACGGGATGGATGACATTGAATGATGAAATTGTTAAGTGTAGAGCATAACAAGATGATGATGAATGCGAGCGTATATTTTATTTCTTCAATCCATCCATCCGCTTTTACTCATTTAAATATGAACACATTTAATAAATGACAACGAAATAAATGCGAGTGCGTATGCAAATAAATCTTTGCAAATTCACAGCAAAGCAAACAGCAATAGTAACAACAAAAACAAAGAAAACAAAACATGAAATATTTTAACCAAAATCGTAATGTCGTTAAAGCTTGTTAACAGAAATTGAGCGAAAACAGCAAGAAAATTAACTTTCATACTTTTCTGTCACAGGGATACTTAATTTTGTTTTGTTTTTTTACGACTTATTTGCTAAAAGTCAAGTTGTCTTTAACAATGTCATAAGCCCCAATTTACGAGCGGATCAGCAAAATTTATGTCAAATTTTTTTTTTTTTCGTTAACAACGTTTAATGTTCAAATACAAAAACACTCTTAACAAATGTCTTGTATGTGTGTTCTTACAAGTCCATACACACAGCACACTTAAAGAAAGCAAGAAGAGAGAAGCGACACAAGTACACATTAATAACCAGAAATTAATGGGAGTATGACGTAACATGTGTAAACATGTGTCGCAAAAATGTTTGATACAAAAATTTAAATAAAAAATAGAAGCAAATGTGTATGTGTATGTGTGATTACAAGATTTCATTTCAGTTAATATCAGAATAAATAAAACAAGTCAATAGAATCATTTATTTGATGTTATTCTTGGCTGTCATACATTTTCAGACGAATCAAAAAAAATTTATTTCGGTTTTTCTTTTATTTGTTATTTATTATTTGTTCTGCCACAAAAACAAATAAATTCAAATCAAAGCTCAAAAAGAAGTTATTTTAATAAAAAGAATATTAAAAGACATAAAAAAAAACTTTTGCTTTCCGATTCATTTTAAATGCATTAAAAAAATATTCTTTCAATGGAAAAGCTGAATTAAAAATTGGATTTTTCAAATTATTTAATATGTGTATGTGCTCATGTACGTATGTTTGTGTTACTTTTTAAAAAAAACATAAATTTGCTTTTCTTTCTCTCTTTGATGTTTAAAAAAATTTCGAAGCAACAAAAACTTTTTATTTTCAATTTTCCTTTTTTATATTTTAAAATGTTCCATTTTGCCTAGAATTAATTGAAACCATTAAAATTATTTTTTTTCGCTAATCAGCTTTTGGTGAAAGTTTTTACAAATTTGTTTTTATTGATTCAAGTCGTTTCAATAGAAAATTTAAAAACAAAATTATATTTTTGCAGAAACATTACGTAAATGCTAGACAGTCCAGCGCATTCATATCAATTGTTTAATTTTTGAAGTCAATCTAATTTAAAATAAAAAAGAAGGCTTTCAATCTAAGAAAATTTTAAAAATGCCCTACACTTGCAGCTTCTTGTTAAAAAAAATTTTAAAATTTCTATTGCTCGTGCTCATAGTCAGTATTTTAAAACGTGTTTACTTGCCACTATGTTGTAACTCTAAGAAAAGTAGTTCAGGTACAAACTCTCTTAATATTTCCTGTGTTTGGTTTGTCTGCTGTATACGATCTATAAAGACATAACTTATTTCCTTTTATCTTTTTGTGGTTGCAAGTAGTTCTATACTCGTATCCACATGCCTGTATGCATTTCTTTAATATCGTGTGTGAGCGTGCAACGTAAACTTCCCCTCCATCATGAGGATTTCAATAAAGTTTTAAACTTGTGCTACAACCGGATGTCTAATAATAAAATTTACCACATTTTCTTTAACTTTAACTTTAAAATCATAAAGCAGTTGTGGGTACGTTCACTTTCTATACGTCAGTGTGTGTGTGTGAGTGTGGGTGGGTGATTGTGTGCGTGTTATTGCACACTACCGTTGGTTCAAACGGTAGTGGTGCAATAGATTTTTAAAAATGTTTGTGTAACTTGAATTTTTTTCTTTTTTCGCATTTAAAGTGGAAGTTTCAAACAGAAAGTGCGATAACAAGAAATCTTGATTTATCGATCCATCCATATTGCGATAGTATAATTTGACAATTAAAGTTTTAATAAAATTATTGTAAATTATCTCTTCATACAAATTTTACATACAAAACCGATCCAGCATCTTAAAATCGTTTAAAATTTTCAATTTTTTTATTGTTATTGCAAAAACAATAAACACTCGTTTTACATTTTTAAATGCGTTTGTGCATTCAGTTGAATGCAACAACTAACCCCAGTTTTCAATTAGAAATTTATTTTTGATTAATTATGCCCAGGGAATTTAAATAAATTATTTATTTTTCTAATTTTAAAATTCTTACACACATGAACTCACATCTGACATGCATGTGTGGGTGAGTATTACTTTTACCCTCTTAAAGTTACTTGCAAACCTGTAAACTCTTTTGCAGCTGCAATTAATTTTAACACAAGGCATCAACCCCATCTTGGTTTCGTTGCTCCCCCATCTCCTCCTGTACTACTGTAGCAAAAAATTTAATTTAAATTGTTCACACCACATAGCAAAACAACATGGAAGCCAGATTTGAAGATTTTTTAGGGCCACAAAAAATATGTGAAAGGTTTGCATGACTTTCGCTTCATTTTATCATTCATTTGTAAAAAATAAGGAGACTTTTCGAATTCTAAATTAATTTCAAAATAATGCTGGAGAGCAATTCTCCATTTTTAAAAAATTTATGAAATCTCGCCACTAGATTTCGATTAAGTCTTGTGAAAATTTACTGAAACAATGTGATGCAGGAAATAAAAAACGTCCCACAGTGTTTGTGAATACACTTTTTTCAGCCATCACAAAAATTTCAGTTTAAATTTACTCGATTCAAATTCACTGAATTTTAAGCGTTTTGCTAAATTTTTGATTTTCATAAACTTGAACGATTTAAATTAATTTTATCTGGCAACCATGGTTGTGTTAGTCTTGTAGACTATGTGGCACATGAAGATTTTCTTGTTTTATTGTTTCTGGTTTTTGGTATGGGGTCAGTTTCATTTGTCTTGTGAACATTTTCACACTCTGACTTTAGCATCCCTTTATTGTTCATTTTTTATTGTTTTTTATTTTGCAACTTTTTCTTTGGTTGAATTTTATTTTTTGTATTTAATTCATACACTATTCGTCTGAAGGAAGAAATAAATGATTGTAAATTAAATTAAATTATAAACTGGTTAAATGGGAGATGAATCTTTTTTAGAAAGTTTTTTTATGTTTTTTTTTCAAAAATTTTTTGAAAAAAAAATTAATTTATTTTTATGGGTTTCCTTTAAATGCTATTACAGTTACAAAAAAGAGAAAAAGTTTAATGGCTTTTCCGAATGGCTGCCTTTTAGCCATTTTTAAATAAAAATCCAAAGATGCAAGCTGGATTTGTGTGTTTGCTGATTAAGTAAACAAATAGTTGACATCACTGTTTGCTTATGGATGCGTTTTAAGTAGAATTTATTCATTAAAAAATTAATTTAGAAAACTTTTAAAAAGCTAAACTTCTTACTAAACTCAGGCCACACTAAACACGAAAATTTTTTTTTTTAATAAAGAGCGAATACTTAGTTTGTAAGCAAAGAAACAGAAATTTAGTTTTTTTTATTTTTATTGCAGAGCCGACACAGTTGGTTGTCTAATTTATCTCTTTTAAAATGTTTGGCATTTAACTCTGCTAACGCACTTCTGTTCTGGCCAAAATGTAACTTTTACTTCAATTAATTGCAAAATGTGATTTTTGTAAAAAGAAGGATGCAGGCACTTCAAAAAGAATTTTATTTTTTAATTAAAAAAAAATTGAGAATAATTCACACTACGAGTAAATTAAAGATTCCTAGAAGTTTAAGTCATTTAACATACATTTTCCAAAAAGAAAAAAAAGCACGAAAATCACGAAAATTGCCAGGGAAACATTACACCAATAACAAGTTGTTAAAAGTAAAAACATGCAAGCTTAACTGTAAATTAAAAGAAGACTTGCAAAAGAAAAAGGAAAATAACAAAAACAAAAATAATAAAAAGGAAAAACCAAAAGATTTTGTAATTTCAAATGGATGCAAGTTTAACTTGTAAAAATTAGTAGCCACTCAAAAAAAAAACGTTTCATCTAATAGCAAAAACTATTTCAAGACTAACTTGCTGACTGACTGTGATTTGTGCAAACAAAATGTCTTGACTGAGAGCTTTAACGGCTGATTACTTTGTAAAAATTAAGTTAAAACAATAAATTTTTGTTTTCTTAGGCTTAGAATTGAACTAACGCCCACACAATAATAGCTAAGCCATGAAAAAAGAAAAGCAGGTAAAGTCTTCCCTAAGTATCAAATGCATGTAGTAAATGAAATTTAAAGTATTTGCCCTTTTTTAACAACACAAGTCCGCGAAGCTTCTTGGCTTCTCTGCAGAAAACACCCGGCGTCTAGACAGGAATAAAAAGATTGGAGCGTACAGCATGTAGTTAGAAGGCAAGTTAGTTGGGCAAGTATGTTTTTCTTTTCATGAATTGTTTTCTTTTGAACTTTCATTACCGCTCATATACACAATTTTGTTCTTCTCATTTTATTTCGTAACTTTATGTCACTCACGCAATAAAGCAGAAACATAATAAAAAAACCTAAGTACAAGCAAGTCTGTCATCTTGTTGGTTTGCATGGCGGCCTATCGGCCTTCAAATACAATCACAAGATTCCGTTTTGAACGAAAAATGCGGTGCCTAATGTCAAAGCCCTCTAAACAAAATGTACATCTGTGTGGAAGATTTTACCTGGTGTTTTTCCAATAAGTTAACCAAAAACTCCAATTAGTTTTATTTTATTCAATTTAAAAACGTAACAGGCCCCATGTGCGGTACACTGACCATCATCATGCTGTCCCTTCATTCTAAGCCTCTTTGGGTTTCCTGTAGGTTTAACGTCATAACTAAGAAAATGAAATGTTTTTGTTCGTTAATTGTACTTAATCGGTTTAATAGTGCGTTAAATTCCCACCAAAAGGTGCTCGTGCTTTTAAATAATTTACACACGTTGGCTTTCGTATTCATACTCGTAGAGTTCTTTGTTTCGTTTTATTTTGGTACGAGTAGCAAAATTTTGAAATTAATTGTTTTTTTTTGGCCCGAAAACCGAAGAAAAAAAATTTCCATTTCACATCGAAGATCAAAATGTGATTAAAGCGAAACCATTTCATTCTCAAATATTTTTAAAAAGCAAAAAATTTACAGAAGTTTTCTTTTTAAGCCAAAAACAAAAAAATTTCTATTAAAAAATTTGAGCTGTGTTGCAGTAAATGTATGGAAATTTGTTGCACATTGCAACTCGAAAAATACAAAACACATAGAAAATAAAAAAGAAGGTAGAAAAAAGGCACACACAAGGAGTCTCCTTTCAAATAGATGCACTAGAAAAAAAATAAAATACAAACTTATCACTGACACCGTTCGCAAACTCAATTTTCACTTTAGTGGCGCTGCAGGTTTGTGTATCTAAAACTACTTGGAATTTGAGACTTGATTTACGATCTAAATTTGACAAACATTCCGACTGAAATGCACCTACACACAAGCACACGTATTTCCAAATATTCAAGATGAGAGTTGAATGAAAAAGCACAGCGCACTACTACGAGTATCAGCAAGAGCCATAAAACAAAACTAGAAAAAACAACAACAACAACAATTAACAATAAGTAAAGTGCAGTTGGAATTCATGTGTTTGTTTACTATTAGTTTCATTTGATGGAAAAGATGTCTTCGATTTAGTTACGCGCACGTGTACCGAAACAAGTGCTCGTTTGTAATGACGCATTTACACAAGTAAAAACAAAATTTGCAACAAAATTATTAGAAAACGTAATCATGTCAGGTGTTTGGGCGAACCCAAGGGAAAGCGTCATCTTTCGCAAGTCAACAGTCCATTAAAAGTACATTGAGGAAAACTAGAAGAAAATGATGTCGCAAACTTACACTATCTGAAAATGTGAATTCTATTCGATCGAAATAACAAACAAGAAAAGAACACAAGCCCATATTTTTGGTATATTTAATCCTTAATATTTTATAAGTCATAAAAGCCCTGCTGCCTAACAAACACCGTAAAGAGCGTTTTTGCTTGTTATTTGAAATTAAAATGCCTATCAAAAATTTATTTATTAAAGAGAAAAAAAATTGGAATTTATTTCGTATTTAAATTTGTTTTGTGGCTTATTTCCGCCTTGTTGTTCGTGGAAAGCATCAGTTATTCTAAAAATTTAAAAAAAGAAAGAAAAAAATGTATTCATTCGCAGCTACAAATAAAAAAAGAACAAAATTAATATAAATTTTGTATTAAAAAACATCGTTTTGATCTCTTTTGGCCAATAAAAATGTTACACTTCATCAATTTTTCCATGGTCATAAACTCATACAAACATTTATGATTTCATGTTGCTGAAGCCATTCACACACTCCATCCGAGATATTGTGAAATATTCTCATGGCTCCCGAATACATTCGGATTCAAATACTAGCAAACACTTACACGTTGATAATTTCAAACAAAAGAAGTAACGGAAATAGCCATTGGCTGAATTTTCATTGCTCAAAAGCGCAATCATATGTGAACGTGTTATGTTCCTCTATTGAGCAATAATTTTAATATTATGTTTTTGGGTGTTTGTGTGTGTGGGTGGTGGTGTGCATGTAAGTGCGGGCGTGTATACGCCAATTGGGGTTTTCTGTTTGTGTAGTTGTTTTTCTCGGACTATTCTTTTTCACTTGTATCACAATTAAAATATAATTTTTTTGTTTGTTTGTGTGACTGAACATTTTTGTTTTTTGCTTAAATGCAAACAAAACAAACACTCTGTGAGAGACATAAAAGAAAAGTAAAACATAAAATGCAAACCTTTAACGATTCCTTTTGGAATTTTCGATTGGAAATGATTTACGATGTTCTTTTGGGTTTAGTTTTGTGTGTCCAGATAAGCAGCAAAGTTGCAAATGTTGAAAGTTTTTCTAAAATTTTACAGCCATTAAAAACAAAATGCAAAATAAACACTTTTTAAGTTGCATTTTTAATTAAATTTAAATTTTAGTGTTAAAAAAACGAGTATATCAAATGTGATTTTTCTTCTTCAATTTAATTCTTGGACTATGCGACAGACAGTTGGCTTTGCCCCTATAACTTTTGCATGTGTCAATTCATCTTAATAAAACTTTCTACATGTGGCATAGTGTGAAAATGACAACATTTCAGTGGAACATTGTATTCAAACCGCTGACACTTAAAAAGCGTTAAGTGTATTTTTAATTAATTTTTTTTCTCTTCAACATGGTTTAAGTCGCATGCGAAAATATTTATCCTTTCAAAAGTTATAGCAAAAAACAAAAATACATTCACACAAAAAATCCACCTACTGCTGGTTTGGTTCGTCTGGCATTTTTACTTTTTTAATTTAACTCTCGCTAGATTTTGCATATTTTGTGTTTTTGCAATAATTTTGGAATGAATTAATATTTTTTTTAATGAAGTGGCAGAGTGGGAAATTAACAATCTGCCACATGCTACTTATGTTGTCACATATCACATCCACTTTAATTAAAAAGCATTTTAATTAGAAAAACGATCATAACTTTTTAAGTGTTGGACCTATTTGAAAAAAAGTGTGGAAAGTTTAATTAACATTTATTAACCAATTCAGAAGTTATAGCGAAAAAAAAAACTAAAGGCGAATCAACCCTTAAAAGCAACGTTGTTGAGCTCAACTGTCAAAAGTTTTCTTTTATACAAATTTATATAACTTATAATTCATCCCTCGCACAATTAATAATCATGAAGTAAATTTGGTAACACCCATACACGACCTACAAAATTATATTATAAAGCAAGTAATTAATGGTAAAAGAAATTTTATATTCTTCTTTGAGTAGCAAAAAATGCATTCAGAATAGACAAAAACAAAGAAATAAAAAATTTTTAATTTATGCTGAGACAGTAGATGCCCATTAGCTTGGACAAAAACATTTTTTTCTTGCTGAACAAATGAGGTGTAACGATATGAATGTGATAATCATGTGTGAAGAAAATGATTTATGTTTGGTTTTCTGTTAACTGCATTAGCAAGTGTGTGTGTATGTGTGTGTGTGTAATTTAGTTTCAACTTTTCTTTTATGCAAACAAAAAGTTGTTCTCAAGCCATTTTACGAGTTTTCAATTATTTTTCGATATCATATCCAGCGAAAAAAATTGATTGTTTGGCACATTCATATTCCACTTGGTGAATAAAATAAAAAAGAAGGAATAAATTAAAAAATTAAGTAAATCTGAAAACCTTTATTTATTAAAAATTTTTTTAAGAAAATTTAATTTTATTTAAATTTTTACACAACCATTCAAAATAAAACAAATAAATTCTTGTTTTACTACAAAATTTTAATTAAAAAAAAAAAATTCATTGAAAAAACAAATTATTAGCACAAAACCTGTTTACGCTTCATTTCATTTTGCTTTATTTTTATGTGTTTGCGCATGTATTTGTGTGTTAAATGTTTTCTTTAATTTATTTTTGTTATTGAAATACAAAATCTGTTTTCATGGTTTCGTTATTAAATTTTTCTAATCGTAAATAATGCAAATGGCAGAGCTGGAAACGAATGATTCTGACTCTTAAAATCTGACTTGAAAAAGATGCTGCGACACAAAAAAATGTATGAAAAAGTTTTCGTAATTTCAACTTCAACGCTTCATTACTCATTTTGAATTGTAGTCTTAGCAGCTGAAAATGTACTAGAAAATTATTTTGTGTGGTAATTGAAAGGTACGAGCATTTAAAAAAAAGAGCCTGTAGGAGCTGCGTAAGTTTTTAAATTCTTTCAAATTGAAAAACCGACTGATTACAAGAACAAAATAAACATTAAGTGCTCCCATCTAACATTATAGATTGTAAACTTAAATTTGTTGCCCACACGAGTGCACAACAGAATTTCCTAAATAGACATTATTTCTTTCATTTAATCACATGCACTGAACAAACACAAAACATGAGAAGCACATAATCGTATAGAGTGGCTTATACACATACATACGTTTCCATTTAAATAAAGAGAAATGAAGAAATGGAAAACGAATCGCTTAAAAATCAATTAATTTTTCAATATTTTTAAATCGAGTTTTTTGTAATTTTCAAAATAATAAAAAAAAATGTATTGGAGAGCAACATTGTGCAAAACAAATTTACAAATAAACAATCATTTTGCTTATGTCGTTTTGCAAACGTTTTTCTTAGCGCTACTGGGTTTCGGCTGCAGCAGAATCGGCTTCTTGTCAAAAGTGCTCGTACATAAAACAAAATTATATGCTAATTGATAAATCCAAATCTAATCTAAAGAATATGTAAAGCACTAAATTAACAACCCTACGAATATCTGCTGTAAATTCATGATATCCTTTTTACCCCTGTTTACCCTGTTTAGGAACGTTAAGTGGCTGCTTAACTTTGTCAGCTTTTTTCTTGGTTTTATTTGAGTCAATATTTAAATTTCTATCACTTTGCATTCGCTTTGCATTTTTATTGCCTCCTCCAACTACTTTATGTTTTTCAGAACTTTTCCTCTTTTTTTCTTATTGTTTTGTTGTCGTTATTTCTGTTTATTTTTATTATTTCAATATGAATCTAAATTCATGGTAGTTTCTGAATTGAAACTAATTCAATTGCTGTTTAGAAAATCACATTCACTATTTGTCGTCATTATGGATACAATTTTGCTTTCATTTTATTATTTTTTTTATTTTTCCTTTTTATGCTGCTTTTGTGAAAAAGAAAACCAAACATTCCGATAAATTCATGTGAATGTTGTTGCTTTTTAAAAGCTTAAAAACAATTGGAGGCGTTTACGCAATAAAGTTCTAGAGAAACGCATTTGTACGTGCTTAAATAAAAGTTTATCGCTTATAAATATTCTGAATTTTCCGCAACTCTTCCCAATATGAAGATAAGGAGAGAGAGAAATACTTTAATATTTATTTGTTTTTGTTATTGTTTTTATGTACGAAGCAATTGAAGAATGTGCGATTATTCCTTAAGATACCAGACAGTTGAGCCTTTAGAAAATTTTCTTAAATTGGTAAAACTTTGATGGTTCAGAAAATGTTTAGACGAATTAAAGAAAAAAAAAACACGGCTTTTATAAGGTTTGCTTAAATCAGCATATTTTTATTGTCAATTTGTTATTCTAGCCAGCGTTTTTCGGGTTTCGTTTGCTTGTTTCATCTGCCTAGAAATATCAAATTCAAAAGTAACAGCTAAAAAAAAAGAATTCCTTAAATCAAAAAGATTTCAAGAAGATTAATGTGCTGTTTGTCTAACTCGAGCGATGAACACTCAATATTTTGAGTACTTTTCATACAAAATTCCCAGACAAGTGAAGTAGATCTTGTATTTTTTTCACAAATTATATCGGATTGAAAAATTGAAATACAAAGCAAAGATTGCAAATCAGCAAGAAAGATTTTAATAACACTGTGCAACAGATTCAGTCTTTTATTTTTATTTATGTTACTCTTCTTGTGATAGACTGTGTGATAAAATTAAATTCTCTTACGTTTTCTCGTTCAAATACATAAATGTTGTGCAATTGATTTTACAAAGTTTTCTTTGGTCGTATGAGTGATATTCGTAATATTCGTCATGCGGCCCGTAGCACAGCAATGATTCAGTTTATTATTGTCTGTCGTTGAAATAGTTGCTCATAACGGAAGAAGATTAGCTTTATTGACTTTCACCATTAATTTGCTCTTTTTTTAATTTAAAGTGAATGAAACAAATATTTAACTGACAAGGAAAATATAATGCGTTGGGTCAACGAAATGATATTAGAAAACGGACACTTTTGAAAAGTAATTTTATTTCTTTGACTTGGAATTTTAGTCAGAAGTCAGAAGCTGGGGTTTTTAAAGAATATATTTTTTTAATTCACACTCAAATTAAAATTACTCAATGCATTCTCAAATACAAATGATTTTTTTTTTAAATGTTTTATTCTTGTTGCATTTTTGTTTTGAGATTAAAAACCCGCCTCAATCAATCCAAACTCACTCTTTCATTTAACTTTATTTTTTTTTTGTTTAATAGTTTTATGGAAACATAATAATTCGAAATTCTATAGTCTTAAATAAATTTTGCAGGAAAAATGTGTTTCCTGTGCCTATTTGTTCTCATGTTGTTGGCAAAATTAACACACAAAATTCTCCAGATACATGAAATAGTAACAGGGCACACGTACGTATTTGATGATGAGTCTAACCATCATTAAGCTGTCTTTGGCAATTTCTCCGAGTGCTACTTCAGTAGAGATGAATTTAACAAAATTGATTTCAGATGTTCAGATGCTCGGATGTTGTATCAGTCAGCCATCAACTTTTACGATTTTTTGCATTCGTTTTTATGTTTCACAAAAATGTTTATTGTTGCTGTTGCCATTTGAATTTGCATATTTCTTTTACTATAATTTTGATATATTTTTTTGGTTTGTTCGTTCTCTTGTTAACGTCATACATAAAAATAATGCTCAACTCAAGTTAAAACAGGCATTCCATTTGCCTCCATTGAAGCGCTAGCATTTGTTTTAATGCACATGCTAAACTCAATGATGACAATGACGAGTAAAGTTGTTGTTCTTGTTGGTGGTGGTGGTGATGGTGGTATACTGTTGCTGACACAATTGTGTCATTTTACAAATCATCAAATATCACATGTCCTACACTATCTGCACTGTCGATTATTTTATCGTTTTATTATTAAAACGTGCTGCTCTTATGGTTGTGCTAAAGCAGAGAACATCCAACAAACCAAGTCCAATAACATACAAACATTCACAAGTCAGCCAGTATTACTTTTTTTTGTTGCAAATACATTTGTACGCACGTAAATATTTATTTCCCCCTATCGAAATCAGCACTTACACACACTTACTTACACTTTACATGAACATACGTTTGTTTTTTTTCTTGAGTGTGTGTGTATGCTTGTGTGCTTAAAAACAAATGAAAATCGGTTGCACTCCCACACACAAAACGCAAATGAAAAATGCTTTGATAAGCAAAATAAGATGGAGAAATAGAAAAACAAAACGAAAAAGATAATTTCAATATACCTGGAGGAATAGTTTTGTAATTTCTTGAATACTTTTTTTGCTTATGATGCTGCTTTGAAACCCTTGCTGTCGTTTTAATTTTTATCTTAAAAGGAGATTGAGCTAATGGACGCTCTTAGTATTAAATAGAACAACAACAACCGAGGCTGTAGTTTGAGTATTAAAAGCTGACATGTCAATTGTCAGAAAATGGTTTTATTTCTTTTTTTCCCCATCAGATTGAAACAAATTAATTTCAATTGAAAGAAATTTCAGAATTTTTGACTTTAAAGTGTGTAAATTGATGCAAAGCAACAATTTGCTTGATGGTAATGAAATCTCTCTTAAAAGTGATGATAATCGGAATGATTCGTTAGTTTTTGTTTTTGTTCAATTTTTCAATCTTCAATTGGTTACACACTTTAGCCAGAGCTAGCATGTGACTTCTAGCTTAACTGAATTTAAATGGAAAATTATTCTCATTATCCTTCGATTAAATTGTTATTAAATTCCATTTTAATTGTTATAATTTTTGGCATTTATTTACTTCATTGTCTATCCAAGAAAAATAAATTTGTGAAAATCTTGTTGTTTGTGTTTTGTGTGTTTTCTCTCCGTCTTTTATTTATTTATGACAGTTGGGAAAGTTGGAAAGTTGAAAGTTTTGTAGAACGTTATACGCCTAATTAAATTCGTGACTCTTGTCACATTTCGTATGGCCTTTAAAACAAAATTAAAACATTTAGTTCGAATGCTTGGAGACACGTACTCATTATGAACGAGTATGTGTATGGTTGTGAATGTGTGCTAGAACACAGCAAACATTCCATAATCACATTAATTTCCCCTAATTCATCTATACAGTTTGAGTTTTATTTTCTTATAAATTTCGTGAAATAACCGATTACTCGAAATGCGCTAGGAGATGTTTATAACTCATGTGTAGGATAGAAATTAGAATTTAATGCATCTCATTCCAAAGTCCCCTTCTTTAATTCAGTTGATTGATGACGCTATCAATTAATAACTAACATTGCAAAATTTGGCAAATAAATTAATAGAACCAGAAGTATTTTTAGCATGATAATAAATAAAGAGAAGTAAAAGAATAAAATTTTTTTTTTATTTTCTTCAGTTTTACTTTTTTGCGTTCGTTGGAATTTCACACATACAAACTTTAAAGTCAGAAGATTATACTCGTATGTGCAAACAGTAAAAGTTTATTTGTGTGACGTTCATGTTAGAAACTCGGCAAATAATTGCTACACTATGAAAAGTTTCTATTTCATTAATTGAATGACAAAGAAAAATAATGCCGACTAAATTACGTTATACTCGAAGTGTGAAGTGCTGGCATTTTCATCTGACTTAATTGCAGTCGGAATCTATTCTCTTTCAACAGACTTAAAGCTGTTGGGGTTAAATAGCACACAAAATTACAATTGATTTCCTCTTTAATAAATTCACTAATTGAGCGAAATTTATAATTTGATTTTTGTTTGCACAAATACTTTTCTGCCAGTGTACCATTGGCTGTACAATTTTCTATATTTATGCAGTTCGTTTAAAGCCAAAAATATATTTTAATACACAATGTTTGGCTGTAAGCCAACATCATCAGTTCCACTTGCTTGGGGTTTTATTTCCAGTTATAATCCCTTTTTTAAGGTGAACTAATGTTTTACGTATTTACGTTTGCTAAATTTCATTCAAAATATGTTTGTGTGTTTCTCAAAACTCGTTTTCATGCATGCTTCTGTCTAATGAATTCTTTCTTTAAGAGTGTGTGTACAGTGGAGCCGTTTTAAAAAAGTAATTGCTAAAACTAATTTTTTTATTGCAAATTTCAAAAGTAGGGACAGCAGAAAATATTTTTTTTATAAATACATGCACAGTGGGCCAAATTTTAACTATTTTGATCACTTTCTTTTATTTGTAAAAAATCGCTAAATTCATTAAATTCAGTGAAAGGTAACCACGAATTTGAGAAATTTAGATTTCGTCAAAGGCACGCACACACAGTGTTTGTTTGGCAAAATCTAAATTTAAACTGTTTAAATGTTTATAAAACATTCACTTCAGTTATTGATTTTAGTTTTATGTAAGTGCACTTGGAATGTGTGTCCGTGTGTGTACGTGTGTGTACGTGTGTGTCCGTGCAGAGTAAATAGCCTAAATAATTTTATTTACTTTTTGCCTTTTAAAAATTTTCATGTCTTGGACATTTCCAACAAACTTGCATCCATTTTTTCTCCTCCTCTTCCTTCTTTTAGATTTTTGGCAACATTTCTGTTATAATTCCGTTTTCATGAATATTAAATATCACAATATTGAATTGTTTTTATAGAAAAGTTTTATGCAACCAACTACTTGCTGGAAACAACACAAATCGTAGACAATAAAATAATTTTGTGAAAATGATGGAACGATTTTTTCGGCCCAGCTCTTCAAAAGTTTTTCTCCTCCTTCTTTTTCATTTGTTTTATTCTATTATTTTTATTTTTAATTAAGTGCAAAAATGAGAATTCGTGTTGAATTTAATGAAAAATAGTTACACGTTGCAGTTGTTGTAAGTAATTTTTTTTTTTTTTTTTTTTTTTTAAATGAGTTCAAGTCTTATAAATTCATTATTGGATTTAAATTATTAAATACAAAATGGTAATACAGTTTTAGTGGGTTACTGACCCCAGAAGGAATAAATCAAACAACAAATATGAGATTCGTGAATAGTCTTGGATTGTTTTAGTTGGGAATTGGGTAGCACATAATCAAAATAAAAATAGTTTTGAAAAATTGCACGTATGACTCAAATATGTCTGTCGGTTTCAATAGAAATCTAATGCTGACTGGCCGGTGTTACGCTTAATCAGTAAATTTCTTCCAATACCTCAAAGAGTAGGTGGTCATAGAGGAATTTATTTTGTGTTATTTAAATATATTTTCTGCATAGTTAAAATCACTTTATTGATAAATCTACGCTTCACATTATTAAAACGAAGAAGCTATTCTAGTCATCTACTTTTTTGTTCTCACTTAATGATTTTCAAAACAAAAATAATATTTTTTTGGAAAATTCAATTTGTTTAACAAAAACTAAAAAACAATTTTGATTGCAAAGATGAAAATTAACAAAAATAATAAATTAGAAAAGTTTGTGCATGAGAAAATAAGTTTTTGAATCGTATCGTGTTCAATGTCATCAAACTTTTTTCAACATTCAACAAACACATGCTTGCAAAGTTTTCACTTCTGTTTTCACTTCTGTTTTTTTTTTTTTTTTTTTTGTAATAACTCTGTGGTTATAAACGATAACCGCTTAAGTTGATTTAAAAAAATATTATTGTGTTTACGTTCTATAAAGTAAATAGCTTTTCTATCCTATTCCGCCCGTAATTATAATAATTGTAAATATTTTGTTCTTCCCGCAAAATGTTTAAAAATTTTACCAAAAAAAAAATACTAAAATTAAGCTGGATTTGATCTGTTATTGCTCAGAGCTTGTAGTGGAAAATATAAGCACAACAACAAGTGTCGTAAAAAGCTGCAGTGGCATGATGGCTTCATTTTTTTTTTTTTTTTGTTGTAATTGCAAAGTTGAAAATCCCACATACTCGTATGTGTACAAAAGGATTACTTTGTGCAGGCATAGATGAAAAAAGTGTCACTCTGAAAATGTTTAACTTGTTTGCCACCTCTTTGGGTAATAACGGATGAATAGAGAAAATTTTCAAGTGCTCCTTTACAACAATTTGAACAATCCATGACTTGATAAGCCATCAAGTTGCAGATACACAGTTTCAAGAAAGACTAACAACAACAACAATAAAAATAAAAGTGGTCAAGAGGCATGAATAAAAAAAAATACAAAACGTAAAACGACTTTGATAAAATAAGAAGGAAAATTGAGTTGATTTTAATTAATAGAATATTTTGTACCATTTCTCTTCACCTCATCCCTTCTGCTTCAACTAACACATAAAGTGGAATTTGCATTAAACCTAATTTGAAACCTGCCTTCATCAAATGATGGTGTTTTCAAACACTTGTACTTGCGAGTGCAAAGTACAAGTGCTCGTAGTTACACGGCTTCTATCTCTGGCGTCTTTAATGTTGCCTTTATGTTGGTGGTGGTGTTGATGTGGGTGCAGGTTGTAAGTAACCGCAGCTTTTGATGCATCCTAAAAGCTTCTTTTTACAACTTGTCTTTAGTTCAATGTAGCAAGTGTTTTTCATGGTTTATTTTTAAACACACAATAGATTGGCAAGACCTTTTAAAGATTATGAAAATCCAGCAGAGAAGACGACGACAGCATAAGCACCAGAATAAGAATAATAAATGCCAACTTTGAAAAAAGAAATGAAATATTGAGATTTCCTATGGCACTACATCCTGCATAAGATAATTAAAGTTTATTGAAAGAGGTTTCGTTTTTATTTACGATGCTTGCAAACTAACCACAGATGCAAATAAGTAGTTTGAATCTCTATGGTCCTCACAGTAGTTTCATGTATGAATTGTTTGAAAGAGAGAAATAAAAAACCCACAAAAAGTGCTCGATCATAAAATATTTTAATGGAATAATCGTTTTCATAATGGAGTGTAAGCAATAGTTGGGAAACTGCAAAATTGTAAACTGAATTTGTAAAACAAATAGAAATGAGAGAATTAAAAAAAAATTCATTCACTCAGCAAAAGAAGGGTCACATGTACGAAATTATTATTATTTTTTTTTTAGTAAATTATTTATTTCGTCTCCTGAAAGACCTGGTGTGGTAATACTCCTCAACTTCAATTTGTGCAAAAGCGCCAGGGGAAAACATTCCTACGAAATAAAAGAAAATAGCAAAAATTAGTTTTTTATTTTTGGCTTTAAAGTCTGCTCTTTGACTAGCACGTTTTATAGGGTCATAACTAAATGAATATGTATCCGCTTGAGTCATATTTTTATGTAGAAAAAAATCCGGACCCCGCATGCCATTGCAAAAGGTGATATAATTTTTTTTTCAAACACACCAAAGCTGCAACTGCAGTACTTGTACTTGTATTGTTTTACCTATTTGCTGTTTATTAATTAATTAATAATTTGTCTTTATCGCTTTTTCGTTCTGTAGCTGAAACACGCAATGACACTTAAGCCTGTTGATTTCAATAAACATAAACACATTGAGCCAAATAAAAATGCTCATTTTCCCCCATTTGAAAATTATAGGCAACTGCTAATTAATGGCTTCGTTTTGTTCTACATTTTAATTACAAAAAAATTGATCAATTTTCAACAAGGGAGAGGCTTTTGCCGTTCTACTCACTAAGTGCTTATATAAAATGTCCAAAGGAAATGAAAGTTTTGGACCGGATATTTAATTTAATAAACAATAAAAAAGAAACTACGACAAGTGCAAAATGGGCAAGAGAATACATTTCGTAGAGTATTTACTGTGATTGCTTTTCCTTGTTACATTTTCTTTTCATTTTTCTTCTATTGCTGGGCCGATGTGGCATGTTTATTAAGGAAAATTAGAAAAACACAAATTCTCTAACGAGCAAAACCAGAGAAAAAAAATTTTATTGACTTTTTATTTACTACTTTTTGTGAACGCTTTTTTTACAATAAACGAAAACATACCAGCAGAAAAAACTAATTGCAGTGAAAAAAGAGAGAATTAAATTAATTAGTTACGACGGCAGTTCTGGCATGAATTTTGCAAATGTATTTCACATCGACACATTCCAGTAGGAAACACCCTCAACTTGGTTTTTTATTTTCTATTTCGTTTAAGAATTTTGTATCCCAACTTGATTGACTTCCTAATTTGTCGACTGGTTGAGTGATGAACACGATTACTAGTGAAATTCTCAAATTGTTGGACTATCATACACACACATACACACTAGTTGCCTGTTAGTTTCTTTGGCATAATTGTTTCATTATTTGATGTTCAAGAACTCTTTATTAAATATTTAAGCGTTAAAATGTACGGCCTTACAATTTTCCTAATTTTTAAATAATAAAAAAGAAAGACACAACAAAGAAATGCTTAATTACTGACATTTTCAAATGTAGGAATAGTAAAGTAAAGTTGCAAAGATAAATACAAGTTGCTTGATAGTACAAAAGGCTTTCCTTTCCTCGTTTCACCAGTTTTTTTAATTTGCTTAAGTACAAAATGAATGTGTGATTACAGGGAATGATTACAAAATTAAACAAAAGAAAAATACTTGCAAATAACGAAAAACTTAATTATTTTATTTCAAGTAAGTTTCCTTTTCTTGTTATCTGGTTGTTGACAACATAAAGTTGGCTAATTAGTGACAACCGTCTAATGAAAAACACGCTGCACAACCAGTTTTTCAGTGTCGGTAATCATGAAGTCATCAGTATCAAAAGCACTTGTTGTTGTGTTTTCTATTTTGTGTCACCCACTCAAAAGTAAAACGAAAGTACCCCGTAACAACTGTTACTACGACTGTTTGTAGCGTTCTTTTTCTAATGTGCTAAAACGAGGGTGACACTGAGTATTTGAAATATTTTCATAAAATTGTTGCTTTCAAACTTATCACATTTCATACATCAATTAATTTAAAAAAAGGACTTGAAATTACTGTAAGTTTTTGGGGAAAAATGATACGACAATCACGATGGCAAAGTCTTTAGTAGATAAAAATCCATGGACACTTAGACACTCAGCTGATAAAGAGTATCTGCAATGCATATGGGAAAGACAAGGAAAATGATTGAACACTTCTTCGTTTTTTGCTTTTTAAGTCACTCTCGCATTTGACTTGTAATTATTCCCTTAAGAAAACTACATTTAAATTACAATAAATAATAATGAAACAAAAACACAGCAAATGACTTTACCAAATCCTTAAGAAACTGTCCAAAAGTCCTTAAAATAATAAGAGTTTGCTAAAGGGAAATAATCCCAAAAAAGTGCAAATGCTTGTGTACGTTTTATTTTAAATAATTAAAATAAAATAATTTCGTTCGCAACTAAAATATTTATTTATTTGAAACATCTTAACTGCTAACAACTGCGGCTACACTTTACTTTTTATTACTTAAAGCAAAAAAAATCAGATTATAAATGTGAAAACTTAATTTTGTTGTAAAACTGCAACGCTCTGAAAGACATTTTACGAGATTTCGAGTTTAAATAAGAAATAAACTTGATTTTGTATTTAATTTCGTTGGAAACATTTGAGTTTTAGGTTGCAAGATGTTGGTTGGGCACTTAACAATAACAACACCATTTACTTGTATCTAAGTGCGCTCCTTTTATTCTTGTTGTTGTTGAATTTCAAATTAAAAAAAGGAAAATGGCAAACAAATTCACCAAATAAAAAGCTTGGAGTTCTTTCATGCAGAAATTTGATTTTTCTTCATATTTATTTTCCTTTTCTCTCGGCTTTTGCTCCCTTTTTTGAAATTTTTAATTCAATTTAACATGTTGCACTTCATAATACCATTTTCGTATCGTTTGGGGGTATTTTTTATACTTGAGAAAATACTTTTATTATTATTATTATTTCTTTCTGTTGGTGGCTGTTATTTTTAGTTGCAAAAATGTTTACTTTATTTTTAAATCATCCAACATAATTCCAACGAAACGAAGCGGAAGTTGCGCAAACGCCATTAAGGAAAATTAATTTTATTTCTCATCAACATTCAAAGTTAAAAAAAATTAAATATTTCAAAGTAGTCAAGGTGTTGAGAAACTTAAAAATCCCACCGAGTGAAAGCACAACAACAGAGGGAAGACATATAAAGACACACACACACACACAGACAAGCACACCTAAACACAAGCACGAAGGCAACAGTTACTGGCTCAGCTGCACTAAAACACAAAAGTAGTGCAGGTGAGCCGAAAGCGTTACGGAAACAAAAACATCATAAAAATGAAAAGTCATTTTATTTCTTTTTATTTTTTATTATAAAAATCATGAAAATTAAAAAAATCTCTCTTCGAATGGACTAAATGAAAGAGACGAAATGCTTGATTTGTGTATCTCACTAATTTTAATTTTGTGTTTGGCCACATTTTATTTTGGAAAATATTAATCTATTCCCGCGTAACGTTTTGTTTGCCAGCAAAATTTAAATATAAAACAAAAAAAAACATTTGCAAATGCACAAATCAAATGCAATAAATCAAAGACAGGTTTCCAGAGCTGATTTATTCTTTGTATTTCATTATTAAAACTCTTGCTGCTGCATCTGTCTGTTGTTCCGTCATTTTTGATTAACGAGTTTGTTCCACTCACGCAATCGTTTTCAAATAGTCCTAACGTCAATGTCCTGAACTCAAAAGTAAATTGTTTTCGAAAAACGAAATGATGAAATGTTTTGTTTGGTTAAAGTTTTTCTATCCCTGATGTTTAATGATTTTCATACTAATCCGTCCAAATACACGAACTCGCATACACACGTGTGTATGTACACTCGTTCATACATACTTCTAGTTGAGAGCAACATGTCATGGATTTACATATTCGTATAAAATATGGCTTTTTGTTTACGAGCGTAATGGCTTTTGCAGCACATACGAGTGTACAAGTAAATGCAATTACGCCTTTGAACATTGAAATTTCAAACTGAATTTGTCATGACACTCGTAATTACGACCACATTTGCTTAGTGTTTGTGTAAAAGTGCATTCATATTCATTAGCAATCTTTCCGACACACACAAACATGTAGCAAACGTAAACTACAGATGGACACGCTAATACATACATACACACATAGAACATATTTCATTGAAACTTCATGTGTTGGAATGCTCACAAAGAAAAGCAAAAAGTTATTAATCAACTTTAATGGATTGAATTTTGTTGTTTCAGTTAAATGCTTAAATACGAATACCGACCAACACGAACACGAACACGAATACCAAAGCATTAACCACGTTTGTAAATGTGTTGGTGTTTTTACACATCTGCAAAATAAGACAAACTGCCTTTGTTGTTTTTGTTTTTGTTTATCAATGAACCAAAGAATTTTTTCTTCTCAATGAAAAATTTGATAGCATCCAGTCGTACAGATTCATCATGAAAGTAGGTCAATGGTTGTCCCTGTTTCCAAATTGCTTGATATTGATGTTACCCAATTGGAAATGGCTGGTCTATCATAAATAGACTAAATGCTGATGATATTCTGAAATTTTTCCTCTTATATTTGTTAAGATATTGTTCTTGAAAAGTCTGGCCTGCCTTTTACAAAGTCATTAGAATGCATTCGAATTTATTTCAAGTTGCTAAAGGGTATGAATCCCTAAAGCGATTGCCACTTGCATATCCTTTTCAATTTGAAATCAATTCTGCATTGGTTTTTTGTATTCGTTAGCAGATGGTGACAATAAAAAAAAAAATCCAAAATATACAAGTGTGACTTCAATCGTTTATTCATATGCACCGGACACTAGTAAGATTTATTATTGTTCTTTATCGACACAGGTTTACTTTCGCCAATACCGGCACTCACTCGTCTACTTTTCATTACTAACTGTTAATGGCCAGAATGGCATGCAGTGTGAACACAACCGCCGTATGCACTTGCACACTTTGGGCATAAGACTGTGAGATTATAAAAAAAAAACTAAAAAAAGAGGCATAAAGAAACAAAAACAAACAAAAAATATGAACATGATGAACATTAATTTACGATTGGAAATATTTTACTGTTTGGTTTCCAATGTGAGCGTGCACATGAAGCAGAATTATTTTTTTAAACTGCCGGCAATAAAATGTCACACGAGATGTACGAATAAAAATGAAAATTTAATCTACAACCCACTTAAAGTCTTTTCAGCTAAAACATTTCACAGGTTCCACTTGATAACATGATGGTAGTAATCAATTTGATTTGATTTTATTTCATTTCATTTTCACATCATTTACACCTCACTCTCTCAAACTGACATGGAATGTGAATGAAATTAGTTTTTTTTTCTTGTTATTCTTTGGTTAGATTAATCCTTGGCAGCCTCGCAAACTGATATTCGTTTAACGTAACTACGGGTGCTCAACTTCATTTCCATTCAATTGTATTTTGTACTTTTTCTAAAGTCGAAATTGGCTTACATTTTCTATTTGAGTTAAGCATTTCCCCCAATTCTTGCATTTCATTAAAAAATAGAGACTCACATGAAAATATTTCATAATTTCAATTTTAAAATTTGTAACCTTCAACTGGCAGCAATTCTTTTGATGATGTAGCTTTGTTTGCAGCTAAATTCACCAGAATTTGTTTAAATTCATTTTGAAAAACTCAAATTAAAACAATAATTGAAAAAAAGAACAACTAGAAGAATTTACGATTTTATTGCGTTCTTTGTTGTTGTTGTTTTTTTTTTTTTTTTCTTTGTATCGCTGATGAGTTCGTTTTAAAACAATCAATCATTTTGTCAATCAGCACATAGTCAAGCACACAAGTTACAAATATTTTACAATTTTATGACCCTGGCTGATTCATGTTTTATACAATGACGAACGCTACAGATTTGTAAAAGGATTGTTTATATAAAACATCAATTATCAATCGATTCAACCAACCAACTCTATTTTTTATTTGTTTTTTAAGGTCCTTTTTTTAATTTATTTTTAATTTTTTCTGTGTGTTTGTTATTTTTTTTTTTTTTTTTTTTGTTGATCTGTTGTATAAATAATAAAAATAGTTGTTGCACTGGATTGTCTTTCTCTAGCAAAAGTAGGAAAAACGAAAAAAAGTTAATTATGATGGAAAAACATTAAAAGAGAATTCCGTTAACAATAGAAACAGTTCAGTCATGTGTTGATTTCCATCAGTAATCACAGTCACTTAAATTTTAAATTGTTTATAATTTTCGGTATGTGTTAGGGTCATCTGTCACTCATCATCATTTACACAACAGAATTATTTAAATGTTTAAAAAAGTATAGAAACCTTCGCTCGATAATTCTCATTCATTTGATCTTCTTGATGATTTACACAGTTGAAAACTATTTGCACAATAAATGCGCCATTTCATAAAATTGCCTTGAATGCTATCCTCCACAGTAAATTTAAATTTTTTAATTGCGCTGATCAACACATGATTTAATAAAAAAAAAAGTATCTTCTTTTAGGAATTTTCGTTTTTTCTGTTCTCTTTACAGCATATTCTTCACAAAGAACATCCAAGGTTGCCATTTTAGCCTTTTTTAGGCTAGATTTAGCCTTTTTTCTAGCATTTAGCTTTGAAATTTATTATTTAGCCTCTAACTTTTTTCTTAGCCTTTTTTCATTTTCAAAAGAGCCTTAAAAAGCGAAAAATTTTTTTTATCATTTTTTTAGAAAAAGCAAAGGGTAATTTTTAGCGAAAAAAATTTTTTCCGCACTATTCGCGAATTAAAAATTTCGAATTAAAGCCAATACGTTTATCTATCTAAAACAATAGAAATAAAGTCGATATTTTGAAAACTAAGTAAGTTATGAGCAAAAAGGTAACCAGTTCCACTACTGCCTCTTTCCGGCCACTTTTTAGTAAAACTGGTTCACTTGTTTAGTTTTCAAGATATCGACTTGATATCTTTTGCGTTGGAAATTTTTTCTGCGGAGAGTGCGAAAAAAAATTTTTCGCCAAAAATTACCGTTTGCTTTTTTTAGAAAAAATTATAAAAAATATTTTTCACACTATCCGCAAGATGTGTATCAAGGACAAGTTGAATAATATGTTTTGTTAACAGTTGATGTCTGATATGTGTGACATTTATTTTTAATGTCCTGAAAAATTTGCATTAAAGTTATGATTTAGTTTTATATTAAATAAAAACCAAATCTTAAATAAAAATTAAAAAAAAAAAATTGATTCTTTTTTTACGTTTTAAAATATATGAAAAACAGTAATTTTTACTGTTTCGGTAGGTTATTTTTCAGTGAGTTGAAATAAATGAAATGAAATTTATTTTTAAAAATTTTGAATTTTAAAAAATTAACAGCAAAAATAACTGAAAAATTTATTTGATTTAAATGAAATGTTAGTGGTGCTTTTAAAATAAATAATTTTTCATTTGTTCAAAATGATTTCTCAATTGAATTCAAATACAAAATATTTTGAGGGTACCCCTTTATATAGATATAAGTGAGAGTAGTGTGCGAAAGTCTCAACAACAATATCACTTTGTTTTTTAAAATAATCACACCAAGCTACACCTAATGTGAGAGTAATGTTTTTTAAAATTTTTTATAATGTTGGCCATTTGTTGGGCTGTGTAATTTTTCTCTAAAATATTCTTTTTTTATGTAAGTAATTAATTTAATTAGGTGCTACACTTTTCGAAAAAAATTATTTGTTCGTTCAATATAAGATTCTCCTCAGAGTAGGAAAACGAAAACACTTTATATTTTACATTTTCATCGACGATACGTTTTGGTTATCATTATGTTACTATCTGATGGAACGTATTTACTCCTGTATGCTTCACATTAAAGATGCAAAAGCCAAATATGCTTAAACAGAATTTACATAAATACTTGCTTGTCCATCTATCCAGCCAGCCAATAAGTGAGATTATATTAGTACGACTGTGTGTTTTGTCTGTGGATGTGTGGGTGTGTGTAATATTTTAATAATACTGACCTTGTGACCAGTATGTACCTTTAATTGATTGCATACATTTTACTGTTTGTGGATAGATAATGGCTGCACATTTGTTCAATAGATGAAAATTATGTATTCCGGTACGTATTCCCTTATCATACGATTAATATTAATAAAGTGTTTAATTGTAAAACTAAAGATAGGAATTTTGCAATTCTGTTTCACTTTAATCAAAAGCAAAAAAGAATTAATAATAAAATGTTTTCTCAACTAAATGTTTATTTTAAATTGGCAATTTGGGAATTTGCATAGAGTGCAGCAGTCAGCAATGGAATCAGTATTTATGTAAAGCAGAATTTAAAATCTGATTCACATAAGAACCTCTTAAATATTTAATTTTTATTTAAAATTTTTTATTATTACTGGGAGGTTAGATGCAGACAAATAGCAGGTGGTAATAGGGTCGTTCAGATTATATTTAGAATTTATTCTAAGTGATTAATGCTCGATTATTTTCTTTATTCTATTTTTTCTTAGGCCTTGAGGGCTTCATTTGTATTTTCAATTTTACTCTTTTTCTTTTTCTCTGTTTGATGGAACCTTTAAATGTTTCTTAAGATGTAAAAATAGAAAAAATTATATTTTTCTTTTTTTAAATGCTTAAACAAGCTTATATGCATACGTGTGTGTGCATACTTACTCACTCGTTAGCATACAAAATATTATTTTTGAACATTTAAATTATTTTGCATGAGTTTATAAAAAATAATTGTTTAAAAACTTCGTTAAGTTTAAATTTCTTCTCTGTCAAATTTAATTTGATTTTTGTTTTTTGGAATTCTCGCATCCCATTAGCCATATTTATAATAAAAAATTGTCAACAAAATTCTTTGTAATCCTTTAAACGGTTAAAGTTTGGAAGGACGAAACTTCAAGAGTTTATTTTTTTAATCGATGGCTCTCAAGTTCTATTTTGTTACACACGTGGAATGTTTTCATTTTCTAATAATAAAAGTAGACAGAATTTGGTTTCTAGGAATAAAGTTGATTAAGTGCATCATGCTTTAAAAGAATTTATTGAAACTTTTCATTTGAAAATTTCTTAATTATTGAGGTTATTCAGGCATCATTCCCAAACAAGTTTCGAAAAAAAAATTTTATTTACATAATTATTTTATGGAAAACTTTTCTTATTTGAAATTTATTTTAGTTTTTCATTTTATTTCACTATGAATCAAATCAAACACACAATGGAAAGAATCAAATTTTTATTTAAATCAAACACCAAAATTAATTGACTGAATGAACCAGATAACTTTGCTATCGAAATTGTAGGCAAAGATGGGAAAGCAAAGGACGGCAAATCTTATTAAAAAAATGTTTTAATTAATTGTGTCAATTCGTTTTATTTTTTAAGTTCGATTTTTTATCCAGTTCGGACATCAAATCCTATGTAAAATTTTCAATAATAAATTTTCTCTTATACCGAACGAAAGTTTTTAGTTTTAAGCGCTTATAATTCCTGATATCGACAATAAACTGAGAAAATATTTTTCTGCTTCCCAATTTAATCGTATTATTGTTCAGTTTGAATTAAATAGTTTAACAGCTAAAATTTAGAAGCCATCAGCGACATTTCAAGCATTTGACTTTATATTTTGTGAATCCTCTCCACATTGTCTTCGATGGGTCGTTGGTCGAGACCACAATTTACCAAAATCGTTGTCTTTATTTTGCTGAATCCTATAGTATTCATATTTTCTTTTTAATTATGTGGACAGTCGTACGCAAAACACGAGCCTAAACACATACATGCTACATACACACATAAAATGAAGAATAGTTTTTAAAAATGTTTATGCACACTCGTGCATGTGTTTACATGAGATAAAAGAATGTTTGATTCTTCTTTTTGGAAATATTTATTTATATGCTTAAGCTTCTGGGATGATTTCTATTATTTGAAGATGAATGAATTAAATTGTGTGACACCGTTTCCTTTTGCGGCAAACAAATTAAGAATGTTCAACCCCTTTTTCATTTGTCGTAATAGATAACAACAGCGTTTATTGTCGCCGACTCTTAATTAGTATTCCAGTTGTCGTATTTGTTATTTATCTATAAATGTTTGTTTATAATTGGTATTCTATAAGAAAATGTGACTGCGATATTGCATTGAAACGAATATGATTTTGCCATCACTATTTTAGTTTAGGATAAAAATGTGTTATAAAAAAAAAGAAAAAAGTAAAAAAATAAAGAGACAATTACAGACCAATTGAGAATAAATGCAATTTTCTAGTGCAGTCAGAGACAGAACCAGATTTTTTCAAATAATTGGCTGCAACAATTCTAAAATAAAGTCGTTTTCCACGCTCTCAATTTTGTTAGAAATTAATGTAAATCTTACTAAATTCTTTTACTCACATACTAATTATTTTGAAAGACTTTGGTTTCGATACACACTTATCGGAATTCTTCTTGACAAGTTTTCCTTCTAATAATAGATTATTTTTTATCACTAGAATCTACATTTAAATTACGAGAAAAAAAATTTTTTTACAAAAGTTCAAAACAAAATAAACCAGCTGAACGAAATACTAGAGATGTGTTTTTCTTTTATTAAAAAAAAAAAACGATAAACCGTCATCATCTTAGTGAGACTGTTATAGAATACCAAATCAGTGGCGAAGTGATGACGACAACGAAGAAAGAGAAATTGAAATAAAAATGATGATGAAACTGACGGCTTGATTATATCCAATTACAAGGTTTCATTTCCATTTGACATCTGGTTTAATTATTATTATTTTCTTTGACCTTTAAGAGAGAGTATTCAGATCAAACAATTTAAAAAAAATGTTAACGGTGTAAATTTGTTTCTCGTAAATTTTGTAAGAAATATTTTTTTATTTTATTTTTATTAATATTTTTCTAGTTTCGCATAAATATTTCTACGAAAAACATTTCTAGCCTACAATATGTGTTCATGAGTGTGTGTGTGTGTATGGGTGTATGCTTGGGAATATTTAATATCCTACAAAAATTAAATTGTTCTTTCTTTAGAATAAATATTACCATTTTCAAATAAGCTTCATTCGTTCATTCTTAACATTCGTACAGATTGTTTTCTTAGTCTTAAAATTTTTTGCTTCGTTTGCACAATTTAATTTATTTATATATGGTGGTACTACATATTTTGAAATTTTTAGTTGCGTTTTCTTATTTTTTTTATTTTTATTTTAGTGGATTAAAGTTTTTGATCTGGATGTCTGCCAAATTTCATTTACATTTTTATGCTTGTAAATTTCTTATATAATTTCGATTTGCATTGGTATGAAAAGGACTTTGTTAGGATTTAGTTGTTGGTCGATTGGTTGAATTAAGAATTACGAACAGATGGTGTCTCAACAGTTTTGATATTTCTTATAATAAGTGCTTGACACTCAAGCATATGAATTAGGTAAATTTTGCTTTGGAATGTATGACAACAAGGCTAATGCGGAAGCTAATTTTTTCCCTTTATTTTTTTTCCTTTTTTTGCCTTTAAGAAGACAATCGTAATTTTCATTTCTCATTGTTTGATGTTGCATTTAGCAAAATCTCTGATAAAATCTGTGCAGAAAAGAATATTCCAAATTTTATAGAAAATCTTTAATGAAATAACAATTCACTCTAAATCAGGAGGTTAAATGAGTGTATTATTTGTTGGAGGCCAGAGTTTGCCCTGCAGAAAGTATCTAAAGGAAGTCTAATAACAAAAAAAACACACACACACATATACCATAAAAGAAATATACACTTTCCGACCAAAACCAGAAGATTTCCACAAGTCAAATTAATGTTTTTCTAAAAATTAATTTATAAAAACCCAGAGAGTTTGTTAAAGTTGTACCCACTCAATTTCTATTTAAATTAAAAATCTTCAGTGTCATTTTAGTGTCTGTGCAATTCAGTTTATTGTAACTTCTATTCTCTCATTTAACAAGATTTATCCTTTTAATTAAGCTCCTACAAAAAAAACTAACTAAAACCGAATACAAAGAAATAAAAAATAATTAAAATCATTTTAATTGGTGACATGTATTGTACAACATGGTGAGAAAAAAACAACTGCGAAAAATTGTGTTAGACATCCACACAAACGCACAATGACAGGTGTTTACAAGGAAAGAATACACTCCTGTCTCACTGTCGTTATAATTAGATTCCATTAGAATAAATATTTTTCTATGGTTTCGGAAGGAAACTTTAACTTTAACAAACTAAAATCTTGGTTTTTCGTGGTTAGTTGTCACGCAATTGAATAAAAGAGAATGGCTTGTGGATAACATGAAATGGAAAGAAAAATTTTTCTTTCCTGAGAAAAAATGTGATTGATAGAACTTCACAAATTGTTACCGAAATAAATTGTGTATTTAGTATTCGATTGACATAAAAAGTTTTACTACCAGGCTCCATAAAAGCGAACGATAACTTCAATCGTACATACGAAAAACAAATTTTCGTATATTGTTTTTGTTTTCAATAAAAATGTACGAAAGAAGTTTTCGTTTGCTTTTACGAAGCTCGGCTGTTAGTTTAACATTTGTTTACTTTATTTGCTTCGCAGTCCTTTTTTTTATTTCTTGCCAATTACTTGTAAGTACAACGCGTTAGGCCCAACAATTAACGTTCTTCAACTGCCGTATAAATAAAATAATTTTGTCTGTACAAACAAACATAAAAATATTGCTGTTTTCAATTTTAGTTGTTGTTTTTTCAATTTGCACAATAAAAATGCAATAAAGCGCTGCATGGCTTCATGTTCAACAAAATCTTTAGTAATTTGTAACAGATTGTTTTTGCTGGTGCAATGACATACATACTAAATGTTGCATGCAACATGGTTTTTGTTGTTTCTCAATTTAAAAAAAAAAAAAAATAACCTGTCACAACTACAAGCTCAAATATGTAAATGCAAATAAATCCACACACACTTTAGTGCAAAATTAATGAATTTTGTATGACTTTGAAAGACTGATTGTTTATTTGACAACAACTAAAACAAAAATTGTTATGGCAATAATAATTGAAATTGCAAAAATTAGGCGATATATGGAATTATATTATTTGTTAAAATTTGAAATTAATGGTTTCGAAATATTAAAAGTTTAAAAATAAAATTAAAATTAAATTATAAACATTTAAATTCGGTTTTTAACAACTCAATTAAATTTATTTGTTTCCAAAGACTTACACCCTTATCCAAAAAAAATTAACGTAGATTTTAAAGTAAGTTTTTTATGTTTTCATAAATTTTACTTTAAAATCTACTTGAATTTCTTTGTTTTTTTTTTTTTGTTTTTGATAAGAGCATCGAAAGGCTTAATTACGAGTATAATGTTTCCAAAGACATTTTTTTTTACCCTATGATAATGAATGAAACGAATTGTAGCAAAATCAAATTTAATGAAAAAATATGAATAGTGTGAAAAAAAAATGTGTCAAAAAATGCTGATAGAAATTTGACAGTCGTACAGCTCCCATCATTTTTCGTTTTGCGACCAAAAATTAACAAAAGCAGCTCCCAAAATGCAATGAAAATCTTAGTATTACTGCAGTGTAAAAGCCCTATTAGTTACACAACTTTCTTGAAAATTTGTTTGTTACTCGTAGTACGATTATTTATTTATGGGATACACAAAAAGGAGAGAAGAAGTTACACACGGGTATTTTAATAAATAATAACTCTCAAAACACAAACACACAAATTTGGTTTTGGTTGTGCATGTGAAGAGAATGTTTATTAAATTTTTTTATAAAATCCTCTCAAAGGTTTGTTTATTATTTCAAACTTATTTTCAATTAAAGTTAGTCCAGGTGCAATTAAATAAATATGACTACGAGAACCATAACAGATGCTATTTATTTTACTTGTATACGTATTCCACTGAGAGTTATTAAACACATACATACACACTGCCTGAACTCAATACAAAAATAAATAAACAAACAAAAGAAAAAAGAATTATTATCAATTTTAATTATGATTTTCATTGTGTTGCACCAATAGACAACTTTAATACATGATTTTCGTACTGTTGTAATTACTCGTATTAAAAAATGCAAACGTTATCGTTCTGGCATTTAAATTTTATTACCATCCCAACAAACGTTTTCACTACAAAGTAGTCACAGCACTCACAGCAATCACTTTCAAAAAATATTTACAAACAAAACAAAATGTTAATTAAATTTCAAAACGAGAGTTTCAATAAAATAACAAGTCCACAACTTGGTCAACATCCATATGGTGTTGGTATGTTAGTTTCCATATGTTAAGTAGTTGAGTAGAGCAGGCCGTTTCAAATTTTGTTGCTGGGATAGATATATTTTGTTTATTTAAATGTTTATGTGGTCGGCCATATGCGTGACTGGAACTCATTTGAATTAAGGTTCTATCATGCAGTAAAAATATCAACTATTACTTATTTATGACTTTATTTTCATTTCGTTCCCGGTGTAATATTATTTATTATTTATGTGTTACTACAAATGCTATCATTTTTTATTTATTTATTTTTTTCTTCTCATTAAGCTGTTCAAATTACTTACTTCAACAAGAATAGTGAACGGTTTATTGGAAATGCAATAAAAAATAATTTCTTACTCATTAAGGAAACTTTTTGATTTTAACTTATTCTTGTAGCGTTTTGGGTTTTTAGAAATTGAAACATTTTACAACAAAACTCATTAAAATTGAAAGTTATTATTTCATACAAAAAAAAAAAAATCTAAAAATTTCTTCATTGTCTACATGAAATAATTGTTTGTGGTTTTATACCTTTTACTGTACATGAGCCACCCTATATATATATATATATATATATATATATATATATATATATATATATATATATTCTAGATCCTTATAAATAGCGGAGTTGAATACACGATGTTCATCTGTCTGTCTTTCAGTCTGTGTGTCCGTGTAGTTGTGGAAATCCACTTTCTGAAGTCCCTAGGCAACGTACAGAGAAACGTAGTTTACCAATCTGTCAGTAGTTGTTGTCTGCAGGTTGCTATATTAATTCAGTCCAATCGATCTACAAATGGCTGAACATGAGCTCTGAAGTGCAACTCCCTCTATCTGAAGGCGTTTTTTTTTTTTGGTGCATATTTTGCGTAAAATACAAAACAAACAAAAACGTGGTAAGCAGTTTTATCAGAAATAACAGTCATAAATAATGTCTGTGTAAAATCAAATCAAACGGTTCACAAATGGCAGAGAAAAATCAAATATGAAGCCATAATTTTAGATTTTCATTAATTTATGCTTATTTTTAATGGAAATGTTTAAGCTGTACATGTGCGTAATATTTGTGCACACAAACACAAAATCAGACAGTCAGACTTACACAAACGTGTGTATATATGTGTGTATAAGATAGTTTTTGACTTAAAAAATTAAATGAAAATTATTTTGCTGTTTATACGAAACGAACCATCTAATCGTGTTTTTATGAAAAACACTCAAAAATATTTTTAAAAATTGTTCGTTTCTTGGAAAGAGCAAAGCAAAATTTCTAAGTATTTTCTTGTTTTATATATAAAAGTGAAATAGCTACAAAATAAGGATCCCGGAATGAATGTCATTAATGTGAATTTGTTTAACTGAAATTATTTATTTAAAGAGAAATTACTTTAATCAATATTTGCGATTTCATAAAAAAATCTTTTTTTTTATTTTTTGAATATTTAACTGCAAAACTGAAATTATGAATACTTGGCTATAAGAGTGAAGGGTATATAAGACTCGGCCCAACAGAACTTAACTTGTTTTTCTATTCTATTTCACCTTTTTTCATTAAGTCATTTTTGTGAGTATGTGAGTATGGTGAATGAATATGGAATTTTTGTTTTTTTCTTTGTTGTCGTGGAAATATTTAGTGAAAACGTTGTATGAAACTACAAAAACATGTCAACTTTTTTATTTAATGGTTTTGTAAACACAATGAAATGCTTAAGAATTTTGAAACACCTGAACACACTAGCGCTCATTCCCATGTACGTTACATATACATGCATACATGTATGTACATACGTGTGTATGTATGTGCTCATGAATATGTTTTTGCAATATTAAAAAAATCCTTAAATACTGGATATATACACCCACGCATACCCAGCAGAAATATAGCTCTCCGTCTTTCTCGTGCTCTCTCACTTTAATAAACTGATGTCGTGTTGTCTATTTTATTTTTAGAGCTATCGTAGTTGTTGTTATTTTTTCTGAAATTTTGCCCTACAAACGTCATTGAATGACTCATTTGTTTGATGTTTCTGTCATTTTGTTCTGCATGCACGTGTCACGTAGCTCATAGCCCTCATTTATTATTGGCCATAAACAATTCTAGCATAGATTTCATTTCAACTTTCGTATATAATATTCATACATAGGCTACATACGAGTGCACACACACACGCACATAGAGATTATTATCTGTTTGTGCTTCTTATTTACTCAACGTGTAAATTTTTATTCTTGTCTGAGAGCGCACAAAATGAACTTAAAATAATTTAATGATTTCATGGATTTATTGAAAAAAAAATGTCTACATTGGCAACAGGGGCAGCCTGTAGTAAAATAAACTCTTTTATGTGCCAGTAGTTTTTGTTGTTGGTGTTTGCAGCGTCAAGTAACGAAAATGAATGGAATTATTTTCATTTAGGGTTTATGTTTCCATACGGCTTCTTTATTATATTAAATAGACACACACACACACACCTAAGCAAACATTTATACACATAAATATTGCCAGTAGGAGTTCATATAGTTTAATTAACACTACTTTGTTACTGTGTTAGCTACAGCAGTTTACAAGGATATGACTTGGTGTTGTTTGCAATCAGTAACGGTGTTTTTTTTTTTTTTTTTGTATTTTACATTTTATTTATATTCATGCAAAATATATACCACACAAACGTACACTTTTATTTAGTAAAAGCTAACAAATTTCTACAGTGTGAAGCAATACAATTCAAAAGTTTTAGACATTTCAAAAATTTCAAACATTTTCTTATAACCCTGAATTAGTTTTAGCAATGAAACATGAAATATTTACAAAGATTGTGAATTCCAGGTTTCTAATCATTTTTTGTATCAATTAAATTCGACAACCCGTTAACAGATGATGTAATTGCTGCCAATTGGATGAACAAAACGTATTTTATTATAAATATTTCTCAAATGAAATACTTTTGATTGACTAATTTTTTACAATGAATTAATGCAGCATTTCATTGTAACGATATGAAATGTGGCTTTTCATATTTGCATTTCATTGTAAATTTCGTTTGGTATAAATTTCGCTGTGAGTGTCCTGGTTATTTAATAACACCGCAGTTCAGGTGAATTGTTGTCTGCATATTTGGTTGCTTGTGCAAATAAATGGTGCAGACTTGCTTTTTCCAATTATGAATGTTTAATTGTTTTTTTAGCAATTTGTTTCGTAACCAGTTAAAATTTTTTGCGGCTTATTAATTGTATTGAGCGATACGGTATAAAACCAGAAAACCGTAATGGAATCTAAGGGCAGGTCTATGCAAAGGATTACAAAATTTTAAATTATCTATTTGATATTGTATTTTAATAAATGAGCAAAAGATCGAAATAAATGTGCGCTTTTGGTTATATTTTCATAAATAGTTTTAGTGAAATAGCGTAATGGAAAAAAATGCATTAAACGTGAATACAATTTTTGTTACAAATAAAATTCACGATCATCCAAAAACAAGTACAAGTTGTCATGACATTAATATGTTTAATTACTCACAGTATTTAAAAATTCATTAATGATTTTATTAACCGGAATTCACCCATTTCGCACATTTGCAAAGATTTTTTTAACAAAGTTATTATTATTTTTTAGTATTTGTTTTTAGAAATTAAATTTAAGTTCAAATTTTTTAACGATCACAGGTCACTTTGAAAACCTGCTCCCAGGGTCTAGGCAGTTATCGAAACTGTGACCCGCAGATTGATAGGCTAGCGCTCTACCCATCGATCTACAAGACGCTTTTTATAATTAAAATACTTTATATTGTCATTCATATTGAATTTGTACTTAAACTTGTTGCATCAATCAAGGAGACTTCAAAAATTTATGCATTTAACTTTTTGAAAAATTACTTGAATAACAATTCTGAATTAAATCAAAATTTTTTTAGATTGTAACTAAAATGTAATAAAAACGAGAAAATTATAAAAAGTTTAAAACAAATTGAACAAATAAAAAATTTTAAAATATGATTGCAACACCAAAATAAAAGTTATTCACACTTTATTTTGTTGTCTGCTTTATGTGTTTTTTGACTGCTCGGCATCTTTGTTCCTTCCTTGGGAGTTTTTTATCCAAATCCTCCTAAAATATTTAAAACGAAAATAATAATACTCCACTATAAAATAATGCAGTAAATTTGAAAACAAACAAAGAAAAAAACTTTACCTCCCTTTATTTTTGCTTATCATACAGATATTGACCAGAAAAGCATCAGCTTGGATGCCTTTCATTTGAATTGCAGATGTTAGAGATTATGCAGTGATGACGCCGTTTAATGTTACATGGCCGTCGGATGTTCCGCTCAAGCAAATGAAGGATACCGGTTTCTAGATATAAATAAAAAAATACAAAATAAACCAAGAATTGTCAGAAAAACAAGAGTGGAGAGAGAAATGCAGTCAACAGTTTTAGAATTCTGCAAATTGAATTGAATTTTAAAGCAATAAATTTTTGCATTAAATAAACATTTATTTATAATTTTATTTTATTTTGTTTTCTATTGTTTATGAAAAGAAGCATTTGGCTTTAATTTAATTTAATTTAATTTTCAGGCCAATTGCAAATGTTCCTCTATGTGAGTATAATTCAATTATTAAGTTCTTTTATTTTTCCAAAAAAATAAAAATAAAAATAAATAAATAAATCAAATTGAACACTATTTGTGGAATAATATCAAAACTTAAAACAAAAAAAAAATTAAAAAGAAAGAAACTCATTTAAATTAGATTAAACCAAAGTCATTTTATTAAATCTGGCAATCAAGTCCGTCAACATTTCAGAACTTTCATTTGAAAAATAATTATTCGGTTTGATTCTTGTTTATAAGAACTTAATTTTTGTGACGATCAATAAATGAAAACATGAAACAACTTTTTTATTTCTTAAAGGGAAATGAATTACATTTATACACAACAGCAAACAACAATCAACTGACTTGGATATTTCACTTACGATTGAAATCTTTTGCATCATAAATAAGTAAAATATCGCTCTTTTAATATTGCTGCAATCATCCCACATTCTCTAAATGATTTCCTTTTTCAACGTAGATATGTTTTTATGTACGTACATCCGTATCTTTAGAGGAATTTCAATTTAAAAAAATAAATTTCATTTGAGGAATAAAAGTAAGAAAATGCAAAATAAAATTCAAACACATGCAATGAAATAACATGTTCTTTTTTTGTTGTTGTTGTTATGAAATGCTAAAGTTAACAACTCTTTCAAAACAGTAGTCGAATAGGTCACGAACTCAGTGGGTAGAAAGGAGGGGCAGGAAAATTTGTTGCCCCTCCAAAAGCGTAAAAAATTTTATTACTTTTATTCTATTGAGAAATAGATTTATCTGCAATAAAAACTGTTTTTTATGCAAAATACTTTCCCAAAAATTTTACTTTAATCGGTATAGCAAAGGATTCTTAAACATCATGAAATTCACACTTAGAATTTTTCGTCATTTTTATCACAGCTTGTCACTCAGTCTTCAAGTTATTCTAATCGCTAAAAAATGCCTTCTGTGTATGAAGTAACTCACTTGCATGAGAAATATTTGCATGGCATGAATGAACTTTAAATAAAAATATTTAAAATACAAAAATGTGTACAAGCTGAAGAATTAGAATTCAGTTTTTTTTCATATTCCATAAATGCGAAAAGCAGCAATCAAAAAAATTTTGTTCCTTTGCACTTTTGGTTTCTGCAGAAACTATTTGTGTAAAATGATCTAGTAAATCCACGTAAAACAATCAATGACAAACACACACATGCCTACATACTTGTACTTAAACATTTTTTATTTAATAAAACGATTTTTGGTTATCCTATTTCACCACATTTTATTTCTTAATATAAATTTTTAAAATTAAAAAAAAATTACATGAAGCAATCAAGACTTAAAAAAAATTATAAAATTTTGTCCAGATATGAAAATTTCTAAAGCAAGTTAGGTAAAGGAAGGACAAGTTTCTGTCATACCAGAGATCTAATAAGTCAAAATACAAGTGAATTTGACATGTTTTATTTTTTTTAACTGCAGCAGCAGCATGTAACAGAAGGACAATAATTTTTCGTCAGTCATCTTCATACGTTTTCTTCCTTTCATTTTCCAGCAGAACTTTCACTTAAACTATATTCTTGCAACTCAGTTTCAATTTACACACACAATAACTTGTGTCATTTTCTACTCTTTTAAAAACAAGCTGCATTTTAATTTAACAAAACAAACTTGCAATTGACGTGAAATGCACTCGTAGGCTTTTTCTTTAAGAGAAAAACAAAAACAAAGAAACAATTTGACAAATTGTTTTAAAACCATTTGATTTTTTTTCTTGTTGTTACACACAAACTTTTCCTGAGGAAGCCAAAGCTTCATCTTTTTATCAAACGTTATAGAAAATTAATAAAAAAATACATAAATATTGCAAAGGAAAAAAAGCGAAAATAGCAGTTGGCTGCAAATAAGAGAAAATAAATTTTATAAAAAAAATTTCATTTGTTGTTCAATATTCGTAAAAGCCTCACAAGCTGCAGGGGAAATTAAAAAAAAATATTTTTCCTGCTTTATAGCCAATCAAGTGTGTAACTAAATAACTGACCACATAAATATTCAAAATAAATATTATTAAATTCCCTTTTCTTTTTTCTATTTCATTTTTTTTTTCTTTTGCAATATTTAGGTCAATCTATTTTATATTTATTTTATTGCCATAAAATATCGAATCATTGCCCACAGACATTTGCTACACTCGTGTACTTGCACACACACATGCATCAATCGTATTTGTATTGAGAACAAAAGAATATTTATCTAGTTTAAAAATAAAATTTATTTTAAATGTACAAATTCATGTAAAAATGTATTTTACGAAATTGAACAACAAATTAAAAACGATTAATTTTTCCCTCGATTTATTCAAAATTTATTAACAGACGTATTTATTGCTTTCGAAGATAAACTCTTAAGCATTTACTTATTATATTCACCATGTATACATTCGCTACGATAAATAAACCTGCCTGGTAAACTAAAACATTCGTCTGGCCACAAGAGAAACTTTCCGATTCAAACTCCTGTTTATGGAATAGATCAAGTATGATGTATGACAGGACATAATTGAATTGCATGTAAACTATGAAGTGTTTTGCATCTTATTTTTAATTTTTTATTTAAGTTTATTTTAATTTTAAAACACTTGCAAAAGAAAATATATTTGTCTAAATAGCAGAATCACTTACCCATTTCATGATTGAATTGTTGCTGCTGCTGCTCTAGTGCTTTGCTTCCTTCTTTCATGCTCATTCATGTTTCATTCACTCATTACCCTAAAGAGTTCATCGTAAACCAAGCAGAAACAGAAGGAAACACAATAACTTAAAGAACAATTTAAAAAGTATATAAAAAATAATAATAAAATTTGACGAAATAAAAATGTAATAAAACTAAATGCACTCCTTGTATAAATTTAATTTTTCAACTAACAAAGAAACAACGAAACAACGAAAGGAAGAAAGAAGGAAAAGTGAAAAATAATATAAAACTGAAAGTTTCTAGTTATTATCAAGCGAAAGTAGAAAGAATACTTGAAATAAAAAAAATGGAGAAACAAAGAGTAACTGAAGCTGGGCTTGACAGCCAGCTGTGAAAGCTTTAGAAAACGCGGCATTATTTCAGAAAAAAGAGGAAAAATTTAAACAATTAGAATGAATTTAGAAGCGTTTTAAACAATTATAAAAAATAAATCAAATTCATGTTAAAACACAATCTCTAGGAAAAACGACGAAAAAGTTTGCTTTTCTTAATGTTTATTTTTTTCAATAGAATTTCAATCATTTAAAGTAAAAAGCGTTGAATGATTTTTCTGAACATTTTTTGAACATTTTTCCAATCTGACGTATTGACAAACAAGTACCACAATTTCATTTTTAAACTAATAAACGAGTCCGGACTAACAAATTAATTGTACTCGTATCAATTTATTGTTCTATTTCGATTTTTTTTAACCAGTTACGTGGACCGTAGACCTAAATAAATTAACTATTATAATTTAAATCTCTTGAAATAAAGGAAATATCCTTAACAGATGCTTCTTAAAATACTGTCTCAACATTTACCGCCATGAAATGAACATTCAACAACAAATGACAAAAACAACATTTCAGTCATAATAAAACCAAACACCGCACACTCGTAAAACACAAAATAAACCACTAACATAAACATGAACATGAAACGAATGCTTTATTTCATGAAGATTATGCAAACAAACACAAATACACTGGTGGATACGTTCATACGAACCGGTTTATTCATTTCATTTGATTTCCGTATTTAATGAAAATGAAAATATTTTATCTACGACAAAATGGCATAAACAATAACAAAACGTGCCACAACGTGGCAATAACACCCTGTTTCATAAAGTGTTTTTATTATACAAAATAAAAAGAAACTCAATAATTTTTATAAAAAAGAAAAAGGGAAAATAAAATATTTTTTTCTCTTTGTGGTTCAAGATGTAAAAAATAGTGGCTCCCAATTAAGCCGGATTAAAATAAAATGCAACATGAAAAATGAAAAACTAAAGAAAAACACAAAATAAAGTTGTATTTCGTTCATACGAATCCGTGACTGATATGTGTGTTGGTATTTCAATTAACAGAAAAAAATAGTGAACGTTAACAGATGATTTAAAACGAATTCTGTGTCAAGTCTTCTCTCCCTTTTAAAACAAAACCAAAAATTTTAAAGAACCTGAAATAAAAGAAAAGTTGAACGCCAACATGAGCATGTAATGGGTTTATATTCCTCCAATTATTTTAAATGTTAAATAAGCCCTTTCCATATGAACGTTATCATATGGAAAATGAGTTTCACAAACGACCCCAGTTAAATTCTGTAATTAGAAAACAATTGCTTTTAATGGTAAATACTCAGGCATTCATGTATTAACTCAATTAAATACAAAACATGTGTTTTAGAAAATGTGGCACAGACAGTGCAATCCGTAGCCATGTTGGTTGTGTGAAAAAGTCAAGCTATAAACCGATTAAAATATCTTTATAAATAAAAGGAAAGCAAATTTTTAAAATGCCTTTTGTAATGGTTTTTCAGGTTTTTATTATAATCTTATAGAAAATCTAAAGTTTTTATGTTTTCACATTTTTTGTGTTGTACAATTTCATATCTTCAGAATACAGAACAAGCATACACTCAAGGATATACTCACATGTCCACAAATACATTAATAAAAAATTAAATGAATCCTGTTAAGGTATTATTTTCTATAGCGATTTCAATTTTGATCAATAGAATTCAATAGAAATTTCATTCGATTGACTCTTAATTTTTTACCAGAAGTTTTTCTTTAAAAAATATTACTTTGTTTCAAATCTTGTTTCCACCAATCTAATACTCATATGGATATTAATGAGAATGTGGCACTAAAATCCTTAATTTTTTATATGCAAGAACATGGTAGTTACAAGCGTATTGTTATTTTTGTTTTAATACACAAAATGAACACAAAAATAACGAGACTTTTTAAAAGCTAGAATTGATACTTTTTTCTTTTTTTTTTATTATTTGAGCTGAAATTCTAAATAAGTCTTGTTAAACCTTTCCAATCTAGTATCGTTTTATTATTATTAAGTTTGTGCAATAAAATGCACAAAATAATGGAATTGCTTTCCTTCCTGGTATTGTAGAGTGAAAATAAAAGAAAATAGCAAAAAAAAAGTTAACATTTAAATGGAAAACCAAAGAAAAGATTAAATAATAACTGCAGATTAAATTCATAATACTAAATGGGCATTTAGTTTATGAAAATAAAAAACGAAATTAGTATGAAATACACAAACAAGAAAAGGATTCCATTTAAAGGACTATGAATTACATGTGCACTTGAAATCCCTTTAGGTGTATTCACACATTTGGGTAAAGTTATTTTTATTCGTGTGTAAACATCGCAATCACTTCTTCTCAGCCACTTGAAGAGGGTTCCATTCATTCCTTTTATTTTTAAAATAAAATAAAATCCCACTTATAGAATTTTCACATTTTTTTCAAGTCTATTAAGAACCGGGTAAAGTATTTTGCACTTGGGATCTACAACCGTTCTTTACTTGATTTGCTTTAAATATACTCGCCTCTAGATAACTTTTTATCAGCCGTAAGATAAAAAACCTTCATTTCGCTTTGTAATAGGTATTTTTGGGATACCAAAAATTGATTTTTCTGCAATACAATTTCGGCTGTGTAGCGAAAAACTGTTTGAAAAAAATATTTTGTCACTTAAATTTAAAAAAGCTTTTAAACGCATTCACAGTACAGGCCATTTATTATAAATTTAAAGTTTTTTAATGATAAAAAGTCATTTAGTTTCAATTAATCAACAACATTATTTCATTTTGAGTTCTTGGTACTAACGACCTTTTAAATTTTGAGTGGCGATATCTTTGTTTATTTTATGGAACATGAAATAATTTGTATTCAGTAGCAACATTGTGTTACACACTAAACTTTGATAAAATTTATTATTTGTTGTGCGAGATTAAGAACTTAAGCCAAAAATGTCACTCTCATGTCCTCATGCTCGTATTTCTGAACAAAAAATATAAAAAAGGACAACATGTGCAGTTGCTTTAGTTATTTGAATAATTTAATTCTCTGTAAACCAACAGAACAATAGAAGAAAATATTTAATTTGTTTTTTTTAATAGTTTTTACTTTAAGCTTTCAGGCAGCAGAAGAGAATCTCATTTCGTATTACCACATACGAGTGCATCATTATGTAAGTCCTTTCCAATTTCAAATTTCTTTCACTTCATAATTTAAAACGAAATCTACTTTTTGCTTCTTTACATTTGAATGATGATGGGTTAAGCAAGAAACAAAAACAAATATTTATTTCTTCAGACGTACGCACAGACATTCACGCAAGCTAGAATGTATGTCTATAAAAGTTTAGTTGTGCTTTCAAGGGAAAGGCAAAATTTCAATATTTCCTGAACTCAAAAAAAAATATTGATGACCCTGATCATCTAGTCTCTTTTCGAAAAATTCAGCTACTTTTGCATGTTGAGTTTTCTTCAGAGTACAGCCTGTTAAAGTTAATTTAATTTTATTGTGTTTTTTGAAGAACTTTTTGCAAAGAAAATAACAGTCACAGCATGCACAACATCTGATCCTGGTTTTCTAATTTTTCCCATAGAAGATAAATGGATATTTTCAGGGGATAATTTAAATTGTGTTCACTTTTTTAACGTATTTCGTGTATTGCTTTTGAATGCTTCTAATTTTAATAATGAATGACCTTCGGTGTCCTGTGCCACAAAATGTGGTACAAACATTTTTTATACGCTTCTCTTCTATTTTGCACACAATGTGGGCAAAACTTTAAACGAAAATAAACAAACAAACAAAAAAAATAATTAAAAAACCAAAGTCTTGCAAAAAAAAAAAAAAAATACACTCCCATACTCCCACACACACTGATGGCAAGAAGTAAAAATAATTGTATTTAAAGGGAAATGCCTTAATCGAAACTTGGGCGACCGTTATTAGTAAAAAGCAAAAGTAGTGCTTACGCCATACAACGTAAGGGGAAATCTGTCGGTCTTTTAAAAAATAAATTGCCAATCTAGCAAACTGCTCGCAGTTGCTTTACTGCTTGTTTTTACAATTGACATCCCCATTTGAATTGTATATCGTTACTGCAAACTAAAACCCCTTAAAGAATTAAAAATCAATCAAATGAAGATCTCGTGTACTGTTCCGTATTCCAAAGTCTAAAATTTGTAGATTAAAAAAATTATGATTTTAATTCCATTCGTAATAGAGAATAGGGACAATAAACGATATGAAATCAAAAAATGATGCAAGTCGCATTAATCAGTTTTATTATCAAACAAATAATTAATAAATAAAAAAAAATTTTAAATTAAATATGAAAGTTTTTGCAATTTCAAGGTAATTTTTTGTGGGCTTCTGTGGGAAAACAAATAAAATTTTAGTTAAGCCATTCCAAATTGTACGTGACGATATACGAGTATGTCCATGTAATGCATGAAAAAAAAGTAACTGTGCCACGTTTAAACAACAACAAAAAGTAACGTTTATGTGCGGGTGTAACATGTGTTTTCCCAGTTGGGACAGAAATATTTTTTTATTTGTGGCACTTTTTTGTAACTCTTTTTTTTATTTTTCTGGTGTGAGTTTGCTTACACTTTACCGAATCGCTTAGCATGTGTGTATGTATGGCATTTGTGTGAATACTTTGGTGTCATCTGTTGTTATAGTTGACTGACTGGCTGGCTTTTTTTAACGCCCTGCCTCGTCAGAGCATTTATTTCACCTCATTGTAAGTAATTGATCAATATATCATCAATGTACCGGTAGTTACTCCAACAAAACAAGTGCAGAATTGCGTCGTGTGTGGGCAACACATGTCAGTGGAAGTTTGATAGAAAAAATGGGAACTTTTCAGTGCAGGAATAAAAAGTTTGAAAAGTAAATTTGAAACAAGTACCGCGCTGGATAAGCTTAGATCAAGTGTGCCATAATAAATTACGTAAAGTTGTGTAAGTGATTGATAGTTGGATTTTCGATGGAAAAACAAGAAAAACAAAGGAGCGCATTTTTGTTTTTCAAATTTTTTTTTTTTTTTTTGTAAAATAAGTGGCCACAAAACTGCTAAAGTTGCTCTTGATAAACTGCAATAGTTCAGCAACGCATAATAACGCATACTTACAGCGCAAAGATAATCAGAAACTCTACCCTCTTTAAATATAAAAAACTTAAGGATTTTATTAAAGAAAATTACTCTCTCTATGATTGTTGAAGATGATTTACAAAACTCTTTTCTCAATTAATTAAAACGAACTCAGTAATATTTTTAGAAAACTCAAATTTGATGGATTTTATTACACAAACTTAATGCTGCGTTAGTTAGTGTTGAATTATTCCTCAAAACTCCGCTTTCAATTTTATGACAAGAGAAATAATATTTAAATGTTTCTCTTTTTGTTAAGTATGTATATGGACTTTTTTCTATAAAATTATTTTAGGGAAAAAATTTATTGACAAGCCCCACTCACTCCGTTGAGGTTCTATTTTCTACAAAACAACTGAAATTAAAATTAAATATGGATCGTGATTGTGAAATATAAATAGTATTTTGTACAATAATTTCTGCAAGTCTCTTTGTCTCTGTTCCGTCCCTCATCTATAAATAAAAATAATAAATTATTTTGTTTCTTTACGTTTTTGTCTATTTTGGTCCTGTTTAAAAACACAACTACATTTAGTTGCACAGTGGGTGGTAGTCTGTGGCAAACACAGCTGTTGGTCACGGACAGTACTAATTTTAACATGCTACTCGCATATCTATTTGTATTTTCACTGATTTGTTTCTTTTTTTTTTTTTTATTGTTATTTTATGTGAGTTGTTTTTCTTGGTTTTTATTTGGATTTAATTTAATATCATTTGCTGCTGCTGTTGTGTGTTATTCCTCCCTCCCTCATTTACTCGTAGTGTTGGATTGCGTAGCAACAATTTTATATTCTGTATCTGTGCATGTATTTCTGTCTGTCTGTACCTGTGTCTTTGTCTGACTTCCTTAAAGTTAATGAATGCAATTGTAGCCAAGCACATTCATTTTTTAAAAATGAATATGAAACTTTTGTATAATTTGAACAAATTCTTAGACCACAAAAGTAAACATCCGTTGATGCAAACAAATAACTTGTTTCTGTATTCGAATTCTTGTACGTGAAATACTCGTTCTGCAAAAAATCTTAAGACAACTAGCATGTGTATAAAGGGTGTCTCAGTAAGAGTTAAGTTTTTCATTTTATGCTGCAATCAATTGATTGTGAAACCACATGACGTCCATACCCATGCCGTCCAGGCGAGGCTACAAGAACTCCGTTACCATGAAGTCATTAATTTGAAGAAATTAATTTTTTGAAAAATTGTTATTGATTTTACTTTGCTAATTCACGAGTTATAGCTCGTTGTTCTTTCGTAAAACGCTTCATTTTTAATAATCAGACTAATTGCCATTATTGCAAGTCACCGATAGTTAATGTTACTATTTTATAAATCAAATATCAAGCTTTTGTCTGAACATTAAATTAGAAATATCGATAAGTTAAATAACAGATAGTGTGTCCTTAACTACCCACCCAAATTTGGTTCCAAAGTGTTATCCAAAAATCGGTTATTTACCCCATAAAATTCTAACTTTAACTAACGAAAGTTGTAATAACGTGCCTAAATTTAAAAGACATTCTATTATTGAAACACTTTTTATTTCATTTTATTGTGAATTTGTACAATAAAATATTGTTCTTCAAAATATGGAACGTTCCAAGTAAATACATGGAATGTAAATATCAAGTGTAATGAAACTACTGGGAACTATACCTGCTACATGAAGTCTTTCAATTTCTTCATTAAAAAAGTGATAGGAATTCGATTAACCCCCTTTTATATAAAAATTTTATTTCATTTGCGTCGGGAGTTTTGAAATTTCTCTGTGTGTTGCACCGTGAATGGAGTGCATGTCTCTTTTTTTAAATTAATACGCAAAGAAATATTAATAATTGTGTCCGTGTTTTTTGTGTTTGGCCATAAAAATACCGCAAAAGATAATTTACTTTACTAAAAACATTTATAAAATTTAATTTCTACTAACAAAATTAAGTGAACGTAAGCTTTAACTTTTTTTATGTAAAAAAATAATATTTTTTTTTCTTTTTCTTTTTCTTTTTCTTTTTCTTTTTCTTTTTTTACTTAATCTTTTTTATGTGTATTAAAAAACAAAAGAAATAGAAAAGAAAATATTGGCGGTTAAGTATTAATGCGAGTGTAAAATTTTACACTTTTCTCCACTTCTTGCTCTCTCTCCCCTCTCTTTTTTGCTTCTAGCTGAGGCTTTGCTGTTAATGTTTGGTGGTTCGTATCCTTTAAAATAATTTTCCAACAAATTGCATGTAATTGCTACAGCTACGCTGCAGTTGCAAAAGCCACATTCTCTTTAATATTCACCTTCCGTTTTTATTTTTATTTCTCCATCTACAACCACATCATTTAGCAAGTTTGTTTTCTGGTTAAAAATTGCATTGAACCAGTCGTAAGTACGTAAGTACTCGTATGTATATAAGCAAGTAGATCTTATTTAGATAAAGTGTGTAATAAATTTCTCCAAGCCAAATTCCTACTGTTCTTTAACCAAAAAGAAAAATTATTTTAAATAAACGAACATGCACAATATCAAACTATTTTAAAGGGTCTGTCTAAATTTACTTTTAGTAAATACTTATAATAAAGAGTCGAAAAACAAATAAATTAGGAGCTAAACAGAGTAAGAAAGATAATGTGAGAAAAGAGGAGCTAAGCAATTGTGTGAATATAAATTATTTAGACTAACAGTACTACCAAATACTAAAATCTATTCCTCTTTAAAAAGGACTAACACCCAAAGCAGTAATTCTCCATGAATTGCTCTTACCCGACCAACTAGAATATCAGAAAATAAATAAATAAATTGATAGTCATTTAATTAGGTGGATGTCCTCTGATCGTACATTCTTCAAAAGTTTTTTACTTTAAAAATATAATAAAACTAGCACTTTTTACCCGGTTTCTTCCGGTCTCAGCCGTTTCTTTTATCTATGTGTAGGAGCTTTGGAAATCGTATACATAAAAATTCAGAGCAATCTGTTTTAAATCAGGTTTTTAATGTGTCCAATACTAACTGGCGACCTTTTAACTGACCGTAGGCGATCCCAGAGCATATGGTGACCATTCATGAAATATATTTGTTTAAAGTACCAAATTTAGAAGAAAATCCATTGAAAAATAAAATTTTAATTATTCAATCACTGAGTAATGGACGTAAAAGTGGGCGTAGCGTTATATTAAATTTTAAAATCGGTTTGGTAGTAGCGCCACGTAAAAATTCATTCATATCGGACTAGCCGTTTAGGAGGAGTTCAGTGACATTCACAATTACAACAATAAAGATGTGCAAAAACCAATTTAATGAATTCCTACGAACTTTATGATTCTTAATGAACAAACGTGTTGGCTGATAAAACAATTATTACGGAAGCAAAGAATGGTGTGACATGACACACTTCTTTAGAAAAGTGTAAGAAGTGAACGTAAGTGCTCCCCTTCTACTAAATCGAATTACTAAGTCTGGCTCTATTTATTTGAAATTTTAATTGCAAAGACCATCTGCAACAACGTTTCCTATCACTTGATTATTCATGATGTTGCATTTGAAGAGGTTTTTCTAAACCCGTTTATTTGTACTGGAAATTAAGTAGCAAATCCATAATGACAACGACTCACGATTCACACAAATTCCTTTGAAATAACTCGTGAATGAAAGAAAAAACGAACATTGTTAACAGTAAATGCCGGCACATTCTAAATGTCATATCTTTTGTAAATGTAAATGTAAGTGCCACCCACTAGATTCGTACGTGCAGAAAGTTGGTTTGTTTTGTGGTTGGTTAGTGTGAATCGCAAGCTAAAGCATTGATTTGGCAGGAATGACTAACGGTGTTGGATTTATTTGTTGTTTTATAGAAGCGGGTGTTAAGTAAAATAAAAATAAAAAAAATTATAAAAGGTGAAAATTAACTCACACACTCTCACTCTCACTCATACTAATCTTGGTATGTTTTTTTTTTCAAATATTTTATTTTAATTAAATTATAGAATTGGAAAATTCAAAATTTAAAACAGACGTGAAAAAATTTTTTTTACAATTTATTTAAAATCCTTTCTTACATGACTCCATGCTAAATGTTTATCTGATTTTGTTTTATTTTAAAGAATTTCCTTTTAAAGCTGCTCTCGATTTGTATTGCCATTGAAATTCAAAACAAATATTGTTACTCTGGTTGAAAATCACTGTTTATACAACAATTCTTGTTGTTGCATGTGCATAATAACCGTTTACATGGGTTAGTGTGTGCGTGTGTGTGAGTTCGTATGCGTTAGATTTTTCATTTGGTTTTTAAATGGCAGTGGGTCTCTTATGTATGTGAGGCAGTGAGCTTGTAGTGGAAATCAATATGTTTCTTTCTCTTCTCTTTTTTGTTAGAGTTTTATTTCATGGCTGCGTAACAGAAATAACTGCTTTCATTGTTAAACTTAAATAAATAAATAATTGTTTCTTGTTTTCACTTCCGTTTGTTTGAATTATTTTTTTTCTTATTTGTCATTTTGCTTGGCGACATTCAATTCAATGTTTCTTTATTTGCACATTTTTAAAAAAAATTTCATATTTTTAAGTACGAGTACCCAAATGTATCTAAATAATGAAATTCATTTATGTTGTTTTTCTGTTACTGCATTTGATTGGTTGACAAATACTTACGATTCAATTGGCGCAGCTTACGTGTTGTCAGCAGAAATGAAATAGAATAGAATATAAAGCCAGTTTCGGGATTATCTAACCTCAAGCGAAATCAGCGATAATAAAAAGGTAAAATTAAAAAAAAACTTTAATGTTTTTAAAAAATTTTTTTTATTCTTTAAATTCAAAAATAATTAATCAAAATCAAAGTCAGATGCGATTTGGGAATGAGTGATTATGCTTTTTAATAAAAATATTGATTTTACGTTAAAGTAATTTGCTGTCCGAGTAAAGTCGAACGATCTTCTGTACTGACTCTCTCTCTCTCTCTATCTCTTCCTGACTAATGAACCCGTTATTAGTTGGAAGTAATACATGCCTGATTTTTAGGACGCCAAAAATAATAATTTTTCACTCGCACAATTACTTTGAATTCAAACAAAAAGAACATGAAACTATTTGAATTACAATTATCATTTATTTGTTTCATGATGAAATTCATTTAATTCATTTTAATGTATTAAAAATGTTTTTTAATGCACAAGTTATGTTTTGAATCTTATTTTTCTGTTCATTTCAGAAAGCATTAGGTGTAGTTTCAATAACTTGACAATAAACAAGAATTATAACAGAATCATGCCTGTAAGATATTTAAATGAAATTAAATTGATTTCTTTTTAATGCGATGATGATGCAACAAACATGATATTTTCTTTATTTCACTCTACACACAACAACAAAATCACACCCATAAATTTAATGAAAATAAAATTAATAAGAAACATAAAGAATTGCCAAATAAATTTTTATAATGGCCTAAAAGGTGTTTCTGTTTAGTTTAATTCAAGTAAAATTGGTCTGAGTGAGTGACATGCAAACACTAGCACAGAGAGTGAGTGATACAAAGCTGACACTTTATCAGCCACATTTATTACACAGAATAATAAGTTTTAACTAAGACACAAACTTTAAATTTAAAACAAACTTTATCTACTTGTTAGCAGAACGACATTTTTTATTTCAAAAGAAAAATAAAATAAAAAGTTAAAAAAAATTGCGAATTTAATTGTTCTAAAGGATTTAATAAAATTAAAAGGCCAGTCACAGGAATGGTGTTATTTCAGCAATTAGTACAGGGTGGCGCAGAATGAACTATATGGTTTAAATAGTTTATAACTTTTTTTTTATAAATACCGTATTTTATTGGAGAATTTTTTGCAAGTCCAAGTTGTGTCAAACGCCTGCTTGTTGATGTTGATGGACTATGCTGCACACTCTCCCGTACACGTTCAATATTCATAATTAATTCTTCAAGTCTTCTTTACAAAATGCTGAAAAAAAATTTAAAAAGTTATAAAGAATTCAAACCATATAGCTCATTCTGCTCCATTCTGTACTTTCTGTCAATAAAAGCAACTTAAATAAAGTTAAACTATGCTTAGGCTACCGCAAGTGAACTCTTAATTCAAATTGATTTTTTTCTTTTAAAACTTTTTAATATTAATTTTTTAATTTTTCTGAAATTCACATCACTTTTCAGCTACTTAATTCTACATAAAATCACATGAAGTGAATTAATAAATATTTTTGGATGAAAACTTAAAGTGTCGATTTTCAATTTAATTTTGGTATTTAGTTTGCTCGTGTGCAAACTTATTTTTCTTATATAAATATATTTTTTATATATTCAAGAATGTAATTTTCTTACTTAAAAAAAGTTGCTATACGAGTATTAGACAAGTTTGGTTTAATAGTTGGTTTTTGCTATTTTATTGTTATTTAAAAAGTTTGACAACAAATGTTTCTTAAAAAAACTAAGTTTTCTTATCCCTTCTTGTTTTCTTAACTGTCATTATTTTTTTTTTGCCAAAAAATTCCAAAATACTGACTGATGCCTTATTTGGTTGAATGCTTTCGTTCTCTTGTATTTTGTGAAATTTTATTTTTTGGTCTTTTTTTAAGTTTATGCAATATTGTTTTATATTTTATTTTTATAAAACACCAAATATGTATCTAAAACACTGGCATAGAATGTTACTGCTCGGAGGAAAGAAAAAACAAGAATCCAAGTTTGAAGGAAACTTTTTTAAATATTATCCTTACTTGTCGTCTTTTATACTTTTTAATATTTTGCCTTTGTCTGACACACAATCGACAGGCAATACGACTATAATGCAACAAAGGAAAAATATATGACACAAACATAAGCTCCTTTTGCTTTTCACATTTTTTTTATTTATAAAAATTATTTTATCACACGTTTATATTTTAACATTGGAAAAACGGAATTGCCTGATGGCCTGTATGCAGCAGGCTGACACGTAACGTATTTTTATTTAAATTGACACAAAAGTTTTCGGTACCGTTCCTTCCTTCAAGGAACCATTACGAACAAACAAGTGGCGATAGTCAGCCAAAGCACAAATTTTAGGAAATGAACAACATTACCAACATGTTTATATAAATACATTTACAGATATTTTTCTAGGAATCATTTGAATCAGTCTGGTAAAAGTTTCAAGCGAAAACAGCATCCAGCGTAGGTTTTATTAAAAAAAGTAATTTTAATGTCGAAATAAATTAATGAAAAATTTTAAATTACCTCAATTATTCAATTCGACAAAATTATTTACTGACTTGTTTTTGAATTCCAACAAACATTAACAAGCCAAGAGATTTGCCAAGTGTACATTTTGTTACGTAGTTTACCCATAAACGTAAACATTTTTTCTACGGTATCAATTAAAATATTTGTAGTGGAATATGAGAGAATATTTTATATAGATTCCTCTATACATGTAGCTGCCATCGACTTTTAATATTTTACTCGTACAAAATAGAAAAAGTTAACAAAAACTCCAAAACAATTTGCTATTGGCCTTGACAAAATTCATAGTTAAACTATTTCTAACGAAAGCAAAACAAAAAAAGACTTTCTTCTCTAAAACAACAAAAGTGAAACAAACAGTGTAGTAAATCTATTTGTGTGTTTTTCTTTTATATTGAAATCGATGTTTTTATTTTATTTAGTTTTCATCTTAATTTTTTTTTATTTAGAAAAATCTGCTTGTTTGTTTTCTTAATGCAAATGTACGAGTATGCAAATTTGAAGTATCGTTTTTAATACATTCATATTTAAAAAAAAACAAACAAACATTCATACACATGCATACACATACACACAGTTGAAAAGCATCAAAATCTCCAGCTATTTAGTATTTATTACTTTGTTTTCAGTTCATGTCTGTTGCTTTCGGTAGAAGAAAAAATTATTATATCAACCAAATTTTTGGACATACAAGTAAATATTTATCATGTCATGGTCATCATGGTGTCCATCAACGGAATTTCTGTTCCTCAACGTTGTATCACAATTATTTTTCAAGGCGCTGTTAGAAAACCACAAAAACCGATTTGTTAAAAAAACTCAATAATATAGTTTTCGTATGTTAAAGAATCATAAAAAAATATTGTCTGTATCCTGGTTTTGAATTAAATTTCTAAAAAATTGAAATTTTTCGCATTTGGGATTTATTTTATACATTCGCCGAATATTATATTTAAATATTAGAAATTAATTTTACACTGAGAAAACAACTTCGGTTGTGAGAACAAAATTTTTTTTCCAATCAAAAATTCAGTTGAGGTAATCAAATATTTTAGTTGTAACAACCAGAATTCCATACTCCAGTCCAAAATTGGATTCTCTTTAAAATAATTCGAGCTGCTAGACCGATTTTCTATTGTCATTCCACAACTGAATTTTGGACTGGAAACAAATTTAGTCCTCACAGCCGAAGTTGTTATCTCAGTATAAGATAAAATTTTTTAACGACCCCATCGGCTCCCAAGGTCTGGGCAAGAATTAAGCCTGCGACCCCCCGATTAAAAGGTGAGCACGCTACCCATTATTTTACACAGGAACCCTAATATTGCGAATACTTTAATTTTAAAAATTAATGGTCCTCCAAAGAGTAAAGACCATTTCTCTTTAGTGTTTTCAGAGAAAATTATTTTGACAAATAGATACTCGTAGAATTTTATCTAACTGCACATTGTTTTACTTGCATAACTTTTTTTTACTTATTTATGCCTAAGCGTAGCATAAAAGGTGATAATGAAAAACCCTTTCTCGAAGGAGTAAATACAGGGTGGGCCAAAAGAAACCAAGGGGTGTAAAAGTTTAATAACTTTTTTGTTTATTAACTTTTTTTTATTTTTTCTTTCAGATTATATAATATACAAAATGGAAATTTTTTTACACTAAGTATGAAAAATGATGTCTCTTAAATGACCACCGTTTTCAGATTCGCACTGATGGGCATTTTCCATAACATCTTTCAAAACTTGTGGCTGTAGCGTTCGAATTTCTGCAACAATGTTTGCCTTGAGTTCAAGGATTGTCTCTGGCTTGTTCACATACACTCGCTCCTTCAAAAAAAACCAAAGAAAATAGTCGGGTGCTGTCAAATGTGGCGATCGCGCTGGCCAAATAATTTCCGAATTTCGAGAAATTATTCGCTCTCCAAAAATTTGACTTAAAAGTGCCATTGTGTCTCGGGCAGTATGGGCAGTGGCTCCGCCCTGCTGAAACCACATACCAGGTCTGTTTTCAAGAGCAGGACGTAAAAAATTTTCTATCATAAAACGATACCGCTCTCCATTTACGGTTACAGCACTTCCATCTTCATTCTCGAAGAAATAGGGCCCAATGACATTTTCAGATGTGATCCCACACCATACTGTACACCTGATGGGGTGCAATTGGCGTTGATGAATGCCTCTTGGATTTTGAGAACCCCAGAACCTACAGTTCTGCCATTCAAATGAAAATGAGCTTCATCACTCATAATCAAATTTTCAATAAAGTTGATCTCTGGTTTAAATAATAAAATTCTATTGTTCTGGTTCTCTGTTCAGTTGTGAACCTCTCCATTATACATTCTCCAAGTGTTGTCTATATAATCTGAAAGAAAAAATAAAAAAAATTAATAAACAAAAAAGTTATTAAACTTTTACACCCCTTGGTTTCTTTTGGCCCACCCTGTAGTTGCAAGAATTAAATAATGCAAATAATAAAACCAGGACGATACAAGATGGATCGGAGTTACGATTCTTCTAAACAGGTATTTGGAGATGTTTGTTTCGTTCAAATTAACAGGATCTAAGCTTTACCAATTCCATATGAATATGAATTTTTTATTTGTTTTTAATTTTTTTTATAACGATTGTGTCTATAAATAGAAACTAGAGAATATTTTTCCCACAATTTGACTTCTCTTTCTACTACTGATGTGATGTCCTTCATGATTGTGTTAAACAAATTTTTTGTTTTGTGAAAACTTTTAATTTTTAAAGAATTTTTTTTTCTCTTTTTTTGCTCTCGTCTGCAAATAAGAAAAACCTTTTATTTAAAAAAAGCAAATCCAAGAAAGTGCAAATTTCCAACTATTAATTCAAACACAAGAAAACAATTGCTTCTAAAATAATATTTACGAGAGGTAAAAAAATATTTGTGGAAAATAGAGAAAAGTTATTGTCATTCTTTTGAATAGTTTTTGTTATTGAAATGAACGAGGATTTACAAAAAAAAAAAGAAAAACCTGATTTATTTAAATTCAAATGTTTTTCTACTTTTTCCTCAACTTGTTCAAATAATTTAATTATTTATCATGAATGTGAAATTGTCGAATACGAACTAGAATTGTTTGACATTAAGTAAATATTATCATTTCATTAATATTGTTGACATAATGGACTAATAAATTTATATAATGAAATAATACAAACAGAATTGCTTTTTATTGTATGTAAGTATTTACACGTGTATGCGTGTGTGTGCAAGTGTGTTTTTTAATCGCTTATGTCACTTGGGAAAACCACAATTAAATAAAAGAATATTTTCATAATAATCTCGTTGTTCATGTTTAATTACAAGAATATTATTCTGAGCTTTTTTTTTTAATTTTATTTTTATTCGTCAATGCATATTTAAAAAATGAGTTAAAAAGGATTTGTGATGTATTTGCTTTTAATTAAGCTTTAATCATAAAATTTTAAAATTTATTCAATTTTTCATGCAGCTGCTTAAGTTTAAAACTTTAATTCAACCGTTAGCTTTCTGCACCCTTAATTTAAAAGTGTACGCTTGTGTACACACTCTATTTAAAAAATATTCATTGAATTATTCTCAATTGGTGCTTTTCTTTAAGCTTGAACAGAAATTAATTATTTTCATTCTGATCTAAGTTTAAAAATGTTGCGCGCATTTCAGGTTAAAATTGTTTCCTTTTACTTTAACAATTTAATCAATTTGTTGCAACGCACTTTGCAGAGTCGTTTAATATTTAATTAAGGGAGCTTTTACATTCGTATCCCTATAAAAATTTAAATTCACTTTCCACTCTGTTATTAATTAGCTGATTCGAATGGATTTAATCCAAAGAAAAAAAAAACTTAAAATTCAAGCAAACTGGTTGGTCTAATGAGATTGAATGCAAACCTCTGGAAGCAAGTTAGAGTGCAGCGTTAATTGGCTGCCAATTATTTGATTTCTATTTTATGTTTTTAATTTTGAAAAGACTCGATAAATAAATTTGATGATTCATGCAACTTCCAATTTGAATGAATTTCATAATTTTTATTACTTTTTTTTAACTCAGTTTATTGTTGGTCCAGAAGTTTCAGAGTTATTTTTTGTTTAAAACTCAACTTGAGACTTCCAAATAGGTCAAATCAGTTAATAAAACGCACACAATAACAATATTGTAAAGAGGGTTCAACGACACAAATTAATCATAAAATACAAAATTATTAAATTGATTTTTATTCCGATTGTAAGCCAATGCAGGACAGGTAGTCTTAATTAAGAGAGAAAACATTTCATTAAGTTCATTAAAAGAAAACAAATTGTTAAACGAAAATATTTAGTTTTGAAACAATTCATTTTGAAATTTATTTGTTCAAGTTTCAACCTGACCTTCGAATATTGAATTTAAACATTTGACAAATAGGAGTACATATTTGGTTTTAATACTCGTATAAGAATTAATAATTTTAACTGATTGACTGTAATTTACTGCTCCACTGTTCGTTGTTATATAAAAATCACAACAAAAAGTGTATCTCTTGCTTACAATTCTTTTGGCACCATCTTAATACTAATTTAGATAATTGCAAAGCAATTGTTAAAATTGTATCACTTCAAGTACAAACGAATGAAAAAGCTCGTTTATTAAATAATCTTGCAGAACAAGAAAACAATTATTTTGAGCATCCAGCCACCGCATCACTTTATTTCTCACCTACCCCATACCTCCTCTTTATAAAATTCGTAACTGCAGTTATTCAAGTACCCTCAACACAAGTAAAATATAAACGTTGACAGGGATGAAAAGACACAAAAAATGGCAGATTGAAAAAGAAATGCATAATTGAAAGAAATACTCGTATCTGCACCATTGAACTTTGTCATCAACTTACCAGACAAGCAATTATCTCAATATGCAATGACATCAATACATGTTTGCGGGCAAAGTAAATTCAAAATGGAAAAAGTAATTTTATTTATGAACAAAACCGACAAAGGAAATTAACGAAAATACAAATTAACTCATACTTGCTTACACACATACGACTAGGTAGAACAAAGGCAAAGACAAAGCCAAATAAAAAGACAAAGCCAGAACAACAAAAGACTGAGTGTGTTTGTACAATTTCATTTTGTTAACTGACTGCTCACTGCAGTATTTTTTAACCGCATTAAGATATTTTAATTAGCTCAAATTGACTTGCAATTGACTTGGCTGATTGATTTCCTAAACACACTGCCAAGCGCAAAAAAATATTTTTACAACAAATTCAAACTCATTTAAGTACTTTAATATCAATTAGAATATATTTGATCACAGCTTAGATACAAACACATACACACATAAACAAATTAGTTTAATCACTTTAATACTCGCAACTTAAAACTTCAAACAAAATCCAAACATGAAAACAAAATAATAATTTCTCTTCTCTATTCACTTTTTATTCCCTCCAAGTGTTAATATCATAAATTGATTTAATTTAAATCGTCCTAAATCCCTTTAAATGTTCAATGAGATTACGAAAATAGACAACAAATCTAAACAAAAACATTTACTGCACACACATGCAGATACTTAAATGCAGACACATACTTGTTACATTTTTGCAATAACGAGGTTACATGCAACAACAAAAAATATGAAACGAATATACGTGTGCACGCATTGAAGCACGTTCGTATGTATTTGTATATGCCAATGAGCATGAGATTAAGGAACAATCCCGGTAATTAACTAATTTCTCTCAGTGATTTGGATCACTCTAGAGTGATAGGACAATCACATGCATGAGCCAAAAATTCTATGAACAAGTCACTGTGATCCTACACCAGCTTTAACGAAGTTTTCAAATTATTTAAATCTTAATTTTTTTCTCTTATTCAACATTGAAGATGATTCCTAATCGAATGTAGTTGAAAGCAACTCTAAATAAATAGAACTGATGAGTCCTTTAAGTTTAATCAAAAGTTTCACTAAACAAAATGTTCATTTAACCAAAAATAATAAAACAAAACCAAATAAACTAAAACTACAAAAGAGAAACTAAAAACCAACATTAAAATTAAAACACTTTATTCTAATTTTGGCATCGTAATTTAGAATTTGTCCGAGTAAATCTTTTAAATGTTTTCTACCTGTTTTTAGATAATTATTTTTGGTTTTGGAAAATGTTACAACCAACGGACAACCAGACAACACAAGCAGCCCACAAAAACTTATAAAGTTTTTTAGAGTCATATCAAACCGAAACCTTGACACACACTTACACACAAACACGCATGGTATATCTCTGCTACCAATCGTAGGTAAATATGAGGAATTAGCTCATTTTGGAAAAACACCCCAAATGTCACTTGTACGACTATGATGTCCGTTTCCTTACGAGGTTCATTGGTAAAAAGAGCTAAACATTAATGAATCATTTTGGGTGTGGAAATGTTTGTGCGGACGCCATAAGTAAACAACATTTAACAAGGCAAACAAAAAGGTGGTCACTTGATTAGGATTTTGCTTTTATTTATATAAAAGTGCTTTATTTAACGCTTAACTTGTTTTTAACTGCGGTAATTTCAAAAAAAATTTAAGTTACTAAAATGTGGTAAGTCGACCATACACGCAACCGCCATAAGAGCTAATAAAATGTTGTTTATATGCGTACGTAAAAGCACACTCACACATATGCATGTACATTCGCTTACATGCACATTCCCAGCTAGCCTTTTTAATCGCTGAAGAATCTAATATGAATTGCGTGCTGTTCATTTTCAATCGTAGACGAGCTCGTATTAAAATCATGGACGATACACCGCACGGGAGAAACTGTTACCCAAAACGACTCATCTACAAGAGTCTCAAAAGGCTCCTAAATTAGTCGTATGCAGAATCATTTCCGATTTATCTAAAGTTTATCTTGCAAATCTTTTATGAATAACATTGAGAATCATATGAGGCTCTTCCATGTTATTCTTATATGAGTCATTAGGAGAGTCGTAATAGAATCAAGAAAACATTATTAACATTAAATTCATAAAAAGTATTTTATGCTTATTTGGTATAAGAATGCCTTCATTAAACATAAAATATATTTTATGAATTTAGGTATAACTTTTTTGAACTTATTAATAAACAAATGTTTTTATTAGTACATTTCTTACAACTTAAATGTAATTAAATTAAATTATCATAATAAAACATTTTTGTTATGTTTTATTATGATTTACATATTACTTCTCAAACAATTATATTTTTACATATTTAAGTTATGACAAATTATTAAATTAAGTTGTTCATTAAATTATGCATTAAAAATTAAATGAAATCCAGAAAACTTTTTGCGTTCTTTTAAAAATTGTCAATACTACGTACATACGGTATTTACTCATTTTTGTTGATTTTAATTTTTTCTATATATTTAAATTAAATGAATATAAAATACATTTTTAAGATTATTTTTCTTTATTTTTAATGTTACAAAGATTACTTTGTCGCATTTTTCTTTTTGAAACGTCGATCGATTCTGTCTTTAGCGTGCACAAAATGTTGCTGCAGCGTTCTGTTGATAATAGAGTCATCGCAATGTATAAATTTTGAATGACACAGATCTATAAAAAAAAGTTAATTAGTTACGGGAGTTTTATTATTTTAAATTTTTTTATACTTCTGATAGTAGTAATAATAATATAATTTTGTATGCTCTCTTTTTCAATAGTTCCTCTCCATGAAAATTCAGTTGCAACTTCATCGGTTATCACTTTTTTTATTGCCGCTCTGACAAAAGATGCTGGATCTACTGCAGCAACTTTTGCTAATACATATTTCTGGAAATTAAAATGATAATGTGTCTATTACTATATGTACATGTACTTAAATCAAGAGACTTACCACCTTTTGTTTCAACTTGCTGAATGGATTCCTTTTGCTCCATACCTTTATGTTTTTTATAGCTGTTTTTAAAAATACGTTTCATAATTTGAGAAGCCTCACGCTTGCTTCTCATACTAATTGCTCGCGAGGACAACATTACACATTAATTTTTTTTATTAAATATTTTGATATTATTTTATATAAAAAAGAACAAAAATTTATTGTATAGCTACGCACTTGTTTCTGGAATATCTTTAATTTTTATTAAAAAAAAACACTTTAAACAATAAAAACACCGACACCTTAGACGAATTTTATTCCAAACTGAAATAAAAGCATCAACAAAACTATGAAAAAAATTCTTAACTGTAAACGTTAAATCAAAAACAAGAACAAACATTTTGTGTTGTTGCAAATAAAATCGTTGATCACGCATTTCAAGAGCAAAAGGCAATTGTGCACAACAAAGATAAAAAATAAAAACAGTTAGAGATAAAGTGCGTCATATCACTCTTCAAAAAATCATCTGACGATTTTTTTAACAGTTGCTTATTATGCATCGCAAGATTAAAAAACAACAGATTCCGATTATCTTACTGAAAAAATAAAAATTAACGAAAATAATATTGTTTTTTTTATTGTTACTCTTCGAATAATCGGCATGAGATTCTTTCAGGATCTCACATATTAATCAGCATCGTCTACTAAACACCTCTTGGCTAGCTGGGTTTATTTCATTTCTATTCTGTTTCTCTTCGTAAGCATGTGTGAAGCAACCATAAAACCCACCATTCATGCAACATTAGCTAAAGTAAAAAACAAAAATTGATTAAATTGACCCAGTAAATGAAAATAACCCAAAAATTTGATATGAAAAAACAAATAAAAAATAAAAATAAAAATAATTTGTCACACATGTTGCAACAACAACAACAATAACAAAAAACAAAAACTAAGCGATTAAATTAAAACCACAGGGACTACATAATTTGATATTTATTTCCTTTTTGTAACTGATTTTTTTATTTTGTGTCAAATGAGCAGCCGAAAATATATCGAGTGACACACAGACAAACATATTCCTGGTTGGAAAAAAGCATTTATTCTCATGCTTTTACTTTTTTTATTAAAATCACAAATTTGAAAAGCATTTCGAAAAGATACGAGCATACCCCTTAACACATTCTTCCTTCGCAAATAAATAAAAAAAAACATCAGAATGACTTCCACAGTTTCAAATTTAATTATGTTTACGGAAAACTTCAGTGGCAAGCAATTCATTTGATCTGAAATTAAATAATTAATAAACTTAATCAAGAGTAAAGAAAAACAAGCTTCTAAAAATTACACCAAATTGATTATTTTTTGTTTCAATTATTTTTGCCACCAAAAAGTACAAATAAAATGAACGTGCCTACCAATTTTACGACTTTTTCTATTTATGAGTTTATTTTAAATAAAAACCTGAAAAAATTTAAAAAACTAAATTATTAAAAATTTATTTATCATGGAAAATGTGTGACTTTCATAATCCATAAAATTATTTTTGTTCTCTATCCGATGTTAATTTTGCCCAGAGGTCTATTTCATCCATCACATTTTAATTTGATTTACAAATATTTAATATTATTAATGGGGAATTATTAAAATGCGTATAAATTATTTATGTCATTAAGCAAATTTTTTATGACATTCACCTCTTACCTGAATTTAATAGAGTGAAGTGGGCATTTTTACACGTGTTTATTTGTATGTACAGGTTATATGTACACTGTGCACATACTACACACATACATGTCAGCTCATACACATAGTGCAGTTTGTTGTTTGCTTTATTTGTTGTTTAATTGAAAATTTAATTAGTTGTAAATTGGTTTAAAATTTTATTACTCAGCAGGTTGTCAGAAAAAACAAAAACTAAAAAAAAATTAAATAAAATCTACTGGTAGACTATTAAACAAACCAGATATGAGGTCGTGACTGCCAACCGGTCACTATTTTATTTTTCCCGCTCACAAAAGTTTAATTGAGACGAAAAGAAAATCAAGTTCAAGATCATTTACTTACTTGAAGCAAGAAATTAAAATTCCTTGTGGGACTAGAAAATTCCAATATTTGTTTGTATTTGTCTTTATTACTGCATTTACTCACACTCACTCACAAATAAAAATTTTGGATTGGTGGAATGGAATGTATGTCCAATATAAAAGTTTTTTTAGAGGTTTAAGAAGGAAGTGGTACAAATTTGCATAACATGATTTAATATTCACCAAGAGAATAAAGTTGTTTTCAATTTTAGCCTCATCCTAATTATTAATAAAGTCGGTGGTCTTAACGTGACCAAAATCATTTCATGTCTAAATGAAAATCTCAACTAAATTCAGAATGATATTTATTATTTAAAAGCAGCGCATGAAATATTTACTTACCAGCACACAAATAGCGTGTACATGAGAGAATGTGTGTGTGTGTGTGTGTGTTTTGTATCCATCTGCAATAACACATTCCAGTGGATTTGTATACATATCAATTTGCATTTCAATGTGCGTTTACACAACTGAATTTAAGTACGCATTCATAAATATATTAAAATAAATTTTCTAAAATTGATGAATTAAATTATTCCCACGAGGATAAGAAAATCAAGTTGGGAGATCTTCTCAGAGATCTCAATGTAGTAGCTTGAATTTAGCTCTACTGTTTCGTGTGTGCAAACATAATATTTCACATATCGTTGCCTTTGTGTGTTACAATACTCATTTTGATTCTAGTGAATGAATCGATATTCATGCAAGGTTTGCGTAAAAATTTAATTGAAAAAGCCAACATTTAACGATACTTTCAATAAATATTTTGTTTAACAAAAAAAAAACTTCAACATGTATGAAAAGAAAATATTAAATCAAATGGCTAAATGGCTGATTTTAAATGTATTTTGGCAAATGTGTGTGAAGATAAATACGTCTAGTTAAACATGTTTTATTTTTAAATATCGTATGCGATAAAAAAATTCTTCACATATGTATGTACTGAATTTAAAGGAGTTTACAGAGAGATAAAACCCTTCTATCTCAAGAAATGGGACATAATGGAAAACAACCACAATGGATAGGGCTATCATCCTGGGAATACAGTTTCTCCCAATTGTATTTGTGAAATTTTTTAAAAAACGTTGAAAATTTAACTTAGTACAAAAATAGCTTCAAAAGTGGCTTCTGAAGGATGAAGGCTATTGTGGCCAAACATTTGTATCTTAAAGCATGGGACTTAATGGGACACATATCATTTTAAAGGAAAGGCTGTCTAAATTTATAATCTTTTGCAGAATTACCCAGAAATTACTTTGGAGTATTTTTAAAAAACGTATTTATCGTCACACACATTTTTGGCATTTGTATCGTAAATGATCTTGGAAACAAAAAAACAAAAAATAATGAATTTAAAAAAAAAATATTTTTTTCTGATGTGTAAATGTTCTTTACATACGAGAAAAAGTTTCTTTTAAAAACAAAAATGAATTTCTGATGTTTTTCTTTTAATTATTTTATGTATGCACTCACTTTGCATTGTATTTTACGAAGTAAATCCCTTAACTTTAGTACGAAAAAATAAGGTGTTCTGTAATTGAAAAAGAAGTGAATATGACAAAAATATTCAATTATTTTAATGCGATAGTTGTTGAACACTTTTTTGAGCTCTTTTCAAAATACATATTTATTTTTTTGAATTTAGTAAATAATCACGTTTCACATGAAATAAAGTCACGTTGGAAGTTACATTAGCAATTCCAGTGTAACAAGTTTTAATGAAATTAAAATTGCAATAGTGAAATTTTTGAGGTCAATTGCCGTTTTAAGAAATTTTTCTGTAAACTTTTACAATTTTATGTGGCAGCCTTATTGGCAGGTAACTATTTTTTGCTTTCGAAAGCTTTAATGTCAACATAAATATTTAAAAAATGAAAGGAAAATGGTGAAAAGTTAAAACGCATAATGCAAAGTAGCGTGGCATTTGTATTCACTTGCTACCAAGTGTGTGCGTTTATATGTAAATTATGAACCAGTTAGTACGCAAAAAAACAAAAAAAAAAAAAAATTTAAACAATTAAAACTGAAAATTAAATTTAAATTCATTTAAAATGACATCTGCCTACGTAATGGCAGATCCAAGAAAACTTCTTATTTATCTGTTGAAATTGAATATGTAAAAAAGCAGTTAATATTTTATTTAGGTCATATTTGAGGCCATAAATTTCAAAGGTAAACCCAACAATATTTTTGATATAAATCTGTGTTGGAGTGATTTACAATGTGTTGCATTGAAATTATTTATTTATAAATTATTTGTCATATCTTTTGTTTAATCCTCTTTTTCCTTTTTTGCTTATACATACATACAAACAAATTAATCTTTGATTTATGTTTTTTGTTTTTATTTTTAAGTTTAATTTTATGTAAATTTATTGGTAATTTAAATGCAATCTTCGCTTCTCATTGAATCATCCTTATTTGAGATGATATTTCGACATTCGTCGATATACGAGTACATATTAATAAGATAATAATGCTTGCATGATTTTTTAATTAAAGATAATATTTTTTACTTTTTTGCTCATTATATTTGCATGCATGTGTATTGGTTTTGTTAATGAAATATTTTTATTTATTTTGTAAATATTTTCAAAGGAATGTTTTCAATCCAATGAAAGCAGTTCGTTCACTCAATTTTCTTTTACCTTGGTAGTTCATGTTCTTCTTTTTATTGAAAAGATGAAAAAGCAACAACTTGTTTTACCATGTAAATCTTGATTGATTAATTAAAAACTATTTTAAAAAAATTGGACATGGAGTCCTAACCCATCTATGGAACCATAAATTTAAATGCAAACAAACAAACGATCAAGCATGTGCATTGAAGGTCTAGCATGATATATGCCGTTTAACCTCCTATAAAATCTTCATAAAATAAATATTTATTTTCGTTTTTCGTTCCTTTTTCTTTTTGCTTTAAAAAAGAAAAGAATACAATAAAAAAATAATACCATATTAACACTTCAAATATTTCCTTTTCAAAATGAATCATCGCCCAACAGGAACTCAAGCACAAGAAGCAGTAAAAGGTTTATGTGAAATTGAATGAACATAATGAGTGGAAAGAAGGAATTGGAGGAAATCGCACACACTCTTACACGCTTATCATACAATGGCACTGATGTAAACATTATTTTATTTTATTTGAGGGAAAATAATAATTTGGTATTATTTTGTTGCTTTATTATGATTTTAATTAAATTTATTTTGCAAACTACAACAAAAGTATAAAACAAGTTGTAATAAATGACTGAAAGGACGCATAAATAACAGAATAAAATGTTCTATTGGAAAATGGTAAAGCTTTTATGTGAAATTGTGGTCAGCCAACCAAGCCAGTCAAGCGCAGCAATGAGGTTGCTCTGGCTGGCTACTTTTTTATGAGTAAAAATCATTAATGGCATTAAAATTAAAAATTTTCATCCTGAATTTAAGAAATGAAAATAAAACCATACATGATCATAAATGTGTTTGTTTTATGAATGCGATTTCATTTGTTTAAACAATAAATAGCGAGAACCGAATTAGATGGTGATGAGGAAAATCCAACTTTAAAGACTTTCGTCCAAATTTTCTATTTGAAATTTTTTTAATAAGCCCTTTTTAAACAAACTTTTGTTTATGAATTTGGCTGCTTTCATTTTATATCCCTTAAATCTTTAAAAAAAAATACTTTTTTTAATAGATTTTTATTAATGAACACAAAAAAATTAAAACAATTGAAACGTTTAAAATTAAATTGTTTTTTTGAAAAGTCGTTAACTTTAAATAAAATCAATTGAGCGCGTTTAAAAATGATTTGCTAATTAAATATTTCCAGGAAAGATTTATTTTAATTAACAGAAATAATATATTTATTTATCCACCAACCAACTATCTGGAAAATATTTCACATTTTATAATTAATTTTAATATATTTTTACACAATAATATGCCGATACATACTGGTTGGCATGCGAATTGGAATGCATATTTTGTATTTTGAATAAACAATTAATTACAGAAAATACTCGTTTTTATGTAACCAATTGAAAAAATTGCTAAAGAGTGTACCAATAGAGAATGCAAAAGCTATTTAAAAATGTGATGCTGCCATGAAATTTAGAGTAAAAATGATTTAGATGATTTTAGATTTTTTTTTGTAAAAAAAATTAATTATAAAAAGTCACAAATTTGTTATTGTTTGCAAAGGAACCCTGTTTGTAAAAAGCGTCTGCCGCACACAGTATTATTTATATCGTCACTCTGCTTGTCAACTACTCTAAACCAGCTTTCCAAATTTTTTTATCATTAAAAAAATTCGGATTTCGTATTAAAGTTAGTTTCAATTTTTTGTAATCCATAGCATAGAAATTACTTAGAATTCGCTTATGTGTGTTGGCCATTAAAGCGACGACATGCACATCAAATTTAGAATTTTTAAATTTGTGTTTTCGTTTAATTAAATTTACAAACAACCGCGATAAAATGCAATTTTCTATCAAAAATAATTATGACTACAAATTGCAGCAACAAAAAAATCTCTGAAAACTAAATCATACAAAATTTACTTTATTTGGTGTTTGTGGAAATGAAATAATTTCAAATGCATTTGAAAAATTACAAGTCCCTTAGAAATTTATTGAAACGCTTTTGTGTTTTATAGTACGAGTCCATCATGTACATACTTGTATATGATGGAAATCGATTTCGAGCCAAAAACGATGTAAAATCAAAAAAAAAATGTTATGGCATCACTTCTCGTTTTGTTCTTCATCTTGTATTTGTAATTACTTGTAACTCAAAAGAAATAAATTTTAAAATTGAACTTTTAAAGGAAACCACCCACAACTGACAAAAACAACTTTTTTCCAAGTGATAAAGTTGAAGCGAAAAATTCTCACGCATTGAAAATTTAAATTTTTCGCTTAGGTATAGAGTGATCAAAAGTCTTCAATAAAGAAACGAATTTAATTAATAAAACCCCGTTTTCACTATGAAAATCTTATTGCATAAATTTGTAGCCAAGAAAGAGTGTAGAAACGAGTACACATTTGTACGTACTCAAAATTCTTTTTTTTTTTCAAATCGTTGGTGCCAAAATCACACACGTGCAACAAAATTTGAGCAATAAGACTTGAGGTGCTGAAACAGCAATAAAAGTTAATAAACTAATCGTTTTTATATTTTTCTCTTTTTTTTTTTTTTTTTTTTTGCTCATCAAAATTAATACACAAATAAACAGATCGAAATGATGACATTTACTTATAAACGATTAAAATATTTTGTGTTACAAAGGGAATTGTAAATATTAAAGCATGATAAAAATTAAATTGTTCACACACACACCCTTTTTTATAAATATTTTTATTCGTTCCTTTAAAATAATACCCAGCAAAATTTTCAAAGCTTCAATATTTTAAAGCCCACCCAATGGCAATGAAATCTTCATGTTAAAACAATACATACAAAAAATTATGAGAAATATTTTTATTTATCTGCTTTACTCGTAATTGGGAAAGTTTTTACTGACCCAGTCTATACATAGATTCGTCTTGGACCCAATATTTTAAAACAATAGCTAAAACAAAAAATTATATATCTCTAGGACTCTCAAATGATATTGAAGAATAGTTATTAAATTCAATAATTTTGTGTTTTAAAAACGCATCAAGAGAATTCAAACAACAAATAGAAAATTTTCAAACAGTCGAAACGTGCTTGCTTGATTCTGTTGCTCTTAAGTTTGACTCCTTTTTTTTATTGTTAACTAATTGTTCTAGCTTTTAGACTTTATTTTCATGTTACCAATATTTGTCACACTCACACACACACATACATTATGTGCGTATTATGAAAGCAAATACATACACACTTTCTTACTAAAATCTGACAAAAGGCAATAATGGATTCAAGTAATTTCAAACAGGAGAGAAATAATAAACTAAAAATTAAAGATTTTATCACCGCACAGCACTCTCTATTTTATTTATTTTTTGGTTTCTTCCCCCACTATGCTTCTGGTTACTCCGTTTCCTTTAATAACAGACGATTACCCAGATAATCTTTCTTTTCAATACGTTTTTGGCTTTAGTATTTTGTATAAAGGAAACAATTTGATTCTTTCCCTCATTCTTTTTATTTATTTATTTTTATTCAGCTCGTTCTATGTAATTTCCACCATAAAGAATTTCAAAATTATTTCGTGGTACATAAACAAATGTGTGTGTATGTTTCATACAAGAGCAAATGTATGCTTATGTATTTTTAAATTAGAATGTTTTCCATAATACAAACGAACACAAACATGCATATATTCAAACATGTAAGTAAATAAATATATTTGTGCTACACATACACAGGCATGTGGGTTTGCACAATGCTTACACCGACTTGTAAGTCAAATAGAGGAATCATTGAAAGGCGTCTCAAAGACGCCAATGCTCAATACAATGATTACCAAGATGTAAAATAGTTATTTCAGGTTGTAACACTCGCACACACACGAGGTCTTTGTAAATGTTACAACAACGACAAAAACTATGCCAACATCTAATCGCTTTATATCTAAATTTAATTATCTTCCTACATCCTTCATAATTGAAAATTTTATATTCATAAATAGTTTTTTTTTTTTACTTGAAAAAGCCCCCATTGTTTCATATTTCTTTAAAGACGTTTTATGACTGCTTTCGTTTTATTTATCTTCTTCGTTATAAGAGCAAATAAATGTGTAAGCAAATCCATAACATCTTATGTAAAACTCGTTCGTACACAGAGAAAAAATTTTTGATGTAACAAATAATTGTCAAGAAAATTAAATTCTTCAGTTTTAATTATTTTTATCGACAATTGATTATAAAGTTGTCTGTATCACTGTTTATTAACAACTTAGACCATCAACAAACTTAACTCTCATAACCAAAACTGTTTTCTCTCCGTGTGTTCTTACTTACATACTCATTCTCGTATGTGATTATGGCTGCGTTAAGTTAACTTTTGACTTGTTTTCTATGAAATAGTAAATTGTGTCTTTTTTGCTTACGAGGTTTTTGTTTACTCAGTTCAATTTTTTGTTATTTTCTTTAAAAAACCAATAACATTTGCAAACTTTTCTAATCAATTAAATGAGTTTTCAATTAATTCCAATTTGAAATAATTTAAAAATACTTCCTGCGGGCAATAAAAAGAAGATACTAAAATATTTTCTACTACTTAGGGCTATTATTGCAAGTTACCGATAGTTAAAGTTAAGATTTTATAGAGATAAATCAAGCTTTTGGCGGGACATTAAATAAAAAATATCAATAAGTTAAATATCGGAAATATCCATCTTAATTTGGCTCAAAAGTTTTAGAAAAAAACCGGTTGTTTACATAATTCTATTTTTAACTGTCGAAAGTTGTAATAACGGGCCTTCAAGTTTTTTTTTTGTTTTGTTATAGATAGACAAATTTAAAGATTTTGAAAAAAATCTAAAAATTGAAACGTTCTTTTACATCCAAATTAATTTAAATACTAAAATCTCCTTAAAAACTAATTATTTAAATACGAAAATTCAAAATTTATTTTCTAATAAATTTAAGTTGACCTAAAAAATTTGAGTTTCAACAAATGAAAAACTTAAGGAAAAAATAAATGAATACAAACCACTTAACTCCTGTTTATTTTTTATTTATTTATTTTTTTTTTTTCAATTATTTTTACTGAGATGCTGTAGTAACGTTTATAATTAATTTAGTTTCCATTATTTGCAACATGTTGCTCCATCTGCTTTTGCGTGTGTGTGTATGTGTGTGTGTGTGTGTGTTCATGTTATGTAAATTGAACTTTTTCCACAATTTTTTTTGCTTGGCTTAAGAGGGAGTGTTTGTTTGCGTTTGAAAAATTAAATCTCAAAGTTTGAGAATTTGTTTATAAATAAGTTATTTCAATAGCACAATGCTTAAAAGTTTTAAAATGAAAGTTTAATGTTTTTTAATTTCTTTTTCTGGGCAACTTTCATCTTGGGCTACGAATATAAAAGAAAAGCAAGTTAAAATATGAAAAAAAAAATTTTTTTTTGTTTTTTTTGACTTGTTAAAACAAAAATAATTTCAATTATAATTCCTTCTGTTAGTATTTTTTACGAGAATGTACGTAAAATAATAATAATTTCCGGGATACATTTGATTAAATCTAGTCAAAAATCGCAATTTATCAACAACAACTGCTTATTTTACTTGAAATGTTTTATAAATTATTTAATGGTGCATTGAAATCATCTTTTCACTTGAATCTCATAATTTTTTTCTTTTAAAAACAAACCAAAAACCTTAAGCAAATGCAGACGCTCAAAAGGAAGCACTTCATCCTTTGGAATTCACTAACTTCTTCCAATCCGAAATAGAATGCAAAAAAAAAAACTTATAAATTAGAAAACTAAAAATCTTTCACTTGCAATATTCGGATTATTCAAAACACAAAACAACTTCAAAGTATGAATGTGGAGAGGAGGTATTTAGTTTCTAAATTTTAAATTGATTTGGCTCACAATCAAGACGAGTGTATAATTTTTTTTTCTTTAATAACCAAGTGGAATTTTGTATAAAGTTTGAAGACACAGTGTCAGTCAACTTCAACATCACAAAAGTAAAATTCTGAAATGCATCAAGTTACTCTTGGCATGGTCCTGTAACTGTAAAAACACAAAATCAAAATACGCACCCTGCCACACACACACTCCCAGAGCAGCATTAGTTTTTCAAGCCACTGACACTACAAAGTCATTCGGATTAGAATAAATACTCTCTATTTAGTAAATGGATGACACAGGCATTAAAGTAATAATTCCACGTACACAAACCTACATTTGCATACACAGTGGGATAAAGTTGTTGAAAAATATCCCACTTTTATTGCACACGCATGCAAAACCACACTGAACTTTGCCATAGAGCTTAATAAAAAAAATATGAGCCCTCTCTCAGCGTGTGAACTACTTTCATTTGATTTTTTTTTTGTGCCCTACATACAGAATCCCATAAGAATTATTTTTAATAATTTCGTTGTTTTTTAAATTATATTTTTATAATTTATATAAATAAAACAGATTTTTCTGAAATTTTATACTCCAAGGAATACTTGCGTAGTAGATAACAAATCTGTACGACCCGTTATCTTTTATGGTTCGTTCGGAAGTTGCTAAAATCCCTTAGAACAACAGCACTAGTATATATCGAAATTTCAAAAATAAAATGTTTTAAATATTCCAAAGTAAAAACTTCAAATTTGTATATTCGAAGGCTCTAAGCATCGTATGTGAAGTCTGTCGCCATGTAATTTGTATATCCACTTTGTTATTTTAAATTTGTAATTTTTTACTAATTAATAGCTCTAAAACAGCTAGTAAAAAATATTATTTTTCATAACAAGAAGTTATGCTGCTGAAATGTATATAAAAGTACATAAACAATAAAAAAATAACTGAGACTCCGCTTGTAGAATTTAGAAGAATGTGAAAACCAAAAAAACTGTAGTTTTTTGTGCAAGCATACAATTGAAACTACATGTCCAACCAACAAGATTTAAAACAAGCTGCTCTATTAACATCTGTGCAGGTTTTACTAAAGCAAAAAGTTTGTCATTGAAAGCTCTTCTTGTTATTTTCTAGCAATTTTAAATGTTGCTGGTTGTATTTGTTGTTTCTGGTATGTATTACATGACATCAAGATTAAGTCTTTATCTTTTTGAATTAAAATATTTTTTTTTATATAACGAAATTTTTTGCATGTTTTATAACCATATAAACTAGATATTTTAATGACGCATTAACCATTTTTATACATTTAGACGGTTCGAAAAAAAAATTTTAATTTGTTTTATTTAAAACTAGATATTTTTGCCCGGTCTCCCCCCCTCCGTCCAGGGCCAATTTTTAAAGACATCAGTTTACAAGCAGAATTTTAATTAAAATTAAAAAACCCATCCAAATAAATACATGTTTTTGCTAGGATTGTTATCCCAACCAAAGTGGTAAATAAAATACATATTTCCAAGTGTAATTTCAGGCACAAATTAAGTACGGGCACACATTTTTTACCAGTGGCTGCTGAAAATTGTTGAAAAGTAGACGTAAAAATTAGCGTGACAGGTCCAAAAGTTTGTTTCAAAATACAAATAAAAAACAGAAAATGAATTTTATTAGTGTGATTAATCTAGAAAGACATCACTTGTCATTCATTCATAATCATTAACACATTCTTTCATTAAAAGTTAATATTTACGGTATTTAAAAAAATATTAAAATTGACTTGAAATGAATTCTATAAAAGAAAATTTTCTTAATATGTAATTCTTATTTTTTACCAGTTTCATGCTTTAGTCTCTTTTAAATTTTAAATTTCTACTCACAAGAATAAAATTTTATTCAAATGTTAATTAAAACTTTGCGAGAATAAGCGTGTTTATTTACTTAGAAATTGTTAAAAATTACTACTTTTCAAGTAAATATTCTGTTGTTATTCTCATTTTAGATGAACTCAAGCATAAAATTTTACATTTTCTGTCTGATTCAAATTGAATCGCAAAGAAATAGAAACACACACTGCACAGTGTATCAACTTCCTGCTTTATTTTTACAATTTCTTTTGCACATGAAAGTAAATTTCACATTTTATTTTTTAGTTTTTTTTTTTTATGTAGTTCCAATACAATTTCACTTGTATACGCACGTTAAAGCTTTCATAAAAAAGTACAATGTTGCATGTTTAATGCCCATTTCACAAGAATGCCACAAATGAGTGATGTATGGACGAGCAGGTAGGAAACACATAACTGATTGTTACTGTTAATACGAGTCTTTTACCATTCTCGCATAATCTTTCTCACTCTGCGGTTACTTTATTTTGGTATCTTTTATGACTTTACTTTCAAAGAGATTACGCTTCTTTGCCTTCACCAACTGACGAAAGATATAATTACAAATAAGTGTGGAGAACTAGTAATGCAGTTGCATTAAATTAAATAAAAAGAAGAAAACAAAAAGTTGGAATTAAAAACTATAAATGTGAAAAGATTTACCGCGAGCACATTTCGGAGAGGAAATCTGTAATCCGTTGCAAAAAGATCTCTTTATATATTTTCATACTCATTCATATTCGCATACCACAAGTGAATGAAAAATAAATTTTTTAAGTCAGCGTAGAAAAACTTTTAAAAATTATAATTAAGCTTTGAGGCAATGTAACTCATAATTGAATATAAATCATTAATATTTGTTTATGCAAACACACTCGAAATCAAAACAATAACACTCAGACACAGTCTTAAACTTGAAACTATGAAACTTTCGATTTCTGTGCCACAATTATAAACTGTACAGACAAACAATCACAAAATGCTTTATAACACAGGGCACACAATGATTTTGATGCCGCCAAAACTAAAACTAATTTCAAGTATTTACGGTAACATGATTCAAACTCCATGCTTCGAGATTTACCGTTATCCAAACAAAAGAGAGGAGGCTACGCCATATAACTGGGAATAACTCGACAACTACATAAAAATGGGAAATAAAATAACCTTAATAAAAAGAAAGTTTTGTGAAAATGCTAAGATGTGCAAGTCGTCTAGGAATTTTGTATAAAAATTATTTAAAATATTAGTTGCGTTAACGCACAGAACATGTTATTCTGTTTCTTTGAAAGTTATGATGGCCGGTTTTGTTTGAGATGGACTGGTCTAATAGCTTTAATCGGCAGATAGCAACGTTCAGCATCGATTTTATTAAAATTTTCCTCATTTTATTCGAACTTTATAAGGTTATACGGTTGTAGAAAAAAAATTATGACTTTGGTTTTTCTTTATTTGTAATAGTTTTTGAAATATTTTAAAATTCTAAATTTTGCCCAGAAAAAGTTTTTTTTCTAATAGATTTTCTTGAAATATTATATTTTTATTTTTATATTATCTTACCGTATCTCAGGGACATGAACTAGTTTCACCGCAATCAAATACAAACTTAAGTTTTTTTTAAAGAACCAAAAGACTTGGAACAAGAACTTCTTGTCTTGCAGCTATCAAAAATCGTAAGACACAAACTTAAGTTTTGCTCAGAAGTAAAAGAATACGAACTTCCAGCTTCGTAACGATCAAAAGACTTTAGGCAAAAATTACGCTTTCGCAAATGCTTACTTAAAACATTTCACAGCAATAGCAAAATATTCATATATTTCTTAAATGTTCCACAAAAAAAATTATTTCGAATGAAACTACAAATATTTTTTGTTAATCCTATAAAAATGCTGTAATTGATTTCAGTTAAAGAAATTCACACTACGAGTATATAAAAAAAATAAAAAATTCAAAATAAATTTAATTAAATGTAATTTAATTTAAAATTGTTGCAAAAATTTTTTAAGGCAAACATAACACTGAGTTTCAAATTAACGGCAAAAATCCAAAGATTAATAAGATTTCTGTTTTGTAGTGCTCTTAAAAGACACACACATATCCACACGTTTACATAAGCCCGATTGTCTTGTTCTTGTTTGTGTGCACAAAATTTCCACAAAAAAACAAAACAGAAATTTATGAAATATAAAATTTCGGTTGTATTTATTTAGACTTTTCTCGGCTATTTGAGTGCATGTGTCAAAAACTATTGTCATTAATTTAATCAAGTATTTATTACAGTAGACATGCACAGCACAGACAAACACAAAACCCATAATTGTTGCATGAGCGTTTAGTTACATTTTGAATGTCAAAGTCTTACGAATAATGAGTAAAAACTTTTTAATCATCTAAAAGTCGTAATTGTTTGTCTATTTATTAAAACACAAACACAAAAAATGCTGAAGAAAAGAAAATGTATTATGCATGCTAAAAAGCTTAATTTTAATTAAGATTTTAAAACTAAACCTTAATTTTTTTTAGCCATAGTGACTAAAGTACTTTATGAATTACACTATAAAAAAGAAATCGAAAACTAAATTTAAAAATTTTTCGAATTTTGTTTTGATGTTTTGCTTTCCTTTCAACCCCTATCAATCAAAATTATAAGTGATAAAGATACAAAAGATCAAATGAACTAAATCAACGAATTATTCCTTTTTAATTTTTGATCTAAGAAGAGCGCTCACTAAAATGAACTACGGATCGCAAGTCTATTTTTGTGTTCCATAAAATACTACAGACAAAAAAATAAACTTGATATTCCTTAAATAGAAAATGTTTATTTTTGCACAAATATTACCATAGTAACCTTGAGAAGCTTTTTTTTAACTAGATATTCTTTTCACTTCACTCTAAAGAGCATTCACTCGCTCACTACTTTTATTATTTTGTCAAACTGATTTTAATGTTGTTTGAAATTGCCAGGAGCTAAAAAAAATAAACTAAATTTGCCTAAAAAAGGCTAGAAAAAGGTAGGAAAAAGTAAAGAAACGGTCGCTTAAAATTCAAAATAATAATTATGATTTTTATAAAAAATTAAGAAAAACATACAAGGACAAAAACTAAAGAAAATAATGTTGTTTTAAACATGGTTTAAGTAGTTATAAGCGAATCCAATTATTTTTCAACTTCAATGTTAAAAAATAACATTTTTAATTTTTTCTAGTAATAATTTAGTTTTTTGATTTCAAAGCGATTTAATCTGCTTTATCGTACTAAAAAGCAGTAAACAATAGTGCTAGACAACTAAGTGCTAAATTGATCTAATTAAAATTTTTTATTTAAGCGAAATTTTTTTGAACAAAATTGAAAAATAAGCTCCAATATGAAGTATGTATAAGCAAAGAATAAAATGCATTTATTTGATGAAGTAGAGGCCAAATATTTTTATTGCTGCTGAAATTACCTTTCGTACGACCAATTCAGCACTTTACACATCAAAATTTTATAAAAAATTTTACTTTATTTGATTTTAAAAATAATAGCGACTTAATTGAACATTGTGCAGACAAATCCAATTCCAGTTGGAAGTTTATAGAATAAATTTTTTGTTCAGGAATTTTCTTCAGCTTTAGTTTGTTTATGTGTGATTTGGTTTCATTTTTCCAAAACATAAAAAAGCTATTTAAGGCTATTTTGAAAATGAAACGCTAGGAAAAAAGCTAGACTCTAAATCATAAATTTCAAAGCTAAATGCTAGAGAAAAAAGGCTAAATTAGGTTAAAAACGCTAAAATGGCAATTCTGATGTTTAAAAATATTGCTAAATATGAAGTATCAAACAAAAAAACAATAATTTTTATACAATTAATGATACATACGAAATTCTATATATATGTATTCGTAAAATTGCGTATATTCATTCTGGAATATGGAAACTATAGACTACAATAATCGCTTTTTACTTTTCCATCAGCATTACAAGTGGCTTTGTCATTGTTCGTTGTTGAGTTGTTAAAATATTACTGCCAACAACATTGAAACTCAGTGAAAGAGATTAAAAAATTAATTTTTTTGTTATCAAATTTTTTTTTTGCTGGGAAAGAGTATTCACAATTACTGACATCCAAACAAATTCTAATGCAGCTTCATTAAAACCAATTAAACTTCTGAGTTATATCAGCTTTTGTTTCTGTATTTTCTATTTTTCCTACTCTTTTTTTAAATTATAAACGTGCATACAAAAACAAGTTTTAATTAATAAAATTTTCAGATTTTATTTCATAAATACTAAAATATTGAATATAAACTCATGAATATTTAATACAAAAATTTGCATGAGAATGAACACAATAAAATCATAATTAAATTAAAAAAAAAATCAAAATCTTTTTTCAATTTGAATAAAACCTATATGAGTAAATTCTTTTATATTTATAAACAAACATACATACCATGCAAATTTTTAAAAATTTTGTATTCTAAAACAAGGAAACTGTTTTATAAAATAGATTGTATTTTAATTTTTTTTAAATGAAATTTTTATACTTAAATTAAAAATTCAAAAATTGTGTATTTTCAATATAAATTTCCAATTCAATTGAATTTATCAGTCACAAAAAATGCAAAAAATTCAAATCACAATCAAAGTTTATTTCAAGAAATTTATATTTGCTGCATGTAAAATATTTCATAGAATTATTATCTGCAAGCATTCTTTTATTCATTATTGATTGACCCGTTCCTTTGCCTTTAAAGACTGCACGATATAATAAGGTTTTCATGGTGTAATTTAAATGACGCTAATGATATTCTTTATTTATGTGTGCATACCCCATATACACTACATCTGTACGAAAAAGCAGAATTTGTTTTCGTAGGCTATTAAATTTGTATCTTCTAACTGTTGGTACAGAGGCCTCCACTATAGGCATACACACAGTTTACTTCCATCAGTTAGAACAGGCATAGAATCAAAGCTTTATGATGGTAACGATAATAATATTTTAGTTTAGCTAATTATCGTAAAAATAAAAAACTATAAAATTTTTTTTGCAATTTTTTTTTTGTGTATAAAACATTTTAGTGCTACTAGTATTTAATGTTATCTAGACATTCTTCACTCATTCGTCAGTAATTTTTATGGCTGGTAATACTCTGCTAAGTAAATTAAATGGTAATAAATCTATAAAGCTTTCTTTGTTGGCATCAATTTGCTTAGGGTATTTTGTTGAAGGCAAATACAAAGATTGTACAAATTCCATGAATAATAACCAACAAGACCATCCTCACTACCATTACAAAGGATTATATCACAAATGCTTTTGCTATCACCAAAAATTGCTCGACAGTTGCTGGACACATTAGAGTTTAATGAACACAAAATACACCACAAACCCCATTAGCATCGTATTCATTGAATTCCCAATAAGTAGTTAATGAAGACTTGTGTCAAGGTTATCGACTGATATGATCAGACTCTTTTGTTGTTTTCTATGGATGACTTGAATTGTCTTGTACTTAGGTTTGTTCTCTAAAAACAATTCATTAAAAATTTAATTTATTTTATAGAATTGAAAAACCCGATTACATTTTACATCAAAAAATGAACTTAATCAACTAACAAACTAAACTTTTCCTTTTTAAAACATGCACATACACATTTGTCTCTAATAAACAGATTTTACTTTTTTAATGCAAAGTTTCAGATTGAAAAAAAGTGACCTCTCACTTTAACTTTTATTGGCTTAACTGCTTCTTAACAAAATGTTTTTGTCAGAAGAAAACTAAAGAAATAATAGTCTATTTTAATAAATTCCCTTCTCTTCTCGTTCATGTTGTATAAACTCTACTGTTTTAATGGGAGTTTGTAAATGAAAGTGTGGGAATATATTTGAGATGGAGAGTGTGTAACAACACGCACACACACATATAAATATATTTTATTAAGTGGGTAACTGACGTTAATGTCGCACTTAGCAGCACATAAGATTCAATTATGCCCCTAGCAGTAAACTGATGCAGCAACAATAAAAAAATACATAAAACAAAATGTAATAAATAAATAGAGCTAAAAACAAACCCGACGTGATGTAGCAAAATAATATGAATTAACAATCATTATTATTTGTATATAGTGGAGGGCCAAGGGTAAGGAAAGCTAGCGGCATTACTAGGGTATATAAAATTTGTTTTCACACAAATTTTTTTTTTTTGCAAAAAAAATTTGCCTACAGACGAAGCACTATTCAAGTTTTTTAATAAATTTTCTTAAGATTTTTCTAAAGTTTTTTTTTTAACTTTTAACATAATTTTCTCGTCAATTTGACACATTTTTTGGAGTTTTTTACATTTATAGAAGAATGACCTGACGTTTTTTACATTTTTGCACATTTGTTGGTGAGAAATTTTTTATTTGCCATGTAAACTAAGTTCTTTGTCTTTTTTGCAATTTAAAAAAATATGTGTTGTGGGTTTTAGTATTCAATTTACTGTTTTTTTTTTTTTTTTACTTTTTATTTTATAATTTTAATATTTAGATTTTAAATGTTTTTGTAAACATTCTGTTCACTTACGAGCACATAAATTAAGCAACCGGCGCCACTGCATAAATTCAACAGCTAAACAGTTTTTTTTTCCTCAATAATTAATTTAATTAAAATTTCTAACGCAGTTACATATTTAGCATTTTTTGAAAATGCGTTTCTTCGACAGTATTTTCTTAAAACATTAGAAATGCCATATTATCACTCTAATCTGATAATTAAATATAAGAGAATTTTTTATAAAATTGCAAGTTTTTAAGATTATTTGAATCGAAATGAAATGACCCTTGCAACATATCTGTCACATGAATGTTAGTTCATCAGGTCGTATGATTAATATTTTTGTTTCTCCCAGATACTTGCTATAATCATACGTCCTCATGTTATGTAACAATAACACACAGGCAAACATATAAAATACAATTCCAAAATACGAGTAGAAACAATTTGGCAAGGAAAAAAATATGGTGCACACATGAGGTAAACGAAAGGAAGAAAATGGAGAAACTCTAATTAGCATTTGTTCGCTTCAAACGCGAATGATATTTTTTTTAAATTTAATATGCACGTATTCGATACATTTTTTTTAAATTTGTATTTCATCCTGTAACATGTGTAAATGCTAGTAGTGTTTTTTTCATTCCATCTCTCTCTTCTTATGTCGTTATTTGTGAGGATAGAATTTAAAAGTTTACGTTTCTAACTTCAAGTTTGTATGTGTACTTGTTTATGCAACTTACTCATGTGTTTATAAGTAGTTATCTAACTCGCCACTTAATATCCTTAATGTGTGTTATAACATTAACTTCAGTAAATACTTGGGGAATAGCAAGGAAGTTAAAAGTAAATTATATCAACAACAACAATATTTTATTGAATGAAATAAAATAAAATGTTCAAGTGTTCGTATTAGCTATAGAATCAATGTTTTAATATTTGGGTGAATGAAATAAAAAAAAGACTAAATGAGACAGTTATTTCATTTATCCAAGAGGATATTTCTTTCAAAAACTCAGTAGATTTTATTTTTAAAAGAAAAGAATTTGAGCAACTTAAAACATTTAACTACATATTATTTTGAAAACGACAGTATGGCAATTAATACAAACAAAATTTGGGATTTTTTGTATATTAATATTTCTGTAGCCCAAACAATTTTAGATACTCTAGATCTAAGATATTAATTTTTGCAAAAAGTACTATTTTCATACTAGTGCAGTTTCTAAAAAAACTATCATAAGTAATTACAGTAAGTGGGAATTAAAATGAAAACGAATTTGTGCTTTTCTTGTTCAAATATTATTTTCATTTAATTCTATTTTAGAAATCAGAAAACCGTTATTACAATGACACACAAAATAGACAAGAGAAAATATTTCAGTCAATTGGTTTTTGTCACTTTTACGCCGTTATTATTGTAAACTTTTTTTCGAAAGAGAATGTGTGAAGTGTCCCAACATTTACAACAAAAGTGTCATTAGCACTTTTTTAACACAATAATTAAACAACTTTTTTCAGAATGAAAATTCTGTAGTGAAGTCCTTCAATAATTTGTTTTCAACTTTTACAAGTGCTTCAAATCAAAACAAAAAGTTTTTTGTTCTCCTTCAAGCTGTGTAAATGCTGATACAATAAACTAAATGAGTGAAGAAAATCTAATCATAAAGGCGAATGTACGAGTATATTTAGACAATGGAACCTTTTGAGAAGATAATTTATTTATAGAATTTTTCTTTCGAAACCATTATCTTCTTTTCCTGCTTTCAGTCTTGTTGCAACAAACCCTTTTAAATTTTATATTTTTATTTAAAAGTTGCTCAACAGCACTCAGTTTTTTTATGATTGTTACCATTTTATCTCAACAGTGAAGGCTTTTGCAACCAATGAAATGGAATCCAATTGTATTTTCTTATTCTCATGGCATTGAATTATTTTGCAACTGATTTGCTTATATTTTTAAGCTGTTTAAAATGACATGTATCACAATTTAACTTAATTAGAAAAATGTATATCAGCAGTTACTCTGCCAATTTAAGTTGAGTAAAATTTTTTAATCAAAAAATGGTAGTAAATCCATTAATAATTTCGATTTTTCTCCTATGAAATAGAATTTATTCCATCACGTAAAATCAAAAAAAAAAATAATAATAGTGTTCAATAGGCTAAAACATTAAAAAAAAATTTATTTACTTCACATTTAATGCTGTATATTTTTCTTTTTCTTCTTAAATTTTTATGCTCTTATCCAAAAAAAGTTGACGTAGACTTTAAAGTAAAATTTATGAAAAAATTATATGAAAAATTTCGATAACGTTGACTTTAAAGTCTGCGTTAATTTTTCTGGATAAGGCGGTTAATATTTTACGTTTTCGTCCACGAAAAAGTACAAACTCATCAATTTAATTTATTTTTTCTCTTGTACGTAATCACATTATGTACGTTTTTATGTGTTTCACTACCTTATATGCATATTGTCTATTTATTTGTTTCTCATAATAATTGAACAAAAAGCAAAAATTTTTCGGTAAAAAAAGTGCTTGTTTTGGAAACATTTTCAATTTGAAATGAAAACTGTGTGTTTGCTGGGTTGATTTATCATTTCATTCATCTTATTGTTCCCTTCAATGGCATTATTTTTCATATCCTTTTGTTGACTCTTTTTATCTGTTTGGATTGTCTAAAATTCCATTTTGACGAATTATATTTTCTTGCTTTAAAAAACAAGAGATTTCTTTTGTATTTGAAATTTGTAACCAGAAAAATAAAAATAAATCTATTTCTCTATTTTTTTCATTTCTTTTATTTTGCTGTTTCCGAAAAGAATAAAATTTCTTTATTCTTTAAAACGTCATAAAAAAGTCTTATGTTAATTTAAAATTATTTTTTCAGCAATTTGTAAACAACAATTTTTTCATAAATTTTTATTTTTGCTGTGATTTTTTATATTTTTAAATTCAAAAACAAAAAATTAAATTAAATAAGTAAAGAAATGAAGTGAAAACTTGCGTTAATAAATTGTTTCCAAATGATCAAGTTCGTTAAGGACACACGCCCGTTTAAAGGGTTGTTGTTGTTCGACAGCCTGTTTTGCCGTCACCGACAAATAAAAATTTCATGTAATTTCATGTAGTGCCTACAAGAGCTATAGAGATCACACATTTAAACACACTCACTCTTACCCAGGGGTATGTTTGAAACTCACTTACCTCCGTTAATCCAATTAATATTTATTTTGCACAATGAAAAATTAATTCACCAACTTGTTGCCTAATGAGAGCGAGAGAGAGAGAGAGAGAGAGAGAAATAAAATTATTTGTTATTTGCTTAACACCCTGAATTAGTTTTTCATTTTAAGCTGAGGTCACATTTGCCAAATATTTGTCGAAATAGCCATAATTACTTTGTCGTCTACATATACTTTTATATATTTTTAAGAAATTTTGGGATAGAATAGTTTAATATTTTATTAAAATACAACATCTAGCATTATCATATTATTGGAATTAATTTTATGCAATACGAGTCATTTTGCTATAAAAATATTTGCCAAAAAGTACTGGTCACGCTTATTTTATCATATACTCGTATGTGTGTAATGTGACCGTAGCCTTAGGCATACTTTCAATGTGGCTAAATTTGAATTAAGAAATCAAATTCGAAAGTCTAATAGTTTTTTTATAAAATTATTTCCATTTTGTGGCCAATGTTAGTATTTCCATTGGATTGAATATTTGGTATTTCCTCTAAATTTTATTTTTAGAAATCTAACTCTCCAGGAGATAAATTCTTTCTTCAGGCCTAATTAAAGGTTTTTAAAAATTCTTTTTCCGATATAAAAAAACAAGTAAATTATCTGTTTGTGAAAGTCATCTTGTCAAGCAGAAACTTTATATTCTAAACGTCTAAAAGATTTAACGAAGCATAAACAGAAATCCTGACAGAAAAAAATTAATTGTATAAAGTGGAAAGGAAATAAACTTGACAAGACGCTTTTCATAAACAGCCTTCACACATGCATGTACATACACAAATAAAAATATTTTTGTATGTATTAATTAATACTTTCATAAATTTAAATTTGAATTTATTTTTGTTTGTTTTACTTTAAGCGTGTGTGTAGACATGCGTGTTAATGTTAGTTGGTTTGGAGCCTCAATTTTATCTAAAATTTTTTGGTATGTTTATGATAAAAGCTATAAATTTTATTAAATTTGCTGTTTAAAAAAATGTTTTAACGTCAAGTACTAAAGCGGGAAAAATACTCACATACACATCCATCGATACCTACAAGCAGAAGGGCATATAAACGTGCAGAGATACAAAGATACTTACTTACTCGTACCATTATCCCATATGTGAACAATAAAGTCTCCAGACAACTTTTTAATCTTTCATTCAAAAAGAATTATTTTTCCTTAATTTATTCAAGTTCTTTTTACTTCATTTTGTTTTCGCATGTTTTTTTATTTATGTCACACATTAAAATTAATTTTAAATTATTATTGTTGATTTTTGATTTATTTTTTTTTAACTTTTCATTTTCTTTGCTTAAACATTAGTTCTTAGTAGGTATTTTGTGTGTCTATAATAATTTTTAATTTTTATAATTTGTTTTCGGTTTTTTGTTTTACCTAGAAGACAAGTACAAAAATACTTAATGCTAAAGATAAAAAATAACCGAAGTGAAACGAAAGAAATAAAAATTTCAAACAGATTTTTAAAATTAACTTAAAATCTGCTTATTAAAAAAATTATTTACAATTAACACTTAAACTATTTACATTTACATGTGTTTGTGTGAGCGGTTTTTTTTTTTTTTTTTGTATGCACGTGTGTATTAGAATGAGAATGTGGACTTTTATGTGAGCAGGTGGGTGTACTCGCAAATTAGAATTTATTTCTATTGACAATTTTTATTAGGACTTTTCCTTTTGGGTCTTTCTCTCGTTGTTTCATCCTTTAAGCTCAAATGCTTTTGAAAATAAAATTGTGTTTTTATTGACGACATGCCTGAAGATAAAAAGTTGTCAGTGTACACAGGCTGTATCAAATTTATTTGTGTTACGGAGAAACTTAACAAAAGTTCATGAGTAAATAAATATTTATAAGGGTTATTTTTATTCTCAGTCTACTCCGCTCAAAAGATTTAAATGCGTTGCCAGATGTGATAAAGGAAATCAATTAAAGTTGCTCTTGTTGGTGATTATCAATGAAATATAATGAAGAGAGAACAATCGAAGGCAGGGTACGTCGAAAAAATCCATCTGAAAGTAAAATTGTATCGTGATTAATTTCAATTGCTGTTTGTCGACGTATTATTTTTACCATTAAATAAATACAAATTTTGACTTGCATTTACGTTAAATATCTAGTGTAATCAGAATCAAAATAAGATTCTTTATTGCAAATGAAATTGAATTTGTTTACTGTTAAATATTTAACAGAACTAATCGGCACTATTTTGTAAGCTGAATTCGAAAAAGTTTTCCCTTAATCGAATTTACATAATTTATTTGTCGATAGTAAATCGAATGGCGTGTGATTGTGATAAACGACTAAAAAATACATAAAATTAGAAGCATTTTAACAAAGTTATTTGCAATTTAAGTTCAATTAATTAACTAAATCGCTATATTTTCGGTTTTCAAAAATGATTCGATTTACAAAAAAGAGTTGAATATTTAGTAAAAAGAAATTAACTTAACGAATTTCCTTCTAAATGTATATTAATGCAATTTAAATCGAATAAACAAACTTAACACCCATTATTGGCAACCAGACAGTTTTTATTTTCTAAAGTTTTAAGTTTTCTGCTTGAGGAGCTCCTATTGTTTTTAAAGGAAATGGCATTTAATGTTCAAGTTATTCTTTTCCTTTCTATAATACATTTTTTTATTTTCTTTATTTTTTTCTACATAAATATTTCTTATACCGTCTTGTTTGCACCCACATCAACTCAACATAAGAATTTATTCAAATATATCGAGCAGATAATATAGTAGATGTTGGAAAGAAGAAAAAAATATTTTTTTTTGTTTTAGTTCAATTCAATTTACATGTATGAGAATACTTTTTCTCGTACTTGTATTGAAACTAAACGTCTTAATATTTTCAGTTCAGTTAGAGTGTTCGCCGATAATTGGCATTAGCAACATCGACTTACAACACAAACCTACGCTCACGCTTACACGGATAATCTATAATTTAAATTTCTTTTGTTGTTGTAATTAAAGCCCATTATTATAATTTAAATTTTTTTAACTCTTGCCATATGAGACAATAAATATTTAAAACTTTAACTGCTTTCAGTACAATGAAGCTTTAAATTACGGCCCAAAAACCAAAAACCGATTTTATTTTGTTTTTAGAATCGTGCGAAAAGAAAATGAATGGCTTATTCTTCTGGAAAAATTTTGTAAATCGGAGCAGCTAGCTCAGTGTAGTACTTTTCAGTAAAAATTATTTTGTACTTAAGGATGACACATAAAAATTATTTGAATTTATCTGCTTTCAAATTAATTAATTGTGTTACATAAGCCTAACCTTAAGAATTTTCATATTTTTATTCTACAGAAACCGTAAGAAGCCATAACTTGAACACATTTTCTATTCTGCTTTCAATTTCGTTTCTAAATAAAATAAAGTGGTTTAGTGTTCACTCACCTCTAAGCTGTAAATTTTAAAATATCAAGAATGTATAAGTGAACTTTCCACACTAGCGTACCGTATTAAACACTAGAGCATACGCACGCGCACATACACGCGTTTGTATGTGTGTAACTGATTGGCGTTTATGTGCGCTGTTGTTTTTTCTTTTTGCGATAGCACTACAACTACAATGAAGTCAATCGTTGAATTGCATTTTCTGCTCAGTTGTTGCTTCTTTCTATTCAGCTACTGGCGGTGGTTAAATGTGATTTATTATTATTTTAGGACTAGAATGTGAAGTAATTAAGTAGACTATACTTTATGCACTTAACTTCATTTAATGACTCGTTGTAAAATCTAGAAAAAAAAAATTTTAATTATACAAAGTAAACAAGACATGAATTGAAAATGTAAGTGACAAAGTGATAAAGAAAGGCGAAGAGTGAGGGGGAGAAAGAGGGAGAAATGTTGGCGTAACATTTTAAAAGAATTATCAACTCACAGAAGATGCAATATTTTATTTTATTGAATAAAATATAAACCTTCTCAAATTGGTGCTAAAAATTGGCTAACACACACTAAAAATAATTTTTATTTTCAGTTGCAAACCTGAGAAAAGTTGTTTCTTGTACAGAATTTCTCATTCTTTGCAAAAATGAATCAACAAGATTTTCACTGAAAAAAAATATCCTTCCACTACCAAAAAAAATCAAAGGATTTTTTACTTTTTGTACAAAGTTTGTATTTTGCGAGTACATGCAGTTAATTTTATGATTCACTAATTTGCTAGTGTGTGTGAGGTATTTAAAAATGTTTATACTCACATAAAAGACGGTGAGTATCACTAAAAGGCTTCGTGGTATGTGGAGTCGTGATGCCAACTCATGTTGCATCGCAGCATGCTTTTCACTATTGATGATATGTACAAAAACACTGTCGCTATCTAGTTGAAGAAAATTTGGAAAAATGTAACAGATTAATAAAACGATCTCGGCAACATCAAATGTGAAATAAAAGTTTAATTAACTTACTTGAGTTGTCTGCCGCACATGTGTAGTTCCCCGAGTCGGTATTTGTCACACGTGATATTACTAAATTACTAGTTTTCATTTGTTGCTCTGATACGACGCGTATGCCACCGCGTGTTGAATCGTTAATTAATTCACTGTCTTTATACCACAACATGTGAGTGTATGGACCAGGAGCTTGTGGTGCAATGCAGGTTAAATTAATGTCACTACCACTTTGTACAAACAGTTCACGGTTGGCTAAAATTTGTGCTTTGGAAGCTGTTTCAAAATAACAACAATAAAAGTAAACTTTATGTTCAATACGAAATTCAAAGAAGGAGAAAAATACCGTGAATACTTACTGACAACCATTAATTTATAGGCTTGGCTTATTTTTGGTTCCACCGACACTTGACACTCGTATATGCCTGCATCTCTCGGTTGTACTGACACTATTTTTAATATCCATTCATCAGAATTATCGATGTGTCTTGCTAGAAACCTTTGATCGTTTGTGTATGTCATTATTCCTATCGTTAGAATATGCAAATCTCGTTTTCGTATCCAAGATACTGCTCGATCTCCCAAGTTTTTTACTCGACAATGTAGACGTGCTGTTGTACCCACGGCTGCTATAACGTCTCTTTCCGTTGAATTATCAAATTCTGGATGTGTGTTCTCGTAACTATCCAAGATTATGTTGTTGTGAATAAAATCATGCAAGCTATCGTTATTTGGCATGTTTAAGGCTTTAAATTATTGCAAAAAATAAAAACAATAAAAAAAAAGTTTAAAGTTTAATGAAGAAAAATCTAAGTACAATAATTTGGAGTGGATGTTCTATTAGTTATTCAAAACTTTTCTATTTTAAACAACAAGATGTTCTTTGTCAACGTCAAACACCACTTTAAAAATAAATAATGGGGTAATCGTTTACCAAAGGAGCTTATAAATCTGTTAATAAATCGATAAATCTAATCTACTTGATAAACATAAATATTTTGTTTTTACGGCTTCTTTTTTATTTTTTGGTAGTACCCACTATTTACAAATAAACGAAAACCTTGGATAATCCATTATAAGTTATTGTTGTTTTTACACACAAACTGTCATGTAATCTAGACCATTTCAATTATTCAATATGGGCAATTTTTTCGAATTCTATTATGTGATTAAATCTATTTCGTTGACATTTACAGAAATACACGTCTGAAGCAACAAAAAAACTTTCATTCGATTTTGATAATTTTTTAAAAATTTTAGAGAAACTGGAATATAAAACTGAGAACTTAAAAAGGTAGTTGTTTTATAAAAATATTTTATTTTGTTATTTTTACAAATTTGTTATTTTCAAACACCGCTCCCTCTTTATGCACTTACATGCGAGTGTTGAGTAAATACACTTTCAAACGTTATTCACAAACACTCATTCAACATTAATAATTCTATTAAAAATTGAATTCATGAAATGGTCATTGGCGAAGATAAGTGGTTGATAATGCGTTTCTACAGCTCTTGACAGAAAAATTCACTTTAATTCATTTGCTAAATCCTTCAAGTACCTGCTGAAACTTTCTGATCAACATTTACAATTCAAAAATCTGTGCACTCACTTACTTCCTGTTTGTTTTTACTTATGAAAAAAGGAAACGGATTTTATTATAATAACATTTACTTTAAAAAAGTTTTATCATCAACTCAGTGGCTATTCTTGTTCTAAAGGTTTTTGTGTTTTAAGTAAAATTTTGCAACTTAAAATTGAAAATGTAAAGCTTTTAAGCTTCTTAATTGATGTTTCAATAGTGAAAAATATTACAAAAAGGCTTAAATTTAATACTGGAATTGGCTATTCAATTTTAGTAATTATTGTGTAAAAAATAAAAGAATTAAAAAAAATAATGTTAGAAGCTGATACCCTGGTACTCTCATGCACCTGTGTCTCACATAAGGCCAAAACATCCGGCAAACGTGAGCATAGACAAACGTGAGCATATACAGAAAAAAGATTCTTCCTCAGTCCGCGTAAATTGCAAAAGTTTGGATAACTTAAAACAGAATGTTATTCTAAGATATTTGATTTTTTTTACAAAAAAATTTTAGTTTTGATAATTATTAATGAGTAGTAACAATAACTTTAAATTTATGAACAAACAAACAAAAAAGCGTCAAAAAACCAACTAACATGAAAAGAAATGGCACGCAGACATTCGATGAAAAAAAATCTGAAATTTTGTTGGCACTATTACAAAATTATAATCTTATGCAATATCTATGTATGTAAGTGTGTACATAGTGAGTATTTGTGTACGTAGTTATTTTCAGTAAAGAGAAGAAAAACAATACAACGTTCGAATAAAAAGCACACCCACACAAAAAAGTTTAAATTGAAACACATGTATTCAGTTATTAAATGCACCGTGAAGCAAAACATAAAATAACCTCATTTTTTAAAAGAAAAAATCCAGCAAGTAAACAAACAAATTTTAAATTCGATTCTAAGGTTTGCGTATGAAGTGACCAATATGATGCTCAAGAATATTCCTCGTTACTTATTGGCTTCACTGCTGTAGATATTTTTTATATAAATGAATTTTCTTGTACCACGCTGCCAAACAATCTTCTTGCATAATCTGCTTCATGCTTTTGACACTTTCAAAAACTAAAATACTTTGCCACAACTTATTTTAAATACAAGAGATCCACAGTGGTCTATAGAACTCTGGCGTATTTAATTATTGAATTAATTAAAACATTTATGTGTGGGTGTGTACCCATAAATTGTCAACAATTTGTTATTTTTCTGTAAACACCGGATTTACAAAGTTAAAACAATAAAAGTAAACTAAAAACCATCAAATTTACCGACACACTGCTACAAACTTCATGCTTTCATATGAAAACTACCAAATAACTTCGTAGCATAAAATAGAAAATCAAAAATTATACGAATATCGTTGTGTTTGAAATCTGTTGTTGCGATTGTAACCACTTAAATATGATTTTATTGTTGTTGTAACAGTCATAGCTTAAGATGATAAAAAACTCTGCTTTTGATGATGATAAAATGAATTATTGCCATAAGAACCAATAAGTAGATGTAGAGCATCAAGACGAGAAATGGTTATAAAGTTTATTCATCAAATAACACAAACAATTGAATAGCAGCAGCCATAATAGCAGAACAAACAGAATAAATATGAGGAAAAGGACAAAAAAAGAAAGAATACTACAGATACTAATCTACCGAAGGATTAAGAAGAACTTACTCGTAAGTGTTAGTTTAGAATTCTAATTGGTGAAAAATTTTTTAATTAAAATTTTTTTCTTTCATTTTGTGTTTTAAATTTTTTTATTGTTGTAGATTTACTTAGCGATATCTAATTTAACCAAAAAATTAAAGTGAATCTCAAGTTAGTTAAATCAAAATTAATTTATTAATTAAATTTAATTTACACAAACAAAACTAAGAGAAAAAAAGAAACAGAATGAAATTCTGTGTTTCTAGTGGTGTAATCTAGTCGTTATTACTTTCATTTAGGTTTTAAGGAAGAATATTTTTTTTCTTACACTTATTTCAAGTGGTCATTTATCTTTAAGAAAATTTTTTTTAATTTCTTTTCACCATCACACACACACATACATCATTTCACAAATTCTTTGAAAAGGAAACCGTCTAATTTTAATTAAATTTAAGATATTTCTCCTATAATAAGGATAGCAATTTTAAGAAAATAAAAATTTTCACTTTTTTTCTTTTCACTTTCCTACAATTCTAAAATTAAAAAAAAAATTCACAAAATATATATCGGAGCTAGCGATTAACAAAGTGTTTTTATAGGTTCAACAGAATAGTTTTCGGTTCTCTAATCCATATTTATTGGAATCATAATTCTTTTTGAAACATATAAATTTCGTCATTTAGTTTTTAAACTTAAATTACAACAATTGCAACATGCACATGTAACTTTTCATGGTAAATTTTAATGACAGAAAAAGTATAGCGAAATTGTTATCTACGCAGAGAAAACAATTTTGTTGCACCAACCAATTTATGTCCAGCTTCAATCAACTGAATTGTTGGTTGACCACAAATATAGTTGTCGCAATTGAAAACGATTTCGTTTTATATGAAAATACAGAAAGGAAAGCTTTTCTTAAGTTTGAAATTGAAATCAAGGAAAAAGTAAAAACACTCGTACATCTTATGATTTCAGTTTGAAAATTCGCATTAATCAAAAGCAATAAATGAAATTTTACCTTGTGATAAATATCGACTCCTTTCAGTGTGTGTCGTTAATCCAAAAATAAACAGCATCGTCAAATATTCCAGCAACATTTCATGTGAATATATTCACACAAACGAAATAATTTATTAAATTGTTTAAAATTTATTTTGCACAACTACATATACACCATTCATACTATACAGAGTATCTCTTTTAAAAAAATATTTTTATTGCTGCAGAACTACTTGTATGTTAGTCGTATTGAACTATAATTTTAACAACATATTGATGTTGTGTATAGTGAAATGGTGCCCATACACAAAACAAGACACACGCTTCTTTTTTCAGAGTATAAAAATATATTTATTTTTTTAATAATCGTTAGGAGAGGTTATTATTTTGCAAATTTTTAAGATTTTATATACTTTTTCGAAATAAAATTTGTATCGTTACATAACTGAGACACTACCTGTACACACACATTTCCATACACGTATATGTATCAAATAGTAATTGCTTAATCTGCCGAAAAGGCCATTCAATTCCAAGCCCTCTTTTTTTATATTTTACTATTCACAATTGACGATACACGCACCCACACTCATTGCGACATGAATTTATATCAAGAAAACAAAAACCAATTTATATTTACTTCCAATAACAATAACAATTATCTTCACACTATTTTTTTCTTTCTTTGCTTCTTTGTTCTTTTCAATTGAAATAATTTTTTGCCAGAAATTAATTTTATTATTGGCAACTCCTTTGTTGGATGAAACTTTTAAATTTTTTCTTAGCTTTTCCTGTGAGTTTTAATGCAACACTAATGATTTCTCAAAATCAAAACTGCAGAGCTTCTTAAACATATAAAAAGTGTCTGTTGTTGTTGTCTTTGAAAGAATGATGATGATGTTATTGTAGCTTTTGCTGACAATGTCGATATTGGCAATAGTTAATACCAAACACCTGTTTATGCTGAAACACTTTTTTTGTTTCTTTTTTTTTTTTTTTTTTTTTTTTGTTCAATGATTATATTCAAACGTAAATAAGATTTTTGCATCAATATCAAATCAATCGTTTAATTTAATTGAAATGAGAGTGAATATTTATTTTTAAAACATTTTTCGATGTTAAATTAAAAACAAAACCAAAACATTTACAAACAAAAATCTTAACACACACAGATGCACACATCGACACCGATACCGATACTGACATCATCGAAGACAATTTATTTTTTATTGCTTTAATTTGATATTTTTATTTATTTTTTGGTTTTGTAACCGGTTTGTTTTGATTTACACTGTTTTTGTCAAGTAGGACTTTCATTTTAAATTTTGCATTCAATCCTCAACCGTTTACTGAAACTTTGAACGTCATACTGTGAGCTCGTATAATTTTCTACTAAATGTTGTTCGATAAGTAAAAATAATTTGATGTTGTCTTAGGACTATTATTTTACAACTTCAATTTTTGCGCAGGTTCAATGAGACAAATGAGAGCCTTAACTTGAACGTGAGCGCTTACCACATTATTCTAGGTCATTTAAGTTTTATAACCACAGTGTTGATAAACATTTACGTAAAAGAAACTGCAACTTTTGTTGTAGAAACATTTAATGGCAATTATTTTATTACAACAAAAATAACAAACAAACAAAACAATAAAAAATACGTTTTAGTTATATCAAAACTTCAAGACCAAGAAGAAGAAGAAGAAGAAAAGAAGTAAAGTAAAAATATTTTTAATTATCTTCTTTAATAAAGAGAGCGATAAAAGATCCCCATTGCTGGCATCGAAATGGAAATTGTGTAACTTTACACAAACCAAGAACAGCTTAACTTCTGTCTAATGGTTTACCAAAGGATATTGAGTTATACTCATTAACATTGTTAATGTACGACTTTCAAATATTAAAAAATGTTAAATTATCAATTTTTCAGAAGGGGCTTCTTGCAATTTGAAGTATGAACATCTTGGTGCTTGAAACGGACATATTTTACGTAAATAAGGGTATTTGTTAAGCCGATACAATTTTAAATTGTAAAAACTGACAAAAACAAAAATTACAAATAAAATAATTTTTTTTTTCAAAAAATTCTCTTTACTGCAGACATTTCTTCAACGTGGTGGTACTCGTATTATTACATGATTAGAATTTGCTCAGATGAACAATTATGTATGTTCTCCATGAATTCAAAAAATTGCCTGAATTCATGACTGCTTTTTTAGTTCTGGATATTTTGTTGGCGTTGTTCAAGCTTAAGGCTATTCATTATGATTTGCCAGAGTACACTAATCATAAATGCCAAGAGGTAAGTGCAGTATGACCTGGTACATTCGTTCTATCTACCCAAACAAACACAATGCATAAAACATAAAATTCATCTACTGATGAACCGCAAAATTTATCCGGTACTGAAAAACGCTCCCAGTCCCACTAAATAGTCAATAAAATGTCAAATTATACGGATGAATTTGAATGATCTGCAAGTAAATTGGGTAAATAAATTAAAAACGTACGAGTATGTAGATCCGATGGATTTTTCTTTGAGTAGAAAATTATTTTCAAGCTTGAATCTCATACTCATACTCATACGAGTATTTAACAGCAGACATAAACATTCATGAATAGCAACTCAATGCGTTATAATTATTTTATTCATTGCAACCGGCTGTTCAGTGGCTTGAATGCTGTTGTTTTATCATTTTTGCATCATTATTCTCTTCAATTAACTTAAGTTCTATTGACTTCCATTTTTGTCTCTATACTTCACTTTGGCCAAAATGACATCTTTGTCCCTTTCAAACTTTTAGCAATTTTGTATGCAAACAATGTACAAACTAAAGTGGCAAACAATTCTAAACCCAAACACTTCGATAAGCCACTCTACCTATCACTTTCACGATACACATTTACGTACATACGTAAGTATGAATGTCTGTACATGTATTCATCATTATCGCCGTCGACATCAACATCATGGTTATCATCAACAGAGTAATTTGCTTGTAACGTAAAACAAAGTTTTGATTACAGTAGAGGTAAATGGTTTTTCTTGTAAGAGGGATACGAGTAAAAATCAAACTTGAATAGTATGTTGATCCATTTGGAACAAAACCGTCTTAATTCACAGAATACAAAAAATTATTTTAAACATATTGTGTTTTAGAACTGACTGACACACTAATTAAAAACTTAAAAGCTACAGAATATAACGTTGACTTTGAATTAACTCTAAGAACTATAGGTAACGTAAGCCACGTTTTTGTTCATTAAGAATTATTCTCCCCTTCTTCACAAATTTATCTAGTTGTAATTCATCGAACATGCAGTTGACAAGAAACTTTCAGAAAGGCTTCTGTAGATCCTAAGGAAAGCTGCACCATATCAACATTAGTTTTGCCTTAATTAATGTGATAGTCCTTCATACAACTTTTAATTTAAAGCAACAATTATTAACTCCAAATAATATATGTATTTTTTCTCTTATACGATAATACGAATAATTTTATTTTTATTTTTATTTTGAGTAAGTACCACTGTTGCGAATAATATTACCAGTCTTTAAGCAAAAACCATATTTAAGATAAATTCAAGTAGAAAAAAAATGCCAATAAAATCTGCTTTAAATAATTTTGGAAGACAAAAGTGTTAAGCTAGAAATTGCTTAAAATACCGAAACTTCTTGCTCGCACTTCGCTCCAATTTTGAAGCAAAATTCGTGTTCGACTAAAAAAAATTTATTGGTGAAACTTATAGCACACGTGTGTATATACGTGTGCAGTGCAATCTTGCTGGCATTTTTTTGTTTTTCTCTTCATTTTAACACTTTTCACCATTCACCATCTTCTTTGCCATCCGTAAGTAAATAAAAGATAAGAAAATAACGGTGAATACAGTCAACAAACATTTTTTTGTTTTTCTTTTTCAATATCTGCAATTACCCAAATCAGAAGGACAAAGAGTAGCCACAAAAAACTTTTTTTTTTTGTCAATAAAACATTTTTTATTCAAAAGGACCTCACCAACAATTTGGTTTGTTTGCAATTAAATTAATGCTAAACATATTTTAGGAAATAAATGTTTTTGCTTTTAATTTGTCTCTTGCAAAAAAATCTAACAATAATATTCGAGTTTGTTGTAGTTTTCTCGGACATTTTGTTCACATACAACCAAGCGATTAATTAATTACGGACTGCAGATGAAAGAAAACCTCATTGATCATAAGGACTCCACAAGAGTATTTGTTTAATATTTTCTAGATACTTCTTCTGAGATGAGTTTTACAGTTAGTTTTATTAAGTTGCACCTCACCGCTAAAGTTTCGCTCTACATATTCGGTTCAGTATAGGTTCTTTAAGTAAATTAAAAATAATTTTTTGGGTTTTCTCCTTTTATTTTTATAATCAAATTGATAAGCACATAATTTCTTTTAAAAAAAAATTTAAGAAAAAATGGAACTATAACTATTCAAAAAAATATTCATTTGGTATAAATAAAAAATATATAGATACAGAACCAGAGACCGTAAAATCCGGTTATCGAAAAATATTTAACTCAAAAACTTTTATGTTAGAGTCAACGGAGATCTATATCTATGTTGATATTAAAAAAACGATCCCATCTCCACAGTTCAGAGTTTTATTTCAACGTTAAAGTAAAAGTTTAGATGAAACTCTTTTTTGCTGCCAAAAAATAACACTCTTTAAGGAGTTTTATCTTTTTTTTCAGAAAATAAAACTCTTTTGAGGAGTTTTATTTTTAGAGGCAAAAAATAAAACTCAGATTGATCAATACCAATTTAAAAGCAGAGAATGCTCTTTCCACGCTAACTTGGGTTGCAGGAACGCACTGTATAGTTTTTGACAATTTATATAAATACGGATAATGTAATTTTTTTCTTCCCAAAACTCAAATAGATAAAGGCCTTGGAGAAAAATGATCAGTTTCAACGAAAGCTTTTTTCATTTTCAATATCATTTTAAAACGGTTTTACACACCCGGCATACATGTGTATTATTCCCTTTTTAAAAAAAATGCACGACAAGCACGATTTCACTTTACAAACGACTTTGTATAGAAAATCTTTAAGCGAATTTGTTACTTCAACTACTGGAAAAATAAAACTCCTCAAAAGAGTTTTATTTTCTGACGGCAAAATAAAACTCTCTTTTCAACAGTTTTATCTGAGATTTTTTTAAGTTAAAAAATAACTGTTTTAGTTGGGTTTTTTTAACTAATTCTCAAAATAACTGCTATAAAATAATTTTTTGATTTCGATAACTGTTATTTGCGTCCTTGTACAGAACATTTTTTACTGAAAAAAGACTATTTGCGTTCAAAAGTACGAGTATTAGCTGTCTAAAAGTCATCAAATAAAAATAATGCTGCCCGTGAATGCCTTCAGTTTAATTTTACTCGTTTTAGAATTTGTTTCTCCTCTTTGTCTCATTCTGACGACATGAATCAATCAAAGTTCAACCTTTTTTCCTACTCTCTCTTCTTCTTTTTGTTTTTATTTGCATTAAATTATCATAAACATTTAGCATGGAAATTTATATTTATTAAGAAAAACGAATGAATATATACATATTTTGTCATATTAAATGTTGTCACACGAGTATCTAAAAGGCAACAAGTTTGAATAAATTATTTATCTTAATCATTTTCGTCTGCATCATCTTTTAAAGGTCTTCAATTTATGTATGTGTGCTACTGGTACACGCAAATTTCTTCAATCCCAACCAAGTTTATAAGAATTTTTTGGTATTCTTGTTGAATCTCTTTTCTTTGTTAATGGTGCATTCTAACTTTACTATTCCTTCTATTAAATATTCTTAATATCACACGTTTACAGCCTATTGATTATGCAGTGAGATAAACACATCCATACATTCACACCCCTAAGTGTTCGGGTATAAACATACACACATCATAATCACTAGAATATTTTCATTTGGCTTCTCTTTAACACAAAAGTACTCGTATGCACGTATACGCACACATACATTCATACATGTATTCAAAAATATCTCTCTGTGCATAGAGACGAGTATTTGAAAAGGCTTTACACTTCAGTAAAAGAGGTCATAAAATAAGAAAAGATCAGGTATTTAAGTGAACTCGCCTGTAGTATGTTCAGATATCTGAATGCAAGTATCCGTGTGTGTATAAATTTAGGAAATATGTATATTTAAAATACATGTAATCTTCACTTCAAATGATTGAAACAAAAATTTATTTTGATTTCGAACTTTTTTTTAAATTAAATTTTGTTTTCAACAAAACAAACTGTTTAAACCACTTAGAATACGTATTACGCTAACCACAAAGTCTGAAGAGTAATTTTTATTATCACCCTCACAGTCTCATTATGTTTGCAAATTCACTGGTTTATCACACAGAATTGACATAAAAAATTTATTTTTTTTATTTTAATTTTAAATTTCAATTGAAAAACCAAATTAATATTATTTTTTATTTATGCTTTAGTAAATACATACATTATTTGGAAATGTATCTCCCTTCTTTATGGAATTTTGAGGCATATACACACACATGCATACATAAGCAGCTCATTTTTCTATTTTGTTGTCGTTCAATTTAGTAGATATGAAAATATCCAACAAAAGTATTTTATTTCCAAAACAATAGTTTTAAATGGAAAACTGTAGAGTCACAACAACAAAAAATCACACAAAAACACAAACTTAAAAATTGCTCACATAATCGCAGTAATGGTGCCATCACAAATTAAATAAAGATAATTTGAGACAAAAGTGTAAAAACATGTTATAAAAAATAAAATAAAACACACAAAAAATCTAGTTCTATGTGCTCTGAAATACTTGAGAAAAATCTATAAAAAAATAGAAATTGGGTCTAGAAAAGAAATTAATTAAATGCTAATGTTGCATTAATTATAATCAATTCGACAAAAAAAAAAAGCAAAAAAAAAGAGTTCATCATTTTGTCACTGATTTATGAAGCAAAATTACACACAAATACAGCTGATTACCCAAACCTTTATAATTCTTCTATCGCGCGTAATCGTTTACATAAAACACCCAAATAAACTATAATTTTTTTTTTTGTTATTTTTGAAAATTGTACGTTTGTCATGCTTCTAAACCAAAATTTAAAAAAAAGGCATTAATTTAGTATAAAGAAACATAAAAAAAGCAATAAAATACTACAAAATTTATTTGCTGTGGAAAAAGTAAGGAAATTGATTAAATGCAGAGATCGGTAACACCCATCGAAATGTATTTTTTTTAAGTAAACTCTTATAAAACAAGAGCCTTAAGTAAACCTCAAGGAATATTGAAGAATAAGGTAAAATCAATCCTACAGCCGGATACTTTTTTTATTTGTTGTACTTGAAACTGTCAAAATTTATTTGTTCTTGTTGCTTGAGAATATTAAGAATTCTGAGTGTAATTATTATTATTATTTTTATATGTATGTCTGTAATAGAAATAAAATTTATTTCAAATGTGATTCAGGCAAATTTTAACATTTTTCTCAACTGATTTGTTTTGTTGGGTATGTTCCTTTTTTTTTATTTTACTACTACAGGCACACAAATCTATTACTGCAGGAATATAATTCTGACATTTCAAAATACAAATAAGTTGAATTTGTATTCCCGCATTTACCTTATAAATGAATATGCCTTGGTAGAGCTATTAAATGTGAAGCATTTTATTTTAAAATTATTTTAAATAAAAAGTATTCAAGAATTTATTATTTATTTCCTGAAGTTGTCACTTCATCAAATTTAGCATTACAGCAGTCGACAGGAAAAATTATACTTTAAACCCTTCTGCAACCAACCAGTTCAGTTTTTTTATGAATTGAAGAGTTGAAAGTTTTCAGAATTCCTATTAGAGACAATAATTCCTTTTTTCTCAGTGTACTCGTATTTAATATTTTCAAACAAAATGATTTTACACACATTAAAAGATTCTACAAAAATTTAATGCGGAACATTGATTACATGCTTAAAAAATCGTAACAAAAAAATATTAAAACTTTTATGCACTTTCCAAGCCTGCCATTTATTTTAGCTATCCAATATCCTGATTCTGTGGTACGCCACATCAAATTTCTTTCCATATTCAGCCTTGCTTAACAAATCCTCATAGAGAAACTCACACATATTCCGCCTAATGAATGTAGGCGACAAACAACTACAAGCACAAAACGAATCATGGGAGGAGGATAGAAAGTTTTATCAACTTTAATTGAAGCGTAAAAAGATTTATTTAACGATAGAGCCAATGTTTTACTCGTGCCTTTTATCTTAATTTTTTTTATATGAAATATCTCATCCTAACAGAAAATTCGTTTATTTTAACCAGCAAGCCAAGCGCACAGCCAGAGTAAATTTTTTAAAATTTTCTCACAAAAGTATTTTAATTTGAAAAGTAAGTTGAAAATAAACAAGACACACCTGGGCCACATAATAAAATTGATCAGCAAAATCCCCGTGATGGAAAAATTTTTTAAGTAAAAAGGCACTCTTTTTAAAAATATTAATAATAGCTTTTCCAAACGCAAGAGTATAATTAGTTGAGAAAAAACCAAAAAAAACCTTAGCTCTAGCACATCTGCCATTACATACGTGCATTGAAATTGTCATTGCATTGTCATTGAAAATTATTTGAATGTCAGTAAATACGAGTATTTGTTTTCATTAAATCAGTAAATTTTATTTAACTTTTTCTATTCCATCGTTTTAACACAAGCAATTTACTTTAAAATGCACTTTATCCACGAAAAAATTATTCTTTTTTCTTATTTTTTCCCAATGGCGTGAATGCAATAAAGATTCCTCCATTTTGTATGAAAATAAAAGCTGGAAAACATTTTTGAAAGAAAGTTTTGGAATCGCACAATAAAATTATAATAAATGATAATTTTTATGTGTTAATGAGGTGTATGTGATAATCATGTGAAATGAAAACAAAAAATTAAATTAAATAAAATTACAAAAAATTTTTTAATGTTGGTTTCGTTGTTTTCTTTCATACTTCCACATACACACGACACACATACATACGTATTTTAAGTCAAAAGAGCATTATCCCTTTGTTTATCGATATGTTTCTCTGTCTCTTTATCTGTCTTTAGTTAATGTAGTTATAACTTCTGTAATAAAAATAGTTTTTTTTATTCTTCACTTGATTTGTTTTTATTGTTTTTTTTTTCTTTTTGTTTTTATTGCTGGTACCAATAATGGAAAACTTTACCATTTGCCTTCTCCATTCTTCTCTGCTGAATGTTTATTTCACTGAAACTGTGGCCGCATCAATGATGCTGGCTGCTCTTATTATGTGCGTTTCTTTATTTATTTTTTCTTGTCATTTAGATACACATAATTGTTTGTTGCTTTGATAAAATCACTAGACAGTTACGTTTTAGCCAATCAAAGAAATTAAACTAAAAGTTTTCGTAATTTCATTAATACCTACATACAAGTAAGCTTGCATGCATCGAACATGGATTTTTTTAGCTTATTTCTGTATTTAATATGAGCGAAATAAAAAGCATTTTCCGGTTCGCTGAGCCCTTTGCTGCAAAACAATTAAATAAATTACATATAAAATTCCTTTAGTCATTAAATTGAATTTTTTTGTTGAGTAAAATTTTATATTTTATTTAAGAATTTATAAGCAAAACATACCTAATTGGTGAAATATAAATTTTGATACATAAAAATTCAGAGTCAATAGATTTCACAGAATTCTTTTATTTAAAGTTGCTTTTATTTATACATTTAAACTTTTGTTTTAATATCCGAAAACATGAGAATTATTTTAAATACCTACATTTGTACGAAGACATGTCGGTAAGAGGGAGCTTATGAGAATAAAAAAAGAAAAACTTTAATACGAGTATTATGGCGCCATATGGCAAAGTTTAGGAATAAGAAAGAATGTATTTTATATCGTCTGCTTAATTCGATTAAACTTTAAATTTTGCACAACTTTGGTTTGTTGAAAAGCATCTGGATGCAAACATTCTTCCATACATGCATCCATAAATAACTACACAGCTGCAGTTGCAACTTTTAATAGCAGCATTTAGCAAAAACACAGTAAACAAAAACTTCATTTGTGGCCACTTTTCAAACAACAATTCTAGAAAGTTGTTCCTAATGGGAATTTCGGATACTAATACGCTTTAAATTCAAGCACAACACATTTGACTGCACAATGGAGAAATTTATATTAGGGTTTTCTCTCGAAACTGCTATTAATATTTTTATTTTACTTTTTTATGCTCACCATTAAAAATTAAATAAATAAATAAATGATTCAATTCTTTTGCTCATAAAAAATTTTTTTTGAAATAAAATCAATTTTATTTAAGAAAAATATAAGTACGTTAAAAAATAAACAACTGAAACTGAAAGATTAGAAAATAATGTTTTGATGTGTAAATTTTTTATTTTTTTTTTTTAAATCTAACAAGCATTATTGTCATGCAGAAAGTAAATGTTTAGCTACCACTAAGCATCTTTGACCCCCAGTTTCTAGTTTTGGCTCTTTTTATATCCTTCACTGTAAGTATGAACTGCATAAGTTTATAATTCCGTTTGTAATTTCTACGCCGTACAGGGACGGATCCTTATAAATAGCGGAGCTTAATAAGCGATGTCCATCTGTGTATCCCTGTAGTCGTTGAAATAAATTTTCTAAATTAAATATGCAACTCACTAAAATTCAGCCCAAACGGTCCATAAATGACTGAGCTATGAGTTCTGAAGTACAAAAAACAAACATAAAATCTGTGCAAAAAATCGAAACAATCGGTCTACAATAGCCGTCGGTCTTATACAAAAGTGTATGTATGTAGGATCTGGTACTTTTTACGTCTTAATTAGTCTATAATTAACTCATTTTAATTAAATATAGGTTTTTATAAGTAAATAACTGAACACTGAACTTCTCTTCTCGGCGGTGTCAGTTTAATGGAAACCTTGTCTTTTTAGTCTTGTTGTTTGTCTGTCCATTTTTATACTCTTTATTAAAAAGGGTTACAGTGTTGTCCTATCAGTACTTCCACATGTATGTGCGTCTCTTAAATGCCATGAAAGTAATAGCGTTATTTAGTTTGTAAATGTTTTACTTAACTTCTTATATCTCCTTCGTCTACCCTCGTATCTTGTTAATGACTACTTTACAAAAACTGTATTCAACTTAAAACAGATTATGCGACAATCATCAGTGCAGCAAAATGAACCAAAACCGGATAAAAATAAAAATGAATTCGAAAACTAATCATTAAAAGAACCATTTACACCAATCTTAAGAAACTGTTACAAAAATGTCATTAAAATAATAAATGAATTAAGAAACTCCTTGCAAAAAAAAGTATTCACTACACTGAAAATTACTAAAATAAGATTCTCCAAAAGCTTCCAAAAGCAGCAGAGCATAAATAAGACAAAGAATTCAAATAAAAATTTGTAAAATTATTAACATTCTAACTTAGAGAGAAATATATACCAATAATAAAGAAGAAAGATTTCTTTCACCAACATGAAGCTACATTATCAGCGAGCAACATAACGCTAAGCTTACGTTTACAACCATTATTGAATGATTTAAAATTTAAATTGTATTTTCCAACGAATTTCTTTAAAATTTGGTACATAAAATAAATATATTCTAGGAATGGCCACCATATGCTCTAAGACCGGTTACGTTCACTTTTACGCGGGTTAGTTAAAAGTCTTAAGACCGGGTAAAAAACCAAATTTTATTTATACAATCTGTTTAGTCTAAGAATCTATACACACGAGAGGGGGGCTGCGTAAGACCGGTGGAGACCGGGTGAAAACATTAGTACTCGATAAATTTGATTTTTATTGTCGTAAAAATTCAATTGTTTTCCATAAACCGTTTCTCTTTCAAATTACCCATAAAAATGTTATTAAAAAAGTGTTTAAATCTAAATTTATTATTTTTGCTCTAAAATTCATATTGTTTGTTTTATTTTATTTTCGTATATAATTTTCTTGCGAATTATTATTAATGCAAAATACTTTATGCTATTTTTAAATAATTAAACGCATAATAAATCAGTACATCTGCTGACTTGTTACTGACGCGTAAAACATAAAAAAACCAAAATACAGGGTGGGCCAAAAGAAACCAAGGGGTGTAAAAGTTTAATAACTTTTTTGTTTATTAACTTTTTTTTATTTTTTCTTTCAGATTATATAATATACAAAATGGAAATTTTTTTACACTAAGTATGAAAAATGATGTCTCTTAAATGACCACCGTTTTCAGATTCGCACTGATGGGCATTTTCCATAACATCTTTCAAAACTTGTGGCTGTAGCGTTCGAATTTCTGCAACAATGTTTGCCTTGAGTTCAAGGATTGTCTCTGGCTTGTTCACATACACTCGCTCCTTCAAAAAAAACCAAAGAAAATAGTCGGGTGCTGTCAAATCTGGCGATCGCGCTGGCCAAATAATTTCCGAATTTCGAGAAATTATTCGCTCTCCAAAAATTTGACTTAAAAGTGCCATTGTGTCTCGGGCAGTATGGGCAGTGGCTCCGCCCTGCTGAAACCACATACCAGGTCTGTTTTCAAGAGCAGGACGTAAAAAATTTTCTATCATAAAACGATACCGCTCTCCATTTACGGTTACAGCACTTCCATCTTCATTCTCGAAGAAATAGAGCCCAATGACATTTTCAGATGTGATCCCACACCATACTGTACACCTGATGGGGTGCAATTGGCGTTGATGAATGGCTCTTGGATTTTGAGAACCCCAGAACCCACAGTTCTGCTTGTTAACAAAGCCTTTCAAATGAAAATGAGCTTCATCACTCATAATCAAATTTTCAATAAAGTTGATTTCATTTCTGGCCAACTCTTGAAATTTAACTGCAAAATTTAGACGTTGCCGATGATCTGCGGGTTTTAATTCTTGGACCAATTGCACCTTATATGGGTATAACTGTAAATCTTTTTTTAAAATGCGCCGTAGTGACGTACGAGACATTTCTAGCTGAGCAGAACGCCTTCTGCCAGATGTTTCTGGTGCTTCGTTAACACTTTGCTGTACTCGTTCAATATTTTCCGCAGTGCGACTTAAACGTGGTCTACCGGTTCGAGGCAAATCTCTTACGCTGCCATGTTGGTGATGACGATTAACTAAGTAACGAATCATCGCTTCAGAGGGCGAAATTCTGACGTTAAAATATCGACGATATGCTCTTTGCGTTAAAATAATTGATCTCTGGTTTAAATAATAAAATTCTATTGTTCTGGTTCTCTGTTCAGTGTTGTCTATATAATCTGAAAGAAAAAATAAAAAAAAATTAATAAACAAAAAAGTTATTAAACTTTTACACCCCTTGGTTTCTTTTGGCCCACCCTGTATTTAATGAAAACAACTCTGATTGAGAAGATCGAAATTATAATAATTTTTTCAAGGCATATTCTTATAAATAGAAGTTAACAGCAATCCTACAGTAGTTGGTACTTGTTGTACTTGGAGCCGTGAAAGCTAATTTCTTTTGGTATTTTTCATGTTAACTTTTTTATTCAAATAATTTTAACATCCAAAATTCCAAAAAAGTTGTTTTTGTATTCTTGGATTAACTTTATTTAAGAAACTAAAAACATATTTGAAAGACGCGAATGTTAACTTAGATTGGAATTGATGGGGGAAGTGATTATTTTGTAGTTTTAAGGTAGAATAATTTTCAGTGCACATCTAAGGTACGTAATTACGTTGATCCATATTCCATGTTGTTAATTTTGCCTTTAAATAAAATCAACTTTATTTGAAGTTATCGATTTTACTGAACCGACATACATACATACCCAATAATGTATGTATTTATGTATGAACGTATTTAGTTATGTAGTTACTCAACAGTATTTTGGGGATAATTGCAAATAAGTGTGTATGAATGTATGTATGTTATTTTTATCATTTTGTGTTAGTTTTATTTTTCCCACTCGCCATGACAGTTTTGTAAAAGTAGTTATGACAATGATGTGACAAAGCACATTATTTTTGATGACTGACATAATCGTAAATGAAATAATAGCGATATTGATAATATTAATAATTTTATATTGTATGAGTGTGTAGATACTAGTAACATACTGGTCAAATAAGTTATATATATATATTGATTACATAAAGCTTATAAAATACATATTTTTCGGTGAAATAAAGTAGTTCTTAACAATACACGTGTAAAGACATGAAGCACTTTTTATACCCTTCACTGTAAGTAAGAAGGGCATAAGTTTGTGATTCCGTTTATAATTTCTACACCGTACATGGCACACCCTATAAAAAGCGGAGTCGATTTAGTGATGTCCGTCTGTCTGTATGTCCGCCAAGTTGTTGAAATCAACTTTCTGAAGTCCCTAAATACCACCGAAATTTTAGATTTTCATTAAGTTTTGTTTTGCTTTATTTTTAATGCCTTGAGTGTAATAGCATTACGAATCCAGACATCCTTATGAAAGAGAATTTTTCGACTTCTTTCCTTAATTAAATATTTTTTCTTAAAAGATTTTTATAAATGTTTTCAAAATTAAATGAAAATAAATCTTTTTGCATTCTAATTTAATATCTTTCTTAGAATTTCTTTTTTTATTGCTTTTAAAAATGAGGTTCTCAGAAAGGATTATTTCTTAGAACTCGTTAATTTAATTTCTTGAAATGCAATTAATTATTTTTTAATTATTAATAAAAAAATAGGTATTCGAAGAAAATTATGTTTAACAATATTTGTTATTTCTTTTTTATTTTTTTTATAATTTTTTATTTGTAAGTTTATATGAAATGGTCAATTTGTTAAAATTTATTTTTTTATCAATATGTCTCTCCAATAATAAATAAATAAGTTTTTTTATTTAATATGACTTAAAGCTTAATAAACTTTTCATGTGATAGTTCACAAATTTGTATGTTTGTCAATAGATCTAGGCATAAAAACAACAACATCCTTAGAAAATGTTTAATGAACAAAAATTATAAAAATAACTATAAAACGGACATACAGAAGTATGTATGCATATGCATACAAATTTCAACATATTCAACTGCACTACTGATAGTAGACTAGGGCAGGGCATCAAGGTGTTTTATACCTTGTTGTACTGAATAACTGAGTAAAAGTTAGTACAATTCGAATGAGGATGAAACTATTCGTTTGTATCTTTAAATTACTGCAAATTGAAAGATTAATCAGATAAAAAATAATAACAATTTGCAAAGGATTAGCGCATCATTATTTTAAACCATTCATATCCCCATCCAACTGCTCATTTTGCTATAAAATCAGATTTCCTTAAATTATATCACACATTTATAAAATACATAATTATCTATAAACTTATGAATAGAATGATACCATCTTTCAAAAGCAACGTTGGACTAGTTGCCCAAGTTCTGTGCACTACATTGCCTAACCGTTACATAAAATATTACTGGAGTTTGTCTCAATACTTTCTTTTTTAAGCAACCGTTATCATAGCATCGTCACACATACACATAACTACACATACGTGTACATTCACCATTTATTACGAATTCATAGTGAATAATAGTCGTATTACATCTAAAATAACCATGTAAATGCATACATACTCGTATATATGTGTGGACGATTATATGAGTTGATTTGTGTATGCGCTTGGACTAATGGAGTCATCACAGATACATTCTAAAAAATTTTAAGAAATTCTTTAGTTTATAAGCGCAATACTTGACAGCGGAGTGGTTCTAACAAAAATAAAATATCTTATATTAATTTTTTTTCCCAAAAAAAAAAATAAATAAATAAAAATCTCTGATCAAGTCAAAAATTAATTAATTTTCCAAAGTATAGAGCCTGTATATATGTATGCATGTATGTATGTATGTATATTCAAATGTGCATGTAGAACGCTATTACAAAATTAAATTGAATTTGAAAAATTCGAAAAGAACTCAAGTCATTGAAAATATATATTTAATGTAAAGAATTTAATTTTCAATTAGTTTATGTTTTGATCTCAACAATTTTCGCTTATTCGAATGTATGGGAAACATAATTATTGTTAAATGTCAGGCGATAAATTTATGAAAACAAAAAGACAAGTGCCAGAGAATAAGATTCGTTTCTAAAGCCCAGAACTGAAAAAATATGTATTTACAACATTAAAAAAAAGTTTTATTTGAATTTGTTCATTATTTACACTAATTTTAATTAAAAATGTATTTATTTGTATGGGTATCCATTTTGGGCTGATTATGATTAGATTTAATTTCAAATCGAAACGTACATCCAAAGTCAATATTATATTATTTTATTTTTTACAAATATAAAAACATAAATAAGAATATCTCTCTATATCTCAGAAAAAACGAAATAGACGAACTCATTTTGTGCCTAATTAAAAAGTTTTTCTTTCATTGCATGATAATCTTACAATTACTGTGACAGACAATAAGTCTAACTAAAATATGAAGCCAAATTGCTGCTGTAAAGATAAGGAGTCACTGCAGCCTGCAATCAAAGATGTATTTATGTCACTTGTACGACTATTGTGACGTTAACCACATGTGGTGATGATTACGCTGACGATGGCGGCGCGGCGTTGATGAGAGGTTTGATAAAACTAAAATGCAACTCAAGCAACAAAACAATGTATATTATGTCTTTGGTTTTGAGGTGACGTTAAATAAAAGTTTATGTTTGTAATTAGGAAGCGAAATGAGCGTAGTTGAATAATGTGCAAAAAAGTTGTTCTATTTAACAAAAGAATTTAGTTGACTGCATTCGTGTTTCCTTTTCTCATTTATCATCATATCGCAACTTTGTTGTTTTTTTATTTGTTAGACAATGGCTGGAGCAAAAGATATGACCTGCATTTGTTTAAGCCCAAATTCTAAGGTACACCGTTAATTAACACTGCATCATTTTATTTAAACAATGAAAAGAAAACAAAACTTAAACAAAACACCAGCTTGACAATACTTTTCTCTAATACCAAGAAAGCCAAGTGCATACTCGTAACTTATAAAGGGTCCGCCATCGAACTTTTTTTTCAACTAGTGCTTATTTCGTGAATGGTCTGATTTGACAGATAATTAGTTTTATCCTTCCGCTGAAAGAATATGGTTGTGTTTTAGCTTCGCTAAGTGGGCCTGCGATCGACTTACAGAAGATGCCGATTTTGCCAAAAAAAAATTTTCTTTTCAGATGAAGCTCATTTTGATCTTGGCGGGTATGTAAACAAGCGAAATTGTCGCATTTGGGGCACAGAAAACCCGCACGCATACATTGAAAAGCCGACGCACCCAAAACGAGTCACTGTTTGGTGCGGATTTTGGTCCAGAGGCATAATTGGACCATTTTTCTACGAAAATGAGCAAGGAGTGGCCGTTAGTCAATGGCGATCGTTATCAGGCTATGTTGAACGAATTCTTGTTCACAAAAATTGAAGAGGAGGATATTGGCAACATTTTATTTCAACAGGACGGCTCTACGTGCCACACAGCCGAAGCTACACTCGATGTTTTATAGCATTTTCAAAAAAAAAAAAAAAAGCTATTTGGCGGACCATTTATTTAAATTTCATACGGATGAGACAAACATGTGGTCTAAAAAGCTTAACAACTAAAAAAAAGTGGTTTCGTTTGAACTGACTCGTATTTGTTTGGATACCTTCATATAGGTCAGTTTTACTGGATCTCGCCCGATCATTTTCTGATAGGGATATCGGCGTATAATTGTTATTTAAATAATTTGTCTTCTTCATAAGAATATTTATTAATTACACATGCAGAAATTGATATCTCCAATTTGCTAATCCTACTTGCAGTTCTAAAGATTTGCCTCTTTTCCATAAAAGAGCAGGTTACGCCATATAATTTGCAATACCGTGAGAACCCCCTTTTTAATTGAATTAACACTAGTGTGATGTTTTTGTATAAATTTCGGTTGTTTTAACACACAGAACATGTTATTCTGTTTCTTTAAAAGGTATGATGGCCGGTTTTGTTTGAGATGAACTAACCTTTAATCAACAGATATAAAAAGTTAAGCATCAATTTTAATAACATTTGCCTCATTTTATTTGAATCTAATAAGACTATACGCTTGTAGAAAAAAAATGATATTTACACTATTTCTTTTCAAAAATTCAAAACTTTGTATAGAAAATGCTTTTTATTTAGTTTCTTAAACAAATGTCAGTATTGTCCATGATTAAGGAAAACTTTGACAATCACTTAAACTTCACACAGAAGTAAAAAGAGATACCTGGAACACGATACAAGCTTCCGTTTTGCTTAGAAGTAAAGGACTTGGAACATGAATTTCCTGTTTCGCTGCCAACAAAAGAATCTCACAAATGCTTGTGCAAAAAAGTGATAGAGTTTTGTTTTTCACTATATGTAAGAATATATAAGTTTGTAATATATTCTGGCACTACCGAATTTTTCTTCTTTTCTTTAATATATAAAAAAGTCTGTAAATTAGGTGCGACTACCTAATTGTGAGTAAATTCAGAACTTCTAAGCGCATTTTAATAAAATGTGGCTCATTTTATTTGTATCATATGCAGGGATCAAAAAAATAAAAGATTTTTTTAATTTTTTTGATAAAGAATGTTTCTTTTCATAAACTTATTATCTGCTAAACTAGATTAGTAGTAAAAAATGTATTAAAACATAATTTAAAGATTCCCGATCGTATGCGTAATATCGAAATAATTAATAAATAAATATTATAAAGTTTAAAAAAAAGGAATTTTTTTAAATAATTTTTTTTTTGGTAAACCGATTCTCGCACATTCATATTTGACAGTCAAAAAAATGTATGCCAAATCAAAAACAAAAATTACCCTACAGAGCTCTAATAATTGCGAACCGTTTACAAATCTTTGTCAAGTTGAGTGTTCTATTTCACGATCACCCTAAAATATAATCCTGATATAAACACGTGTGTATGAAGTCAAAACAAGCAGAAAATACTATTTAATTTTATACAAAAAGTGTTTATTTAGAAAAAAGGCAACAACAGTATTATGAATTTTAATTTCTTAGTTCCAGGCCACTCGTTTTCGCCCAAATCTCGGCCTTTCCGCTTCAGTCTCAGGCGTAACAACTTGCAGCGAACGCTGTGAGTTTATTGCTTGAGATTCATAATCACGTTGAGAAGAGTGACCGTGATTTATTTGCCAAACATCTAGATTTAAATTATTAAAGGAATTTGATATGGGACACATAACATTCACTCTCGAGTCATCGTTATTGCTGTGAGAGGAAAAATTTGTTCGATGATATTTTTTTAACGGTTCAGAGAGTTTAATTTCGTCAGAAGCATGTCGGTGTGGTGAAAATAAAGGTGTATCATTTGATTCTTCTAATTGATTTTGAATAATATTTTTTCTTGGGTATTGTGGAGAAAAATGTATCTTTTTAGTTCCATCATAAGGTTCAATATCATCCGACTTTTCACAACGAGGTGAATTTTCTGCTTCTTGTACCAAAAATTTTAATTTTTCACTGGAATTTTCTATAACGCCTATATGAGTAGCTCGTATTTCTAATAGCTCTTCATGCCTTTTCATTGCATCTTTAAGGTAGGCGTTTTTTATACGACATTCTTCTATAAGAATTTGCTTCAGTTCCTTGTAACGTGCAGTACATTCTTGCTGCCATAATTCTTCGTTACGCTCTAGACTATATTTTGCTTCCGACTCATACATGCCTTCAATTTGCGACAACTTTTCCAATTCATTTTCCAAATGTTGCTCTAAGCGTTCCTTTAAATTGTAAAGTATTTCAGGTTTTTCAGAAAATTCTATAATTCTCTTCAAAATACATAAACAATGATTAATATGAGAGCGATATGTTTCGGATCTCTTGCGTGTGAAAATCTTTATTTTATTTAAATTATAAGCTTCTGCAAATGCAACATTCTGTTTAAGAGCGGCATAACTTGCTTCCAATAACTCTAATTCTTTATTGAAATCGTGTAATACATTTTTTAATTGTTTTTCCTTCTCTTTAAGGTTATCGGCTTCTTTTTGTCTTTCTTTCAATTGCTCCAAATGATGCTCTTGCATGGAACGTATTTCACGAATTTCATTTTCTCTTATTTTTTGTCTCTCTTTTCGTAATTCTTCTGATTTATTCAGCTCTAGTTGTAATTTTAATTGACGCTCCTTAGCAACTTCTTCATCTTTTTCACGCTGCAATTGTTGATTGACTTGTTTATCCAACCAGTTCAGTTTGGCCAATACTTCGTTATCGCTTTTTGACTGAAATATTAATTTGTCATCTTCAACGCCGTGCCGCCATTTGCCATAGAGTTTTGCCTCTAATTCCAGCTTACGTCTCATTTGTTGTTGCTCTTTCAAATTATCTTCGATTTTCTGCAAAGTCCTAATACCTAGACTATTTCTACTCTTTAAATTTTTGCACCTTTGATTTTCTTGCATTTCCCTTTCATAATTTTTCTTTTCTAATTCAAGCAGTTGGGCGAGCTTTTCTTTGCGTTCAGCTAATATTTTTTCTCTTTCCTTTTTTTGTTTGTAATTTTCAAGATTCTGATCAGCTTGTTTATAGAAATCTGGTGTAGTCCAGTTTTCAAAACGGGCTGTTACTTTTCCCCAGTGATCGAAGTATTTGTTGGCCGCTTCGGTACGTTCAATACGACTCTGTTCGGCTTCTCGACGTCTGGCAAATATGGCTTGCAAAATATTTGCTTTTAAAGCCATTGCAAACTCCAATCCAATTAAAAATAGTCTGCAGAAGAAAAAAGAAAGAAAATAATATTGAAATGTTTATCAATTGAAGTTCAAAACTTTGTCGAAGTTCTTACTAATAAATTTGAATTGTATAGAAGGTATGTAATATAATCGTATGTAATAATAAAATTCACATACTGTATACACAAGTATCAAAGAATGATTTCTATTTCTAAAACTAAAATGTGTTTGATTTTAAAAAAGATTTCCAAGGCCAATTTTTATGCTCATTTATTAAACATTAATGCAATTCAAAAGTAAACAAAAAAATTTTTATATAAGTTTTTCTGTGTAAATTTATGTGTATTTTTGGTAGTTACCACTAAACGCGATCCTGGACTTATGCTCATTGCAGAGATGTTATCAATTTTCATCAACACAACGGTCATAAAAAAATTTAAGTCAATTGCATTCAGAGTGTTTAAAAATTATTTCTGCGAATAAAATTATTTAAAGGAGATTAAATGAATTTCGACGTTCATATTTACACACCATCTCAAGTTATAATCATTGTTATCCGCTTTCGCCTACAATCGTTTTAAACAACACAAAACTTTTATTAGAAACCTTTCCACACTTGCCCTTTTTATTTAAACCAAAAGCTTTTAAAATCGTATAACAGTCAGTTATATTACATTTCAAGCATTATTTTCATAAAAAAAATATATATATATGAAACGGATTATGAATGAAACTGGCCGAAATATTTCGATGCACATAATAGCTTTGCTGTACTTAGTAACCCAAAAATTAAATCACTAAATCTGGTCACACAGGTAGTAGTAGAGCTACTGACAAGTTTGATTTTGATTATTAGTTTAAATAAAAAAATTATAATAAACGACCATTCAATTCTCGGGTACTTGCGTATGCAGCAATTTTCAAACGCAATCTAAAATAGTTTTTTTACTTCTACAATTTATTTTTATTTCTCTCGTTCCCTCTCAGATCGATTGCGAGTCATTATTCTAGTGTTGCTGCTTTTGCGAATTGTCGTTATACGTGTGTATGTTCACGCATACAAACAAAGAAAAAAAAAAGCTTGCAAAAACGTGCATTAACAAAGCGTACTGTGGCACGATATTAAGCTTTATTTTGGTAAAAGTGCTTTTTTATAAACCAGCACCTTTTTATTACTTCTTTTATTTTAATAATTGATCAGTTGTACTGGACGAATCAAAATGATAATAAATTTTTAATACCTATAGCTCCGAATCAGTGAATTAAAAAATATAAACAAACATCTATTCAAATTAAGCAAACAACAAATTGTTATTGAAATTCTTTGTGCAACTTGTGTACTTACATAGTACAAACTCGTATACGAGTGCCTACATACGAGTACAATATAAATTATTTAATTACATGTTTTTAAAACAAAATGCACTTTTATTAGTACAAAAGTCAAATTTTACTAAACAAGAATTAAAAATAATTTAAAGAAAGTTATCGAAGTTTTTTAATAATTTGCTTAAATTAAATTAAAAATTTTAAATTAAAACTTAAACTTACGTAAAAAATACATACATACATTCCTACCTACTTACAATAACAAAATAAATTATGACTGGTTTCGGTTTGGTTTGGCTATCAATGATGGGTAAGTAAAATACTATGTAGTACCTATTACTTCACTCACACGCAATTTAAACAAATCTTGAAATTGCTCATTTATGTTTATGCATTTTTTTGGTACGATATTGTGGAAAACGAACCACATTTTGTAGCGGTTTCGTTTAAGTGGGACATAATTTTCTAATTATATCGTACCACGCAGTTACAGAGATGGATTCTCAGAGAAAATACAAATTAAACTAACTATGCTGTTTTTGTGGATGTGATTTTATTTTTTTTTTTCACTTTTACTTTTCTCTAATGCTTTTAAATGTATGTACGTACATATATATATACATACACTTGAATGCATATCTAAAAAACTTTAGTTCACAAAAAACAGCATGAAAAATGTGGACGGAAAGAGAGACAACAACAAAAATGTCATACTCTCATAAAAGGCAACGAACCTAAAATTCTATTTTAGAACATATTCATTGAATAATGGTTCCAAGTGGGAAATCTGCACACACAGATATCAATGCATTTGCCGTCGTGAGTTTGCACTTGTACTCCAGGTATGGGATAACTTTTGTATAATTAACTGTGATGCAAGTCAATATATATTTTTACACACATACTACGTACATACATATTTATAAGTGTTTATATTGTAAACATTCAACAGTAATTTTATAAAATCTGCTTAAAAATATATAGATAAAATAAATTTTTTTTGTTTGTTTCGGCATTACAAAGTTATTTTTTCCAATTTATAACTACTGAAGCTTATTTGTTTCATGCCATAATAGCCACATTATTTAACAGTGTGAGTTGTTATTATAACTTAAATAATTTTTAATTTTAATTAAAATTGACATTAATAACAAACAGATTTCACTATCAGGTTTTTTAGAATAAAAAAAATCACAAAATACCAGCGTTACCAGTGAAAACGATTTCTTTTCAGATTTATTAAAAGAAAAATTTGGGACAAAACATATTTTATTATTATAGTTACATTTCAACATTTTATTACATTTTGCATTAAAAATATAATAATACAAGCAAAAAAAAAAAACAATCAGTAAGTAACAATTCTAAAAATTATTTAGTTGTGCATTTAATTCTTAATTTTACTCTAAAAAATAACAAGATTGTACATCTGAAAGTTTAAAATATTTTCAGAGTAAGTATTGGAAAACAGGATGCAGATACATATTTATGATCTATAATTAAAATCTTTCCTAACTAATTACTTATATATTATTTTTAATTTTTTCATTAAATCAATACCAAATTTTGCAAAAGCAAATGCTTCTAATTTGTTATTTATTACGTAATTCAGCTTTATCTAAATTGGTTATCAAATAAAAAAAGTGGTTGATATACATACATAAATATCGTCATGTTTTTAGGAAAGCCACAAGTTACAAAAAAAAATTAGATTTGGCTTTTTGATGTATTACTATGCACCGCATAAATTTACAAGTTCCTGAAATTTTTTTTTTACTTCTATACTTAAAAATTACCTTCTTGAATTGAAACTTAATTATAAAAAATCTTAAAAAGTGTGATACTTTTTATTAATTTTGTTGATACTTTCTTATATTTATAAAAAAATTTCAATGTAACATATGGCGATATATATGTATGTATGCACATGTATTCGCTATATTACAGACTTGGGTTTTTTTATTATTATTATTTAAGTATGTAATAGTAAAATTTTAAATTAAAAAAAACTTATTCGCATAATAACCGATTTTTTTCTGGCTTCTTCAAAGTCTTTTTATAAAAAATGTGAGCACAGAAATTATATATTTACCATACAACCTAATTACCTCTTGAGCTAAATTCCCACAAAAAGTGTTTTTTGTTTTATTCTTAGACCTGTTTTTGGAACGTAAATAGTATTTAGTTCCATTCAATACTAAGTTTTGCTCTTTTGGGAAGGGCAGCAACACAATCTTCACTGATTAAGTTTTTACTCCTTAATTATTTTCTTTAGTTCCATTGATTTGGATTTAGTTATGGGTCAAATTTAGTTTGATTGTTTACAACGATTGTGTTAATTTTAATGACACATTTTATTTCATAACGCTGTTTCTATAAAGTTGCAGTCAAGGTTATACTTAAGTTTTGCTTGTAAATTGTTGAAAAGCTTTAAATTTACAACAATAACAACAAAAAAGTCCCCACAATTTGTTAAATTATACTTTGGTATCTGATCAATAAATTAATTAATTTATTACAAGTTAAATATGAAATTTAGCTTCGTAATTGACTGTTATTGTGTTACCGGAATGAGCGTTTGGTGTTTGTACCCTTCACCTGCGATGTAAGTGTGTCATTTGTAATTTCTATATAATTATTTGCCATATCCTGTGCAATCTATGAACATACACCGGATCGTTATACATAGCGAAGTTTATTTTTTTAAAGTCCTCACGCAACGTAGAGGAAAGTATTTCATACGGATCTATCAGTTGTTGCTATTATGCGTGCATAAATGACGAGACTATAAATGAAAAATCTTCAGATATGGCTGCTGAGTTTTTAGTTAAGGTCTGTATGTAATAACCAAAAACCAATAATCTGTTCGATAACATCCTACTTTTAGTTATCGTTTAGTTGCAATAATGACCCTAAGTGATTCCGGTATGTATTTGCTTAATCTGTTGAAGGATAGTCGAATTTAACTCATCCACTACTTAAATAGTAGCAACAAAGAATATTTTTGAAATATGAACTTAGTTTAGTAGTTACCTACATATTAACCGCATTTACATGTAGATACTGAATATATGAAAAACCAGTTGCACTTGATATATTGAAAAGGATGTCTGGTTATCTTATTGAAATGAAAAGTAATAAATGTCATTTGTGTAATAGAATACAGAAATCTTACTGAAAGATAGTTTTTGGGTATTTTTGTTTTAATTTTAAACTCATTATTTGATATTAAATAATTACACAGTGATACAAAAAAAATTAAGTCCAAATACCTGGGAAGTGATATTATTTTTCTGGTAGGTGCCGTCGAGTACAACAAATTTTTTTTTAATTTTTTTCGCCATTTTTTAACTTTATATATAAAAGAAAAAAACAATAAGGCATGAAATAAACGTGTTATAAAACTAGAAATAATATATTTATTTTTTTAAAACAAAATTAAGGCCATAGAGCATTAAGCAGACAACCAATTTCATATAACACAAAGATTTTATTACCAATAGAAAGGCAATTAATTCAATTTAAAGACGATTTAAAAAATGATTTAAAAAGTATTTATTTATAACAATTTTAAAAAGTTTGTAGGTGTTAAAAAAAATTTACTTTTTATTATTTTAAGGCTTAAATTACGTGCAGCATTTAAAAACTGGCATAGTCACACCAGAGAAATGGGGTGCCCGAACACCAAAATTAGTTGAACATTTTAAAGGACCTGCGCCTTTTGTTATTATACATCATTCGTATCAACCAGAAGCTTGTTATACTGAACAAGACTGTCAAAAAGCCATGAGATACATGCAGGATTATCACCAATTGGAAAAGGATTGGAATGATATTGGCTACAATTTTGCTGTTGGAGGAGATGGCATGATTTATATGGGCCGAGGATTTAACGTTGTTGGTGCCCATGTTCCCAAATACAATAATAAAAGTGTTGGAATTTGTTTGATAGGAGACTGGAGAAGTAAGTTTTTACAATTTCAATTCATTAAATTTTTTTTTATTAGTTCTGTTCTTGTTGCTAATAAATTATTTTCAGCTGAACTACCTCCACCTCAAATGTTAAGAGCTGCTAAGGATTTAATAGCATTTGGTATTGCCAAGAGATACATACACCCCGAATACAAATTAATGGGTCACAGACAAGTACGTGATACTGAATGTCCAGGTGGTAAATTATTTCATGAAATTTCTACTTGGGAAAATTTCAGTTCTACGCCCAATGACATCGAAAATGCTCTCAACTAGTTTAATTTTAAATGTTTATGTAAGTAAGCATTTTAATTAATCACGAGCAACTTAATGCCTGAATTTGCTTTAAAAATTAAATTTATAAAAAAATACTAGAAAATTTTATTTTAGTCATTACGTTTCGCATTGTTTTACAAAACAAAATTATTAAGTTTAAAAAAAAGTGTGAAAAGTTCTTTGTTTTTCATAACTTTGCAGCATTAAAAAATAACAAAAATAAATTTAAGGCTCAAGAATTTATTTTTGAAAAGAAAAGAACAAAACAATATTTCTTTGTTTTAGTTAAAAATTCTAAAATTTAATCAGTTATTTTTGAGAATAAAACGTTTTTTTAATAGTTTATATTAATTATTTTAAAAATGTTCATCATATACATAAATAACAATTCGATGAAGTGTACAAGCAACTCAATTAGATAAAAGTTAAAGAATTCTCAAGGAAGATATTTCTCACGAGAATTTTAGTTTGAATAAAACCGTATTTGTCATAACTCCAAAAAACAATTCTAAGAAAACATGAAATCCTTTATTATTGACATTCAAGGTGTATGTATATTTATCACGTTTTTCTATGAGTGAATTTATTATAATACTATTTGCTCTTTGAATAATCTCTTTTAAAAAAGAACTTTAAGTAGTTTTAATTAAGACGAAAAATACGTACATAAATAAATCGATTAAATCTATTCTATAAGTTTCTAAAACAAATAAAAAATCAACACATTATTTCATTCATGCACATGAATGAATTGTCAACTGCAATTTAAAACAAAACGAGAAATAAAATAAAAAAAATTGTTTAAATGTATTTAAAGAAATAATAGATTCGAACGCAAAATTTTATTCTAGAAAATGCTAGCAACTTCTCTAGCAAATATAAAAAAAAATTTTTAAATGTAAAAAACTGTAAAATTGTAATTAAGAAACTTGTGATATTTCTCCATTTAATTTATATATAGGAATTTTCAAAATAAAATCAAAAAAGAAGCTGACAATCAGTAAAATAAAAAAAAATAAAAAAAATACAGAAAATTAATTTGTACATACATACATGCACATGAAAAAAATTTTATAAAAATGGGATTGGACTTTTTAGACGAATGGTATTTACTACAAGGTAAGAAAGAAATGAAATGATGATAATATGAATAAATAACAGAAGGACCATTGTGTGTGCCAAAAATAACTTTCACCCCCACCCAAATATAAATAAAATATTTAAATTTATATTAAGTCCATGTTACTGTTCCTGTTTAATATAGAAATTAATACATACATGCATACCTAAAACCGGGTCTATTTATTTTTCTTTTTTAATAAATTTACTTTATTTCTTGGCTAATAAATCACTTTTAACAAAAAAGAAATATCGTACATACATACGTACTTTCGATTTGTGAGTAGACAATTAAAATACTCCAGTATTTTTAAAATCAAACAGAACATATTTAGTTCAAGAATGCATTTTTTACTTACATAAATAAGTAAACATACATACATATTTATTTAGTTTCTTTTGAACAATTTAATTTTAAAAGCAAAATGTACTTGCATAATTGTAACAGATTTTAAGTGTACGAATTTATTTTTTATATTTGTACTCGTATGCAGCGCATAAAACGATCATGACTACCAGATGAAACACTTTTAAGGTTAACATTTTTCGTGCGGATCCGCACGTGAGGACAGTATTTAAGTTCACGAACAGAATATTTTTAGGCACTCATGGTGAATAAGTATAATAAATGGTTAGCAGAAGGATGTTATCAACTACATTATGTGAGTTAATCTTACGACTATGAAAAGTCTATGAAAACTCTGTCAACCATTATTTTTCTTTTTTTTAAGTTTTCGTGTTTATTTTTATTTATGGCAAAGATTGTTTTATTAACATATCGCTAAGGGAAATTTCTCTTTTTACCTGCAATATCTAGATCAGTCCCTGCTGTCATGTAAAATAGAAACATTTACTTGTATAATTCTCTTTCAGTTATGTTTTTTTATAAATACTTATTTTCATTTTAAATACACAACCACATAGAAATTTGAAATGACCACCTTGCACCTAAATCATTTAATCAGTTTAAGGTAGTTAGCAGCATAACATCATCGTATTATTGTCTCTGAAAGCTGTTTGTTCGAAAGTACTTCTTGGGTTTTTTTCCTTTTTTTTTTTTTGAGACTACCTTTTGTTTTATCATTTTCAAAATGGACTAGTTGTATGTGGAAACTAGTAAGAGATTTATATCTAAAATAGATATACCCAGTCCGTATAGTATTGAAATTAAATGTAAGTAAATTCACTTACTCGTGTGTACATACATACAACACGTACATATTTTTCTATTTTACTGAATCACGAAATAAATTGCAATTTATCTCAGTTATCGATTTATTTGTTACTACCAAATTTTAAAACAAATAATTAATTTAAAAGAAAATTTAATTCAACTTTATTTTCCATTCCCCATTAATTTTTAACGGAATTTGCAAAAAAAAAACATGTTTCATCAATTTGATCATAGATTGCGAGAGAAATTTTTTACGGACAAAACATACACACATTTCTGTACAAATATATGCATATGTAGAAAGCTTGTGAAGTTTTTAATAATAAAAACCTTCACAAGCTAAAAGCACAGTGAACCCTACACAAATGCAATCAAATTAATATTTTAAATTAAATTTCGTGCTATATACTTTATGGAAAAAATTGAGACAAATTAATATACAAATACATACATACATCCATACATATGAATGTAGGTGCGTGCTTATGTCCAATAAAAGCAGAGTTAATGAAAATTTAATAAAAAGAAAACAACAACAAATGTGACCATTCTGACGTGCGTTTTGCATTTTGAAGACTTAAAGTTCTTAAAGTAACATTTACTTTGATAGTAAATGCGTTCTTGTGTTCCGTACTCAGCGATAGGTTTTGTTCACATTTTCTTTGTTTACATTTGTTTTACTTCCTTTTGCTTGCGCTGTTTTGTGTGCAAATAATAACAATAATAATGGAATATTGCTGACATGTTCGTCTGTATGAACGCGAAAGAAAAAACAAAAGGGAATTCCAAATGTTTTTCTTCCAAATATTCGTCCGTCTAAATAAGGACAAGAACATTTGATTTTCTTGTCTTGAATTGACATTTATATACAAATGTATATGTATATGTGCAAAGCTTGTGCGACCGAGCATAAATTATTGAAATTATTCTTCAGATGATAACCTATGCAGGTGCACTGAAAATAACGAATTAAATCTCCAGTAATCATGCTGATACTAAATTGCATTTAATTGGTTTACTCAATTAGCTTTGGTTTCTTTAATTTAATTTTATTTAGGGAGTAGAGAAACAGATTATACCTAATCTATTCTTTTGTAAATGTTCAAATCAAAATCAAGCGAAAAATTTAAGAATTGTGATGTTTAAATGACAATAAAATTTTATAAAGCGAAAAGTGGCAATTGTGCAACGTAAAATAAAGTAAAGTAACATATCTTTTTCAACTACTTTTAGCTAATTACAAAATGGTACAAACTGACAATTTTTTAAATGTTAAATCGCAGCACAAACTTCATTCTCGGTTAAAATTTCAGTTTATTAACACAGTACAATTACTAATAAAACGATAATATTGAAGATTTAATTTTAATTTTTCAAACAAAAAAAAACTATTATGTTTGACGCAGAAATATAATTTATCTCTATAAAAATATGTAATTTGTTGAAGATTTATGTTTTTTATTGAACACACTTTGACTGCTAATGCTGTTACATTATGTAATTACATAACAAAAAGAGTGGCAGCATTATAAAGCATTAATAAAGAATATTGAAAAAAATTCAAGATGCACCAGAGATGCCATCGATTACATTATTTATTTATTTGATTAGTAGTATACTTCATCATTGCACACTAAAAAAAAAAAAAATAATAATAATAAAAAAAGATTTAAATAATGAATATGAAATAATGCAGTCACAAAATTATTTTGCTTGGAACAAAACCAATGGGAAGAAGTAAGAAGCCAAGAGAGCTAAATTTTTAGCGCAATAAATATATTATTTATTTAAAATTAAAGAGCAAAATAACTCGGAGAATCGTACAACAGAACTAAAAAATATGCATACTAAAGAACATACATACATATAATATTTAAACAAATAAAAATCTGAGTAAAATTGTAGAAAATTAAAAAAAAATCGTGGCTAAAGGAATACTTTTGCCAACCATATTTTGACTAGTTCATTTTAGGCCGTGGAACGATATTGTCTAAATATAATTTTATACGGCATAGCGCGCAGAGTCAAACACAAATTTTAAATAAGTACACACATGTATATACATACAGATTATTTGTATGTATGTTTATTTATATCTGCATACATACATACCTGTTTAATATAAAAATAACGAAAACGAAAAGTGCAAAGTGCAAGGTGTAACAAAATCAGTTTCCAAAATGCAAATATTTCCTTTTAATTTATGTATACTATATGTGTGTATATACTTGCCATAGAAATTTACATGCATATGTTAGATGTATATATGTATGTTGTATGTATGTGCTATCAAAAAACTAATTTAAATATTTTAATATTTGTACATACAAGCAAATTTTTAACAACTCCGAACGAAAATAATTAAAATTTGCTTAAATGACATGGAAACAGAAGCAAAACGAACTACTTAAATATTTCCATCGATATGTAAAAACAAATATCATATTTAATAAATAGTTAAAAAGTCTTTACGAAATAGTTGCCATTGTTGATAATTTTTTTTAATGATTTCTGTTAGATATTTAAAAACATTAAGTTTGAAATATACATACATACATACAGATGCTTGCATGTACTTATTAAGTTTATTAATATTATATTTATTGAATCAGAGTGATCAGTGAATTTTTCAATTTAAAATACATACGTTTCTACGTTCGCACACGTAAGCATGCATGGACGTGTGTATATATAAATACGTATAGATATGGATTTTTATGTGTGTATCCATGTATGTATGTATGTACGTACACAAATACACAAAATATAAATGTATTATATTGCGTTATAACGCCTCCATAAGTTTATTTTTATATAAAATATTTTTTGAGTATTTTTTACATTAAACGTTTGGACAGATTTTCAGAGGAAAATAAACTTTATTTTATTTATACACAAGCATATACATATGTACGTATGTTTGTATGTAATTGTAGCATATCATAAACTTAAATATAAAGGAGGCATAACTTGATTATCAATAAAGAAAATTAAAAACAAAATATTCCTAATATGCAATTTCATTTATAATTTTAACATTCTTAGCAAGAAAATGCCCTTCTACTTTTACAAGAAACTGACAAAATGATGGAAAATTTTTTAAAATAGCTGATTTTAATCCTTTTATACACGTTTTATCAGTAATATAACAATTTCTCCTAACTGCAGCAACGGTGAATTACCCGTGTTTCAAAGAATCAATTCAAAAAGCTCAACTGACTTAATTGTAGTTTTTTTTTTTTAGCTTTCGTTAAATTATTTCCAAAAGACACGTTAAAAAAATTACAATAAAATAAATAAATAAATTTGTGACAAAAGTGCAGAGCATATACAAATATTTTCTTCTTTCTAATACTCACCAGAATTGATAAAAACAAACTCAGTAAAAAATAAAACTACTTTTCTTGCTGCATTTAACTTTTATAAAACTAATTAATAATTAATTCATCAGTAAAAGGCAATAATCAAACAGTATGAGTTATAATTATAAATAAATATTATTTCAATTATTAAGCCAATTCATCCAAAATATTTTTGCATTAATGAAAAAATAAATTTTTCGTGCATGAGTTTGTTAGCGACGCTTATATTTTCGTATTCATTTGTCTATAAATAAATATAAATATAAAATGCATATAAATTATAAATAAGTATAACATACATACATGTATGTATGTACATACTACATATGCACATACATATATACATATATAATAAAATGTTAAATGTCTAAAAAGAACATAAACAGTTGTTACATATATTTATGTATGTAAAAATAAAAACACAAGACTTTTAAGTGAAAAAATACTTTTTTTATTTATGTACTCGTAGCCAAACCAGTAGAAACAAAACATAAAAATAATAATAATTCTTGATTAGTCATAAAAATCAAATACTCATATTTAAAATAAACACAAATGAAAACACTTTTAATTTAATTTTATACGCAGTGTAAGTTACTGAACATGTTTTAATTAAAAAAAAAATTAATAAATAAATTTTGAAGTTTTATTTTGCACTTGTGCTGAGTAAGCAAATTTAATATATCAATGCCGTTTGTTGCGCCCAAAACTTCAAATACAACCAGCAGTAACGCTGCCGGTCGTGCCGCATTTCGACCACCATGGGTTAAGGAGGAAGGCGCCCAAAGTGCTTTGAAACCTACAACCAAAACTTCAATACCTTGGGCAAAAAAGAATGATGTTAAGGAAATCGAACCCCCTAATACCAATTCAATAAAGAAAGGAACACCATCAACGTCTTCACCAAAAGTCAATACTGAACCGGGTGTCGCTTTAAAAAAAACAATAGAAGTTTTGAAGAAAGCTAATGATCCAGTGAAAAAAATATTAAATCCGGCAAAAAAGGAACCCGAAATAGTTAAAAAGACCACAACTACAACTAATAACGCAAAGAGCTTAGTTACCAAGAAAAAGGAACCTACACCACCAACTTCATCTGAAGAAGAGGAAACCGATAATGAGGAAGAAGAAACTGAGGAAGAAACAGAAGAGGAAACAGATGAAGAAACGGAAGATGAATCTGAAGCAGATTCTGAAGAAGTTTCAGAAGACAATAAACAAACAAAAGCCGTTAAAAAACCTGAAATTAAAAACAACGACAAAAATACACCACCCATCCCATCTGGAACAACCAAGAAAATAATTCCACCAAAGACACAAGCGCCCAAGAAAGCGGAAGAAGAAAGTGAGTTAAAACGACGATTTTCATTAGAAAAGCCTAAACTTAGACCGGTTGTAGTTAAGCGTGATAAATCAATGAAAAAAATCGAAGACGACGATGAGCCGGTCGAGGGTGAAACTGAAGAGGAACGCGAGCATAGGTTACGTTTTAAATTAGAAAAGCCTAAATTACGGCATGTCAAACGCGAAGAAAAACCTCTTCCAAGTAAGAGTAGCGAAAATATTTTAAAAATTCGTCCAGTTTTAAAAAAAGTACCCAAAGTAGACGAAATAAATAAAGAAACGAAAGAGGAACCCAAGCCCGAATTTAAAACAAAAACCTTACGCAAAACACCTTCAATAAAACGCGAGCCCAGTATGAAAAGTGGTAAGTTAACGGATCTTCTTATTTTAATATAGAAAACGCTTTTCTTGCCCGCTGATAAAAATATTTATAATTTTTCTAATGCTTGTAACCCACAAAAGGATTACCTGGAAACGAGGTGTTCATTGTAGAACTTGAAGAAAATAAGCTTTTAATATCAGCATAAAAGGTGCACAAGGCGATATTTATCAAAATATTGAAAATATTAAAACAAGAGAAATGGAGAGGAAATTTAAAAATTGTGTGCACACACTTTTTAATACATTTTGCACAATTTCTCATTCACATTCTTTACAAGTTTTCACCACAAATATCTAGTTGCAACCATCTTATAATAGACATTGTTTTTTAACAAATTAATTTTTTTTTGTGTTTTTGTCATTGAATATTGTGCAGGTTGGTGTTGCAGGTTCGATTTCTACCCAAATCCTTCTTGCGTCCTTGTTGCAAACAAAAAAACTATGAAGCTTCCGTGCATTTATTTTTTGTCTTTTTAAACTTATATCAGGTCAAAAATATATTTTAATTTGCTCAGACTTGAGCACTTTTATTGCACGTGGTTCTACATTTATTCATATAAAAATCAATTGCTGTTAGTTACTCTCGCTGGAATTCAAAAATAGCTTGACCAATTGAAATGATTTTACTGTGTTCCATCTTATAAAATGATATCTTTAAAAAAAATTAAAAACGAAAATAAAAGTAATTTTTTCGTTTATATATCTTTTCCTAAATTTTAGAACATTTATATTTTCTTTTTATAAAATTCCGTTAAAAATATATATAAAAAAGATTTAGTTATTTTTACTACTAGTATATAAATATAAAGTATCCAAAAAAGTAACCAAGAAAGCAATAATAAAAATCAAACGCTATTTTTTAATAATTATTAAAACTTATTTGTAATAAATATCATTTATTTTACATGACATGTTCAAATGGCCTCATATCAGAGAATGGAATGAGTTGCTTTTTTGTTGCCTTTGACAACAATCAAAAAAAGTGAGTGTATGCATCGCATTGCCTTTTTATTATAAATTGTTCAAAACAGTCACAAAAGTCAACGAATATATAATAAATATTTATAATCAAGGCTCATCTCAAAAAATAAATGTAAACAAAAAATAGTTTTATACTTGCAATGACCTTATATAGTTGGGTCATGATTATAATGTTGTTTGAATGAACTTCCTTAAAACATACACATAAATTTTTTTATGAAGAAAATTTTGAGTCTAGTGTCTACATGATACCAATTTATCCACTATTTTTTTAATTTTAGCATTGTTTTAATGTTGACACTTTCTAAAAAGAAAGGGATGTATCATGCTGTATAAAACTATTTTTAAAAAAATTTCAACGAACAAAACTTTTGATCGGATTAAGTGAAACCTTAACGAAAGGTTTAAATCGTTTTGATTGTTTTACATGCATATAAAAGGCAATCAATAAATATTAAGAATTTATAGCAGTTGCTTGTATTTATTACTATTTGTAAAGAATCCATGACACACACACAAAAGCAGTGAATGTATGAATGCACAATAAAAACGAATGTATTCATGCCGTTGTATGAACATAATAGATAATTTTGGTATCAAAGTCTTAACAAGAGCAATTAAAACCCCCTGACTTAATACTATTTCAATGATTAAAATTTATGTATGTATGTATCTACTAAAAGAAAAAAATAAATCTATATACTCGTATGTACATAAGTACATCAAACGATCAAAACGCTTTTTTATAATAATTTTATTTAATATGATGTTTGATGTAAACATATTTTATACTCTAGTTCCGGCGCCACCACCATTACCTTCATTAGTGCCCAAGGCTCCCCCTCCACCACCACCACCATTCAGCAAGCCAGGTGAAAAGAAGGAAATATCAGAGGCCCGTAAACAAGCCATAGAAAAACTTAAGTAAGTTTATATACATATGTATGTATGTACGTCATGTGCACAAGTAAATCTGTATATTAAATTGTGATAATTGTTTATAGAACAAGACCACGCCGGCGTCCCGACTGGTCGGAAATGATGAAGGAAGTAGAAAGTGGTAAAAAACTACGACATGTGGAGTGTAACGACAGGTACACGTACTATATATTGCTCCTATTTATCAAAATATGTTTTGCATTTTCAAAACAAACTCACATTTTTTATTATTCAAATCGAAGAAAAAAATTTCTTTTTTTTTTTAATTTTTATTAGAAATATTTGAACAGAATTCTTAGAGGATTTTGTTTTATAAAACACAATGTAGGGTGATAAAAAGTGTAAGAATATTTTTACAAAAACAAAAAAAAAGAGAATGAAAAAGAAGGCCAATAACTTTAGTATTTACTAGGTGGGCAATGATTAATTTGATGTATTTTTTTATGAAATTTAGATCTCAACCTATTCTCACTTGTAAATCGATGACAAAAGTAGATAATAAATTTATTTATGAGACAGAAAAGGACAATTCGCATAATAAATTGTTAAAACAAATTCAAGGTGGTATTAAATTGAAACCGACCCAAACTAATGATCGCAGTAAACCCTTCATAGAGGGACTACGAAAGTTCCGCAGGCAAATGACGATTGAAGAGCAACTGCAAAAGTCGCAATCCAAAATCAATATGTTAGCCAGTTCAGGAGCCCCAGGAGCATCAGATGTAAGAAGCTTAAAATTTAATAAACTACATTTTAATTCAATCGAAATTTTTATGCTAAAATAGACGACCGATGGAGTCGGTCCTTCGGCCAGCTTATCGCGTGCTGCTAGTATTGTATCAGGTTTAATTTTAGATGATCCAAGTGGTGATGAACTTGATGATATTGATAAGATACGCGACGATTTACAAAGTACTAAGCAAATGCTCGCTTTAGAATTGCGTAATCGAGAAGCCCAAGAGAGAGAGAATAAAAAACTGTTAGCCAAAATAGCCACCTTAGAAGCAGAGCTAGAACGTGAAAAATCAAGAGAAAAAACTTTGGAATATGGCTCAAGAATTATAGTGGCTACTATGGAGACAACACCAGCTTCGGAAGAAGCTTTCGTTAATTCTCTAAAGCAAGAAGCTGAAGAATCAAAGAAAACGGCAAATGAATTGGAAAAGAAATATTTGACAACTGGTGAGGAATTGGATCAAGCTAAGAGTGAAATTGAAGAACAGAAACGACAAATTCAAATTCTGGAAAGAAAACTAGGACAAGCTTTGCAGGTACAAATTATTTTGTAATAAATAAACTGCAAACAAAAAAGATTTCAAGAAGCATTACATTGTAATTTAAAACATTGATTTCTTCTTATTAATCGCTTTTAGTTATAATTTACCTTGCTTTGCTTTATTAAAGGGCTACCAGCTTACTAACTCAACGCAATTTGAATTTTCCTATGATTACGATGATCTTGACAACACCATATCATTTAATCATTATAATGGCAAGCATAAGGTACACTTTTAGATTAACTGCTTCTTTAAGATTAAGTTCATTTGGCAGATACTCACACAAGCACAACAAACTTCAAATTCCATATCTTATTATGACCCTCATTTATTTATTTTACAAAGTTTATGGACATTGTTTTTTATGTTTCAAATTAAGCGAAAAGGAATTGCCTTTTTAAAACGCAAGTAAGCAAATCGTATAAATGGAAAAAATTATATTTTTTTAGTTTTCTTTAATGCAATCCAAAAAAATACAATATCACATACAGCAAAACTTTCACACACAATTTTTACAGCATTAGGATTTACACACTAAATCAATTTACAAGCATACTTGCAAGGACTTACAAGCACTTTTCTTATAAAATATTACACATTACTACAAATATGTGTGACCTCTCGTATGCTTGTGCAGTAATAAATATAATACACACATACTAGTTACTTACTTGCAGTAGTTTTAAATTAAATTATTAACAGCCTGTCCTTTGATGTCGAATTCAAAAGTTCGGTTTAATTTAAAAAAAAACACCAACCGTTTTGTTTCCTCTCTTTTTGCTTTTTTTTATTATTTAAAACTAACGCGACGACCAAGGTAATAATTTAATAAAAAAAATTTATTAATTTCTTGTCGTAAGGGTAACGGTCTTGATTCAAGAAGAGCTAGTGATGTTCATAATGGTCGTGATAGTTCTCCGGACTTTGATTTGGCTGATACCGAAAGTGATCCAGATGAACCAGAAGAAAAGAAGGCTGAAAGACGTGAAAAACGTCTGGCCAAAGAGGTGAAGGTATTGCGTAGTAAACTTACTAAACTAAAAGTAAAAGAAGAAGCTGCCAAAAAGGAAAAAATGGCTCTCAAAGAAGCTATGAGAAAGAATCATATAATTCTGAAGTTAGTAAAAAAATTAAAAAAAATGCAGGTATGTGTGTGTGTTGCACATGTGTGTACATACACACATACAAATACATTAAATTGACTTCTTGATGCAAAAAAATTTTTCACACAGAGAAGAGAATAAAAAGTTTAAAAAATTGGAAAAGGAAGTTCACAAAATGGCGGCCTCCATGAAAGATGCTGACGAAGACGAAGAACATAAGGATAATGAAGAAGATGAAGGAGAAGAGAGGAAAGAAGAAGAGTCTGAAGAGGAATCAGAAGAAGATTCTGAAGAATCAGAGTCTGAAGAAAGTGGAAACGAAACAGAAAGTGATTCGGAAGCAGAGGTTTGTTTTTTATAAATTTTGTTTTTAATTCAAACATAAATACTTATAGAATTTTTATTAAATAAGGACGCACCTAATTTGACTAAGAAAGAAAACCTTGAACCACGTGTTAAAAAGCATGAGGGACGATTGTCTGCCATGAAGAAATGCAATGTACTGTTACAAGCCAACGTAGACAATTTGCAAGATGAAATTTCTCAAGTTCGATATAAGGCATCTAACTTACAATCAGAATTAGACTCAGTCTTGGCTGATTTAGGTTTTTAATTAATATACACATACATATATCCATACGTACATATATTTGTAAGTATTTATGTACAATAGCCACCAAGTTACGAAAACATTTTCGTCAAATCATATTAAGTTTAATTTAAATAAAATTTGGCAGCTGCGATATTATCATACATACCTACATACATATGTTTTAAAGTTGTGCGATATATCTACTTACAAATGCATGTATGTATGGCATATTTATACATATGTATGTATGTGTACATAAGCATAAAAGATGAAATGCGAAAGAACCCTTTCATAACAACAATTAAATTTTGCGGCATGAGAAACATATTCATGCTAAAATGTATACCCACCTATAATTCGGCTGCTACATAAGATTTTGTACTGTATTTCTTGTTAAGATTTCTAACATTGTTAATAAAAATTTATAACAAAAAAATTAAGCCACATACATATAGTTTTTAATTACGTTTTCTTTCCATTAGTTTTGTAGGTATGTATGTTAGTTAGTATATGTATGCATATACACATTTACATATGTATATTTGGCATATATAAGTATGTACCTATGTATTTATTTATCGACAGAAATAGACGTCAACATACAAATTATCGGGTTTTTTTTTCTAAATGGCTCCTTTGTGATGAGTCTTCTTGCGCCGAACAAGTTTACTTGTGACAACCTTCATTTAGGCTAAAATAGCCTTTTGTGCGGATTTTAAAGAAAATTTTAATAAGTGAGTGAATATAAATATGTCAAGTTAAATATGTTTTAACGTAACCCTTTACGTTTTTTAGTATTTGTAAATATCTTTTTAGTATTTATGGCATATTTACCAAATGCGTCTTACGTCATTAAATATTTATGTATGCATTCCATACATACATAAATTTATTTAGTTTATTACAAATTATTTAATAAATTTAGTTTGATTAAATTTTAATTTACTAAAACTTATTAGATTTAGGTGACTTATATCACATTGTTCATCACTGTTCAACATAAAACGGATTCAATTCAATGTCTCAATTTTACTATTATACAAAAAAAAATTAGATATAAGTTGCCTAAAACAGTGTTTAATTGCAACAGTTGAAACGTAATATGCACTAAACAAAAACACCTGTTCCGCTTGGCATACTCCATTACATTACACATCAAAGCATAGTTATTCATAAGTTTTTTGCGTTCATACATACATACATTATATCTACAAACTTCAGTTTTTAATAAATAAGGGAAGGAAAGCAAGTACATATCTACATATGTATGTAGTGTTTGTTCTATGTGCATAATAAGGATGGATAATTTAACAAAATTACACTTTTTTCAGTTGAGTATGTGCTGTCTCAGAAAAATAATGTCACAATACTTAAAGTACTTTTTCATAATTAAAAATACGATAGGTATTACTACAAGAAAATGTTCTTTATACATAAAGAAATACTATATTATATATTTTTTAACATCTCCGCTTCAAAAATTTAAGATTTTCCACATTTTCTATTATAATATCATATTTAATAACAATATGTATCTAGTGTTATATAGGCACTTTTCATTTTACATGACGATATTTATGTAGGTACATATTAAAAAAACAAAACATTTTCTAGAGTTTATATATATGTATATGCACACAGTATACTCGTGCTACAAATGTACATGGATACGTAAATACTAAACGGTTCCACAAGCATACTTTAAAGCCACTCATCACTACAAACATGTGTAATATTTTATAATAAAAAGCGCTTGTAAGCGCTTTCAAGTATGCCTGTGCAGCTCTTTACTAAATACACATTATATACTTGTGTGTTTATATGTAGATGTGTAAACGTAAAATAAAAGCAAACAAGCCAAAGACTTACACTATACTTAACACACCTGTTGCATAAAAAGTAACAGATAAAGAAATATATGATTCATACATAGATACATTCATACAAACTAGTTCATTTAATGGAATAAACGGGAGAGGTCTAATAACTTGCTCTGAATGAGATGTGGACTATATTTATTTCAAATTATAAATTATTTTGTAACTAATTTATGGGTACATAAATTTCAAAATAATTAACTTCATCGCTCCTGGCTGCACACTGTAAAGGAACGTATGCACTTTCAAAAATTTATGAAAAATATAATATAAAAACGACATACATACCAAATATTTATTTAGTTATTTGTTTAATTCGTTAACTAGCTATAAATTTCTACTTAAAAAAAATAAAAAAGGATTCAAAATTTTAAACTCAAAATTTATTTTTACTCATTTTTATATGTTAGAATTAAAAAAAAATTCCTTAGGCCCGTTATGATAACTTTCGATAGTTAAAGTTAGGATTTTGTTCAGCAAATATCCAGTTTTTGGCTAAAACTTTTGCACCAAATTTGGGTGAATACTTAAGCACACACTATCTGTTATTGAACTTATTGATATTTTTTATTTAATGTCCAACCAAACGCTTGATACTTAATTAATAAAATCTTAAATTTAAGTATCGGTAACTTGTAATAATAGCCCTTAGTTTTATATTTTTGGCTTTAGCTTCATCAGACTTATGACGAAAAAGATGATGATTCTTTTTAAAGAAAACGCTGCAAATAAATAAATAGAAGGCGATCACTTCAAAAAATTAATTCTTAATTTATTTTTGTTTGTAATAAACGTAATAATTGTTACATATTAGCTGCGTAAAGTTGTGAATATGTACAAACATACATATGTATTAAAAAATCAACCACCAAAGTATATTTTGTACAATAGAAGAAAGCAAACCGCCAAACACTTGTTTCTTCAATACTGTTTTGTTGGTATTTCTGCTTGATATTTTCAGTTTTCCTGTTGTCAATAGCAGAATATTTTGTTTAGTACAACTTCTTTCAGTTGTCTCAGTCTTAAAATAAACTTAAAGAAGAGCGAATGACTTAACACGAGCTAACGGCTTAAAATAAAAACATCTTGTACCTTTTAATTTATTAAATTTAAATGTGATATGTATGTATGTGTGGATATACAAAAAAGTATGTAAATATATACATATGTACATAGTACTCTAAACTAATTGCTAATAATTTTATCATGTAAAATATAAATAGATATTCGTATTTTTCAATAGAAAAAACGATGAAAAATATGTGATTAATAAAAAACATATTAATCACCAAAAAATTTTGGATTCAATAAGTAAATAATAACTTTTTACCACCACAAAGAAATAGTCAAAATATCTTATTGACCTGTTCGTGCAATATGATATGGTGAAAACTGTGTTTTTTTTTATTTGTTTATAATGTAGCATATAAGAAAACCAACAAAAAAATTCAAAAATATCAAATTGTAAACTTTACAGATAAAAGCCAAAACATTCAAACAATTCTTGTATATCTTATGCTGCTTCGTCAATTTTAAAACTAAATCTATCAACATGTTTCACTCAAATTCATTCGTTCAATCGATTGCAAACTTTAATGATTCCAGTACATTTGAAACTAGTTTTGAGATTAAATACATACAAGCAACCCCTCGACAAAGTGAAAAATTACAAGCCCGCAACAGTGGGGCAAAATCTACACCAAAGCAATTTCAAGCCATTGGCAGTCATTTTTTCAATAATGGCAATACGAATACTTCCAGCATGACTCAAACGTCAGTATATCTTAAAGATAATTTGGGGAAACATTTACTTTCTCCTTCACAATTTCTCCCAGCCCTAAAATCAAATAGATATTGTTCATCACTGCTACAAGAAATCGATATGGACTGTAAATTCATTGCAGGATGTGAAGTTGAACAATTGGCACATGATGGTATTAGACTCTCAAAAGAATTTTCATATTCTATGCATCCACCTTTGTTGCCTTCATTTAATTTAACCCCAGTGACAAAGCAACAAAAATGGAATACTGCATATGAATTAACAAAATGTTTACGAGGCTCATTTCAAGTTAAGCGCGCAAAGATTACGCATTTACGTCGATCACTTAGTGATACCGGAAATTTACAAAATGTAGATTCGACACCACTACGAATGCGGTCCTCTTATTCAAATCAAATGAAGAAAGAAAAGAAGCAAATTGAAAATATTTTAGATGATACAGCAAGTTATGAAACAGGAAAATTTATATTTGTAAGTGCTAAAAGAACTATGTATTTATTACTCATATAATAATTATATTTCATTTTAATTGCTAATAATTTATTTTTGTTATTTGCTCTTTTTAACTTTACTTGTATATACAATAATATCTATAAGATTAAATAAATTAACTATATATTTATGATTTTCAAATTGACAGGTATATACTTATGTATACAACTTTAAATAAGTCTAAATGCTGGTTTCGTAAAACATATGTACGTACACCTGTACATATGTACATATGTAAGCAAATATATTTTGAACAGCATTAAAAAGGGTCATTCAAATAAGACAGATATTTTTTGTGAATACCTATGCTGATTTTTGAGATTTTACAGTAAAAATGGATTTGCTTACAGCAACATCATATATACTAGTTAAAAGAAATATTAGACGAAATTAATATGCAAAGTTTTTAAAAAGTAAAAGAGTAAAACCGGAAGCTTTGACTATATTGTAAATGAAAGGTCCTACATATCAGAACGAGTTTGAGCATTTTCAATTACAATGGATTTGTTGGATGTTAATGGGCTGATACGCGAACATTAACCATTTTTTTTTTATTTTAGTGCGTTACGAGACGTCAGTTTGTGCATCGCGGAGATGTCGTCGTTCGCTTTGCAATTCATGTCTCTTACACTGCAGTCACACGATCAAGTTTTTTTACAATTCTCTTTCAAGAAATTTACATATACTGCTTGTCAAAATTCACAAAAATTGAAAGCTGTGACGTAGGCTGCACGCAATTTCAAAGCAAGTTTTTCAACAAGATGTTTTTTTTTTTAACCTCTTCCACCGACAGTTTTGTTTCGGCGGCAATAGAGTTATATGCCTTAATTTTTAAATTATTCCGTCTATATGCAGGAATATTCATGTTCCATAGAACTTCATGCCTTCTGTATATCTCTATGAACTGCAAAACGTCGTTATATTTGTTTAATTTGTTCACAAACATATTTAAAAAAAAAAACAAAACAATACTGGCGGCAGAATAAGAATTCAAATTTGGAATAAAAAAACTGCAGTCAGCTGTTTTCTTGACTGTAATTTGAAACACTCAATTGAACGAAAAATTGAAAGCAAACTCTCAGCAAATTTTAAAAGTGTGAATGTATTGGTAAAAAAATGAGAGAAATTTTAAAAATTGAATGAAAACTTGATCGTGTGACGCCCAAGTTAGAGCCATTATTACAACTAATAAATAACTAAAATAATATTATTAGACCTAACACATCTTACGCAAAAAGCTTACCATGCACTAAAGAATAAAATATCAAACGTGTGTTTGTTGGGTTATTCAACTTGTATGTGTGTAAATATTACTCACAAGAAAAAAAATTTTAAAATAGAAAACAAAATGCATCACGTTCATAGCTGCCAGATTTTCAATCAATTAAGTTGACGACTTTTTCAGTAATTTTAATAAACTTATATGTAAGTACATATAATGTATTAAAGCTTGAGCAAAAAAAAATTTTAAAAACTATCAAATATTGTTATAAAAAAAAACATCTTTAATGCAAAAAATTTTATTTTAATTTTTTATTTTGTGACCATTTTTTTTTCATTTTAAATGAACGTTTGTGACGATTTGCTAGCACTTGTTGCAAATTTTTGGTTTAAAAAACTTAACATTCCTGCTGGCAACGCCGCTTTCTATGTGGGAATTTTAATTAATGGATACTTTCAATTTACACAAACACACACAAGTATACCTAAAAACTACTACTTATACTATATCAGCCCGCATCACTTAACTACAAAATTATTGTACGTATGGCTCATCTGTTGCAACTATGTAATAACTCAAAAATTGAGACAATAATGCATATACGTATACATATGTATGTTCATTATTAGATTTTGTGGTGGGATCAATTAAAAATCTTATGCTACTGATAGACGTTACTACAAATCGTGCGATAAATCGTACAAGCATGAAATAAGTATCGTCTAGCATGCTGTCGTACTACAAAAGTACACTTCGAAGTATGAAAATTAAAATATTTTGATTTTTGTGGGCGGAGCTTGTATATATAAGTACGATAAAAGTATCGTGTATCATTAAAAAAGTGAAAATATTATTAAAAATATTTTGACAATTCATCTTTTTTCTTTTAACCATTCTCTACACCATGTTATTTTTCTTGTTCCTTCTTTTTTCTTATTCTTTTCAAATATTACTTCACTAATTATTAATAATGCCACCACATCATCCATTTTGCCGTATATGTTTACCTTTCAAATTTTTCTTTTAAATGAAAAAGTACAACTTGTAGTACGATTTGTAGTAATGTGTATCACAAAACCGTACTACCACTCATAATTCGCGAAGTATGAATTTAAGTATCGTGTATCATCAGCATTAGCTGCTCTTCTCAGAATATAATACCTACTTATTTTTTCATAAGAGTCAGTAGTATAAAAACTTTAAAAGCATTTTCTGTACCACTGAGTTATGACTTTTTCAATCAAATGGGCAATACGTATGTATGAGAGCGCGAGTAAAAATTTATTATTTGTATGTAGTATAGTATGTATGTACATTCATATGTATGTAAGTCGGTATAATATGATGAGTTTAATGTTTTCAACATTTTGTTGAATCTATTTATTTTTTCTTTCGTTTGCGAAATTTCAGTTGTATTTTAAGCGTCGAAGTTAAATAGTATAAAAAATATTTCAAAAAATTAAATTCGTTGAATTTGATATATTAGAAAGTAAATTGAAAAAAAAAACAAATAGACATTTAAATGTCTGAATAGACAACGAATCACTTTGCTTATAAAAGTAAGACCTTAATTATTTCATATTATGAATGGTGCATTTATGTACGGCATGCATATGTACATTAAATAGGTATAAATAGATAAATAAATACATATACTTATTATGTATGTACTACGTAAATACTCCTGTAATAATTGTCTTTTGTTAACACCTAAATACTGTGTATCTAAAAAGATTGTCTCCAACGTACAGTATAGTATGTAGGTATCTATCTACGAGTGTCTCTAACTTACAAACATACATTTGTATGCATTTATATGTGTACATGCACTTATACATATTTAAATACATACATGTTAACAAGTAGATACAGGATCTAAATATTTCAATTTCGAATAGGTATTTTTAAAATTCAGAAAGCGAACAGCACATCTACTTTACTTTACAAAAGCACTTTTAACAAAAAAAATATCTTTTATAGGCAGGTAGGTATGCAGCAATAAATTTATTTATAAGTGTATATGTATGTAAGTACAAATAACCTGGAAAATTTATTTAAAAAATATAAACTATTCGAAAGCCCATTTTTGAAAAATATTGAATAGTCAATAAGTCCACTAAAACATAATACTAAAATCTAATAAAAATTGTATTCTTAATTTTTTAAAATTTACAGTAAGTACTAAATAAATTTTTCTTTCTACCGTATCTACTCAATAACTACATAACTTATTTTCTATTATTTTGTAAACGTTTTGCAGAATTTTTTTGTAATTTTAACTCAAATATTATTTTCTCATGGCCTATTTAGGATATATGTATGTACATACATATGAATATGGTACATACCTATGTATATATTATTTATTTATTTATTAATTCTCTTAAATTATAATTATAAATTATAAGGTAAGAGAACAAAAGGGGAAGAGCAATGCATCTTAGGCTTTTAGGTCAAAGGGTCTTAAAACATACCTACATATATAAATCATTAATTTATTGATTTAATGATATTTTCATTGTAAAATTACAGTGTTGTATTATTATAAAAGTAGATATACAAAATGTTTTAACTAGAATAAAATTTTCCAAAAAAATGTGTACTTTAACAACCAAATAAATTTAAAATAAAAACTAAAGTATTTAATTTAATTTAAAAATACGTTTTCTTTCCTTTACGAATAATGGAAAAGTTTCTTGTATGTATTATCTACGCTTAATTCGATATAAAAAAATTGTGCAATTCTGTCCAGTCATCATCAAAAAGTGTATATTTTATATGTAGCTTGATTTTTAATTAATTTTGATTTAAAATCTACAGGGCTTTTATTGTTCATTTCCTGCACTAACAGCCCCAACATACACATAAGTACATGTATACATAAGTAGGTACATGCGTACATACGTAACTAGCACATCTATTTCTAGTTTTATTCTTTTTCAATTTGAGATAGAAAATCGAAGAAAAATAATTTCTATCTATTATTTAAACAAATTTGCAATTGATGTTTAATTGACACTACATATGTGTGTATAAGAAATGGTTGTTTCTCTTTTTAAATACGTCACCTAAATTCTCTTCCGAAAAATTTTGGTAAAAGTTTATTATCGGATATAGTAAGAATAAATAAATAGAAAAGCAAAGAAAAATGCTTCAGACGTGTAGAATCCAATTTGCCCTTCAGCCGACAAATTGATTATTATGTTATAAGTGTTATTGTCGGGATGAAAGCTTTTAGATGTAGTAGTTTCTCTTCGGTCATAACAAATAGCCTCGCCAAAATCGACCAAACCTACTTTGTTTGATGTACTTTTGATTTAAGTTTGTCAGTGTTATATTTGATAATGGATGAAATGCATATGAAATTTAAAAAATTTTAACAACTTTATTTTTCAGAATTGAATTCTAGTATTATATAAAGCGTTAAAACTAAAAACAAACGAATTCGTTAGTGTTTGCTTATATTCCCCGCATAAAGAAATATACAATACATATGTAATTTATTTCCATAAAATACAGTAAAAGTATTATTATTAATTTCTTTAATAAAAAAAAAAATAACATACATTTTTATGCTTAATTTTTATTATTTTGCTTTACAGACTTTTCCATTTTCTGAAAAAGCTTCGCCATTTCGTCGAATTTCGGATCAATACCATTTGGGCACGGTAAACCGCTGCGAGAATGTTTTGAAGGGTAAGCAACAAGCCTCCGACATTTGTTGCTCAGATTTCATGATAGCATCCGAAAGTAATGTCTTTAATAATACATCACAAAATTCAAAGAAATGCACTGAAGTTAAATCAGCAAATGATGATAAAAAAATGTCTCTACATGCAGAAACGCAAAAGTTGACAACTATTCAAAACTCTACCGTAAAGTCATGGGCCAATTCATTTGAACACTTACTACAAGAACCAGTAGCTTTGGCCACATTTGCAGAGTTTTTAAAATTGGAATTTTCAGCTGAGAACATCTATTTCTGGACAAGCTGTGAACGTTACCGTAATACGGAAGATCTTAGCAAAAGGCAGGTCCAGGCTAAACAAATCTTTCAGAAATATTTAGCCAATGGCTGTCGAGAGGCTGTAAATTTAGACTCATACAGTCGTAATATAAGCGAAGAATTCCTTGAAAAAGCAGAACGTAATCTCTTTGTTTCTGCACAAAAGCAAATATTTCATTTAATGAAATTAGACAGCTATCAAAGGTTTATACGTTCAGATTTATATAAGAAATGTTTAGAAGCCGAGGAAAAGAATCAACCTTTACCATATAGTGCAGAAAATTTAGATGTTCTGTTAAAGTCAAATTTTTTACAAAATGCCTCGCCAAAGGTAAACTTTAACAAAACATTATATGTAAGTTCCATAAACATAGAAAAACATATTTTATTTTTAGTTAAAAAAATCAGCCAGCAACGCCGAAGATCGCAGACGTAAAATAATGTTGCCGTGGCATCGTAAAACACGTTGTAAATCTCGTGATCGTGTTGATATTTTAAGTGAAGAAAAGAATACACTTTCAGCCACCTTACATCCTCAAACTAAATCTGTTGCACAAAATTCTGATAGTCAAATACAACAAAGCCTAAGAACTTCTTTACCTACATCCCTTAAAGCCGTCGAAAGTGGTTGTTCTCTTTGCAGGGTAAAATTTTCCGACGGGTCTACTACAATTGTGCAAATAAGATCCAGTGAGACTATACAACAACTGGTTGAACGTGTATTGGAAAAACGCTCTCTTTACTACAAACTTTACGATGTTATTATCAGAGGGCGTTCTAAAGGTATTGATTTACAAGCATCTACTGTAGAACTGGCTGGTGAAGAAGTAGAAATCGAACAAATGGTTACTTTTAAAATTTATTTGCCTGATCCTAAAGTTATTTCTGTCAAAAGTAAACCAAAGAAATATATACATGAAGTTGTAAGACCAATTTTGCTGAAGTACAATTACAATTTGGAAACAGTCGACGTTTTACGGCGAGATAACTATGAGAAAATCGATTTAAGCCAATTAGTAACTACAGCTGATGGCTTACGCCTACAGATTGTTGTCCTTAAAAGCGACGATTTGATAAAATCAATACATTATGAAAATGATATTTCCATGAAATGGTTTAATTCCAGGGAATTGACCACCGAAACAACACAGCGTAATATCACTGCAAATAGTTTCCGGAGTAATTTGTGCACCTCTCAAAACAATTTAAATGCAATCACCAATAGCATTTTTAATGATATTATTCAGGATAAAGCAAAACCAGGATATAAACTACAAATGGCAGATCAAAGTTCAATAAAGGTATGTTTTTAAGAACAATAAAAATGTAATAAGTTATAATATAATATAAAATATAATAAATTTTCAACTAAACATCTTCAACACAGAAATATAAAACTAGGTCATTAAACTTTTAAAAGAATTTCAACGTCTTCCGTAAACTGTATTTCAAAATCACGAGATGTAATACTGCTAAACCATTATTTTCCATTATATTCTCATGGAAAATGTCATTATTATTTAGTTAGTACAATAAGCACTAAACTTATTTTATGGAATGCATCTCAGTGTCAGCTGGTTTTCTTACACTATGGTTGAAAGATTTGATTATTTAGTTTAATGCCTACTTTGATTATAGTTGATTGAACTCTTGAAAATTTTTTGTTTGCTTATTGACTCAATTCTCATTTAGTCAGCTGGTTTTACAATATAAGAATATATTCGAATGTTTTGGTAGACAACAATTACTTTATGGAGAATGGTTCATATGGATATTATATCCCTATTAGTGCATATTGTACTAAGTAAACAATAAATACACTTTCCGTGAGAATATAATGGCAAATAATGTATTTTTAGCTAGCCCAACATAATTGGATTACTATTTTGTTTTTACATATTATATTTCGAATAAAACCAAAATCAATTTAAAATACAATGCATGAATGTTTTCTAGAGCGTTTTTAACACAAAGTCCCTTCTTACCCCCTTTAATTACCCTAGATATGTCACTTAATATTTACAAAATGTTAAGCTCAAACTTAGTAATATATTTTAAACTATTTTATTCCAGTATCGTTCCAAACGTGAGAACGATCTTTTGTTGGCTTTTTCTTTTTTTTTTTTTTTTATCTGAATATCGTTTATCATAAATTATTTTTTAATTCTAATACAAACCTGTATTTACAAACTAATAATTATATGTTTCTTTATTAATTTCTAGTCTGAGGAATGTGGTTCAGATGTATCCTCAGTTTTCGGAACAACACACAGCAAAAAAGATCAACATGCTTACTCCATGATTCGACTGAAAAATAAACATTTTACTTCTAACAATCAACAATCTATGGAATCTAACATGTCTTCTAATAGCTCCCAAGCTTCAAACGAATTTAATAAGCCAATAATAGCGAAATTAAAAGCAGGTGTAAAATTACAAGTTACCGAAAGAATAGCACAGAAACAAGGTTTGTTGTATTTTACTAAATAAAGTAATCAAAAATTATTTTTTACTTTATACAGACGAACTGTTCCTTAGCTTAAAGACACGCTTGGATAGTCCAGACTCAGCAGAATCGCATGTAACAGACAATAAAAACAACCAACTATCAGTTGTTAACTTGCGTCGCGTAAAAGCTAATTTAAGTCCTGTTAATAAAACTAACCCTATTAAAGAACATTCTATAAATCTGAAAAAACCTAAGCACTTGCCGACACATTCCATTAGCAATAAAAATCCAGTGAGTGGGAATTCGAATAAAATAACTAATCAAAATGAAGTAGAAATAACGAAAAGCACATCATATAAGGAACCCCCACCTTTACCACCAAAGCCAAAGGTTATACCCATTAAGCCCTCTAATTGGGGTTTTAATATCTCCGATCAAACAGCGATCTAATAGTCAACATGCATAAATATTTAATTTTATACTTATTTTGATACATACATATATAAATTGTTCACATTACCTTAAGCAATAAATTCATGTACATTCCCAGTTATCGACTTCTTGAAAAACTCTTGTGCTTTTTTTTAAGAAAATGTGCTGGTTAAAATATTGAATCAAACACATCAATGGTACATATGTAGATATGTGCCGTAAGGTCTTATTTTTAATAAACTGCATATGTGAATAAGTGATAGGACTCTTTTACAACTTACACATAATGCCGAATGCAGCAATAATGTTTTAAGGGTCTATTAAATGTTAAAGAAAAAAATCAACCAATATACAAACTATTTTAAAATTAAAGGAAATAAAATTACAAGTTAAGAAGTTAATAATAAAAAGTAAAATTCATTATGTCGCAATATAAATGTTACATCTGGGAAAATAGTTTAGACGGGATGTAAATAAATACTAATTTTATTACACATAAATCAAATATTTCCTAAATGTTTTCTCTTTTAAATTTGGCTTTTATTTTAGATTGATTTAGTAGCTACTCTACGGAGAAATTTTATTTCTCACTATTAGTGATAAGCCAGTAGATCATTATTCCCAGGATATCATACCTAGTGTTTGACAAATCATTTCTCGCCTTTTTCTCTTAAGGATCTTTACATACTCGGTGAATGTATTCTACCGCTTTGGACTCAGGTTAACATTATTGTTGACAAATTTTGTATTTTTTTCTATATCTTTTATCTTGGCTGGAGAGCTAGAAAGTTAGGATGCTATATAGTTATGATTGTTCTATATATATATATGTATATATATATATATATATATATCATTTCTCTCACTTTTTGTAGTTTTTAAGCACTATTTACTTGTACATATTTTGGTATTACTATATAATAAGATTTTTTGGTCTTACATTAATAAATGAATAAAAAATACATACTCACATAAATGTAACTTGTCCTGAGTGAATTTGGTGTTACAATTATTATTATTATTATTGTTATTACTATAAAAGTTTTGTAAGCCTGAAGACTTGCCGGTGCCGATATGACCATTCCCATAAATTTTTAGCGACTTCTGAATTGTAGTTTGTTTATTTATTATTTGTCTGTTTATTTTTTGTTATGAAATGATATTCCATAATCACAATTTTTTTTCTTTTCTATTATTTTATTTCTATAAAATTTTGTACTAAACTTGTATATTAAATTTAAAAAGTGGTGTCCATAGTATAATTACACTATGGTGGTGTCATTTTATATATTCTAATCATGGTAACTACAAAGGTAATGCATTTAGAACAACAAGCATTGAATTACAAAAACAACCTTATCGTATGTGTCAAATAAAAAATTCAATGCAAATCCGGTCAGACAATCGCACATTGTACTTTGAGCCAAACTTAATAACAAAAGCGAATTATATATGAAGTACTTATTTACCACATATTAAAATTTTTTTAAATAAATAAAACTATGTATTATATGACAAGGAAATGTTTGTAAATTATTTTTTCACATATGTAAAATTAATCCGTACTAAATATGCTTTTAAAAATACATCCCTAAACATATAAAACGTTTTGCATAACCAAGTACTTAATAAGTTATTAGTACTTTTACAACTCTAGCTCTAGTTTAAAGGAGGCGCGTCATCAAATTCTCGTAATTTTTATTTCAAATTTCGCACCAAAAACATTGAAAAGATGGATACGCCAAAACGCGTTCTCCGCAACTTACCTATCTCTAATACACAAGTTTTTAACACACCATTTAAAGTACCAGCTTCACCACTTTTAAAGAGTCTAGGTTATGGCACGGGTGTAGATGTTTATTATCTAGAACGATCCCCACGTCCTAGTGGGCAGATTCTTTCTCCTTGGGCAATTAAACGAGTCTCTAAACGGACCAGAATTACCAATAAGGAAAACTCCAAGCTTTTCAATGATAGAATAATTAAGGAGGCTGATATTTTACGGCAATTAAAACACCCTAATATTGTTGGATTTCGTGCACTGGCGCAAGAAAAGGATGGAGTGGATACATTGGCTTTAGAATGCTGTACTTCATCGCTGGGTTTGTTATTAGAAAATCGCTTAGAGCTAGATCTTGATGCTTTACCGGCTCGAGATATTAAAAAAATGATATTAGATATATCTTGTGCTTTAAATTATTTACATACGGATGCTCTAATTTTACACGGAGATTTGAAGTCCTACAATGTCCTCATTAAGGGAGATTTTGAAATATGTAAACTTTGCGATTTTGGTGTAAGTTTGCCACTTAACAAGGAAGGGATTGTAAATTTTAAAGAAAATCCTCATTTGCGATACGTAGGAACAGATCTTTGGTGCGCTCCGGAAGTTGTAAATGAAGAAGACATAATTGACATTAAAGCTGAAATATTCAGTCTTGGTTTAATTATATATGAAACTATAGCTTTGGTTCCACCTCATACTTTAAATATAGACGACGGCGAAAACGAGTTAATCTCCAGCAATGATGGGTCTCATGAAGATAGTAATGTTTCTGAGAAGTCCGGAAATTTTACAGTAAGAGAATTAGCTTATGGTACCAGACCGTCATTACCACAGGCATTTGACATGAAAGATGATTATAATGTAATAGTAGAACTGTTTTACTTGTGTACAAATTCCTGTCCAGAAGATCGTCCTTCAGCCAAGATTATATATGAATTCTTAATGGCTAAAGAAAGCGATTCCAAGTAATTTGCAAATTACAAGCAATAACAATTCATACAAAACCGTTAATTTTCCTTTTTTAACAACGAAGTTTAATTATAAAGACAAAGTACAATTCAAGAAAAAAATTAATTTTTTGCAAATATGTATAAGTATATTTAAATAAAAAATATTTTTTAATATATATAGTATATAGTTGTAGTGCAGTTTTTATTTTCACTGTCAAAGGCGCAGCCGTGTCGAAACATGTTTTATTATAGGGTGTGCCGTTGTGTTATACGGGGTATAAAAACTCGGTGTATTCGCAAATGGGAAACTCGAAGAATTTAAATAATTTTTAAATTTATTGTTTTGTTGCAGAAAAAAATTAATATTAATTAAGACAGTAATTACTTAAAAAATTGAATATAACAGAAAATGTATTTAAAGTTTTCAAATCATTATAAAATACAATTATAATAGCTTTATTTTTTTATGGTAAAAGTAATTAGAACATACCCTTACTTTGTTTGAAGGCAGCGCCGACCTTACGATTATGATTAGCTCTCCAAGATTTATTGGCCTCCTTTTTCTGGCGGTTACGTAGAACATCCTTGTCTTGCCCTTGTCCTTTATTATGACCTACAACATCTTGTTGTTGCCGATATTGGACAACGTTCCCCCTCATCGCTTGACGCCTAAGCTCATACCGAGCTCTTATGTCTTCAGGATTTTCACAAAAGTTTTTATTCTGCTGATTTTCTGTTTGCTGAATGAAATCCTCCTCGTCACTTTCTCCGTCATCTTCTGATACATCAGCAACATTGGCCAATACATTTTTAAGATCCTTCGACTTAACCACTCGAGCTTCACTTTCCAACAAAGCTTCATAACTGTCGTCATATTCATCGTTGTATTCATCATCTGAATCATTTTCGCTTACAAGCGAATACTCCTGGTAACGATATTTAATTGCTGCCAAATCCCGCTTATCGTCTAATAATTGACTAGCATTTTGGTGAGAATTTGGAAAACCTTTGCCTCTCTTAATAACACAGCTGGGAGTATCTTGTGTCATAACATCGCAACTATCACCATCAAAAATATTAAAGTGTTTGACACCAATCTGCTCATAAACTTTATCTTGAGGATCTGGTGGTATATAAACTTCGCTGCGATCTGCATTTGCTAGATCGGGAGGTAAATTGTTTTCTAACACGGCTGCAATTGCTTCTTCACTTGATTCGTAACGTGATATAAGCCGCCTTATAAAACCTGTGCCCAAATGAGGTAAGCACTCTAAAACCATAGTAACTTCCAATACTAAGTCCCGTTCAAAAGGTATTTTAGTTTTATTTTCTTCTAACTGAATTTTCGATGGATCAAGATTATATATGAATTCTTAATGGCTAAAGAAAGCGATTCCAAGTAATTTGCAAATTACAAGCAATAACAATTCATACAAAACCGTTAATTTTCCTTTTTTAACAACGAAGTTTAATTATAAAGACAAAGTACAATTCAAGAAAAAAATTAATTTTTTGCAAATATGTATAAGTATATTTAAATAAAAAATATTTTTTAATATATATAGTATATAGTTGTAGTGCAGTTTTTATTTTCACTGTCAAAGGCGCAGCCGTGTCGAAACATGTTTTATTATAGGGTGTGCCGTTGTGTTATACGGGGTATAAAAACTCGGTGTATTCGCAAATGGGAAACTCGAAGAATTTAAATAATTTTTAAATTTATTGTTTTGTTGCAGAAAAAAATTAATATTAATTAAGACAGTAATTACTTAAAAAATTGAATATAACAGAAAATGTATTTAAAGTTTTCAAATCATTATAAAATACAATTATAATAGCTTTATTTTTTTATGGTAAAAGTAATTAGAACATACCCTTACTTTGTTTGAAGGCAGCGCCGACCTTACGATTATGATTAGCTCTCCAAGATTTATTGGCCTCCTTTTTCTGGCGGTTACGTAGAACATCCTTGTCTTGCCCTTGTCCTTTATTATGACCTACAACATCTTGTTGTTGCCGATATTGGACAACGTTCCCCCTCATCGCCCCTTTTGCTTGACGCCTAAGCTCATACCGAGCTCTTATGTCTTCAGGATTTTCACAAAAGTTTTTATTCTGCTGATTTTCTGTTTGCTGAATGAAATCCTCCTCGTCACTTTCTCCGTCATCTTCTGATACATCAGCAACATTGGCCAATACATTTTTAAGATCCTTCGACTTAACCACTCGAGCTTCACTTTCCAACAAAGCTTCATAACTGTCGTCATATTCATCGTTGTATTCATCATCTGAATCATTTTCGCTTACAAGCGAATACTCCTGGTAACGATATTTAATTGCTGCCAAATCCCGCTTATCGTCTAATAATTGACTAGCATTTTGGTGAGAATTTGGAAAACCTTTGCCTCTCTTAATAACACAGCTGGGAGTATCTTGTGTCATAACATCGCAACTATCACCATCAAAAATATTAAAGTGTTTGACACCAATCTGCTCATAAACTTTATCTTGAGGATCTGGTGGTATATAAACTTCGCTGCGATCTGCATTTGCTAGATCGGGAGGTAAATTGTTTTCTAACACGGCTGCAATTGCTTCTTCACTTGATTCGTAACGTGATATAAGCCGCCTTATAAAACCTGTGCCCAAATGAGGTAAGCACTCTAAAACCATAGTAACTTCCAATACTAAGTCCCGTTCAAAAGGTATTTTAGTTTTATTTTCTTCTAACTGAATTTTCGATGGATCTATAATTTTATCAGATAATTTAGTCTCTTGATTTGATATTAAATTCTTGAAGTTATTTATCGTTGGTTCAGACGAATTTTTAGCCTCATTTTGATAACCTTGCGCAACGAAATTTGCTTTAAAATTATCTCTAAATATTTTATTAAAAACTTATTAATAAGTTTGTAAAACGACTCAGAAAATAAATGCATACAAATCTTCAACAGCCTGTTTCAATATCTCCACATCCATAGTTACCGGATAGTGACGTTCATAGTCAATCACAAAAGTTTGCTCTGACAGGCACTCAGTTAATAAGCCAATAAATTCCTCTGCGGCCAATATACTCCCTTTCCTAAAATTTATATTAATGAAACATACAAATCTTCATAATCAATTATAAACTCACGGTTTCATTAAAACTGTCTCTATATAAGAATAGGCAATTCTGCGAAACGTTTGTAAAAACTTTATACGAGCTTGATTAAGCCATGTCAAGCTTTTAGCTGATTCATTAATTAAAGAAATATTTTTGTACAAAAAGGATAAGGTGTTATCATAAAAATTGGCTATGCTTTGACCCAATTTAATTTCGCCACATACTGATCTAAGAGCTGGACAAACTTCTACAAGCACACTTAAAGTAAACGCACAATCCAAAGTGTATATTGCTACATCATCAAAAGGGGTTTCACAATTTTCATCCGGTAAACCACCACCCGCTCCTTCAAAACCTTCATTTTCAGTTTGTGTCTGAATGGAACGAAATGCTACTCGAAAGAAGTTTAATGCTGCCGTAATGTCCTCTTTGTAATTTGGTTCTATGCATAAAAGCGTTTCAAATATTTTATGCAACATTTCAGTATTACCAAAAGTTGCATTTCCCACAGCTAGCAAAAGATCAAATAGCATGGGTACCGAAATAAGATAGTTTTTATAAATTAATTCACGCATGTCATCCTTTTTCACCCACGAACAAACGGACTCCTTAGAAGTCAATAGACGACAAATTATACGCAATACCAAATTTAGTAAACTTTCATAAAGATCTTGTACGCGTTTGTTAGGAGCTGCTGTACATATATTTATATAAAATGGAGTGGCTTTTTGAAGAAAAGAAACTACGCATCCCAAGGCTGATTTCTGAAATACCATATAGGACCAAAATCTAAAATATGAAGTAAAAGAAAAAAAATAGGTGTAGATTGAAATTGAAAGTTAAAAAATTCTGGCTCGAAATTGATGGATACATTTGACAATGTATTCACTAAGCTAAATCTTTTCTTTTTAAGATTTAAGTCAACGTTTATCTCTTATTAATCTGGTTACATACTCATGATGTCTTAAACTCAATAGGAACTCTAAGTCATTTTTGAAGCTTTCGGATTCATGTTGCCATTCCTGCAAAGCAATGCCAGTTTTATATCGTCCTCCAGAAACAACCAAACTATTGTATTTCGAAAATATTGAGCGAGGTGCCCAGTACTTGTCCTATATACAAGCATATAATTTTTTTTTAATAAAGTAACGATTTCTGTTGTCTGTTGACATAAATACCTACTAATGCACATATATTTCTTTTAGTGCCATCTTCGTCTATAATATTAAAGTGCAGATCTCGAAGTGATTTGTTATCCGAATTCTGTAATATATATAAAATCATCACTAAAGAATATAATGCCTGCCGTTTATTCCCGTTAGAAAACATGGCAAAGATTTTAAGAACATATATACACATGCACCTATTTTTATTTAAGTTATTACCTTATATTCCATTTCTAATTTTGTCCCAGTAAATTTTTTTCTCCTGTTGTTGAACTCCTATATTTATTGTATCTCGATTTGAATAAATCACTTTCCTACTTCACCATATGATCTACACCGTTTACCAACACATTTCAGTATTGAGTTTAAGTCAGTGAAAAACACCATGATATTAAAAGCGTTTTATATTCTTATTAAATCAGAAATTTATTTCCAAGTAGCTTTTTTTAATAATATAACAGACAAAGTTATTAAATTTATACAAATTTAATATATTAAATTCACCTTACTAGTAGCCGAAGCGAATCTATACATAGATATGAATTCGACCATAGTATAATTATAATATAATATAATTACACTATGAATTCGACTTTTGCACGATTTAAAAAGTGTAGCACTCTTTTTTTATTATATCGACTTCAGCTGGCAACATTGAGACCAGCTGATACACATCCATGGCATGTATGTACATAAATGAAAAAGTTATACTTTTAATAAAATTTTTAATCATAAGAAACATCGTTGTTAATATATTGAAACGAAAATAAAAGGGGATATAAAGAAAATGAGTGGCACACGATTTGCTAGAACAGGACGTTGTAGATTTTTGGTCTGCTTATGTATTTTAGTTGTAATGGTAGGTATGGTGGCTATCTTTCACAGCTCACAGATGCAGTTGGTTGAGACACGAGAACGACATATGCGATGTGAGCAACAGCAGGAAGCTTTGAATGAACGATTAACCAGTAAGTAAAACATAATTGGAAACGCGCCATAAATTATAATAACACTCATGTATTTCAAAAGCATTGGTAGAGCAAAAATATCACTTGGAGAGAAATCAAGAACGTGAACGTAGTGAACAATTAGAAACTAAACGAAATTTAGAGCAAAAAATCAAGGAATTAGAAGAACATATTCAAAAAGAACAAATCGACCATCAAATGGTCTATGATAAATTAAAACAAACTAATTTAGTTTTGCAAAGTGACCATAAACATTTAAAAGAAGAAACAGTAAAGGTAAACCAACTTCAATTGGATAATATTAATGGCTTGGAAAAAAAATTGCAGTTGGTTAAATCAGAACTGCAAATTGAAAAATCTAATAAATCAAGAGAACTTACAGAATGGAAGGTATGTATTGATTATTCAGTTTTTTTTTTCTAAGATACTCTGCATTGAAGCCTCAAGTAGATACATAAATGTGAAACATCTAGTTTTACATATAACATCATTTATTATAAACTTTATGTACTCCATTGGCCACATTTTTATTTAAACAAATCGTGGAAACTCATACTCTGTATGTATGTTTGTACATACATATGAACAAATCGATAAGATTTTTTTTTAATTTATCGTCATATATGAATGTGATTAGATTTACGATTGAATTATTTGTTATTTTTATCGTTTTTTATTTTATTTATTTCAGTAATGCATATATTATTATTACTAAATATGTAATATATATATATATATATATATATATATATATAATAATATATATATATATAATAATATATATATATATATATATATATATATATATATATTTGTATATACAAATTTATTCGAAAACTTTTTTCTCTAACACATAACTTGTTTTATTTGAATTCACATTTCCGTCGTTGTATATTATGAGCCATCGTATGAAATGAAAGTAATTTCATCTAAATATTTTGTGTTAAAATGAAATGAAATTATGAAATAAATTTAAGACTACATTCTTCATTTATTCTTATTACAGGAAAAATATAATATTGCTGCAAATGAAAACGAACGAGTTCGTGCTCATATGAAAGAATTGGAACAGCTGGTTAAGGAATATCAGTCTCATTGTGAGTACAGGGCGATTAATAATTCTCGCAAACCAGTGGCACCAAAACCAGATATGACCAATCAGAGTACAAGTGAAAAATCATTTCAACATCAAAATTCAGTGAGTCAAGGCGTTTACCATATCTCGGTAAACATTTCCAATAGTAAAGAAACAAAAAAACTTAATGGCGATATGGTGACCAGTAGTAGTGAGCCATTGAACGCTCATGTAGGTGATGAGGAAACACTAACACCACAACAAACTACTAAAACATCGTCATTACCATTACAAAACCCATTACATACTAACAATGATACTAAACCATTATCAGCTAAACATTTTAATGGTAGTCTCATATTAAATTCCGTTGAAAATTTTCAGATTGTACCAAAGCCTATTAAACGTATATATTATAATGAACAACAGCAGCAAGAAAAACCCAATCGTCTAGCGAGTGTAGAAAATAATAAGCTATATATTTCACCAATAAGTGCTCCCAAAAATGAGAGTAAATTTGCTTCAAAGGCTATATTAAAGACGGAACAAATGTCAATAAATAGTACGTCAGTAAATGCAAAAATTGCTCGCGGAAGCAGTACTAGCAGTAGCAATTATCCTCCCTTGGTATTACCACCTAACCAACGTAAACTACCAGAAAATGTAGCACCAATACCAGAAAATTTTGAAGATTTATTACAAAAATCAAATAACGAAAACCAGAGAAGTAATGATAATCTGTCGCAATTAGATGAAAATTTAACACACCATTTAAATGAAAATAAACTTGTGAAAGCGGCCATGAACAACAATAATTACGATTCTGGTATACATGAAATTAATAATGTTATATCTGAAAACGATTCTAACAACATTCAGCATAACGATGATATAAACAATTTTTTTGATAATGATCAAGAAGTAAAAAACCAAGATCGAATCAAAGACAAACCCCTTACCGATGACAAAGACGATGATGGTGGTAATGACGACGATGATGGCGTCTTAGGAGCTGATAATGATGCTGGCGGTAACGTATTAGGTGGGGCTGCCGCCGGTGATATCGCTATTAAACGTAATCAACAGCAGCAACTATTAGATGATAGTTTAAGAAATGAAGTAGCTGATGATCAAGGTAAAGAGTTTGGTGACGGTTTACGTTTAGATGAAGGTGCTATGGAAGAAGATGATGATGGTTTGTTAAAAATAACTTAAAGCGTATATATTTTTATTATTTACGCATTTCAATATTACAGATGATTATTCAAATCCCTCAGCTCGCAAACATGCTGGTGGTCAAGTCATTCGCAATTAAATATAAATGGTTATACCACAAACATACATTATGACTTATTTAGTATTATTTTTTATATCTATTTCCAGATATTATCATGTATATTTTTCTCATTTCATTTGTTTTATTTATTTGTAATTATAAGCCCAATTGGCCTATAATCAAAAATTCAAAAAAAAATTTTTTTTGTTTTTATTTCTCTATATATACATATTATTTAACTGTTAATTCCAACCACACATTGCTCATGCAAATATTTTATATTTTTTAAAATTGTTTTTCTTTCTTTCCATCCTTGTTTAATTTTGATAACTGTGATAATTGCGACATAAGAAAACGGCTTATAAACAAGATGAAAAGTAGTTTATATATTTTTTAGAAGGTCATAAGAAAACTACTTTGGGTATTTAATACCAAAGTTTTTTCACATTGCAATAAAACTGCATTTTAACTGACAATGAAATTTAATTTTCATTATCAATAAATCTTTTAATTACTGGCTGGTCAATACAATCAGTTTTGAATGCCTAATGTTAAGAAAATTTGACGATGTATATTACATATACCTTGTCGGCGATAGTAAATATTTTCAAGCAAAACAATATAAATATTTGATTTGAATTTTGCTTTTACTACTAACATTACATTTTTTCATTATCAGAAAAAGGTTACGTATTACGTTTTTAGTAATCTGAAAAATGACTACAAATTTTGGTGTATGTGATTCACAATGCAATGTAGCCATGTATGTTCAGTACTATACTTAATATTGTAGTTTTCATTGCCATTATTTGAAATATAGCAAAAATAAATTTAATAACTACTAAATACTAATGATTTTTTTCTTCATATACGTTTTATCTACTAATTATTATAAAATAATACATTTTTTTAAGTTTAAGTAATAGTTTTTCTGGTGATAATAGAAATTATTTCATTAATAATTCACAAATACATATTTTTTAAGCTTTTAGATTTTTTTTATATTTTTTAATTATTATTAAAGTAGATGTGTTTACCCGGTCTCGCCCGGCACGGTCCTTAATTACACGAGTCTTTATCCTTATGTAGCAATTTTTAGATAAATCTGTTAAAAAATAAAATTTTCATTATTAAAAAACCCTTCCCAATATATATAACCATTGCGCCTCTGCTAATAATAAATATTTTTTTTTTTTTGAAAAATGTAGTGTAAAAATCTTGGGTGTAAAAATGGGCTTGACCGTTCAAATATTATATATTTCCTTGGAGTAGGAATACCATATGTACAGAACATGAATTTTATTTATTTAATACTTTTAAAATGTAAAAAGTGGTTTTAAATAAGGATTCTTAAATTTTCTAATTTTCCGCGCAATTTTTAAAATTTTTTCTGTCATAAGAACCTACTTCTGACAATAACAAGCACAACAAAAAAAAATAGTGAAATCGGTCCAGCCGTTCAAGCGTGATGGCGGGATATAGGGATTCATTTTTATATATATAGATTAATTTCCTATATTTAGATACGCCTTCGTGTCTTTCTCAAGGAAAATAATTTTATAAATAAATATTGGAAATTAATTTAATAATAATTATTCATGAGAACATGAGTAAAATAAATTTAAAAAAAAAACAAACACAATTTCTGGAATTAAGCACAAATAAAGATTATTTTGTTAAACTTTTAAATTCCAAATAGAAATTATTACAAATAATTAAAATATATAAAAAGACCTAAAAGCTTAAAAAATATTTATTTATTTGTTTTCAGATAGAAAAGGTCAAATAATCAAGATTTATATTAATAATTCTTCACTAAAAGGAATCATTAAAATTCGCATTATTTTTAATCCAATGTAAATGAAAACGCGAGTTCATCCATGAAGACTTTCATATTAAAATTGCGAATTAGACAAACTGAAAAAATCAAATCTTATATTTTTGTTGCAAATTTCTTTTTATCTACTGTAAGTAGAGAAAAATAATTAAATTCATAATTAGGTATATCCTAATTTGGAATAATTATAATCGGATTGTAAGTTTGAAAGAACTAGCTATTTTAATTATATAACATCAGTTCAAGCTAATTTTAAAATTTTCCCGAGTTTGTAAATTATGAAATTAATTTTTTTACTGATTGGAAGCCTTTTTATAACATTATGTTGCTACAATACCGTTAACATCTGACTTTTATACTTCCCTTGTTTCATTGAAATATTTTCGCACATACCACATATTCAGTAGTACCATTGTGATACTTTTCCGAAAATACTTTGAAGCAAAAAAAAAACTATAAAATTTGATATATTTAAAAATTTATTTATTAATTGTAATTGAAATTAATTTTAAATCATTTCAGTTTTAGTAAATATACTTATTTTTGTAATATAGCAAATACATACATAATACAGTTTTAAAAGGGTAACACATTAATTATGTATAATCCGTTTCATTCGTAATTTTTACAAAACTTTAACATGCGGCAAACGAGTAATTATTTGATGACATGCAAGAAAAAAGATTTATTTCATACTGGAAGTATATTCTCACCGGAGTGTCTCTATTATTAAAAATCACGGTTTAAAATTAAGTACAACCATTTAAACACAAATACATAATAATAAAAATTCAATTCAAAATAAATATCATAAAACATATTTAATGTTTTTAATTTATTAATTCGTCTTATTAAAGAAAAATTTTAAAAGATGTCTTCATAAAAGAAAATCAGTCAAAATTAATTTAATCTTTATCTATACATATAAAAGAGTAACGTTACTAACTGACTTATTATCATCGCCCAGCCCAAACGTCTAAAGTTACGGACTTGAAATTCAGTGAGGAGATTTCTCTCACAATATGTAGGACGAAATTCGCATATTAAGATGGTAAAAAAAGGAAAAAACCTGGTAAAATCGGACTTCTTATATCTCCAGAACTACTATAGATACAACCAAAATTCAAACTAGAAAATATTCTACTAAAAAAATTAAGCGGATGGATATTTGGTACTCTTGATATTTTTACAATACATTTGCGGGATAAAAGGGGTAAAACGTTTTTTAAGCCCAGTTATATTGGCACTTTTTTAAAATTCGAGCAAATAAGGGGTAAAATATGTACTATATTTTACTACTATTTCTAAATATGTACCTTTTTGTAAATTGATGGAGCATATAAACATTTTATTACTAATCTGTAGCACCCAATAAAAATCAATGGTAAAAAAATTTTTTCAAGGGAGAAAAAAAAGTACCAAAAGAGTAATATGATTTGTACCTTATATTTGAACAAGTTTAGTGGCATTTTTTATGCTATGTGCAAACTTAGAGTTGACAGTAGAATTAAAAAGCACTGAATGAAATAAGTAATCGTAAAAGGGACATTACGGTACTTTTTGATTTTTAGTATTAACGGCCGTAAACCTGGGCTTAAATGGTTGAGCTCAAAGTGTGAAATCATTAAAAGACAAAATGGTACTTTTTATATTTTTTTTTTGTATTTTTTGATATGTTATTATTAAAAAACCTAGAAGTACGAGATTCGCCTCAAATGATCTAAAGCACATTGAAAAACAATAAATGAGACAAAAAGGTACTTTTTTGGATTTTTAATAATAATAACCCTAGAACTATAACATTTGACTCAAACGCTTCTGAGCATAGTAAAAATCATTAAGGCAACAAAATGATACTTTTTATTGATTTTATTCGTACTTTTTGAATTTTTGATGCTAAGAACCCTAGTACAGGGTGGGCCAAAAGAAACCAAGGGGTGTAAAAGTTTAATAACTTTTTTGTTTATTAATTTTTTTTTATTTTTTCTTTCAGATTATATAGACAACACTTGGAGAATTTATAATGGAGAGGTTCACAACTGAGCAGAGAACCAGAACAATAAAATTTTATTATTTAAACCAGAGATCAATTATTTTATTATGAGTGATGAAGCTCATTTTCATTTGAATGGCTTTGTTAACAAGCAGAACTGTAGGTTCTGCTGTTCTCAAAATCCAAGAGCCATTCATCAACGCCAATTGCACCCCATCAGGTGTACAGTATGGTGTGGGATCACATCTGAAAATGTCATTGGGCCCTACTTCTTCGAGAATGAAGATGGAAGTGCTGTAACCGTAAATGAAGAGCGGTATCGTTTTATGATAGAAAATTTTTTACGTCCTGCTCTTGAAAACAGTCCTGGTATGTGGTTTCAGCAGGACGGAGCCACTGCCCATACTGCCCGAGACACAATGGCACTTTTAAGTCAAATTTTTGGAGAGCGAATAATTTCTCGAAATTCGGAAATTATTTGGCCAGCGCGATCGCCAGATTTTACAGCACCCGACTATTTTCTTTGGGGTTTTTTGAAGGAGCGAGTGTATGTGAACAAGCCAGAGACAATCCTTGAACTCAAGGCAAACATTGTTGCAGAAATTCGAACGCTACAGCCACAAGTTTTGAAAGATGTTATAGAAAATGCTCTAAAAAGAGCCCATCAGTGCGAAGCTGAAAACGGTGGTCATTTAAGAGACATCCATTTTGTATATTATATAATCTGAAAGAAAAAATAAAAAAAAGTTAATAAACAAAAAAGTTATTAAACTTTTACACCCCTTGGTTTCTTTTGGCCCACCCTGTACTATGAGATTGGGGTCAAATGCTCTTGAGCAAAATAAAAAATCATTAACAAACAAAACAGTACTTTTTATTGATTTTAATGGTACTTCTTGATATTTTAGTATTAACGAACTTAGAACTATTAGACTGAGCTCAAAAGGTTCAGGGCAAAATGAAAAATAATTGAGACAAGAAAACGATACTTGTTATATATCTACTATAATGGTACAGGGTGGCCCAAATAAGACCAGCTGATGTGAAACACAAATAACTTTATTTTTTAACATAATTTATTTTTTCTTTTTGCAGATTATAACTGAACTCTTCGAAATTTAAAATGAATACGTACAGTCCACAACAACGCATTAAAATTATCGATTTTTATTATTCTTCTCAACGATCAATTGTTCTGACGCAGCGAAATTATCGCCGTTTTTTTTAACGTAAGATCAGCGCCCACATCTTCCATGATTACAAGTTTAGTTCGCCGTTTTGAGGAACTGGGTTCAGTTGCCGACCGTCCAGGAAGAGGTGTTCATAGAAATATTCGTACTGAAGACTACGTGGAAGCTGTGAAGCAGAGTGTTGCAAATGATCCATCTGTCTCAACTCGTCGCCGTTCCGGCCAATTGGGTATACCCAGAACAACATTACAGAGAATTTTAAAGCTGGATCTTAAGATGAATCCATACAAAGTTCAAATTGTGCAACAGCTTCTACCGCAAGACCCCCAACAACGACTACAATACGCTCACTAGGTCTCATTTGGGCCACCCGTTATAATACTATTTGTTTTTTATAACATTAACAAATCTATAACTATCAGACCAAGCTAAAACGGTGCTCAGGAAATATAAAAATCAATAAACTGGGAAAATTATACTTTTTATATACTTTAACTAAACCTTTTTTTATTCGTATTAACCTAGAACGGAGATTAAATGGTTTACAACGAAATAAGAAATTATAATAGCAGTATGGTACTTCGCTGACGAAGTAGCGAGTTATATGCTAGTATAACATAAAACAGTATATGAACTGTTTTTTTTTGAAAGCAGTACAAGTTCATTTAAAAAAATTAGTTAGTGGTAATTTTAGTTATACTTATATCGACACTAACTATCCTATACTAAAATTGCCTCCAACTCACTTTTAAAAATATCAACTCGTATGATAAAAAAGATGTACGTTAATACCTGAAAACTTAATTTATTTATTTTTTTTTTGTTAGCACGGTATTATAGAAAATTACCGATATGTTTGCGTATGGTATACGAGTTCAGCAAATAAATAAAAAACGCTGTTAAAATATATTACTGATGTATTTTAAAATTAGTGATTTTAAAAAAATTAGAAAAAAATACAATTTGACTAATAAAAATGTAATAGATTTTAATAAAAATTCTACTTAAAAACATGAGAAAGCTGAAACATTGGAAAAAGGATACAAAACTAGAAAAAGTTAATTATAGATAAATGGTAAATAGTACTTTAAATGAACGATATTAAAAATAAAAAATTAATTATATGATGTAAAAAATAATTGTGCAAAAATAGTTTAACTATTCATTGAGTATGTGCTATAATCCAAGGATGCATGAGCACCTGATCCAAAGGTAAGCGATGTTGCGGATTTAAAACTAGTAATTTTGAAATGAAATGTGCAGCAGCCTTTGTGACATGATCAGGCAATTTATAGTCGACTTTAATAATTTTTTTGTAAGTATCATCATAATTTGTAGCTACAAATGGTGCACGACCTACCAGCAATTCATAGCACAACACTCCCAAACTCCAAAGATCAACGTTTTTTGTATGTGGCTTACCTTGCACCATTTCTGGTGGCAAATAATCCAATGTACCACAGAGAGTTGTACGAGTGGAATTCGGCTCATGAACAGACCATCCAAAATCGGCTATTTTTAAATCGCCTTTATGACCCAACAATAAATTCTCCGGTTTGATGTCTCGATGTATGACATCGCGTTCATGTAGATATAGTAGTGCTGAAGCAAGAGATTTAATATAAATGGCCGATTGACGTTCGTCAAAGTGTTTCTGAGGCTGTGCTTGTAGCTCTTTAAAAAGCGTTCCTTTGGGAGCATATTCCAAAATGAGATAAATCCGAGCTTCATCGTGAAAATAGCCGTACAGTCTTAATATGTGTGGATGACGCAAATGTGACTGAATTTCAATTTCACGTCTCACTTGATGCTCAACATTGGATTCATGTATTTGTTGTTTAAATAGTACTTTAAGTGCAACAACGAATTTTGACTCCTTTTCACGCGCCAAGTAAACATTTCCGAATTTGCCACGACCTAGTGGCCGACCTATGTCAAAATTACTTAAGGACCACACTTTCTTGGCATCTTTCTTTGATTCTGAAAAAAGGGTAATACGTTTGAAGCATTGACAGCAATTGCGAGTAGATATGTTGTAATAACGAATGTAATTACATAAGGTCAAATTTGATGATACCCATAAATAATTTTTTAATTCAATTTTAATATTACATTTATATTTTTATCTGACGAACTACATACACATATACATCATATTTATTTTGTTTTTAATGAACATGAAACTTAAACAAACTTTAATTTCCAACTACTATTTTGTAGACACCCATATACCCTACCCACATTTATTTTTTTTTTTTTTTTGATTCTATAGACATATACATAATTTGTGCAAATCTTATTTAGATAAAAATCTCGACAAGAGCATAAAACACAGTTCCAATTAGCACATTTCACTTAAACAGCCACATCCTTTTAAACGTAAAATTTTACTTTTATTCTTCTCAAAGAACTTCATCTTAAATGGTTATGAGGGTTAATTTATTCAGAAACAAAAGAAATGTCCTTTTACTTAGTTTCAGATTCGTTCACAATCACGTGATTTAAAATGCGTAATTTACAAGTTAAGCTAATAAAGCATTTAGTTAGGTAAGAAGTAAACTAAACAAATGTCGTGTTCTGGTTTTAACCTGCATAAAAATCTATTGCATTATAAAAGATTTAGGACGATATTGGTATATTTAAGGTTAAGGATACAAATCTTCCAAGCATGTGAAATGCGAAAAACATGTAATTTCTGCTTACATATAGATTCCATTTGCTACATAGGCACCTGCATTTGTAACGTTAAAAATGGGGTAATTCAGTTAATGATGCTGACATTGGGATTAGATCATGTATCACTTAAGTGCAAATATGTCATGAAAAGTTGGATATACTGCTGACCCCGATAATTTTAAAGATTAATACTTACCAGTCTTATCTCCTTTATTATTAGCATTAAGTGTAGTTGGGTCTTTCTCAACATTACTTTCCAACGCCGCTGGTAATGCTTTTATTTGTGATTTAGCACTGATTTCTCTATTTTGAGATTTAGGTACTTGAGTTGTTACTGTTGCAGAATTTGACTTTTGAACAGGAATGGTATCTTTAATTTTAGTTGACGTCAATGGTACATTACGGTTAGAAGACACGGATTTCCCAGCAGTTGCCGGGTACACTGTAGATTTTGCGGAATCTAAGGGCTAGAAAATAAAAATTGGTAAAACGGAAAAATTGTAACCCATAAAGTTATACCTTTATTACAGCTTTTTGACACAGACGCTGACTCCCGCCAAAGTGATTTTTCGTGTTCTGTGCTGTCTGGATATCAGTTCTGCCATGATTTTCTTTACCTCGTATAGGATTGACCGGTTTTTTGAACATTATACGGCACAAATATTTAATTTAAAAAAATAATGCACAATTTATCCACGCAAACGACAATTCATGAAACATGAAAAACAATGCTACACAAAATACTCGAATAAACCGTTTGAAATTTTAAAACGAATGCTAAACCCAGATATGGCAGGGTAAACTACTAGGACCAGTAATCATCATTCAAATTTCCCCAATTTCTCAAACTCCATATGTAAAAAATTCTATGTTTAAATGCTAATGAGGAAATCTGACAACACTAAAAATTATTAGGGTGACAGTTGACTTACCTTATATTAATGAAACCATGGTACGTAAAAAAGTATATACATTTAGTGAAATGAATTGGTATGAAACACGGTGTTATATATAGCAGACGTTGAAACGACAGTTGACTGTCTTTTTATTTCTTTCATAAATGAGACCACAAATGCCAAAAATTTGTTAAATATTCATAATAAAACTAACTAATAAATAAAAAAAACATAAGTAACTTGTATAAAATAATGGATAAAAACTGCTGATTTTTGCTCGAACACAATTTTTGTTTCACCAAACGAGATTAATGATCCCAAAATAAACAATCTGCTTTTCTGCTATGGCATGTATGTATATAAATTCGTCTTGAGCTGACCTCTCTGGATAAATTCGCTTTGAATAACAAAAACAAATTTTGACAGCTGCAGCTTGAAAAACAACAATAAGACCGTGTAATTGTTGTAATTTTATATTCGTCGTCCTTGGGCAGCCCCTTCCAGTTGATGTGTTGTTGAGTATTGATAAAGTTTTATCACCGGGTTTGCCGTGGTTGGTGAAGTGTGTACGGTGTAACAGTTTATGATTATTTTTTAGAAAAGATTATTGATGAAATTATAAAAACTAATCAAATGTGTATCAAAATTATTAAATTTTTAGTCAGTTGAGTCAGATAACCGTATTAAGAACCACAATAGAGACATATAACACAATTCCTAAGAAAATTCAAGTAAGTTGCATAGAAAATCTCTCACTATGTAGGTTTTGTTGCGTTTTTCATAAATTATGTTTGTATGCATGTGAATTAGTGTGGATGTAAATAATAGTAATTTTTTTCAAAGTGAAAATTCATAGGCTTCTAAACAATGGAAAAAGATTACGTAAAGTAAATGGGCAGTAATACTAATATTTAGTTTGGAGAACAAAAGAAAAAAGTTTTTCATTTTACATAAAATGTACTACATGCTAATTATTTGCTGTGCTGGTACTGAATAATATTATACTCTACTGCTAATGAAGAAGCGACATTTTCGAGTCCTCATTAGCTCTATTGATGACTGAATAAATGAGTGTAAATATAATTCAAGGTCCAAAGACAAATATATTAAATTTGTTAAGAAGCCAAGGAATTGCACAAAACTTACGTAATGTCACTCAAATTTTTTTTACCCATGAATAATAGTAAGAAAGGATGAACCATAGTTTGGCTCAGTAAATATATACTCAGTATTTCAAAAGCCGAACTTTTACTAATAGCTTTTCCGACATTAAAAACATGCTTGAACTAAAACTTCTTTATTTTTAATTGTTAGTTTTTATTTTGTATTTATTTATTATACTTATCCTTGATCTACTACAAGACCATCAATACTGAAAATATTTTATCTTATATAAAACATATTAAAAGTTCTCAATTTTCCTTTTTTTTTTTTGAAGATAAGAAATGCCAAGGTATTTGCTTGTTTTTTTACAAAAAATGTGTATATGTAAAGGAAAATGTGGCTTAAAAATTTACATTATTAACTTTAAAATGTCTTTGGGTTATGACGGTCTTGTAGTAAATGCACTATTCCTTGTTTATGCCTATGTATATGTATGTATGTGTTTACAATTCTTTCAGAAATGTCAACTACAGAACAAACCCCAGCACAACAATTTTCGTAAGTATTTTATTTATTTAATGCCATAATATATATAAAAGAAATATTTATAGGAATTAAATCAAGAAAAACTAATAAAACACTATTAGAAGCATGTTCAAAGTTTGAAATTTAATGCACTTTGTAAGTGGTAATTGAGACAGACGTTGAAAGTTCTTTATTTATTCGCCAACATATTTATTGGCATTACTACAGTCTCAATATTTCTTATTTAAAAAAACCAATAATTGAAAAGAAATTTACTATTATTAAAAGAATTTCTTAATTTAATCCTAGTAGAAATTTGTAATTGGTTTGTTCCAAAATGCATAATTAAAGATTGTTTAAAAAAAATTGAATACTTAGTCAATCAGGTCAAATTTTAAAAGACGGTAAAAACCTAATAATTACAATTGTACCGTGTTGGGTTGAACCTTTTTAGGTATGTATGTACATACAAATATATTGTATTTTTAATTTTATAATGATTAACTATTTTTTATTATAATAAAAAATAACATATTTTAAATTAACAAAATTTATTTATTCAGTTCATCTACAGAATAAAATTCTTCCAGATTACTATGTACCTAATTATAATATTTAAATAAAAGTAACTTAAATAAACTATAACTTAAATTAAAATTTAAAATTAATGTACCATATAGTTGAAAATTTTGTAGCAAAATTTTTTAAGACAACAAAATATTAAAATAACAATACTACATATGTGATAATAATACTAATTTGAGAACATTCCGTAACAAAAGCTAAAAAAATATGTTTCCAACAATTTATTAATTAAACTAAATATATTATCACGTTCAAGCACAAAGGCTTAATTTAATTTATGCAATAGGTGCATACATTTTTCTCTAAAATGCTAAATAAATTTAGGAAAATGCCTAACATTTGATAACGATCAAGTTCAAATACAAACATGTGCTGCTGTTGAAATTCTTGAAAATGTGCCACCTCACTACATTTGCACATACGAGTACCAACATTAAAATTACTTTTATATTGACATGTTCTATTACGCACCATTTTAAAAGTTTGTTTTTATTTAAGTTTAATAAAATAAAAAAATATAGTAAAACAAAATTAAATTTTTTTTTAGTTTGCTTCCTAAAATCATAAACGGTGGTATTGCTGGCATTATTGGCGTATCATGTGTATTTCCTTTGGATTTAGTTAAAACCCGTTTACAAAATCAACAAATTGGCCCAAATGGAGAAAAAATGTATAAAAATATGTAAGTTTTTATAATAAATTAATGTAAGCATCTACATGTATAGCTTAATATAATAGGCCTGCAGGCTTTAATATTGCAAGTGATGAAAAAATAATTAAATAATAATTACATATATAATTAAATAAAAATTATATATATATAACTTAACTTAAGATATTAGCAGAAATTTCCAATTGAAGCAATATATTCGCCTGTTTTTTGCTCCTTCCGCGTCTAAATTCGTTCCATTTCCGAATATATTTTTATTTTTATTTCGAGAGCAAAGTAATCTATAGATTTAAAAATAGAGCATGCCTGTTTTCTGCAATTATCTGCAAAAAATTCGTAGTTATAAAATCTTTGAATACAGAAACCATTTATTAAGAATTTGTTCTCCCCTTTTTGTATATTTAATATCTCTAGTCTTATTTTTAAGTTGATTTAATATTACTAAAGATATGATTGAGTTTGAAAATAAAATATAAATTAAATTCTTTGAGCTACTATTGTCTTGTAGAAAATGAGTGATTTATTAAAACGATGGTATTTAAATAATTCGTATTAAATTGTTTTTAATACTTGTTTATTTTGTTTTCATATGTATACGTAAAAAGGTTCGACTGCTTTCGGAAAACATATCGTGCTGAGGGTTACTTTGGCATGTATCGCGGTTCCGGTGTAAATATCCTTTTGATTACACCTGAAAAAGCAATTAAGTTGACGGCCAATGATTATTTCCGTCATAAACTTACTACTAAAGATGGTAAGTTGCCCGTTAGTAGTCAAATGATTGCTGGTGGATTAGCTGGCGCATTTCAAATTGTTGTTACCACGCCTATGGAATTGTTGAAAATTCAAATGCAGGATGCCGGTCGCGTTGCTGCTCAAGCAAAATTGGCAGGCAAAACTGTGGAAAAAATTTCAGCCACGAAGTTGGCCTCACAACTATTAAAAGAAAAGGGTATATTCGGCTTATACAAGGGTATTGGCGCTACAGGATTAAGAGATGTTACCTTCTCTATTGTATACTTTCCGCTATTTGCTACGCTTAATGCATTGGGTCCTAGGCGTAACGATGGTTCGGGTGAGGCGGTTTTCTGGTAAGACTAAAAAAGAAAAATGGTTTTCAAAATAACTTAGTCCTTCTTGTTCCTTGTTCGTACTTAAGGTGCTCGTTTCTGTCCGGATTAGCCGCTGGTTCGTTTGCTGCTTTATTTGTTAATCCATTCGATGTGGTTAAAACACGTTTACAGGCTATTAAGAAAGCGGATGGCGAAAAAGAATTCAAGGGCATTATAGATTGCATATCGTGAGTATTTGGAAGAAATTTTTATATAAAATAAAATGTTATACACAATCATATAATTATAAGTTAATTCACACATAACTAAAAAATAAGTTTGATATTTGGCTATAAATAAAAAATAACTGAACCGAAAATAATTTGAAATGCATTTTTTAAATATTTTTAATTTATTTTTTTCTGTAATTGCAGTAAGACTACGAAGTATGAAGGACCCACTGCCTTTTTCAAGGGCGGTCTGTGCCGTATGATTGTTATTGCTCCCCTTTTTGGTATTGCTCAAATGGTTTACTTTTTAGGTGTTGCTGAAGGTCTGTTGGGTATGCGTAAACCGAACAAGGAATAAGTACTTTATTTTTTTATTTAAGAATTAATGTCAATGGAAGCAAATGCATTTCCACTATATGTCGTTTTACATGTACATCACAAAATTTATTGGCCAATTAAAAAACACGATTTACTAAATTTTGTTCTCTGTATTATTTGTACATATTTTCATAATATACTAAAAATGTTTTTCTTAAAGCAAAAAATATTGTTACAAATAATTTTGCCGTAAAGTTTATTGTTATAAAAATTTTATCAATTAGTGTTAATGTTAAAAATGCTTACGTGTCCTATATACTTACATTCTATGTACATAAATATGTGTATACTGAAAACTCAGTTCTATTATTAGAAAAAAATCTTATATAAGACAATAATAACCAAACCATCATAATAATTAAAACCATTCAAATTAATATGAATTATTCAATTTATTACAGGACAAACAAAAACTACTTAAAAATTTATTGCGTGCGAATTGTTACAAATTTTCCATTACTCATGAATTTACACTAAAAGATTTCTGATATTTTCTGCAATAAACAATTAGAGAATATTAAAACTTTTAGTTTAACTTTATGGGTAAAGCGAATTGTACCATGTTTTAAATCCCAACTTATGTAAGCATATATTTTAGTAAACTTGAAAGGTAGTATTATGCGTATACGTATTTTATTTTTATGTTGATTTTGTAGCATTTTTTCTTACAACCCCGTGATCCTTAGTAACGTAAGTATAAAAAAAAATAAAAAGTGAGTGCGTTGGTAGACTTTTCGTGCAACCTAAAGAGTATGTTTTCGTTATAAATATGAATTTTTTTAGTTTTTAAATAAAATAGATTAACATTAACTGAAATTGTGTATTAATGTCTGCCATTTAAAGAAAACTTCAATAAAACTATATAAAAAGAATAAAGATAATTATAAAAAGTTTAACAAAATGATAATCTTTATATATGTGCTTATTCCAAAAAATTGTGTTGGGTTACTTTAAATTCTTTGTTTCCTCATAATATCCTCATATCTTTTCAGTACAATAAGTACTGAAGGGGACAACATATCTATAAGATCATTTTATTAGACGCTACTCTGAATCCTCTGAATTTCGTTACACCAATCGACCAAATGAGAATTTTAGTCAATAGCAAACAAAACGTTTCAAAAAATTTAAACAAGAAAATAAAAAAAAAATAAAAATAAGAAAGTAAGCATTGAACATAATAAACAAAATTTCCCAAGGAATATATTACAAAAAAATAGAAACATTCTATTTTTATTCCTCTCTTCTCTTCTACATATGAATGCCCTTGGCTATTACATAAATGTATATTATGTAGAACGAAATAAGTATTCAAATGTATGGGCAGGAATTTAAGAAGAGTTGGGAGTAATCTACTGAAGATTCAGAGTAGCGTCTAGTAAAACAGCTTTATAGATATGCTTTCCCTCTTAGTACTTATTGTACTAAGTAAACATGGAAAATACCGCATTTTACACAGCAACAAAAATTTGAATTAAGCACGAATAAAGAATAAATTTTATGATTCCAAATAATTTAATATGTTGTATATGATTATTTATTTAAATCTAAAATTTGAAATCATTTTTTTTTTTTATTTTTCATTTATTTATTGCTTAAACGATCTTTCAAATATAGGGTTTCTAATTCTCGGTAAAATTAATTGCGTATTTCGTGTCAATCTTGGAAAAGTAAATAATTGTTTTAACATGGAGCTTGATTTTATAATACGATAAAAGTAGCATAGGATTTTTATTTTCATGAAATATTAAAGAGAACAATTTAAAAAGTTTTTAACATACCGGGATATATGCTGAGATATTCTCAGGTTATATATATACCTTATGATTCTATTGAATACCAGTCTCAAGAAATTCGAAGTTGTACAACCACTATAAACTTCAAGACAATTTTCAATATGCGTCATAAGAAGCGAGTGAGTCAAGATAATCTTTATTCTGAGTGGCAACTATACGGAATACTACTAACCCTAGCAGACGTTAGTAATGTGATTTCCAAAAATCATTTATTGCGCAAGTCTTTACTTTTTTTTAATTTTCAACAGGTAAAAAGTAGAAATAGCTCAATATACACATTGTACTCAAAATAAAAATAGTTATTTCAATTAACTTAAAACAAATAATTAAATAAAAATACATTAAATTATATCAGCCGGCCGAATAGTTGGTACATCTGCTGCATCATCTTGTGAACTAGGAGAAGGATCGATTGACATGTTGAAATAACGATTACGTGATAAACGCAAAAATAATGTACGGTACCATTCAAGTAAAATAGCTCGACGATATGTAATTAAACCAATTTGCAATATTAAGAAGCCTACAATAGATACGAAATTTAAATATTCCCATTCAAGCAACAAAGCCACCAGCCAAACTAAATAAGATCTTATGCTTTCAGCTAAAACAAGATTAGCAGATGAAGAAAAACGTATAATGTGTAACGCAGTACAACCGTACAATAAGCTGCTAATTACAAATAAGCTTAAAGGTAGCAATAGCAAATGATTACTATTAATTTGACTGAAAACATCTATAAGATCATCAAAAACTCCGTTTGAACCATTGTTAAAAGGTATTATAGGTGTTGGCACAAAATTCATACATACACCCAAGATTATTGTAATAATTGAGCCCAATAAGCCCTGCCAACCAATAGCTTGTAATATAGGTACGGAACAAGGTTTTAAGTATTTCTCTTTGTAGACCATGTGACTAGCTTCAAAAACCGATGCACACATTATCATTAAGTCGCCAGACAAAATAGCATTGGAATTTACGTGTGCTATTGAATTGTGATCGTAAAGAATGCGATGAAAATCGTTTGTCATAATTATAATAACACCAAATAAAATAATGGCAATGCCTGACCAATGACGTCCTGTTAAAGTTTGATTCATATGTATAGCGCCAATAAAGCCAACAAAAATAATAGTAGAACCTGAAAAAATCAATTCTTATTACAAGTTTAATTTTTTATAAGAAATAAAGCAGAATATGTAAATTTTCATTGGCCGGTAAAAGTGTAAGAAAATTGATCAAAACTTTGCTAAAAACTCTTTTTGAATTGGTTATAAAATATTAAATTTTTCCTAATTGTTTCGCATCAGTATAATATTGTTTTGCAAAACATTATCTGCTTGTAGTTAAAATAAAAATCTATTTGACCACTTTTGCACGCACCATATACAGTAACATACTTTGTTATTTTAACTATTTTGTATACAATTCTTATATTGCGTTGACCTCTAAATAAATAAAATATTTACTTTAATAATAAAATCTCGCAGTTTTTAAATATGAAATGTAGAATTGCAGTAAAATCCTAAAGCAGAAATAAGGGATTGTCAACACATTAATAAAAATAAGTGAAATTGAGTAATGAAACTAGGTTTTCAATAATGTTCAAGCTTTTGTTCTGATATTATGAATGGCAACCGATAAGTAAAATTTTTTATTACTGATTAAATAAAGCTTTAAGCGATGCGTTAATTGATCAACATTCAGACACTTCTCTTTATAAATTTGCAATAGATACATACTTCTTATCATTTGATAACTAGAGATATAGGTTAAATACAAGCCCGTTAATAACAGAATCGTTGATATACATTCCAAAAAAGCAGGCAACAACATGCTTAATGGATTAAATTCACGATCGCCCCTAGTCAAAAGGCTGGTATCTTCAGAGCCATCCTGTGAATAGGCATTTTTGTATTTATGAAAAGTAATTTATTTTTGATATATAATGAAATATAAACGGTACATTACGGCATCGTAGCAAACAAAATATTGTTTTATAAGCTAACCAACAAAGAAATTCTCCAACGAACATTAGTAAAGTTAAGACAACCTGTGAATGATATTAAAAAAGTTTAGCTGCTGGTATTTTCCTGTTTTATTGACTTAATATTTCATAATAGGTATATATTTCATTTTTAAAACGAATTCAAATCAACATTATTTTTATTAAAGTTGTTTTTTTAAATACTATATTGTTTTGTTTGAAATTTAACTCCAATATGTTAAAACGCTATCTTCTTGTAGATATAATTGCACTTACCGGATGTTGAAAATAACGCAGAGAACCATCATTACACACTCCAGATAATGTGTTTGTCCACCTAAGAGTATAAAATATTTATAGGAAGAAATAAAAATATAAATATTTGGGTTTTACACGTTATACAAATTTATTATAAATTTTTCTTTATGATCAAGAAATTTACATATATTAATTACAATGTAAACTGCTAAATATTGAAAAAAGTTGTGTGTACTACATGGCTTTTTTTAAATGCCAGAATTTGTTGCAAGCAATTTTTTCACATTCATTGCAGCAAAGCTCCTAAAATTCTGTATGTACATTGAAAGTCACACAGCACGCATGTGTATTATTTTATAACTAGATGTTTTTGTCCGGTCTCAGCCGGCCCGGTCGGTATTCTTAGAAAGCGTTTGTATCAATTTTTAGCGACATCCCTTTACAAATAGAATTTTAGTTGTTAAAAAAAACCAACCAAATAAATAGTCATTAATTGCTAAGAAATATGAATTAGAAATAAATTATCAATTTCTATTGTAATTATGGTTCACTATTTTGACGATAATTGCTTTCACAATAGAGATAGACATATGATGTCGCGGACTTTTTTGTAGGACTATTTATGATAAACATATCGTTCATACATTCAACGATATTTGTGGCGCACACCAAAACATGTCGACGATTGTAGAATTTTTTACTACTTACTTGACACCTATCGTTAAATTTTGGACAATTTACACAATATCTTTATAAATTATAGCCTATGTGTTATTCTGATGTTTAAGCTAAATTATTGTAAAGTTTCGTTAAAATCCATTCAGTAGTTTTTGGGTGAAAGAGGAACAAGCATAAACACATCACACTCACAAACATTCGGCTTTATAATATTAGTTGGATAAAAGTGTTGTAAGCCATTTAAAGTATGCTTGTGCAGTGTTTTAATGTACATGTGCATATATACGGATACGGGAAATATAAATCTCTTTAAGGTAAAATTAACTATCATGTAAATAAATATCACAGTTGAATAAAAGATACATTTGTACATAAGTAAATATATGCACAAGTAGAGTGAAAATCACTTCACATATCATGCATCAATCGCGTTAAACAAGGTTTTAACAACGATATTTAGTTGTTGAGGATAGCGATGATTACCTTGAAAATTTGAGTTAAAACAATTCGAGTAGGAATGATTTATGTATGCATCTGTAATACATGTGTTTTAATTCGAATACCTCAATCCTATTTTATCAAAATTATGCAAATTGCATTAATTATATTTGTGACTTTAATAAGAAAAAATTTGCACACATTCATATGTATGTTTAGTATTTAAAATTATTTGTTCCTCTACACAGGAACGTGTACATGATCGTAAAAAACCCGAGTTTTTTAATCCTTGCAGCTCTCTCGTATAAATATGGTACATATATGTTTACATATAAGTAAAGGTATTTATACTTACTTTATTAGCAGCGTATTACACGACCCAGCGATTAAAAATATCAAAACAATAACACGATTCATTTTGTAATGATATAGAAAATTCGTTTCTTATGTTTAATATTAATTTTAAAGATTTATTTTTATCAAATACTTTATTTGAAAAAATCCACAGCAAATTTACTAACAAGGAAAAACAAATAAACAAAGTAATTTATAGCACTATTCCAGTGATGCTAGCTCCTTCATATCAAAAATTATATCAAGGCCTCTCCAGCTGTTTCTGAGCAAGGCGAATTAATAAAGTTAATAGAAGTATATTGAAGGAAAACTTGTACAGGTAGTTGTATACCGAAAATAATTACAAATCTAATTAATATTTAAGAAAGTTGTCAAAATTTAAAAATAAAACTTCAAAATTTTGTTAATTTAGTATTTAACAGCTGATAAGCGAATTCGCTAATGTGGACTCCTTGAATGAATTCGCTTGTTGTCGCCCGACTTGCTTTTAAAATTGAGTTCTTCTATTGATACTTTGTATCAGCAAATTATCTCTTTTCTTGTAATATCGGTTACATGGCAAAATGATAGCAAGTAAACGCATTAGAGTATTCGCTTATCAGCTGCTTAAATTTGCCTCGCTCGAAGCAACTGTGTAAATCATTTAACTGACATTTCAAAAAAAAAACTTCTACTATATCGGGGACCTTACTAATACAAATTTATATTGTTTTAAGTTTATGTACAAATTTTAAATGTTGAATAATAAGTGTCATATATTAATTTCGGTCTAAAAATTGGGTTTATTTGAATAAATTTAGCTAAATATATTTACGCTCCTCCGTCTATACTTGATTAACGTGTTAAAAGGTTAAAATCCCTAAGCAATCGATAATTTATTGATGGTCTAAATTCATGAATAGCAATAGTATAGTACATACAAATAAAACAAATGGGTATTTTGCAACGAGTTATATGGAATCAGCACCAAAGAAAATCTACCAAATTATTGGAAACTGCAACGATTCTAATTATAAGGGGTCTTAAAAAACAAACGCAGCAAACAAGGTAAGTTGCAGCCTAATTTTTAATTTTTGCGTAGCAAGTAAAGAAAATTAAAAAAAAAAGGTATTTTTGTAGAAATTTGGCGCAATAAATAAAATGATTTAATCATTTAAATAATTATCAAAGTTGCATAACTATCATTTCATCTATATTTTTCTTTACTTTGCAGACTAGCAGAAGTAGGACGCTTAGAGCCTGTCAAAGTCGATGCTAAATATGAGACTGGTCAATTATTTTTACATCGTATCTTTGGTTATCGAGGAGTAGTTTTGTTTCCTTGGACAGCAAGAGTTTATGATCGTGATCTACATAATCCAAGTAAAACAAAAGTTACACCGGTTACAAATAGTAGTAATTCTATTGATAAAAATGCAAATAAAATAAAAACTGGAACTACTTTTGATACGAACAATAAATCAAGCGATAAAACTTTAAATAAGGCAAGTGGTGTCGCGGCTTCAATCAAGTCACATCTAAATGATGTCGTTAGTACTTTAAATGGAGATAGTTCCCCTCATGAAACTTCGATTTCAAATGAGAACTCCAAAAGTAAAACGGATAATACAGAGGATAAAGACACAAATGTATTATCTCAAGCCAACACAACATCATCTCAAGAACAATCAAATAATAAAGATGTTAGAGGTAAAGCTCACACATTTTATCAAGTTTTAATTGATTCTCGCGATTGTCCTTATATTGTAAGCATTCTTAAATTTGATACATCTCTTAGACTTTTAACTTAAAATTAAAGACCTATTTTTTAGCGGGCTCAAACGGAAGGTGTTACATTTTTGGGCAATCGAGATTCCAATCGTAGTTTATATGCAATTCCTGGTTTGGACTATGTATCGCATGATGATATTATGCCTTACTCCTCAACAGAGAAAAATCCTTTGCATCATGAATTATTTGACAAATTCTTAACGCATGCGCCAGAAAAGCAGCCATCTTTTGAAGCAAAAGATACTTTGAGAACATGGCAAGAAAAAAATCATCCTTGGCTGGAATTAAGTGATGTTCATAAAGAGACAACGGAAAACATTCGTGTAACTGTGATACCTTTCTATATGGGTTGCCGCGAGACTCCAGCTTCTTCGGTTTATTGGGTTTGTGGATTTTATATTCTTTACTATATTGAAATTTTTCAACTAATATGCTCTGCTTACAGTGGCGTTATTCAATACGTTTGGAAAATCTTGGCACATCAAGTGTTCAATTGCGTGAAAGACATTGGCGTATATTTTCTCTATCAGGAACTTTGGAAACCGTGAGAGGTCGTGGTGTGGTCGGTCAAGAACCCATTTTAAGTCCACGTTTACCAGCTTTTCAATATAGCAGCCATGTCAGTCTTCAAGCTCCCAGTGGTCATATGTGGGGTACTTTTCGTCTGGAGCGAGAGGATGGTCATATGTTCGATTGTAAAATCCCACCGTTTTCCTTAGAAAGTAAACCTGAGGAAACAGCGGGCAATCAAAAAAAAGCCGACTAAAAGCTGCACTACTAATATTAAAAATTTGCTACGTTGAACCCTCTAGTTATATTACAAATTTAGTTACGATTCATATATGCCACTAAATGTAAAAATAGTTATATATGATTTCAAAACCCATAACTCTCTTTCTACCCAACCCATATATAAGTAGACAATTTAAACTATAAATTTTACGAAATTTTAAAAATTTTATGATCCTTAAAAATTATTTAATTTTCATTTATGTAATGTTAAGCTTACAAGGCAAAAAGAAAAAACTACATAGCAATGTAAATTAATTAGATGAAATTAAAATGGTTTATATTTATGTAAACAGTATTTTAAACAATTTTACTAGGCTAATTTTTGTTTTTGAATATCAAATTGAATTTCGAAATTGAAAGGTCTCATATTATCATGTATACCAAACAACGTCAGCAAAGCATCCAATGAAGCAGTTTTTAAAGCAGTGTCTATGTCTTCTCCATAACCTGCAAAAATTTTTAACTTGCTTATAGAAAACCAGAACAGTAGTATATGATGTTACCTTTTCCTATCAGTTTTTTATCACTGTAAAGTCCTACATAGTAAGCAGCTAAAACAGTATTCTTTCCACAGTGCCCTAACAGACGGGGTTCAGGAGTAGCAATGTTTTTTTCAATGCAAGTTTGCTTTAACAATTCTTCTGGCTGTTCGATAGGCCACATTTCCAAAACGTCTTTCTGATTCAGTTGCGTACATATGAAGTCTCTTACAAAAAGGAATGCTCTTTCCATCCCTGAAGATTGTTCTAGTGCACCTATTACAGCCAACAGCGACTGGGCCAGTGAATGTTTAGAAGGTGGGTATTCTGCGTCTAAAATTAATTCCAACATTCCTAAATGAAGGGCAACGTTAGACAGTGTTTCTGTATTTAACAAATATGAGCATATTGACTTTTGTCCATCGTCTGGTACTTTGGGAAGCGAGTATTTTAAAAATGATTCCACATATTCCTTCGCAATGCTGGCGCCCTTCTCGCTCAATTCTCTGTTATGGGTCATTTGTATGTGTTCTTCATCTATTCCTAATTCACGCTGTTTTGTTTCTTCTTTCGTAATGTAAGACCGCAGCGTCAATGCAGTATTCAGTAATGACATATCGAACTCTTCGTGCAAACGTTTGCTAAAAGCAAACAATTCAGCATTATAGTTCCATTCTATAAATCCAGAACGTGGTGTAGGTGGTGTTGGGCCCAATATTTCAGCTCTTCGTCTAAATTCCCTCAAAGTAGGAGCGACCCATCTTTTAATAGAGCGATGAGAAACTACACGTTTACCAAAGAAAATTAATTCGGTAAGAGAAAGTTTTTAATCCCTACTCACTTTGATCACTGCTACGTGCCAGAGATTTACTTAATTGTAAAAATTTATTGGAAGATCGTAGTAAAGCCATCATACTAATGCATCAACGTGAATATCCCAAAATATTTTACCAAATTTCAACTTCTGATAAAACTTGCCTATGCATTAAATAACAATCAGCTGCTTAGCATCTTTAGTACATCCAAGTTTTTACAATTTTAAATGCATTAATTGTAGCGTTTTTGATATTTTTTACGATTATAAATAAATTTTTTTGGTAGCTTTACATGTAGTAAATTTGTGAAAAATATTTGGACGCCAATCGAACGGCGTTGTCTGATTAGTTGTGTATATGAGAAACTGCATTTATATATATTTGGTGTTCAATTAAATAATATTTGGAATGTCTTTACAAACGTATGGTGATAAACCAGTTGCTTTTCAGTTAGAAGAAGGAGGAGAATATTATTATGTTGGGTCAGAAGTTGGAAATTACTTGAGACTTTTTCGTGGTATCTTGTATAAAAAATATCCCGGTATGACGAGAATTGTGCTGTCTAATGAAGAACGGAAACGTTTAGCAGATTCCGGCTTAAGTCCACATATCTTAGCCAGCTCCGTATCTCTTCTTAGAGCATGTGAGGTGGACGATATTATTCAAGGAAACGACGAAAAGTAAAAAATGATATATGTACATTCTTAATTTTAATTAATGTACTCGTTTTCATTATTTTTTAATATTTTAGATATCGAGCTATTTCGGTGAACACATCAGAAGCACCGTTACCACGTGAAGGTAAATCGAAAAAGCAACCACAGTACGTGCCAACAATGCCTAACTCAAGTCATTTGGATGCTGTACCACAAGCGACTCCTATAAATCGAAACAGAGTTCATACCAAAAAAGTAAGAACTTTTCCAATGTGTTTTGATGATACCGACCCTACAGCTAATTTGGAAAATGCTTCACAAAAAGAATGTCTCGTTCCTATACGGTTGGACATGGAATTAGAAGGGCAAAAGTTGCGAGATACTTTCACATGGAATAAAAACGAAAGTATGATTACACCTGAACAATTTGCAGAAATTTTGTGTGACGATTTGGATTTAAATCCAATTCCTTTTGTACCAGCAATTGCTCAGGCTATACGCCAACAAATCGAAGCATTTCCGAGTGAGCCACCCATAATAGAGGAAAGTTGTGACCAGCGTGTAATAGTAAAATTAAATATACATGTAGGAAATACATCTTTAGTGGATCAAATTGAATGGGATATGTCAGAAAAAAACAATAATCCGGAGGAGTTTGCTATTAAACTTTGCGCTGAATTGGGTCTAGGAGGAGAATTTGTTACCGCCATAGCGTATAGCATTCGTGGACAATTGTCTTGGCATTATCGTACATACGCCTTTAGTGAAGCTCCACTTTCTACAGTTGATGTACCATTTCGCAACCCAAGTGATGCGGATGCGTGGGCTCCATTTTTAGAGACATTAACTGATGCGGAAATGGAAAAGAAAATACGAGACCAAGATCGTAATACTAGGCGCATGCGGCGTTTGGCAAACACGACTACCGGTTGGTAATTCCATTTCTTGATTTCAATATAAGCGTGAATACACTTTTCATAATTAAACAGAAATTAAACCATTTTTCATATAAAAGTATAATTTATAGGAAAAAGATTTTGACATAAAAAAAGAAAAATTGTGTTAATTACAAAATATATATGTATGTATTAATCACTAATGACCTTTAAATACTACAAACAGATAAATTTATATTTTAAGAAATATACAAAAAGTTCTGAACCTAGCTATCGGTTGTAACATCACCCTTATCCTGATCTTGTTCTCCATCATAAAATTCATTTTTTGGTTCCACTATTTTATCTTCTTCGGCTTGAGTATTTTTTATGTCTAAGTCTTCTTTTTCTTCCTTGATATTGCGTAATTCCTCCAAATCAACTACATCAGGAGGTATTTGTATCATCTGTACGCTCGGTGAATGTTGACACATTTTAAGGTTTTCGTACACATGTTTCGTAATTGCTTCTAAATACTGTTTTGAGTTGGCATTTTCTTGGCGTGAATTTACTTCAGGATGCAGAGTAAAATCAGGTGCGAAAAATTCCAAATATTCGGTCATTGGTAATTCATTAGTAATGTGTTCGTCAACCAATAAAGAAGTTTCATGAGTCCAACATCTAGCAACATTGCGTAGGGTATAACCACCACCACCTACTACTAATGTAGGCACATTAAAACCTTTTACAAATTCCACACATGCTCCATGACCTCTAGTACTAAGTGAAAAGCAACCCAAGCGATCACCGGCCAAAGAATCTGCGCCGCATTGCAAAACTATAGCTGTAGGACGATAGAAATCCATTACGGCTGATATTATGGGTTTGAAGACTTGAAAATAACTCTGGTCATCTATTCCTTCTTTAAGTGGAACATTTACGCTATAATATCTGCCTGATTCTGCCCCTATTTCATACATATCTCCAGTCCCTGGAAAAAAGTAGTTTCCGTATTTGTGAAAAGAGGCTGTCATAACGCGGTCAGTAAGGTAAAATGCCTCTTGCACACCATCACCATGATGAACATCAATATCTATATATAATACACGTGGATTGTATTTAAGTAATTCCAATATTCCTATAACTATATCATTGACATAACAAAATCCGGAAGCTTCAAATTTTTTGGCATGATGCAATCCTCCGGACCAATTTATGCATATATCACTGTGATTGTGATTTAGTTTCTGAGCCCCCTCTAATGAAGCGCCAGTATACATAGAACAAAATTCAAAAAGCCCATCAAATACTGGACAATCTTCACCCACACTAAAATGTGAAAGGTACTTTGTGTAACCAACAGCTGAAAGCGCAATTTGTTTAATTAAGTAATTTAAAAATAACAAATAACTTACAATTGCAGTGAATGTTTTGAGGTGTTACTTGTTGTAAAAACTCTATATATTCCTCACTGTGAAATCGTAACATATCCTGGGCACTAGCTCTAAATACAATTTATTAAAGGCGATTTCAATTATTTAAATTTTTGTTACTTACTTATATGGTCTATAAATTTTCATTTTTCTATGCAACCCATAATTCATTACCAAACTATGAGTAACTGACAAGCGATGTGGCTTCATAGGATGGCCAGGACCATAATGAAAGTTACCAACATCAGGATTGTAAAAATAGGAAACGCGACGTTTGCTCATCTCAATTTTTTAGTGCAGCAATCTTCTAATTATTGTTAAACAGTGCCGGAAAAAATGTATGTTTTATAAACAATATGAATACCAAAACAATAACTACCACCAATAAACGACGCGTGAGTGAAAAATCTAAATCATGAAAGCTCATAACCGAATTGAAGAAATCTTTTAATTGCAGCACTATTATTTTATAAAATTATTTGCGTTTTTGTCAAATATAAAATGTATCTCTGCACGTCGTTCCCAGCATTTGTATCTACAAAATACAAGTTCTTTGAGTCCTTGAAATTAAACAAAATATGTTAGACAGCTGTTTTCTAAACGTCATCTGGTTATATTAGCGTGACGACACAATTATCAAAGCCAACGAGTTCACATCCGGCAATAACAAGTCGAATTTACAATAATGAAATAAAAACCAACATTTTGTTCCCGGCAAATAGAATAGAGCGCTTTGGCAGTGTTATAATTACTTATATATATATATATATATATATATATATATATATATATGAAATTTTGCTTAATAATAATTAAGTGTTATAATTACTTATATATACATATATATATATATATATATATATATATGAAATTTTGCTTAATAATAATTAAGAAAAAATTATATAAAAACTGGAAAATAATGTAATTATGTTACTTTAAATTTTATGCCCATTTTATAAAAAAAATTATGCCAGTGGGCGAACACAGTGCATTTTATTTAATTCTTAATTACAATAAAAAAATCATAATTAATAAACATACATGTCAATATATTACAATTTTGTTAAAATTTTGATCCAAGAACGTATTGGAGCATAAGCTAGTCGAGTATATACCCCCGGATAAAGTGCATCGGCACAACCAACACCCCAAGACACCACGCCCTCGAGAATGCCATTAATATGGATGGGCCCACCACTATCGCCCTGACAGGCATCTCTGTTAAGTGCAGCAGCACAAAACATTCTAAAATAAATAAGAAATATAACAAGTAAGTACATATAAATTTTTTGTGACAATTTACAATATGGATTAACAAGAGAAAACGATATACATAAATTTAAGTATATGAATATGTCCTTTTACTTTTTTTAAATTAATAAGATAGTTAAGATTCGGATAGATTTTGAAAATACAGACATATATATATAATCAAAATAAGAAACTTTGCCGAAGGAACTTTTGACCCGAAGGGTCAATAATTTTTTTTTATTTTCTTTTCTATTCAATTCATTTTTGCATTTCATTCTGGCTAAATAAATTTCTAAAGAGAAAAATAAACTCCAAAAATAAAAAAACATAGCCATTTCGCTGATTTTTTCTTGTAAAGTGCCAAAAATTGTGATTTTTTGAAATGTTTGTATGGGGAACCCCCCAGGGGTGGTTCCAGGGGGTGTGCCACTGACATAGGTGGGTCGGCCCTCCAAAGCTAGTGGAGGTTGGTCATACATTTTGACTCGATTGAAGCACTCTAAATGGGTCAAAGTAAGATTTTTAAAAATTTGACCCTTCGGATCAAAAGTCGGGACATCAAAATACATTTTAAAGGGTATGGTTCCTTCGGCAAAGTTTCTTATTTTGATCCCTAGAATACGATTTTCCTTGTAATTTGTGCGATTTTTAAATCGACCCGCCCTAATATATATATATATATATATATATAAACTTTTTCATAACTTTCTTCTATTCTTAAATATATGTATGCAATACATATCTATAGTTTCGGGGTAAAAGTGCTTCCTAACACCGTTTAGTTAGTCATAACTATTTTCAACCTCAGTGCGTATCATAATTTATAAATATTCACTTACAAAATTTGGTGGGTATAACCCAAAATACTATAAATAAATAAATATATAAAAACTGATATTTAACTACATACGCGTTAGTTATACCACCATGAAAACGCAAGTTTTCATTACATTTATGTTGGTCAACGATAAAAACGGTAGTATATTTTAGTTCTGTTGTGAGTATGTGATCACTAGTACTCTGATAACCCCAACCAGATATTGTAGCTTCTGTATTGTCTTCCATTTTTGTCGATATTTGTGTTAGCTTAATAGGCCTTACTGGTAAATCGTGACGGCTAAATTCATTCTCTCGAACCCTCAGTAAAGCCACGTCAAAGTTCATATTATTAGAATTGTAACTGGGATGAGAGTGTATTTGCTTAACTGGTACTATTACACCACCCCGAGAGCGCCATTGGCTGCCCATTCGTAAAGTTATGTAGTTGGGTATATTCTCAAAACCATATACACAGTGTGCTGCTGTTATTGCCCAATTTCCAGTGAGTATCGCTGCGCCACAGATGTGAATTGTTTGACGTCTTAGAGAAAGCTTGAAGCAAATAAAATACTGCCTATATTATTATCTAAAAAACATTTTTGGAAAATGAAAACAAATCGTATATTGTAACCGAACATACTGCGATAGAATTTTTTTGAAGAATTAAATAAGTCGCTTTGTTATATAATGTGTAGTAGGTATCGCGCTTACCAACTATACTTTATCTAAAAATTTTAAATATTCAACATATATGTACATAAAAACATAAACATACTTGAAATGGGAAATCCTCTATATTAGCATTTTTTCCATCAACAATGCGGTATTTGGCCGCTCCAATGTGATTAAAACAAAGTATTGAAATTAGAAAAGTGTTATAGTAAATTATCATCTGCATGACTCAAAAAACGTTTTCAAAATAACAATACACAAAAGTTTTCTTTTTTTTGGTGGCTTAAACATATACATAACACATTTGTATGTATATACATACATATATATTTGAATTTTTTCGTTTGTGTGTACATAGATCTTCCTTATCTAATGATATTTTAAACAAAAGAAGTAATTAATAAAAACATTCTAAAAACCATAATGAAAAATTTTGGTTTTCTATCAATACAAGAAAATTGTCAGTCATGTTACAAATTGATAAAAACAATAAACATATAACTTGAAATTGTTAACAATATCTTTTAACGATAGTTAAAACTTTTAATTTTGTTAATAAACTTTATTACATTTTTAAAATAGTGTTTCCCTTTAAAAATGTGTTTAATTTTCATTATTATATTAAATTGGTAAATGACTACTACATATATTATAAATGAAATGAATAAATAAATGTGCAAGTAAAATAAATTACTGGTAATAAAACAATTTATACATTCTTTTTTTAATTTAGTAGACAGAATTTGTAATTTGAAAAGTCCAAAAGAAGTAAAAGGTGTTTATAAATCAATAAGTAAGAACTTTTAAAAATATTTTAATTAGTTGTGTCCCTACTTAAAAAAAAGTAAAATGTAAAATTTTTAATAATTTACAAATATTTTATTCATTCTTTTCCTTGGCACAATTTTTAATAACTCGTTCAAAGTGCAAATGCAAAAAGCAACCAATTATACGTAGAGGACCCAAGCAAAGAACGTGAAAAAAATTTTGGAAAACTCCACCCCAACGGAAGAGGCCACCTCCAAGTAGAGTAAGCATCCACGATTCAGAACCTAATACTGATATAAAGTGGCCTTTCTGTGGAACAATATATTTGTAATTTAAAACTTAAATAACTTTATCATAAAATATTTTCTTACTAATGTGTCGTTTAGTATTTGTTTAGCAACTTTTTCGGGTTGTGCTAAGCCACCACCACTTGATATTATTTTTGTTTCCTTTGGTTTTGTCTTTTCTTCGTTTTCGAAGCCCGGTGTGTTTGTGTCAGATGGCAGAGCCAAAGTTACAGACACCCCTAAATGTTTCGACTCCATTGCAATTGTTTCGGCCAGACCCCTTAAAGCATATTTGGATGCAGCATATGGCCCATAACCATAAATACCTAACAATGCAGCCTGTGAAGCAGTCACCACAATTATCCCCTCACGCTTCTTCTTCATTTTTTGTAAAACGTGTCGTGTACAATAGTAAGTACCCCAATAGTTAACTTCCATAAGTTTTCGAGCATCTTTAATGGATACGTCCTCAAATACGCCGCATATAGCAAAACCAGCACAATTTATTAGCATATAAATATCACCAAAAGTTTCCTCAATTTCTCCTAGACATTTGGTAATGTCCTCATAGTTAGAAGATAAATCCAGACAACGATATTGAAATTTTTGGTTTGGTCTTTGACGTATAACTTCCATAAGAGCTACGGCTCCCTCTTAAAAATATAAAAAAAAAAAATTGGGATGTTATTTAGGTATTAATTTATACAAAAAGATGCCAAATTATTTAAAGACCACGACATTTTTATTAATTTAGAAAAAAAAAATTCTAACGATTATTAGAAATATTAACATTAATAATGAGCAGAGCAGTATTGCAGTATTAAAACTACTACTAAATAAATAACACTAATTTCTAAAATTTTTGCAATATTTTTATGCCACATTGTGTGTTGTACAGGCATTGTATGTACTTTATATATTCTAATTATATTTTTAGATCATAAAAATTGTTAACACTACGTTTGGTTTCCAACAATTTAAATCTGGTGCAGGATATACTGTAATCCAAGTCAAAAGCTGAAACTGAATTACGTTGCTATTCGTTTTTTTCTATATTAGAAATCTGAGGGACCTCCGAATTGCGTACGTATAGGATCGGCTTTTAAAAACATACTAGGTATGAATTTAAATCAGATTAATTTTATAGGAATAGAAACGCACCTCTACTGAGGAGTAAATTATATACATACATATAATACTTACTTAACATTTTCTCATCACGTGCTATTACAGTAACATTAGCACCCTTTATGGCGCATTCCACAGCCAAGCATAAGCCAATTCCTTTGCTCCCTCCTGTTATAACTACATGTTTATCTACTATGCTCGTGACTTTTTTACGTGTAAGAAATATATACACTAAAACATGACATAAAACGGCTATTCCAATATATACAATAATTTCCCAAGTTAATGCAGCATTCATAGCGTTGCTTTGTTCAAAATCTACCTGCAAGAAAAATGTTAGTTCAAAATGTGTTTATGAACTCAGGAAGGTTTGACCTAACTGAAATTGTTGGTAACATTTAATTATTCGGGGTAAAATTTTATAACTATATGCACACGTATGCACATGTATGTGCCTCAAATGATTGTGTGTACATCATTCGTACACACATATGTATGTATCTAATTAGAAAGTTTTTCTTGTAAACATAATTTGTTAGCATGTAGATATGTCCAAACATATATGTAAACAATTTTAAATATGAACTAATGGGAAATTTTTTTATATTACAATCATTCAGAATCAGCATATACTATACATTTTATATACTGTTATTATAAAAGATATTTACCTGTAATATTTTTAATAAACTAACCAAAATACCTATATATATTAATATGAAATAAGCGAAGTGTAAAGTAACTTTCAGAGGTGGTGTCATTCCTAAATAGTATGTATTCAACTTTTGCACCAATATACCAACGTCAAAAAATTGTGCATTTAAAATATCAAATTTAGTAAATGTACAGGTAAGCATAATTATGTACATAAGGATATGTGAATTCCAGATTAATTGGTTAATTTTAGACGATAATTTTAACATTTCTCGGTGATTTTGACATCTAAAATAAAAATTTTTATATGAAATTTCCCGCCCAAAATGAAAACTATATCGCGGAAAAATCCAGCTGGGCCATTGAGTTCACCTTTCACACTTTGGTTTGTTTTGTAGTTTAGTAACCACTATGCTTTCTTTATGCATAACCACTCGGTTGCTCGGTGTGCATAACACTTTAAGTTTATTAATTTTATTTGATGAAAAATTTGTTGTTTAATAAGAGCACAATAGAATAACTAAAAAATGGCTATGTGGCATTTGTTATTCGGTGTGGGATTTGGCTTGATTGCTTCCATAATTACAATTATGGCTACTTCAAATCAAAGACGTAAAATCACTAATGAAGAACGTCCATACATCTCGTAAGTTTATACAATGTAGGTATACGCATATTATAGAAATATACAGATGCAATTTTTAAATTGTAGACCACCAGGTAATAACTGTACCATTTGCCTTAATAACATGTCTAATGATGAAATGGCATATGTTAGTTGTGGTCATGCATTTCATGAAATATGCTTAAGAGAGCTAAGGAGACATCGCCAGAAAACTTGTCCAACATGTCGCCAAAACATATAAATGCTATTATTTGGGATTTTTTTTATTTATTAGTGCTAAGTAATTACAAAGCTGTATTGTCAGATAATAAAATCCAGGGAATAAAATATTTATATGTGAAAAAAGTGTGTTTTGTATGTACTTCATTTTTATCTATTATATTATTAACTAAATTTTCAACATTAATCCTACAAAATAATTTAGTAATAAAATAATAAAATTTCATTAGTGTTTTTAAATGTATGTATGTATATTAAACAATTAAGTGTGGGTGCCCTGTAGATTGATGGGTAGCGTGATAACCTATCAATCTGGGGGTCGCAGGTTCGATTCCTGCCTAGATTCTGGGTCATAGCTACCAGTGCTCGTTAACAAATTTAATCTAAGAATTAATTTCTAATATAAAATAATAAACAATTAAGTGTAATTAAATACGGTCAATAGACCTGGACCAAATCAAGATGATATCATCGACACCGAGCAACGTTTTAAATTTTTCCTTGATTTGTCAAATTGTGATCGGTCTTTTTCGTTCAATAGATCATTTATTATATATTCCAGTTGAAATACATGAATGAATAGCTTAGTTCAATTGAGTTAATCGAACAATTTGATTTAATCGGTCATGATCGATGCAAATTAATCGATCAATCTTGGATGAATTATTTTATTTTCAAAGTAATTCCTTCTTTTCATATGAATGCTGCCTCTCTTTTAAATTTTTCAATATTCCATGTTTTATTATATAACAAGCAATATTAATTGGAAAAAGCAAGGTGAATTCGTACGAGGTAATATTAAAAAAGCAAGATGCATTCGTCTTGGGAAAAGTAATTAATTATCAATCACACTTTATATAGTGAAATTATACAGATGTGTGCATCCCAAAAATCAAAACAAAGGTGACTATTTTTTACCAAGTTATCAAAATTGTTTAAAATTTTTTTTTTTTAACTTTTTATGTACATTTTTATTTATATAAATAATGTAATAAAAATAAATAATATGTGCTTAATGATTGAGAAATCATCCTTGGAATTAAGTTAAAATTAATTGTGAATGGAAATCAATTTTGACAAGTTGTAATAAATCAACTGTGGGGCGAACTGATGAGTACTCAAAAGACAAATACTTATTATTTTTACAACTCTATCCTCAAACAAAAAAATATTTCTTTATAGTTTTTGTAATATATCCGCAATCTAATTATTATTTTAAAAGTAACAAAATAAAAGAATTTGAATAGAATCTTCTTCTCTTTTTGGAAAAGACAAACAGGATTTTCAATTTTGCAGCGATTTGGAGATAATCATATAGAAAGACGTATGTACGTAGTTTAAATTACTTTACATTTGGAATATAAAAAACCAATAGTTTCAAGTTGTTTGCAGTTGGTACAAAATCCGGGACTATGTCTATCACTGTTAAACGCAAACGTGGACGTCCGCGTTTAGATGAGCCAAGAGAAATTAAAGATTTTGACAATAATTTAATTCAAGAATTTAAAAACTTTCCCGTTTTTTATGATCGACTGCATCCTCAGCACCGTAACCGGGAATACACTGATCGCATCTGGCAACGAATTGCACAAAATCTTAATGTTACTAGTTAATGCAAATTTATTTTTTATTATGTTATCTTTATTAAAAAATTGTTTATTTTGTAGCAAATCTTGCGAAAACTAGAATGTTGCAGCTTCGTAACCGTTTTAATTTAGAAAAAAGACGTGTAGAAGCTATGAAAGACCAGGATCAATCTTCTGTATCACAGTGGTCGCTTTATGAAAGATTGTCTTTTTTAAGCAACTACGTAAAAACTCGGAGACCATATTCGCTTGCAACTGGTTATAATCCAAAGGTTAACTCAACGGCTTCCTCAAGTTTTGGTGAAGAAGAAGATGACGGTGATGACGTTGAAACCAGTAACACGCAAGACAATGCTTTCACTTCCAATCAAATATTGACGTAATTACATTTAAAACAAATATTTGAAAACTTAATAATTTCCGTTTTTAGGGATGTTAATCTTTTGACTAATAAACAAACTGTTGATGCATTTTCGGCAAATCAAAATCAGCTATCGAATACAAATATGGATCATGTTCAACGAACCATAGTTCAACCGCTCGAAGCAAATAAAGACTTTGCAAACAGATACAAGGCATTTGGTCAATTTTTAGCCTCTTCCCTTATTGAGATGAATGATATACAAGCTTTAAATTTGGTTGAAAAATTTACAATTGATATTGTGAAATACCTGAAAACTGAGGAACAAAGAAATAGTTTTATTAACATGTCCCAAAAAAACAATATAGAAGGTGACGATGAAAACAGTTTAACTATTTACTAAAATAAGTGTGCATATATGTATATAAACATGGCATAGATATTTATACAACATATTAATATATTATAATTAATAAAACTGAAATATGTGAATTAAAATATATGTATGTAATTTTGCACATAATTTAAATTTTTTTTGTGAAGTATATATAGTTAAAAATCCTTTTTGATTAGAGCAGGACCACACAGCAAGTTTAGCTGAATAATTTTTCTCAATTCTCTTAAAATTGCCGCTGTGTCTACACACAGCAATTTTGTTTCGGCAATTTTAGCATTCTTCAGTCATTCATTCTGCCTCAAGCTACTTGTCTTCTTTTTCTACAACTTTATAAAAGATACGAAGAGAGAACAAAAAGGAATGCCCGAGTACGAGCAAGTTTGTACCCCTTTGCATTCCTCTTTCCTACAAAATTAAGAATTGCTTAACTAAACTTACCGTGTGTGGTCCTGGTGTTAAAGAATACCTAATTTCTTTGAGGAAGAATTTAATAATTGGTATAATGTATCTTTATTTATTTATAAACAACATAATTAACCTATTTATTATAGAAATCCCTTTATCAGACTGCGCAAAAAGACAAATAGAATTCTATAAATATATATATATACATACATATTTAACTTACCATTAAATAATTTTTTGAGTGTAATTTGTTACCCCAGGAAGTGTTCAGAAAAATATACAATCTTATTTTTGTTATACATACCGACCCTGTATTATTTAGCACTGTCATCACTGAAAAATTTCTTATTAGATGTCGTGAAGGAAAGCAAATATTCGTCAGAATTTTTATGATAATTCTATAAACAAATTTTTCACCAGTAAATATTGTAAAAGTTTAATAATTCGTATAAGAAAAATGTAGTTTTTGTAGCAAAGTTTAATAAAATAAAATAAATTGTTTGAGTAAGAATATATTCGCTACGAAATCGATTTTTGTTTATAATCCTTTAAAATCGAACTAAAATATATTTTAAAGAAATACGCTGCAAGAAAAGTAAATGGTTTTAATATAATTCTAAATACAAAATAATATTATTAATAACAATGGCCCATTCGGTTCAAGTTGAACGCAGCATTCATGAAATGTTAAAAGATTCGCCGTCCATGAATGAAAGTGATAATGCTGTTCATACAGGAACGGAAGCATCTAGTAGTTGTACGCCATTCAAACAACCACCTACAAATTTGCCACTTAGGAATCATTCAGGTATATTTCTCATCTCGTTGGGATTTCGATTTAATAACTAGTATACGCGACCTTTTTGTTATTTTAGCACCAACTACACCAATATCACCCAGAAGTCCACAAATCGGATTGGATTCCAGTTTAATCAAAACTGGAGCATCTAAAATTGGGAGTATAAAGAATTGGAGTATATCCACCTACAAATGTACTCGACAGATTATGCTTGAGAAATTAGGCAAATCTCAACGTACTGTAGATTCTGAATTAGAGGCACATATTGAACAGCTACGTGAGACACAGCGTAAATATTTATCAATTTTACGGCTAACGAGGGCATTTAGCTCGCATTTTCATCATGTTGTAGTTACTCAGCATGCATTGGCTGATGCCTTTGCCGATTTGGCACAAAAAAATCCTGAACTTCAAAAGGAGTTCTCTTGTAATTCTGAAACCCAACGATCTTTGACAAAGAATGGAGAACTTCTCTTAAATGCTCTAAACTTCTTTATATCTTCCGTTAATACACTTTGCAACAAAACTATAGATGACACTCTATTAACAATTAAACAATATGAGACGGCCAGGTAAGGTATCTGACAAATATGATAATTTATATGTATATGTTATAATTGTAAGAATATTTTCATATATTCATGCAATATTGATTTCTGACCCATAAGTGTCCATAGTAGTAAGACATTTGATTAAGTGACGTTCGTCCGTCTATAAAGGCGTTCTATATTCATGTTATAAAAATAACCATTGTTTTTTCTTTTAATACTTAAGATAAAGTTTTTATTTATAGAATTGAATTTGATGCTTATCGTACTGATCTCGAAAACACTAAACCAGAAATGACTCAGTCACCAGTTACAGAGGACATACAGAAACAATATTTGCATTATAAAGAACTTTATGAGAAACTAAGGGCTGATGTGGCAATAAAAATGCAATTTTTAGATGAAAATCGGGTAAGTATGTTAATATATTGTAAAAAGTCTATTTTAAAAAACCATGCATTACTAAATTTTTTTTTTTTAAATTTGTAAAATTGCTGGGGCTACATCTTCAAACCAAACTTATTTTTCTGTAATCTTAATTAAGTTTAAATACTACCATAGTTATTTTTATACTCCATAATTTTAAAGTTTATTTTAATTCATGGATATCTAAAATAATACTATGAGTTCTACATATATGCAAAATTAGCAGAATTTACTTTTTTGTAAAGGTATTGGTGGTGGGCGGTTTCCGTTTTTGCTGACGGTGCTTTCGTTTCTATGAATTTTCAATTTTACGAAAGGTAAATTTTTGTATTGGTTGTTTTATAGTACGAATAAAAAAATTATTTCTATTCGATAACACGAATAACTTTTTTTAAGAACTAGAATATGACATACATTTTTAGTTCTACTTTGAAGATTCTTACTTTACTTTTTCTCCAAGCAACTGCCAAATAATTAAATAGTTGAAATTAAATTTTATACTGACAACGAGCGTGTTAAATAGAAATTAAAAGTAAACAAATTTCTTTAGATCTGCTAAAAATTATAGAAGGTAGCGGGAGTGGTTTTTATGCCAAGGAAAATTTCATATTCCAATGTAAAATGAAATGCTCTCGAATTGTATTATAATCGCACCGCCACCTTTAAGATGTATTATGCAAACCAGTTCCCAACTATAATTGTATGAAAGGTTTTATTTTCCCAGTGATGGCTGCCACACAAAAAAAAATATTTGCATGTGTTTTATTTGAGGAGAAAACTACTCCAATAATACGAACTTTTATTAATAATAATATTTAATAATAATATAATAATATTTAATAACTTTATAACACATTATTGGCCATAAGCACTTTCTTGTATTGATATTAACTAATTAAACAAATAACTACAATTTTATGTAGTTAAACCGTTCGTATTTGAACAGTATTACTTTTTACTGTAATGTTGTTTTCAGATCAAAGTCATGCATAAACAATTAGTGCTACTACATAATGCGGTTGCGGCTTATTTTTCTGGCAATGCAACAGCTCTAGAAACGACATTAAAACAATTCAATATAAAGGTAAATCTTTAGTTGCTGAAATAAATTGTTACTAAAAACTTCTCTTCTTATTCAGCTTAAATCTCCTAATTCTGGAACAGGGTCTTGGCTGGAACAGTAGTTATGATATTGCCTATTTACATCACTATAAGTATTCCTTGAAAAACCAAACAAAGTATTTTTCTCTTGTCCACATATATATTCTTATGGTTATTTAACAATTATAAAAATAAATTATATGTAAATGTATGTATTTAATATTAAAAGTGGAAGTTTAACATACGAGTGCTACTACTTATATTTTATGGAATGGCGACACCAAACAATATACATGTATTCTGTATATCAAATCTGATATCAGAAAAAAAATGTTTTTTAGCTACAAAAGTGTTTTTCCTTACACAAATTGAAAGTTATACATATTAAAAATTTGTATTCAATATTTGTACATTGTTCATCCTTTGTTAATTAACTTATTAAAATTGTACTAGTCAAATTATGTCAAGGTTTGGTGGTAAGGGTCACATGCACCCGCTGTGCATCGCCGCTATGCTTAATTCAATTCCCCACATCGTTTGCCCCAAAAAGAAATCCGTAAAGGCAACCTTCAATTGTTTTATAAAACAAGAGTGTTGTGTGCATTAAAGTACCGATAAGTTAAATTTAATATTGTAGGAAAGACAAAAATCTTTCGTAACGTCGTTATACTGTTATTAGGTCACATGTGACGCAACATGAATCTACTCGTATGAGACTGCAAGAAAAGAGTATATGCTAGAAGTAGTTAGTGCTTTTTGAATTATTGTTTTGCAGAATGGAAAAACTATTTAAAAATTGGCTTGATCATATAAAGTAATATATTGACTATTATCTCGATAAATTAAATAGATTCGCTTTCAATGAAAATGGTGTTGCCTTATACGTTTTTATTCAAATGTACGAGTAAGTAGCAGTTGCCTATGTACAAAACTCATTATTTTTTAATTAAAGCCGTAAGATTGTTTAATTTCAATGAAAACAAAAAATAAAGAAAATTAATGGTACAAACATTAATAAAAAAACTAACTTTAGGTTATATAGAAGAACTTCGCTTTAATTGTTTATATTTCTCGCACGTCTGCGTTAGAAACGTGGACAGTTTTCGTAAATCATGTAAAAGAGACACTTGAAAAAGAATAAGTATTTAAAGTGTTCGAATATGTTTCGAAAAGGCCTTCGAAGAGAATTTTCATTTTGAAAAAAGAAACTAAGTATGTAGAACATTCGAAAAAATAAGAAGTTTTAAAATTACCTTCAAAATGGTTAATACAACTCTACTAGATTTTCGAAAGTTCTAAATATTAGGTAATTACAACCCAGCCTTAAACTACTCTGTTAGTAAGAGCAAAATGAAAAATATTTCAGAGGCAAGATCATGTATTGAAAAGCATAAAATGAATATAAATTATTACAAATTTAATTTAATTTTTGTACATATATATTTATTTTTTTAAGTGAAATATCCTTCCACAAAAAATCTAAATAAGGCCAGGATAAATCTAGTTTCATAAGTGAAAGTTAATCTGATGATTGTGTTTTACTACGTAATAGACATTTCTCTGCAGCACATTAAAGAAAACAACTTTAAATCGTTGCCTAAAAAGAACGGATTCTGTAGAAGTAAGGGAACCTCAAGACATAGAAGAATATATTAGTTTCAACCGAAAGTTTTCAAATTGGTGAATAAAAAAGAGAAATTATTCAACAAAACTGTATAGAGGTAATCGAAATTATTGTGTGTATGATGTTTTCTTTAGTTTTATAACATTAAACTTTTTCTACATAGATTACTATGGAATATGTATCAGAAGGCATAGTAGGTTTCCTGATTGATAGTATGAAAAATTATAAACGTTTTGTGTGTTGAAGATATATATGTCAGAGTGACAAATAAATAAAGATTTTTACATTTCTTAAGGTTTTAAATATTCCTTGGATTTGATCAAGGCATATATGTTGCATAGTGGCATATATATTTATAAAATATACCTACAAGAATCTTCGGTCAACATTCTATTGAATCTCTGCATTATTGCATCCAGAACAAAAAAAAACTGCACAAAAATGGCCAGCAATTCTAGATACAATGAAAGAAGTATTAGCATGGATAAAATTGAGAGTGAAGAAGAAAGTCGGCGTAAAGATTTTAAGGAAAGGGATGAATTCACTGATAGACTTAAAATAAAAGATGAAGGACGAATACACACAAAATTCTTGTAGCGAGTTCTAGCCGAAAAGCAATTGAAGAAGCTGCCAAAAAGCTGAAACTCGAGCACGAGGATATGAACAAAATTTTGCCACAACTGCGCATCCAATCTAGGAGGAAATATTTGGAAAAGGGAAAAGAAGATAAAGTAGCAGAATTAGAAGCGGACGTTTTAGATAATGAATACCTCTTCGATGATGCAGTGTAATTAAATTTTATTTTAGTCGCAAAATCTTAACCGTTACTATTTATTTTCTAACTTCTTTGGAATAGATTAACTGAGAAAGAACGTCAAGATAGGGAACATAAAAAACAATTGCTGACAATTGCCAAGGAACATGAGAAGGCACGTGAGTTAGAACGAATACAACGTTATCATATGCCTAGGGACTTGAAAAAAGGCGAAAAAGGTAAGATGACAAATACAGTAAAATTTTAATAATAAGATCATGTAATTTAATAAATTATACGGCTTACAGAGGAATATGTGGAAGTAGATGACAATGAAAGACTGCCCAACTCTGAACAAAAGAAATGGGAATCTGAGCAACTAGCATCAGCCAGATTCCAATTTGGAGCAAAGGATGCAAAAGCTCAGGAAGAATATCAGCTGTTGCTGGATGACCAAATTGATTTTATACAGGCGATAACAATGGAAGGTTCAAAAGAAACAAAACAGCATGAGATTTCTCAAGTTGAACGTAAACGAATAACTATTGAGGAAACACGTAAATCTTTACCAGTATATCCCTTTAAGGACGATTTGATAGCAGCTATTAAAGAACATCAAGTAAGATATGACACCTCAACTAACTTAGTAACCAATTTGCGAATACGTATTCACTGTACTTATACATTGCACATAGATCTTAATAATTGAAGGTGAGACTGGTTCTGGAAAAACCACACAAATACCACAATTTTTAGTTGAAGCTGGTTTTACAAAAGAAAAAAAGAAAATTGGTTGTACTCAGCCGCGACGTGTTGCTGCAATGTCTGTGGCAGCTCGTGTAGCTGAAGAAATGGAAGTGAAGTTAGGCAATGAAGTTGGCTACAGCATACGTTTCGAAGACTGCATTTCAGGTAAATATTTTATAGTAAAAACCTATTTGTTGAATCATGTTTCGGTTAAAAATTTCTAGAAAGAACTATACTAAAATATATGACTGATGGTACGCTACATAGGGAGTTTTTATCAGAACCAGATTTGGGTTCATATAGTGTTATGATCATCGATGAGGCACACGAGCGTACTTTGCATACTGATATATTATTCGGTTTAGTTAAAATTATTGCCAGGTTTCGCCCTGAATTAAAGTTGTTAATTTCGAGCGCCACTTTAGATGCAGAGAAATTTTCACAATTTTTCGACGATGCTCCTATTTTTCGTATACCTGGAAGAAGATACCCAGTAAGCTTACTGTAAACTTGTAACTCCAGTATATTATACTAGTATTAATGTAATTAATTTTTTTAAATTAGGTAGATATATTCTATACTAAAGCTCCAGAAGCCGATTATATTGATGCTTGCTGTGTGTCAGTTTTACAAATTCACGCTACTCAACCGCTGGGTGATATTTTAGTATTCCTTACTGGCCAAGATGAGATTGAAACTTGTTTGGAAGTTTTACAAGATCGTCGTAAACGATTGGGTTCAAAAATACGTGAACTTGTTTTAACACCTGTATATGCGAACTTGCCTAGTGACATGCAAGCAAAAATCTTTGAACCCACACCTCCTAACGCACGTAAAGTTATTTTAGCTACAAATATTGCTGAAACTTCCCTTACTATTGACAATATTATTTATGTCATTGATCCCGGTTTTGCTAAACAAAACTATTTTAATTCTCGCAATGGTATGGAATCCTTAATGGTGGTACCAATTTCAAAAGCATCGGCCAAACAAAGAGCAGGTCGTGCCGGGCGTACAGCACCTGGTAAATGTTTTCGGTTGTATACAGCTTGGGCTTATAAGCACGAATTGGAAGATAATACAGTACCAGAAATACAAAGAATTAATTTGGGAAACGCTGTTTTAATGCTTAAAGCCTTGGGTATAAATGATTTGATCCATTTTGATTTTCTCGATCCACCACCACATGAAACCTTAGTACTAGCTTTAGAGCAACTATATGCTTTAGGCGCCTTAAACCACCATGGTGAATTAACAACATTAGGAAGACGTATGGCTGAATTTCCTGTTGATCATATGATGGCTAAAATGCTGTTGGCAAGTGAAAAGTAAGTAATAAAAATATATTAATATAATACATATTTTTAATATAATAAAAATGATATTTTTGCGTTTTGGGTTTTTAAATCTATGACAAATGTTGAGCTCAAATAAATGAAAATAAAATTCTTTCAGATATAAATGTTCCGAAGAAATGGTGACAATAGCTTCTATGCTGTCAGTAAATAGTTCAATATTTTATAGACCTAAAGATAAAATTATACACGCTGACACTGCACGAAAAAATTTTAATAATATTCATGGCGACCACCTGTCTTTAATGCAGGTCTATAATCAATGGATTGAAACTGATTATAGTACACAATGGTGTTATGAAAATTTTATTCAATACCGTTCAATGAAGCGAGCACGAGATGTACGCGAACAATTAGTGGGTTTAATGCAAAGAGTTGAAATCGAGATGGTCTCCTGTTTGCCAGGAACAGTTAATATACGTAAATGCTTAACAGCTGGTTACTTTTATCACGTTGCCCGTTTATCAAAAGGTGAGCATTACAAAACCATTAAACATAATCAAACTGTAATAATACACCCGAATTCATCGCTGTTTGAGGAACTACCACGGTGGGTATTGTATCATGAATTGGTATTCACAACAAAAGAATACATGAGACAAGTTATTGCAATTGAAAGCAAATGGCTATTAGAAGTAGCCAAACATTATTATAAAGCTGAAGAATTGGAAGATTCCACCAATAAAAAAATGCCTAAGGTACAAGGAAGAGCTACCATGGCTGATTAAAAATGTAGTTACAGCAAATCTTATCTTGAAATTCCTAAAAGCATTATTTTCAAATACATATGTACATACATGGCCATGTAACAGTAATGTTACATACCCTAAAAATGACTATAATTTAATGTGGACAACCAATATAAATATTGTACAGATCTCTTAAAAGGATAATAAAATACATAGTTAGTTATTTAAACCTGTAGATAATCTTTTTAATTTTGTATCAATAATAAACTTTGTATAGAAAAAAATTAATACATCCGCCTTTTGTTTGGTATATTATAATACTATTAATATAAAAATTACCTTACTATATAATTTAGGTGATTATATTTTATACTAAAGCACTAGAAAGGAGTGGAAGATTTTCAAGACCGGCACAACATGTTGGGCTCCAAAATACACTAACTCTCTTAACATCTGTATAAGGCCACTTACCTTGTGACATACAAGTAAAAAAAGTAAAACAACAAAAGATACAAGCTGAGCTGTCCTTTTAGGTTTTTAAATATTTGCTTGTCAATGAAATATACATATATATATATTTTGTCACTATAAAATAAAAAAAATATCTATGTCATAATGAATTTACTGAACTAAGCACAAAAGACCTCCTATCAAAACCATTAAATATTAAGAAGGTTTGAATTTGGACATCGATGAACTTGATAAGACCAGTTTCGGATTATATTATAAATGGGTACTTTTATTAAATACAGACTGAAAGCTAAACTTTACTTTTCTCTGGCATAAAAAGGTACATGTAAAAATTACAATTTGTATTATTTATTAATTATTCTTTTCTCAATTAAAGAGCAAGACGTTAGATGTGATTAGGTTCCCTCAATAAAAAGCTTTTAGACTTACAAAAGCGGAACGAAGAACATTTGTAGTCAATATATGAAAACAATTTATATTTTGTTGCTTTCCTCTGGTGCATATTATTTCTTTCAAATTGAATCTAAACATGTATAGATTCGCCTTGACTTTTATATTTTATCATGTACCAGTACAATGCATATGCGTACATTTTATAATCTTTCTTTTTACCTAAACGTTCAACCAGTCTAAACTATAAAAAAATTGTTAAATTTGTGCATTTTTTGTTATAAATTTGGATATTATTGTGTTAAGGTATTTACTTAGAAGTAAAATATTCGGAAAACCAATGTGTGATTGAAATAGATGAAGAATATAGTTTTGATAAATTTATATAAATTGTAAGATTTTATTCGCATATATTCTCGCATTAAACTTTCATGCACAAGAATTAGAAGTGTAAAAATATTTATAAAAAGGAATTGGAGTATAGTAATTATGTGGTATGATAGTAAACAAAAAATAAGCCTATTCCTATTAGAATATATTTTCAGCACATGGCTCCAGTAAGGCAGTAATGAATTGTTGTGGGTGTTGGACTACAAAATGAGAATTCAACTACAAAGATGTAAAGCATTTATTCTTTGCTTATTGTAATGATTTTTATGGTTATATTTATCCTTTCAGTAATACATTCTATCAACAATTTTGTAGTATTGTCTGAGATTACATAGTACGTACATAATAAACTGCAGTAACTTTATTTTTTGTATGTAGATAGAACAATGTAATTAAGACAACAACAGAACAATTATCAAATTTGGGAACAGTTACTAAATTACAAAATCTCTCAATTTTCAAGAAATTAAATTATTGTTCTTTGCGAACTGGTAGGTTATTCGTTGCATGCTTTTAAGTAAAAGTTAAACCTGGAACTAGTTCATAAAGATTAAATAAATAATAATATTAATAACATTGCTATATTTTAGATACCAAATTAAAAAATAATAGTAATATTTAAAAGAATATTGAAGCCAAATAAAATAATATTACTAAAATATTGCTCCCAAATTAATATGAATAATTCAATAATGTTAGATCCGGAAAACAGTGGTAATAGCAAAATATTTACATATGAAAAGTCAATGAAATAAAATATTATTTAGCACAACTTACAAATGAACCCAACAAAGTAAATGCACAGTAAGGAATTGGTACAGCCGTATGCTAAAGAAAATTGAACACAATAGAAATCTTAATAACACTGTCCTATTAAACACAAGTTTTTATTATACTTCGGAATAGTTATCGCTTTAAAATTTTAAATCAGAAAAAAGTAGACTCGCAACTCGTCAAAATATAATATTTTACCGCGATTGTTATCCCATAAACCTAAGCTTATTTTCCTAACATAGAAGAAGTGCCTATAAATTCAATATGATGACGACACGTTATGCAACCACGAAAGGTGAAGGAAAGAAGTGATAAAAGAGTTTTATAAGACCAAAACGCTGATCAAACTAATGGCACACTTGTTGTACAGTTTGTATGGAAAAAAGACATACAAAAACATGAGTTCGTGCATTAGTCCCACTTACGATGAACTAGTTCAAATTAAGGTAAAATATATATGATTTTATTATTATTATTCATTCATATGATCTTTACAAATACATAACTTCTAAGCTAAAGATATACGTACATGGAAATCAGAACTAACTGGTAACACATATTAAAAATTGCCAATTCGGGCTAATTAAGAAATATTTATGTACGATGCAATTTACTTAATCTATTGGTTCTAAAAAACTGATTATTTTGTTTGTGTTAACGATGATCAAAGGCGAAAGTGTTATTAAATTATTCGCTTTCTATCATAGTTAACTATTTAAACAATTATGGCTTAAAATTAATTTTCTTAGTATGCACTCAATGAAAGACTTATGTGAGCTAAAGGCAGTACGTAAAAAGTTACAATTTCTTTTTTTAGGAGATTAATTGGACTTACAGATAAGTAGTTTCCTTGTATTTATCACACTTCAATAACAATGATAGAGGAATGATTTCTTTCACTTTCTTTTTAAGGCATCTTGCAATGTGGTGACAATGAGGCATCTTTTTAATTGCAATGTCATTATATAGGGTACATAAAAACCATATTTAACTGTATGCATTGAAGATGATGGGATCTCTCACATTTGAATAACAAGCATGGCATTCAAATAAATGACTATGGCCATAGAAAACTGATG